>OX038884.1:1600516-2862849 GCA_943789525.1 Agriphila geniculea | reverse complement strand
TTCAAACTTCAAACTTTTATTTGCTGACTAAGTTCTTAAATTATATATACATACCTACCTAGTACTTTCAACTAAGACACCTGGTACAGGTATGGCAAATTAAAATTAATTAAACAACTTAGGTAATTCAATTTACATTATTTCAAATTACGATACAATTTTAATTATTTTGTTATTATTATTTTAGATTAACATTACTTATATATCCGCTGTCACGTTTGTTCCTCTCTACAGGTCGCATTTCTCAACCGATTCTCGTGTAATTTTCGTAGCAGGTTTGATAATTATTTAGATTTTTTCTCAGTCATGCCAGTTTTTCGAAATGGCGGAGATATGTAAAAAATAGATATTTCAGCAGTTTCGAAAAATGATCAAAAATGTAACAAAACTTTTTGTTAGCGGTGCAAAGTAAATTTTGTTTTATTTTTTATTTAGAAGACTCAAAAATTCATCAATCAAAACATTTCTGGCCAATATTGGAAATTTGAAAATAAATAAGGTTGTGACTTGGTGACAGAACCTAGGACTGCGATATTATTTGCACAGTACTTATAGATATTAGTAGTACTTATTAGTTGAAAAAACTAATATCTATTCTGTGTGATGTTTTTAAAAACATACAATAAGAGCAATTTTTTTAACGCGAGGTCTATCAGTTCACAGAGCCACTATTAGTGGAACAATAACTATTTTTTCTGTCACTACTCACTAGACAAAGAAACAAAAACACTACATAGTAATTTTATGATCTGCTTTATTTATTGTCATAGAGTAAAAAAATATAATTACCATTAATATAATTACATCCTAAATAATATTAATTGTACCCTTAAACATAAAGTTAATATCACAAATTACATTGTGATAACCGATTTGTACTTCAGGTAAGTAAACAACAAATGTAGGCAAACCTAATAACTATTCTCAATTAATAAAACCATTTCATCAAATTACAACAACAATTAATAAATTACCAGCCTTTGACAAACATGTGTCACGACAACCGCCCAAAATTCATTTCACCCTCGCTTCCTTTGTGTTTACTTTTAGTTGGTTGTCTAATCGCTTGGCCTAAACTAACTTCTCCCTCGCTTTTCAATGGCAGTATATCTCCAGAGAGTATATCTGAACTACGTGGAGACACAACCGACGCAGAGCTAGATCCAGAAATAGACTGTACTCTTGTCTTCCTAATTTTCCTTTTCAGTTTTAATTTGATTTCTCCTAAGCTACTGATTTCAGACGATGAATTATCGGCGTCTACCGAACTAGAGCTACTTACCGTGTCCTTCTTTAAAGTTTTTGACTGTTTCGTCTTGTTAGTGTTTTCCTGATCCGTTTTCGATGAGGTTCTACTAATATTGTCTAAATTTGAAAGAACTTCACGAGAATTTTGTGGTAAACGTAAACTAAAACGGGGTGAAGATAGGTTAATGGAGATTCCGTGGTCGTCAGGCTCGTTATCGATAACAATTTTTAATTCATCATTGTTGATCGTCATCATTGGACTCGTCTGTCGATCTATTGTGAGTGAAAGCGAGAAGGGTGATGTTGTTCTAGTTTTCGTCCTAGTTGGCGATGTCATCGCACATTTAACTCGAGCTGGCGAAGTTTGAGTATTTTTCTGAAACGCCGCCACGTTATTTTTTCTATCCTCATTATCTTTTTCTTTGGATGATGACGGTTTCATTATATTATTTTCTATAATTTCACCATATTCATCAATAATTAACTTTTTAATAAACTCCTTTTCCAATTGAAACAAACTTTCGATTTCTCCTTTAGGGTCAATCGACGGCCATAAATCATTGCGTATAGGTTGTATGACACTTGTGTCATTTCTAGGAGATGTTTGGGTTTCTTTTAGGGATATTTTACTACCAGAATTACTTTGAGTTCCTGTTTCTTGAGTATCAACTGAATGAACAAATTCAAATATGTCGACTGTGTCCTTGAATGACAAGTTCAAAGATTTTGTGTACGTAGTATTATGCACATTTCCATTTTGATTGCACACGTTGGATAATTCTTGATTTACTTCGTTATGTTGTTCTCGATGAGATTCGTCTAAATCACCAGATTTTCCACTATCAGTAAGATGTCCATCTTTTGAAGATTGTTCAGACTTTTCATCTTCGAAGTCGTCTGCATAACTGTCAACACTACCTTCGCTAGGCGGGTTTTCATTCTGAAGATTTAACTGAATATTCTTCGAGGTTTCCTTTAATTCTTTTGATAAAGTCTCACTTACTGTCTTTTCAATGTCAATAACTTCTTGTAGCAAATTTTCGTCAGAAGTAGTTAGAACTTTCGGACTATTTTTATGTTGCCTGTTTTTGGGGCTGTCGTTGTGAAAAGAGTTTTCTCTACTGCTCAGTATTTTGTCCAGTATTGGACTTAATTGTAAATCATTTTTGTTAGGAATATCGTATATTTCACGTTCTATATCACTAACTCTAACGCCTCCCAAGGTTAATTTAGTATATGGTATATATTCTCCATTATTTAATGTTTTTGATTTTGTATTGCATTGCGATAAAATGTTAGACTTTTTTGGGGAAACTTTTTTCGATTTCGAAGTCATACCCCTACTTCGAGAACTTGAAGGCTGTCCATAAATAGAATTTAATTTATTTTTCCACTCATCTATATTTAAGTGAGATCGTTTCTCTGCCTTTTTAGTAGCTAAATTCTTTTTATTTTTAAAGTCAGTACGCGCTGCACGTTTGGGCGAAATTTTAGTAGCAAGTTTAAATTGTTTTTGGATATTTAATTTAAGTTGGGCATCAGAACTCAGGTTGTTTGCAGAATCGCTACTTTCACATGTAGACATTTTAGATATTTTTCTAACAGGTTTCTGAAATGAATTTTTATCAGCTTGAGCTTGCTGTTTGTCGTTTTTATAGGCCCAGTCAGCAGTTTTACAAGATTTTGATAATGATCGCGGTGAGTCGAATAGTACTTCAACTACGCCAATATTTTTATTGGCTTTATTTAAATTTGGGTGTTCCTTTGACTCTGGTATAATATCTAATTGAAAAACTTTCTGCTCCATCAGTTCGCTTCTTATATTTATACTCGGCATATTCTGTACTCGTAATTGTTGATTTGTACTCTCCTTGTTGGGTTTAACATATTCATGAACTATTTCATCATAAGATACTGTGGGAAAACTTTTAGTGATCTTTTCATTTTTTGATGGGTTTGATGTAGATTTAGATCCGATCAAATTATTTTCATTGATATGAATAGTTTTAAGTCGTGTGGTCTTTAATTTTTTTATCTTATCTTCTTTTTTTAATGGTGATATTGAGTTTACTTGTACATTTGTGTTTACAGCATTGGGCTTATGAGCTTTACTAGCTAGCAATTTATTAACTAAGTTTTTGTTTGGTTTTAACTCAGGTGAAAATGGCAACGTTTTCTCAACAATTTTATGGCCGTGGAATTTTGCATTAACAATTTCTTCGATATGAACTCTTTCGTTGAATTCCTCGTCTAATGGCGCCGGTTGTGATTTTATGTGAACGCCTGGTTGATTAATTTTACACAGTTCTCCGGAGAGCAACTTGAGATCATCTGCGGTAGACTGCAGCATATCGTGAAGTTTCTTCAAAATAATTTCATCCTCGGGTCTCAAAGCCGGTTCTGAATTCCAAATCTCGTCATCTATGATGTTAACCATTTCAACCTTTTTGTTGCTTTCAACCTGGAATAATATGGAAAAAAGGTATTAGCACTATCTGGAATTTGAAAATGCCAAATAACATGAATTGCATTCAGTATTCACTATATGTTTAGACTAAATTGATCTCGTGTAGAAATCTTGTGGTAAAATTAGAGGTATGTTTACCAAATATCTATCGACTGGGTATCTTGAGCGGCCCGGCCTCATCTGTTGGTCAAGCACAGGGGCTCGGGCATCCTCTCCGACATGCTGTTGTTGCGATCTGTAACAGAGTAAAAAAAGGTCTCGTAAGTACTATATCAGTCTTCAGTACATTCACTACTCTTGTGTACTGATTTGGAGTAGCTTGGTAGAAATTGACCGAATTTCTATTGTTTGAGGTCCATCCATTTGAGTATTGCCCAGGGGCTTTTCACTTAGTACTTGACTCACTACTAAGGAAGCGCGGCCTAAGATTTTAGTGCAAAGCTGATTTGCAATAAATCGAATTAATTAACATTTCTTCAAGAAATTGACAAATATAGCCATTACCTCCATAAAAAATTACAAGTCAAGATATATTATAGAAACCTACTAGTACCTTTATAGTATATCGTACACATTTTGTCACATTTCGCTAGAGGGCGTTGATCATTAGGTCTGACTGATAACTCTATCTCTAGTATAATAATGTACTCTATGGTTTGCCACAGGCCATTGCTAACAATGCTATATTTATATTTAGATGATGGAGTAGACAAATCTAGGTAATGCTTGCTTTTAGGTAAGATCATATTGTTGTAACAAATACTATTTACAGGGCTACCTTTTAAAAATCTAAATTAATTTTAATCGGAATAAAAGTTGGAATTGGGGTAATAGTAAAAAATATACACTGTCGAAATCGGTCGAAAAAATGTCTGCTTTATAATCAGTTTGACTACTATGTTGGCCTGCCAACCAATATAATATAACCAACACCTAAACAGAAGTTTAGGTGTCTGCATGATGCTTTTAGTCTCTAAGGAGACTAAAAGCATCATGCAGACCCTTTGCTCGCTGACTACCTATAACGCAGTGTGCCAGTCACGTTATGCCTAGACCAAACGAGATGTGGGCGTATTATGACTTAGGTCAATTACGTTTTAGTTCAATAGCGAGATAGGCTTAGTGAGACTAAAGGTATAATTCCGATGTCGGCAGCACTGCTGCGCGACACTGCTGAGCAGCAGTGCTGCCGAGCTCGGAATGTAGTCTCATATCAACCTATAGAGAATGTATGGGGACCAGTGGTGCTGCGGCAGCAGTGTCGCTACGCTTCTCCGCTCACTTCAAATTGAGCCTTTCAAACGTAACATTACGGTTACCTAACTGATCTGATCAGCATTCTAAGGGCTGCAAGGATCAGAGTTCTCAGTTTCAGGATTTCCATAAATTTTAATGCAATTTTAATGTTTTTTTTAATACCCAAATAGCTCTTAGAATGCTGATCAGATCAGTTGGGTGTGTATGGAAATCTGGATCTCCTCCATTAATTCCCTGGATGGCCATTATCAGATCACAGCCATTATCAGATCACAGCCAGGTCAATCCCTGGCGGAGAACCAAAGCTTCAAAGTTACCTCGTTTGTATGAAAACAGGCCTGTGATTTCATATTTTTGCTCGCGAGTGTAGTTCATGGCAAGGTCACAGAATCTAAGACCCTTTAAAGTTGATTATTCAATGATCCTTAAGCCCGCCGGTAACGATCAATTGCGATTGTCAATTTTTCCGTCAATTCCATTGTTGGAGCAATTGACAATCGCTTCGATTGCACGCGTAAACGATCAATTTTTCCACCAATGGGCGTCAATTGCGGAAAAATTGACAATCGCAATTGATCGTTACCCAGGCGCGGTCGCAGCCCAAAATTTTGGGGGGGTCACTAATAATGATACCATTTTTTTTGTATGTTTTAGAAGCTTTTTCTATGTGACATGTACGATTTTGGGGGGGGGGGCCTGTCCCCTGTGACCCCCCCCCCCCCTGGGACCGCGCCTGTCGTTACCGGTGGGCTTTAAATATCCCGTCAATAGTCAACCACCAACATGTTATTGCTTGGTTATGTTACTCTGCATCATAAATAATAAGTTGCGTTTTTTTCATAACTGCCCAAAAAAGGAGTGTATGTGTTCAGGGTTCATGAATGTTTGTGGGTATGTAAGTTTCTTAATTGCACCATAACTTCTAAATGGCTTAACGGATTTGGATGTATGGGATATCGATACAATTCTTATTCTGAGTGACACTGCCTATATTTTTTTGAAAAAACGTCAATATGGCAACTACGACGTCACTTTCAAATGCGAAAAAAAATTTTTTATCTTCCACTATTACAATATGGGCATCAAATGAAAAGCTTAATGAGCACATTTCAAAACTAGGTATGTAATTTGTCACTTAAATATGTGAAATAAAAATAAATTTAAAAAATATTAAAAACACTATGCTAAAACACCTTGCTAAAAACGAACTATAGTAAAAAGTTAAATAACAAGTGTCATTGCAGTCGGGGGACCTCTTTGATTAAAAATTACCACAAAACAGTCCCTCGACTGCAATGATACGTGTCACTGCCATTCAACTTTTTATTTCGTTATTGGCAGGCCAGTCGGTTTTTTTTATATATGTTACGGCTAATACCCGAAGTGCGGGCTACACCTAGGTAGTTCTAGCCGGCTTCAACTAGAAGTAGCCGGTAGCTGTTGGTTTAACCTAGGTGTAACGAATTTACTCACGGTTAATACTAAGTGTAGCCGGTTAAAAAAACTAGGTCTAGCCATCTTGTGCTTCTACTAAGGGGGAGTAATTTATGAAATACTTATTAAGAAAGTTATTTCTGTTGTCTGTTAAAAAAAATCGGGACCTACAGGAGTAAAGCAGATCGGTTACACCTAGGTTTAACCAACAACTACCGGCTACACCTAGTTTTAGCTGGCTTAAACCAGATGTAGCTGCACTTCAGGTATTAGCCGTAACATAATACAAAATAAAATAGAAGTAATCTGATTAAAGGGTCATTTGGGGAGGAGTATAAAATGAAAGGACATTGTTACAAAATCACATCAATTGTATTTCACCAACATGTACATTAACGTCTTAAACGAAGCATTTCACTGCTGCTTACAGTTAGAAAGAGACAAGTCTCAAATTATACATTTTCGGTCGACTGCGTTCGACATCTACGAATAAGCCTAAATACAGGCGGACTATGATATTTTGACATATTAAATGTACGTCTGGGAACAATAGACACAGGTAAATGTAATCAGGTATATGAAAATTTACAAACATGGATATAAAATGTGTATCGACAAAAATAGTGCCACTGAGACAATTTTAAGAATTTTTTCCAAAAAATGCAAACACATTGCCTCCCTGTCACTATTATACAAAACAAATAACCTTGACAGCCATTTTGAATGTTTATTACAAACTTGATATTTAATCACCTGACCCATAATAGGCTATATAAATAAAGTTATTGTTTCTGCCATGTTACAAGATTTACAAACAGACGTCAGCCACGTACATTTAATGTAACAAAAAAGAAAAGCACACTTTGTGCTCACAATTGCCTTTTGCCACTTCGGGCGAGACTAACGGTTGTCAACCCGTATTTCGGGTACCTCCACTGATAATACTAATTATCAATTTCGAATCTATCAGAAAAAAAACGTAGTGTTAAGAATTTGTTTGTCACACACATCGGCTGTGTTTATTTCGATCGTCATCAATGACTTTATTATGGATAATAATTTCTGACAGCACCGATTAAATAGTAAAAAATGTTTAGAAATAAACAAATACGACAATACATAAAGTAGCTTACTATGATTGATGAAGAATTTAAAAGTCTCGACTAATACTGACGGAGTTTTTGACAGTTTAGTGGCCGTCCCTTGCTACCTACCATATTTACAAGTAAAACAGTTTATACAACATATTATGTTTATATATATACAAGATATCTAAAATAAATAATGGACATATCAATTTAATTGAATGTTCTAATATGTACCGTTTAAAGACAATAGTCTCGATTTACATGTGATTATCAATTCGCTATTCGAAAAAGTAACGTAGAAGACTTGATTTTCGTCTTGTAACAAATGCGCATAAAGTCTGACCGTGACACCCGATAATTTTACCAATCAACTGTCATGGTCAGTCCAATCTACAACTATGATAATACAAAAATATTATTAGAAATGCGAAAGCAAAACCCAAGCTGTATGGCTGTCCTCTGATAGCCTTCGAAATTGACACACACTACCAACTGTTTAACATTATGACATATAATGACAATTATATAATGATAATTACTTCACTTTATACAAATATAGCAGCGAGTTTTAAGAGTTCCTATAAAGGCCGCGTAATCGCGGTTCTGACAATTTGACATTTCACAAAATGACTAGGTACGCTCCCAGCGTATGTAAAGCGATCTCGCTAATACTGCAGCCCATCCCGCGCGCGAGCCTCGCCCTGCCGCGCCCACGCCCGGCGGGCGGCAGCGGGAGGCTTGCGCGCAACCAACTTCCGTAACGCGCTTACAGATAATTTATCCTTACAAAATAATCAACTCAAATCCATATATATTTATAAATCATCAAAAATTAAATTTTGAACGATTCCCAATAGAAACAAACAGTTGTATTCGCAAGGAATAAATAAAATATTAATGAGCCGAATTTTGTCGTCGAATGTAAGACAGTAACGGAACTCGAGCCACTCTGAATAAATCGCTTCATAGTAAAATAAGTATATTCAGTACGCGTCGTATGCAATAAATACAATTATACAACGAGCTAAGGTCTGTACACGGTGCGACGATTATCCGACGTCCAACTATGTTTTTACAATCAGTATTACTTTCGACTACATAATGTCATGATCGTATATCGTATAATACTCGTACAGTATACAAGAATCACATAAATAAATGCCATGTTCACTATGGTTAGGGACCTAAAGGTAACTAAGAAAATGGCATCCGAAGAAACACCGCTCACGAAGCGGTGGACCGTCCTCGAAACAACGACTCCTGAGAGAGATCGGGCCGACACACCGTCCCGCGAACGACGCCGCAAAACTAGTCAAAAGCGGATATGTACACCCGGAAGAGGCAAACCCTCATCAAAATCACCCAACACATCGGCGGCCAAGGAGCCGACACTCCGAGTACAATGCTCACCGAAATGGGGAAACGTCGCTCGCTGGCGGACGGCGTCGGCGAGCGAACTAAAGATAAAACTATTTACAAAGGTATATACAAGTGTCGGTGTGTGGCGGCAGGCGCCGGCCTGGTGCGCCGCGGAGCCGCGCGCTGTGCGCTTGCGGCCTCGTGCCGCGGCTACTGCTCTCGCGCTCTTCACAGCGAGAGGGACAAGAGGTAGAGTCGGGGTGGCACTGCGCTGCCCTAGGTCTCCCGCTCCTTCTTCGGCTTGAATTCCTCACCGAGAATCGTCGCTATCTCACCCTGCATAAATGCCCATGGGACTGTTGAATTGGCCAATGGACATTTTTCTCCACTGGGACAGTACACCTACAAAAAAAAGAAAAAAAAACGGTCAGAATAAAAGTATTTAACGATGTCTTTTTGCTTTTGTATACAGGCTTGTAAAGATGTAAGTATAGAAAAAATAAATGCACCAAATAATAAAACGTAACCAACCTCTGATCCTTGCTGTCTCTTGATAGAATCACGGGAGCAGGGGAAGCAGAACTTATGGTGAGGCTGGCTGGGACACTGAACGAAGTGGGTGTCTTCGAGTCGTTCTTGGCAGAGTGTGCACTTCAGCAGCGGCGTGGGCGCCGGCGCTGCCGCGTCTGCGCCGTCGCCCGCCTCCGTCGAGGACACCGACGTAGTCGAGGACACGTGCCGCGAGCCCGACGACCGCCGCCCGCCATTTGACCCTGCGATCGGAGTATACTATTAGCTACCGTCTGCCGGTGGAGCCCAGGGGCGCCAATCCTAACGCCATCATTAAGGAAACATTATGCGATAACCGAGCAGACTGTAACTGAATCACGAAGCGGGCGCAGGCGGTCGTCGGGCGGCCGCCGCGTCGCAGCCGGCGCGGTGAACGGACGGCCCGCCCGGATTCAAACCCGTCTCGTCTCAACTCGCCAAATCGAAAGAATACGACGCTTCAATTTTACCACGCTCCTTTCATCAGTCTATTTTTTATTGCATTTGTAAACTTCTTGATAATATCTTTGACTAAAGTCCATGGTTATGGTTGTTTGAGAGCTTATTTGATCATTCTTGTATGCTACGCGCCAATGCATACCTGATGAATTGGGCGAGTGTTGACTGGAGCGACTATTTGAGCGCTGCGGCGGAGGTTGGGGTGGCGAACCACCCGCGGAGCGCGGTGAGCCCGGAGGCAGCGTGTCCGTCACGGACATAAGCGCCGCCATGGGGGAAGGCCCGCCACCGCCGGCGCCGACGCCTCCAGCGCCTGTCACGGGCGGGGACCCAGCCGACCGTCCCAGTGGCGAGTTTGCTGAACCATTCGTCAGGGGCGCACTGTTACCATAACCTGAAAACAACACATACTTTAAATACAAAATATTCTCATATGATACAAAACATATTTGTAAATACGACGGACAAAACAGAAATGGACCATACACAACCCAGTATCAGTATCAAATTATGATTTGGGTTTTCTAAACGAAGTCTTTTTCTTTCTCTATCAATTAGTGACAATGACTACCTACCTAAACTAAACAGAAGATTGTTTGACTATGCGATTTGTTTTATTTATATTGCGTGCTAACCATCATCATCATCACCAAATAAACAAAAACATATCTTATTGCATGTAAATCAAACTGTAAAATAATGCCTTCACGATTTACAGGACGATATTGCAATACCTACCATCAATGTTGGATGACACATCGTTTGCGGTGAACCGCCCAATAGTAAACATACGTTCACACACGCACATAATGTGTTATAAATAGCATTGTGTTAATATACGCTTACGTAGTGAACGGCCAATGTGTCACACAACGTGGCGCTTGCGCTGGCTGGCGAATCAGTGAGCTTAACCTAGCTAGTAGACGGCCGGCTAAGTATAAACGAGTTGATACGAGTGCTACATTCAAATGTACTTATAACCCGTCATATCGCGACCGAGCTACTGCGACGTTGCCAAACGAGTGTGGATTATGTAGGTCCTGTATACATACGCATTATTGATAGCTGGTCATTGCTGTGTTGTGCAAGGTACCTATAATGTTTTTCAAATTACTGAGTATAGTTTGAGAGTTGCTACAAATTCAGATAGTTATTTACTTATTTATTTTGTATTTGCTGAAAATGTGAACAATTAAATGCAACTATTGTTAGTGTTCCATTTAAAAAAAGGGTTTCTTTTGGATTTATAAACGCGCCTCTAAATTGTGGTCCAAATTGAAGAACACAACCATTCATTTAGTAAGTTATAATATATTTTGTAATATTTTAGATGATGGATTGATGATTTCAGATGATGGATTAACAATTTATTTAAAAAACGAATTATCAACAGCGAGGCACGGCCCATATAGCGGCGGTGACGTCATTTACGGTGACCTTTTTGGCCAATAGATCGTGGCGGGCAGCCGCGCGCACCCTACACACACGCCAGCGGAATGTGGTCGAGCGAGTCTGCCAACTGCCAAGCGTAGGCAGGCGCTATATTTTTTCGCCCGACGACGCCCGACGGCCTACCTACATACGTACGCGAGCGAAAATGTCGTCACGCGACGTTGCCACACCGCTCCGTGTCGTGCATGCATTCACAGCGCGTTACAGAGTTTACATTACGTGGGTGTTTGTACGTTGCGAGGTTGTGTGCGAGAGGCCGCGAGTGGCTCGCTTTCGAGAACGCTCAACCAGTTGGACCGGTTTCGTATTTATGGACTCAGTTAATGTAATGCACCTACCTATGTCATCCTCGTCTGCTCGCATCTGTTTCGGCTTAATTTAAGGCAGATCACAATATCCATTACCTATTGGGAATCTGATGCACTATGTTCCTGATTGCATATTTATTTGACTGACATAGTTTAACCTCTTTGTCCTTTTTTTGACAACTTTATGACTCGACCGCGTCGCCTTTATTTTCAAAATTGCATTGCATGCTGAATTGCACCGTTCATGGACACCAAAAGACAACCGTTATTTATTGAACAAGATAGAGATTTTTTAATTTGGCTAAACTGTACAAAATAAATTAAATAATATTTATATGGTAAGAAATATTTGCAATTACTTAATACCAAAAGAAAAGCGTAATTTATTGAACAAGATAAAAATTTTGAATTTAGCTTAACTGTACAGAAGAAATTAAATAATATTTATTTGGCAAGCAATATTTACAATTACTTAACACCAAAAGACAAGCGTTATTTATTAAAAAAGATAGAGATTTTGAATTTGGCTAAACTGTACAGAAGAAATTAAATAATATTTGTTTGGCAAGCAATATTTACAATTACTTAACACCAAAAGAAAAGCGTTATATAAACAAAATAGAGATGTTTGAATTTGGCTAAACTGTACAAAAGAAATTAAATAATATTTATAGGCCAAGAAATATTATTATTACTTAATACCAAAAGAAAAGTGTTATTTATTGAACAAGATAGAAATTTTGAATTTGGCTAAACTGTACAGAAGAAATTAAATATTTATTTGGAAAGCAATATTTACAATTATTATTTAACACCAAAAGTGAATTGTTATTAATTGAACAAGATAAAGGTTTAGAATTTTGCTGTGCAGAAGAAATTATCTTTCAATTTCAGTGAAACGACTACACTTACAGCTGGATTGACAGCAACCTAAAAATATAAAATTATTGAATAAACAAACAAATGGTTTCGTCTACAGTTTTATACTACGATGGTAATTATGGTTATTTACTACACCAGTACCTCATTTATTTTCATACTTAATTGATAACTAATGTAATGACTAATTAAGTATACAACTAATTACCAAACAATGTTACTATTACCATATACCTAACTAATATAATAGCAGTAATTGCAAAATAATAAGTCAATTTCTGATTTTAAACTCCAACTACAACTTAAAATATTGAAAAGAATTTAATAATGTAAATAAGAATATGCCTATCATATTTTTTATTTTATGACAGGAAGAAGTAATATACCAAGAAATCGTTAAGATACTTTAAATATAAATACGTAGTCCATTTCTGTCTCGAGTCTTGGCCATGTACGAGTAAAAATTTAATAATGCCCATGAAATATTACAGCTAGCACAGTAACTTACCGTTTGTCTTGAAAGAAGAGGCATCAAAGGATGGTGTGCGTAGTGGATGTTTCTCTTGCTTGAATACGCGGTCTGGTGCAAATGGTGCTGCCAAAGAAACTGCTGGTAGCGATTCACCACGCGTGAGTGGAGGCCGGGAGTGCTCTTCTAACAATCTCTTTGCAGGCTCGTGATGATTTTGGTGATCATCATCATCCAGTGGCCGCTTCAGAGTGAGGCCAGGAGCGAGGCGAGCGCCTCCATGTGTTGGCAAGTGGTGCGTCGGTAAATGCGCTAATCGCCGTCCTTCGTGTTCTTCTCGCCGGCCTCCGTACTCTGCTAACAGACCAGCGCTAGCTGTTGGTCTCGCATGGTGCAGAGTAAACCCAGTAGTGGGCGCGTGGTGGGCTGGAGGAGCCGGTTGTCCTCTAGTAACTGTTTCAGCCCCATTTTGGTGAGCTTCCAGAGGAGCACGATGTGCTTTTGTGTGTGTTGGACCGCGACCCTCTTGAAAACCATGGGCACGTTTCAGCTGTCTGGCAGTATCTAGCACTACTTCGATGCGGTCTGCACCTTCGTAGTTGACACAACCACGACAAACTGCCTCCGAAAATTCGTGTAACATTGCCCACGGCATGCGGGGCAAGTCACACAGGTAGCAGTGCTGCCGCTTCTGCATCACCGACATCTCGCCGCCGGACGTGGTACGGAGCGCGAGAGATCGGTTGTCTTCGTTTCTCTTGAAAATTGTCACAGATTTTTTAGACTCGTAAAAAAAACACCATCACCAATTATCACAAGGAATCACTCAACCGCTTCACATTCGGTTTCGAGAACGCTGAGTACCGAAGTCACAGAACTTAAAACGCACTCGCTTCAGTAGCCGATCGAAGAGAGACTGAGCTCTGAACGCGGTCGGTGGGCGGCGGCAGGCGCGGGGTCGGGGCGGCGGCGGCCATTATCGAGCGGTGACGTCAGCGCGCGCACCACGACCGGCGAGTGGCGACGCGCGACGCACCGAGGACGAGCCGTTAGCCGCGACGCGGATGCGCTGCCAGCCAGCGCACTTGAATACAACACAAATGCTTATCGCATGATAACGAACACTAAGAACGCCTAGTTAGTCACATTACAAACAGGGCTTTTTGGCTGGCTGGTACTTTATTTATATACTAAAGCGTTATCATACTATAACATCATTTGGTCATAAAATTAATACATAATGTTTAAACCGGGTTTCGACCAGTCAGGAAACTTTTCATAAGTATAACGATACCTATGCCATGAAATACATACATATTTACAACAAAAATAACATCTTATCTTTCAAAGCATTTTCCCCTTCTTAGGACCTATTAAAATTAAATAAAAATACATTTTATAAACGTATCCGTTCCGTAGCTATGTGTATGTACGGAGATGCATTAAACAATCTATTCTTGCTCAGTTTCCTTTCGGCCAGCTGCATTCTAAATTATTATTACTCAGTAACACGAACGGATCCGGTTGAAAGACGGAGCGGGGGACGCGCGACCGGTGTGGCGGCCATCTTGAGACGTGACGTCACGTGACGAGTCAGCCGAGCATGCGGTGCGGCAACGTCGCTCGCTTCGCTTATGTTATGTTAGCTGTGCCATGTTGCCGCTCATTCTGTTGTGTTTTAATAATAATAATGTAGGTAGGTAGCTCATCGGTTTTTGTATGCGACTGAGGATCGGAGAAAAAACAGTTATACGGCCAGGTAAACGAGGATGACGAACCAGCCAGAGCGGTTGCATGCCACGATCGTTTTGAGTTTCTCTCGAGTCTCAACTATTGCGTGCGCGCTTGTTGATTTTCTATATAAACGTAAACAAAAGTATTTACTTATGGTAAAAATTTGCTCATAAACAAATGGAACTGAACGTTTTCAGGTAATGTAATATACACAGTTAATAAACTTTGCGATGCATGGCTGAAAATTTTAAAAGTGCCTGTGAACAAAATGACAACGCAATCTGCAATCAAGTAATCCAATTTTATTCTTTACCTCCTCTCACGAACAAAGAGTAACTAGATTCATCCAAGTAAATTAGAGGAGATGAATCTATAAAACAAATTTCAGCATCAGCGTTTGTTCATGCAAGCACATAATTAGTAGGTAATCTAATTAAGTTCTTACTAAAACTACTAGCATTTAAA
This sequence comes from Agriphila geniculea, assembly GCA_943789525.1. NCBI lineage: Eukaryota > Metazoa > Arthropoda > Insecta > Lepidoptera > Crambidae > Agriphila > Agriphila geniculea. The sequence continues at coordinate 2,847,681 of OX038884.1, read as the reverse complement.
AAAAAAATATTGCATCAAAACGTGTGATGTAAATGCATCAGTTCTTTTCAATCAGAGCTTCGATTATCTCGAAAATTCAGAGACTCATGATGATTTTAGAATATATGCAATATTTAAGCCTATTAATGTATGTATACTCGAAGAACATGATTTAGTTTAATGGCATAACATAATATATATAATATAATAACTGGATGTGGATATGGATGCATATTATAGATTCATTAATTAAGAATCCACTTCACAAAAACTACGGGACTGGTGTTATGAATAATGAATGGTTAAGCCATTTGTCTAGTATTAAACACAAATTATGAAAAACTTTATCAGTATTTGCTTGGCTTCGAATCGTTAGTAGAGGATTAAGAGCGCGCTTGCGCGATTGTCCCCTTGAGGTAGTACAGTAAAGGCACGCGCCTTTCATGTTTATTTACATCTAGCCCACTGCAGCAGAGACACTTAATCCTTACTAATATTATAAATGCGAAAGTCCGTTTGTTTGTTTGTTTGTTTGTTTGTTTGTTTGTTTGTTTGTTTGTTACGCCTTCACGTCCTAACTACTGAACCGATCATCATGAAATTTTGCATACACGTTGTTAGGGGTACAGAGAAGGACATAGGGTACCTTTCATCCCGAAAAAATGTATTGTTCCCGAGGGATAGCAAAAAACCTTTCCACGCAGACGAAGTCGCGGGCGGCCGCTAGTAGTAGATAAACCTAAATATCTGTATTCATCGCCGCTTTTATTACTACATTAACATTTAAATCGACTGAGGAGTAGAGCGCCAACACTCCCAAGTTATCGCATGACAAACAACAGAAGCCCGCTCAAGCTAGGCTAGGCAGGTTACGTTTGGCTATTGATTTTCTGGTACTGCCTGCACTATCGTAGGATCCCCGACCGTAACATATTTACAACTTGTTACGATGAAGACTTAATTGGCCACAGCTGTTTACAACGTTACAGACCGAGTTTATCTGAGGTTATCCTTCTCTATTTAGAGATGTATTCTCCGAGGAAGGTTGGATTTACCGTTTATTAATTAATTTTATCTAAGTAAGTACTTTATTTTTGTCATCGATACAGAAATATAAAACAGGCTCTGCCGTAATCGTACGCCTGATGTGATGTTGATTTATGTAATATGTGTGTACTATTTTTAAAGTATTTTTTTTCTGTTGAGTGTGTTATGATCAGCTTTAATCCTTCGGGATTTCTAGGGTGTCTGGGTGGGAATAGGGAGTCATCACGTATATTCTGGTGAGGGGAGGGATCGATGAGTCTGGACGTTATGCGCATGCGCCGCCCCGCACCCATAAACACGTGTCAATGTTTATTTACGTTTCGTGCACGTATTATTAACAGCATCGGTCTCGCTCCTCCTTCATCATCCCAAATCAAATTCGTTAGTCTAAATTCATCCTTATTGAAATTGAAATAAAGATTATTCTTTTTTAACGTTAAGAGAGTTTGCCTAAAATTTGCGTTTGACGTCATCACGCTGCTATAACTTTATTTATGATTACTTGTTAATTGTCTACACAAAGAAGAGAATCGGACTAACACGTATTGAGATCCTAAACTATAAAAATAATCAAGGCTTGTAAGAGATTAAAAATCTGCCTTTCGTTGTTTTGTCTATAATAATGTTAAGCAGTAAATATTTCATGTTCATACAAAAGACGATCGTAAATGTTTTAAATTAACAAGACTGGTGTTTAATTTTAACATACCTGTCTGTAAGGAAGGATATAACATATACCAGTTGGTTTTGTTTTCCTTAAATATTCAAAGTTATTTTATATAATAAAACGACTTGCGTAGTGGAAAAAACCTATCATAACATAATCTAAATCTGTTCAAAAATAGACTACACAGTTTTTTTTATTACATTTCAAGTTAAACAGGTTCCTTTTGATTGAATGCCGTTGGTGGACAAAAACAACTCTATTAAATAGCAAAATTGGAGGAAGTTAATTTATTTTGGAAGTTTAACGCCCGATAGGTGTATTGAATGAAGCATAAGCCTTCCACACCCTTGAATTTACACAAGAAAGATTTTCGGATAGACTTACTAAAATACAACGTTACGTTAGTTGGTAGCCCGGGTATGGAGGGGAGCCCGGTATCGACCCGTGACGTCACCAAGCTTCACCCTGGCCAACCCTGATCAGAGCGGCATAACCAGCCAGAGATACATGACATTACTGACTCAGTCTATCGATTGAATTTGGGCGTTTACGTCTGGCGCAAAGTAACGTATGCGTATTACTAGAAGAGAAAAAAATCTGGTCTTAAAAGATTACTTACCTATGAAATATATTTTTATGATAGAGATCTCTGTGGTTAAATAAAAAGGCAATTAGAATAATTGAAACATGTTTAACAACATGAAATTAATTAATGTTGAATACCTACTGCGAAAGAGTGAGAATATAGATTTAGGTATATTAGTCTGTCTCATAATACTTAATGAAAATAATCGTACAGCAAATATAACTTTCAATAACTAAATTATGATTTGGTTATAGAATGAAATTATTCAATGAAAGATCCGACAGACCTTCGTAATCAATGATTCCATTGTGATTACTAATCACAATTACATAAAACTGCTCACCGATTTCAAAATCATGCAGCGATCTAAACACGAGGCAACAAGACCTATCATAACGAGTCGTTTACCCCGAACGGTGCAAGGCGGGGTGACGTGTATTCTCCTTTTTTATCGAACCATCAAAAACATGGCGCATGCGTAGATTCATCGATCCGGGAGAAGAACCACCCTTCCCAGAAGTCAGCACACGCCATTCCTGGGACAAACAGAAGATGATAATGATGACTAATAATATGACGCACACATAGTGAACCTTGAACGGAATCAAGGTCTTTTATTCTTGGAGCTGTTTATCCACTTAAGAGTTGACGTCTGATTGATGCAACTCGTTGTTCGTTATATCACAGCTGTCATAATATTATCAAATATAGATGTAGTAAAAAACACTAAAGTACAAGCTATAACTATTAAATATTATCAGCTTAAAAATTAAAGTCTATTAAATACAAAACGATGCAAAACAATTAACTATTGAAAGGCGTAGGTGTTGATTAGTTGAATGACCTCGGCTAATGGGTTGGCTCGTGAATGCAATTGCAACAGCATGCGGACAAGCAAGGCAATGCGACGACGACAGTTCATTGCCGGCGATCGATAGCGGCCGGACCACTACCCAGAGCGACTTGTCTAGATGCACGAGTGGAAAGCTGTCTCCGAAACTAGTATAATAGACTGTCGACTGGAATCTGCTTCACACGAATTCTATTACGCTAAGACGCTTTCAACGAAAGCGATAACGTAAGATAATCTAAATAGAGTGCATTGACTCAACCTTAATACCAAAACATGGGTATCATATCTCAAGAGATATAATTTAATCATTTTGTAAATAACAAATGTATATAGGTGCAACGAAGTGATTCTGATAATTGGCCATGTTGTACGTATACAGAGTAAATGTAGGAGTATATGCTATTTTTTTTTTATTATTATTATAAACATAACCATTATGGAGATTTCAAACAAGTAAAGCAATATTCAAAACAAAGGGTTCGCTGGGGCATTCTGGAGCGGGTTGCAGCGATCCTTGGCCCCGTTCTGACGGCCTGACCCGGGCTTTGTCCGCAGAATTCTGCATCTTGCCTTGGATCACACGTGCCGGGTTCGCTATTGAAGTTAAAGGATTTGCAATTACGTTGTACGGTTTTCTATGCAAATGGACAAATTGTAATTTGTAGTAAGTACCTAGTGATCCTATCTACGGTTCTTAATATTTCTGGTATTACAGTTATACAAAATAACTAGAATTTGTATCAGTGTCGGTGGCGCTGCTTAATTTGAAACTTCATGAAAAAATCCTTGAAAGTACATTACATTAATTATATAGTAGCAAATCCACGTGAGCAAAATCATAAATGGATGTAGGTAGGTACCTACTATCTTGAAATGCGGAAACTTTCTTTCATATCCAGAGTTTATTCTGGGGCCTTATTATAATGAAACGAGAGAAACATCTGGCATGAGTAGCTAGTGACAGCCACAGAGGAAGCCATCCTTGGCCTGGTTAACGTGACCCGGTCTTTAACCCCGCACTACTCCAGTTCAGTCAGTTGCCTTGACAGTTCTAAGTTCATTATTTATTTGACGACAGTTCCTGCATATTCTGACAGAAGTCACTAATAATGTGCGGTTTATGTTGGTTGAAAAATTCCATGTTCCATAAATATAATAGCGTATGTTTCTCTACATGTTCCCATGTTTTCTTTTAAGCTAGATTTAGAAACAATAATTTAGGTATGTATGCTCAAAGAAATGTATAAATTTATACATTTTCACTTAATTTGTTGTCCTTGTCCCTTACAAATTACATAAACTTTGGCCGACCAGGGAATTTGTGAGTGATTGAAGGATCCTTGGCGTGATTACCGGTATTACTTACCGCTACTGTTCTCTCGGGAGCATCACTTCCGTCACTTTAATGTTTGCACTTAACGGTTTGGTTGCAGTTGCAGCTAGCAACTCCTTATTATAACAATGGGTACTGCAATGAAATAACAATTTAACATAAATATGATACAATTGCGTTTACGTAATCCAAAGGTATCATTATAGTGTTCTGTAATGTCGTTGAGTCGATCCAAGACATGAGTCACCTCCGCTGTTATGTATGCATGACAAATAATATGTGAACCAAGGTGGACATGTAGTCTGTATAACGCGAAGCACACATGAGTTCAGAAATAATTGGTCGTTGGGTTTGTGTATAAACTCTAGAAATATTGATAACATACCTACATAAATAGCAAAAACTTTTATTATAAATGACAAGAGGAACTAAGATACAGTTAATGCCCAAAAATACTAAAATACAACACCATGATGATAAGTAATCTTACGTTCTTATATGCCAATATTGGAAGCTCTCCATGAGAAGAATACCTATTCGAAAATACCTGAAAAAGCCCAAGAGATGTTCGAATAATGAGGTCACCTTCCTTGAGGTATAAATAAATGTTCCCTGGAGCTGGTCCTTGGCACGGTTGCCTATTTCCGAAGGCTACCTGTACAGTACCAGAGCCTTTTGTTGAGTCAAAGTCTGACTTTGCTTAGGACTGAGCGGAAATGCGGTTTGTGGGCGTGGGGAAAATTGAGACCCCTAATTTGTTATTTTGGTAGGTCACGTCACGGGTTAAACATACATGTGATCCTTTTTCATTACATAGGATGAGAGGATTATATTTCAACTCTGGAGAAAACAGTAATATTTATTGAGTGTCAGAATATCTGGTGTAGTCAGAATGGCGGGTGTACCTATTTTATAAATATCTCTGTATTGGTACTCGGAGGTATACAGATTTTCTCAAGTAAAGATGTTCCAAATATCTGCAGTAATTTTTAGCCATTCTGAAAAGTACACTCGCCATTCTGACGCTCACTATATTTTTTTGTTCCATTAGCACCTTGCTCGTTACCTAAAGGTTAAGATTCTAGAAAAAATAATGATGCGTATACATAAATGTCCCATAATATCGCCTGGACAAGACGCCAATGTTAGGTGCTACTAAACTACATCCAGGGTAGAGAATGTTGCTCGCCGATATAACTCCAGTGTGGGTCAAAATAGAAAATCTGACCTTTCCTAAATTGTTATGGATATGGGGTATTCTTGTCCTGATCTTTGTTAATAAGTGCTCCAGCTTCTTATGCTATAAGATTGTTTAAGAATCTCTACCTATATGGTGTGTATTATTGATTTAATTTACTTCTAAACATGCTATTTGTGGCATAAAATTTTACCAACTAAAATAAATAAGTCTGAAATTCTGCGTATTGAGAAGCATCAGAAAAATGCTGAGACAGCATACCATTTGAATGCGGCAGTAAATACACCGTGGAGTTGATCCAGCATCATACCCGGGTCAGGGATCAATAACCGGGACACCCGGGTCGGCGGGTCCTTGGCCCGGTTGTGCCGCGCCCGGAATGCCCAGACAGCGGCGAGGTGGGTGTCATACTCCGTACCGTAGTACAGTTGGCCTCTGCACCCTGCTGTATAAACCCAATCACTGGCTGTTGTGACATGGAGTATTCAGATAGGGGCCGAAAGTTCAAAATGTGCAGCCAGCACTGTACTGAGATACCTACCAGCTACCACTTGTTTTCACAACTATGTACTTATCATGTAGCATTGATAACTGCTAAATAAGTACGTTTATTAATAAAGCGTAAGGCGGTCGTTTGTAGTAAAAAAATATCCACTGTGTATACTGTTGCCGAAAATTGTTGCTCAACCTCCATGCATTGTATATCTTCAAGTGTTTTATTGACGTCATCATGGCAATGAACCAAAGTGTTATATTTGTTAGTTTACTGTCGTATTCTTCGTTTGTATTGAATGAGTAATTGATAATATTGAACTAGGTACCTACTTAATGTATTTCATTTTTCTTGAATGCATTTGCGTTTGAATGAAGATTTTAAGGTTTTAAGGTATAGTTGGTTGTAATGAAAACTTTGATTTGGGTTAATCTCCGCACAATTTTTCCGGGTTAATCGGCACATTTGTGCCTAAAGGCACAGGTAAAGGGAGATTAAATCATTAGAGATTAACCCAAATAAAGAACCAATAGTAAACTATTGGTTCTTTATTTATACTTCCTACATTCCTACAAAACTTCCATTAATATAGTAGTTAATTAACAGACTCACAGTCACAGTTTTTAAAATATTGCAAACAAGATGCTCGAATACGGTTTTTGTGTCGGGTTGTATCTTATTAATAAAATACACAATGTTTTGTTAAATCAAGTTTTAACACAATTTGAAGTTTGAAAGGAAAAAATACAAGGCTACTAAATTGTTTAACGAGGTCCATATCATACCATACTATACCCTATGGCTATACCTAATATTAGCAAATAGTCATTTTGCGGTTTGCCTGTTTTGTAAGGACGAAAGGGGAAATAGCTCTGCCTTTTCCTTAGAAAAAGACTAATTAATGAGGCTGGCTCGATGACTATAAGGAAAACGTTGCATTTACTGCGCAGTATTTTTAAACCAGACCATACCAATACAATAGCCATTCTGCAACTTTATTGACAAATAAAATTATATATTTTTTTGCATTCGCACAACAATACTGAACAACATTAAGTTGTTAAATATTTAACTAAGAAATATAGTTGAATGTTTTAAAGGGAACATAAGGCAATAACTAACGTACTAGTGATAAAGACAATTCCTAGTACTGAATAGTAAACACCGACCTATCGTTGGATAGGCACCTACTGAGTAAACATCTGGACAGACAAAAAGGTGCCTTGTGTGATACGAACACGCACTGATAGCAACATGTTTTTGGATATTACGAGTTATGATAACGAAGAAGTAAAATTAAAAAACAAAATCGTTGGTTTCATACACAAAGTTGTAAGGGAAACAAAGAAGACGACAAAAGCAGATGTTTTCATGACTATTAGGGTTTCCAAAATGTGGCAAGGCTAAGTAATTTTTTGCATCAGTGTCGGTTTGGTTCCCGGATACGATATGACGACGGCAAGCGTATATTCAAAAATCCTTGAATGCAGTTTTGCTTTTTAAAAATAAAGGAATGTCTCATTTGAGTAAAAACTCTAATCTCCTTTGTTTAGAGACTTTAGAGTACTTTCCCTCCAGGTTCACTTAAAAGAATCCACCCTGTATAACTGGTGTTTAGATGACTCCCCGCCATGGATCAACTCCAATAAACGAACAAGACCAGAAACTGGCAGAAAAAGAAGTACTGCCATATCCAACAAACTTGTTATTCTGGATTTTGTGTCTACTTGTTATTATACTCGTAAGTATCAACGTTTGCTCTCTATATTTGTATAACATGACATTGAGCCGAGTTGGTGTGTGACTAAACTGACAATCGGCTCAGTTCGCGGGCGTATGTGAATATTGATAAGTGATAACGACCGCTCGTCCGTCCGTCCGCAAATAGTCACATCCTCTTGGAAACGGAAAGTTTGCTCAGCAAACATAGATATGTAATCAATAATTTCGAAGGACCTATTCGATGTTACGTAAAAGCGGAAAGGTACGGTCGGGCCATCCGTCGCCGTTTGTTAATAGCTGACACAGATAAATGTCCCAACTATTATCTGCACGCTTCCATAAGAATAAGATTACGTTAAGATCATCATCATCTTCATTAATTTAAAAGCCGTGTTTTTGTTAGTGAAGTCTTCTCCACTCCTCCCTACCACCTCCACATTGTCATCTTCTTGATCTTCTGATACGTTAAGATGATTGCGATTAAAACAAAATTTATCGCGGTCTGTTCTATAGCTACTACATCATCTTTTTGTTTATCATCCAAATGACCAGATATATCCTGTGTTGCTAGATATTTTTAACCCATCGAATCGCTGAAGTCGGGTCCAGTCGGGGAACTCCGATGGCCATCGTCGCACTGGCTCCTATTTGCGATCAACCGGGCAGCTTGCCACCTCCGCAGCTCCACAGCGCGTCAATGAACTTGTTTCTCCAAACAACTATGACGAATACACTGCCTGCACCATTATTTACATTCTCATATTACCTACCACTCAATTTTGAATTGCCACCGTAGTCGAAGCAATACTTCATGATTGCTGTGTTAATACAAAGCGACTCGAGCATTCGAGCATATCATATTTCATGTATGAAATGCGTTTTTGTTGTAATGACGTAATATTTAACGTCTCCTGGTTCTTATAACAATATACCTACTTCATAATTTTTTTAACTAAGTTGATTAGTTTTTAAATAATCTATACTAATGGATAACTTTTATTGATAATAGCCATACCCATAACCCTAACATAAGGAAAATCAGGCACAAAATAATATATTAATGGTCAAATTTCCGTTCCTACATTCAACAAACAAATGTATGTTTAGGTAAAGTAAACTGTTGGTTGCAAGTCTGTTATGTAATGTGAGTACAGTAAGGTTATGTAACCCCACAGTAATGCAATGCGAAGCTCAGGAGTGCGTTGTTTACACATTTACATGTAGTGCGCAGTTTTCTGAACGGCAATTAATGTGAGAGAGACAACTGCATATTGTTGGTGTAAGTAAATTCATAGATAACATCTCATGAGCTAGCTTAATCTGGAAATAGATAACTCATTCTTGAATAGTGGCAAACATTAACCAGTACAATGTGCGAGATTTTTTTGTAAACAATGGCAGATACGTGTCCTGCCTGCCTTATGTCAATTAACTCCTTACTGGTTTTTCATACATTATATTTTGGAACACGTACTCTCAGCAAACGATGACAGCAAATATAATAGTCAACGAAACCTATTCCAAGAAGGTCAGAAACATGACAAAGATACAATATAATTATTCATTGGATTGGATATTCACAGACACTCTGGCTACACCAGCTGGCAAGCTTATCGAGCCTTGTAACCTGAACTAGGTATGCGATGCTGACACACCTATATAGCATTAAATCGGCAGCAATACGGTTCAATTTCGTGTGTTCTAGTGACTTGGTGATATTACACCACGCCACGCCTTTTCCCAGAACTATACCATGTGGCGTGCGTGGTGTTACGAATTATCATTGTTTATATTGGTAACTTCAATAATTGTGCAACCGATAACTTGGTGAACTTGGATAGATTAATATCTAGGATATTAGATTTAGATAGTTATCTACTTTATTTAAAAATAAATATTTTTTTATCATCTGAACGGGAACTGAAACATCACATACCATGACTGGCTCCTATCCTAAGTCCTAACCCGTAATTTACAGGCCGTACCTAAATGAAAAGTAAAATAACGCTAGCTTGTACGAACTCAGTGGAACTTAGATTCCACGCCTTGTGAACTATGCCAAGCTAGGTACCGAAAATATTAATGTTGCAAAGAAACATTTCGTTAAGTACCTATAACATTATGGAAAACATTTTATTTTTAAATTACACAGGTGTACGAGGAAGCCAGACACAGAACAAGAAACTTGACATAATAATTAATAATGTAATTTATGTCAACTATACAAAAGCGTGGATAATTTCGTAACAAAGAATTTAACTCAAAAGGCTTCTTTTAGTTTTAAAATTCTTCACCGTTATTATGTTATTTCAGTAAAAGTGTGCCCTTACAATCAGATGTACCACCATTGACGGTAGTACTGACACATCTTTATGTCGCTAGTTCCATCAATGGTATTTATTTAGCCGACATAATGCCACATTCTACAAATGCCAGATTTTAGTTGATATGGAGAAATCATGTTTTCAATCACTTTTCTTGGGATTTAATTGAAGACTTATCGCATGAATGCAAATAGGGATCCCAAATCATCCTATGAGATGACTTAAGTTTAGAGTGTTTAGTGTTTTAGACAAAGTTAGGTACTTAGGTAAGTTACCTACCTAACTTGTTTAGAATTTTAGATGTTCCCCCAATGGTCATTATGATATTGATGATTTTCTTTAAACATAACATTTTTTATCTTGTTTTTCATATATTGATATGTCTGATTGGTTTCCAAGATCATCAATGATTAGACTCAATTGACGTCAACTGTCTCAGATCAAGTGCAGATGGAGGTGATAGTGTGTGCGTCAGCTGTCGTCACGGACAGAAGGCCCACGACGAAGCCACGGCGGCGCCGCGTGCCTGATATGATAAGCTATCACCGCCTGCCGGGAACTTTCCATTGCACTATCGTACGCTTCACAAATTCCTTTGGGCTCGTCTGCATAATCAATTCTTTGTTACTTTTTATCTCGACGATAACATTTCAACATGTAACAGCTACGTTACATTCTACATCCAACATTGGTCTTGTGATTCCATCAACAACATCACGAATGTTTTGTTTACAAAGGGAGATAATAAATGATGGATCACATCAATCGTAATTTTCATTCTGAACAACGAGTCTGCGTCTGTCTTATCTGTCACGAAGATCAATTCCCACCATGGGGCCTACCTACCTGCCTTCCTTATCAACCATCCATAATTTCTGCTTAGTAAGCTCCGGTTTCGGAGAATTTGTAGGATTCTCCCCACAAAAAGTTGGCTTATTATCATAGTTATTCGAATATTCTTTGGCGAGATCAGAATAATTTTGTTTTTACAATATGAGATAAGTCTGCCTGTTCTGATATCGTAGTTGGAGTAAACAAAATGTACCTACAATAACAATAAATGATTATGTGACTCCATAGCCGGATGTTTATGAGCTCAATGACGGATAAAACTGTATAAAATCTAAAGTAGGTATAAAGCAAAGAACTTCTAAATATCCTCTCAAATATACACGGCTTGGTATGACATGACACAACTAATCACAACTACTGACTCATTAATGTTTACATAGTAGGTAGGTATTTACCTGACCTGAGCCACAGAAAACATAATAATAGTAATACAAATCCTGATCTGCACTATTTTAAGCGATTTTTTGTTCTTTTTCATTAGTATCTAACTTGTATTAACAATGACGTAATGTATTTGTTTTTCTGTTTTTAGAGTAAACAAATGTGCAATGTTGATAATAAATCCAACAGCCAACAGCAATGACAATAATTATCATGAAATAAAATCTAAAAATATGGGTTTGTTACGAGTAGGAGTACCTACTTTGTATCGACGAAGATAAATACTACTGATACTGATTCCCGTACCTACGTGGAGATAGGTGTGTACGCAAATGTACCTAGTCGGAGATACGATATCGCTATCAGTTGTTTGTCGAACAGCACCTCCGTGTGTGCACATATCTACCGTACAACATCGGGCCGTTTCATCGATATCTCTTATTTATATATTTATTTATTATATAAATATGATCTAAAACTCTGAAGACTTATTTCGTTGCGAGATTGCAACGTTTATTATCTATTCTATGGTATCGAATGTTTATTAGGTACTATTATATTAACTATATATTCTGTGGTATCGGCTCATTTTATTGAATTATTGAAAATAAAGTTATATTAAACTAAGACATTAAAATCCCACAATCTAAAATACCTACTTAATCTGCAAAAAATATTTTCTGGCTGAAAGTAGTTATATTTTATGTGAAACTATGAAACATTAAAGCAAATAACAGATATTTTGAATGGAACACGGGGCACGGGAAGTCTAAACTAGAGTAATAAGTGTATTAGAACTAATACAAAAAGTTTTGATAAAAAACTTTTCTACAAAGAGAGAAAATAGATGGCATAAACGCATAATATTATAAAATTCATCAATAATATCAGGGTTTGCTAGTAGGTAGATGGTAAATATACGGCAATATCAGAAATTGTGATTGACGTATCTCTCGCCATAGATCACATAGCTGCTGTTGCTTAACTATACAAAACTGACAGGTCTACATTGAAAACTGGTTTCATTTTTATATTTTTGGAAGATTTCTATGCGATTGTAGATACGATACGACGACAGAGAGAAATGTGATATTTTTTTTTGGCATTTTGTCTTTTCATCACTTCTTCTACTCCATCTTTTTTATACTTTATACGTTAAAAAGAAAATGATTTATTTATAGTTTTTTGGGCAGTGAGGAAAGTAAATGGTGAATCGGCGAGTCGTGTCGTCTCTAACCCGCGGCAGAAAATTTTGAAGCTCTAATATAAATTCAAAATACTGCGAAATATCAATTTGATTTATATTTTTAGCTTGGGCTCATGTCAATTATAGTACTGGAGATGCAAAATTTTCTTTGCCGCGGGTTTAAGATGACACAACTTGCCGGCCAGATGGCCAGATCAGTTTTTTTGGGGTTTAGAGATTGACTCAACTCTACAAACTGGAACTCTCTCTCTAAAGACTTTGAGGTCGTGTCAAATCAATAAAATAAAAAATTCTAAACATGTTGAAGTACCATTCTTGACATCGGATGGGTATGTTACCTATGTATGTGCTTTTTACTTAATTATGAATTTCAGGGCAATATTTAGACATTTAGTTACATTGATAGCATTGAATATATACATGTTACAAATTCCATAGCTTTTTAGCTACGTTACATGTGAACACAAAATGTTTCTGAGTATGAATAAAAAAATATAATGATGCTTTATGACATTTACTACTAATAAAATTAAGTCATCGGTTAAGTAAGACGTTCTAGAAGAAATACATACCTACAACATATCAATTTCGTATCTTTTGGACAACAACAGACGATTACCTAATTATAATAAGTGGAAAAATTAATAAGTATAATTGTCTTTACAGTGACTACAGCGTTGTTTACGCGTGCAGCGATAACGGTCCATGAGACGGACGGACGACGCAATACAAAAATGAATACTTACATACATACATCATTCATCATCACATCACTGATAGTTTATTTACAGTAAGTAACGTATTTTTAAAGTTAAGTTCACGCAAGATATGAGGTCATCAGCAACTGCGTTGTTAACTTGTTATATTTTACTACCAATGATAAAGTATAGATTGTACCCACATAGTGAACAAAAATATGCGATTTACAATTTTACATACGAAGAAAATAAAAACAGCTTTATTTGTTTGTCGTCTTCATAGAGATGTCAGTTGGAGACTTTTTCTGCGCCTTTTGATTTAGGATGTTTTTATCGCCCCGGTGCGGTGTTTGAAACGAGATAATAAAACGTGCGATAAATCGTTCGCAAATACCTAGTTGTAATTATGCAACGTGTGTCGCGGATGGTCCGGCGAACGGCGCGCGGCGGGACACGTTCAAGAATCAAATTCAAATGTCAAGGTGAAGGCGCGACGCGAAAGGAAACGCACGATGACGTCACCGTCGCCATCTTGCCACAGCTCGTAACCACACTTCGATGTAAGCCCTCTCTAGTTTTATTTAGGACACTAGACAAAGACAATCACTCTGCAAAACTTCATTCATTGCTTTGTATTCTAAATATAGAACGTTACGATACGCCGGTATGTGAGGCATCTGGATTAAAACAAAGCCCTATCGAACAGTCACGGCCAAAGGTAATTTACAGACAATTAATCACAAGAAAGATGGATTGGTTTATTCTGAGGTCAAGAGCAAATGTGACGTTTTCGCAAAGATCACTACTGATGACTGCAGACTAACGCTTGATCATAAAAATACAAATGCTTCGAGGCTTGGGCCTTCGAAGTACGGCCTAAGAAATAACATTTTAGTATGTGTCAAAATAACATTACTTACCTAAGTCTTGAAACTTGGGTTATGCTGATATTTGCTCAAGCAATCATCCAAAGATAATAAGTTAGTCATTCCGATGAAGTAAGTATTATATTTTAGATAGGTAGGCTATTAAATTACGTTGAGTCAAACTGCTTAATCTGTATTGAAGAATAGAAGGAAATCTCTCGAAAAAAGTTTATAGGCACTAATTATCATATAATTAAATTGTCATAAAAGTAGATTGGATTGCATCAAGCTAATCAAAGGCGATTCTCACGCGGGCGTTGCGTGCGCGCGGCACCTCGTTGGGTGCCTGAGCGTCGTCGAGCGGTTCCCTCGGCCATTGTGGCGAGGAACTCGACTGGAAAATCTTACTCTAATTACCGCCGAAACGACCTAAGTGAATTTTTTACCACTCACAATAGCTGTTTAATTATTGCTATCTCGTTCACAGCAAATTTTACGTCATCCACTAAAACAATCGTGGCGAAATTAGACTAATTAGTCGAGGCAGGGTTTCCTTATAAAATTTAACAGTGAGTTCATAATTAGAGGATTCATTGTTTCTTGGCAGTACTTGTTTGGAACTGAATGTTACAGACCGAAGAATTTATAGGAGCGTACCCCCATTTGTAATATTAAATTAGAGATTTATAAATCTTGTACAAGAGCAATTAATAACGATGGGATGCTGAATTGATTGAATGCTCACGGTTGAACTCGGATAAAAAAGGAGCATTACAAGCTCTAATAACTAGACATTTAAGTTTAATAGTATGGGAATCTGAAAGTGATAATAAGCTGGAAGGAGGGGCGGCAGTTAGCACACCAGGTCTGCGGTTCCCCGGAGCACCGGCACCGTGCGAAGTTTCCCACAATTATACATTACATTACCTACACTTAGTGATTTCTTAGATCACTTTTTACAACCGTTCGGTCTCAGCTCAAGGAACCGTCTTCTCATAAAGGAATATTAAAACGTTGAAAGCCTTGACGCCTGATTTAGATTCTAACCAGTTTCAAAATAGAAACACCAAATTATTTCTAACAGAACTGGTTTTTTATAAATGTAGAGTCCACGTTCCGTGGAAAAAATTGAAATTCATAGAGCAAGATGTTACCGAAATCGTATATATTTCGCAATGGACGAACGTGTTTTTGCAACGGCCGAATTAACTTAAAACGGGTAGATGTATTCAACACACGAGTCTAATGTGAGCGTGGAAGCGGACGACCTTCGCGGGACCAGTTTTGGACACCGCAAACATCACTGTTTGGCGAAGCGAAAAGAAACGTGACCGGAGTTGGACGTGACGTGACGTGACCGCCGCCCGCCCGCAAGCCTCCACGTAACAAATGGTGTTTTTATGTCAGCCTCCACGTTTTATGGTGTAGTTTAACGTATTCGATGCTATTTGTGACTCTATATGGATTTCATTGTTTCATAGACGCTTATTTGGATAAAAAGTCATACATAGGAAGCACACAGCATCTGAGTGGTCAGAGCGGAACCTACACACACAGTGGGTTCTGGGTCAGTCTTCTTTAAAACATACAAATTTTAATAAATAAATTTTTTTTTAAAACCTTGCTCGCATCTGCGTGAACCATGGACATGAACCAAAGCAAGAATAGAAATCTCGATCAGTACTGGATGTAAAAATAAACCAAACGGTACCGAGGGGAAACGAGAAAGGGTGGATTGTAAATAAAATAAAAAACGGAGCCAAGACCAGCTGAATATAAGTACTTGAACAAAGAACTTCCTCTGGGTTACCTGCAACAAAAAGGAGAGAGTCGTTAATACACTACTCGTGTTATTATATTTTGAACGGGTAAAGAAGATAACATTTTTAAGTATTATGGATAATAAAAATATGTATGCCATTATAACAGATCCTTTTCAAACATAGATGACTCTTTTATCTCGCATAAACAAGATAACACAGTATGCTTTGAAATATAGGTACTTACAAAAAATAAACAACGAAAGCAATCATGGTTATTGTGGGATTAATACTGTATGTGAATTTAAGCGTGTAATTTTTTGGGTGGTCCTCTAGATTTTTTTATCAATAAAAAACAGTAAATGGAAATTGGAAATACCGATTTACATAGAATCGTTTAAATCTAGTGCGTTATTTGCATATGAGCAATACTCGTGAATCACTTTGAGATAAATTGCATTACAAAAAGTAACATGCCAATTGCCAAGTCAAAGTTCATCTCTGAGTCTTACATTCATAGCTTCTGCCTGCGTCTTCGTCCGCGTGGATATTCGAGAAAATCCTCAGGGACCTCTAACCAGGACAAAAGTCCCAAGCGCGCTACCCCCCTTTTTCCTCTCCCTCTCCCCCTCTCTCTCTCTCTCTCTCTTTACTTTGAAAATGGAGAATTTTCTGAACACAACTTCATTCCCCTTTTCACCTCTTATTAGGGACTGAAATATCAAAAACGGTGAGACACCTAGTAATTTTTAATCGTCAGCCTAAACACAACATTTGAATATCCGCGGTCGACTGATTGCGACTTCGTCTGCGTGAAAAGATTTTGTGCTATCTCTCGGAAACAACTCTTTTTTCTGGATGAATGGTATTGGTACTCTATGTCCTTCTCTGTATCCCTGACGTGTATGTAATATTTCATGATGATCGGTTCAGTAGTTAAGACGTATTATTGGTTTGGTATTGATGATGGGCTCTTTTCTCCGCATTTAGACTCCCATTTGGTCCGTTATGCGTAAACATAGCATCGGTATGGCTAGTCAAGAAATCCCAGCTCCTTTCAGAAGCGCAGAAGCCTCCTGGGGCGTTCACAGGCTTCGAGGAGCGACCTCACCTCTGTGAGGATTTCTGCCCATTGTGCGGCCAAACCCACGCACTCCAGGACCACATGAGCGGCTGTTTTCTCTGCGTCCAGGCATCCTGTACATAGAGGACTGTCTGTCGCATTCATGATGAATAGTTGTCGGTTAAAAGCTAGGTGACCTCCGGATAGTTGTAGGTACACTTACAAGTGTACCTACCAGTGGCGAAGGGTCCATACAAGCCGATTCCCATCGGCTTACCTTTTAAAATCCCATCCCCATCGATCAATTATAACATGTCATTACTTAATTTTTTTCGCCATTTCGGTAAGATTAATTAATAATGGCTACAATTATTTTTTATGAATTTCTAAGTAAATTGTCTACTCTAAAAACGCTCGCGCGCGCGCCGCGCCCCGCGTGCAAGGAATATCAAATCAATTTTCGTACAAAATCTCCTTGAGGCAAGCCGACGTCCTTTGGCTTCCTTTTTGCACTGTGTCTTGGCGCGGTTGCCACGGGCAACGGTTGATTGTTATTACTCTGTCTCTTTCTCACCAACGCACCACAGTCGCGTGCCTTTCGGTTGAAAATGGTGAAAGGCAAGCCGGCCGGCTGTGGCTTAAGTTTTCTCTCTCTTTCTATTTGAAGCGATGTTAACGTTTCTTTTCTCTTTCTGTTATAAAGAGACGAATAAGTTTTAAAATGCAAAATAAACAAAATAAGAACGATGGAAGAAAATACATCGCAACTTAGATATTTTTATTTAGAAGTATAATAGTACGTTTCTGCCATTATCATTATGTGAGTGTTTGGAACGTGATTAGTTTTTATCAAAATAGTGAATTAGTGAGTGAGAATCGATACTTTTTCCCGGTTTTTGTTTATTTTATTGTGTTTATCTCATGTATTTGTTTATTGCGGTAAGTTTTATTTGCCATAATGGCTTTGATTAATATGGATTGTCGTTTAACTGACTAGCGCGGCGAAACATTGTTTTTCAAACTTAGTTACGAAGTTATGGTTACGTTAGCATGATGGGTTTTTTTTTTAAACATTTTCAATATAATATATCTTTCTACGATAAGGATGACAAGCAGTTACAAACTCAATAAAATGTTTTGTTTTCCATGATTATTATTTCTGATTCTAACTCAGTATAGAGTAGCGCGGGCTAGACTGTCACTATTTTATCAGTGCTTTTTTGCATGGTGAAATTGAGGCCCTAACTTCTGAAGAAACGCTTGAAGCTTGTATCACGCGGTGGTGTTTTTTGGTCCGGATTACCTTCGCCATATTTCGACCCCTCGCCACTGGTACCTACAACTATCCGGAGGTCTGGACGATTAAGGCTGAGCAGTCTACAGGTCAACCGCGGCGAGACTGCAGTCATCGCCATCTTGGACCTACAGCTTGTTAGATCTACCCGACGAGTATTATGTGCAGCATGAGTACGTTGTTTTACCCATGAGCGCAGTTGGCTGAGCGGGAGTGGCAGAATGGGTATGGGTCCTGCCACTATTGTGGAAGATCCCTTTCTAGCCAGCTCATCTGCGGCGTCGCACAGTGGTCCAGAAACGGACTCGCCGTCTCAAAACTCTGTAGCTCATTTGTCTTTAACGACAACTTACTTGATTTTTTAACACATATTATTGAATATATGGGCTTATTAATGAAATAAGTTTTAACCTTATTAAACATTAATCTATGTCAAATAAAAATATTCAAACTTAAAAATGTCTATTTTAAAATTACAAAATTAACAACATCATTAAATATACTTCATTTAATCATCTATTTATGATTTATATTTTACTTATTTGGGATAATATAAGAACTGTAACATTTATTTCCAAATATTGTTATTAATATATTTATGTAGAATTATTTGTGAATTAGAGAAGATTGGATAATTATTTTTAAGAATTATTCACTTTTAGGTAGATATAAAAGCATTTTTGCTTCATCCAGCAATTCTTTGGCTACAGTCATGAGCGTAGGAAGGGGGGGAGGGGTATGCCCACCCCAGAAAAAAAACTTGAGTAGCCTGATATAGGTATTGCCCTTCTAAACTGTAATGCGCCTCTAGCACCCTCCCCCCCCCCCAGGGGGGCCAGGCCCCTGGAAAAATCTGTAGATACGTAAATAACAATGAATGTAGAACATCTTCAACATCTTCATTTATTGCTACACGAGAACACTTCCTGAAATGATGTAAACGGTTATCATCTGTTATCTTTGTTTCGCGACTCTTGTGCATCTTCAGCTAATTTTACATATTGGTAAAATGGCGAAATGATTAATGACTCTTTCTCCTTGGATAAAAAAAATATGAAGAGAAGATAGCATATAGTACCAATACTTACTATCAATTATAGTAATTTATGAATATTTGAGCAGTCTCCATTGCATATTGTCCAATTTTTTTGCGTTTACTTTTATTCAAGATGATAATGTTGGCACTTGCAATATGATAGTTATAATAGTTTTATTAATTCTTCGTTGACTCCATTAATACTGGCTGACTAACTGTAGTTTAAGAAGAATCTTCGAGCAGTATTACCATCATTACTGTTACCAGACTCTTTCTTTAAACCCCTAGGGGTTTATCTATGTGTAGGCCAAGTTCATTTCTGAACCTACTTTGTACACATTTTTTCTTCTCTTCTTTACTTATTTTGTTTTCCGGAGTTGTTGCTGACTATGTCTTAAACGAAAGATTATAACAATATGTTTATTAAAGTACTGATTTCTGGCAAGAGAGTTTAGGAAAGCATACTTTCGCAAAAAACACTTTTGAGACGGCAAGGCCGTTTCTGGACCACTGTGCGTCGTTTCCGTGTGATCCAAAGGCATAGCCTTTTAATCCATTAAAGGATTACTCTGTTATTGGATGCTAAACGATCCAAAACTCGGTGGCATTCGTAGACGATACTGGAGTTGATCGTGTTGGCCTCCAGTGTTGTTAGTAATTAAGACGTGAAGGGGTAACAAACAAACCAACAAACGGACTTTCGCATTTATAATATTAGTAAGGATAAGGATTAATAAGTATTAGCATGAAAGTATAGTTTAAAAACACGCTTACGTATTGTATGTTTTTAAAAGCATCATTAAATATGGGAAACAGTCCAGAAAATATAACATGAACTATAAAAAATTGTTTAAAAAAACAAAAAACCGACTTCAAAAAACCTACCTCTAAAAAGCAAGAAATAATATTCGTAATAATAAAACACGTCTATTGAAGTCGGGTGGGGCTGGAGTACAAATGTCTTTTTTTTTATTCTAAAAGCCCCACCCGACTTCAATAGACGTGTTTTATTATTACGAATATTATTTCTTGCTTTTTAGAGGTAGGTTTTTTGAAGTCGGTTTTTTGTTTTTTTAAACAATTTTTTATTTTTTTATTTTTAGTGTAGGTACCTTTTGTATTAGGTAGTGTAGGTATATTATTTAGGTAGAAATTAAAATCGGCTCAGCCAAACGTGAGTTAATCGCGGAGAAACATACATACAATACATGCGGGTCAAACTGAGAACCTCCTTTTTTAAGTCGGTTAAAGAACTACACTTATGATATCCCTTTTCCAACAAAAACATAATTATCTTATTCAGTTCATAAACAAAGAAGTTATACGACTGATCATCGAGGTAGTTCACACAAAATCATACTATTTTCGTGCTTTTTTTCAAGATTACTTGAAAAGTACTGAACCGATTTCAAAATTTTAAAAAATGGGACCAACTTGGGAGTTTACCTAATGTAATAACGTTTGAATCATTTCAATCGGTCCAGCCGTCTTCGAGTAATCGGTGTACATACAAAAAACAAAAAAAAAAAAAAAAAAAAACGGGTCGAATTGAGTACCTCCCTCCTTTTGAAGTCGGTAAAAATACGTCGACGTTAGCCTAAAACTCATCACTTAGATTTAGAAAATAGCATGCGATGCGGTCTGAGTTGCGTGCCCTGTGGTAGCGTGTCGGTGGGCCGTTCGCCGGCACACGCGAGCACGGTTTCCGAGGCTCGCGTGCAACACGATACTGTCACATTTCTATCCTTCGCCACGCTAAATATAAAGAACTGCTCCCATTACTCCACAATGCAGATAAGCCAAGACGATTTCAGAATATGTGCTGTAGAATGCAATAAATGTACAACAGGGTTGATTTTGTAATTTGATTCGATAACTCCTATCATCTTTGTTTGGGGTGGACTTAACATTTTGTTATGGGCCCATTAGACATTACAGTCATTATCAGATATGATATCATCACACACAAAACACAAAAAGTTCATTAACAGAATTCAGAAGGAAGTTAAGTGTATTTAAACTTCTATGAGGCAATTGCTTCTAAATTATGGATTTTGGAAGGAGGGCCAAACACATTTAAAGCATAAGACAATAGATTCACAATTTGCCCTCAAAAACAATCTGAGAAAACCCAATTAAAAAAGAACAAAAGCTCCATCAGTGTACTATTAAACGGCCGTTCCAAATGCCACTGTTTTAGACGGACACCGTTTCCGTTCGCTATCAAGCATGGCAGGCGGGGATAGGCCGATGCCGTGTTAGAGCGGCATTAGGAGCTGCAGCTCGCTCACACGCGAGGAGTTAAAACAAATTAAGCGATGGCATGGCGTCGAGCACGCGACCACGGCTAGAAAGCGTGGACTAGACACGCATCACACCCGTAAGCCCAGATGCATATTAACTGCGATGCGAGATACCACACCTACGTGAATCTGTGTTTATCGGTGCATTGGATATCATTGTTCCGGACGGCCGACAAAACACAAACGAGAATCTACGCCAGGTTTATCAGTCTCGAAATATGAACAAATCTGACATTTATTGGAAGCAAAAGTCATAGGTAAGTAAAACATTGGGTATAGTGGAACACCTTGGAAAATATAATGTCATCGTTATTGTCAGCGATCTTGTTACTCATCGAATCGAGTAAATGTTATGTCATTTGCCGAAGACTAGCATTTAATAAATAAAAATAAATAAATATAATAGCTATTGAAATTGCTGGTATAGTAGCTACTAGCGACCTGATATTTCGAGCCATGACATTTCGTGCCATTTAGAAGCACACGGCTCACGTGGATTTAGCTCCTAAAACATGTCTGTCAGTCACGGAGCTGAAACGGCGACCTTAGAACCTTTCAACGCGAGACGGTTGGCCTCGATAAATGCCAACTAAATCTTAGTTACTGATTCATTTATTTTGAATTCTTTAACAAAACGTTCCTTTTGTATAGCCCAGTCTTGAATAAAGTCTATCAAGTTCGCACGCTGCTCTTATTGGAAACGTTACAAAATACAAGTTCATTTACGTAACAATACCAAACATTTCAAGTTTAAATCAATCTAATGAATGGTTTTTAAAAACATGATACTACTGAATATACCTATACGTATAATTTTTGACCAAAAACCTACCAAACAAACCAATGGACAGTCATTCATGCCTCAGAAATATTCTTCGTTCTCTGGCTGGACATTGCAGAGCTACAAACTAGGACAGATACAAAATTTGAGATGAGTAAAGTGAGTAAAATTATATATTTCGTATGCAACTCTCTGTGTTTCCGTGAACGTGAAACACGGAGTCAGTCAACATTGCTGCAAGGGCCGCGATAATAAGAGCTTTAATCGTATATTCCTTATCAAGGTTTTTTTAATGCAGTTTGAGAATACCAAATCTACAATGGGTTTTAGAACGATTTGCTTTTGATGTTTTAGAAAACGATCAGCAACGAGGTAGGTATATATGTTACCGGCAATGTGTATAATCCGGCATTGTATACAATGCCTAGGCAGAATTAAAACTATGAAAATTTGTCTCAGAAAAAAATACTGGTAAATAGCCCAGTTATATCAATATATATAATAATAAACTTGTTAAACATTTTTGTCAAGTAACTGTGTTAAAAAAAAATATTTTGTGTCGCGTGGCGGAATTTTCTCTCCTCCAGCCACATCTCATACTTCCGGAACCCGGACGGACTTCCGGTTATTAAAATTGAGTTCAGCGACCCCCATAACTTATGCCAGGGGCCGTACCGGCTAACTTAAATGGCTATCGTAATTGCTTTCATTTGGCAGATGGATGTGACACATTGCTACTTTTATTTGGTATAAATAAAAACTTACCAAACAAAAGTAGCCATGTATCACATCTATCTGTCAAATGAAAGCGATTACGATAGCTATGTAAGTTAGCCGGTAGGGCCCCTGGACACCTCACATGACCAAAATCGAGTTCTCATAAGATAAGGCTCCATTTTGGCCGCCATCTTGGCAACATTCAGAACCGAATTCAGCAGGCTTTTTTACTTCGGAAAAGTCATGTTGCCAAAATGGTTCACAAAATGCCGTTGAACTTGTAAATTTTAATATGAACTACTAATCTATAATGGCATAACATAATCAAAGATATTTTGTATACAATGCCTAGGCATTGTATACAATGCCTAAAACGATCAGGCAATGTATGACATATAATTCATTTTATACTTTGCCTAGGGATTGTATACAATGCCTGCTGGTCCACCGGCAATGTGTAAAATAAGTATATTTCTGTTGTCTGTTATAAAAAAATTACCTCGAAATTTAAGGCTCACGCTCCGCTGCGCTTCGCGCTCGCCTTAAATTTCTAACCTATACGCGGGACCTACAGGAGTAAAACAGGTTCGATTCCAAAGAGCCCCCCTCGAGCCCCCCATCGAACCCTCCTCGAGCTTTCCCCGAGCCCCCCCCCCCCCTCGAGCTTTCCTCAAGCCCCCCTCCCCTCGAGCTTTCCCCAAGCCCCCCTCGATCCCCCCTCGAATCTATTCTCGAAAATCTTTTTATTATACACATTGCCGGTGGACCAGCAGGCATTCTATACAATGCCTAGTCATTGTATACACTGCCTAGGTAATGTGTGAAATAGATATCAATATTCATTATATTTCATACATTGCCTAAAAGGGCCAGGCATTGTATACAATGCCTGCATTTCATACATTGCCGGTAACATATACAAACGTCTCCTTAACAAAAAAATTTGGTAAAAGACTGACTAAATTAAATTAACAGTTAGATTAGAATGCAGTTGTTAGTCAAGTCTTAAGTCACCTTTTAGTTTAGAGCGTTATGTTCTGTATTTCTAATTTAGTTTGACCTATGAGTGCTACTTCGGCATTTCGTGTCTGTCGCCACCAATGTTGCCGGTTTCCGTGATGGAAGCAGTTAGGCCATTGAAACTTTCATGAGAACTCGAATGGCTCGAGCAATTTGGGGGCGACATGCGATATGCCATGCCTCAAATTGATCTTAGCCTAGATGATAGATTTTTAATGGTTCTATTTACCTTTTAATGTGGTCATTTATATACAGGTTTTTGTTACGTTACTTGGTGATTTGATGAGTCAAGTACTTAATGACCGCAAGATGGGTTGATAAACTGGCAGCTGGCAACGAGTTGTGTGAAATCAATACGGCATTAATTGGGTGCGTGAGCTCATGTGACAAGTTAAGTTGATTACGGCAGGTTTATTAATACGCTGAGTGACGGCCGCGGGGCGAGTGGACGGGCGAGCGCGGTTAATCACGTGCGGGTGTCACAGGCTGCGGCTTCGTTACGTGGCGGTGACGACGCAGCGCACCGACGACGCACTGTAAATATTCATAGGACAGAAACACCGATCAAAATAATGGATTTATTATCAATTCAGCAGGAAGCTTTTTACGTTTATTTACTCATGTGGAAACTACGAACTGGCTTAAAGAGTGGAAACTACGAATACGATCCGGGAGGTATGGTAGCGCAGACTAAATCTCTAGCATTATCATAGTTGATTCGTCTTTTTTGCTCACTCAATAGGTCCTGAACTCCTGCGTGGTCTGTTGGTCTAAAAATTGCATATTATTTGCATTTCAAAGATAGTTTAACCAGCTTGAAGGTGCAATGAGCAATCTCTCTGCCATTTTTCTTGCCACGTCAGAAGACCTAATGGCAGACTGTTTCACACCTCACGAAATACCTAAGTGTGGACTGACACTTAGGTATTTCGTGAGGTGTGAAACAGTCTGCCATTAGGTCTTCTGACGTGGCAAGAAAAATGGCAGAGAGATTGCTCATTGCACCTTCAAGCTGGTTAAACTATCTTAATTAGTTTTAATTAATACTATTGGAATATCCATTTAACTAAGTGTTACCCCTACAGGCTCATTTTCGCTTTTCTCGAAGAATTAAAGGAAACATGTTGTATTAGCCATAACTTTCTTGCAAAAGAGAGAGTTTAACGGAGTTCAGCGGAGAGTACCGCAAAGTCCGCAAATGAATTTAAAGAGCTATTATTTCTTACTAGAGCGAGCTAGACGTCTGTTATTAACTCTAATCATCATTAAAGTTTAGTGTTGAAGTTGTTATTAATGATTTTTTAACGTTTTCTAACTTACTACATAAAACATAAGTTAGAAAGTTGAAAAAGATTTATGGACTGACTAGCGACCTCCCGCGACTTTGTCTGCTTGGACAGTATTTGCTATCCCTCGGAAACTGTTTGTTGTTTCTGGATAAAAAGTACCCTATGTCCTTCTTTGTACCCCTGACAACGTGTACGCAAAATTTCATGATGATCGGTTCAGTAGTTAAGACGTGAAGGCGTAACAAACAAACCGATTTTCGCATTTATAATATGGGTTCGTGGATTACGCCCCCGGTGTCTTTTGCCCCCGTGGTGTTTAACCCCGATTTTTTGCTAAGAAATAAGTTAATACTTAGTAAAAATTCGGGGGCAAACACCACGGGGGCAAAAGACACTAAGGATTTAAGAATGGTCTAGATATTCACTTAAATTAAAACCCTACACGAGTAAAATAGATATCGCTGAGATAAAAATTGCGTAGTCTAGGTATTGTGCCTTATAAAACAGTTATTTAAAGCTAAGGTACTGTATTGGAACGTCGAGGATGGGCCCGCTGACCTGCCGCGATAGCATCCAGGTCCCGACCCGGGGGAATATTCCACTGGTGGTTACGACACTCGCAGAATTACGATGGAACACACTCATACGAATTAGGTAATCTTGTGCAATTTGTCCGAAAGACAAGTCGATGATAACCCACAACTTTTGGATTACTTATCAGATGTGATATAAAACATTGGGCCTACGTGGTGGGTTACATGTAGAGCTAAACCTCCATTTAATTTCATACATAACGAAGGTCCGTATGTGCCCTAGCAGTGCTGCAGTGGAGACATGAAAAGGCTCATGATGTTGATGAATACAGAACAGAAATAAAAGATTATGAATGACACCAAAGGGCATTCCCCTACGAGTACAAACAAATAAATTTTCAAAGATGTGATGTGATGTTATCTAAGATCATTGACATACCGTTTTTAATACCGAAATAATTTTCAGTTCACCATGTAGTATTCTGAACATTCGAGAAGGCGATAAAAAATATGACAGACAACTGTACGAATATGCTATTATGAAGTGATATTAAATTTTAATGATGATTACTAAAACTGTGACGAATTTCTTCAAAACCGCGCCTATCGTATCAGGTTTCTGTATTACATCATTATGTAAATTGGGTGGTAATTTAAATTTTAAAGCTGTGTAAACAAAGTTACGCACAAAGTTGAACTAACGAGCAAATATGTCCAATGCCTTTTTAATGATCTGGAGTTCGACTCGACTGGTTTAGGTGGGGCTTCAACTAACATTTCTACTCTATTAATAGTCTGTTAGTAGCACTTAAAAAATACTATAATATAAAAATAAAATTAACCATGGATGGACTCTTTGATTATGGGTGGACTAAATAACGGTGAGATTTCCACTTTCGTAGCTATGCTGTATATTCCCCCGTGCCAGCCGCCTGGTAAGCCTGCCAAATTAGTTGTGTTGTTTAAAACTATAAAAAAATGTGGTCCAGACTACCTGACGTCAGAACGTCTGGCCACTTTCTTTACACGTTTTGTCGTTGTCAATCGAGGTACTAAATATTTGAAGTTAGGTATCAAATAGTAGAAAAAAGGTATTGCATTTTGGTATTTTCTAAACATTCAATATCGCTTTTGGTCCAGAGGTTTTGATGCTTACTATTAAACCCACAAAGCTGATTAACCTTATGTGCCCCTAGTCAGAGATTCTGTGGTCAGAGGCTACCTTGGATTTACGCGATCTAAAGCGGAAGCTCGCGCTTTGACCAGGGGCGACCATTACGTAAAATGACGAAGGCACGCAAAAGTTTGGAACATTTGGATGAAATAACTATCTACCTTTCACATTTTATTCGTCTTATTAGAATTATTTATCAGTCTTAATAATAACTTCGACGGTCAGATGTGTACCATTACAAAATATATTGTTACAACTCGAGCAAGCCAAGAGCATGACGACCATGACGTTGCATGGTAAGATGTCGGAGTTGATAAAGAAACATAATTAGCGGAAACATCTCATTTACCATGACGGTCTCTGCATAAAAATCACGTGAATATTGTGTTTTTTCTGCGCGGTGTATAAACAAGTCAGTCAGTTGTTGGAGTCGGTTGTTTTGTCTCTAAGCATATTTACGGTGTTACACCGAGGAAAAGAAAAATGTTAGATAGGTACGAGTTTCCACCCGCGATTTCGTACTCATGAACTTTTGCAAAATTCTTATGTTCCAGGCTACTACCTGTTTGACAAATTTCATCCAAAACGACTGAACTGTTTTTACGTAATTGAGTAACAAACATCTAAACTTTCATATTTATGAGTTCCTTCCTACCTACTAAGGAACATGCTACTTAGCTTAACTTTAGCTACCTTAACTAGGATATCATAACAGTTTTACTCATGTAGGCCATTGCCTACATGAGTAAAACTGTTATGATATCCTATCTATCATATAGATATATTAATATAGCTAAACACTGAGAATGAGATGGTGTTCGTTAGTAAACAGGTAAATCATAGAAAAAATAGCAGAATCTGGTGGTATTTACGTAAGAGATCTGGGGCTGTATTATGACCTCTTATTTCCAGTCAGTTTTCTGACTGGCTATCAATGTATCTCTTTTATTTGCTATACAGAGAGAAAGAGATGTCACTACAGCAATTTATAAACCTGGCAGGTTTTAAGAGCTCGTAATACGGCCTCTGATCTTTAAACTAATACTGTCGCAAATATTTCTGCAGCAATTTAAACAGTATTATTATACACACAGTATTATTATTATACTTAAACAACTACTCTATTTAACTCTACGAGTTACGACGCGGGCGTAGATAAAAATTGTGTTATTGTGACACAGATGACGAAATTCTACGTTATCACGAGTAACGCCAGCGCGACACAAACAGACTGCTACGCGATAAATTGTCTGTCTGCAACATTTTTAATATTTATTAATACGTTAGCAACCGTACGGCGATGTTTAAAGGGGTCAATAGCTTACAACACGGTTTATCGAGCTCTCGTGTCAAAACACATGCGTGTGCGTTTCTCTGTGAGCGGTTATGTAAATTACCCGATCGATCGGCACAAATCTGTAGCTTGGGTAAAATATAAATGAAATTGTTAAAACAGTTGCGCAGTTATTCAACAAAGTCAGCAACTTTCGGTGTTTACGTTTCGTTTTACAGCAGTTTTATTTAGAAAGAATTTAATGTAAGTACGTTTGTACACAATTTTTCCAGTGTTATTAAGCTGGTCATGGTTTATGTGGATGAGAAGAGATTTAAGGAGGGAAATCTTATGCAGACCAAATGTGGAAAGTCGATAGGCGAAAACCGAAAGCCTGATGACATGTGAGATTAAAATTACGTGTTTATTACCAATTTCATTCAAGACATCTCTCATGTGAGTCTAGCCGCTAGCCCAACAGTAACACAATAGCAGATTTAACAAAAAAAAAACAAAACATTTACTGATTTACCCACTGCATGCATGCAATTAAGATTGAATAACCACGGCACAACTTCAGAGCCTCAGTCACCGTTGCAAAGTTGCTTGTTTATCGGTTTTTTATAGAATACACTTTGGAGAGTGTGCAAAAGAACTGCATGACCTTGTTCCTTATTTTCCACTATCGGAGTACCAGACGCAGTTTAGCATATCACCCTTATATTTTTGCTATTTGTTATGCGAGCTGCTAAAGAATGGAATGCGCTGCTTGCTCAATGCTCATGTGTTCCCCGATGGTTACAATACAACCTTTCAAGGCAAGAGTGAATAGGCATTTCCTGGGCAAGCATGCTACACCTTAGACCACATTCTGTTTACTAAAACAGATGGTCAAATGCGTGCCCAGACAACAATAAAAAAGTACAAGAAAATAATAAAAAAAACAAGTATAGATCTAATTGAATTAAAGTACTTCTTGTACTATTATGTATTCTGTGCTAAAGTATAAATTTGTAATACGAGTTTATAATGCGGATTTGAACTGCTCATAATTAGGCCAAAGCGATAAGCTATCACATTCACAATACAATACAAGCAACTGAGTTCACAGTAATTTAATAATCCATTTTATGAACCAGCTCGTTTCCTTATTTACATTTATGTATTATGATTATGAGACGGACTTATATGTAAAAGGCTATACGTACTAAAGTTCTTATGAGATCAATTTTGCAGTATTTGGCACTTCAAAAAAGTTTTCGATGACAACAAGTTGAATCTTGTCATTCTGATTGTGACGTCGAGACCTCATTATTTAGTTCTTGTGCATAAATCTTGAGCCAACCAAATTGTGGGGTGTCTACAAACAAGGTTCGACAGCAGCGACCCACGCAGCGGCCCGTGACGTCACGGTCACGTCACGCGCCGTATTTGCCAACGGTTTGGGCACAAGACTCGTTTTCGTTTGTTAAATAAATATGCAAAGGTCAGGGAGAAGTCGAATTACAACAAACGATTTAACAGATAAATTAATTTAAGCATTCAATTTTAAAACAATGGGATACTTAAATATTTTGTTATTCAAAATGTAAAAGGCGCATGATCCATCATCCTTCTTAATTTCCTTGTCATAAACAAGGTCATAAACATTAATTTTAAAGTTCGTTTGTAATTAAAACTAGTTGAATGAATCTAAATCTACGTTACACTTATTTGGTTCGGGTGTTTTCGACAGAATTTTTTTTAGTTA
The DNA here is from genome assembly GCA_943789525.1 of Agriphila geniculea. NCBI lineage: Eukaryota > Metazoa > Arthropoda > Insecta > Lepidoptera > Crambidae > Agriphila > Agriphila geniculea. Next base: position 2,817,482 of record OX038884.1, on the reverse strand, counting down.
CTTTTACATAAATGACTTAGCGGCTATGAAATGTCTACAATATTTAATATTAGCCAGACGGGTTAAATAAATTGTTGGCTCATTTCGTTTAAATGTCGCTATATGATTGATTATAAATATCTAAATAAGTCCTAGATCAGCCGGCGAATTATATTTAGAATCTACAAATCCCATGCAAATCGCGTAATTTGATGTTCTTTTCTGATTGAAATTTGAAATAGAGACTTTAAACATCTGACCTCATTCTGTTATTGACAATTTTATTGTAGAATTTATCAGGGAAATTACGCCCTAATCAGATAGTGCTATAAATAAAACCAGAAACTGATAAAGCCATACTAGTTTGTATTGTAATAATAAATAGTAATTCAGCTAATGTCAATAAAAGAGGGAAATATAATTCCGCAAAACCAGACCTGATAGCTGACAAAAGCATTTGCGTAGTGTAATTAAAGCGATATACGACGGCGCTGACGTCAAAGCATGAGGACATGAGCACATCCATAATGCGCTTATCGACATTACAACCGCAAACCACCACTGCACGCCACCTATCGCAGGTTTCACACGTTTTAATAAAGCTATGAGACGTGATGTTTCCCTTTTCAATGCGTGTGATGTAACTTTAAGACATCTATCTGACACTCATGGCGGAGTTTCAAAATCTATTATTGTGTCGCTTGCTAATGCCGATTGGGCAGCTTCACTTTTATTTCATGAATTTGTCATTGTATACTACGAAGGTGTGTGCAACTATTCTAAATTATTCGATACGGTACTTAGAGTAAGACGCGCTTCTGTCCCAGAAAGAGAAGCCATACGAAGCGTTCCCCTCTGCCGAAGTACAAGCCCAAATGGGCATACGCGGTTAATAAAACTAGTTGCGCCCGGATTTCTTTCTAGACCGAGTCCAGTCGCGCAAGTGAACGCTGCAGTGTTTAAAATGCCGAATTGATGAGTTTTTTGCCGTTAAAAGAGGTCTGGAACATCAAGTTTACAAAAAGACGGTGTTACATTTCACATGAAAGTAATTTTTTGTCGTATTATTGCTATTTGTTTACATTCAAACATTAAATTCGTATATTTTATTCTTGATTAGTTGTCAAATTTGTTCAGTGACATCGGGTCTGCTCGTCCATGGCTCGTCCGTACAAATTTCAGATCTGTCGCTAGATAAATCCGAGTTCTCGCCGATGAGCAACTTAGTGATGTTACCGTATCACAATGTTTGTCGATAAAGGACATGGCCTGGTCCTGCTCAGCAGTCTCATTAATGTGATATACCTGAAATATTCCTTAAATATTAATTAATTCTTTTTAACTTCTGACAGACTCACACTCAATTGCAAGAAAGATTTTTATCTTTTTAATGCCACTTTAAACCCTAATGTTTCATTAAAGTATTGTAGGAAGGAAAATTAGATGCATTTTAAAGCTCCTTTAAAATTTAAATATGGAAATGTCAAATTTATCTAATGAAGTGTCAAACCGCCCATTTACCGGTATTTTGTATTGCACGAAGCAACTTTAGCGCATCAGAGCTCATTAAATTACATTTAAAGCACGTTCCAGACGGATTAAATCACGCCCCCCAACAGAGTTCACCTTGGTGGAAGCTTGATTGGGGCGTGGTTTCTATCCACGGATTGTGTTGCGGCTACACGAGTTTGCATCAAGCAAGGTCACCTCTGTTGGGAGGCGTGATTTAATCCGTCTGGAACATGCTTTAGAGGTAGAATTTTTAATGGGGCGATGACGGGCCATTAAAGCAATTTCACATCATGTTTACTTTGTATTTTCGCTGAATATGTCGTTGACTGACCAGCCTATCGTCATTGTCGGATCCAAAAGATGTTCCTTGTCGCCACCATATCCCAGACAGAATAAATTTATTTGAAAAACATGACGAAGAAAAATCCCGGGTGCACTACTGTTTTTCAAAGGAGGCAGCGCTCCTGCTTCGAGACCGCCTCAATCTGGAGCCACAAACTCTGAGGAGTAAGGCCATTTGTGGTCTTATCTATCTTCTGATCTGTTTGCGGTTCTTCGCGACAGGCTCCTTCCAGATGGTACTAGCTGATCTGGCGAACATAGACAGCTCTACCTACTGTCCCCTTACATTACATCACATCAAAATGAAACATCTGTTCGATCAGCCCTTGTAAACACAAGAGCACGCAAGAGTATATGAGACTAGACAATAAGACTGAGTGTTCTTGAGTCCGTATTAACTTGTTTAAGACTAATTTAAAAACAATGACAAGGTACAAAATAATTATAAGAGCCCCGGGGCCCTATTTTTGAATCGCTCGGCTGGCGTCAAGCGCTCGTTTCTACTGATTTTCGTTCGACATCTCATTGTTTTGAGTCATATGTCGAACGAAAATCAGTCAAAAAGAGCGCTCGATGCCAGCCGAGGGATCAAAAATAGGGCCCCTGTAAGCCTACCACTCTAAAAACGTGCGCATCCTGAGACTTTTTTGCTTGTTGGGTCTTTGTTGTTATTCACCCCATGTAAAATATTTGAGTTTGTTACCTTTATTCCTTTTTCCGTATCGATATTGCTCCAACGACAGTTGAGCCCAGCCCTTTATGTCAAAAACGTGTCATATTTTGATGTGTGACTCATCCGTACACAAATTTTTGCTGTTTTGTTTTATTTTTTATGTGTTGGTGTCGTCTTTACAGTGTTCTTTTTGTATGTGAGTATGCGGAACTGCACTTGTGTGCACTTTCCCCCCCGCAAAAAATGCCAGAATAATTTGAATAGAGTAATAATCGCTAAGGCTGCTCCCTTCCGCGATGCTCTAAGATACGGTACGTTTAATACGTTTAATACCTAAACCTGTAGATGACTATGTCGCTTGATTATCCGGTTAGCCGTTAGTTAGAGGAAAGGTTTTGGGTATTTTTACCGACTTCAAAAGGAGGGAGGTACTCAATTCGACCCGTTTTTTTTTTTTTTTGTTTATTGTATGTACACCGATTACTCGAAGACGGCTGGACCGATTGAAATGATTCAAACGTTATTACATTAGGTAAACTCCCAAGTTGGTCCCATTTTTTAAAATGTTGAAATCGGTTCAGTACTTTTCATGTAATCTTGAAAAAATCACGAAAATAGTATGATTTTGTGTGAACTACCTCGATGATCAGTCGTATAACTTCTTTATTTATGAACTGAATAAGTTAATTATTTTTTTGTTGGAAAAGGGATATCTTAAGTGTAGTTCTTTAACCGACTTAAAAAAGGAGGTTCTCAGTTTGACCCGCATGTATGTATGTTTCTCCGCGATTAACTCACGTTTGGCTGAGCCGATTTTAATTTCTACCTAAATAAGGTATATTATTTAGGTAGACACTACCTAATACAAAAGGTACCTACACTAAAAATAAAAAATTGTTTCAAAAAACAAAAAACCGACTTCAAAAAACCTACCTCTAAAAAGCAAGAAATAATATTCGTAATAATAAAACACGTCTATTGAAGTCGGGTGGGGCTTTTAGAATAAAAAAAAGGGATTTGTACTCCAGCCCCACCCGACTTCAATAGACGTGTTTTATTATTACGAATATATTATTTCTTGCTTTTTAGAGGTAGGTTTTTTGAAGTCGGTTTTTTGTTTTTTGAAACAATTTTTTGGTACATTCATTACCTGTAATTAATATTTAAAGATTTTTCTTAACATTGGATTTTTTTATAAGTAGACACTGAATTAAAAAATCTACATTAATAAAAAACATTATTCATATGTTTCCTAAAATATTAATGGATACAAATCGTGCGGTGTGGGGTGCGATTTTTACAAAATGGTTTAGAGACGAGAATGTTTGCTAATTTCCGTTCTGTTGATGTAGTTTACAATCTGTAACATTTCTCAAATGCATCATGAACCGACTGTAAAGCATTTCGGTGTAATTTGTATCATTCAAACTTCCTAGCCGTGGGCAAGGCGCCAACGGAGAAAATAAACGTTTTATCTGATGCCACAACACTGCTGCACAACGGTAAAATCGCTCCGGCCACCGACAAATGCATGCAAAACATTTGATTTATTATACAATGCATCGGTTGGACTAATATTTGAGAAGATTTTCGGCGTACGAGCCTTTGTATTACGAACATTAACGTAGAAGTTTTCGGGGTTAAGGTAAGAATGGCGCGGCCATTCAATAATTGAGATTACACAAGTTTGACGTCACTTGGCATTTGGCAACACTCGCTCGCCAGCGTACGTTATCGTTGTTAAGAAAAAACACCCATCTGTCACATCATCATTAGCGGCACGTGACTGTTTTCACAATTCGTTTACTTTTATTGCTTGAACATTTTCTTTTCATGTCTTTTTGTTTGGTGCATGACTAACTTTTTTAAAACAACACTACTACCAGGTGTGACCAAGGAATTTCGTATTATAACTATTTGCTAAAGTTATTTTTTTTTTTTTTTTTTTTTATTTGGGTTATTTGGGAGAAATCGATGTTTGTGTGACATCATGAATTGGGGCTCGATTTATCTGTTTTAATTTGAAGCCGGACATACATGCCGAGGTTTTAAATTAAAACAAATTGAAATACAATAAATAGTTGTATTTCTTTCATGTTCACTAATCCGCATCCACTAGTTGGCACTATAGTCGTGATGGTGAGGAAGTACTGTCTGTAACTAAAGTTACGGAAGGTTATACCTGATTTTGTTAGTTGAGTCACATCACCAAATATGAAATAGCTCACGAGAAAAGAATTTGCATTGAATATCAAAATTTCGATAGCAGAATAGAATGTGATTCCGCTTACTATATCTACATATTAAGATCACGAGACATCTAATTTACTAGAGAGAATAATAATATAATAAACGGAATGGCAAATTGTATTGCATAAATTGCATTACGAAACAAAATACAAGAGTCATATTCTACAGCGGTGTTCATAATTGGTGGTCAATTTCCTATCTAGAAATAACTTGAAATCAACGCAGATCAAGAAATTTTAATATACGAGACATGGCATGTAGCCGTGTCTGCATTTCGAAATAGTTTTTGCAGTGGAACTCGAATCGAAACGGACATTAGCTGTCCTTGCAGGCGAGCTACCATTATGGTCCGACCTGTTCGATGGAACAAGTTTCTGCACCGCAAAAACTACCTGTCGCTAGCGAATGTCCACAATTGGAGCTAAACGCTACGCTGCTGCCGTGCTGCAGCGCAGCTTACAACTCGATTATCCATATTGGTTTAATCATTTTAATCTGAATGCCACAATAGAAGAAGTATTTTAAGTGCCATATTAAGATATTGTAGACACGCATTGCCTGAGAATGTGCAAAAATATGATCCTATTTCTGTGTGTAGTTCAGGGTGCGATTGCGTAAGTTAATCGTATTCATTTGACAGTTCATATCGTATTCCATCGGCTGCAATTTGTATGGGATGACATATATATTATTATGATACAATATGAACTATCAAATGAATACGATTGACTTTACACAATCACCTAGCAGAAATGTTTTTTGTATTTTTTCATATTTTAAAACTATTAGCATGAAAATCTAAATTAGCACAATAAAAACAATGTTCTTTGAATAATAAAATTGTAAATGGGTAAATGACACATATTGCCAACATTTAATACATTTCCCAGATAATTGTTCGATTTTGTTGCTATTAAAATATATTAATAACGCTAAACGAACCGCGAAGATATTAATGTAAAATGTTCGCCAGCAGAGCGGCTGCGGGGCGGGGCGTCCAATAAAAATATCGCGTCTTAAAATATTGATACAGCAGAGTCCAAACACACGGTATGTATGTAGGTACTAGGAAATACAAAATGTTGATCAGTGGACGACCGAAATAGCCTCGCTGACGTCATGCACTGTCAAGGACTGGCCAACCGTAACCCGAACTCGGCAAATATCAAGTAACGGCATCTAAGAACATTTGCCGAAATAAAAACGACCAACATAAAGCAACTAATGATAAAAATGTAGATTTGACGCAGCCATAGGAAATGCAAGCATTCTTCATTAAAATATCAGTCATAGAAATTGTATGACATATTAGGCAACATGCTACATGTAATAAGCGATTTGCTCATTTTAGAAATATAGTATTGATTGTGTTATAGAAACCACAAGAATACAGTCTATTAACATAATTTAGAAGCTTTAGTGAAATGCGACATCGACATAAAATAATTAACAAAGAAACTTTAAGATATTCAGGAATAAGTGATTCCAGTACTTTGTTAAAAAAATTGGATATTGGTGTATGCCGCGTAGCCGCGGGGATAAAAAGATAACAACTTTGTTATCTGGGGGCGATAAATATAATCTGTTATGTTATACTAATAAATAATCTGCAAATAGCCACATTGACGTCAAACATTACTTTATTGTAGATAGGCGGGTATACTCGTATAATAAAATAGATTAACACAAAAGTGTATCCGTTGTCCGAGATACGGATATAAATAATTCATAAACTGACGACTATTGTCTCGACAATCAAGCACAATAATGAAAATCACGTGGCACGGTTGCTAAAATGCAAAAATCTTCGAATGAATTGCGGTCAATATTCTGTAAAAATTGTGAAACGCAAATTGTTTGTAAAAAATGTTTTACACATGTGTCACTCGCCACTAGGGAATTCGATCCCGGTCCTTATTTCTGATCCCGGGATTTCGGGATTACACTTAGCCAATACCCGGGATCCCGGGATTATTTTGGGATTGAAGATTAAAAATAAAAAGACAGGGTGAATTTTTGAGACTTACATTAAGGGCAGGTACCTTAACCGCCATAGTTACAGGAAAACATTCCTAGGAGACCATCCATAACTTTTTAAGATATTATGAACTGCATTTACAGATTTTGGAAAAAAATACGGTTAGCAAAAAAATAGCTAAAATACAAAAAAAAAAAAATTTATGCCAATCGATCCTATTTCGTGTGGGGATCGAAATACTGTATGGGGCCATTTAAGGTATGAGTACTAGAAACGACAGAAATCACCAAAAACTTTTCCCATACATTTTGTACTGAAAAACGATATATCAACTCGAAATATTTTTTATTGCCAAAGGATCCTATTTCTTATTGTGATCAAAATACTCTTTAAGGATAACTGAAATTTGGGTCGAGTACCTAACTCGACTAATCTAATGATTCTATCTAGGCCATTGTTAATACTCCGGTTCGCTTTAAATCTACAGTGGCAACAATAGTAAGCATGGTGTTGTACTCTTGAGTTATTCACTTCTCAAGCTTACGCGCTCACTAGACATGAAATAAAACACTTTTTAACGGATACTAGCGCGGTTTTATTGAATGTACTTTGGTATTTAGTTGGTATTTGGTTTGATTTTTGGTTTTCCCGACCTTTCGGCACCTTTGCAGCTGCCGTGGTCATGGGGAACTGAAGCTACCCGTGAGCCTACCCTCAAGCGATGAATTTTTTGTAGACGTTCAGAAATTAAAAGTTTAACAAAATTTTTTATCATTTTACGTTGATTTATAATTTAATTTTATGAATTATTTAATGCTAAAAAGAGAGAGAATCTACTGAAACTACCACCATTTCATAAAATTGGGAGGCCCCTCCAAGAAAGAAATGGCGAAAGAAAACTTGGAGAGGAAGCCGACCTCCGTCTTTTGTATTAATTTATTTATTTGCAAAAGGAACTAACCGTATCATTAGATCTTACAGTGTGTGTGAGGGGCTTTATTCTTTGTTCTGCATATTCAATTGGCATGTTGTTATCAACTAGCTTTTTCCTGATGATATCAATGCAGTCCTGTACTGGTAAGCATGTGAATAAGGACTGAACATCAAAACTAACCATAGTTTCATCATCAGCGAGATGTAGATGTTGTATCTCACTGACAAACTGGTAGGAATCCTTTACAAACAAACAAAGAGAAGCATAGGGACCCGCGTCAAAGAGCATGTAGCTGACATGAAACATAGGCGCGATAACAAGTCTGCAGTGAGTGAACACGCCTTTGAGGGGCCCAACCATTATATTAGATTTGACAAACCCCAAATCCTTGCTAGGGAACGTAGATTTATCCCTAGAATGCTCCGCGAGGCTATCGAAATAAATAAATATCCTAATTTCAATAGAGATGATGGTTGGAAAATTCCACCAGCTTGGGACCCCATCATTCACAAGCTAAAGCCCCTCACACACACTGTAAGATCTAATGATACGGTTAGTTCCTTTTGAAAATAAATAAATTAATACAAAAGACGGAGGTCGGCTTCCTCTCCAAGTTTTCTTTCGCCATTTCTTTCTTGGAGGGGCCTCCCAATTTTATGAAATGGTGGTAGTTTTAGTAGATTCTCTCTCTTTTTAGCATTAAATAATTCATAAAATTAAATTATAAATCAACTTAAAATGATTAAAAATTTTGTTAAACTTTAATTTCTGAACGTCTAAAAAAATTCATCGCTTGAGGGTAGGCTCACGGGTAGCTTCAGTCCCCCGTGACCACGGCAGCTGCAAAGGTTCCGAAACGTCGGGAAAACCAAAACTCAAACAAAATACCAACTAAATACCAAAGTACATTCAATAAAACCGCGCTAGTATCCGTTAGAAAGTGTTTTATTTCATACTCTTGAGTTGTTTAATGTGTATTAGGGTCCTTCCATAAATTACGTCACACGTTAAGGAGGAGGGAGGGGGTCGACGAAGTGTGACAAGGGGGTGGGAGGGGTCCTAAATTTCGTGACGTCACATTTCAAAATCATTAAAATCGAAATAAAACAAAATTCGGAACTGCTGTTTTAATTCAATAATTATTTCTAGATGTACAATTGTAAAAATGTGACTTCACACTAGGGAGGAGCGGTCTCACAAACGTGACCAGCTGTGACAAGGACAGGGGAGGGGGTCAAAAATCATGAAATTCGTGTGACGTTATTTATGGATGGCCCCTTACGACTGGTGGTCGATATGATATTTCCACGGGCTCAATGGCGCTCAAACGCAAACGAATCAACATGGCAGCGAGTGCTGCGCGTACGCAGCAGGCAGCATGAACGGCTAACCGATGGTAAGTAAATTGTCTTAAACGCAGACCAAAGTAGAAATAGAAGCAAGCGGATTACCCTTGGAAAACAAAGAAGTATTTCCATTACATTAGCAACATTTTCAGACTCTGAATTCAGTTTAGCCAAACCAAAATTATATTATTATGAGATGAGAGAGAGAGATAGGTAGAGTACCTAAAAATTTTAGGAAATGTCTAGAGCCTGTTTTGCAAATTAACAGTTACCTTATCATTTCCAAATTCGAACCAGTGTTCTTAATAATGCTTCAATGAGTAAATAATAGAACCGATGTGTATTAAATTCAGGTTGAAGGCTATGGCAATAAAAATGTAGTGTTTAATGAAACACATTGCTGTCGCGTGCACTGTGTTGGCTGACGTCACGCGGCACTCAGTGCCAAGGCTCCCCAACGTAAACAGTTGATCCCGCATCATGGAAATCGGTGATAGCTCGCCCTAGCGAGTGCCAGCGATCGATACCACTAACACACGATTGGATAACTTACAAAACAAACTTGATACATTAATCACGTGGACTTCTTATGCGGGTAGAGACACGTCGAAGGGAACAAAACAGCATTTCTATTGTCTAACTTCAAAATCTATCGCAATCACTTTCAGGATGTAATCCATTGAAGTTTCTTTTTGACACAAATACAAACTTACCAAAGAAATGCAGCAATGTGTCACATCCATCTGTCAAATGAAAGCGATTGGGATAGATAAATAAATTAGACAATAAGCCCCCAGGTTTGTGTCTAGGTGTATTATGTAGTATGAAGTTAGAGCCTTAGATTTAGTTACGAACTCAATAATGGATCATTCACACAGCTCAGTCACGTCAAAGGTCAGGCAAGTTTTCAATAGGTACAAGTTTTGACTGATGACGCTGACACGACGTCACGTGACTGTCAAAACTTGTACTTATTTTTAACTCACCGTTGACGTGAAACGTGATTGAGCTGTGTGTGAGAATGATCCCTAAAAAATTGATAAAAAATCAAACAGATAAGTGTTTGTTCTTCTCATTATTATTGCGACTCTAGTAGTACAAAAAATTAAGAGTTGCAAAGCATTTCATTTTCAAGCAAAAACCCCCTTGAAGAACAATGTACAGAAAATTTTTGTTTGTATCCATATACAAAAAAAACCGGCCAAGTGCGTGTCGGGCCACGCGCCATAGGGTTCCGTAGTTACCTTATACCATACCATATTAAATACCACCTATCATTTTTCGTTTGCAAAAATAACTTTGTTTTTCACAGTGTTGGTATGAATGACAAAGTTATATTTGCGGTTTTGGAAAATGTGCTATATCTCAAAAACTAATTACTATATCACGTTCAAACCAATTTTGGTTGAAAGTGTTTATTAAGATCTACAGCATATATTTTTTTTAGATTTTTCACTCTCTTATTTCAAAAGTTAAAGGCACACATTTTACCACTTTGGCGGTGAATATCTTTCAAACGGTTGACTTTGAGAAAAAGTTGTCTTAGAAACCTCAATGTCATTTTTAAAGACCTATCTATAGACACCCAACACGTGTTGGTTTGAAGAAAAAAAAATTTTTCAGTTTCAGTTCCATGTACGGGGAGCCCCCCCTTAAACTTTTATTTTTCTTATTTTTGTATTAAATTCGTTAAGCGGTTAACAGAATACATCTACCTACCAAGTTTCAACTGTGTAGTCTTAACACTTTCGGAATAAAGTGGCTGTGACATACGGACAGACAGACAGACAGACAGACAGACAGACAGACATGACGAAACTATAAGGGTTCCGTTTTTTGCCATTTAGGCTACGGAACCCTAAAAACTGAACCCAGTATTAAGACAATGAACATTATTTATAGCTACAAACGTTGTAAACATTTATTATTATTGTTCAATGACAAACAATATAAACTTTCGCTTTTGCAGGACTAATGTGCCGTTAGCAGAGAATGCAGCGAAAGTACCGAAATTATATGGTGGAGGCATCATAAATCAGGAATTCCTGGAAGTGGAATAAAGGAACAAGTTGCAAACGCAACGGTTCCTACGGAAATGAACTATGGGCATATTTGTTTGATGTTTTTAGATAACATTTTGTGGTGAAGAATTAAGAGAACGCGTAATAAACGGTATAATATAACTGTACTGTAGCGAAAGACGACGTATCCAAATTACAAAGCATTCTCGATCAAAGTTAAGAATTGCTTCTGAAAATCTGGAACTAAAGTCTTCAATTTAAACTAAGATTTTTCTAATTTCTTTGATAAATGTTATTACAATATTTGTAATTAAAAAAAACCGGCCAGGTGCAAGTCGGACTCGCGCACGAAGGGTTCCGTACCAAAAAACGGCAAAAAAATCAGGTTTGTTGTATGGGAGCCCCCCTTAAATATTTATTTTATTCTGATTTTAGTATTTATTGTTATAGCGGCATTAGAAATACATCATCTGTGAAAATTTCAACTGTCTACCTGTTGTCGTTATTAATATCGAGCAAAAAACGGCAAACAAAACACGTTTGTTGTATGGAAGCCCACCTTAAATATTTATTTTATTCTGTTTTTAGTATTTGTTGTTGTAGCGGCAACAGAAAAACATCATCTGTGAAAATTTCAGCTGTCTAGCTATCACGGTTCATGAGATACAGCCTGCTGACAGACAACAGACAGACGGACAGCGGAGGCTTAGTAATAGGGTCCCGTTTTTACCCTTTGGGTACGGAACCCTAAAAATTGAATGACTCGAAGGTTATTGTCAAACAAAACAACACATAAGTACAATGTTTTTTTTGTACGGTAAAGTAAATAAAGTTCAGCAAAGGTGAGAGGCAAAGTCGATCAAGCTACTATTGTTACTACAACTACAACATAACAAACACATCATACAAACAAAATTATATTTACATTCAGTAATTATTAAATGTTAATGTTGCTATAAGAACATACCAAGCTTTGCTTTGATAATTTCAATATCTTTTATGAATTTATTTGTGTATTTCTCTTCAAAACAATGCAGAAAGTTAAGGTTTTCAAGGAAGGCGCATAAATAGTATTTCTGAACAATATTACCCTTTTAGTCGAACCGTCCATGTCTAACAAAGTTAACTTTCAAAGGATAACGGTGAAATCGTTAAAAGCCGTTTGAAAGGAAATTTTATGGGCCACTTTTGCTTTTATTGCTGTTCATTTTGTACACGTCACTAACTAAGTGTTCTGTTTATGGTTATTCCGTTCCGAGGTCTTTGAAGCCTCTTGTTTAACGAGACTGCTGCCTATTTTATTACAGAATTCAGTGAAAGCAATAACGTCACGTCATATTTTTTTTAAATGTTCCTTGATATTTAAACTCTCGCAGGGCTTTCGCTGTACAGAGGCCATATGACCTCTTATTTCCAGACAGTTTTCCGACTGGCTAATCTCCTTTATTTGCTGTACAGCGAAAAAGAGATGCCACTACAGCTAATAGCAATTTATAAACCTGGCAACAGAATACTTATAGTACAAGTACCTGGCAGGTTTTAGGAGCTTGCAATATGGCCTCAGTATTGAAACATTGCATGCTTTTGATTACATGTATGTATGTATGGGTAAAAAAACGATGTTTTCACTATTATACATTATAGTATGAAATGAAACCTAAAACCACACGAAAGAAGATTGCTTAGAACCATTATATCACTATTTCAGAAAAGGCATCTAACGGCGCGCGGTGGCAAATTATGTTTTATATTACTTAATTAAAACCCACATAATTATGTGATGTAGTTTTCTCTGGTTAGTCAGAAACGATTGGAACATGAGTCACAAAGAGTGTAGCAAAACAAAATAGTTGTAATGCGGCGCTCGCGTCGGTTACATAAAACGCACCTGAGCCAACATCCTCCCCTGCGTTTGCGCAACAAGTGGAATGAAGCCATTATTACTTACCTCCTTCTTGCTTGTGTTTCTGTTCCTTCAGATTTTACATTCTTATCATTTTTGATTACTCTAAAGGCGAAGAAAACTTTTAAAAAATCTCACTCCATGAAATAAACACTATTAACGGATAATAGCGTAGTTTTATTGAAAGTACTTTGGTAATTACTTGATTTAATTTAGTCACTACATTAAGGAGGTGAATAAATCTCAGCTCCTTAAGGTAGTGATAGTGACTATTTATTTATGTATGAGTTTGAGTCATATCATACATAACTTTAATGTCTACTAAAAACATAATATATTTAGTGAAGAAAGTAACAATCAAGCCTTATACAATTATGTTATATGAGCTCTATAAGTATTAAATTACTTACGAGAATCACAAATTACTTTCCTGAAGAATAAGTAGGCCACTGGTACCTGATGATATTTTTTTGAAGTGAAAACTTCTTTAGCGGCGTTGTACACTTTTTTTGTAATGGGGAAAAAATGTTAAATTCGCGTCAGTCAGGGTCACGTGACCCTGATCGAAAATTAAGACGGATGTAGCGTAGACAGCCGGCGGCGGAAGTATCTCCCTCTCTTTCTACGGGGCGCGGCGAAAATGGCGGCGCGTCATTTTGGCATTCGGCGGGTTGATTTTTCTGAGAGAGAAACTTTTTAATGTAATATAAATTGTCATGTTTGATAGCGCAATAAATAAATATTGTATTCTACCTCATAAATGATAGTACTTTTATACTGATAATTAAAGCAATTTGTGCAAAATTATCCCCTAACCGTTCCAAAATATCAAAAATGCACAACTCTGCCGACACTCCCGGAGTGCAACCCGATTTTTTTTATTATTATTAATGATATAGTAAACATTATCCTGTGCCGAAATTGGCGAAAACATTGCACAAGGGCCTCTGAGAGGTCGACTGGTCACTTGAGACTAGCTGAGACGGATCATGACGTCACACACGACAGGAAAAGATTATAAACTCGTAGCTGTAAGCCAAGATCACTTCCTTTTCTTCAACAATCTATTTTTGCTTCACGTATGGATTAATTTTCGGTTCTACTACACCAGTTTATCTGACCTTGATTCTTGGCAACGCAAAAACAAGTAACTAAAATTATAGATTAAATGGAAACATGCCATAGCTGTTTACAATTTGTACGATACTTCCTATTTAAAAATATTCGCTTAAACATTGAGCTTAGGAGTAGTAAAAATGTCTAAGGTAAATTTAGCGTTAACTTTTCAGTAAGTCTCATTGAAAGGTGTCTTGAATAGTATGAGTACATTATGTACAGTCCAAATGTTCTTTGTGATAATAATGGTGGTGACGTCACTTGGCGAACATCTGCCGCCGCAGCTGGCTCTCAAGGTTGAGTTCCAAGTGGATTCGTGTAACCAAAAGCAACCCTAATACTATTATTATTCTGCAAATCGGCAAGTTACTTTTATTTACATCCATAACTTCTACAAATCTAATCGTTCGAACTTCCCCATAAGATCATCATAATACGAAGTAGCATTGCTTTGATGACATTGATAGTGTATTGTATTGATGATGATTTATTGATCACAATTATTATGTTTTTTCAGCGAATAAAATATACGCAACAATGCGTTTACTTATCGTAATTCATAATTCATTTATTGCTTGTCACATAGAAGATGATACATAATAGTTTTACAGTTTCTGTGACGCCCTGTGAGGGCGTTGCAATTCGAGAGAGAGACTTATATTATAGTTAAATAAATTAAGTTCAATTAAGCTAAATTAAAATACAGTAAAAACACTGTAAAAATTTCTAAATTCATTAAATAAAATCAAATCATTAAATTTAACAAAAAAAATACAATTTAAAATCCACAATAAAAAAAAATAAGTAAAAAATAATTATTATCAATTTCATGCATTAAAATTGTATACAATAATATTATATTATACGTGCCGGACTACAGCTGCGCCATAAAAAAAAGTTGGAAATCTGACATTTTGACTATGCCATGATGACCCATACAGCCATTCTGGTAGCGGTTACGACTTAGAGTGCACACATTTGTGTCGAAACATATTTTTTCAGTAACTTTGTTCCGTCACAATGAGTAGCCGTGTCGACCGTTGTTCCGTCGCCGTTTCGAAAAGTGGGGACGATTTGTAACATTTGGTAACAGTAACTTTTAGTCGCACTGCGCTGTCGCCGCGTAGTCACATCGCGACGTATTTGTGCTCACTTCTATCAGGAATTCATTCATTCATTCGTTCAGCAATTCCTTTGACTCGTGAAGTGACAAATATGGTGACATGAACTATTAATTAAAATAAAAGGTAGCGCCATCTTTTTCCAGGCAAGTAATATTTATAAACAGATTTTGTTCAATATTGTTTTTATTAATGCTCAAATCGTAATGGGAAAAAAATTTGACTGTGTAATTTCATCAAATAGAATGAAATTTACTAACGCGCCACAATATTATCACAATTTTAGTATTTTGGTGGTAAGTAAACATTATTTATTTGTACACACCGAGTGCTCAAATGCTTTTAATTATTCATAATAGTTAATATCAAAATAAAAAAAATATATATTTTAGCAATATTACACAGTAAAATTGATAAATATTAAAGAAAAGCATTTTTGTTAGGTGAAAATATTCTCGTCACAACTAGTCACAAAGTAACTATAATGTGTCGACATGGTTACGTAAAGTCGTCACAAAGTAACGGGAATTCAAAAATGGTTTCTCAATTTTTTTGCTTCCAGCGTTTCTCAAAGTTTCGATATTTGTTGCAGGGTCAAAAAAATCCAACATTTCTGGAACAGGCGGTCGCAGTCAGAACAAAGAAAAATAAATTATGCTACTTATAAAAGTGGAATATTGGCTATTTCAACTCGTGAGATGTACTCGTACCTATTATACTGAACAGATTGCATAACCTATTTTATTAGGAAAGGGGCTGTTTATTTATACTGAAATAAATATTATACCTTTTTCTTATAGCTTCTCATTTTACAACTAACCCCAATGTTGTTATGCTAATAAGTCAATACCTTTAGTTGGTTTGATCGGCATGATCAAACTTTAGCCTCGCCCCAGTAGCATGTCCATCGAAACATGATAAAATAGCGTGATATAGCGTTTTATCAACATTCAACTGTCGAAATACATTGTCTTTTGACAGTTACACGTGATAAATCGCTATATTATATCGTGTTTCGGTAGGCATGCTAGGGGGCAGAAAACAAAGGCATATTTGAGAGTGACTGGATTTGGTGACGCTCATTTGTATAAGTTACGTTATCTGGTATTCTGGAACATTGTCGTAACGTTACAACACAATGTGTTGTAACGTTACCATCCCGTTACCACGCATTGTTACAACTTTGTACTCTAGTTGCAAACTGATCACAAAGTGTATAGAATGTATGGACACAGATCATTGTGAATTATGTCAACACAGCGACAACACAAAGTTACTGAAACTAGTTTCCGTAACATTGTTACTGAACTGTTACAACACCTTTAAACAAAACCCCACATAGTCGCAAATAGTCGCAATGTGTCGTATCAGTTACGAAACTGTAGCGACTTGTTACATCTGTTGAAAATCTGTAACCAAAAATGGCTGTATGGGGAAGTCTATAGTTTGTCGGAGTTTGTCGCCAAAAACCAGAGTTTGTCGGTCTTCCGTTTAGGAGATACGTGTGGCTCAGCTGTAGAGACGTCTCTACAGCTGCGCCACACAGATCTCGAAAACGGAAGGTCGTAGCGAAAATCTGATTACTTGTATGTATAGCCGTTAGTTTGTCGGAGTTTGTCGCACAAAAACCAGAGTTTGTCGGTCTTGCGTTTAGGAGATACGTGTGGCGCAGCTGTAGAGACGTCTCTACAGCTGAGCCACACAGATCTCGAAAACGGAAGGTCGTAACAGAAATCTGATTACTTGTATGTATAGCCGTTAGTTTGTCGGAGTTTGTCGCACAAAAACCAGAGTTTGTCGGTCTTGCGTTTAGGAGATATGTGAGGATACGCTGTGGAGACCTTTCTACCTGGATCTTGAGAACGGAAGGTCGTAGCGATAATCTGATTAGTCATATCTATAGTCGGTAGTTCGACCGAGTTTGTCGCCAAATATCAGAGTTTGTCGGTCTTGCGTTTAGGAGATATAAGAGATTTTCGCTACGACCTTCCGTTCTCGAGATCCAGGTAGAAATATCTCTATAGCATATCCCCACATATCTTCTAAACGTAAGATTGACAAACTCTGATTTTTGGTGACAAACTCCGACAAACTAATGGCTACACACTCGAGTTATCAGATTTTTGCTACGACCTTCCGTTCTCAAGATCCAGGTAGAAAGGTCTCCACAGCGTATTCTCACATATCTCCTAAACGCAAGACCGACAAACTCTGGTTCTTGGTGACAAACTCCGACAAACTACCGGCTACACACACGAGTAATCAGATTTCTGTTACGACCTTCCGTTTTCGAGATCTGTGTGGCTGAGCTGTAGAGACGTCTCTACAGCTGCGCCACACGTATCTCCTAAACGCAAGTCCGACAAACTCTGTTTTTTGTGCGACAAACCCCGACAAACTAACGGCTATACATACAAGTAATCAGATTTTCGCTACGACCTTCCGTTTTCGAGATCTGTGTGGCGCAGCTGTAGAGACGTCTCTACAGCTGAGCCACATGTATCTCCTAAACGGAAGACCGACAAACTCTGGTTTTTGCGACAAACTCCGACAAACTATAGACTTCATCATGGCATAGTCAAAAAGTCAGATTTCCAACTTCTTTTTTTGTGGCGCAGCTGTAGTCCGGCACGTGTTTATATTATATACTTAGGCGCTTTGCATTACAAATTACAATACAATCCAGCATTCGATACACACAGGTTTAAGGAATCATAAATAATTCTAAAATATTTAGTAAATTAAAAAAATAAAGTGTTTCTTATGATATTATACTCGTATTATTACTTTAGGAAAATATTCTGTCGTAATAACATTTATTGATTAGAAAGTTTTTTAATGTTGTTAAAAATTGTGTTGTTTCTTTAATTTCTTTTATGTTATTTGGTATATGGTTATATATTTTTATAGTCATTGCGTGTGGGCCTGAAGTCACAAGTTTCATTGTTGAAGAATGTTTTTTCAGCTTATTTGCATCGCGGTTTTTTTTTTAGCTACGTATTTTACTGGAGAAAATAAGTCGTCGTGTTTTCTTACAAATCTACAGCATTTTAATATATAAATGGACGTTAACGTTAATATGGCATGATATTTGAAATGTGATAATAATTATAGCAAATCTATAACTCAATTAGTTTTTCCACTTTTTGCCCGACTACGGCGAAACAAAAAACGGAGGGTTTTGACCAGTACGTATGTATGTTCATCTGTTCCTTTATTTATACTTAATCCTGTTAATGGAGTCGTTGAAAGCTCATGACGTGACGTGACCGAGTCCAATATGTTACTTCACACGGCAATTAAACTATGTACTGGAAATCAATTTGCATCGGTGTTTATTACGTTTTTTCTATTTTGTGCTTAGAATAACATTGCTTCTAGGTTTTCGTTGTATGCATATCAGGCCAGGCGTAATAATTTACCTAGATTATATAAGAGTTTATAGAGTTCATTTAGATGCCTAACGATCAAGTGGTGATTGATTCTAACAGTTTACAGTAGGCAGGCTCAGTACCACGTGTGGGTGTGGTATTCGTGATACTGCAAATCGTGATTTAACATGTCTATAGTAGAGGTCGTATTTGTTTAAGTTTCACTCGTAGGTGTATGATTTCTTTGAAGACTAGCTGGTTACTTGCTTTCCCTATACGTTCTTTGAGTTTCTTCTTTTCTTTCTGTGTTTTTCAGCTCACGACTATTTTCCTATCCTTTGCTTTCCTTACTCTCTCGACCGTAATCTAGCCGTCTTTTGCATCAACCTCCGGTCTTCTCCTATTCTGTGGATAAGGAGACTACCGAGTTTTGGGTACTTTACTCGTATCTTATGTGTCTTCGCACCGCATGTTTATGAACTTACGTCGTGCATAACAAATTCTGCATTGATTTATAGACTGCTGCAAATAACAGACTTAGTTTTCCAACTTGGTAAACAGAGTTAAAGCTGAACATTTGGTGATATTCAGCAATATAAGTAAAATATTAACGAAGTCCATATTTCTAAACTTTTTTTTTGTTTAAGAAAAGTCAATCTACAGGATCCCTTACTCTCCAACAGTGTTCTGTTAGAGAGTAAGGGACACCTATCATCTTAAAAAACAACAAATGTTTTTGTTGTTTTTAGGATTTATTTATTTATCTGCGGAAATAATAAGGGTATTTTTTCGGCTCGATCAAATCAAACCAATGATGTGTGTCTTGTGATTTTACGGACAAATCCTATGTTAGCAATAAATCAGTGCACGCGTCCTCTCTCGACGAATGCGGAGTACGAATGGTGCGCAGTGGAAGGGGGCGGGTAGTTGGACAGACGCCGCATCAGTATGCAGTACAGGAACGCGCCGGTATTCGCGCAACGTACACGCACTACGTCATGATTATGCGAGGTGTAGCCAGTCAGGGACGGCTCCAGGGATAGCTGAATCAAGTTGACAAAAAAAGTCGAGTTTTGTTTATTTTACAAAGATTTTGACGAACGAGAAAAGGTTGACAAGGAATATAAATTCATGGCAATGAAAGATTGCTTACAAAATGTTATGCTACGAAAGTTTATTTATTTATTTTTATTAATTATTAAAGGAATCTGAGAATTTAGAAAAAGCAGAAAATTATGCTGTTATTAAAACTGATGTACTTTTCTTATTTTTAAATATCTTTGGTCAATTACCTTTAGACATTCGAAAAGAGTATGTGCAGAGTTATTTGTTATGTATTTTGTAAAAATAATTTCAGTCGTTTTCAATTTAGACCTGTAGCACTACCATGAGTTTACAAAAACCATTCTCGATATCGACCGCGTTAGCAATTTGTATGGGAAATTGAAGCAGAGCCTCTAGCGGATACGCGAAGAACTAAAATCTATAGTAAATGTGCTCACCATCCACGAGTTTAGTATCCTCGCTATGTGAACTCGATACGGGGTAAATGTCCCATATTTCGGCATGTTAAGACTTAGGATTTTCATTCTAAATGTATGGGGAAGATGGCGAAATTAATAGTTAAGTTTTAATGTGGCTATGTTATACATTTAGGTGAGTACATTATAAAAATAACTCTGCCCCTCTCCCCTCTACCACGTCACCCCTCCCCCCTAGAAATGTGACCCGTTTTACAGATTTTCTAAATTTTCAGGAAAACCATACAAGCTAGGACAAAATGGTCAATAATTCAATTATTTACTGATAAATTACCTACAAATAAGTATAATTATTCATTTTGATACAAGTTATAGTTTCCAAGCTATGGTGTGTCAAAGTTTATGGTAGTGACTGTACACGACAAAAATAATAAAAATTCGGCTATTGCTTAACCAAAGGTTTCCTTCACCAGGATTGATCTTTGTGTTCCTAAGATGGGTTTACGAAGTGGAGCCACCTGGATATTTCATGTAGGTGGGGGGAGGGGAGAGTTCAGCCTTCATGAAGTCTGATGTTAATAACTGCCTAAGTATAGTACTAAGCCAAGTTTGGTATCATTTTCGGAAAAATCAATAACGTAGAATTAATTTTTGATTTAAAAATGCCATCTTAGGTTAGGTTTATGTTTACGTGATCGAGTATTGTGCCCAGATTTATGAAATTGTGACATTTGCCTGTAGTTTCGCTGATATAAAAGGTACGCGGATGGGCTATATGTCAAATTGTACATACGTCTGCCAGAGGGCTTCAAAGTGGAATTTGAATTCCTAAAATAGGTCAGTAACTTTTTGAGAGTTTCCAAAATTTTCGAAAATTGCAAATTCTTTTCGCCGACTTGGATCGAGAATTCCCCAATATAGTTTTATAATTACCCACAAAAAAATCCGCGCGGCTATACAGGGTATCCCAAAACTTTGCCACATGGAGGGAAAGTACGTTAATATTGAAGATGGGAAATTTTACTGAAAGAAGACTTCATTTTATTTTTAAAAATAATTGGAACTGCATTCAAAGATTTTTGTAAAATCACCTGCCTTAACCAGGAATCGAACCCAACAAAAACTTTTTTTTTTAATTTATTTTAACGATACAAATCAAAAGGGTTACTCATAAGGATTATTTTTTCTTAAGTGAGACAGCATCTTAAATAAAAGGAAGACCATGAAATTTAACATTTAAATTATCATTATTACAAATTTGTATCAATTTGTATCGAAATGTAAGCGATTTAAAAAAATCTTTGAATGCAGTTCGGTTTCTTTTTAAAAACAAAATGGCAAGATGGCACTGTTAGATTAATCGTGCTATTGAGTTGTATTGTTAGAAGTATAAGGCATGAGACAATTTTGTTAAAATTAATTATTCCAATACACCTGTCGTGTACTAAGTGGATTTTTATTGAATAGTACACCCTCGAAATCAGGCCTTGGCTGCAACCCTTACTCGAGGGTTGTTCAAAGTTTCTTTCAATAAATTTTCCTATCTTACATATTTAAGGTACTTTCCCTCTATGTGGCAAAGTTTTGGGACAAACGTATATCTAATTTTTATAGTGTAGTCGCAATTACCACTTTTTGTTCAAATTAGTCAATCAAAAC
The DNA here is from genome assembly GCA_943789525.1 of Agriphila geniculea. Lineage (NCBI taxonomy): Eukaryota > Metazoa > Arthropoda > Insecta > Lepidoptera > Crambidae > Agriphila > Agriphila geniculea. Next base: position 2,795,796 of record OX038884.1, on the reverse strand, counting down.
TGGAGTAGAATCGAAAAATGATTACATATTTTGTTTCATGATATTAATCCTTATCCAACTATACAATTTAATGATCAAGGTTGATTATTTACATGTCAATTCTTATTTAAATTATTCTAATCGGACCTTTCGTTTGGAAGTTACTACGGGCATACGGGATCAGTTGTACTATTTAACTATTTAAAATTTTATTCAAATTGACTTTCTGTGAGCTTAAGAAGTAGGTACAATACGAGCGCTAATCTTATGGTGGTGACAAGGAATACACGCCATAAAGCTGTCTGTGCCAACGACTGAGAGTTTTGAACGTCGCATTGCCTTCAGTCACGGTAATGGATAGATACCGTAACCATGTCTCATTTCAGTTACCAAAATGTTGGTACTTGATTTTTAGACAGTTTATGTGGTATAGATTTTGTACTAATGTAGGTGTAATAATTAATGATTATACGAACTTACCTGTAAGTGAAGTTCTATCATAATTATACGAAGGATTTTTCCGATATTAGTACTATTAACACATGTAGTATCGCTTGCATGTGTTAATAGTACTAATATTGAGGAAGAATCATGAAGTATAATTAATAATTTGCGACAGAAAAAAAACTAAACGAAATAACGTACTAACCCGAAATATTGGTCGTTTACCTTAGTTGGTGTACTTTGCAATTATAATCCGACTAAGTAAAAAAACACTAGTTAGTGCGTGTATACCGAATGTAAGTGAATTTTGAATTTATGTTGGTTACTATCTTTTTACTTTCCTCTATGGTTACTATTTATGTCAAATCGAAGATGTCAAATGTAATTTTCACGTTTTAATAATTATTTATTTTGTGTTTTCTTTGCGTATTTTGTTGTGCAATAGCTAGCTTGTTAAGATTGATAAGAATAAAATTAGAAGCAGTCGATTAGAGGAGTTTATATAGTTTAAAGGTGAAATAAAAGGTTGGTACTTGATACAAATCCTTGGACGATTCGTCCAAGTACAAATCATTAGAAAACTCAGATAAACCTGAATCCAACCAGGAAAATACATTTATGAATTTTTTATAAAACTTACGTTGTTTTAGTTTAAGCTTCTCTTAATAATTGTTTCTTAATATTTATGATTAGCTATCCATGACCTTGATTTGTTTTTACTATTGGCTATAGATGCATTTATTGCAATTTTTTAAAGACGACCTGCCCCCATGCTCCAATTGCCAACCTTACTTTTAAAGCTTAAAATATGAGCAATAGACGATTAAATAACGTGTCGCAAGCTTATGTAAATCTCAGACTTTGATATTGTGTGACAAGCTTACGGCACGTAATAACGTAGCGTTCAAACGCATAGAATGTTGGCCATTTGAGTAGGGGGGGACAGAGCGTGATTACGATAATAGCCTAGGTCTTATTTCAACACGGTAGAGCTTAATGAGAACCCCGCAACTTATACAACTTATGGTTTACTTATTTCATTACAGATAATGTGTGTATCATCCAACAATCGACAAAATATCCAATTTTCCTTCCAAATTAATAAAAACATACAAATTGGACGAAATACAACCTGGCAGAGCGACATGCGGCAGATAACTACGTTTTTTTTGTGCCTTATTCAAATATGATATTAAATAAACAAATAAGGCCCAAAATGATACAAATCTATGAGTTAAAGTGAGATCTTTTTTTTTAGAATATATTATAACATGAATCTTTACTTTGTTATAATAAATATTCAAATTTATTGATAAGATGTTTTTATTTAATATGGTTTCTTAACCTCAATTTAACATAAAAAAGTTATAGGCCTTAATTTAATAAGTGTAATCGATTTATTACGGCTAAAGTCAAGTTTTCGGAAAATTACATTTAGTTAGAACTGTTTTCTTATATTCCTACTGTTAAATAATAAATTAAATAATATTTAAAGACTTAAAAGTAAATAGGCCTTATTTGTATCAAGTACTTCATACCTTGATACGGACGGAATTAACATATTTGCAACTAAGTAGATTATTATTTAGGTTTAACACAATATTTTCTAATTTTGTAATATGCTTGATAGGAAAGTACTTAATTAAACTTTTTTATATTAGTTTCAAAGTGGAGGAATGCATTACGTTGCGGTGTATTTGAATGGTGACCTTAGTAAGCCCACTGAATGGAGGGCCCACCTAGAAGGGCCACTATTCAGCGTTGGGCACAACCTGACCCACCCCCTGACTAGAGGATTTCTAACACGGGTTTTCATATTTATCGGTTTATAATTTGCCCTTGATTTCGTCGCATTATGCAGCTGTGGCGCACATATTTTATGCTAAATAAGCCCTGAAAGACATTATTTAGACTATTTTAGACACAAAAAATACTAAATTAAATTAAAATAGAAGTATTCACGCCAATGACTATGCTGTACCGCGGTTTGATTACATTCTCTTTTGTTGTACCTATTTTTTCATTCCTCTATGCCATAGAGGATAGTAAAAGGTATACTCATTGATCTCACGCGTCAAAACGCAAGTGAGTAACTTTACTACTATCGTTACGGTATTTCTCGATACCATCTGTCAATTAGTAACTCATGGTACCGAATTGCTATGAAAAAGGCCAAAACGTTACTCGATGCTCGCTAGCGAGTATAGTAAACTATTGTAGTTTACTATACCAACTCATGGTAGAGCTACTGTTCAAAAGCGACTCTGAATTGCGAAATTTTCCGACGTTTGCTAATAATTTGTTAGACCAAGTAGTGAAAATGTTATAGTGTGTTGTATATTCGCAATCTACTCACAAAGCCCTTTCATTTGATATACCACATGGTATGAAAAAAAAAATTTTATGTACTGAAAACTTTATGACGTCACAGTTTCTACCCCCACCACTTTCGCACTTGTCATCTTATATATTTGTGATGAGGGCATCGTACTGAATGCAACGATACCAAATTTTCATGTTTCCGAGATGACTTGTACGAAAAGTGTTTTCTAAGCGTCTTTTTAGGGTTCCGTAGCCTAAATGGCAAAAAACGGAACCCTTATAGATTCGTCATGTCTGTCTGTCTGTCTGTCTGTCTGTCTGTCCGTATGTCACAGCCACTTTATTCAAAAAGTATTAAGACTGTACAGTTGAAACTTGGTAGGTAGATGTATTCTGTTAACCGCTTAACGAATTTAATACAAAAATAAGAAAAATAAAAGATTAAGGGGGGGCTCCCCATACATGGAACTGATACTGAAAAAAATTTTTTTCTTTAAACCAACACGTGTTGGGTGTCTATAGATAGGTCTTTAAAAATGACATTAAGGTTTCTAAGACAACTTTTTCTCAAAGTCAACCGTTTGAAAGATATTCACCGCCAAAGTGGTAAAATGTGTGTCCCCCCCCTTTAACTTTTGAAATAAGAGAGTGAAAAATAAAAAAAATATATATACTGTAGATCTTAATAAACACTTTCAACCAAAATTGGTTTGAACGAGATATAGTAATTAGTTCTTGAGAAATAGCACATTTTCCAAAACCGCAAATATAACTTTGTCATTCATACTAACACTATGAATTAAAAAAACAAAAAACCGACTTCAAAAAACCTACCTCTAAAAAGCAAAAAATAATATTCGTAATAATAAAAACACGTCTATTGAAGTCGGGTGGGGCTGGAGTACAAATTCCTTTTTTTTTATTCTAAAAGCCCCACCCGACTTCAATAGACGTGTTTTTATTATTACGAATATTATTTTTTGCTTTTTAGAGGTAGGTTTTTTGAAGTCGGTTTTTTGTTTTTTTAAACAATTTTTTATTTTTTAATTTTTAGTGTAAGTACCTTTTCTATTAGGTAGTGTAGGTATATTATTTAGGTAGAAAAATCGGCTCAGCCAAACGTGAGTTAATCGCGGAGAAACATACATACATGCGGGTCAAACTACGAACCTCCTTTTTTAAGTCGGTTAAAGAACTACACTTAAGATATCCCTTTTCAAACAAAAAAATAATTATCTTATTCAGTTCATAAACAAAGAAGTTGTACGACTGATCATCGAGGTAGTTCACACAGAAATCATTCCATTTTCGTGCTTTTTTCAAGATTACTTGAAAAGTACTGAACCGATTTCAAAATTTTAAAAAATGGGACCAACTTGAAAGTTTACCTAATCTAATAACGTTTGAATCATTTCAATCGGTTCAGCCGTCTTCGAGTAATCGGTGTACATACAAAAAACAAAAAAAAAAAAAAAAAAAAAAAAAACGGGTCGAATTGAGTACCTCCGTCCTTTTGAAGTCGGTAAAAAACAAAGTTATTTTTACAGACGAAAAATTATAGGTGGTATTAAATATGGTATGGTATAAGGTAACTACGGAACCCTATGGCGCGTGGCCCGACACGCACTTGGCCGGTTTTTTTAAGATTACCGCCGCTCTAGGTAGGTAAGTTGTGTAAACCTGTGTATTAATTATAATGACATTTCTTAAAAATTCAATATATGCATATGTATTTATTTATCTAGGGTAAATTAAAATAAGCCAACTCTCCAATTTCGTATTTGGTATTCACAAAAAATAAACAACATCCTTATTCTGACTGATGTTTCGAGGAAAAATATCAAAACACCTGTTGGCCAAGATGATTAATATATTAGAAAAAATGTTGGTGTTTCGCAATCGTACTTCCCCGCAACAAGATGCAGTTTAAAAACTCGTGGTTAACCAGTTAATAATACCACGTGGCCCTTCGTGTCCTGCACATTACAATATTGACGCAAATGGCCAAGCTAGATGAATTCGCAACGCGCAGCTAACAGGCAAGTACACAAATGCTGACGCAAAACGAGTTTGTAAGTAATGTTGCCTTAAAATCTTGTAAACAAACATTGCGGTAGCGGTTTTTTACCTTCGCCTCTTGTTTTCGCAAAAAAAATATACTCAGTTCCACTTAGCGGCAATTGGCGATGACGTCTTAAGACGAAGTTTGGCAACTAATGGCAACTGAGATATTTGAATATTATACAGAAGAACATTATGCAAAGTATCAGAATGCTATTTTTGTTAACTAACGGTGATTCAAACATAATACTTATCTGAAAACTGACGCAGCTGCACAAATTACTTTTATGCGCGTGAAGGTAAGCGATTGCAAACTATGTACGAGTATGAGCGTAGAAGGAAAACTAGAAAATGCTTTGCAAGACGTAAATAAAACAAGACTGCTACGCGTACACATTCAGTGAAAAAAATCAATGGAGACTTGAAGGAGTTGAAACGCCAAATATAATATAACGATAAAAATAAACTAATTGATTATAGCGACCAGTTTAAATGACCTCCTTAGTGTGAAAGCTAATAGGACAGTTCAACCCACCCGAATTAGATGAAATATGACTTAGATTTTAAGTTTGACCCCAAGCTACCAAAAGCTCATCAAAATCCGTTCAGCTGTTTTTGCGAGATACGCGTACAAACATTTAGAATTTACAGTTATTATAGATATAACACAAAATACAGACAAAAGACTGTTTGTGCGTCACATGCAATGTTACAAAATAGTAACCACAAATACAAAATTAAATGTTAAGCATTACAAGCAATGACACTCGTAAAGTGTAGTAGAACACGCACTTAGGAGTAGGTATCTAACCTATATTAAAACCTCGGGAGGCTATAAAGAATTTATCTCCGATGTCATTAGTGGACATCTGTATATAAAACGAGTATTTTATGGCACTACATTGTATGTGGCTGTTCATTTGTAAGTTTTAAACAAAACAGGTGATCATAAACATGGAAGATTATTTAGGACTTGGGTTCCACGCAACATAGTCACGCAATTTCTTTTAGTAACATCTGCTTAGGTACTCATTATATCACATTTTAAACCGACAAGAGAGCTAAAGAAATGAATGTGTACCTTGAATAGACAACAATCCCCTTAAACTGGAAAACCGAAAACATGCATGATGGTGTTCGCAATTTTCCGATTGTTAAATTGGCTAGAAAGTATGCGGTTATTCCAATCTGTTACTCCAAAGAATCTACACCTATGTCCAAGAATTCTTCCTAAGCTAGCTCTTCCTAGCTTAGGGCAAATTCTGGGATATACGTTTCCTAGAATTCACCTCAGGGTGGATTCTTTGGGGTAACATATCGGAATAACCGAAAGTATGATATAAGACTGTAAATAATAAACTTGAACTAGGTATTCATAAATTGTAACTGGTATAAAATTGTTTGGTACAAGAATCTGACCAGCCTGATCTTGGGAGACATTATTTGCACTGGACATTATGTACGAGTAATTTCCAGAGTTCTGATTTTATAACGATTTTACAATGATTATAGATTCCCGGCAAAAATATTAAGGTACAATAGCTCATAATACGGCCCTGTGATTTCCTGGCACGATATTCCCGTCACGTCGGCCGAAGGACGTCGGAGCACGACCCGGCAGATGCGCTCGAGTAAATCGTGCTACAAACTGCCCCCCATCTCCCCCCACCCCACCACTGTGTCAGCGTGATGGTAACACATGGTTCGGAGAAAAGCCTACGCCCTGCACTGAATAATAATGAGTCTTTTGTAGAACCGACCTCTATAGATTTTGGTGCTGAGAATTCGTCATGGTCACATAATAGATGCTGTCAATGAATTTCAAAATGATGGCTTCAGCAACACAATGGTTTCTTTGTTTTAATTAGGAATTAAGGATTTATATGGTGTGTTTGGAAATATTTTGGCGTTAATGACTTCTGTTTTAGAAGACAATAATATAGAAGTGCTTACCAAAGTAGGTATAGTAGGAAACACTCAAAAGATTTTAGTGTTTGAATAAAGAAAGGAAAGATGGTCAAACTTGTTCAGAGCGTGGAACCGTCACATTCCAAGAAGCTGGTTATAAAGGCGCATCCATATTAAGCCGTCACGGTCCGGCGAGTGTCGGTCAGTGGCGTGCTCCCACGTCCGCGCCGCACGCTGCACGCTCTGCGGCTCAAGCGAGAACGATGCGCTTTCTAACGCTCTTGGCTGTTGGCCTTACATATGCAACCAATTAGTAACCAACGTTTCGTAAAACAACCCGCCAAATTACTAAATTATAATAACCCCTTTGATAACATCGCAATGAAAATTCGTTACAGTTACAGTAGAGCGGTTAGTGTTATGTCCTGAAGTTAGATAAAACTGGCGAGGTGATTTATATTTAATTGAGTTGTCATTATATCTTCAAACTTCAAACAGGTTAACATTCGATGGCATTTCGTTACCTGTATCATGATAATAATGTAGGTACTTAATTAAACCGCCACTCACTAATGTCTTGCGCTAAGTTATGAAATATCGCTTTGTTTGGATAATAATGTCACTTGCCAATGCCAAGGTCGCAACAAATTATTGTTACACTAATTAACTATCATAACATCGTACCTAATGCAATGACGTTTAAGCGTAACAGCTCCATGTGTTCGAGTAAACCACAATTCCTGTGTTTACCGCTTTTAAAAGCGAGTTTCCAACCGCTAGACAAAAACGCCGCCTAATAATAATACGAATCGAATGCGAGTCATCAGGGCGGGCGAACGGAACGGTCACGCGCGGCGGCCAAGCGTGTTGCGCACCGTCACGGGACCACGGCTGCCCCGCGCCCGCCGCGTCTCTACCCGTCGCGCTTGACTGCACGGCGGTGTGAATGCGCCTTTAAATTTGCATGAGCTAATGTAGTATTCACATCAACCGCGTTGGTGCGTCTTTTACCTCTGCCAATAAAATTATACAGTAGTTTTTCATATTGCGGGTGGAGCCGGCTGTCACGGCATCGGCATGACAATTTTTATGCAAATATGAAATTAACTACTTGAATAGACGCTTCATTTTCCTCTAGCAGACGTAAAATGCGATCGGACGCGCGCCGGTTGGTGTGAATCGTACATAAGTCTGCAAATTGGCAGAGAATATATAATTCTGATTTTTAAACAAGTTATTACGATATAGCATAACAAACATTAATTTGCTGCGAAGAAAAGTAAGAAAATCCGTAGTGTTTTCAGCAACCAAATCGAAGCTCTCATAGCGGAGCTTGACAGACTGATCGTACTCGATCAGTTTGTTATGCAACGCTCGGTCCGGCCAGTTGTCGGATGGTGACCGTTAAATGGCATTACAATACAACCGAGCGCTTCCGCCCTTCGGAGGGCATGTTAAACCGTCGTCGGTCCCGGCTGTTATCTATCATCTGATAACAGTCGTTAAGCCAAGTCTGAGGCCTTACAGACGGCTTGATAAACTCTAACACCAGAGAGGAGGCCACTAATCCTCATACGATAAGAAGAAGAAGCAACTAAATCATTAGTAAAGTGATAACTGGAGAGAAAAGCGATTACTTACAGAAAAAAGTATATAGGTACCAAATTTTGTAAAATGGGCTAAGTATACTCACTTAGATTATGTATCTGTGGTAATGGAGGCTGATTAGGAGTAGAATTACATAGGCTGGAGAGAAAGACTAACGAGTAACGACCTCCGTGGTCGAGTCTTTCAAGGCGTTCGCACGCCGCTTTTCAAGGCGTCACCATCTCTTGAGGTCCCGGCTTCAATCCTTGGCTGGGTCAATGTAGAAAATGTCTTTTTCTGTATTGTCTCTGGTTTGGGTGTTTGTGATACCACCGTTGTCGCTGATTTCCATAACACAAGTGCTTTAGTTATTTACTTTGGAATCGGTGCGTTTTTTTTAATGCACAACGGGATAGTGCTTGGCAATCATCTCACCTGACGATAAGGCCGAAGATGGAAGCGCACTACTCCCGGAATCCTCATCACTGAGGAACTGGCTATCTTACCTCTAACTGCCGGAACACAACAATTTTTAAGTTGTTATTGTGGCGTCAGACTTAGGTAAAATGGTGGTAGCTAGCCAGGCGGACTTGAAATAGCCCTACCACCAACGAAACCGATGTATGTGATGTTGTCAAATATTTATTTATTAAAAAAAAAGCTTGACTAATTTGACGATGATGAGGTCAAATCATCATCATCATAACAGCCGCACGACACCCACTGCTGGGTATAGGCTTCCCCCAAGGATCTCCACGACGATTGGTCCTGCGCTGCCCGCATCCAGTGGCTTCCCGCGACCTTCACCAGATCATCGGTCCACCTTGTCGGGGGCCTACCCACGGCGCGTCGTCCGGTGCGCGGGCGCCATTCAAAAACTTTCCGCCCCAACGGCCATCAGTTCTCGCTATGTGTCCAGCCCACTGCCACTTCAACTGAGCAATCCTTCGAGCGATTTCGGTTACTTTAGTTCGCCTGCGGATCTCCTCATTTCTGATTCGATCACGCGAGAAACGCCGAGCATGGCTCTCTCCATTGCACGCTGGGTGACCTTGTGCCTCCTTATGAGACCCATAGTTAGCAACCACGTTACACTGCCGTAAGTCATCACTGGCAACACACACTGGTCATAGACTTTCTGTCTTAGGTATACATAATGGTCAACAATTTCAAGTGTAGTGTTCCCAACATGAACTGGAGCGGGCACAACATGGGCATTCGACATGATTTTCGTCTTATCCATGTTCATCCTAAGACCCACTTGTGACGTTTTTTAGTTTGATAGTAATTAATCCATTTTATTGTTATGATTTCGAATCAAAATTGAAAGAATAATAGTAGTATTTTAGTTTAATAGCTTGGCAACACCGACGCTTGGCTCCGCCGTTTCCCGCCAATTGCAGTGGAATGGGGAGGGAAGCGGTGGGGATAGGCGGCAGAACGGTCAACGAAACTCAGTTGCGGGCTCAGTCACTGTCCAACCGCCAAGAAGAGAAGTATAGTTAGGGAAAACTGCTAACGTATTGTTGCTATAACCTAGTTAATAATATCATGGTGTGTTCCTGTGAAGAAAGCAAAAGTAGTTCACCGTTATTACTGTAGATTTCATCACAAATCAGCAGTGGAAGAACCAAAGTATGTACGCTCACGAATTTCTTACTTTTATAACGTTTTAAACCGAGCTAAAATTACGAAATTAAGTTGGGTAGTTTCAAGTTTTAATACACTCGAGAGATTCTTATGACTATTTTTCATTGCACGTGGCCGAGGCTACTCTTCGGCCGTGTATACACACCATTATTCACAAACATTGCACGTGGTCGAGGCAACTCTTCGATAGTGCATAAACACTTCACAGTCATTGCATGTGGCCGAGGCGACTCTTCGGCCGTGCATACACACCATTATTCACAAACATTGCACGTGGTCGAGGCAACTCTTCGACAGTGCATAAACACTTCACAATCATTGCACGTGGCCGAGGCGACTCTTCGGCCGTGCATACACACCATTATTCACAAACATTGCACGTGGTCGAGGCAACTCTTTGACAGTGCATAAACACTTCACAATCATTGCACGTGGCCGAGGCGACTCTTCGGCCGTACATACACAACATTATTCATAATCATTGCACGTGGTCGAGGCTACACTTCGGTCGTGCATACACTGCACACAAAACTACCCTCAGTCGTCACCATGATGGAAATAGTGCGTTGATATTGGAATAGTAATTTTCATGATTGTATAAAGAGAGGTCATGAAATGAATGTTTTTTTTATCTTTACTGCCCAACTGTAACTTTCGTGATTTAAACTCTGGAAATGCATTACATAATGAATTATGAAAATAGGAACTGTATATATTTTCAGTATCTATGTTACTGCGTATTATTTATCTTGGACAATGTGTTCCGCAGAGATTATTAAGTTAATTTTTTTTATATTTTGTACCATTCTAAGTGCATTCTAATTGTCGTTAGTAGTCGACCTTCAAAAGGGTTTTAGTAGTACCATGACGCTATAGTCGCTTGGGGCTCGGTTTTGCGAAGACATTTGTGTCTTTTGCTTGATGTGGAGAGAGTATGGAGGGTGGCCTCGCTTCTGTACATTTTCGATGTTTTTCGGTGTTTTTTCATCATTTTCTTTATCGCAGTCCTCTTTCTTGAATACAACTTGTTGAAGCTACTTCACATTACGTATTTTTGATATTGTTATACGTTTCCGCTATTGTTTATGCCAGGAATATGAACCTACCCAAGCCCTTATGATAATATGTGAGGTTTATGCGCGGTTTGGTGCTTGTGGCTGCCGGAGGGTCTCTTTAGCTTGTCGTGTGTTTTTGTTTTGTGGTAACTTACGTTTTTTATTTAAGAGTGTGACCCCGCAAACCATGTTCTCCTATTTTAGTTCAAGAAGTTAATTCTTATTCTACTAAGAGGCCGTTCACAAAGAATTGTCGATTTCATTAATAAACGTGATTTTACAGAAGTGATCTTACAGTTAAAAACTGCACCTACTATCTTTATGAATAAAATAATACGAAAGATAATTATCTAGTGTACATGGTTTCGATGTGTGGTATGTTTACGATTATAATTTTGATTTCATTTTTATGTTCCTAAATGAATGATGTAACTTTACTTTGAAGTACACTTATTTGGCGTAATTTCTTAGTTTTGTAAGAAATATAACGCTTTTAAAATTAATCGTAGTTGGTAGAAAATATTTCGCTACTTTAAAATTTTATTTGAAGTGAACCGGCTCTTAGGTATTTCTACTTATACTTTTGAGACTAGGCTAGACGCGCTTTCGGTTTACAAGGCTAGACGCACCTTTGGTTTACAAGGCCTACGCCCTTAAGCTAAGGCGGCCAACTTTATGATAAGTCAATGCGGGACACCTACCCCTATTCAAAACGAGACTGAGGATTTGTTGGTGGTGTAATTGAGTTAGAAACAAACAACATTACTACTGAATTAACATTTATTTTTAAAGTCATATTTCTCACATGAGTGGCATTTTTTTACAAGTTCTGGGTTTTGGTTTAGAATGTCCAAAAAATGTTCACAGCTGCCCATATTAAATTTTATAATTAGCATTGCACGTAATGTTTCTACTTTTAGTGACGACTTTTCGGATGTCCATCCATAAGCTATTCATTAAGGAAAGAAAATACTCTTTCCGTAGTAGGAGCGTTTGTTCCTGGCTGCGGCGGCGGCGGCGCGGCGGCGGCAGCGAGCGAGGTGTCTCGTCTTTCGTATTTTTGATGTGGAACAATTTTATGCGAGCGAGACGATGGGAAACCAGGAATGCGGGACATCCGGGACGGCTTAGACGATTTCCGGGACTATTTTATTAAATATTGCAATGCGGGATTACATCGGTCATTCCGGGACCGTCCCGCAAAATGCGGGACGGTTGGCCGCCTTACCTTAAGCGTCTACGGTTTACAAGGCTAAATGCGTCTTTGGCTTACAATTAGGGTTAACTTTTGGTTTTTTATGTACATAGGGATGATGCAGTAAAAATTACTAAAATGAAACTATTCTAAATATTTCACCCAACCTTAAGTAATTATACTAGATATTTATAAGAATGAAAATTTATCATAACATTGACTTCCGAGGCTAGATGCACATTCAGTTTGTAAGGCTAGGACAAGGTTAAACGTGCCTTCGACCTAATTAAGGTACCTCTAACTTTTGTTTCTTTTTATACTAGAATGATGAAGAGGTTTGAGAATTTATACGGGGAAAGTTTTTTTTTACGAGGTTAGATGTGCCTTTATTTTACAAGGTTGAATGCGCTTTAATTTTATAAGGTTAGATGCGCCTTCATTTTATAAGGTTAGATGCACCTTCATTTTATAAGGTTTGATGCGACTTTATTTTATAAGATTAGATACGCCATCGTTTTACAAGGTTAGATGTACCTTCATTTTATTATAAATATAAATGCGCCTTCATTTTATAAGTTTAGATGCGCCGTCATTTTATAAGGTTAAATGCGCCTTCATTTTATATGGTAAGATGAGCCTGCGGTTTGGCTAGATGCGCCTGCGGCTTATAAGGCTATATGCGCCTTCAGTATGGCTAGATGTGCCTTCAGTTTGGCTAGATGTGCCTTCAGTTTGGCTAGATGCGCCTACGGTTTGAATAGATGTGCCTTCAGTTTGGCTAGATGCAATTAATATTTTGTTACTTTAAATTAAATTAACATTGGCAGCCAATTATTATTCTAATGTCATTTTATTATATTTGACATTAAAGTTTGACATTTATTTTATTGGGATTTTAAATTATTTAATGGAATGATGGGTAATGAAAATTAGTTGTAATAATTGATGATTAATGTTAAGTATCGAATTTAAATTTTATAATCACCTAGCTACTGACAGATTTCCACACCTAAAAAAGCCAGAATATGCAGATTTTGTTATATTATAATGTCATCAATGTATACTACCATTTTCTGGGAAATAAATGATTGGTTTGTATTGTATGTAGATGCTAATCCAGTTTGGCTAGAAGCGCCATCAGTTTACAAGGCTAGATGCGCCTTTTATTTGGCTAGATGCGCCTGAGATTTGGCTAGATGCGCCTGAGATTTGGCTAGATGCGCCTGAGATTTGGCTAGATACGCCTAAGATTTGGCTAGATGCGCCTGAGATTTGGCTAGATGCGCCTGAGATTTGGCTAGATGCGCCTGAGATTTGGCTAGATGCGCCTGAGATTAGGCTAGATGCGCCTGATATTTGGCTAGATGCGCCTGATATTTGGCTAGATGCGCCTGAGATTTGGCTAGATGCGCCTGATATTTGGCTAGATGCGCCTGATATTTGGCTAGATGCGCCTGATATTTGGCTAGATGCGCCTGAGATTTGGCTAGATGCGCCTGCGGTTTGCAATACAATACAATACAATTTATTTATTCCATACATTCTACATTAGGTACATTAATGAATAATTACTTAATAAATTGCAATTCAATTCCAATTAAAAATAAATGTCAAACAAAAAAAAAAGATAAAACAAGTACAATTTGGCTAGAAGCGCCAGTGGTTTACAAGGCTAGGTTGTCATATACTTACTATTACTTGCTTATGTGACTACATTATGCAATTTTACTAATTTCATACTCGAATCGTCGTCTGCAACGATTATTTAAGTTGTTGTTTAGCTTAGTGCACAGGCCCTTAAGTAAATACATTGGGGTACACAAATAATCAGTACTCAATTACACATGTACGAAGATCTGTCAAACAATAAGTAGACTTTATGAAGTCTGCGTTCTTCTTTAAGACACAACTTCTTCTTCTCTTAGTTTATAATATTGCAATCCGATGCTAATGTAATTATGGTTAATTTGAATACATTATATTTGTTTGAGAAAATAAAGTCTTAAAAATGTTAGGTATATAGCAGTGTGTAATCTACCATTATATGAACCATTTGTCCTCAAGTGCAGTGTTTAGGCGACTAGGTATATTGCGTCTATGGGCCAAGTGTGTCCTTAAGTGTGGTACTCAGTAAGCGGCCAAGTGTGTCGCGTCTATGGGCCATGTGTATCCTAAAGTAAACTGGTTACGCGGCCAAGTGTCGTATTGTATGGGCCATGTGTGTCCTTGGTTGATAGCTTTGGCTTGAATATATGTTTTGGTAGGCCGTGTTCACACTGTGGCAAACGGTAGCCCTAAATATGTCTTGACAGGCCGTGTCCACATAGTGGCGAACGGTAGCCCTGCAAGTATCGACATTAACAATTACTTTAACTGTGCACATTACATAATAAAATGCAAGAGAACCACAAATTGTGGAATAAAATGAATAAATTATCATGATAATATTTTAATAACAATGCAACAAAATATTGTTTGTTATAAATGTGAATTTGTATGTCACATAATAAGTTTTTCTCATCTCATAATGAAACAGTTCTCATGAGTAGATTCAAATATTTTTCCTTTTGATCCTGATGTTTTATTTTGTAGACGTTTGTCCTATGATTTAAGCATGGTTACTGTCCATTATGTTTTATGTATTTGAGAAAAATATTGCATCTGACAAGATGCCCATGCGTTATTCGTAGCTAAGGTGATGGTGGCGCGGTGTGCGACGCGAGGCTGGATGGTAGAAACGACGGTTCCGTTATTAGTTGATCTTAGGTTTTTTTTGACACGACGACGACAGGCTGCGACGGCTTATAAGGTTTCAGCTGCAATTATCTGGTCGAACAGAGATACTGACCAGAATTCCTATGCATTGATTTATCTAGTACTTATATTTAAATCTTATTCAAAACCTGTTAAAGTTGGTAGTTCTAGTTTAGCTAAATTAAATATAATAAGTACCTAGCTCATGCTATAAATTGTGAAATAAATAAAAATAATACATATAATGATTGTTGCAACACAACTTTAATAATTATACGATTACCTTGCATTTTGCATAGCTAGTAGGTCTAGCAAATTGAAATTGTATACTGTAAGAAACTGTAAGACTTGTGAAAGTTTAATAAGTTGACATCATTGATAATTTCAGTTAGGTAGTCACAGCACGTCGGGTTATCTGTCAAAAGTCTACCATTTGTGATTAAATTTGTTTACCCTTTCGTGGTACCCCGGCGGCGTGCTTTCGACTGTTATATTTACTTTTTGTTCTTGTCTCTTGTTAAATATTATAATAAAATTCATAATTTAGTAGAAAGAACTAATGACAAATGTTGTACTTGCACAAATTATTTGATGATTTTTTACTGTGGAAAAAAATGGTAATATTTTCTGAAGATGTTCTAGAGTTAATATTTGTGTCACAATATTATTGGCTTTTAAAAATGTTAAACCTTTAAGATCTGATGATCATACTAGTGCAATAAGATACAACAGTTAGTTCCTCTTGTAAATATTATCAAACATAAAACACGGAGGTCGACAACCCTCTCTAAGTTTTCGTTCACCACATCTTTCTTGGAGTGGCCTCCCATTTTGTGAAATGGTGGTAGATTCAGTAGATACTCCCTTTTTAGCATTAATTAATCCACAATTAAATTATAACAAAAAGTTAAACCAATTAAATTTATTTAATAGAATGCGATATAAGTTAACATACAACCGGCCGAATGTGACGTTATTATTATAGTATTGAGTTAATCGTGCACGAGGACATGCACGAGGTCAGGATGGACGAATGTGACGTTTTTTAGTTTGATAGTAATTAATCCATTTTATTGTTATGATTTCGAATCAAAATTGAAAGAATAATAGTAGTATTTTAGTTTAATAGCTTGGCAACACCGACGCTTGGCTCCGCCGTTTCCCGCCAATTGCAGTGGAATGGGGAGGGAAGCGGTGGGGATAGGCGGCAGAACGGTCAACGAAACTCAGTTGCGGGCTCAGTCACTGTCCAACCGCCAAGAAGAGAAGTATAGTTAGGGAAAACTGCTAACGTATTGTTGCTATAACCTAGTTAATAATATCATGGTGTGTTCCTGTGAAGAAAGCAAAAGTAGTTCACCGTTATTACTGTAGATTTCATCACACACTCTTTTGGGAAACACTACGGAGATCTTCGAGCATTGTGTTCAGGTCTTCCAAGGTCTCAGCCATAAGAACTATATCATCGGCAAAACGAAGGTGTGTTAGGTACTGGCCATTAATGTTGATGCCGAGTCCTTTCCAGTCTAAGAGTTTAAAGATGTCCTCCAAAGCAGCGGTGAACAGTTTCGGAGAAATAACGTCTCCCTGTCTCACACGTCGCTACAGTTGGATAGGATTTGTGCTCTAGTTCTGTACTCGGACCGACATGGTGGCATTTTTGTATAAATACCTCAACACCTCGATATACCTGTAGTCCACTTGGCACCTTTGGAGAGACCGCCGCACCGCCCAGGTTTCAATCGAAACGAGGTCAAATAATAAAATGTATTCCAAGCTAAATTCATCTTCTACGTTACCATATTCGTAGGATTAGCGTATATAAATATATCTCTCAACGACGTCGATAGCAGAAACAAATGTTGGGGAAAAATTGCCGATAACTGCTAATCGAAAGATGCGATAATAGATAAGAAACTAGGCCCAATTAATTCACGGAAATCAAAAAAGAGAAGTAAGTACTTTAGTTGCTATGCACTATAAACGACAATACAACAAGATAAAGTACCTCGGTCGTATGTTTGAACAAAAAGTAAAATACAAACGATAATGAGCTTAAAAGCTGAATGTATAAATAACATTGTAGCAGTCTTTATGTATTTTGTATTATGTGGTATTTCTCCTCCTCAGTCGTTCCCTCATGGTTGAGGATCATGACTCCTTGCAAGGTTGCAAGGACGTCTCGCACGAGGTGTTTTCACCTGTCGCAGTCTTCGGCTTGATGCAATGCAGTGCGACGTTCACTGGCATACCCAGATTTTTGGACACCGGTCTGACCAACTTTTTGGGATTCTGCCTCTCGGTCTTTTTCCTTCTATCTTGCCTATACGATGAGCCGTTCTATGTTGTCTGTCGGTAGGTATCTCTACGCGCGTGGCCAAAGTATCGTAGGATTCGTTGCAGGCAGACATAGGAAAGACGGTTTTGACTTTCGAGCTTCAGTCCTTTCAGGACTGAACTGAAACGGAAAGAACGGTGTACCAATGAATGCAAAAGTTTGATCACCTGTAACTCTGTGAGCAAAGAAAATGGTTGTATTTTCAGAAACTTATATTATAACTCATACACTGAATGTTATGATGGGCATTATGTTAATGATATTAATATGATTCCATCATGTCCAGCTTGGAATTTATTACATGTTCTCTCTTTAACATAATTTTTCACATGCATGACGTGACCATTACCTACATTAAATTGATTTTTATGACTTATTATTATTATTAAAAATTGACTACTTATCCGATAATTTTACTGAATTCTATTGTCCTTAAATGTTACTGTTATGGGGTCGAATATTTAGGACTCATTTGATAAGCTCCTATGAAGTAGATTCATACATGTCAAATAAAAAAAAACCAAAAACCCTACAGTGTACTTTGAAAAAAAAATTCATTATACCCAATTTTGAAGATTTGCTATATCTGCTATTTAATTGATTGATAATGACAGATTGATAGTACTAAAGGACTCAATTGTAATTAATTCTATGAAACAATTACTTAAACTGATAGGTGTATAAATAAAGATAAATGAATTCGATTATTTGCAACAATATGAAGAAAAGCTTACTCATATAATGCGTTTACCTTTATCATTTAATTAGTTTTCAGTGTGCCATGACATGATGACAAGATAGAAATTATAAATGTAGATAATAATTATCAGACAATAACATCTAAAAGTAACCATATTTTAGCAAATAAATTACTAGTGGCTCCGTGAGCTGTACTGTAGACCTCGCGATAAAAAGTGGCTCAAATTGTACCAAAATAAAATGTCGCCATGAAGTTTTCAAAGCACACAGTACGTGAGTATTCGCAACTAAGTAGATGGTGCTTCTAATTTTGATCATTTTTCGAAATGGGTAAATATATTTTTTTTAGATAAATTTGGAAAAACTAGCTTGACTATATTCAAACCGGCTCACAAAATTTCACTAAAATCGGTTGAGAAATGCGACCTGTAGAGATGAACATACAGCCGAAAAGCCGGACTGAAATATGTTTTTTTACATATCTCCGTCATTTTAATAAATTTCGCAAAACTGTCTCGACAAAAAAAATCTGTATACTTATCAAACCTGCTCACAACATTTCACCGGGATCGGTTGAGAAATGCGACCAGGGGCCGTACCGGCTAACGAATCGAGCTTCGGAAAATTTGCCGAGTGTCAAATTAAAACAGATAAATCGAAGTAAGGAATTACTTATTGTACTATTTGTTGAAGTTATTTGGAAGATATTGATGTTTGTGTGACTTCATGAATTAGGGTTCGCCATTTTGGCCCAATTGAGGCTCGATTTATCTGTTTTAATTTGAAAACTTGTTGGCCCCAGGGGCCGTACCGGCTAACGAATCGATTATCGGAAAGTCTGCCGAGTTTCAACTTAAAACAGAAAAATCAAAGTAAGGAATTTCGTTTAGTACCTTCTGTAATTTGGACGATATCGATGTTCGTGTGATATCATGAATTGGGGTTCGCCATTTTGGCCCAATTGAGGCTAGATTTATCTGTTTTAATTTGAAACCCGGCAGACTTTTCGATAATCGATGCGTTAGCCGGTACGGCCCCTGTAGAGGAGAGGAGAACAGCCAGCGCCAGAAAACCAAACTGAAATATGTTTTTTTTACATGATCCCGCCATTAAAAAAAAATTGTAAAACTGGCTTGGCAAAAAAAAATATACTATTTTCGAATCTGCTTACAAAATTTCACAGGAATCGAATGAAAAATGCGGCCTGTAGAGGAGAACAGACAGCGCTGGAAAGCCAATCTACACAATACTTATAAAATTACCATTAAAAATAACGTTATTTTTTAACGATATCTAGTAACATAACCGTATTATAACGTTATATTAATGTTATGTTACTAGGTATCGTTAAAAAAAATAACGTTATCAAGGTATCATATCCTACTTCCTAGTCTTCCTACTAATATTATAAATGTGAAAGTTTGTGGGTTTGGATGTTTGTTCCTCAATCACGCATAAACTACTGAACGGATTTGGTTGAAATTTGGCACGCAGAAAGCAAATAGTCCAAATTAAAACATAGGATACTTTTTATCCCGATATTCAGACAGGAACGGGAACCACGCGGGTGAAACCGCGGGCGGCCGCTAGTTGAAAATAACGCAACGTAACGTTATTTTTTCTGTTAATTGGTAACGTTATAAAGCCCTGAGTGAAATAGCCAAGGCTTCAGGAAATTTAAGTAATAGACCCACATTAAAAGTTTATTTTACAAAAACTTCGTTTCTTCGTATATTTTATAAAGTTAAAAAATATTTTTATAGTCTCCTCAGCCTCACCCTGCAGAAAAGGGTATAAATCTGGGTAGTGTTGTCGCCACCAGTTCGACTTTATAAGCTTATAACTCGAAAACGTGACTTTTAGGAGTATTGGTATTAGCTATCGATTTACATAGGATTCATGCGTAGCCACTGACGTGCATATATTTACACTGGACAGGCTTATGTCAAACTGTTTTTGTGCCTATTTGATTTCCGCCATTTTGGCGCTGTAGGACGTAGCGTGAGCATAGCGTGAGGGACATGGTACTAAAGTTTGAAGTCTGGAGAGACCATCACGGCAACCATTTTCATATTTACGTCAAAATTAGTTCTTTAGACGCACGCTAGTGGCGTTTCAAATAGGCACAAAAACTTAGCAGTTAAATCATACAGACAGCCAGTCAAGTTAAATAAAAAAAAAATCATGTCAGTGTGCGTAGCCGTTATTTTGAAAAAAAAATGGCGGACAGTAGCTATGCCAAAATATTCAAACCCGTTTCTAGGGTATTTTATAATATAGGTAGATATAATAAATTTCAGCTTTTGAATTTGAATCATAAAACAAACAATATCCCTAAATTAAAGGACAGTACACACGACATTTTATTAATATCGACGTCCCTTATTATCCGTAAAAATAATAATCAAACACTTAAAAAGTCAGCGGCAAAAAAGCTGTTAATAATATTAATTATTAATAATATCAGTAAGCCAGCCATGCATGATGTTTTCGACAGCAGCAGGTAACCATTTCAAAGGATCCAATCTAATCAATACTATATGTGATAGATTAGCCCTTACTTATAGGTACATAGTTATCTTTACTAACATGATAGTGACCGATCGATCAAAAGTTGTTTTTGACGAGAGATAATTTGGATAACAACTCCTGGCCTTCATATTAAATCGATTTTTCGTGTTTAGGCACACATGAAGTGGTGAGAGTATTTTTCCATTAGAATTAAATACTTAGTAGCCTAGAAGTCACTTATTTAGAACATCACAATACTATTGGATAAAAAAATGTAATTGAACATAGGTAATCAAAATGTATGACAACTAAAATAGAAAAGAAAAGAGAGCGTAGGCAGAAAACTTAAATTAAGAAAGACCTATTTACTTAGAGCTCAGAAGTTTTTAAAGCCAAGAAACCGTCTACTAGTTTCCTTTCGAAAAAAATGCAGTACTGTAGTGAAGTATTATGTGATGGCAGCTATTTGTCGGGCCGCTGCATTTAGCTCTCGAAGTTCCCGTACGTTTACTTTCCAAAATCGTTCTAAGGAAGGCGCCAGCGTACACAGCGACTCCTGAACATAAAAGAGTTGACGACTCGTGCGAGCGAGAAGTGGATGATATAAAAAAGAAAGTCTCGTACCGTTCGACGACCCAGTTGCCACTCCGGCAGCGACGTGACCGGGGATAAAAACGAAATTAGCCTCACGTCTCTCGGTTCTGCTGAAGACAGGCACACGAAAGCGAAATTAACAAGCAATTAATACAGTTGACAACGGAAGTCAATCATTATGCGGCTAAACTACTAAGCTAAGCACGTCGCCTCCAAATATCCACGAAGGCAAATACGAGTTCATTGCACTAAAAATGAGGTAATAAGACGTAATCGAATCGAGTGCAACAGATTGTTCTTATGATCAGTGTTAATTTTGAACATTTAGCTCTACTTGCATGAGAATTTTCAGCAACTTATGATAATCAGATCTAGAACTTCCAAGAATGGAACAAGACAGAAGCAAACCCACATTAATTGGGAACAAGCATAAAGGAATTAGGATCCATTAAAGCTCTTCCAATAAGAGTTTTTATTGCCCAGACTCATTAACCAATCTTGTGGCCTGCCGCCTGCAACTAATCGAAAACAGTAAATTCTAATCGGCATCGTTCCACTTCAACCTCGCCTGTTCTTGTTCGAAAACGGATCAACTAAAATAGTCGCTTCTGGGCTTTCATACTCCATTACTGATACATTGATATGATTCCTTTTGAGAGGCATTATTGTCGGCTCCAGACGGATTGATGCAAGAAGATAAATAATACAAAAAAAAAACATGTACAGAGATCTTTGGCTCAAGAGTACAAGGCAAAGAGTAGTTTATGATATATAAGGCAGCTTCTAGTGAAGTGAAGGTGCCGGTGCGGCGACCGGCCTTAACCAGAATGCCGGTGCGCTGACGTCGCGCTGTGGTTAGAAAGTTGCCGTGCTTGCGTCACGGCGCATCGGGTTCGTCGACCCCGTGCACGCGCCATGTTAGTCTCCAGGGTTGCTACATTGCTTGAATGATGGAGGCAGACAGACAGCTCAATGAGAATACTAATGAGTGGCTTAGTTCGTTGTTAAGACTGCAGCGGATTAAGCAACTCGAGGGAGAATTGCGAAATGTGTGAATAAACAGTTACTTACCTAAGTGGATTGCATTTGCAAGAGGACCAAGATGTGTGTCCATAAATCTCGAAATAAGTAGTTTAAGGCTGAGTTGCACTATCTTACTTTAACGATAACAAGCTTGTTATAGTACCGGTTAAGCATAAGTTAGCCAAAAAAATAGGTTGCCTGCCAGCATGATGTCATTTGACAAGTTTGACGTGTCAAATAGGTAGCATTATCATTTGACGATAACTTTAACTTTGACAGAGTTTCGGTGCAACTCACACTTAGAAGATCTTCGTCGATATTGAGTGGAGAACAATTAGATGAATAGGTAATTAGGTAGTCATAAAATATATTTAATCAATACATTTACGAGTAACAATGCAAATAGCAAATAGCCATCCATTCTGTTGAACTAATCGTCGCAATTTTTAGTGTTGTCACACCAACAAATATGAACGATGATTCAATGCAAAACGAAAACAAGTTGTGATGAAAAGGCAGCCCTAGCGACATCACTTAGCATCAACATAGCGACACTATAAAGCGACCTCGTTCGGTCGCGGACACGCCCGCTCCTCCGGCGGTTGGCAGCGCGGCGAGACCAGCTGTTCCTCAATAACACACTACGCGACATCACCAACACGATCAGGATACACACACTACAAACTCAACACACTCTTTGACAGCCAAAAACATCGGCACCAATTTGCAATTCCAATAAGCACTCCTCATTTTGCATGTTTATCATTTCTTTAGAACTGTAACAGAGCGCAAGCGCTCTTCAACTTATGTTAATTTATTATAAGTACATACTTCTTCAAAACTCTCGAATTCAGTTCTTAGTAAATAAGGATAATGTGACGACGTAACTTGCTGTGACCCAAATTGTTTTGCTTTTATTCACTTATCTACTCGTAGACGGTTAAATGAAGATAAAATTCCTGCTGATAAAACTGAATTTTATGATAACGTTGCGTTATATTTGTTGATCACATTTTTTTGTTATCACGTAAGGCTGTCATCACTATATATAGAAAAATATAAAAAGTACCACAAGCACAACACGTTGTATGTCTACACAGAATGGCGTAATAGTTACATAACGGTTTCAGAATATATTCTGTTTACTGCAAAGATGTAGATTGTGGGGTAGTTTGCGAACATTTTATCACGAATTTTCGAAAGGAGACGAAGCAGTAATATAAATAACAAGTTAATCATGCCTGCGCAGATGCAAAAACCAGTGTATGACCAGTAGGTACGACTTGGAAACAGGAATGAAGCAGGCGAGCTAGGCCTACAACCTTTCTCTTTTGCAAGCTCGGTAACTTCCTTTCACGAGAACACACTTCAACGTTACCAGTTCTCCACCGACCAGCTATGGCGGACCTCTACTTTTTAGTAACATCAGACATGAGCAGGAGGTCTCGTAAATTTGTTGAGTTATTTTATTACTGTCGGACAGCCGGTTCGTTGGCCGGCCTTAGCCCAGTTGGGTGACGTGAAGGGGCCCAAACGACTCCCCACTCTACATCGCTGAGAACGTTCTCAGCGATCGAAACGTAGTTAATGAAATAGGGTCAACCGTGAACGCATGTTTGCTCGACAGTTCAATTACAAACGTGGGAGGTATGGAGGCGGCCACAAAAAGCTGAAGAAATGAACCCATGTCGACAGCGCAGTCAGTAATATACGAATACCATGACTAAACATACCAATAGGTAATGTATTGAGTTTGAGTACAACAAAACCTGTTTAGCATTGCCTCAAGCTGGGGTACCATTTTTATAGCTTCTCTCTTGAATTTATTACCAGACGTAAAGTAAAGCTTTTAAACCTTTTATTTAACCCTTTCTAAAGCTCAAGTCCGATCTTGCATGGAGTACTGCTGCAACCTTTGGGATGGCTTGAAGAAATATCAACTTGCTGCACTGGACTCGGTGGAACGCAGAGCCAAGAGATTAATAGGCGATGGGAAACTGGTAGCAGGTAAGCTTTACAGTTTAGCTCACCGCCGAAAAGTTGCTTGTCTAATGGTCTTCTATAGATTGTACTTCGGCGTGTGTGAATGTGTGTCCACCTTCTCCTTTCTACCATCAGACGCACTGCAGATAACCACCCGTTCTTGGTTGATATACCTCTTCTGCGTACCAAACGCTATTCAACATCGTTTATAATGCGCACAGCTAAGGAATGCAATTCCCTGCCGGCGGTGTCGGTGTTTCTGAGCGCATACAATCTGACTCTTTTCAAGGCCAGGGTGAATAGGCACCTTTTGGGCAAGCTCGCTCCATTGTAGACCGTCTTTGCTTTCGGGCTAGACTGAGGTCAAGAGTAAACCCATTTATTATAAAAAAAAACTACAACAACCAATGTAATAGGAAAAATAATTATCATTAGTCATCTATTGTTTTTATTTTTAATTGTATACATGCATGGTCCACGCTGTTATGGAATACATATAAAGGTTGTGAATATTGTGTCATGTGATGCGAATTGCGATGCGACCTTGATGCCTCGACTTAATTCATTTTCCTCCTTTAGCCTGCGAATCATATTAACCATCATTTGAAATGTTTATCACAAAAACCCGGTCGGAGTCTGTTTAGAGTCCTCTATTTATATAAGAAACTTTCAAAAGGTCAAACAAAACAACTCCACCAAAACTCTCGCCAACAAAACTTTTGTGTTCCAAAAAGTAGATGGAAAATGCGCTAAGAATCACCAATTTCAATTTATTTCAGTTTGCGACTTTAATTACACTGGGCTGAGATTTTTTGTCCGGTGTCAAATATAGGTTAAATTCTACATTTAATAGATTATGATGTGGGTGGACACAAAAAAATATCTAAAGTTAAAAAGAATATAAAAGTAGTTATGGTGTGTGAGTCAGTGCCGGCTGACCTTGGCCAAGACAAAGAACACACAATAGTGAGGGACAACAAACAGTAATGTAATGGCAGCAAAGACGATAAAAGTGTATACGGGCTGTCGAACGTGTCCAGAATCACAATCAAACGTTTGAATAGGTATTATTAAGTATTAGCGATTGACTCAGGAAGACGTTTATTGTTAGAATACAAAAACAATGCAAATAACTAAGTACTTACCTATCAAAGATTAAAAACTTTGTGTCCATCAAATATCGTAAAAGTACGCAAAAACTCTTTGAACATTGAAGATTCCAATATTTTTTTTCTTTAGCTTAGTGCATATTGAGCATATTGGTTTTATTTTTCCTGTAATCTTTATATAAACTGCTATCACATAGAATGATTTCTAATTTTTCTCTTTGCAAACTTCGGAGATCAGGGGGGGGGGGGGAGTACGGTAATTTTTTTTATATCTTAAGTTGTAAACTATGTGGCCAAAACAAAAAGAAAAAATGATTAACAAGGTGCAAACGGCTTTCTATCATATGATATTCCACATGCCCTAGCAGAATATTGGTGTAACATATTGAATTAAAAGTCTGCAAATAGTCAGATAAACCTGAATGGATTAGTTATTAATAAACATGACTGAAATACAGACCGCACACGAATCATGTAATATTTGCTTTTAATGAATAAGCAAATGAAATATGTGTGCCAGTCGTGACAGGCAATTAAGTCTGTCATACGTGGCTCAAACATCGGTTCGATACACAGTAGGAAAATCACGTAACCGTGTTGACTAAACTTACGTAACTTTGTATTGTAAATAAATGTTCAAGACATTTACGCTCTACAAATAATAAACCGATAATAGAGTGTTTCATAACTTCAATGAAAAATGTCTCTATCAGTACTGAGTCGTAATACGGATGTGTTATTACGGGATGAGAAAGTATATCTTCTAGTAGTTCGCTAACAATCGGCAATAAGTAGTGTAGCAACACGGAGAGATGCATCACGACGTCCATTGCTATTGCTACACGGTGATTCAATATTCAACAATGATGATAAAAGAAAATGTTCTTGGAAAACCGTTCTTCGTAGAATACCTTACTGATTTAGCGCAAAATGCACACATTCTGATATCTACCTCTATGTAAGTAATTAGCATCATAAAACTCGTGTTTTGTTAGTGCTGGTGGTTATATTATGTAATAGATAGACATAAGTTTTGTCCAGGAGTATAAACGTGAAAGGTCAATCAAACCATGACACGATGCGATGAGACAACGTATCAACGTACGGCCTGGTGATGAGATTGCAAAAGGTTAGACGGTTAGATAAATATGTAGACGGATACAAAACAGACTCCGAGATAAATTACTACACGTGGAAAGCGTTCGATAACGCTTCTAGAAATGTTACACGATATGGCAACGTGGTGGTGGCATTTCACCGCAGCTACCTTGAAATTCTTAGCATAAAAGATAACAATTCTGAGTCACGAGCAACCGAAAAGTGATTTTATTTTACGAATGGTGCTTATGAAAAATGTAGCGACTTAGGACTCATTGAAGCGCAAACATTCCTGATTGGTTCCGTAGATGTGAAGGCAACGATCGCTAATCACCTGATCGTATTCGCTACAGTGAGAACAATCGCATGACCAACGGTAGTGGTGAGTCGCCAGCACCTCTGCTCACGCGCAGTAAAAACACATTTCGTCAAGATCACGTTGCGCTAGCGGCGGCGGGCGGTGATGCAACGAGCACCGAGCAGCGCGATATCGACGGAATGTAATTAAACGTGTCGCCGTGACGAATACGTTATCGCGGGTGACCTTGGCAGTGACACTGCACACGCCGCTGCAGCCTTCACGCCCTCACCTTAGAAAACCTAGGAAACAATTTCCCGCGAGCACATACCATACTTGTTGGGCGAGATGGCAGTGATTGTGTACCTACAGACAATCACTGCTGCAATCGTACCTACGATACAATTGAGATTCAAGTGTAAATAAATAAACCATTTTATAAAAATCTGTAATGTAATTCAAAGACAATTTCATTTTGCAGTTTTTATGTCAGACATTCTAGTTCTACTAATCTACTTGCTCTATTAGTATTTAGTACTTATACGAATGATAGCAAAATGAATACACACATAACAACATGCAGGATAATATGACCTTCAGAATATCACATAACGCGACATAACGCAGAAAACCTTGCGCTGCGCCAAGGAATACCTAATTTATGTAGCCAGGTCCTTCCAGATCACAAAATAGAGAGTTCCCAGTTTTGCATTTTACAATAAGTTTAATTAAACGTGGATGGCTACGGATTCGAGGTGTTTTACGCGAAAGGATCCTAATCTAGAAAGCTATAGCGCGTATAACATTTCCACCAAACGCTCAATTGAAAAATTGTGCATCTGCACCGATTAGGCAACCGGAAGTCCCTGGTCACATTCAATTAGCGGCTATTATTCCCTAAATTCACAATGCATTCCTACTCATTGTTGTTACTCGTTACGGCGCAATCTGGCAGTAGGTAATTTATATCATGTAGGTGTAAAGTAGGTGTTATAATTAAGGTTTTACTACTTAACTGCGCAAAAGCAAGTTGAAAAGTTTTCAGGGCTGCAGACAAGGGCGCAGAACAAAGGAAAGAAAAACAACAGACGGCTTACAATCCAGAGGTCCGACAAAAGAAAATTTATAAAACTGAAAATAAAACCGAACTTTCGAAGAAAAATATCAACACGTGTTCAGTTGTTTTTGAAACTTTATTATTCTTCGCACAAACAATGAGAATGGCAAAGATCAAACTCAAGTACGAACAGTTTATTTTCAGTAATTTACAGTTTTTGTCGGAGGTTGCGCAAAAACAAATGTTTTTTCACGATGTTTGAAGTTTGAAACCTTTCTTAGTACCTAACTTAAGTGTTCAAAGTTCAGCTTTGCGTTCTTTATTATCAAAGTATTTTTGTGCACACCACAATCTAAAATAGCTAACTCTGTCCCAAAAAGCAAGATTTTTATTAAAATATGGAGAGCTAGCGAAATTGGAATTAATATCAAAGTTTTTAATAAAATGCTGAGCATTTTTTCCTTTACTGAGCACTTATCATCAGTGATATTGTAAGATCGTAACTGATCTATTAAGCACAAAACAGCGAATTCACGTTTTGTGTCAACGTTGAAATTAACAATGTCACTTTTTGGCGGAGAATACAAATGGCTCATTACCAACGAACGGGTCACAATTGAAATTGAAATCAAAAGTCACGTGGGAGTTGATAGCTGGCGGCGCGTGAGGTGGTTGTTAAAAGCCGATTTAAGCATCATCTCGGAAGTACGAGGGAAGTGGAAGTACTCCGGGGACAGACAATGGACGCGCTGTGACTGCGCAACGCCAGTTTTCAAGCTGCGTATGAATCGCTAATGTAATTAGACGATGCCTCCTGCATTAGCATTTCGTCCGGCGCGCTGGGCTGAATGTTGGCTGAACACCGAAAGCATTTTAAAGCTCCTATTCAAATTAGCACAGTTGGACTACTTTGCAGTCGGACTACATAGGAGTTACATCATTAAACATTTCAGCATTCCTTTTATTCCATGTTAACTTTATATGGAATAAAAGGAATGCTGAAATGTTTAGGTAGGTAATATTATATAAAGGTCTCTGCCCACTACCATTTGTCTGATACGTTCATAAAGTATCTCGGAATTGCTAACAGAAGAAGCGGACAGTATTAGATAGTGACAACAATGACGGGAAACCCTTTTTGGTCTCTACTTGGCTTGAGAGATCTTACGGGAAACCCAGTTCACTCATTTACTTTCCTGTTGAAGACAAACGAATTTAGATCTAGAGGGGAACAAGCTATTTCTATATTTTTCTCAAAATACATTTAGAGAAGTTCATAAAATGATAGCAATGCAGATAACATTTCTGTCTGAACGCAAGTATGGTTTTAACAAAACTATTTTCAACCGCCTCTGTGGTCTAGTGGTTCGCTCACCCGTGTAAGACGCAGGGGTCTCGGGTTCGATTCCCAGGGGGGGTACAATTTGTACTACCCTACCACCATCTTACCTAAGTCTGACGCCATAACAACAATTTAAAAAATATTTTGTTCCGGTGGTTAGATTAGAGGTAAGATAGACAGTTCCTCAGTGATGAGGATTCCGGGAGTAGTGCGCTTCCACCTTCGGCCTTATCGTCACTTAAGATCAGGTGAAATGAAGGCCAAGCACTTTCCCGTTGTGCATAAAAAAATTGGTCATACAGTGCGTTACTATTTTGTGGACTTCTAAAGTCTAAGTAGGTGAACTAACCCAGGTGAATCAAGCTGCACGAGTAGCCAGGTGACTAATACAAAAACATTGATAATAATCAATGATTGAGATAAAGTTATTTAAAAATAATGTGCAATAATCCTGATAAGGCATTCGAAGATAAGATGAGCATAGCAACACAATTCTTTGATCTACCCCATATAATCAATCAAGTCACATAAGTGATCGCGAAGTTGATTTTACATTCGTCTCTGTGTCTAGTAGAGCAAGACTGTAAGAAAGTTTTAGTAAGTTTAACACTTGAGAGCTTATACTAAACTTATCGGTTCGATGTCTTAATAAGTATTTATAACACGGTCACAATATCTGTGGACTGGCGTCGATGATCAACGCTCTGTTAAAGTGTAAAAAAAGCAGTGCGAAATGAGAAAGTAAAGAAAAAAAGCTCACTTTTCCAAATTAAGTATGAGGTTTTATTTTATTTTGAAGACCGACTTAGGGGGAAGCGGGAGGGAATCGTATTCCAGCGATGTCCACAGATATTGTGACCGGCTGCGTTGTTGTCTGCAGTCTGCAGTATCCTGCGCCGTAATTGACAGTCCAGCGACATTCTATCGCCTATCCCACTACGTGCAGATGTTGCAAACTGTTTATTGATATTCGCGCCGCCAACACGCCGCGATCGATTATCATTGTAAATGTTGGGCAAGCAGACGAGACGCTAAGTTAACGCTAGTGGTTTCACTTTAGGTTGATTTTGAAGTTTCCTTTGAGTTTCAAAACATACTTGGCTGGACTTTGCCAATAATGGTATGTGACTTGCATTACCATTGCAATGGTAATGCAAGTGAAATTCCAATAAATGGCAAAACAAACAAGGCTTATTGGCGGTTGACCAATGAACTTTAATTTATTTTATTTATTTATTTATATACTCTTTATTGTATACATACACACAGACTTAGATTATTTATAGCACACAGAACAAGTAAAAAGAAACAGTACAAAATCAAAGGACATATACAAATGGCGGCCTTATTACTAAGAAGCGATTTCTTCCAGGCAACCTTGGGATGGACAGGAATAAAAATAATGGTAGTTGGGAGTGTGCAAATTATAATAAAATACTAATAATAATCCTACTATAATCGAATACCTATATTTCATAGGCAAAGACGCTTCCCTGCTCTTTTCATAGGGTGAGATAATGATAGGTATTATATTCTTGCAGATTATAAAGTTAACAACAATTGATTTCTACCAAAAATGATTCATTTTCCTGGGATAAATAACAGAACTACAGCTTTTGTAAAGTTTATAAAGTTCCGAATAATTCAAGCCGGGTAGAATTGACAATGATTGACTACAAAGAGTATAATTGATTGACTAATTTCCAATTGGGATTTTTTTGATTAGAAATGGGCTGATGAGCTCGGTGGCGCAGTGGTATTAGCGCCCAGCCCAGCGATTGCGGAGGTTAAGCAACTTTCGTAAGGGTCGGTCATGGGATTGGTGACCAAAAAATTTTGTATCTCAAGCTCCTCCGTGCTTCGGAAGGCACGTTAAGCCGTTGGTCCCGGCTGCATTTGCAGTTGTTAACACCCACCAATCCGCATTGGGCCCGCGTGGTGGGTAATGGCCCATCCTCCTTATCCACCCATAAGAAAGGCCTGTGCCCCAGCAGTGGGGACTTTAAAAAAACAGGCTAAACTAAATGATTAGCGTTATTGTGGTCGAGGATATCGCGACTAGCAGTGGCTCGTCTGGAGTAGCAGACACGAATGTTAATGCTGGCCCGTGTGTCCTCGGCTGAGCCGGTCTGGCGATGGAATAGTAATTGTGCATGGAACGTGCGCCGACTAACACGCGACTCCAACGGAGGCGAAGGGTCCAGAACTGCTTAATGCGAAGCTGAATGCTAATCAAGGGTATAAAAAATATAAGGTTTTACTAATAACAATGATTCCAAAATCACACATGTGGATTTTTTTATATTTGCCATCCATCCCCCTATCTCCGCCTAAAGCGGGAAATACAGAACCGATTCTCACTCCACCTGTCAACAGGTTTTAATAAGTTGATGTAGCTGGTTTATGCAGTTTTAATAAGCGAATGCATAAACTGGTCCACATTACCATAGCCGTGATAGGTCAACAAATATTTATAGATACTGATGTAAGCTCAAAAAGTCTTGATCACGAACTGTGAGATACTTTGTAAGGATCAGCAAAATATCGCATAATAAAAATTTTAATTAAAAAAAATCTGCTGTTTCATACATTTTGATATTTTCGTTATTAATTTTTGTATGAAACAGCTGTTTTTTTTTTGCGATTTCAGAGTTGGTCCCATAGTAAAAGTTGTTCAGTTTGATGGTCCCTACCCTATCTACTATTTGTCATCAGGGGTTATTTTGTTATTAAGGCCTGAAATGCCTAAATATTTGCATGTTTGAAACAAAATATCTAAATAACTGGCTATGAATTCGAATGAAAAAAAAGTCAATGGCACATGAACATCTAATAAACATTTTTAATTGAATGAAATTACATTTTCATGGACAATTTTTTAGAAAAAAAAATCCCCAACGAATCCCTATTTCAGCCATAAATTGCAAAATTTCTGTAAATCGGCTCAAGCTTTTTATTTAGCTTTTACACCAAACAATTGAGAGTTTTATTTTCATTCCGTATTTCACTGGTGAAATTTAATTTTAACACAAAAATTTAAGGCGCGGTGGTAGTGAAACTAGCGCCGCCACTATATTTATTTTTATTACTCGTAAACCAAGTCAATATTTAAAAAAAGCTCATGTAATAATCTCTTAAATTGTCTCTAATATTTTTTGAATAACTCTTCAACAGTTATTATTCATTCTGTAAGTTTTAAAATCCATAATTGCCAAAAGTGGCCACTTTGAGCTAAAATGGATTTTAAAACTTACAGAAAGAATGAAGACTGTTGAAGAGTTATTCAAAAAATATTAGAGACAATTTAAGAGATTATTACATGAGCTTTTTTTAAATATTGACTTGGTTTACGAGTAATAAAAATAAATGTAGTGGCGGCGCTAGTTTCACTACCTACAGCGCCTTAAGGGAAAATCTAGAAAGACATTTAATGAAATTTTAGTGATCTACAAGTTTTATAGCTAGCTGCTTTTTGTATAATCTGTAGGATTGTTAATGTGTTTTATTTAAGTATAATAAAATTTTATATTAAAAATTGTCGTAACCAAAGCATTAGAATTAGCTGTACACTTTGTCACACCAACAACAACAGTTTTAAATGAGGGCTTTTCAAAATGACAAAAAACTGTAGACTCGATAGATGGCGTTGATAAAAATGTATGTGTCAATGTATTTTTTTTTTACTAAGCGTTGAAGGGTAGGCAGGCAGATGTATCCCTAAAAATTTTCTCTTTGGGCAAATGTCAGCCAGCGAGCGCTTACTTGCCTCTTTGGTACAGGCAGTTTATTTTTAAAAGCCAATTTTGACACTTCTCTTTCCATCAACGCCATCTAGTGAGGCAAATAGTTAATATTTTTATTTTTTTATATGTCACTTCGTAAAACCCTCTTTGTATAGTAAGCGGACGGCCGTACAAAATTAACCGATTACCAAAACTGCCTGCGACCATTTCACTGGAGCTGCGCGGCGCGGGCGCATCCAGTGGAGCGGCTCGACG
This sequence comes from Agriphila geniculea, assembly GCA_943789525.1. Taxonomy (NCBI): domain Eukaryota; kingdom Metazoa; phylum Arthropoda; class Insecta; order Lepidoptera; family Crambidae; genus Agriphila; species Agriphila geniculea. The sequence goes on along the minus strand of OX038884.1, from coordinate 2,762,791 downwards.
TCATCGGATGTTATGCAATGCAACCGTTCAAGGCCGGGTGACCGACCATAGCTAATCTCTCTTTCGTAATTAGTTTTTTATAACCAAGAAACGAAAGAACGCACTGCCTGGTGCCTGGTCAAAACTGTGACGACACGGGTAGCATAGTCAACGTAGTCAATAGCTCTCTTATTTGCCAGAATGTCTTTATTAGGTACATCATTCCATCAAATGTTTATAAATTTCAGAACAATAACAATGTCACTCATCACTATATCATTCTGATGATAATCACAAATTGATTAAACTTAAATTTTACGCTTAGTAATTTTAATTTACACTTACTTAGGTCAGCGCCTGTCTACACAATGTATAGCTCAATAATCAATTTACGGACTTTATTATTTATGGGAAACAGCTAAATTGCATTCCAAAAATGTCGTTGACATGACACAGAAAATCATAACATGGTCATGTGACGTGACCTTCAGAGTGTTCAGAGTAAAGAGTGAATTATGACCTCATTGTTCGCTTCCAGGAGCTGACGCGGCGTCCAAGTAGTGTGATCGAGTCAGCGATGATTAATGAGGTAAACAACCGAGCGATGCAAAATTGAGAAGTTGAACTCAAGATCAGAGCCATATATAGAAAACTCCAGAAACGTATTATGGGTTATACTGAGGGCTCACGTCGTCACGTGATAACGCTCTTAAACCCGCTCACGTTGATCGTTTCCAATTTCTTTGTGGGTGCAAAGTTTCCAGAGCACGTGAACATCGGACGTGACTTGGGGAATTCGGCGCAGTTCCAAACTCCGGCCCCGGGAGACGCCGCGAAACCGACCAAAAGAGTTAAACTTTTATTTGCCGGGACGTCGACGGGTTTCGTGCTCGTGCATAATCCATAAATAGTATTAGCGAACGTGACCAAGTAAGGGAAAACCCATGAAAGCCTCGTCGCTTGTCGCTACGCGGTTTCAAAAGGGTTTTATTCTTGAAAACAGAAAGCCTTTCGCTTTGTTGAAAATCATACTTCAACTTTTATTACTCAGCATTAGGCGTGCTTCTACATAACGAATTCCGCAAGGTAATGTTAAGTTTTCTCTTAAGCAAAATCTCGCTGCATCGTCAGCTCTATTGTGTATAAATCAGGTTTAAAGCAAGTAATAATAACGATCAATCAAATCGGCTCTGTTTTTGATTGGTGAATTCTAGCTCAATTTACAAAACAAAGGGATGTAAACCTGCTTTATTGGCCTGTTCGACCAATGTTGAACAGTACCGCCTGGCGTTTCTAAATGGCGCTTACACGACCGGTCGCAAATACGGAAATGCAGCGCAGCGCAATCTCCTCAAGGTGAGGCACGTCGCGCGCTCTAGGAACGGGAAGGCAGGCGCAGACGACCGGGATCGAGGGAAGGCGCGCGGGGAGGAGGCGGGGAAGCTGCGCTTGCGCCGGCCGTCGACCCGGTCGGTGACCGCAGGGCGTGCCCTTCGAGCCTATTGTGTACCTTGACTCGATTAGAAAGTTGATTCGAGAAAGGCTAAATCAGTATTCGGAGTAGGTCGGAATTTGTAATGTTGCCGAGGTCGTGTAAACAATGCTCGTTGATTTGATGTTAGGTGCATTCAATTGGCTACTAACTGTTCCAACGTCAGAGGCTAACACACGACTACAACAATCACTATTGTTAGAATAGAAAGCAAAAAAAAATTGTAATTTGCGCGGTCGGCAATCCCATCCCAGCCCAGCCACCCCACCTCCACGCCTCTTGCCACCTACGGTCAAGTTCGTGACTAGAAACTCGCCGACAACGACCAGTCCCTCATTAGGCTACCTTCTTACATAACTATACCTATCTGCCTCTAGTTACTCTAACAGTGCTATTAACCGCCTCCAAGGCACCGCAACCGCTTAACTTAGTAGAAGACAGACAGAATCTTGAAATATTACGATATCTATTACATAGTTCATATTATGTACATACTACATAATTGTAATGTAGCACACGGCAATGCTGGATTGGGTATCCAGCATAAGTTAAGTGCCTTCGCACACGAGTCGTAGGTTAATCGTAATCGTTTGTGTTGTATCGTACTAACACTTCATACAAGAGGTATTCAGTTACCGTAGCTACTCACTTTACACAAAGCAAGGCAATATTGGCTGCACTGCACCATAAATCATATCGCTGAAATAACTAGCGTCCTACACGTGCCAATTTCAAAACAGATCATGAATCTTATTCAAACCGCGCGACAGGGGAGAGACACAAAGAATTCCCGTGGAAGAGAAAACGATTTACGCTCGTTTCATTACCAATACAAGTGCTAAAAGTGCATTCGAAATGACGCGCGTTCATTGAGGACTGAGTGGCGTCACTTCTACGTCTGAAGATGAGCGGAAACCGAACGCATCTAACCGTATTAGGACACATTCCGAGCCCCGAGATGCGCTGCCAAAAGTTTCTTACATCATTAAATATTATAGAGTTGGCGGCGAGATTAATAACGAAAGCGTTGACGCTAAATATAAAGTTGTTTATTTAGAATCGACAGGTAGTCTTCATAAATAGCAGTCGAGTGTCGTTATCGGTACTAGTGACTGGTATGCATCAACGAAGCCAAATATATTAGGTATACTTTTGTATTACTTTCATGTTATGGAATCACAGGGTTTACAATATTTTCAAAGTAAAGGCAAGAATTCTGAACGGAATTTTATCATCAAAGAAAATCCAATTGTATGCACGAGTATTGGTGATATGAATATGAAATATTGAGCGAGCGAATAGTGACGAGACAGAAGGCATCATTCGTTCAGCTGTAACACGAGTTGGGTCAGGTACACTGGCTGACAGCCAAATGCATTACCGCAGCGGAAACAGTCGTTATATCAAAATGCGCGGAGGAAGCAAAGAAAACGTTGAAGCTGCCGGTCACGTGTGGAAAAATATTAAAGTTCCTTGGTATTTCCACAGTATAATCTAATACTGTATTTCTATAACATAAGTATACAATTTACGGTGATACACTCACACATGAACAGATGGTAGGTTATGGTTGTGTTAGTCATATCGTACCTATATTATCGTTGTTTTAGTAAGGAGAAACGCGTTAAAAAGAAGACTGAGAAATGAAAATCTTCTTTTAGTAATTGCATATTTTTAACTGCACTCTAAATTTTTACATCAAAAGGCTAATGTGTAATAGTTCAAAAAATTCCTCGAAGAATGATTTTAATTCTTCTTATTGAATTTATACATCTATTCGAACATCCATCTACCAAGGAACGTTGATATTTTTAGTATCGATATGTGATATTAAGAAAACTGGAGGAAATTTAAACGCGAAAAACCAAGAGATAGTACAGGAATGGAAACAGCTGAAAGAGGCCTACGTGTCGCAAGACACGCTGACTGACCACTAAAGCTAAGAAGGAATAAAATGTATCTTGTTAATTATTAGTGTCAATGTTTAAAATCTTTGTTTACTTAGTGTCAGCAGTAAAAGGCTTAAAATAAAGTAATGTCCTTCACATCACTGATCAATACAATTTGAGCGAGGTCTACAACACTTTTCTAATGTGGCTCACTGAGCCACTAGTATCTTGTGTCTGGAAGTCCCAGTTCCATTGCAAATGTAGTGTCATTTAATTCAATGGTCTCTACAGTTGTGATAAATTCATATGAGCAAGCTTTTTGATGTTATATTTTTTTAAATTAACGTTAACAAATGAATAAAGTCTCAGATGCAAACCCATATAAAACGCCGTCACATATTTCATAATACTAGCATGCAAGCAATAGAAGAATCCACATCTTCCTGCCAAGAGATTATAGCGGGATTGGATGAGTCAGACTGCGATCGTTCAGTTTTCATCGGGACCAGCAAATGCATTGGTACTACATCGTCAGAAATAAACTGGCATGGCGCCTCGCGCCTCGCCGCCCGGAAACGGAAATGACGTGGCGGACGAGCGTATCAATAGTCCGCCGATCGTACCAGCGGCACCGGCCGTGAATGCCAGCCTTTGTGCATAATTTACCCAGTAATTACGTCATCAAATTAGCTTACATTATCTATCATTATGTCATTTAGATCTGTATTTACCTTATCATTATCTTCTATTTTCGTGCATTTTACGAACATATCTGGCACACGAATATTAAACTACCTAATTAAAGTTACATAGCCGATTTTTTTAGACTTTCAAAGTGAAAGCTTGAAATAAACCCGTTCTTTCTAAAATACATTAAAAACACGTCCTTATGACTCACGTAAATGTGCAAAAAACCGCAGATGAGACAGACATTTTTTATGGTATTTTTAGGTTTTTTTACAGCCGTCGTCACCTGGTGGGTGTCCCACCGGGAACTGTGATGGCGTCGTTTTTAGGCGTCCGTGCGGGACGGACACACCCCGTCTCGCGTAGGTTAACCCGGCGCTACCGGGTAAAAAATACCACAGAGGTGTGAAATCATGTCGTATTTCGTGACTTTCTCACTTTTGAAGAGTGTCGTTCTCAGTAGCTTCCTCTAGAAGACTAAGGAATACGCTCACCCCGCCCCGTTCAGTTGGCGCCTCTTGGTTGGAAGCTATGGACGAAGAAAGTGAGTATGGGCATTTTTTACCCGGTAGCGACTTTTCATGTAATAAAAAAACTGACTACATTTATCTCATGATATTTTGTTTTTATTAATAAAAATGGATAAAATCATAGAATACTTCAAAATAAAGACTGTGAAGAAGAAGATCGCTATGGGTCTTATAAGGATGCCTCAGGGTCACCCAGCGTGAAATTCAGAAAGTCATGCTCAGAGTTTCCCTGCGTGATCGTATCAGAAATTCAGAAATGAGGAGATCCGTAGGACAACTAAAGTAACCGACATCGCTGAAAGGATTGCTCAGTCAAAGTGGCAGTGGAGTTGGTAGGGTCCCGACAAGGTGGATCGACGATCTGGTGAAGATCACGGGAAGCCGCTGGATGCGGGCAGCGCAGGAACTATCGTTGCTGTGGAATGGAGAACCTTGGGGGAGGCCTATATCTAGCAGTGGGTGGCATGCGGCTGTGATGATTATGATGGTGGTGGTAATGATGATGATGAAGAAAAAGGAGTGTCCGAAATAGACAATAATAAGGCATTCAGATAACATGAAAGTGAAACCGAATAGGAAGAAGGTATGTAGAGCTCAGTGGCGGTTGAGGACATGTCATGTGTAACACCATGCCAGAGGAACAAAATAAAAATGATATCTCAGAAATACTAAAATAGGATGTAGAAGATGTTCATTCAATTTATGATACTTGTAATTAAACAAATAACTGAAATAAAATATTTTTTTTTAGTACCTAAATAACGAAAATGAAGTGCCAAAACAGCGCCATATCAGATAAGTGATTTGAATTATAAAAACCCCAATAAAACCGTATAATTTGTTATTACCTAGAAGACTATTTTATATTATTTTGAGATTGATATCAATTTAACCTTTTTTAGAAGAAATCTTTAATTTTTGTTACAAATGGCATGAGAAGTAAAAAATATATCGTTTTTTTTTATGTAAAGTAAATTTTTTTATTTAAATTTTAAAAATTAATACAGCCTTTTATATTTTTTTATTTTATTACTATTAATAGCCTACACCTAATGTAAAAAGCATATTTGTTCCAAGTTCATAATAACTTTCGGTATTATTTGAATTTTATCTATGGGTATTTTTTACCCAGTAGCGACCGTTTATGTTCAAAAAAGGGCACGCCTCCCGCCGGGTTAAGCTAACGGTTAAAACAGGTACACATCTACCTACGCATAACGGATCTTCCCTGTTTAACTGTTACAGTGGAGGGCGATATGGTTTGTGTCGTAAAAAGTTGTCGTAAATGATAAAATTTAATGTACTTACTCATTTTAAAATACATATTTTTATTTTTGTTCCCAATTGTTCTACTGGGTACTTCTGTCGTACATTCTACCTACCGCAGAGTACTAAATAGTAGGCACTTATGAGAAAAAAATATCGTAGTAAAACTGCCCAATGGAAATATTAATTTCATTCACCGCTTCATTGATATAATAAAAATCATCTTTAATTGCGCAGTTTTAACTGCACTCTAAAATTTTACATCAAACCTCTATTATGTGACAGTTCAGCTAATTTTTACAAAAAAAAATCTCGATGAATACTTTGAATTTTCCTTCTTAATAATCCTTCTTTTACCTCTCCTCTTCTTAATTTCCTTCTTAATAAATTACATTAATAATACATTCTCATTTTAAATACTATCAATCTTATAAAAAAATAACAAGAATTTATCAAAAGTTGTGGACTACAAGAGTTAACAAATGCTAACAAAACAACCAATATAACCGTTTTCATTATAAAAAAGTAAAAACGACCGATGCCTCCTGTGAGGATTGAACTCACGACCCCTGGTTTACGAGACCAGTGCTCTACCACTGAGCTAAAGAGGCGATAAGTGGGGTCGCGAAATAACGCTTCGAGTTCTGTAGACCATCACGAGCGAACATCGGCTGCTTTTATCAAAATATTTTGTGAAATTACCCCCGATAATAGTGAGTGATAAATAGTACCTACCAAAGATTACAAAATAGCACAGTATAATATTAATTTTCACTATTTTAATTTTTGAATTGGTTAATAAAAATTATTTACTTTATTTTAACACTTTTTTGGCGTGATAAATATACACCACGATGGTAAAAATTAGTTACTTTAAATTGAAAAAGTGTTGCATAATTTTTAGGAACTTTTTTACTTCTACGCCACTCTGTTCTATTTCAATTAAAATTTTAATTAATCACACTTGCAAAATATTAGTTTATTTAGGGGCAGGTAATGGCAGTCCCGATCCCGAACAGTTCTCGACTGATTATTCTTGCGTTTATAATTATTTATGAATGGGTGGGTAAATTATAAGTATCTAACTAAGGTACATACATCATTTATAGTCGCGGGATTTCGTAAATAATATTAACCTCTTTTTCAATTAAGAATGACTAATTTTAACCGTGCGTCGGTATCGTAAAATGTTCTTTCAAAATTTTTAACATATTTTTTTATAAAAAAAAAGAAAAGAAAAACTAATTAAGTAAAAAAATTGGCTTTTTTTTAATTTATAGCGTTTTTGTTTTACATGAGGCGTAGATTTTTTTAAAAATTTTAATTGTTTTTATTAATATTTTTGTAGAGAACGCAAATATCGCATACCGTGGCTGATTGCTGCAGCGCCCTCTTGTGGTTTACAGCTATAAAACATGGTTAGAAACCTGCTCTGAAATGTCACCTATTTAATGCAAAAAACCCCGAATCGGTTGAATAGTTTATGACAAGCCCTCAAGCGGCAACCATCCTAGCTGCTGCACAGCCACCTGGTGATCTGCAGCTGTCCTGCAAAACCTCCTTTTAAAACCTAGTCTGAAATTATATTTGTTCAATACAGAGAGCCGCATCGAAATCGGTTTAGTAATTTTTGAGAACTCTTCAAATGCAGACCTATTTGGTTGCTGCCGCGCCCCCTAGTGGTCTACCACCATGAAACATGCCTAAGAACCTGCTCTGAAATGAAACCTTTTAAAGGCAAAAAACCGCGTCGAAATCGGCCCAGTGGCCCTACCATGAGTTGATGCAAACTGTTTACGTTATAGTAAACTGTCGGATATACTGCTCACAGTCAATACGAGTGAAAGAGAGAAAACGATAGTTTACTGTAACGTAAACAGTTTGCAACAACTCATGGTAGGGCCACTGTTGTTTCCGAGGAAAATGGTAATGGTAGACATACAAACAAACAAACAACCTCTAACCCCAAACGCATATACCGCCTCCGTTCCGTTCCGTCCGTTCGTGGGTAAAAATCGTCCTTCACTAGCGCCGCCAATCAAGAAAAAATCACTACAACGCAATAAAATAACTTCTTTGAACAAAATTCTGTTAAATATATTCCCTAGTATTCATTGCTAGCTTCCGCTTCATCCGCGTGGACATTCCGAAAATCCCTAAGGAACCTTTGGTCGGGATAAAAAGTATCCTTTGTTTTAATCCGGGATATAAACTACCTGTGTGTCATATTTCATCCAAATCTGTACAGCTGTTTTTGCGTGATTGAGGAACAAACATCCAAACCCACAAACTTTCAAATTTATAATATTAGTAGGATAAATAAAGTATTTATGTATGCGTTTTTCCTGGTTTAAATGTGTTTGTGAGGTGAGCCTAGGGCAGGGATTTTCAATGTGGGGGGCGCGGGTCACCTGTGTAATTCATTTTCATTGTTTTGGGTCAAATATTTATTTTTCTTATCTGCTATTAACCTAAAATTGTCTAGGTCTCTACCTAGGTAGGGGTAGGTAGGTAGGGGGAAGGGCGCAGGTTTTTTTTGGTAGAAAGGGGGCGCATCCTAAATAAATAAGGGAACCCCTGACCTAGGGTGACAAGGTATTTTTTTTAATACTGTCGTAGTACAACTTGAATATTGATATTTGACCATAACTGACTTATTTTAGTCCTTCTTTGTGTACTTACATTTCTCAAATTAAGAAATTATTTATATGTTACTTGTTTTTTTAGTACAAAAAAAAAGTATAATAATTGTTATAGTCAAACCTCGAAGCTCCGGCGCTCCTAGGTTTGGCTAGTCAAACCTCAGGTTTGTCACTCGGTGAAAGACCAAACCAATAACCTGTGTCGGCCTTTGACTAACGAACGTATGTCTAACCTTAGGAGAGATAACTTGGACAGTCAAAGGCCGAAACTCGATAAGGTCAAAACAGGGTTTGACTAGTCAAACATAAACCAGCCCTCCTAGTCTGACCACCGAAACACGATATGATATAGCGATTTATCTTGTTTAACTGTCAAAAGACAATGGATTTTGACAGTTGGGTGTCAATAAAACGCTATATCACGCGATATATATCGTGTTTCGTCGGTCATGTTAGGGGGGCAGGAGATTCTCATTCTCATTGATTTTTCTTTTTCTAGTATATTATTCAATACTAAAATATAAAGTTTGAGAGACATTTAAATTGTTAAGATTGGTAATAAAAAATCAAAACTCACCTTGCTGAATTGCGATGCTTATCTGTAACATAAAACATACGATTATTTATGTTTTACTATAACTTGTTATATAAACAAAAAGTTTGCCGAAACCCGGGATCGAACCAGGGACCTTTAGATCTTCAGTCTAACGCTCTCCCAACTGAGCTATTTCGGCCAGTTGGTGTAACACCAGAAAATACGTCCAGCTTATGAGGTTCACTACATAATCAATAAGTTGGCGCAAGTTTATACATTGTGAAATATTAAAAATTAATATACTACTCCCATAGCCCCATCATCATCAGATGCAACATAAATGATATCATCGTCATTAAATTCAATGATATTTTCCTCCTGCTTACTTTACGATTTCTTGTTTCACGCTACTACTAACGCCATCTAGGAAGATTGTGTAAAACCACAGTCACTTGCGAAAAAGCATTATGCTGGTAAATTTATGTAAACTTTGAATGGCTTTAATTCATGAAAATTATTGATTTACATTCAAAGCTTTTATAAAGAAGTGGCTACTCATCATTTAATTTTATATTCAATATGTTGAGAGTTTACAAACTCAATATAGGTACCTAAGAGAGTTGAAGTCTGTCTAACTAACAACTTGTTGAACATCAAGCCGACCATCATTGGTTTGGTATAATCTGTGCGCAATGAGAATGGGATGGAATCGTGTCAAAGTAAATGGAAAATTGACTAATTAGTTAAGTAATTGTAATTTATCAGCTAATTGTTTACTTGAGCAAAAGTTCCCTCACCTCGGATGTGTGACACCATGTTTGGATATCCCTATGGCTGGCCGGCGTACCGTAGGTACGCGTCTCAGTTTGACAAGGTTCCATCCCATTTTCATCGCGTGCGGATTATATTTAGAAATAATCATGCTACTGACAATGCCTGCTTGCACTACATTACAAATACAGCTAACAGTATTGAAATCAAATTGATTGAGTTGAAAGCTAAATTGTGTCAGGGGCTTCAAGTATATGGGTAATAAACAAGTGTTATTTTTTTTTATATAAATGACTGAAAAATCTTTATTAAAATAGAAGTGTTTTTTTATTTACCTGCCAGAGAGGGGTGCAATATATTGCTCAAATAGAAAAAAATAATTAAACATATACTTCAAAAACAATTAATGCCAAAGCTCATTTAAATCTCAAAACTTTAGTGCTTTGATAGCTAACATGCCGTCCAAAGCACGGAGGAGCTCGAGATAATAAATTATTGGTCGCCCAACCCATGATCGAACCTTGCGAAAGTTGCTTAACCCCGCAATCACTGGGCAACGCGCTACACCACTGTGCCATCGAGCACCTCATAATCTAGTATATTCTTAATACTATTTAGGTATTAATTTATTTGTACCTGAATCGGCTTCCTCCGGGACCTGCGCCTGTATTGCCTTGTCAGCAGCCACTTGCCCTACATCATCCAGTATCACACCACAGCTTTTATACAACTTACTACGCAACTTCATCTGATTATCTGTTTCACGGTAAGCTTTAATCTCATCCTGAAACAATTGCAAATATAAGCTTTTGAACAGAATATATAACAGTACTAAATATACAGAAGTCCAACTGCATGAGGACCATCAAATAATAAGCAACTGTCGTTGCATGGTAATAAAGTACAAATTCCAAATTGTACAGAGCAGTTTGCCTGTTATTATAAGCACCTCTGAAGCGTTTCTCTTTATGTTCCGTAGCTGTCTCAACCAACACATTACATCCCTCGTGCACTGGCTTGACTGAGTAAGCCACAAGCAGTAGGCCAATATATTTATGTTTAAGTGCTGAGTGAGACCCCCCTGCTTTTACAGTCTCTTATAATTATATAATACAATGAGTAGGTTAGGGTGTAGCAAAAGGGTCAGGAAAAAAGACAGAATAATTTTGAAATGTTTTCATTTTATGATATTGTGTACTTTTTATGATTGTTTCGGTTAGATTGGACAAAACTAAAGCACTTTTACTCATGTCATATTTTATGACACAGGTATTTTTAAATTCAAACAATTTATTATAATATCAAATTGATAAATTACTTACTTTTAATTCCTTTAATCTACAATGCGATCTACTTGAGTAACATTGTCTTAGGTGGGAATCTGACCAATTTTCACTGTCACGGTTTGAAACAATAGGTGCGGAACCCCTAGTTCTTATTTTTGGTACAGTTTGACCGATGGTTTGACTAGTTGGCAAATGACGATGAGGTGATGTTGATGGATTCAATGATCTTATTGTTTTTCTAGGTTTCACTACAAACTTTCTTTGTGGTGGAATTTCAGGTGAATAGTCATTCAAAACCACCGGCAAATCACTAAATAGAGTAGAACTAACGTTCGAAACAGATGGTTTGGCGCCAACAGAAACTGATGAAGGTATATCATGTCGCGTTACGAGTGACGGAGACTTCAAGGTACTTCGTGATCGATTCTGCACACGAGACATCACTCTTTCGTACTTATTTACGCGTCTATTGTTGGTGAAATCCATTCTACTTTGGTGGAAAACATTTATAACCTAAGTTCTTTGGCTTCACTCTTTTTCGATGAGTACAACAAGCTGTGCTGTATTCCACTTTTGTAGTAATTTATATAATAAGTTCAATCAGCATATTTTAACACCACATAATGATTGCGATACTCTCGAGCATAGTGATAAAGTTTAAAAATTGTACGAACGATCAAAACAAACAAACGAAACCATCAACCAACCAAGTAAAAGTAGTTGATGTTTTGTCCTTTTCGGGACAGGCGAAGGACTACGCCATACAGCCAGTTCTTGCGTGTTGGTTTCTTTAGCCCCTTCTTACACGAGGCGACTCAAAACTGACGAAACCAGTTTGAAACTATAGTTGGAAACTAGTTAAAGTCGCATTACTAATTTCCCAGCAAAAATGTAAACAAAGAAACGTTACTGTCAAATTGACAAACTGACCCTGATAGTGGGAGTTTTTGGCGCCATTTTGTCGGGTTTGGTTTGGTGACTATTTTAATTATTCGCAAATTGATTCATAGTGGATATTGTCTTAAAATTGGTGCAGTTTTGTGGTACAAGTGTCTACGCAACTGAACAATATGTGGGATAATCGAAATAGGCACGATCTTGGTTGTGTCAAGCTGAGACTTTTATTGTAGTGGTCGCTACCTCGGCAAAACTTACCGAGTAAACTGTCTTGATATACTTGCTGCCAAATACTCCAAGCAGCATTGGAATGTGATGCACCCGCATTTTAATGTAAACTGAAACAATCTACTAGAAAATCTAGAAATAACTGAACTATTCAAAACATGACACTGGCAAAAATTACTTCCAAGAGGAAAGTAGATTGCCATAACAAAAATAAGAAGAAGAATACCCTGATAGTGACATTTTCAGATATTCAAAACCTTTGGTCATTATTATTATTATTTTTATTTGTTTATTATATTTTGACTCATAATAAATATACTGCCATCCAGGGTAATTTTAAAGTAGGGTGATAATAAGAACTTTTATTTTAACCTATCATAGTTTTTGATGTTAAAAGTTCTTGAAACGAACTGATAAGAAAACTTTACTTAGATATTAACTGTATTAAACCACAGATTTACATAATACTATAGTACAGATACCTCATCCCATACTAAAGAAATGGCCATCGTAAGGCGACTATCTGGGCGATTAGACATGTTTTTCTTGTAGAATTCTAGATGGCACCGCCATCGTCGCAGCATGCTTAGCACAGATAGCAACAAACTTAACCGAATTTTCAAAGAAAGTACAAATTATTGCCGATAGATGTCGCTCAATTTTTATTGAAATTTGTTTAAAAAACCCTTCATTTTACTGTTTCATTGCAATTTTGCATTGAGTGATTTTTTTAAGAAGCAATTTAAAAGTTTGATGACTTTTTTATCTGTATTTGAATATTACAAAAACAAATCGAAGCAGGTACCGCCAACTAGTGAGGTAAATTTAAACTAATTCCACATTAGTTTAAATTCACCTTACTAGATGGCGGTACCTGCTAACTAAGCCACATCTGATGTACTAAATGGGACCCCATGATTAAACTATCAAAAATACATTGCAACTTCACCAGTTCCCCCCAATACCAAAAGACAAATGTTACTACTACAGCTACTACTCGTAATACTATTTTTTATGAAATTTTTAATTTTATAAAATGAGAGGAACCAAAGGTTGATGTGTATGGTTTGCAGTTGATGTGTGCACAGTGTTGAGGGAGGTTCCTAACCTATATGCTCTGCTCTATGGCACATTCGGAATTCAAGTGAGTTTGATTGTCAATCTGCCTGCACATGTAGTTTGACGTAGTCATTGTAAAGCCGTGGTATCGAAAGGTTGTCTTAGAGTTATATTAGGAAAGCTATCTGTTGAAGTGTAACATGATGTAAAGCATATAAGTGTGAGAGCTCAATAAACGTGTATACAAAAGTCTCCTGGTCTCATTGCCACAACCCTTCAGGTTATGGGCCCAGGGTAAAGGTTGTAGCCCTATAGAGACCGGGAGTGAAAATAATAATAGAAATAGTGAGTTTTGCATTTGAGATGATTAGTTTGAGATAACAGATAACTGACAGAATTGCATAGAGACCTTAGCAACGGAGTTTGTTGACAAAATAGTGTTGCTTAGGGCGATAAAATGAAAGTTTAAAATACAGATAAATAGTAATGATTAGAAATAAAATAAAATGAGGAATGAAGCTAGACTTAAATTGTGATAAGATAAAGCTGGTGAAAATCTTTAGCTGGTGAATTTTATCTGAATTTTAAAATTGAATTTGAAATTACACTTTTGGCCGTGGAAAGTATGATGAAGAGATAAACAAACAGAAGGAGGAAACAAGTCAAAAATTCAACAGATAGCAATGAAGAATTTCGAGGAGATGGAGAAAGGAGAAATAGAAGTTTTAGAGCATAGAAAAAATTTACTCTTAACAGAGAAGAATAGTAACTCCCTAATAAAAAAAAGCAAACACAGCTTTATTCATGGATACACTAGCGCTGTTGCGGCCTCGCTGCAGAAACAATGAGAGCGGGAAAATTCGAATCGTCCCTGTTCGAATTTTGTAGGGGATATTTTTAATTGGGTGACTGGAAACAATATAAGCGACTAAATACTAAACCAGGCAGCGGTTTATTTTGTCTTGCGACAAAATAACTAAACGGGCGACAAACTGTAGGTTTCAAAAAATACGTAAAACGAGCAACTACATGTGGGGATAGTCGCCTTTTTTTTAATAAAATATTATGCCAAATTTATGTTTTCTGTGCCCTAAGGTTCTCGCCCAAATAGTAATTTTGTCGCTTATTAATTATTTTAATTAACTTTAGTGCTGCCCGTTCTGATCAATTTGTATTTTAAAGTCACCAATTTTCAATATTTGTCTACTACCATTTTCTAATAAAATTATTGAAATAATCCTCACAAAAAGTATGCTAATGTTAAGATTAGGTTAGATAGCAATTTTTTGCTGTACTATTTTTTCGAGGATCATTTAAATATAGTTATCTAGTTTTAGTTATCTAACTAAAATATGAATAAATTAATGGTGAAATTTCATGAAAAGATTTATGCACTTATAGATTTAAGGAACGTATTGATTTGTTTTCATTCCTTTCACTTTCATCGGTGGTAATCAATAAAAATAAAACTAATTATGTAATAGTAAGGTTAATTATTTATTAGTCGATACAACGATACTTTTTAAATTTAGCGCTTCAAAAAAGTACTTAATGAAAAAGTGCGCGGTTTTTCGTATATTTCATTGCAAACCAGTTTCAAACGAGGCACGAAATGCTGGTGGAAATGCCGAACTTTTCAGGGTATTGTCTCGCTTAGTTTTAGCCTTGCATATCCCTTTTCTCTACACTTGCAAAATTGCATTTCTGACTGACGAGCACATTCCAAAACTTAACATTTTTTCTAAAATGTATAAAACAAAAATAAAAATCTTAAAAAAATATTAAAAACCACGACTGCCCTACCTCAAAACTCTAAATTGTTCCCCAGAACAGTGTCCTCCGAATGCAAATACACTTGTTTTATACTTTTTAGTACGTGTTTTACCTTCATTTAAATTCACCAAGCGTATCGGTATCGGTATCGCCGATATTTTTATACGAGTATCGGTATCGTATCGCTTTTTAGCTGGCTTTGCAGTAACACAATAAAGAAATTGCTAATTTTTAAATCACATAGTTTTTTCACATTTTCATTTTCTGAAACCAGTTTAATTACATTAGCCTTCCTCCTGTGTTTGAGTTTGTTTCGAAGTCTTACTATTTCACTTAAATTTTGTCTGCAAACTCTATATATATTTTTTTCTCTTGTAGAAAGTTCACTTGTTCTGGTAACATCAATAGCGTTAAGAATGCTGCTGCGTTTCCTTTTAGCCCGAGATGCAGTATTAACTTATGACGCAAATCCTGGGGTAGTTAAAGAATTCTGAAAATAGAATGATAATATTTAAATATATTGTTTCCTAGTAGGTAGGTACTATGGATGTTTTATGTAGGCCTGAATATCAGTGTATCAGCTTTTTTATATCATTAATTATAACAGATTTTGCCACATAAATCACCTGCTCAGTACCAGTCAGAACTGTTACAGTACAGGAAAAAATAACGCGCGCAAATATAAATTCAAGTGCGTTTCTTACACCAATGACGGGACGGGACTCGAACGGAACGGAAACAGAGTTTTGGAGTGAATGGGTGACGACTGTAAGGTATTTGTTTTCGTTTTGGATGTTGTTGGAAGGTGCATTTGGCAAAAAAAGAAAGGAACCAAAGCGAAGCGAGGGCGGGTCGCTAGTAATAATATGTTAGATACACCATCGCACGATCAAACTATAAATTGTATGGTTTAACTAGAGATATTTAACTCAGTTATTTATGGCGAATAGAATGCAGTAAATTAACTTCGTAATATTATTTATTCCTGGATATGGAAACCGATGATAAGTTACCAGTTTATCTTCTGCACCCGTTTTACCGCATTTGGCACATTTTCGATAGTAATAACTAGACATTATAGAAAAGCGGCATATAACACAGTAATAAAAATATTGAAATAAAACCCTAATACATATTTTATCGAATTAAATGTGGTGAGTTGAGATAACAATTCAAAGATAACAGAAAGTTTGCAATAGAGTTGACATTGACATGACAGGAAAAGCAGTGTAACCAGTTGTGCAAAGGTAAATTAAAAATAATTTTTTTCACTGGTATTCATGCGCAACACACACATACGAATGTATACTTGTGTGCAAGAACGCAATCTCTTGAACAAAGATAATAGACCCTGTTTTAGAGAAACAAGAGATGGTAGAACAAATGACAATCAAACAAACGAAGGTAGAACAAGTGACGGTGAAACAAATGAAGGTGAAGAAAGATATGGAAAATTTTATTATTTTGTGAAGAACAGTTTTTTGGGAATAAGTTTATTTTTTGAAGGTGATTGTATGAGGAGATCGAGCAGGAGTTATTATGATGATTGATGATGAAGTTGAGAAGAAGAAGTTTTTATAATGAAATGTAATGATGATGAAGAAGGAAGAAGTTTTTTAAGGATGATGAGTCGAGTGGGAGAAATGTAGAAGAAGTTTTATAATGATGATGAGTCGAGTAGGAGAAAAGTAGGAGAGGTTTTATGAAGAAGATGTCGAGTAGGAGAATTTAATGAAGATGTTGAGAAGGAGAGGTTTTATACAGAAGATGTCGAGAAGGAGAGGTTTTTAAATAGAAGATATCGAGAAGGAGTTTTAATATAGAAGAGGTAGAGGAGAAGTAATTTTATAATATTGAAGAAGTTGAGTAGGAGCGAGAGTTTTGAGAAGAATAATTTTATGAGAAGAAGATAGAGATATTTATGAAGAAGTTTAGTAGAAGTTAGAATATAGAATTAAGGGGGTGCTTGTGTTCGTTAAGGGGGTGCGTTAAATAATGATTCATTTAAGGGGGTGTGGGATTAGAAAGAAAGTAAATGAATCATCATTTAAAATGAAATGTTTTTGATATAATAAATAAATAATAAATAAATATTTGACAACATCACATACATTGCTCCAATCCCAATGTAAGTAGCTATAGCACTTGTGTTATGGAAATCAGAAACAACGGTGGTATGACACACACCCAGACCTGAGACAATATTGAAAAGTTCATTTTCTACATTGACCCAGCCGGGGATCGAACCCGGGACCTCAAGAGATGGTGACGCCTTGAAAACCGGCGTGCGAACCCCTCGACCACGGAGGCCGTCAAAATTTTCCGATATCCAAGTGAATTTTGATAATTTTTGGTTGAGTTTGAGGTTTAGTTAGTTAGGTCTTTGGTTTGGATTATTGTATGTTTAGAAATTTTGTCGTCTGCAGAGATGTGCAAAATACTTTATGAAAAGTATTTAAATATAAAATACAAATACTTGGCTATTTTTTGTATTTCAAATAAAAATACAAAATAGTTTTCAAAAAAAGTATTTAAATACAAAATACAAAATACGTATTTTCAAAATACTTTTTTCAAATAAAATACCTTTTTTCGTATTTTATTTTTTATCATTGTTATTATTTTTATTAACAGTTACAAGTGTACTACCACACTAGGTACTACACAGTCCATTATAATTAATTAAAAGACGTTATCTTTATCTTTTGCAATAAACAAAAAACACAAAGTTTCAGAAAGCGTTATAAATGTTTATACAGTGCCTTTGGTCTTGAACTAGCGATAATTTAAAGGCGAGAAATATACCTAATTTTATTGACAAAAACACCCACATGTTGGGGTCTATCCCCACTCCTGTTGGAATGGCTGCTATTTTAAATTTGACTTTTTTTTTAGATGACCTTGCGGAAAAATATAAACTCTGGATTTAGAAGTCCTACAGTTATAACAAAAATACTGTTCGAAAGCTAATAATACCACCTATCAACTTAAAAAAATAATGTGTGAACTTTCGACTTAAATATGTCATAAAAAATTACTGAAGTAAAATTTTATACGAAATTTGTGTACTTTTTTGAGTTTTTATTACATTTCTCAAAAACTAGGACATTTGCATTATTCAAATACACAGGGATATTATCTACAAAACGACTTCAAAATTTATTGCTCTACGTTGCATTTTTTGAGAGTTATTTTTGTTTGAATTATGACCCTTAAAATGGCGGCCATTCCAACAGAAGTGGGGATAGACCCCAACATGTGGGTGTTTTTGTCGATAAAATTAGGTATATTGTTATGAAAACAACTGCCTCCCTCATGCCTAATACATAACATAAGAAAACAAAGAGCATGACCGTGGCCGACACTAGATCATTTCATGAACTTTCTTCTAAAGTAACAATAATTAACCGCAAAAAATACAGTTTGCAAAAAACAACGCAATTGGCTTTGATAACTTTTCGAACATGACTGGAAATCTCAAAACCATTTCGAGGAATAAGCTTTCGGTACAGTGTCTACTAATTAAATTTAAAAATAAGTCTATATTTTTAAAGATATTTATAATATTCAATAAAAAGCCATAACCTTCAAATGACCTTCATATGACGTCATCACATACAGATCCCCCAGCCATAATAAAAAAAAGAATAAAGGGCAAAGACAATTTTGACAATGAACTTGGCATTAGGGATGGTGGAAGATGGAAGTGAAAAAATATCGATATAGGTAATATTTCTCAGAAAAAAATGGGATGAAATGGGATGATGACTAAGTAATGGATTCTAATTTTAAGGTATTGTAAAACATAAAAAATAGCAAAATAAACCCCTACGCGAAATTTTGGCTCGATTTGACGAATTTTACGATGATTTTTAAGACTCAAAAGTTGGAAAAAATCAAAATGCTCCAGTAACAAAATAGTGTCGACTATTAGAATCCATACGTAATTACAAAAAAAATGTTTTGGAAAAATTATTGTAAAAACATCTATCGATATATCAGAGTATTTAATATCGCCCGAAAAATATCGATGAATTTATCTCGTAATTTTTTCCACATCCCTACTATTAAATGTTTGTAAATAGAAATAAAGTATGCACATATTTTCACAATGTTTATTATGTTATCCTGCAAATTTATCAGTCCACAAGCAATCGTTACAATTTCATCCATGTAGCCTACATCCAAAATAGACACAATACATACAATACATTTCGCAATTTGGGTAGATTGGGCGTGTCAGTTTTTACAATGTTTTTCAGCAGAGTTTCCACTGGTAAGCATTTTTATTATAATTTTACCACCTCAAAAATTATTGCGGAAAATTAAGAAGGTAGGCTAGAACCGTCACAACTGGATTAAATGAATAAAATAGAAGAAATATTAACTATAACTTATTTGTTTACAAACAACCATAAAGTCATTATGACAGTTAATGACACTTGGCCTTTCTTTTTCTATAAGTAGATGGCAAAGGTTTTCTTCTTAAACTTTCATGCCACTAATGACGTCATTCCGGTTGACCATATCCGCTCGACAAATATATTTATAAAAAAATAAATACGGGACCAAATGTTAAAATATTCAAATTAGTTTCTTAAATTGGCCTAATCTGTAGTAAAAAAATATAAAAAAAATACCTTTTATTTTTTAACCAAAGCCAATTAGACAATGCATCTGTTCCACTCTGTTCCCTTGACCTGTGGCCCGATTTTGAATAAAGTATGATACAGAAATGAAACTTGTTTCCAAATATAGATATTATCAATATCATTCGGGCACTGAAATGTTATTACTACGTATAGAATCGACCTCGCGGCCCCGATTTTTGCTCCACGAGTTGAGGCCAACTGGCCTCAACTCATTTAGTCACTCGCCAATGCTCACCGCGAACGCACGGTGCAATTGTGCCGAAAAAAATGCCGACCTGTGTATTGAAGACGTGCAAAAATTGCTCCACTACGAAGCAAAAAAATAGTGGAGTGACTTACCATCGGTAAGTAAACAAAACATCAACATAAACCAACCAAAACTAATTTTTATACATCATTTCTACTGACCCGACATTTTGTATGAAAATCATAGATTATGTAAAGTGAACCTAACAGATTGTATACGTAGGTACTAAACTAGGATAGGTGAACTAATAGCACAGATTTACAATATAGTACCTATATTATTCTATACCGTTAAGAACCGCCTATGATGTAGGACGACACCACCGCCACCGTGTAGGTATTTAACTTACGCTGTCATGTCAGTCGAAAAATATGTCCAGGAGCTTGTCAAAAAAGAAAAATAAATTAAAAGTGATTATTAATCTTAAGTCCCTGCTATATTTTGCTGTCGAGGCACATCATCGGTGCGTGCACAGAACAACTGTGCTCCATTGCCGCAATTACTCATCCCGCTCGAGTGGCGAGACAGGCGAGGCAAATAGCGAGTTTGAATGTGTACATTACCCCTAGCACGAATATCTAACTAGAAAAAAAAACGCGCGTAAAAGTGCTCGATAGAGTATGAGAAAGGAGAGTGGGAAAATTTGTATGGGAAGTGGTCTATGAACCAATAGCGACACTGTTGTTGTATTTATGTAGGGATACCTCAACTACACCCTTGTGCAAAGCGGCATCAAAATCTGACTCGGCAGTTTAGAGAAAAAAAAATTTCAACACATATGTTTTTGTTACATTTTTTGTTTGAAAAATGCTTAATTCGGATATTTTAGAACAGCGGTATGACTGTATTATACCTACATCAGTAGTAAGTTTTGGCATCGTCGTCGGTGGCAGGGTTGGAAAAAAAACAATTTTTTGCTAAAAATCAAATATCACTGATTTTTCCTTGAACTTTTAAAATCCACTTACAATAGTGTGTGAAACCACAACACGCTTTTGTTTTACTTATTTGACACTTTAATTCGGAATGTGAGCTTCCCGCGATTTCCGCACAAGGATCTGGGTTAGTATATATTTTTCCATGTTTCCATAGTAAAATTTTTCCTAATAAAAACATATATTTGACGACACCAAATGATTGTAATTAGTGCGGGTACTAAATGCCCATTCTCCTTTTTTATTTTTAGAGTAAGTATCAACATGTCCCTATTACCTAATTAAATTGCGTTTTCACTATAATTTTATGCAATATTATTAAACAAGTAGGTATATCCTAAACATAATTATTATTACTATGGAAACATGGAAAATATTTTCTAACCCAGATCCTTATCTGGGTAAGTAATTATTTTTCCATGTTTCCATAGTAATATTTTTCCTAATAAAAAAATCTATTCAACGACACCAAATGATTGTTATTAGTGCGGGTACTAAATGCCCATCCTCCTTTTTTATTTTTCGAGTAAGTATTAACATGTACCTATTACCTAATTAAATTGCATTTTTACTATAATTTTATGCAGTATTATTAAACAAGTATGTATATCCTAATTATTATTACTATGGAAACATGGAAAAATATTTGCTAACCCAGATCCTTATCTAGGTTAGTAAATATATTTCCATGTTTCCATAGTAATATTTTCCCTAATAAAAAAAATCTTTTCGACGATACCTAATGATTGTT
The DNA here is from genome assembly GCA_943789525.1 of Agriphila geniculea. NCBI lineage: Eukaryota > Metazoa > Arthropoda > Insecta > Lepidoptera > Crambidae > Agriphila > Agriphila geniculea. The sequence continues at coordinate 2,741,172 of OX038884.1, read as the reverse complement.
ATTAGTGCGGGTACTAAATACCCATCCTCCTTTTTTATTTTTGGGGTAAGTATTAACATGCACCTATTACCTAATTGAATTGCGTTTTTACTATAATGTTATGCAATATTATTAAACAAGTAGGTATATCCTAATCATTATGAAGAATGTGTCGCATCTGTGTCCATGCTACTTTTTCTTTGACAACTCGCGCATGCGCTGTGCATGCGTAGCCGCCATCTTTGCAATCGCTGCGAGAATTTGTGCCGTAGATCTGTCGCTTCTATAGTAATAACATTTCAGTGCATTCGGGTTGTCTTTTTTCAACAGACTTCAAAAAAGGAGGTTTTAAATTCAATTGTATTTTTGTATAGTTGTTCGCGCGTATCTTCGATATTTATAGACCGATTTTGGTGGTTCTTTTTTGTTTGATTGAGTTTTCTTGCGAGATGGTCCCAATTTTTATTATTTTTTAAAATGTTCCAGTACTTTCCAAATAATCCTGAAAATACTACGATTTTGCGTTAACCACCTTGACGACTTGGTTATTATGAACCGATTTTTGGTTGGAAAAGGGATACCCTCAAGTGTCCTTTTAATTTAATTGACATTGGACCTTGGACTTCGAAGATATCCAAGGGAACTCCTCAAACTCAAATAGGATATGTATAGTGATTGTGATATTGGTAGATTTGTGACAATCCAAAACAAATCAAGTTATGGTCTGCAACGTTCTGGAATAGACTTGGACTACAAAAGCACAACAACTCTTTAAAAACAAACAGCGTAAATTTAGAAATTGAGTTATGGGCATTTTGAAAGTATAAAAAATTAAAAAATATTACATGCTTAGACACTTACCACAAAAAGTTAAAGATAAAAAAGCTTCTTTAAAAAAGAAAAACCTTCAAAAACCTAAAAATAAAAACAAAAACAGCTTCACATAGCTCTAAAAGGCAAGAAATAATATTAAAATCACCAATACACATATCAATTTTAATAAATAAAACTATTTTAAACGATTTTAGTTTTTATTTTTAGGTTATTTAAGGAGGTTATAACTTTTTTTCACTGGGATACATTTTTTTGGTGCCATATTATAAGTCAACCCTAATGATAATAATATCTAGAGAAAGAAAATTTTAAATTTCTCGCGGGTTTGAAATGACACGACTCGTTGGCCAGACTCTATACTTGGAAACAAGTTTCGTTTCTGTACCATCCTTTTTTTTTAAATTGGGCCGATAACGGCAGACTAATTTTTACAAACACTCTAACTTGGGATCTTTGTAGCTTTAAAAAATATTAGTGTTAAAACTGGTCAAATAAATAAAATATGGTATAAAATAACTTCATATTATTTCACTGATTTTTAACACTAGCATTTGTTCAAAGAGATCATCCTTAATATTATACGCAGATCGGCATACGTGGCCCACGTCTGCCTAGTGTAGAACTCTTTAGCGATTAGTTAGTCTGCTGAAATGCACCCATTAGAACCCATTGGTATAGATAGAAATTAAACGAAGTGTCATGCGTCATGACCAATTACCGAGCTCTGTGATTGGTTGTTTTGTTTTGTTTGACATTGACATGACATACCTATACCACAGAATACATATACCAATACAGAGAAAAAAGTAATTTGTATTTTAAAAATACTAAATACCTCATAAAAAGTATTTCAAATAAAATACAAAATACATTTTGAAAAAAAGTATTTCAAATACAAAATACAAATACGTATTTTGTATTTTGTATTTGTATTTTAAATACATGTATTTCAAATAATTCACATCTCTGGTCGTCTGGGTTAGGTAAAGTTAGGTTCCTGGGTTGGGTTAAAGGTTAATTAATGTAGTTTGGTTGCACTGGTAGGTAGAAAACTGTTTTAGTCAGTATGGTCAGCATGTGCAGCAGATTGAGGGGGTGTGTTGAGGGAGGTTCCTAACCTATATGCTCTGCTCTATGGCACATTCGGAATTCAAGTGAGTTTGATTGTCAATCTGCCTGCACATGTAGTTTGACGTAGTCATTGTAAAGCCGTGGTATCGAAAGGTTGTCTTAGAGTTATATTAGGAAAGCTATCTGTTAAAGTGTAACATGATGTAAAGCATATAAGTGTGAGAGCTCAATAAACGTGTAAACAAAAGTCTCCTGGTCTCATTGCCACAACCCTTCACACAGCATCATAAAATATTTTCTACTATAAAACTGTTACTATGAAGTGTTAAATTATATTACTGTTTTTTCCGCAAAACGCATGATTCAGAATATTTATCTATTTTATTTTTATTAGGTTCGTGATGAAAAAACATGTAAGTGTGTTTATTTCTTGACTTAGCAATATACTATTTCCTTTTGTGTTGTTTTGTTCTGGCAACACCTTTGTTTACATTTTTGCTGGGAAATGAGTAATGCGACTTTAGTGACAAAGATTCGTACACGGCGCAACCAAAGGAGACGGTAAAGAAGTGGTAGTCTAAAACCGCCAACAATGAAAAGTATATCATTTAAAAGCTAATTTATGCTATATCATTAACGATTTATTCCAACTTTTTATTTACTCCCGTTTTATTTAAAATCACAAAATAAAATTGTGTATTTTCGTAATGTTGTCCACCCAGATAACAATTTTTTACTCTGTTTGAGTATGCTAATCTGAGCTGGCTGACATTGGGAATATTCCAGCAGATCAATCGTCATGTCATCGTTTACCACAGTACACATTGTATACTGCCCGGCCAAGAACCTTATAATCATATTCTATGACACTGGACATTCTACTACTGAAGGATGGTTGGGGATGAGGTCATTGACCTTTGCAGATTTCTTTTATCCCTCTCACACTGTGACTGAAATTGCCATGCTAAGTACAAAATATCCCAATCCATAGTCAATTTACCCAGGTCATGTACAACAATTAATTAGATTTTCTAAATAAATGTAAATATCGGCACACTTTAAATTAGTTACATGATGTTAACATTTATTAGTACATGCCAAAGTAATTATTTAGAGGACAGATGAGTCCATTTTGTTATTACAATATTTTACGTTTAACAGTAATTTCTCCATATTTCAAAAGTTACCAAATAAAAATAAGGTGGCATCACTGATGGAATTGTCTTTGATTTGACATGTCACTAATGTCAATGATTTTCCACCGCATCTCACGTTTATGTACAAAAATATAAAATTATTTAAATAAAATTCGCGTTACAAAGCATGTGTTGCATTGTGCAAAATTGCAAAAGTGTTTCAAAACCAAATTCTAACATTATATTTCACAAGTAAGTGTTTTTTAAAGTATTTTCAGCATTCAATTTTTTCCTTCTCAGAAATCTGAATTTTAGAAATTTCAAAGATTGTTTCCGATCTAATTCGGAAATATTATAGAAGTTAATTATAATTCCACCTTAATTACGTATTTTTTATTTCAATATAATAAATATAATATGTACAAATCTGTATTCATTTTCGACACATAAGAAGCTTTAGAAATATTATCTGCATATCGCAGGGTGACCATAATCACAGCAGAACTTTTAAATAAGAAAGAAAGATTTGGATGAAAAATTTACGTTTATCCTACCTAACATTATATTTTATGTTTTTATGCCACATTTAACTTTGAGAGCGGAATTATTTTGTATTCTTAACAGAGAGAAAAAATGTAATGTAAACTAAAATATTATCTTACGTAGTTGAGTTAAACAATTTAGATCAGTTTCAGCTAAGAATCGGACCTACCTAACTTACTACCTTACTACTATACTAGTTATTATGGTCTTTGACACCCATTGTTTATTCGTAGTAACAAAATAAAAATTAATCTTATTTTATTTTTCAGATTCCGAAACGATGAGGAAAAGAAACATTTATAGTATATCCCAATTACCGTTAGAGGGAAATTATTTTCAACGGCCAAAATAATGCAGTTTTGACATTTTATATTGCAACTTTTTTTAATACAATGACTAATAACTTAGAGTAAGACGCGCTTCTGTCCCAGAAAGAGAAGCCATACGAAGCTTTCCCCTCTGCCGAAGTACAAGCCCAAATGGGCATATGCAGTTGATAAAACCAGTTGCGCCCGGATTTCTTTCTAGACCGAGTCCAGTCGCGCATGTGAACGCTGCAGTGTTTACAATGCCGAATTGATGAGTTTTTTACTGTTAAAAGAGGTCTGGAACATCAAAGTTTACAAAAAGTCGGTGTTACATTTCACATGAAAGTAATTTTTTGTCGTATTATTGCTATTTGTTTACATTTAAACATTAAATTCGTATATTTTATTCTTGATTAGTTGTCAAATTTATTCAGTGACATCGGGTCTGCTCGTCCATGGCTCCTCCGTACAAATTTCAGATCTGTCGCTAGATAAATCCGAGTTCTCGCCGATGAGCAACTTAGTGATGTTACCGTATCACAATGTTTGTCGATAAAGGATATGGCCTGGTCCTGCTCCAGGCATTCTCATAAATGTGATATACCTAAAAATTCTTAAATATTTATTAATTCTTTTTAACTTCTGACAGACTCAATTTGGTCTTTGCAGTTTTGCACTGTTACATTCTGCGTCAAAGAGTAAAATAAAATCACAGCATAAATTAATTGGTTCTCTCACAGAATAAATAATCTTTTTGATACATCTTATATTATTATACAACCTGTTACAAAAGTACCCCTAATCCCTGAAATGCCAATGAGTATTAATGAAATAGAAATGATGGGCGCTGTTCTTTATTTTTTAGCTATAATATTTACGGAGAAAAACGATGTCGAAGTTTTGCAAAAATATCGACAAGAATTTGAAAGATTCCCAATCAGCTGTTCCGGTCAGTTCCGGTCATTGGCTTCTAAATCAAAGACTATTCGTTTTTCAGACTGGTCACATCTGTAGATATTTGTACCTACGTTTACATTACAGTGACCTAACTAAGCTAGTTATGACATCAGCGTATTTAAAATAACATAAATACCTCAGACATAACAGTGACGTAATTTCTAAATTAAATAGTTACTGAATTAATATTTATTTCAAAAATGTAAAATTAATCTCTGCACACCAATTCGAAAAGACACGTAAGCGAGCGACATGGATAAGTTAAGTAAATTACTAATTTTACCTAGAGAGTTCTTGCTTTGATAGATAATTTCAAGCAGGTTCCAGAAGTCCTATCTGTTGTTGTTTAATCTTTGAAATCGTGTTTGACTGCGGTCGTGTCCGCGGACACGTCCGCGGTCATGACCGCGGACAAATATCGGCATCACACAAAGCATCAAACGAAGCCGCCGCGACGCGCGCTAATGTACAGTAAAAAAATGTCAGTAGTCTTAGTTGTTCCGTTTAGAGTAAAATTCGTTAATAGTTTTTATGGTATTAAAATATCTGTAGGTGCAATGCGATTAATTTAGCTTTGTACAACAGAAGTGAACACCTTCAGAGCGCTTGCGGTACATAAGGATGTATTTTAATTTGTTGAAATCTGTGCACACCGCACCATAGCTACATTCTCGAGTGAAGTTGCCGCGGATCATAGTCTATTGTCAATTTAATCGCATGTTTAGTATTGATGGATTCATTTTTTTACCTTTCGGGATTAGGGGTATTTTTGTAACACCTTGTATAAAAGTGAATGGAATAAGATCATTTATAATAGAAAAACATCATAAAATGCTCTTAATACGTATATGAAACTTGACAATAAGACTGAGTGTTCTTGAGTCCGTATTAACTTTTTCAGAAAGGTTTTTGCTTGTTGGGCTCTTTGTTGTTATTCACCCCATGTAAAATGTTTGAGTTTGTTACCTTTATTCCTTTTTCCGTATCGATATTGCTGCAACGACAATTGAGCCCAGCCCTTTATGTCAAAAACGTGTCATATTTTGATGTGTGACTCATCCGTACACAAATTTTTGCTGTTTTGTTTTATTTTTTATGTGTTGGTGTCGTCTTTACAGTGTTGTTTTTGTATGTGAGTATGCGGAACTGCACTTGTGTGCACTTTCCCCCCCCGCAAAAAATGCCAGAAAAAATTGAATAGAGTAATAATCGCTAAGGCTGCTCCCTTCCGCGATGCTCTAAGACTAATAATGAGACTTATTTTTTTTTTCACACAACCGAAAATCCTAAAACTTTTTTCTATTACTAAGGGCGCTTATTCCTGCCTATAAAAATATTCAGCCAATTTGTTTTTTTGGACATTCCTCATTGTACAAAATAAAAATACACGTGACTTTAGGGTGGAAGGGCAGGTGTGTATAAAAGAAAAAAAACTGCTCGGCATATATATTGGCAAGAGAAAGAAAGGGACAAAAGATGCACAGTAGCCATAAACACTAAGTTTATGGCTACTGCGCATCTTTTGTCTCTTTCATTTTCTTGCCAATATATATGCCGGCATCTGTACCTAAGTCTTAAACCTCACCACGTATCTCCAAGTTTTGACTTTTAACCAGCCGGACCGTACAGGACCAAGGGGTCAAGTTTGCTATTATCATGACTAACGCCGTAATCGTGTTTCAATGGTGTTTGGATGGTAATGCTTTTTGACACAATTCTTGTTTTTGTAAACCCAAAATTGAAACACATTGTTTTTCCTAAAAATCCAAACCCGTTAGACACTGTGTTTCAGTTTTGGGTTTAAGAATCAAGAACTGTGTTAAAAAGCATTACCGTTCAAACACCATTGAAACACGATTATATGATGTTAACAATAGCAGACTTGACCCCCAGTGTGACCACCATTCCAAAACAGTATCATCCATCCGGAGAGGAGCCAACCGAAAATAATCATTAAGTAAATATTTTGTGTTGCGCGCCACCGCTGGCCAAAAGGGGGGTTTGAATGAATATATAGAAAGGTTATAATATGGTTGGTCAAGAGTAGTAATAATCCTATAAATGCAGTAATATTCTAAATGCGAATGTTTGTACGTTTAGAGATACCCAAACATACAAACTTTGGCACTAACTAACATCTAAACTATTCTAAACATTCAAATGTTTAGAATCTAAACACTTTTGAATGTTTGGATTGGTCGTCCAAAAAACTTACGCCGTAGGCATAAGTTGATAGTCTGTAGTAAGTACCTATTTGTAGTGACTGTCCTACGAATGGACAACATTGTTGTCACCCTAATGAAAGAGATGGAAAATATCGTTGACGTCATTCAAGGTTATTTTTTCGTTCTTCAAGCCCCAAAAGGTGACGCAATGTCCAGAGTCATATATAAGGTTCTTGTGCCCGGCATATATATTGGCAAGAGAATGAAAGAGACAAAAGATGCGCAGTAGCCATAACCTTAGTGTTTATGGCTACTGCGCATCTTTTGTCTCTTTCTTTCTCTTGCCAATATATATGCCGCCATCGGTAATGTTTGTTTTGTAAAAGTTCGATATAAAAATGCTATTTATGGTGATCGATGACTCAGCGGTTAGTCTGTTGGAATGCACCATTTAAAAAAACTAATTTAAGCTCTTCTAAAAATAATAAAATATTTTTTGATTTAATTTAAATGATAAATAATAAATACGAATGCAGACCCTCTAAATGCGGTGACGTTACTAAACAAAAACAGCACTGCATTATTATTACGCTAGTAATACTAATAATTCAGTGACTGAAGCTCAAATATAGGTATTTTAGGTACCTACCTACTTTAGGTTGCTGTTCAATATGCAGTTCCTACCTTCACAATCTCTAAATAATAGTTAGCCTTAGGTGTAGTGTAAGTGTAACCAAATCACACCTAACTATTACTTAGAAAAATACTAGTGAGCTTACTTCTACTATAAAAAAATAATAAAAAAGTATAGGTACTGAGTGATCTTGACTATTGTTCTAGCCAAAATTCTAATAGCAAGATATAATAAGTATAATTATAAGGTTCTTATTATGAAAGTATAAGTTAAGATCTTGACTGTAATACTTAAATAATGTACGTTATTTCTGTGTACGTATTAACTTAAAATAAATATATAAATAACTCGCATTAGTCTGTATGTTACGCTGTAAATACTGTATCCTAGTTATTAAGAGGAACCTATCATTGGCCTTACTGTTAAGTAACTACTAATGTTATAAGATATTATAAAAACGCCTTTGTTCTCACTAGTTCGATTCAGTAGTTCGATCGTCGAACTAGTGAGAATTTTTTTTCTCATTTGTTCGACCGTCGAACTAGTGAGAATGTTTGTTCTCACTAGTTCGATACGTTAACTTATTATTATTATTAATCGAGAAGCAAGAACATTAAGTACCGATATAATAGATATTGGTCACAAATACATACATTGTATAGGTAATTATAAAATGAAAATCTTTTAGGTATATTTTATATTTTAGGTATATACGAAAGGGCATGTAAACCTATTGCAAATATTACATATTTTACGGGACGATTCCTTATTGTCTTCATATCAAAATGACATTCTTCAGAGACCTTCAACATCAAACAAACGTTGTAAAAGGAGAAAAACTGATTTATTCAATGACGATTACATTATTGATGCTCAAATGCAATTAATATGCGGAGAAATTGGTGTTGGGCACTTTTTAGAAAACATGCGATAATTATAGTTACATTGAGACTCAATGTGACAAAATAATTGAGTATTTGATTATTACATTATTTTTTTGATTTCGTAACCAATGTACCTAATATAATGTTCAATATACATATATCCTTTGGTGGAATACACAAATTCAAAGTTTTTTCGCTCTCTGCTTATTGAGATAAGTAAGACAGAGAAAAATATATTTAATCATGTATATTTTATCAAAGTTATGTTTATGAATGTTATGTCTATACCTATACCTAATTTTGTACATTTGTAATTTTGAAGCATTTTTGGCATTTTTTTAGTTTCTTTTTAGTTTCTGATTAAGCTTGTTGAGATAAGCAAGACAGAAAAATATTTTTCATCTACGTATTTACCTATAGTTGTTCCTAAATATTATGTTTATAATAAATAATCTAATTATGCAACATTGTGATTTTGACGTTTACTATATTATAATAATACTTAAATAATAATTATACCTACAAAATATACCTAAAAGATTTTCATTTTATAATTACCTATACAATGTATGTATTTGTGACCAATATCTATTATATCGGTACTTAATGTTCTTGCTTCTCGATTAATAATAATAATAAGTTAACGTATCGAACTAGTGAGAACAAACATTCTCACTAGTTCGACGGTCGAACAAATGAGAAAAAAAATTCTCACTAGTTCGACGATCGAACTACTGAATCGAACTAGTGAGAACAAAGGTAAAAACGCTGTTGGTTTCTAAATAAATAAAAAATAAAAAAAAAGTAATAATTCAATATGGGGAAGAGAAATAAGACAGAATTTCAATGTAAAACATAATTATTACATTATCTTTATCAGTTACAAAAATACCATCTAAAAAGCTGGCAGGTGGTAGTATCGTATCTTGGTGCTGTGCCCAACCCAGATACCACACCATAGTCATGACAATGTGCACAACTCCAACTGTCCTCTTTCCAATTATGCATGAACAATAATACTGTTCGATCCGTTGACGCAAATCTTCACCATTTAAATTCAACAATACATAAGTAAAATATTTTGTTTTCTATTATGTTTTGAGGTTATTTTCCCTCTTATTAATAACTTGTAGGCTCCACAGGTGCTTGTGCTCCACCTTCTTGCACTGCACGATATTCATGAGCCTGCATCCAAAAGGCACGACACACCCAAGCATCTTCAGCGACCTAAAAATTGAATATGTTTTAATACCTACTTACATTTTAACATCAATGCCCTGTACTTAAGTCTAACTGTACTTTATAATTTTAACTCGTCAACGCCCAGAAAACAAGACACAATAGATTTTCTCTCGTTGTCCGGACGCTTGCAACCGCTTGAGTGTTGATTTATTATTATTAAGGGCCCTATCACATTTTTTCGCCGAAATTTCGATTTTGACGGATTTTAGCGCTACAACCTAGAGAAACCTTTGGGTCTACTAAATACATTTATATGTGTTCGCGACAAAAAGTAATATGATGATACACTGGAAAGTTAAAGGGTTAGAAAGGAAAATTAAAGTTAGTGAACGATTTCTTAGAGTCAACTTTGAACATACACAGAAAGAAAAACAAGTACAAACAACAAATAAAAGTATAAAATTTTATTTTCTTATGAAGTAAAGATTATTCTAATATAAATTTTACGTAATAATAATTATGTATCTTGGAGAAATTCACAGTTAATTCTGAGCGTTTTTAGTAGTTTTATGGTTTTTGGTTGGGATTTTTTTCCACATATTCCATACATAATTTCAAAATTCCGAGGCCGCTATGATCTATTCGACTATATAAGAGATAGTATTCAATTTTTTTTATTTCATTTGTTTTGCACAGTAGTTCAATCCATGACCCCAAAAAAGTGCCTTCGCGCATATTATGAAAATCTTTAACTGCAATTTCGGGTTTAATTATGAAGTTAAGCAAATTTTCAAAAAAGCGAGGCCGCTATGATCTATTCCAATAGCTATTCTACACTATTCAATAAGTCAAAACTGTTAATTTATTGTTGTTTCTGAGATCGAGAACCCCAAAATTGGCCATTTTACGCAAAAATCACAGTCGAAACGTAATATGCCTCTTAAGTTATAATTTTAAAGAGCACTTTTCTTTGTTACTTTCAAATAAATCTGATTAATTTCTTACGCAAGAGAAATCTTACCTGATGAGTAAAATATATTATTTCCTACATAAATGTGTTCTTCACTCCTTGGGATAATTCTGTGGTGACGACGACCATCTGATCAGTAATATTCCACAGCATACACAACCACAAGAGTGCCCAACATTCCACTCCAACTGATAGTTGGGGTCCTCACTACGATTTGCCTCCTAGATTGATATATTCTTGGCATAGCTAATCATCAATCATCTGCAATAATGTTTATATTGTCAGTCTCAGTTATATTGACACACATCTATGAAGGGAACACACACTTACAATTTCAGCGTAATGCCTGTTGTAGTTTTGTGAACCAAGGGCATGGTTTTAAACAAGAGCTTGAAAAGCTAGACTGAATAAAAAACTATTCACTTTTTGATTTACTAAAGTGAAAAATATGCATAGGTATATACATACCACTTATACCACAATTCAGTAATAGAATAGTTCTGGACTTGGATCAATGACAATATTCATTCGTGCAATTGCGTATTCGCCCGCAAAAGTAGATATGTGATGTCACAGTTCACACAACTTATGATCTGACATGATAACTGAAACAACAGAATTAACAATAGGTTAGGTATTTATAGGTTAACACACTAATTACTGTCACCAATTAAAATATAGAGGAAAGTCTTGTGATATCTTGTATAGGTAATTAATTAGATTTCAACTTACATTGGTGACGAAATATCCAACGTCAAGAGAGCGGTCCAAAGAGTCCAAAATCACATATTTTAGTAAAACCTCTCATTCTGTGTTGTGGTTGTGGCGAATTCATGACATATTCACGATCACGACCCGTTTTGCAGGATACCATGTACCTACCTATGTTGACTTTGTTACTTGTTGACTATGTTACTTTGATAAAGAGTTGTTATTGTTAAAATATATATTTCTGTCTGAACGATAAAACCAAAACTGTTTACGTACGTTGTCAGGTTGTTATTATGTCCGCTCGAACGATTTTCGGGACTGTAGTCCCAAATTCAAAATTTCCAAAATGCTCCTTGGGACTGTAAAGTCTGTTCATCCTTACTTGTCTTATTTAGTAAACAGTTTTTGACAGTTGTCATACGTCTTTTAAACTTAAATCGTTATTTAAAAATATGTTAGTAACTTTATGAAATTGCTGTCAATTTATTAACCATTTATTTCGTAATCTATGTGTGGAAAACCATTTGTTGTATTTTCTAAATGATTATTTCAATAAAGAGTTGGGTGAAGATTGTTTACCATATAAGACAAGTAAAGATGGACAGACTTTAGTCCCAAATTTGTGTTAGCTCTCTGGAGCTCTCTGTTTCTTTCTAATCCGTACACAAATACCCACGAAGTACTGATGGGGATAGGGGCATTTTGGGCAGATTGGGAATATTCCCAATAAACGCCCATAAATTCCCGCCCACTGGGCATTTATCTGGGCATTTATTTTTTGTTACAAAATTGATCTACAAAATTTATTTAAACGTTAAAATATAGTTAATTTTAATTAAATTAGTTAAGATTATTGTTCATAAGCTTATGTTTTCATGAATTTGGATGTCCTTATCAAAATTTTGTCTGTGAATCGTAGACGTAAGTATATATTTGTCACAAAATCTTCGAAAGTAGTAAAAATGTTATTAAAGGAAAATATGAAAATACAAGTAGAGAAGGACACTCCCGATTTAAACTCTCTTGGCCACCCCGCACCACTCGGTGAGGTTAATACTAGTAGGTTGCCATTTATCGTTTTTGCTGAGAGGCAAAACTTTTGGTAAACAACGGCATTGGCGAGAGCGGCTCCCTATATTCCCGGTGTTCGCCGATAGGCAAAACTTTTGACGAATAGCGAGAGCGACGATTTTATGCGAAATGACGGCATTAGCATTGTCTATAAATCTGTATAATCTTATCATAAGTCGTCCAATAAACGAGTTGGTACAAATGGTTTATTAATCGAAGAAGTAAATTAATCATTTACTTTCATTGTGGGAACTATACCCGAAATTGGAAATACGAAAACATTAACATCCATGTTAACGTCATCCGCTTAATTTTTTTTTATTATTTTCAATAAGATAGGGTCTAGGAAATAAAAAATATAAGCAATACAATTGTTTTTAGTTTTTTTAATTTAAAAAATTGTCGCCAGGTTCTTTTGCAATTTACGGGGATACTAGGTACACCTATAGAAGTATAGATTATTTATCTGACATTTTGCCGACATCCGTAATGCAAGATACTACTATTCTACTACCTTACTACTATTCTTATTAGGTAGGTAGAAAAAAAGGTAGGGTATAATTGCAATAAAATTCTTAATGCTGAGTAGGCACTAGGCATAAAATTTTACATTGCATATAATATTATTATAAATTATTATTATGCTATTATTATAATTATTTTGAACTAATGAATATAATAATGGTTCAAAATAATAATAATAATAGCATAATAATAATTTATAATAATATTATAACAATGGTTCGAAATAAAATAATAATAGTTCCTAATAAATACAATAATAGTTCGAGTGTCCAATATACCAACATTTTTAAAAGCTTTTATTAGGCTCACTACGGTCAATGTCGGCCAACTGGCGCGAGGGACAGCGGGAATCTGGAGAGATAGTTTCGCCTACTATACATAAAATTTGGCGAAACTACCCGAGAACCCTTTGATGTACCGACACATAAATAAATCAAAAATAAAAATAGTTTTTATTTCCCAAATACAAAAACAAGTGTGTGTGTGTGTGTGTGTTATCTAAGAATTATTTGATTATTTATATGCATAATGTCTCTTCTTTGGACATAAATGAAACTCCAAATTGTGAAAATGTACTTGGTTTATAATGAATTTTAAAGAAAAACAATAATTTTGAAAGTGATCAATGTCGACAGTTTCGTATGAGAATTTCGAGAAAAAAAAGTGGAGGTAGTATGTATGAAAAATATTGTACTCCTGCCGCTTCTTGATAAAATAGTAATCGACGACGTTGCTGGTATATAACGCACAGGCGCAAACACATAATCAAAACGGTATTATATGATTTAAATTTAATTAAAAATGATATTTTTTAACTTATCCTTTCCAAAATTATTTCAGTTTCTGCATATGCAAGGGTCTTTAGCCACTCCGTCAGAAGTTTTTTGCATTTGTATGTCAATATTGGGTAAATATTGTTTTCCATTCTACGATACACATAGGGCTGCCATCTCTAAAACCTGCCGCTCAGGACCGGATGCGTAAAAACCCCGGACTTTGGAGCCTTGACCCCGGACATTTAATTTTTTATATTCTCTTTTAGCTTGGTCAAGTTTAAAAGTTTAGTTAACTTTTACAATTTTAAGCCTTTTTTCCCAAAAAGCAAAACCTTAAAAAAATAGCTTCAAAAATAAATGTTTTTAAAAGCTAAATAAAAAAATCTGCATAATTACTAATTCATTGCAATGGAGAGAGCCATGCTCGGGGTTTCCCTGCGTGATCGAATCAGAAATAAGGAGATCCGCAGGCGAACTAAAGTAACCAACATCGCTCGAAGGATTGCTCAGCTAAAGTGGCAGTGGGCTGGACACATAGCGCGAAGAACCGATGGCCATTGGGGCGGAAAGGTTCTTGAATGGCGACCGCGCACCGGACGACGCTCCATGGTGGACTGACGACAAGGTGGACCGACGATCTGGTGAAGATTGCCGGAAGCCACTGGATGTGGGAAGCGCAGGACCGATCGTCGTGGAAATCCTTGGGGGAGGCCTATACTCAGCAGTGGGTGTCATGCGGCTGATATGATGAATTACTAATTCGGAAGTTTGTACGCATATCTATTATTAAACAACACCTTTTGAAGTCGGGTGGGGGGAGGAAGGATTTTATTTATCTAAACTTCATCAATCATAGGTTTTAAACCAAACCCGACTTCATAAGACGGTGTTTAATATTAGAAATTATGCGTACAAACTTTCGAATTTGTAATTATGCAGATTTGAATATTTTATTTCTAGCTTTTTAGAGCCATTTATTTTTAAAGCTATTTTTTAAAGAGGTTTTTTTAAAAAAAACTTTTATTGTAAACTTTTTTTGTGGTAGGTATATTTAGTGACGATTTATATAAGTTACAACAGCCTCATGTCAACGTCTCATCACCTTTTACAACATACTGCTTTTCCCGACGCAGGGGCGTTAATTGTTGAGGAGTTCTTTTGGTACTTCACTATCAGCTCCACTTCACCATATGCATTATGATGAGCATAAATAGCCTAGCAATCATGTAAAAGTAACCATATCGCACCAGTGAAATAGTATTGAATAATTCCGATGGTCATCTATGGTCTTCATCATCAGTTCCACTTCACCAAAATTATACTTTCTAAAAGCAAATTCATAAATTACTTAAGAAAATACCAAAATCGCTTTAGATGTGCCTATAATATTTGAAGAGTTCCCTTGATTTCTCCAGGTTCCCATCATCAGATCCTGACCTCATGACATTGGAACCAACTTGGAAGTATATACTTTCAAACAAAAAAAAAGAATTTTTCAAATCGGTCCAGCCGTCTTAGAGTAATCGAGTAACATACATAAAAAAACAAACATTCCGACGAACTGAGAACCTCCTCCTCCGCTCCCCGGACGCCCTCCAAACTAGGAGAAATCCGAAGAAACCCGGACGGATGGCAGCCCTACCGACACGGAATAGATAGAAGGCGAATATAAGCGAGTTTTTAAAAATGTTGATTCTATTTACCTTTGTTTGCTTAGACTAATCAGTAAAGTATATACCCAAAAGACAAATTATAATAAATATTTGTTAAATAACTAATATTTCATTTTATTTCTTTAAAACTTTTTCATTTATTCGTCGTAGAACAATAGTTTTTTTTCTGCCCACAGATTGGGCATTTATTTGGGCATAAAAGATTTATGCCCAATGTGCCTGGGTTTTTTCCCAATTTTCCCGCCTGGGCAGAAACACTTTCCCATCTCTACCACGAAGTGACCTAAATCCATGACTAACTGACATGTGCAACATTTTAAATCTAGCAACATCGTAAACAAAAGAGTATCAGTTAAGAAAAAAAAAGTTGAAAATTATTCTATGTTCTTTGTCGTATTCGTTGACGTTGCTGTGTTTTTTATTTCATTGTGTGAAAAGTGTGTGAAGAAATAATTCAACTGTGCAGTTTTATTTAAGGTAAGATAATAGTGAACGTGTATATAACTATATTTTATGAAACAATTCGTCTATTTACGTGATTTCAAAACATTTTCTAGAGGATTTTTAACGCCGGAAAAAAGATAAGTCAACGTTATTGTTTTTGGTGATATGTGATGACAATTGTTACTAACATAAAACATTGTTAATAAACATAAGAATGAATCAAGCTATTAGGAAATACTAATATTTCAAGTGTATGTGTAAGGAAAATATTTTAATTAATAACTCAGTTTGAGGGAAAAATAGCCGCACGCTAACAAAATGTAGACAAAAATCTGTAAGCATAAAATAAATATTGAAACTTCATTTAACGAGTTTTTATTTTTTATCCATATGAAGATTATAAACTCTAACCTTATTAAAATATGGAATTAGTAGGTTGTCGATTTACTTTTTAAATGAAAAATGTAAACGTGGTATAAATGGCCACTAAACCTCAATGTCAATGTTTACAAGTAAATATTTTACTCTTGCACGATAAAATTGTAAAATCTTTCAACGCCATTCGAAGCGTCATGTCACTCAGAATAATAAAAATATCACTTAGAAACGTACACTTCAAAACCCAAGTAGGCAACAAAGATTTACCTATGCCCTCCCCGCAGCGCACGTTTCTAACGGTCGTTTAAGAAACGCAGGAAACACACTACGGAATGAGTCGCGCGGCTCGTACACTCAAGCGGTTATGTCTGACAAGACAATGACATAACTTTAGTTATGGCGTCCACAATCGGCCAATGTTGCTAGTTCAATTATTATGTAGAACTTTTAAAATTAAATATTTAAAAAACTGGAGTACTTTAGAATCTAATATTTAGACAAATTATGAACAAAAATGGGAACTTTATGTAGTTTAAATTTCAAATCAGTCGGAGTTTCGCTACCCGGCTCCATACAAAATCTATACCGTCTCCTTTAGTTGAAAAACCTACACAAAACGCCTATTACGATAAAGTATCGCGGTAAACGTACGTTGTTCGGTCCCACTCCTTGGCATTATTACCTCATGTATAAGGTTCAAAATCAAGTAAATCGATCAAAAGATCGTCCGACTATCGTTATTCTTTTTTGTTAATAGACCTCAGTTTCCAGTTGCAGTTGGCAATCAGTTGCGCGCGACCAGCAGGCTGATTATCTAATTTAAAACCACCTAGCGACCGGTGATAATTACGAAATAGTCGCTGTCAAACTCGATTTCATACCACCGATCGAGTTTCTACGAGTGCTGCCTCCAACGGACAACTAAAGAACTAAAATATACGAGCACTTGCAAGGAAATGCTCCGAAATTCGTATTATCTAACTCAGAAACCGCGACGCGACCGCGACGATTTCGCGATTTCTTCTGTCAAACAGAAACCAGACAAAACGTAATTTCTGATTAGTTTTCGTTAAATTCTTAGCCTTACCTTTGACCAAAATTAAATAAAATTGCTATAATGTAAAACAAAAGGCCTGTCCTTCAATGCCTACACGGAATTTGCCATTTTGAAGACGAAAAAATGTAAACAAAATTCGAAGCGAAAACAAAAAGGTTATGTTCACAGAGCACATATAGTCAGACACATACACAGATACAGACTACTTTCGGTAAAAGGACTTTTCAGTCGCTGCCACCGGTTGCTAGTGGCGCTAGTTTCTATGGAGATCTTAACGAGCATAAACTGGAGCATAAACTAATCAGCGATCGCATACATAATACCAAATCAGTGACTCGGTCGCGCGACGATTTCGAAATAATTCAGGAATCGATTTCGGTCGCTCATTTTAGATAATCAGCCTGCAGCATGACCGGTTGCGAGTGATTAGTTGCCAACGCGTTGCCGACGCGTTGCAAACCAGTTGGCAATTGGTAGCGTCGTGTACGAACCGCCATTGAAATACTAGTGCTGTGACTGTTCAGCAACTCGTTGGTGATTTGAGTATGCAACCAGTTTATTTTCAGTCGCCCCGTGTAAGATGGGGCTAAGCCCCTTCTTACACGACGCGACTCAAAACTGACGAAACCAGTTTGAAACTATAGTTGGAAACTAGTTAGTGACAAAGATTCGTACACGGCGCAACCAAATTTAGTTGAAAAACCTACACAAAGCGCCTATTACGATAAAGTATCGCGATAAACGTACGATGTTCGGTCCCACTCCTTGGCATTATTAACTCATGTATAAGGTTCAAAATCAAGTAAATCGATCAAAAGATCGTCCGACTATCGTAATTCTTTTTTGTTAATAGACCTCAGTTTTCAGTTGCAGTTGGCAATCAGTTGCGCGCGACCAGCATGACCGGTTGCGAGTGATTAGTTGCCAACGCGTTGCCGACTCGTTGCAAACCAGTTGCGTTGTGTACGAACCGCCATTGAAATACTAGTGCTGTGACTGTTTAGCAACTCATTGGTGATTAGAGTTTGCAACCAGTATCTTTTCAGTTGCGCCGTGTAAGATGGGGCTAAGTCTTGTTTAAAATATAGGCAAGGCCAAATCTTCAGTCTTCTTGGTATTTTTAAGGCAAAAAGCCAAATCTCAAATTATCTTTTTTGTAAATTCTTGTTAAAATATCAATTTTGTTTTTTCCAGTTGAAAGTCATATCCGAGTTAAGTGTCAAGTCCGAGTTTGTCACATCAAATTTCTCCAAGTGTGGAGATAACAAATTCATAGATGGGGATGAAATTTTCTGGGCGAGCTAGGATGTCCTGTAGTGATGGCGGGATGGTTTTATGTATTTCCAAGAGCTGATCAATTAGTAACAGTCGCTGTATGTTGAACGCCGGACAAGTGAAAAAGATATGTTCCAGAGTCTGATCTTCCTGCGAAGTGCATTCAGTGCATACTGGGGATGATATTATGCGCATACGACACAAATGAGCTTTAAATCTGCAATGTCCAAATCTTAGCCGGTTTATCTGTGTGTAAAACTTCCTTTGCAGATAGTTACCGGATGTAGCGAACCAGGGTTTTCGGCCAACTTCTTTATTAATACCAGCATAGCACGCTCCTTTTGATTGGGTGATTATTGTTCTTTTTTCAATCCATTGTTTATTGATTTTCTTTCTACATTCAGGAAGCAGATTTTGCCAAGGGGTTGAAATGGTTGAAATGTTTTTAATGTTGCCACCCAGAGAATTCGTTAATCTGGCAAGATAATCGGCATTTTCGTTACCTGTTAACCTGTCACACCGACATGTGCTGGAGTCCATACAAACTTCACTTTCTTGTTAATTGCTAAATTTTGCATTATTTCTTTGATCTCAAATAGTAAGTAATTTGAATTGTGGAATCCTGGATTTCCTAGTGCCTTTAACACAGACATGCTGTCAGGAACTATTAGAAATCTGCCTGTGTCAGAACACATAACATCAGTTTGTATGTATTGTAAGGCCAACAGGATTGCTGTGGCTTCAGCTGAGAAGACGCTAAAATTAGCTGGTAAGCGATAACCTTTTCCGTACTTTAAATTTGTATGGTAATACGCTGCTGAAACTCCACTATCACTTTTCGATCCATCGGTGTAAATGATTTGATATTCTTGCCAATCCGATAACTTTTCATAAACTGCCTCTTTGGTTCGAAGATCATGGTCAATATCTATTTCTAATGGAGGAAATTTACTTTCATAAGAACCACAGTAGCAAGCCCAGTTTTCATTGCTTTTTATATTATTTTCTAGTTCAATATATGCTGATGTTTCTTGAAAATCATGAAGAATATATGGGCATTTACAATTTGATGAAGATGCATGTAAAGTATGAATAGTATTACTTTTTAGTTTATTCAAAAGAATGTGATTATTTACACAGTGTAGTTTAAGAATAAATTTAAATTTTAAGTACTTAAACCTTAATAATAAGGATGAAATGTTACATTCTACTTGCATTGATATAATAGGTGTAGTGTTCATTGCCCCTGTGATAAGTCTAAGATTTTTATTTTGAATCTTTTCCAGTTTATTTACAAGAACATCAATAGAAGAATAACAAAGGAAACAATATTCAAAATGAGAACGAACAATGGATTTGTACAACATGAGTAAAATTTTTGGATCAGCTCCCCAGTATGTTCGAGCTAGGGACTTCAAGATATTGAATGCTCTTAATGCTTTGTCTGCCAAGCCAGAAACATGTTTAACCCATGAGAGGTTCCGTGTA
Organism: Agriphila geniculea; assembly: GCA_943789525.1. Lineage (NCBI taxonomy): Eukaryota > Metazoa > Arthropoda > Insecta > Lepidoptera > Crambidae > Agriphila > Agriphila geniculea. The sequence continues at coordinate 2,721,111 of OX038884.1, read as the reverse complement.
AAAATTACTCCTAAGAATTTGGCCTCATCACTGACAGGAAGTGAATTATCATCATACAAAATATTTGTGAGTAAAATCTTTGATTTACTAAATACTACAACATTAGTTTTACTCAAGTTAACTTCTAGCTTTAAATAATCAAAATAGGTTTTCAATCTTATCAATGCATTATTAAGTTTTTGTTCCACTTGATGCATGTTTCTGCCGGAGCAATAGACTGTGAGATCATCAGCATACTGCAAATTTTGTATATCATTTCCTAATATATTATTTAACTTATGAATGTATAAAATGAATAATAATGGACTTAATATTCCACCTTGACAAACACCTTTATTGGATAATTGTGGTCCATATAGATTATTTTGAAATTTAACAAACACCTCTCTTTTATTTAAAAAATTAAATATCCATCTAACTAATTTTTCAGGTAAACCCAGTGAAAACAGCTCATCCACAAGAACATTATGATCAACATTATTGAAGGCGCCAGTTATATCAAAGAAAATACACACTAAGAAATTACTACTAACTAGAGCATTATGTACATCTAAATACAAGTGATTCATTCAACTGCTGAACGACCTCTTCTGAAACCAAACTGATTATAAGACAACAAATTGTTATGTTCTATAAAGTATTCCAGCCTTTGTTTCACCAATTGCTCAAATAACTTGGCTGCACAGGATGTTAGTGCTATGGGTCTATATGAGTCATGATGATTTTTATCTTTGCCTGGTAGTAAGAATAGGGACAAGGCAATCAACTTTCCAGGATTTTGGAATGATTAGTTTGTTCCATAATGCATTAAAAATACTTAGAACTATTTTTTGGCCCATCATACTAAGATTCTTAAACATTTTGTAAGATATATGATCTAAACCAAAAGTAGTGTCTTTGCGAGAATCTATGGCAGCTAATAATTCAATTAAAGTAAAGGGTTTCATGAAAAAATGTTCAGTATCAGAATTATATTCAGCACGCGTAGCATGAGCAAACGAGACTCTTGTCTACGAAGACTTGTCGTCTCGACCTTCTCGATTGCTGAGCACAGTTTGACAGACAGGTGGGACTCGTTCTCAGAATTTCGAAACCTTTTAATGTCTTTTAATAAAAAAAAGTGAATTTTAAAGGTAATCTTTTTATTTCAACACCAATAAACTTCAAAATTATCTAATTTGATCCGAAATAATTTAGTTTAAACATGATTCTCATTTTTTTTATAAGTTCTAAGATAAAGAGGCACTCAAGAAAGCGTTCTCTTCCGTAGACAAGCTCTCTCGAGTTCGAGAAGAATAATATTGCCAATAGAAAATAATTACTTTATTTCTCATAAAGCACCGTTCCTTTCTATAGATTTCACAACGCTAAACTCTTAAAACTAATTAAATATAAATTCGTTTGCCTTTCTTTTATTTAGAGTATTTTGAAAAGATAACACAGACTACTAACGAAACTGTTAATTTAGTAATCTGTGTAAAATGACGAGAAAATTACGAAATATTAAAATCAACGTATGAAAATAATTTTAATTTAAGTTTTTAAGGAATAAAATATAAGCACGGATAATTTAGATTTATTTTTATTGCGAAATTTAGATTCATATAAAATAAAATACGTAGAAAACTATTTCGAATCTTCTTATTAGTCTGTGATTCTCTCTCGACTACTCAAAGGGTGGTAGACAAGTTTCTCTGATTCAACTGTCAAATTAATGTCAGTTGAAGAGAAAAGCTCGTGTTTGTCGACTTTTGACATTAGGCCACGACAAAGAACAATACGAGTCTACCACCCATTTGCACTAAACTTAAGAATCGCCTAAGTCTTTTCCTAACTAACTTAAGACATTTTTAGCAAAAAATTGGTTTGCACTAACCTTAGGAAGTTCCTAAATGCACTTTAGGCTATTCTTAACTTACGCTCCCAATATCGAGCGCCCAAGGCTTAAGAAATTCCTATGTTATGAATTGTAAATCTGTGGTTATAGCCTGTGGCCGTCAATTGTGACAAAAACAGAAATATTTGCTGAAAAATGGAAGATTCATGGAACATTCATTTAAATAATTGAATTACTAAACGACTCGGTGGAAAATCGCAAAAATTGCAGTATTTCAATACAATTACTGCACTTATAAAATAATAAGAACGTATAAAATAACTGTACTTGTATGTAAATTCTGCATTAAGCTGCCGTGTCGAGGTTAATTTTTGACCCCAATTACCGTATAATACGGCAATTACCGTACCATTGGCAACACTACCGCGATTTGATTTCCATTTCCTAAATTGACAGTTGATGACATAACTTTTTTGATCACCCTACCAAATAAAATAAACCAACGCCTTATCTTTCGTCTCCTTTTAACTCACGAATGAATCAATGTGATGTTATAACCAAAAAAGTACTCTATGACCTATATTACTTCGCCGGCTTAAAAATCCATAAACAATTAATATTTACATTCGTTCATTCTTTCTCTTAGCAAGGCGATGCCCAAGTTACGACGTAGTCTGTTAGTGCAAACAAAAATTTCAGCTCGGCATTTTTAGGCTGTTCCTAAGCTAAGAAATAACTTAACTAGGACACGCCTAACTTGAGTTTAGTGCAAACGGCTGTACTAGTTGTAAATGCGAGCATGAGTATCTCGATCTCAACCCGACAAAAGTGCCATTTCGGTGTAGACAAGCCATTGTTCTCTGAGTCGAATCTTATCTCGATGTTGGTCATGCTACGCGTGCAGAATGGTCGCTTAATGGTTGAGATTGTGTATTAGAGGTGTACTTATCTAAAAACGACTGGATCCAACTGTTAGAATTGGGATTACTGGGAGGACTACAGTATGATTTATTAAATTTTCTAATGTTAGCCCATATCACAGATAGAGGTGTTTGACGATTGAATGTGTTACATAGATCGTGCCACGCATTTTGCCTTTCCTTACTAATTATTAGTTTTTTCTGTGCTTGTTTCTTTTTAAATTGTATGTAGTTTTGCTCAGTAGGATTATGTTTAAATTCTAAGCAGATTTACTTGTTGCTACAGCTTGTGTGCATATATCATTCCACCAAGGGAGTTTTAACTTTCTTTTTTTAATTTGTCTGTGTGATGGTTGATGTACTGGTTTTCGAGCAGAATTTGCTTCATCTACACATTCTAATAAAATTTTAGAAAGCAAATTATAGCATGTTTCTGGATCATTTAAGTTAAAGTTACAGTTACTTAATGTAACATCTGTCAACTGCTTAAATTTCTTCCAATCAACTGTCTTATAATTTGGTTTCGAATAATTTACATTTATGTTAGCACTATTGTTTATATTTACAGGATTACATAATAAATTAGTAAGGACAGGCAAATGATAACTGCACAGGGAATCATCATGCACTTGCCAATTAGATCTTAAAGCTAAAGCGGGAGAAACAATTGTAAGATCTAAAGCGTTAGACCGCCAGTTATGGGAACCAACAGTTGTTAGTGAACCATCATTTAAAAGGCACAGATTGTTATCATTTATGACATCTAACAGTGTTGACCCTCGCGTATCTGTAGATGCACAACCCCACATAGTGTGGTGTGCATTGAAATCGCCGGCTAATATTAAGGGCTTGGGTATTGACTTTACTAAATTATCAAGGTGTGTGTAGGTAAAGTTACAAGGAGTAGCAGAAGTGGGGCTATAAAAACTAACTATTGATAAAGTTTCATTGTCAATTTGTAATGTTATAGCAATATTTTGTAAAGAATCGTCATAATATGTTTGTAATTTTTGATAGGGCAGGTAATCTCTGATCAAAATAGCAACACCATTGTGTTTAGAACCTATGTCTAATCTTTCTATTTTATAGCCTCTTATGTTTAAAGTTTTTGTGCATTGGAGCCAAGTCTCGGAAATGAGACCAATGTGAATATCATTCTGATAGAGATATTGTGTAAAGACATGTTTATGGCTTAACAAACTGAGCATTCCATTGGATAATGTTAAGCTGATCCATTAATTAGTACTATTGTTCGGCTTACTGGAGTTAAATGTTTCTAAGAGAACAGATTTAATCACAGAACAAAGAAAAAATTTTCCCCCCCAGTAGAAGTCGCAAGTAGGCGGGACCCGTGTAACCTCAAGTGAGCGTAGCTCCGCATACTTCTGAATTTTGCTACGTCAGTCGTGTGAGCGAACGCCAACCAAAAACATCTACAAAAAACATATAAAAATGCCGAGTTGCATTATATAAAAGATCAAAAACGATATCCACATATATCATTTAGCAAACGGGTGCATAAAATATCAGAGGGAAGCTTTTTTTAATTTATTTTGATTTTAATTCAAAATTCAACTGAGTTTTTCCTTTTAAATTTCAAAACAATAAACATCCACCTTTATGCGGTATACACTTATGATCCATATTCCAATGCAATATTTGACATATTCTTGAAGTTTCATAAACATTAAAATATAGACTAGCAGAAATGTTACTCAATAGGGGAGACCGAGAAAGTTGTGACTGTGAAGAGTTGAAAAGTATTAGAGTCTGGCCAACGAGTCGTATCATCTCAAACCCGCGGCAAAAAGAACAACAGCGAAAATATATCTATTAATACGTTTAGCGTTTAGAAAAATGATTTTCAAAAGTTTGAGTAAAATCATAGTTTAAGAATTTAACTGAATTCAAGAAAAGCTGTATAAAAATAATAAATTTTTAAAAACTTAAATGACCAATTCAGTTATTATAAGCCAACCTTATATGCCAAATAAGTATGTATCAATCAATCACAGAGAAATCAACTGTTATATCAAAGAGAATATAAAATATAATAATCACTATATTTTTGGTCTATGACAGTCATACATAGCCAAAATGACTTCCAAGTATAACCCAGTAAGGTGTAAGAGTATATTTTCAGTAGGTACTACTTCGGTAGGTAGAATGGGCATCAACATTCAGTTTAACTCGAACGGATTATATCCGAGCTCAGAAGAAGTTATTTAATTCAACTTTTTTGCTACGATGGATTCAAAATACAAAATTAAATTTCCTACTAAGAATGTTGATGCTAAGTTCCCTAAAATGAATTCTGGATCGTTTAGGCAGTTTTTCATTTATAAACGCTAACATTTTAAATCAAATAAATTCATGTCATGTATGGCATTGTTCTTTGAAACTTTATTCACTCAAAACAATGCGAAATAGCTATTTTAGACTTTAATTATATTGTTTTAGCTTGGACTTTTGTCAAGATAAAATTGATATTATGTAGTATTTTCAGTGAATAAAGTTTTGAAATTTTAAATAAGTTATAATTAGGAAATATAGCAAGCCGAGTTGTTGATTCGAAAACATAACTGAGTTGAGTGTTGAGTTGAGATCGGTAATATTTTAGAATTCCAAACTCGTTGTAGGCTTTCTCAAACCTATAACCGATAAGTTATACGCGGCGTCCGCCACCCGTGTGATGTCGGCGAACTGTCCAAGATCTACCGTTTCTGCACAGACTTCTCAATGGATCTTTGCAATCTAATGAGCTCGTGAACAACATCGCAATCAGTGTTCCATATCGTCTTCCACTCCACGACAGCCAATAAAGAAAACTTTTGCGCTACCTACTTTTAAGGCCAATCTTGGACGAAACGCCCCCTTGCTTTGCTGTTGTGCTCAGTATACTAATCTCAAAAGAGAGATCGCTGATGATATCGATGTTTTTCGCGACTCATTGCCTAAATTTAAGTCCAGTATCTTTAAATTATTAGGTATCTAATAATCAATAATAATAGTGAAAATTAATAACTTTAAATTTTTTTTTCTTTATTTTTTTTTTTATTTATTTTAGCATGTACTTGACACAATTAATGTTTTAAGTGTTGTAAACGCCTATAATAGGTATATAAATAAGTATTGTGCTCTATTGTATAACTGATATCAACAATGTTAAATATATATACTGTTGGTGTACCTTTTCCATAAATAAATATGCGAAATTCGAGTTTTCATTTTTGAACATACTAATCGATATCCGATACATTTATTTTATTTGGAATTCTAAACATTGAATTTCATATATTTGTTACCTAGTAACACTAAGAAATCTCAGGATTTCACCGAATTATGAAAAAGAGTTTAACGAATATTTGATCTGAAACTATTAGGATAAGTTAAGTGAAAAATGTCAACCAACCTGGTCTCCCTTATCTCGTTAAATTTTCTTAAAGGACTTTATGTCATAACAAATACGGTGGTAAATCGCATTATTAAAATTTGCTTGCGCCATCTAGCGGCTGAGTAGCAGCGTTATAAATATACGTATTATTTAATTTGGTACCAAGTGCTATGGTAATACGATTGAATCTAAATAAATAAACTTTGTGATTTATGACCTTTTGGATATTATACATTTTTAATTTTTATCCAATTACGTGTTCACAAAGTATGTGTGCGTAGCATGTAACTATTAAAAGGGGGGCTTGGCTTTGATTTTTAATGTGTTAGTTTGGTTACACTGGTTTTCATACTAAATTGAGCTCATACTACTTCTAACTACTTCTATGTTCTGTGGATTTAATAGTCTCCGATGTTAATGGGGGTGATTTTTCTGAAGATGATTTTTGAGTATATAATTTAAGTATAGTGGAAATAAATTAAGTATCACGTCTGATTGTAACAAGTTTTGTACGTGTTTTTCTGGTTTAGATGATGATAGCTCTGGAAAATTATTTTTACTAAAAACATCAGCATATGATCTTTTTTGATATTTCGCATTATTTTTTTCAATTTCATCTTTTCTTTTAGGGCATTCTGAAGAAATAGATATGTGGTTTCCCTTGCAGTGAATGCATACGGCTTCTTTCGTTGTTTTGGTGCACTGTTCAAAATGGTGATTCTCGCCACAAATTGAGCACTTCTGTGCGTTCTTACAATATTTGCCAATGTGACCGTATCGAAGGCAACTTAAGCATTGACTGACAGGAGGAATGTACTGGCTTACCTCAAAATACCAGCTGTTAATATCGACACTATCAGGAAGGGTTGGGCAGGAAAATGTGATGGCAACTGTCTGGGTAGGTACGAGTATGGGGTTTTCATCTTCGTCGCGCCCGCGCCGCATCAGCCGACGCACAGACACGACGTCCCTGGAGCTGGATATGCCACTATATATGTTGTGATTAAACATGTAAGTTGGAACACCACGGATAACGCCTGTAATCTCCGTTAACGTAGCCGGTATTGTGCATTTTACATTAAGTTCGGCCGCCGATTTGGTATTGTTTAAGGCCATATTGGCCAACCCTGGCCGCTCGAAGATGGCTGCAACTTTGTATCGGTTAATTCTTTTAAAACGTTTGATACCCTTATTATGTCTTTTAAGGACCGCGCCAAGCCCCATTAAGTCTCTGTCACCTATTGGTTTTCCTTCATCCATGCTCTCGTAAATAACTAGGTATTTGAAATTTCCCCCATCTTCAGGGTACTGCCGGGTGTAATTATCGATTTTAAATGGCTTGTACTTATCCATGTCATTTTCGTCGGAGTCAGATTCTGTAGGTACTGGATCCCCATCAAATTTAGGTTTTTTTCTTTTCCCCATTTTCCCCACCGAATTCCAACCAACTGTTTATTTACACTATTTATTTACTTTATTTATTTACACTTTACACAAAAAAATATACAGTATACACAATATTTATAATTAATTTCGAAAAACTTTGAAAATCGCGCTCAACTTTTTCAAAAGCCCGCCAAAAAGTCTCTCAACCAACCAAACTTTACCAAACATTGAGTAGTAGTATGTGCCGGCTTAGAATAGCACTACCCCCTCTCATCCCGTGGGTGTCGTAAAAGGCGACTAAGGGAACACAGCCATCAGGAGACGGGCAGCAGCGTCTCCAAAATTCTTGGCCTACTGCGATCGCCAACCCGCCTGCCAAGCGTGGCGATTATGGCAAACCCCCTCATGAATGGACACACAAATAAATTGGCCCCCAGTCCCCGGCGGCCCCGCTATTCCTAGCTACGGTAGCGGCTATGGTAACGGCGGGGCAGGGGGTGCTAAGAATCCCCGGGTGCGGATCGGCTACCACCAATCACGAAAATTGCACCTGGCAACCTATAACACGCGCACACTGAGGACCGACACGAAGTTAATCGAGTTGGAAGAAGTTATAAGCAAGTTACGCTGGGACATCATTGGGTTATCTGAAGTCCGAAGAGAGGGAGAGGACTCGATAATCCTTAATTCCGGTAACTTGCTGTACTACCGGGAGGGCGACCAACAGTCCCAAGGTGGTGTCGGGTTCATCGTCCACAAGTCCCTTGTCAACAACGTGATTACCATCGGAAGTGTGTCGACCAGGGTGGCGTACCTTATACTCAGAATATCCAAACGGTATTCGTTGAATGTCATACAGGTTTACGCACCGACCTCGACGCACCAAGATGACGAAGTGGAGGCTATGTATGAGGAGATCTCTAAAGCCATGCATAGCTACAAAACCCACTACACCGTTGTGATGGGGGACTTCAATGCAAAGTTGGGGAAACGATGCGGTGATGAGCTGAGAGTGGGGCAATTTGGAGTTGGGCAACGGAATGACAGAGGCCAGATGCTAGCCGACTTTATGGAGAAGGAGAACCTCTTTATGATGAACTCATTCTTCAGAAAGCCGGAAAGCCGGAAGTGGACTTGGGTCAGTCCGGACGGTACAGTCAGAAATGAGATTGATTTTATCATGTCGACGAAAAAGCAAATATTCAATGATGTCACTGTGATCAACGCCGTTAAGACGGGGAGCGATCACCGATTGGTACGTGGCACATTGAATATCAACATAAAGCTGGAAAGATCTCGACTGATAAAATCAACACTCCGACCATTGCCGGCCCATATCCAAAACCCCGAGAGCTTTCAACTCGAACTCCAAAACCGTTTCGAAGCCCTTGAGAACAGCATAGATGTGGACGATCTAAACAATATGGTGGTGGATACTGTCCGTACGGTAGGGTCCAAGTTCTTCAAGACCCGCCGTCCCAAGCTAAAGAAACTCTCCGACCACACACTCCTACTCATGGATCAGAGACGTGAAATGAGGCTCCAGAGTTCAGTAGATGCTAATCGTTATCGGCAGCTTAATAGACAGATATCTAAGTCTTTGACGAGCGACCTTCGCCAATTTAATACGAATCGTATTAAAGAGGCTATCGAGCGGAACAAAGGCTCCAAAGTGTTCGCGAGAGATCTGTCTATTGGGCAAAGCCAGATGACGAAGCTGAAAACTGACGACGGACGCATCATCTCAGCGAAGCCTGAAATCCTTAGGGAGATCGAGAGTTTCTATGGGCAGTTATATTCCACGCAGACACCCGTTGAAAGCAAGGCTAAAGACCCCAGAGCCAAGCTTACCCGACACTATACCCAAGATATCCCGGACGTCAGCATGTACGAGATTAGTATGGCTCTCAAACAGCTGAAAAACAACAAGGCGGCGGGCGACGACGGAATCACTACAGAACTTCTGAGAGCGGGCGGTAAGCCGATACTTAAAGTCCTCCAGAAGCTTTTCAATTCCGTCATCGTCGAGGGCAGAACGCCGAAGACATGGAACATAAGTGAGGTGATTTTGTTCTTTAAAAAGGGTGACAAGTCCCTCTTAAAGAACTATAGACCCATCTCGCTTCTGAGTCATGTCTATAAGCTGTTTTCGAGAGTCCTTACGAACCGTCTCGCTCGCAAATTCGACGACTTCCAACCTCCCGAACAAGCCGGGTTCCGAAAAGGCTTTAGCACCATAGACCACATCCATACGCTGCGGCAGGTCATACAGAAGACCGAGGAGTATAATCTGCCACTTTGCTTGGCGTTCGTGGATTATGAGAAAGCCTTTGATTCGATTGAAACCTGGGCGGTGCTGCAGTCTCTCCAAAGGTGCCAAGTGGACTACAGGTATATCGAGGTGTTGAGGTATTTATACAAAAATGCCACCATGTCGGTCCGAGTACAGAACCAGAGAACAAATCCTATCCAACTGCAGCGAGGTGTGAGACAGGGAGATGTTATTTCTCCGAAACTGTTCACAGCTGCGTTGGAGGATATCTTTAAACTCTTAGACTGGAAAGGACTCGGCATCAACATTAATGGCCAATACCTAACACACCTTCGTTTTGCCGATGATATAGTTCTAATGGCTGAGACGTTGGAGGACCTGAACACAATGCTCGAAGATCTCCGTAGTGCTTCCCAAAGAGTGGGTCTTAAAATGAACATGGATAAGACGAAAATCATGTCGAATGCCCATGTTGTGCCCGCTCCAGTTCATGTTGGGAACACTGCACTTGAAGCTGTTGACCATTATGTATACCTAGGACAGGCAGTCCAGTTAGGTAGGTCCAACTTTGAGAAGGAGATCTCTCGTCGAATCCAACTCGGATGGGCAGCATTCGGGAAGCTCCGAAAAATCTTCGTGTCCGATTTACCTCAGTGTCTCAAGACGAAAGTCTATGACCAGTGTGTGTTGCCAGTGATGACTTACGGCAGTGAAACGTGGTCGCTAACTATGGGTCTCATAAGGAGGCTCAAGGTCACCCAGCGTGCAATGGAGAGAGCCATGCTCGGCATTTCCCTGCGTGATCGAATCAGAAATGAGGAGATCCGCAGGCGAACTAAAGTAACCGACATCGCTCGAAGGATTGCTCAGCTAAAGTGGCAGTGGGCTGGACACATAGCGAGAAGAACCGATGGCCGTTGGGGCGGAAAGGTTCTGGAATGGCGACCGCGCACCGGACGACGCTCCGTGGGTAGGCCCCCGACAAGGTGGACCGACGATCTGGTGAAGATTGCCGGAAGCCACTGGATGTGGGAAGCGCAGGACCGATCGTCGTGGAAATCCTTGGGGGAGGCCTATACCCAGCAGTGGGTGTCGTGCGGCTGATATGATGATGATGATGATGATGAGTAGTAGTAGTAGTAGTAGATGTTTTGCCCTTTTCAGGACAGGCGAAGGACTATGCCATACAGCCAGTTCTTGCGTGTTGGTTTCTTAGTCTTTTTTTAAAATAAAGGCAAAGCCAAATCTTGCGTCTTATTAGAATGCGGGTGCATCACATTCCAATGCTGCTTGGAGCATTTGGCAGCAAGTATATCAAGACAGTTTACTCGGTAAGGTCAGCCGAGGTAGCGACCACTACAATAAAAGTCTCAGCTTCACACAACCAAGATCGCGCCTATTTCCATTATCCCACATATTGTTCAGTTGCGTAGACACTTGTACCACAAAACTGCACCAATTTTAAGACACAATATCCACTATGAATCAATTTGCGAATAATTAAAATAGTCACCGAACTGAACTCGACAAAATCCCGCCAAAAACTCTTACCAAACATTGAAAAAAATTGACAACCAACACAGACATAAGCGAAGCAAAGCGAACAGAACACACAGAATATAGCAGGTGAATTCCAGTAGATCAATCGCTGTCTTCGGTCATCACATTTTAACCATGGAAAGTAATTTTTTTGTTTTTAACTTAGAGCATTGTTTTTTTATTTCGATACTTCCATGGGTGAACCCTACATGCATGGTAAATACTGTGATCCATCAGTATATATATAGTCAGGGGCCTATTTCATAAAAATGAAGTAATGTTTGAAAAATTCTTGGAAGATTGCCAAAACAAAAATAATAAGAAGAAGAGATAAATGACAATTTACTTTTGAATTTTTAGATTTTAGGCATTCACAATGCTATTTTTATATTAAGATAATTATTTTAATAGAAAAAATACTAATACACTTGTACTATTAGTTATTCTATGGTAATACACTTAATCGATTGTCTGATGCCTCATAGCCCAGGACTTTTAGCAAAAAACCTAGGACTAATTCCGGCGGAAGGTTTTTTGTTTTTAAAGTGTTCCTTAGGTCTCCCTGAATATATTTGGAAAGTTCCCCGTGGATCCCATGTACGCTCCCCCCTCCCCCCCCTCAAACGTCTCCCTGATTTTAGTTTTTTCAATTTATCTCAGAAACGGTTGAAGATAGGAGAAAGTTGTTAACGTATGATGTAATAGTCTCTGAAATATACCTACAGACATTTCACAAAAAAATATTTTTTTTGCCCAGAAATCATTATTTGTACTTACTAGTTTTTAAGAATAATGAGTGGAGTTGTGGCAAAATTATATAAGGTCATATGAGTCTTGATACATTGAGGAATAAAACGTGGTATAATATCTGTACATCAGAGCCAACTGGTCGGATGTCCATTTTTGATACTTTACAGGAGAAGGAATTTTAACTTTTAAACGTTGATTACTAACTTAGACTACTAAGTTTACGAAAAATCTTTAGGTGAGTAAAATTACTATTTAATAGTGATTGTTTTTTGCTATACTAATTCATCCCTTTTCCAAGAACAGCAACGCAATTAAATCTGAATTATAAAAAAGGAGCAACATCCGACCTTAAAAATGAGGGTATTTTCTTATGACATGGTCGGATAATAACATCCGCTGTTTTGGTTCTAAAAAACATTATCTTTGATTAACAATTTTAGGGCTCATATTAAGATCTGACCAAATGGTTCGAAAACAAACATGAATCCAATAAATAGTATGTGAAAATAAGATATTTTGGTCCGGGGATATTTGACCTGCTCTTACAAATACACATCTGACTTTTCCTTGAACATTTAAGTTTTTGAGATAATAACATTTTAAAAGAAACGCAGTAGCAAGAATTGTATTAAACCAAAGAAAAATAAAATGTATCAAGTAGGTAGGTTTATTAAAATAAATGTAATAAGTAGAACAATAATTATCATAAGAATGCAGCTGATTCTTCGTCGCCGCCTGTCTGATCGGTCTCGCAGTGAACATCGCTTGCAGTGCTGTCGTGATGCAGATTTTTGTAAAAACCATGGAATTCTGTCGGTATCTATTGTAAAAGTGTCATAATATCTTTGTATTTGACAGAGGATATCGGTTTTTCCGTATCTTCTTAATATATAAAATCGTAAACTGAATGACTGACTGACTGACTGATCTATCAACGCACAGCCCAAACCGCTGGACCTAGAGACTTGAAATTTTGCACATAGATACCTCATACAGTGTAGGCATCCACTAAGGAAGGATTTTTGAAAATTCCATCCTTAAAGGGGTGAAATAAGGGATGAAAGTTTGTATGAAAGTCCCTCAGTTTTGAAGCTAGGATCTTCAAATGTTGTGTTTAGGCTGACGATTGAAAATTAATATTGACGTGTGTCAGCGTTTTTCATAATTCCACAATGAGGGATGAAATTGTACCTGGAAAGTCCTTCAGCGTTTTTCAAAATTCTAGCCCCGCAGGGGTAAAAGGGGTATGAAGTTGTGTATAGAAGAAAATCCTTTATAATATAGGCTTATGGAAGAAAATCTAACGCAACGTATATTGTTATTGTTAGTACTTCAACCACTATAGCGATGAAATAGGGGTAAAACAGATATGGATGTAGTTATTGGGGTTTTCTCGTATGACGATTGCGAAAATGACGTTTATTTGAAGTCCAACACGGTGGACATGATTTAACCCCCTAAAGGGGTGAAAATGGGGTTCAAATTTTGTATGGAAAAAGAATATAAAATAGACATTATAACTTTAAACTTCGTAGGAGCACGTCTAAAAATAAATAGGCAAACATATATTTGGAGATTTTGAAAATCAACCCCTTAGAGGGTAAATGGGGTAAGTAAACATAAAAATCGATATGACACTTTCATACTTCTATTTTCAGCTTTCCTTAACTCCTGGAATATCCTATTGACACGAGGATTCATGCTGTAAAGTTTAAAACACTGCATTTGATAATAAACATGAATAATTATTTATATGCACCAAACTATTCCACCCGCGATCGCAACACGAACAAACTGGTTTTTACATGACACTTTGACACTCACTGCCCGTCGCTACTGGCCGTGTGCGGCCGCGGGTTGTCGGCGCTCGTCGAGCGTATGTTATCGTTTTTTCTCTTTCTAACGCCCATTATAAAATGATGCTATCTCTTTCACTCTGGAAGTTGTGTGGATTTCCCGAACCAAAAGGTCTGATGTTAATTTCAGACGCTACGCTCTAAAGAAAATTTGAGAAACGATATGTCTTATATGAACATAAGACCTACTTTTGAACCGTTATTTCAAATTTGCTAAAGGTAAAAAGTCTCAACTAAACATTAGTTGTTTTTGCTCTAAAGTCATGTGGACATCCGACTTTTTTTTGTAAGCTTAACTTTGTGAATAAAAGAGATAGCGAAATAATGATAAGAGAGCCCGAAAGAGGACAAAAAATTTTTCAATACAGTTGCTCGAAAATGTGAGTTTACGATGACAGGCCAGCGTGCGGTAAGTTGATTTTACCGCACGCCGTGCGTTTTTGTTTACTGTTTAGTACAGCGTGCGGTAAGTTGATTTTACTGCACGCCGGTGCCGTGCGTTTTTGTTTACGTACGTTTTTTTTAATTTCTACTAGCTTCCACCCGCGACTTCGTCCGCGTGGACAGTAGAAAAATATACCGACCAGTTTAAAATGACCTCTTTAGTGTATGAAAGCTAGTACTAAGGAGAGTTCAAGCTGTTTCCCTGGTTCCACCTACCTGAATTTAATGAAACATATCTTAGATTTTAAGTTGGACCTTAATCTACTAAACTGTGAAAAGCCCATCAAAATTCTTTTAACGGTTTTTGCGTAATACGCGCACAAATATTTAGAATTTACAGTTTTATTATATGTGTAGAATACAATTTCAGTAGTACTTATAATGTTTTCTCGCAAATGTATTGAAAAACGTAGTATGGCACACGGTTGTTAAGGTTTTTTAAAACTCGTGACGATTATAAACCCTCGCCTGCGGCTCGGGCTTATAAAACGTCAACTCGTTTTAAAAACCTCCTTACCAACCTTGTATTGTATCATAAACTACTAAAATGTGTTCTAGAACAAAAGTGATTTTCGTAAAAATTGGACATCCGACCTGTTGGCTCTGATGTACAGATATATTGTTATAGCAGCATCGGTTCTAGATTCACACCGAATGGTGTCAGCGCCACGATGTAATTTTTAGCCCAATACTTTTAGATAAAAATTTCGCGATACCTAGGACTAATTCCAGTGGTAAGTTTTTGTCTTTTAAAGTGTTTCTTAGGTCCCTTTGAACATATCTGGAAATTAGGCATAAGTATCGAAACTAGGCATGACATCTGTAAGCATGATATCTGTAAAGGTGTTGCATTCAAATCACTGACCTGCATATATTTACACTGGACAGGCTTATGTCAAACTGTTTTTGTGCCTATTTGATTTCCGCCATTTTGGCGCTGTAGGACGTAGCGTGAGCATAGCGTGCGTACATGGTACTAAAGTTTGAAGTCTGGAGAGACCATCACGGCAACCATTTTCATATTGTACGTCAAAATTAGTTCTTTAGACGCACGCTAGAGGCGTTTCAAATAGGCACAAAAACTTAGCTGTCAAATCATATAGACAGCCAGTCCAGTTAAATAAAAAAAAATTTTTTGATGTCAGTGATTCAAATGTTGAAGGTAATTCTTCACACTGATGAAATAACACTGGCTTACAGTGTGAACATAAAAAGTACTAGAAAATTTCGCCGCTCCCACTGGCGACTCGGTAGCATAATTGGTAATTGCATTGGACTGGAATCCCAAGGGTGCGGGTTCGAGTCCCGTCTGAGCTGCTACGGTTGAGTAGAGTTTTTCTATTAAAATAACAATTTACTTCTTTTTTTTTGTTAATTTTTTTCCGCTTCGAGCAGAAAAGACAGGCAGCATTATTTTACTCTTTAGCAGGGAGGCACAGGCAGGCTCAAAATGCTCAAATACAGCTATGACTTCGGAGTCTATTTTTAAAAGATTTGTACAGCTTATTATTGAAAATTCTCCTTTTTTATTTATGATTTTAAAGTTCTTGGAAGAGTACTTGCTTCTTTTTATAGAAATTTACGGCCACACAGACAACTTTTCTGTCATCTACGAAACAAAATAAAGTGAAAACACATCTGGGTTTTTGTTCATTATCAATGAACACTGGTTATAAGCACACTAACCACCCTTGTAATAAAGTAATAATAAATCTCAACAATGCCGTCTGCCGTAGAAATATAGCAGAATGTGTGCATAAGCTTAAAATCAGAATTTATGGGTAGGACATAAATTGTTTTTTATTAAAATGCATATCCACGATGTTCATAACATTGGAAACATATCAAAAAGACACTAAATTATTAAATCAATTTATTAAATGCACTTAAATGAGTAAATTGACTAAAGTTTTTTGAAATGCAAATAATGAAAGACATATTCTTTCACATTATTTTCCAACCAATTCATTATGCTTAGTCTCATAAACAACCTTGGCTTCATTCTGAAATTCATCACAAAGTGCTGAAATTTGCTTTGTAACACTAAACACTAAATCTTCGGAGACTCCAGTTTGTTTTTTGGCCTTTTTAATATAATCATTTTGTACATCTTTAAGCGCATCTCTACATTTGATGTATAGAGCTTTTGCATTTTTTGCTAAGGCTTCTCTGTGCTCCTTTGTAACTTTAGGGACAGGGACATACAATGTAGTTCCATCCTGCTGTGGATTTAAGTTGAGGCCAGAGCCATGAATTGACTTTAGGGCATCTGGTATCGCTTGTGGGAAAGATGCAAAGTTGATAACAATAGTTTTGGGGTTTTTACGAACTATCTGTGCTAGCTCTTGTAGTTCATAGTCCTTTCCTTCAAATTTCACCACCAAAGTCTCTATGGAACCTGTTGTAGAACGCAGCGAAAGGTTCTTGGCAAAATCTTCCTTCATTTTATCAATAGTAGCAATGCACCTATGTTTCATCTTTTCTACTGGAATAAGTTCGGACATTAACGTAGGGTTTACTTCCACTTTAACTCCTTTTCCTTTTTTTTCCTTCCCTTTATCTTTGCTCTTTGCATAATTTCTAATAATAGTACTATTTACCGGACTGAGGCAAACTATTCTTCCATTCACATTTGAAACTTTGTGGTGACACGGTTTTAGCGAATTTATTATTGCGGGCAAAATTGCCCTTTGCAATATTCGCGTTCCCATAATAATTGAAAAGTAATGTAGCAAAATCTCAGATTTTTATTTTTTTCAACAAACAAACAGAGAAAAGAAAGTAAAAGTAACCTCAAATTCGTTTTGCGTCTTTTTGTCAATGTCAAACTTCGCTGCTGCCTGTCACTGTCAAGCTGTAATTTCACTTCACTGTCAAATTCTTCTTCTTATTTTTGTTATGGCAATCTACTTTCTTCTTGGAAGTAATTTTTGCCAGTGTCATGTTTTGAATAGTTCAGTATTTCTAGATTTTCTAGTAGATTAAAATGCGGGTGCATCACATTCCAATGCTGCTTGGAGCATTTGGCAGCAAGTATATCAAGACAGTTTACTCGGTAAGTTTTGCCGAGGTAGCCACCACTACAATAAAGTCTCAGCTTCACACAACCAAGGTCGCGCCTATTTCATATGCCACATATTGTTCAGTTGCGTAGACACTTGTACCACAAAACTGCACCAATTTTAAGACACAATATCCACTATGAATCAATTTGCGAATAATTAAAATAGTCACCGAACTGAACTCGACAAAATCCCGCCAAAAACTCCACTGTCAAATTCACCACAGGTTCTTGTTCTTATTTTTATTTTGGCAATCTACATTCCCCTTGGAAGTAATTTTTGCCAGTGTCAAGTGTTGAATAGTTCAGTGGTAGATTGTTTCAGTTTACATTAAAATGCGAGTGCATCGCATTTCAATGCTGCTTGGAGCATTTGGCACTAAGTATATCAAGACAGTTTACTCGGTAAGTTCTGCCGAGGTAGCCACCACTACAATAAAGTCTCACCTTCACACAACCAAGGTCGATAGGCGCGACTCGCGCATACCTATCTGTCAAATGAAGCAGATAGCGATGCTAATAACACTTGCGTGGTAGACCTACTGGTCGAGCTAGAGACGCTGCAAGAACACTCCGACATTGACGATGAAGAAGGAGAGTTGAATCGGCAGGAACATCAGGAGAGCTAATTCAACCAAACGAACTTTTTGGGACTTAATGTGACAGACCTGAGACACGGCACTAGCAAGACGCGTGAATGGCGTCATCTAGAATTTAGCATCTACCGTTTAGCTAGTGCGAGAAACGAAGTGTTCCATTTATAGCAACTGAGTGAATTGCATTTGGGGGAATAACAACTAAAGTATTCCGCTTAAAGCAACTATCAATATATTTGTAAGTCATTTTGTTAAATATCAATTAATTTTTTGTAACAATTTCTTATTATTCGAAAAATCCGAATTTGATTTTCAAATCCGGATTTGGAAGTCTAGTAAAAATGAGCTGACCGATGAGATATCCGGATTTTTTGAATAACGGATTATGCGGATTGCATTCCCTAGTGGGTACCTCGGCAGAACTTACCGAGTAAACTGTCTTGATATACTTGGTGCCAAATGCTCCAAGCCAAGCAGCATTGGAATGCAATGCGCCCCCATTCTAATGTAAGCTGAAACAATCTACCACTGAACTATTCAACACTTGACACTGGCAAAATTTACCTCCAAGAAGTAAGTAGATTGCCAAAACAAAAATAAGAAGAAGAAAGCCAGCTGGCCATTTAGTCGAGTTCGGTTCGGTGACTATTTTAATTATTTGCAAATTGATTCATAGTGGATAATTGTGTCTGAAAATTGGTATTTGATTGAATCAGGCGTCACTTGTCGGAAGTCCCAGACCATTTTGAAAAAAGAAATATATGTAGCTTACTTCCGCAAACATGTTTGCGGAAGTAAGCTACATATATTTCTTTTTTCAAAAACTTAAAATTGTTGCAGTTTTGTGGTACAGGTGTCTACGCAACTGAACAATTCGTGGGAAAATTGAAATAGGCGCGATCTTGGTTGTGTGAAGCTGAGACTTTTATTGTAGTGGTGGCTATCTCGGCTGACCTTACCGAGTAAACTGTCTTGATATACCTACTTGGTGCCAGCCAAATGCTCCAAGCATCAATGGAATGCGATGCACCCGCATTTTAATGAAACTGAAACAACTTCCCACTGAACTATTCAACACTTGACACTGGCAAAAATGACTCCCTAAAGAGGAGAGTAGATTGCCAAACTAAATTAAGGAGAAGTCAGCTGTCAACAGTGTTGCCAACTCTACGTCTTTTTACCTTCTTTAATTACGTAGATCTACAGCTTGACCATAAAGAGTTGAAATGGGGAAGGCACCTGACAAAATGGCGCTGCGTACGCTTGTTCCACGAGAACTATGAAAACAAAGGACTTTTACTTAAAAAACGTTTTTTAAGCTTTAAAGTGATTAACTTCTGTGTAATAGGCTTTAAAAATGTTGGCACTTACGAATTTCCGAATTATCTGGATATAGAAAAAATGGATAAATTCTGTAAGAATAAAAACGTCTTAATTTGGCTTTAAATTCCGGCATTTGCATTGTAGAATAGTCTTTTATATCCATTTTGGGTCAATGGGTCTTTTTCGCAAAAAAAAAAAACACAAAATAAATACCCATTTTCAACTAACAATTTATAACGGATATTAGCGCGGTTTTATTAAAAGTACTTTGGTAATTAGTTGGTATTTGGTTTGATTTTTGGTTTTCATTTCTCAACCATCTTAACTCCATAAACCCCGACATACAATTTACTATGGAGTTAGAAGCAGATAATAAACTAGCTTTCCTAGACATTCTCATTATCAGGAATCCGAACCAAAGCTTGAGCCATACAGTGTATCGTAAAGCAACCCATACAGACAGATACCTTAATAGTGACTCTCACTATCATCCTATACAGTTAGCTACCGTAGGGAAATCTTTGTTTCAGAGAGCCCGCGGCATCTGTGATAAACAACACCTGACTGCTGAGCTTTAGCACGTCAAACAAGTACTGCGTAACAACAAATTGCAAGTACCACGCCTTCATCACAGAAAACGCGCCAAACCAACCACAGTAGAGCGTCAACCTGCCATCCTACCATACGTGAAGTGTGTCACTGACAAGATTGGAAACATTCTGAAGCGAGCGTCAGTCAAAACTTAGGTACTTCAAGCCGCCGAAGAAGATCAACCAATTCTCACGACCTGTCAAGTGTAATATCCCCCTTCAAGCCGCAGGCGTCTACAAACTAGATTGTGACTGTGGGCTCTCCTACATCGGGCAAACAAAGAGAAGCATAGGGACCCGCGCCAAAGAGCATGTAGCTGACATGAAACATAGGCGCGTTAACAAGTCTGCAGTGAGTGAACACGCCTTTGAGGAGCCCAGCCATTATATTAGATTTGACAAACCCCAAATTCTTGCTAGGGAACGTAGATTTATTCCTAGAATGCTTCGCGAGGCTATCGAAATAAATAAATACCCTAATTTCAATAGAGATGATGGTTGGGAAATTCCACCAGCTTGGGACCCCATCTTTCAAAAGCTTAATCCCCTCACACACACTGTAATCTAATGATACGGTTAGTTCCTTTTGCAAATAAATAAATTAATATAAAAGACGGAGGTCGGTTTTTCTCTCCAAGTTTTCTTTCGCCATTTCTTTCTTGGAGGGGCCTCCCAAATTTTATGAAATGGTGGTAGTTTCAGTAGAT
This sequence comes from Agriphila geniculea, assembly GCA_943789525.1. Lineage (NCBI taxonomy): Eukaryota > Metazoa > Arthropoda > Insecta > Lepidoptera > Crambidae > Agriphila > Agriphila geniculea. The sequence goes on along the minus strand of OX038884.1, from coordinate 2,700,436 downwards.
AGATTCTCTCTCTTTTTAGCACTAAATAATTTATAAAATAAATTATAAATCAACATAAAAGAATTAAAAATTTTGTTACATTTTAATTTCTGAACGTCTAAAAAAATTCTTCGCTTGAGGGTAGACTCACGGGCAGCTTCAGTCCCCCGTGACCACGGCAGCTGCAAAGTTGCCGAAACGTCGGGAAAACCAAAAATCAAACCAAATACCAACTAATTACCAAAGTACTTTTAATAAAACCGCGCTAGTATCCGTTAAAAATTGTTTTATTTCATGTCTAGTGAGCGCGTAAGCATGAGAAGTGAATATAAAAATATTCAGTACAAAATATAGTCAGTGTTGCCAAATTATTTGTGATTTAGACGTATTTACATAGAAAGTGGCGCCCTCATTTTTTGTCAACTCTTTATGGTCAAGCTGTACGTACTTTTAGCCTTTCCTGCAAATCTACGAACTTCAGTCCCCGAATCTACGTATTTTCTCTCAAATCTACAGCAAAATAACTTATCTCTCTAAGCTGAATGGGCTTTCATTTCCTTTTGTTTCGTGAAAATAAGTTTATAAACGATTAGTTTCACACTAATCACTTCATGACACTTCATCTGTGCCATCTTTTTCATCTATATTAATTATTCGCTACGACACACGTTGATATTTGTGCGACTCATTGTAAGACTGAATTTATCTAAAAAAATACAGCTAATATATGTTTATTAATTCCTTAAACAACCACAATAAATATAAACAATTATTTTTTTCAAGGTATGCTCTAAGTTATATTTAGAACTTTACGTGATATTTGAATATTGAATAAAAACAAAAAAATATATAATTTACTTTTTGTACCATATAAAAATAAGCAAAACATAAATAAAATAAAATAGAAATAAATAGTTTATTTATCCTTATCTGTCCTTCTGAAAACCAGCAGCCGATATTAACCCGCGCGCGTGTCCCGCTTATCGCAGCGGACGCCCTTAACTTTTCGTAAGCGGCGGCCGTAAATGTGTTAATAAATACATGTTTAAGTACTGTTTTCCTGAAAATAATGATGAAACTTAATAATTTCAATTTTCTCAACAAAACACTCGTTTAATTCACTTCATTTCCCTAAAAAAAAGTACGTACGAACTTTTCACATGCAATTTTTACTAAAATTTCATAAATCTAGTCTACGTCTTTTTAAAAATCCGCGTTGGCAACACTGGCTGTCAAAGTCACTGCCTGCCACAGACTGCAATGACGCTGACCGCGCTGACGCATATCACTGCCAGACTTTTTGGCAAGAAATTCCTTTATAAAAATGTCTGTATTATTTCAAACAGTTATAAATACTGGAAAACTATATTCATTTAACAAATCATTACGAGCATCACTTTCTAAATGCAAATGTTTATCGGTGCGGAAGTATTCAGGTACCAAAGTATTATTTGGAACAAATTAACTTTTGTAAAGGTGATTTTGAGGTTATGTATTTGCTTTTTCAGATCTTCCAAGGAAATTCGTAACATTTGACGAAGTTGTATCTCAGAGACAATCAGAGACGAGACGTAGTCTTATAGTTCAAGTAAATTCTGACTCTTCATTCAATGAGCTGTATTGTTACTGCTCCAAATATGCAGATATAAATGGTATTCACCATTACAAAAATTCTGCAGGAGAGGTAAAGATTGCTTTATTTTTTGTTGAATTAAAATTTTATTTGAGCTTATCTTAGGGAAGAGAGAGTCTTAAATATTTTGTTTACTACACTGACCTAACCTGTTAATAAAAACGAATATAACCTTGGATCCCTACCGCCTAACTCAAAGCGAGAGCGATAGAAATGCGCTGTCTGTCTTTGTTATATCATTATCAGAATGGCAAGTCTTAAACTTTAGCAATTTGAGTTAGGTGGTAGGCCTGCCGGTCAATTTAGCTCGACACCTGAAGCAAAAGCGACCCCTCTCCTATTCTCCTTGCCTCACACCACTGTCATCATGCCAGTCACATTACTACACTTTTAAAAAAAAAATACAATGTTATCGTGAGGCAAGAAAATAAAAGCTTTTGCTATCGCACCAGGTGCCGAGTTAACTTGACCTGGTTGTACCTATTTTTCTTAATTTTTTTAAAATAGTGTGTGTTCCAAGTTCTATGATCCAAAAACATCTTTTTCAGCATTTCATGCTAGTTGAGTTTAAATCTGAGGACTGCCTTAAAGATGTTTTACGCAACTGCAGTTCTCATCAAAAAGACATTGATATAATGGCATCACGGTCTCCGTTTTTATGGTTCAGAGCAGTGAGTGGCAAGCGGGAGAAACTTGTCCCCCCACAACCGCAATCTCTTGTCATAAAGGATGGCAACACTCCAATAGATGATGAAATTCTCTATGAAGAACTTGTAAAATGTTCCACTGTATCAGATCAAATACAGTTGTTATTTGATAGATCAAAATTGAATGACTTGGGTGTGAGGCTGAGGTATATGGTTGCAAGACATGTAAGTAACGCAACCCCTAACTAAACAATCAAAACTGCTTGTCAATAATTTTCATTGCATAGCATTGCATTTTCATTTTGATAGTCTAGGAGCGATGCTAAACAAGTATCACAGAATAGATAGATAACTGTGGCCTATCAAAAGTAGGCCACACTTCCAAATGGTAAATGCAATGTAAACGATTGACAAATGCTTGATCGTCTATGGATTACATTAGCATGAAAGTATTGTCTACAAAGTTATTTCTATAATATTATGTGTGCACTATAGAAATTTAATTTTTTTTCAGCTAGAAGTCATATTTGATAGCTTATATGCAAATGTGGTGGTCAGACCATTTGGTTCATCGGTGAATGGTTTTGGCAAGATGGGTTGTGACCTGGATTTAATTCTCACTAGTTCACTTACAGATGAAATGGTTAGTACCTACTTTTATTTTCACCCATTAATTTTTTCTACTTATACACGCCTGGGAACGAATCTTGAGCGGTGAAATTTAATATGCAGAAGTAATTCTTAGGTCTTGTTTGCGGGGTACGGTATGGAGACGTACATGCCGTGCCAGGCGGCAACCGTGTATAGCTCTGATTGGCAGTTCCGAGTGAAGTAAGTGCTTATTGACTTGTTGTCGGACTTTGTCCCGCACCTCCTTAAGTACAATCACGCTTAACAAAATTATCATTTTTATATGAACATTATTAATTGAACTGTTGGTGATTTTGGAACAAAAAAAGCCAAGACAAAATAAAATGTTGAGTAGATATACAGTCACTCACAAAACTACATTATATAATAATTATTACCAATTCTCATTATATTTGTTATTTCTCTCACTGCTCAAGATCTGTGCCAAGGGTTGTACTAGTATTTTTGTACTATTAGACAACATAATCGGGTTACCTACGACATTTCGAATACCAAATGATCGAAAATCAAAATATCGAACACTATTCATCGAACAGTCAAAAAATTCGAATGTTCAAAATATCGAATTTACAAATAATCCAACTATCAAAATATCAAATGGTTAATAAATCAAAGGCTCAATAAATCGAATGATTAATTTATCGAGTATGAATATTTTGCATAGTTTTTTATATCATGAACAAAAACATCTAATTACATTATTAATGGACATGTCATCTCTTTTTCCTTATTATTTTAGGCATTTTCAAACACGCATAGGCTCTTTCAATATTTCTACATATTTGTAACAGCTTGCTCTTTTACTAAAAATTCTATTATTTTTAAGAATTAAGTTTTATAAAACTTCATTAAAATATCTACTTTACTGGTTGTTAATGATGCAAAAAAACTATGCAAAATATTGATTTTGGATAAATTAATCATTTGATTTACTGAGCGTTGGATGTATTAACCATTCGATATTTTGAACATTTGATTATTTGTAAATTTGATATTTTGAACATTTGATTCTATGAACGTTAAATTTTTTGAACGTTCGATGAATAGTGTTCGAAATTTTTATTTTCGATCATTTGGTATTCGATATGGTGTAGATAACCCAACATAATCACAACATGATGAGTCTGCATAAATATAAAACTAGATATAGATTGGCTGCTTATATTGATATGAAAAATAACTCACAACTTTGCATGCATTTAGACTAACTTCCGCCCGCAACTTCGTCCGCGTGGATATTTGGAAAATCCTATGTTTTTATAATAAATCCAGGCTATATATTATCTGTGTGTCAAATTTTATCCAAATCTGTTCAGCCGTTTTTGCGTGATTGAAGAACAAACATCCAAACCCACACACTTTAACATTTAGTAGGTAGTCACGAAATTGTCTGCCAATGCGTGATTATTCTCACCTAGGGTTAAAGTACCCGCTAACCTTATAACTGTGCTGCCAGTGTGACCACCGCAAGCGGCTGGTTTACCAAGAGAAGCGCTGCTCGGGCGGGCGCGGCGCGTGGCGGCGGCAACTGGAGCTCGCGGCTGAGGTATGTTTTATTTTTTTTTATGCACAACAGAATAGTGCTTGGTCTTTTCACCTCACCTGATGTTAAGAGACGATAAGGCCGAAGGTGGATGCGCATTACACCCGGAATCCTCATCAATGAGGAACTGGCTATCTTACCTCTAATTGCCAGAACACAACAATTTTTGAATTGTTGTTATGGCGTCAGACTTAGGTAAGATGGTGGAAGCTAGCCAGGTGGACTTGAAAATTGGTGACCGTCAGAATGGCCGGTCAACCGTCGTATTTAACTTTGAAATTGTGTCGAAAAATTGCTTATGAATTGCTTATACTATTTGCTTATCATAATGAGAGAATTGCTTATTGCATAATTTAAAAGAAATAAAACATTTAAGGTTTACGTCCATCCTGACATCAGAATGGCCGGTCAACCTCTGTAGAGTAGAGTAATAACTATGTAGAAAATTTTCAATGGCCAAAAATTGCTTATGAATTGCTTATATTTGCTTATCATAATGAGACACTTCCGGAAAAGTTTTAAAACTTTTAAAACATTTTTAGTTTAGCAAAAAAAAATATTTTACAAAAACTAAAATATTAGGTCTTTACCTATGAAATTGCCGATATTTTGTCACATACAGAGAAAATAATAACTTCTATAATTTAAAATTTTAACAAAATCGTGAATATTACATCGAATTATGATCATGATAGTTAACTATCAGTAAAAATAAAGTCCATATTTTAGCTTTCGTGACATTAAAAAAAAGATCTTGAAAGTGACTCTTCTTTTGTGAGCAAAAAAAAGGGTGACCGAAGGGCTTGTAACTTAACCAAAACTTATTTTTGCGCTCATCTTAAATGGAAATAAGTTAGCATAGTGTTCAAACATTAGTACATAAAAGTTTTGTTACATGAGTGTTCATGGTTGTTAAATGAACAAAGAAAATGCTATTATGAAAAATGCAACTTCTTGAAAAATCTCCATACAAATCGGCAATTTCATAGGTAAAGACCTATTATATGGGTCATGTCTTTTTTCATTCTCTCTTCGAAAAGCAAATAAACAGGGCATGTAATTTTTTTGTCGTGTTGTCAATTGACCCCTCAAACCTTTTGTAAACCTTTTGTATTATAAACGCAATTAGCAAAATACGTCACTTTGCTCTCAAACTTTTAACAGGCGCTGGGGCTTAAACTCGTACCTAGTTTATGGAAAGAATAACAGGCTCTAGGCTTGCAAATTGTGGAATAAGCAATTCATAAGCAATTTTTCGCCCATGAAAATTTCAGTAATTCTACACAGTTATTACTCTACAGGAGGTTGACCGGCCATTCTGATGTCAGGATGAACGGTCAACCTTAAATGTTTTATTTCTTTTAAATTATGCAATAAGCAATTCTCTCATTTTGATAAGCAAATATAAGAAATTCATAAGCAATTTTTAGACACTATTTCAAAGTTAAATACGACGGTTGACCGGCCATTCTGACGGTCACGAAAATTGTACCCTCCCTGTGAATCGAACTCGGGACCCCTGCGTCTTGCACGGGTGGACGAATCACTACACCACAGGCGGTTATTTTTTTTTTCAAATAATAAACTTTATTTCTAATTTCTTTTATGCATGCTGAGTACCTACGGATTTTCTGTCATTGGTTGAAGGACATTATTGTATTATTATGTTTATCTACCTACACCCATGCTTTGAAACCTCGATAAAAGGTTCTGAAACAATGCTTATAGCCAACATTAAAACAACCAGTGTCATATCAACCACAATATCCGAATGTGCTACTACATACTGGTTGTGCTCCCGGCGCCGACGCCCAAAGGAGTTGCACTATGAAATGTACTACATTATAACACTCGTTTGGATGCTATAATGACGGCGAAAATGTGCGGTGTTATTACAAAATATTTTTAAACACCTGTTTAACTTAGAGACTGTTTAAATGTGATGCTGTCACTTTTTTTTGACAATATTGTTTTAAGGCTCCGTTACGCGAAATCATTTATCTCTGTCTTTTTCTTTACGTGTAAAGAGTATGGAAAATAACCTCACTTCTGCACTATTTCGATGTATTTCGTTGTTTTTTCATCATTATCTTTAGCACAATTATCTTTCTTGAAAAAAAGTTATTGGAGCAACTGCACAGTACGTTAAAGTGTATTTTGATGTAGAATTCAATATGTTTACGCTATTATTTACGCCAAAAATATGACAAGCGCTTTTGATGATATTCTGATTCTTTTTACAATCATCTGTGAAGTTTATAGGCAATTTAATGTTTGTAGCAACTAGGTAAACTCTTTAGCTTGTCGTATGATTTTTTTTGGTGGCTACAAGTTTACGTTTTCTATATAAAGATATGGCCCGCGCAAACCATGTTTTCCTATTACCGCCCCTTAATGAGACAGCATCACATTTTAATAGTGTCTATGTTAAACAGGTGTTTAAAAATCTTTTGTAATAACACCAATTTTGTCTTATTAAATCAGAATGTCGCTAGTAAATTAGTTAATTACTATGTGTGGAAAACAGTTTGTTGTATTTTATTATTGATTTTTTCAATAAAGAGTTGGGTGAAGATTGTTTACCAAATAAGACAAGTAAGCATAAACAGACGTCAATTTAAATATTAATAAATATGTCACAGGGTAGCCCCAAAACTTTGCCACACGAAGCAAAAGTACCTTAAATATTGAAGGTAGGAAATATTACTCAGCTTGAATTTAAAAATAATTGGCCCTTAATTCAAAACCAATCATCCCAAATAGTTGAGATGTTGAGAAGTAAAATAGTTGTTCAGTTTCCAGTTGATTGGAATGGAAAAAGGAGTCTTTTACGTCATCACCAACTAAAATATATGGAACAAGCATTGCGCTCAAAAATTGGCACCACACGAAAAGTGCAACTAAGTGGATGGAGCTAAAAATGCTGGCATTTAATTATGCAGCACAAAGCGTCTGAGCACTGATTGCTTATTGGCGACCATAATTTGTATACTCATAGATATTTTCCATACTTAAACGAAAGAATATGATACGTTTATATCTGCTTATTTTTACTGCCTTCTTTGCGTCTTTTACACCATTTGACTACACAGGACGTTATTTCTAATAAACTTTCTCTTTCTCTCTTTGCGGTACAATACAAATTGCAATTATTGTAAAGAACGTTAACATCAGTCACCGGGTGCGTGGCTGGCCTTACTAAAGCTGAGCGGATTGTAATTTTTCGGCATTGTAGTGCCATTTTTTCATTTCCCAACCTGTAACAGTGTGACTGGTTGGGATATTTTAATAAAAAGTTGCCATTGAGTAATAGGTGTGACAACCAGTCACAGTGTGACAGTTGATGGTGTGACAGTTGATTGTGTGACTCGTTGGGAACAAATGCATTTTTTCATTAAGCAATATTTGCTTGCAATTAAGGCCAAACCACACAGCGGGCGTGGCGTGACGGGACGTAGTACATTACAACTGCTCAGCGTCGCGTCGCCGTCCCGTCCCGTCACGCCACGCACGCTGTGTGGCTTGGCCTTAATTGCAAACAAATATTGCGTAATGAAAAAATGCATTTGTTCCCAACGAGTCACACAATCAACTGTCACACCATCAACTGTCACACTGTGACTGGTTGTCACACCTATTACTCAATGGCAACTTTTTATTAAAAATATCCCAACCTTGGCCTTTACACTTCCATAGATTTTAGTTGTCTGTTTCACGTCGTGTAGGTGGTGGAGGCGCGCGCGGCGGGCGCGGCGCGGGTGACGCGCGTGCTGCACGCGCGCGTGCCCATCGTCAAGTTCGCGCACGACCTCGCGGCGCTCGAGTGCGACCTGTGCTTCAACAATGTGTGAGTTAAGGGTTGTTTGATCGAAAGTGGCGCCCTCAGAGGTTTTTTTTATGTACTACGGGATAGTGCTTCATCTCACTTGGTGTTAAGTGACTATAAGGCCGAAGGTGGAAGCGCACTACTCCCGGAATCCTCATCACTGAGGAACTGGCTATCTTACCTCTAACTGCCGCAACACAACAATTTTTAAATTGTTGTTATGGCGTCATACTTATACGTTATACTAAGTATTTAATAAATTATTAATAGAAAAAGATTTTAATAATGTTGTACGTGGACTTTTTAGGGCCAATGATCAAGTGTTTTTAGAAGCTACATGCCCTCGTAGTCATTCGTAGAAGTAGATAGCAAATGTGTCAAAAACGGCCACTTTTATCAGTTTTGCTATCTACTTCTAGCAGTGACTACGAGGGAATGTAACAATACCTAAAATGCTGGCGAGTCGCATTCCAATGCTGCTTGGAGCATTTGGCACCAAGTATATCAAGACAGTTTACTCGGTTTGATCAGTCCACCACTACAATAAAAGTCTCAGCTTCACACAACCAAGATGCGCCTATTTCAATTATCCCACGTATTGTTCAGTTGCGTAGACACTTGTACCACAAAACTGCACCAATTTTAAGACACTTACAGCCGTTTGCACTAAACTCAAGTTAGGCGTGTCCTAGTTAAGTTATTTCTTAGCTTAGGAACAGCCTAAAAATGCCGAGCTGAAATTTTTGTTTGCACTAACAGACTACGTCGTAACTTGGGCATCGCCTTGCTAAGAGAAAGAATGAACGAATGTAAATATTAATTGTTTATGGATTTTTAAGCCGGCGAAGTAATATAGGTCATAGAGTACTTTTTTTGTTATAACATCACATTGATTCATTCGTGAGTTAAAAGGAGACGAAAGATAAGGCGTTGGTTTATTTTATTTGGTAGGGTGATCGAAAAAGTTATGTCATCAACTGTCAATTTAGAAAATGGAAATCAAATCGCGGTAGTGTTGCCAATGGTACGGTAATTGCCGTATTATACGGTAATTGGGGTCAAAAATTAACCTTGAAACGGCAGCTTAATGCAGAAGTTTACATACAAGTACAGTTATTTTATACGTTCTTATTATTTTATAAGTGCAGTAATTGTATTGGAATACTGCAATTTTTGCGATTTTCCACCGAGTCGTTTAGTAATTCAATTATTTAAATGAATGTTCCATGAATCTTCCATTTTTCAGCAAATATTTCTGTTTTTGTCACAATTGACGGCCACAGGCTATAACCACAGATTTACAATTCATAACATAGGAATTTCTTAAGCCTTGGGCGCTCGATATTGGGCGCGTAAGTTAAGAATAGCCTAAAGTGCATTTAGGAACGTCCTAAGGTTAGTGCAAACCAATTTTTTGCTAAAAATGTCTTAAGTTAGTTAGGAAAAGACTTAGGCGATTCTTAAGTTTAGTGCAAATGGGTGAATATCCACTATGAATCAATTTGCGAATAATTAAAATAGTTACCGAACCGAATTCGACAAAATGGCGCCAAAAATTCAATTGTGGGATTTGTCACGTTGCTTATAGCCATCATCATCGTTTAGGTCCGGCGTCCACATGTCGGAGCTGTTATACGCGTTTGGCAGCATAGACCCGCGAGTGCGTTTACAAATTCTAGCAGTGCGTCGCTGGGCGGGCATGGCTCTCGTCGCTTATAGCCATCATGATCGTTTAGGTCCGGCGTGCACATGTCGGAGCTGCTGTACGTGCTGGGCAGCCTGGACGCGCGCGTGCGGCCGCTGACGCTGGGCGTGCGGCGCTGGGCGGCGGCGGCGGCGCTGACGTCGCCGCACCCGGGCCGCTGGATCACCAACTTCCCGCTCACGCTGCTGGTGCTGTTCTTCCTGCAGCAGCGCGCCGGGGGCGGGGCCGTGCTGCCCTCGCTCAACTACCTCGTTAGAAAAGCAGGTTGGTGTAGTGCTCATTTTTACTCATTCTAACTGTATAAAAACTTCGACTCCCAATTATGACTACCACTACATTTAATGTAAAAAAAACTATATGTTTGACGATGGTATGGTCAACCATACCATACTGCCGTGCATAAGCTATAATGCCGTTAACCGATCTTGCAATTCAGCTTTCATTAAATCTACAGAGCAACAATGTCTGACATAAGATCATTTATACTTTTAAATATTTCGACCCATTTTTTATCAACACTGATTTTGATTGCGTGTTCTCATCAAAAATCGGGACAATTTCATCAATATCGGGACTGTCCCGGCAAAATCAGGACGGGTGGCAACCCTGCCTGAAGCCGAATTTGACCTTTTGATATCATTTAACACAGGAAAAAATACGCCATCTAATTATCTAACCCATTTTTTTTCTATCTTTTTAATTACCTGAGAGAGCGACACGAAAAACGCCGTTATTTGGTCAACTTTTAGAAGAATACAATGCTAATTACGATACCATAGCTAAAACGTGGTTAAAATTTTATAACAAATTTAGACCTTCCCCGTCATTTACAATTAAGTTATAACTTAATTTCCGTAACTAATTCTACCAAACTTTCATACGGTTAAAATATTTTAACTGTTTTGTGGTCAAGTTTCCATCAGTTTATTAAGTATAGCTCTACATAAAGATTTTAAAATAAGTTCACCTAAAAGCTCTTTAAAATACCTATTAAATGATATATAAAAATTTAGAAATTGGTTACATAGTTTTCAGCGTCGATTTTTGATTAAAACGCGAATATCTTGAAATTACATTTTTGCAGATTACGGCATTATAGTGTATGGACGGCAGCATATTGCTAGTTAAGTTACATTTTTTTTGTAAAAATTCATAAATTCATACTACCTTACAGTGCGTCGCTACCTACTTAATATTATAAAGGCGAAAGTTACTGTCTGTCTGTTACGTCTTCACGCCTACACCGCTGTACAGATTATGACGAAATTTGGTACGGACGGATATACATAGGACCTTGGGGAAGGACATAGGTTACTTTTTATCCCACTGCTGGGCACGGGTCTCCGCCCGCACGATGTAACCTGTAGTCCACGCGGGTGAAACTTCGGACGGAAAGCTACTCTACAATCATATATTGAAGACGCTTTTGCCTCGTGAACTAAGATAACCTTATCTTACGGCACAGAATAGATATATGTACTACCGTTAGGGTTGCCAACTCTTGAAAGCACCAACCCGGGAGGTGTAGGCGGTTCAATGGGTTATCGATGTTAAAAATGCCGGTTTGTGAAAATAGTATCGTTTACTGACAAAATTACACAAGTTTCAACGAAAGAGTGACAAAATTTAGAGAACACGTGTTTTTTAAAGATCTCAGGGTAGCGCGGTGTCGCTTCCATGAGGGCTCGCGGCAGACTGGCTGGGCGTTGGCTTTGCATCAGCGATATTCGCGGGGACGACGCCGTACTACCCTCTTTTATTTAACAAAAATAAAAACTAATTATAACATAAAGAGCGCGTCGCTTACATTCCCCACCCCAGTGCTGGCTCAGCACTCCTGAACCATAGGGATTCTAGCTACGCGCGCCGCTGACCGCTTCAACGTACCAGTTTTTGTGCGAAGCTCGACGACTCGTATGCGCCCGTCTCGACCCGGGAAGACCTGCTGGACGATGGCCTTTGGCCACACATTGCGAGGGGCTGCTGGATCCACGACCCGGACCAGATCTCCTACCTTCAGAGGCTCCTGCTCCTGATTCCACTTACGGCGTGGTATGAGGTCTGGTAAAACTTCGACTAGCCACCGCTTCCAGAACATGTCAGCCAACCTTTGCGATTTGCGCCATTGTTTGCGCAAGTACAAGTCACTGTCGTCGAACTTACCTAGCGTTGGCAGATTTGATGCGGTTCCTAATAAAAAATGATTAGGTGTGAGAGATTCCTCGGTATGAGGCTCCACGGACACATGAGAGAGTGGGCGGCTGTTGACAATATTTTCAACCTCCGCTAGAAGGGTATTCAATACTTCATCCTTCGGCGCTCGCTCCTTTAATATTACTCGGAGTGCCGTTTTGATGCTCCTTATTAGTCTCTCCCAAGCCCCACCCCAGTGTGGGCTCAGAGGAGGAATGAAGGTCCATTCGGCAGCGTTGTTGGCAGCTTCGGCTCTAAGTGCCTCGTTGTCGAGCTCCAGCAGTGACCGCTTCAGCTCAGTGTCTGCTCCCCTAAGGTTGGTCCCGTTGTCAGACATTATGTGCCGGGGCCAGCCTCGCCGCGCCGCCATCCGCCTGAGTGCCATGATGAGTGAATCAGTGGAGATGGAATTTACCGTTTCGATATGCACCGCGCGTACGGTGAGGCATGTGAATATAACTCCGTACCGCTTCTCACGTCGGCGCCCCACTGTGACTTCCATGGGGCCGAATAGATCAACCCCACAGTGGGTGTAAGGACGCTGATGATGGTCCATCCGTGCCAAAGGTAAGTCACCCATTCTAGGTACCTGTGGTTGTGCCTTTCTGATTCTACAAAACATGCACTGTGACTCTACACCTCTGACAGTCGGTCTTATTTTTAATACCCAGTATTTCTGTTTCAGAGCGTTTACGACGGTCTCGTGGTTCCCGTGCGCAGCCTTCACGTGGTGGTGCATGACGACCAACCGCGCGACCCGGTGCTTACCGTCTAATATGAGCGGCCTTTTAGTTTCAGGTGGCACACCGCGAGCAGCATCGATGCGGCCTCCGCAGCGCAGGACTCCGTCTTCGTCAAGTACTGGTGATAAGGTAAGTAATCTACTAGCGCGATCAATACATTTACCTTTCCTTATTGCAGATATCTCCGCTGAAAAAGAATCCATTTGACTTTGTTTTATTAATAATAATTCAGCTTTTTCCATTTCCATTAAAGTTGTTTGATTAATTTTCCTACATTTATTTATAAATCTTAATACCATAGCGGTTGACCTTAATAATCTCAGCCAAGAAGAGAAACGTTCAGCATTTGGAACAGGTAAGTTATCAAAACCCTCCTGGATGAGGTTTACGTGTTCCTGGTCGTCCTCCCTTTTGTAAGCGTTGACGTCATGCGGCCAACTCGACTGTTCACCCAAAAGAAACGATGGGCCCGAAAACCATTCATTGTGAAATATAGCAACATCATAATTTTCCCTAGTGCCGATATCAGCTATATTTAATTTCGTAGGTATGTACCTCCATTCGGTTGATTTAGTCAAATCATCTATTTCGCCCAGTCGCGACGCTACGAACATTTTATAGTTACGCGCGTCATTGTTAATCCAGTGTAGCACTGTAGTCGAGTCGCACCAAAAGAATCTTTCGGTAATTATAAGTTTATGCTCTTTCGCAATCGTATCGGCCAACCTAGCTGCGAGTACCGCCGATTGGAGTTCCAACCGTGGTACACTTGTTATTTTCAAAGGCGCGACTCGGCCTTTGCTCGCTACCAATACGACTTTTATCGACCCGTTATTGTCAAACCACCGCCAGTATGCGACAGCGCACATCGCTTTTGACGAAGCATCACAAAATAAATGTAGCTGTAGATTGTGATAGTTATTTTTCCCACTGCTAAACGTCGTAGCGGATTCCGTAGCAACTGGAGCGCTCGTAGGCCTCGTAGCCGCTTGTCGTAGCAGGGGCGGCGCGGGCGCGGGCGCGCGGGGAGTTTTTATCTGTAGCACTGGGTTGCGTTCCGAAGGTACGCTCCGAGTGCAACCGGAAGCTCTAACGTCGTTCCAAACATTAGAGCGTGACGTTCGGTTGTTACAACTTTCCCGTTCCAAACGTCAGAGCGTTGCAACCAAACAACCATCAAAATTGATGGTTGTAAAACGCTCTGACGTTTGTCTATAGAAAAAGTGTCAATGTCATTTGACATTATTTTGTATTTGGATGTTTTTGTGTCTAATTTTCAAATAAATCATGGTAGCTTCGCAAAAAAACAGTTTTTATTTGATTTTGTATCAAGGAAAGTTTAAATTATTTCTTTTCCAAGTGGAAAATGAAGACTTTGTATTGACATTGACATTTAAAGTTCTTGGTCGTTCCTAACCTTAGAGTGAGTTAAAAAACAACCAACAACCGGCACTCTAAGCCTCTGAACGAAACCCTGCGCTCGGGCTCGATAACGGTTCATTGTTTGTCTCGGTCACACTTACGGGCGGTGCAGTTTCTATCTTCGTCGCGCGTGTGGAATGCAGATAACAACGCGGCACGCGCAGATCGGCTATCTCGTTCAAGCGCCGTACCCAGCTGATCCATTTTTCGTAAACAATGTCCGATATTGTTTCGTCCCAGCCGGTGTTATCTTTCCATACATCTTGCAACATGATTTTACCTTGGATGGTGAACGGTGTCAGTAGGCCGAAGACATCGAATATCGACATAACTACAGCGAGCATTATTCGTTTAGTAGGTCTGCACTCACCTCGTCGTATGTTTTCAGGAATCCGTTTCAGAGACACGTCGAAACCGAGTTCGTCCTGCGCTGGATACCAAATCATACCGAGAGTGCGTTCACCACCGTACTGCGTATCCGATTTGAACCTTACGGCCACTTCACCTAAAGTTTCTTTTGGCAAGCTACTTAAAACAGACTTACTGTTGCTCGTCCAATTTCTTATCTCGAAACCTCCTTGCTTATGGATTTCTGTGACGTTTTTAATCATTTCTATGGCGGCGGCGTCATCTGGCAGGCTGTCTATATAATCGTCCATGTAATGTTGTTCAAGTACTGCAGCTACGGCGCGAGCGGCGGTCGGGTGGGATGACTCATACAGTTGCGCATTTTTGTTTTTAATAAACTGAGCTATGAATGGCGAGCAGTTTGCGCCGAAAATAAGTGAAGTCATTACGTACGTTTTTACTTCGTCCTGTGACCTTTGACCTTTCCATATGAAACGAAATGCATTTTGGTCTTCAGGTTTTATTTTTATTCGTAAAAACATGTCCTTAATGTCTCCGGCGACACCCACCTTATTTTCTCGGAAACGTAGCATAATACCGAACAGGGAATTAAGTAAATCAGGACCTGTTAGTAAATAGTCGTTTAACGATTTACCTTGTACCTTTGCGGCGGCATCGAACACCAAACGTAGTTTTTTCTTGTTGGGGTTATTTACCCCAAAATGGGGTAAATACCAAGTTTTGGGCGGTTGCTCGGTGCTTTCCATTTGTTTGGCAAAATCGTTAGTTAAGAGGTGATTAATGCGTTCCTCATACTTACTAGCATATTCTTCGTTGGCCATCATTTTTTTATTTAAGCTATTGAAACGGGATAGTGCGTAAGAATAACTGTCGGGTAACTTACAGTTGGGATCTTTCCATGGTAAGCCGACGTGCCACCTGCCATCAATAAGTTCCGCGCTGCTCTGCAGCGCAGCCATCGCGTGCACGTCATCCCTGTTTTGCCGTGGTTTACCTGACTGGGAGTGTCAGTCGTCGATGGAGAAGGAACGACGAACCTCCTCGTGTAGGTCGCGCAGCGCGCGGTCGCGGTCGTCCAGCCCCGCCGGCGGCGACAGCGCGCCACAGCACGGCACAGCTTCCGCGAGCAACAAACTGGTATGCGAAGCGGTGCGCGGCGGCGACTTCACTTCTAAGCGCATCACACCGTGCATGCACCAGCCTAGGGGTGTTCGAGTAGCTGACGGCTCACTAATTTTACCCACATTCATTTCTAAAGGAACTAACAAATGATAGTTATCCTGTCCGATCAATATCTCAGGTTTACATAAATTGTTATAATCTATTTTAACATTTTTCAAGTGATTATACTTTTCAAAATCAGATAAACAAACATCTTGGACAGGTAAGTTTAAATTACTTACACTACGGACTTTAATATCAAATGACTGATTATTATCATCATAGGTACTTGACAAGCTCAAAGTAACAACAGTAGAATTACATACATAGGTGTTATTGTCCCAAGCACCGCGGATGCTCATCGTCTCGGTGCGACCGCGCAGCCCTGCGCGGGCCGCCAGCTGATCGCTAATTAACGATACGCTGGACCCGTCGTCCAGTAAAGCGCAAGTACTTATTTTACCTTTAGGACCGCACACTATTACCGGCACTACTTTCAACAGCACTTTATTGTTTGTCGAACTCAGATGTGCGATGGTTTCCGTCAGCGGAGCAGCGCTCGACGCGGACACGTCTTCCTCAGCTCTCGGCGGCGGCGGCGGCGCAAAGCTCTCACGCCGCGTGGGCTCAGCTCTCGGCGGTGGCGGCGGCGGCGTCGGCGCAGCGTTGTCGCGCCGCGCGGGGTTATGCAGTAATCGGTGGTGCGCTTGGCCACAGTTATCCTTGTCGCAGGCGGGCGCAGAACAGGTTTCTCTGTCATGTTGAGATACCAGACATTTGTAGCAAATTCCATTGCGTTTGACATATTGCCATCTGTCTTTTCTTAAGGCCTTTAGAAACACTTTGCACTTAATTAGTACATGCCCGTTCTTGTTACAAAAGTTACATTTTTCTTCACTGTTCTGTAATAACACGGTGTGGTGAGGGTTCTTCACGTAATTCTCACGGGTTGTGTTTTTGTTGTAATGAACACTGCGTGCGCTCATTATTATTAAATTAGATGTGGCAGCAGTTTTTATCGCTTCCTCGTTCAGAAAATCGGATATCATGTTTATTCTTGACCTGTTGTTGACATCTTTGTTTTCTTTGAGTAGTGGAAAACTATAATCTGACCACTTTGAAATCAATATCGTGGGAAGCTTTGATAAAATTATATTAGATAAATGCATGCCACGTAAATATTCATCACGCCCCACTGCTCGAACAGCTGATATAAAATTTTGTATTTTTACAGAAAAAGGAACGATTTCACTATGATAATTCGGCGGCAACGGTTGCAGTTTTTTCAAGTCTTGCGTTATTTTATATAATAAAATATCTGGGTTACCGAATCTCAATTCTAGGGTGGCCATCAGCTGATCGGGTGACGTCGCGCACATTAACAGGGCTGCGACGGCGTCCTTGGCTGCTCCTCGAAGACATTTTCGCAGTCTCCACACGTTCTCCATTTCGCTGAAACCACATATTCTAGTGGACTCTTCATATGCTTGCTTGAACTGGAGCCACTCAAGCGGATCTCAATAAAACTCTGGTAAATCTTTAGGTACACTCATTCGACTTAGTAATTGAGTGTCGGTCGAATTATTAGCTGCAGAAGTGGTGGCTTCTTTCAGTGCTGTAGCCAACAGCTGGACTGTTCCATGTAGCTGGTCCAGCGCGCCCGAGTGGAGCCCTTGGCGGGGGCGGGCTGTACCGGTTCCATATCCTGCTGACTTTGTTGAAGCCACTTCTCGACTTCACTGCGAGTATGTTGACTTCTACGGTCACCTTCAAGCGGACTGTCTTCATCTTCTAGGTCGGCTAGGTCAGCTTCGAGTCTTTTATCGATAAGTTCCATTTGTATCCTAGCCTTTTGTTCTGCCGCTTCCAATAGGAGCCTGTTGCGTCTTGCCTTGACGGAAGATGACGTTGAAACATGCGAGCTTTTACGATGTCTAGGGACGACGCCATCTTGTGAAGCTGTTTCGTTATATTTAATTGTCACTGGTTGCTGTAACGTTTTGCAGGTTGCAGGCTGCTGCGATGGTCGGCCCGGTTGAGCAAGCTGTGTTGCGGCGCCCGCTTCTGACGCATGCTGTGTCGCGGCGCCCGCTACAGACGTTGACGCTTTGGGCGGTTGCGGCGATAAAGGCGGTTGATCATCACGTGGCACTTGTAATTTCACTGGCTCAGACTTCACACTTCCTTCGGGCTCTAAGCTGACCGGATTTAAGTTCGCAGGCACTGTATTTTTACTCGCGTTACGCGTGCGTACCATTTTCGGCGGCGGTGTATGGTACATCGGTAACAATCCGGCTCGAAGGACCAGCTTTGTAGGCGGTTCAATGGGTTATCGATGTTAAAAATGCCGGTTTGTGAAAATAGTATCGTTTACTGACAAAATTACACAAGTTTCAACGAAAGAGTGACAAAATTTAGAGAACACGTGTTTTTTAAAGATCTCAGGGTAGCGCGGTGTCGCTTCCATGAGGGCTCGCGGCAGACTGGCTGGGCGTTGGCTTTGCATCAGCGATATTCGCGGGGACGACGCCGTACTACCCTCTTTTATTTAACAAAAATAAAAACTAATTATAACATAAAGAGCGCGTCGCTTACAGGAGGATTTTAACAAATTGGAGGGGGGGGGGGGGGGCTTTCTTCACAAAGTACTTTTTTTAACACGTTTTTATTAGGTTGCTTTCTCGTTTGTCCGAGGATCTGATGATGGAGCCGGATGAAAGCCATAGGAACTTTATAATAAAACCACGCTACCCCATCGAGTTTGAGATCGTTTGAATCGTCTTGACGAGTACTTTGTTGGGAAATAGTGTCCGAGGATCTGATGATGGAGCCGGAAGAAAGCCATAGGAACTCTATGATAAAACCACGCTACCCCATCGAGTTTGGACTCGTTTGAATCGTCTGGATGAGTTCTTTGTTGGGAAATAGTTTCCAGGGTCTGATGATGGAGCCGGAAGAAGGGACTAGGACTCTGTAATAAAACCATGCAACCCCATCGAGTTTGGGCTCGTTTGAATCGTCTTGACGAGTGCTCCGATAGGAGATGGTATATTTTTAGTCTTAGCTCGTTAACTAAAAAGCAGAAAATAATAAATTTACTGAAAAAAAATATAAACCTAAAAAATTTAAACCTAAAAACGTGGGGCGCGTTTTGTTAAATTTATCATCCATATTGTCTATAGACTCTATTGCATGCGCCCCACGTTTTTAGGTTTAAAATTTTTAGGTTTAAAATTTCTGTAGGTATAGGTTATTAGGGTTATAAATATTTACAAAAGAATTTATTTTTTACTTTTTAGTTTGTTTTTACTAGTCCGTTTTAATATTTTTAGTCCGATTTTTTTGTAATAATTTTTATAATAGGCTTTCTTACTCGCGGATCGAGACGAACTGCCCCTGATTTTGTAACTTTGTTACATTTCTGTTTATTAAGGACCAATGTGACAACTATCTTACTTAAAGCAGCAATGTAACTGCAGTTTCAATCGAGAATTGTTAGCAACAGAATAACGTAATCAGCCCCCCGACGCTGTCATTCTCCTCGATATAAAATATAAATATATAATACCTAACTTATGCTGCTCCACGTCTGGGACCTATTCTCGTCGTCACTACACACGGGGACAGACATCTATGAAAACGTCGATGGAAAGGACGGCGCGTTCAAAACACCCGTGGATTTACCGTGTAGTGGGAGAAGGAGAATCGCAGAGCGAAGGCGTCAGATTTGATTTTGTTAATTTATGATAGTAAGTTACTTTTAGAAAAAAACCGGTGATATTATTGTGTCCCGGGAGCACGGGAGGTTAATCATTATTACCGGAGTCTCCCGGGATTTCCGGGAGGGTTGGCAACCCTAACTACCGTACAGAATGGACACTCCGCCCCGCCCCAGAATCAATTACCTCACCCCGCCCCGAGAGTTCGTGTGCCGAATCGTATGCTCATTCGAGTTTATCAAGTCAACTTATTTAGATATTCAAAGCAATGCGTCGTAACTTTATTTACCAAAAAGTTCGAATTATGAATTAAACGCCGCCCATAAAGTACAAACTGCACGGTAGCCCTAGACTTACACAGTTGCGCTTGTACGAAAACGTCTTGTGTCGTCATCTGTTCATAATGGGGCGGTTGTATGGAGTGTCCGGGGTGTGCTTACGGTACGACTTACCGCTCAATCAGAGCATTCGACGAGACGCCTCGCGAGCAACCAGGGGCCGTACCGGCTAACGAATCGAGCTTCGGAAAATTTACCGAGTTTCAAATTAAAAAAGATAAATTGAAGTAAGGAATTACTTATTGTACTATTTGTTGAAGTTATTTGGAAGATATGGATGTTTGTGTGACCTCATGAATTAGGGTTCGCCATTTTGGCCAAATTGGAGCTCGATTTATCTGTTTTAATTTGAAACCCGGCAGATTTTTCGGAGCTCGATTCGTTAGCCGGTACGGCCCCTGACCATGTCGATATGTCGCGGGCAAATTGTGTCGCAAGCAAATTGTATTATTCCGCGTTTTACAAACGGTGTCGTTCGTTTACAAACGCTCGCTGTTTTGCAAAATGCCGAAAGCAAATTGTAAATTGCCTTGTCATTTTATAAAATGCCATAACCTTTGATAGAAAATTCAATAACCATTTACAAAATGACGCGGCAAATTGAAGTATTTTGTTCTTTTTCTGACTACGCGCGGCAAACAGAACAATAAAAATTGTTTTAAAAAACAAAAAATCGACTTCAAAACCCCACTCTACCTCTAAAAAGCAATAAATAATATTGAAATCACTAGATACGCATTATCATTGTAATGAAACACGTCTATTGAAGTCGGGTGGGGCTGGAGGACAACTTTTTATTTATTTATTCTTGTTAGAATATGTTGCCCCACCCGACTTCAATAGACGTGTTTCATTACAATGATAATGCGTATCTAGTGATTTCAATATTATTTATTGCTTTTTAGAGGTAGAGTGGGGTTTTGAAGTCGGTTTTTTGTTTTTTAAAACATTTTTTTTTAATTTTTAATTTTAGTGTAAGTACCTTTTGTATTAGATATATTATCTAGGTAGATAGAAAAATCGGTTTGGCCAAACGTGAGATAATCGCGGACAACCATACATACGGGTCAAACTGAGAAGAGAACCTCCTTTTTTGAAGTCGGTTAAAATACCAATACCTTGTCCTAAGTGTAACAAATACTTTTCTGAAAACCGCATCAAAATTGGTTCGGCTAAACGCGAGATAATCGCGGACAAACATACATACATACGAGTCAAAGTCAGAACCTTCTTTTTTTGAAGTCGGTTAAAACACTAAAACCTTCTCCTAAGTATAACAAATACTTTTCTGAAAACCGTATCAAAATCGGTTTAGCCAAACGCGAGATAATCGCGGACAAACATACCTACATAATACGAGTCAAACTCAGAACCTTCTTTTTTTTGAAGTCGGTTAAAATACTAAAACCTTTTCCTAAGTGTAACAAATACTTTTCTGAAAACCGCATCAAAATCGGTTCAGCCAAACGCGAGATAATCGCGGACAAACATACATACATACATGTCAAACTGAGAACCTCCTTTTTTTTGTTTTTTGAAGTCGGTTAAAAATGGCGTCTAATAGTGGTTTTATGACACAGAAAAATATTGAAAGCAGTGCAAATTCTATGTGTTCAAATCAGGGATTGAAATACCGTTAAAAAAAATAACGATATAAAAAAAATACCGTTAAAACATTTTATCGGTAAATTTACCGGTAAAAATAACGTTAAAAATATTTTACCGGTAAAATTAACGTTAAATATAGCGTTAAATTTAGTACCGGTAAAATTATCGGTAAAAAATTAACGTTATTAATTGGAATAACGTTAATTTTAAAATTAATGTTAAAATTAACGTTATTTATTGACATAACGTTAATGTTAAAATTAACGGTAAAAAGAGTAAAAATTAACGTTATATTCAAAAATAACGTTAACATTCCCTGGTTCAAAATCAAATAATATTTTACAAAAAAAGCATTGTTTTAAAGAAATTTGTTAAAGTGAGTTAAGAAACATTTACGATTCACAAGTAGGAGCAGTAAAAAAGCCGTGGACAATACGTGTTATCCGGCACGAAAAAAAATGCTAAGGTGTCTATGGAATCTGGTACTCGGAGGACTCGGATTTGCCTTCGGCATTTTGCAAAACAGCGAGCGTTTGTAAACGGACGCCGCCGTTTGTAAAACGCGGAATCATACAATTTGCCTGCGACAACTACACAGCATTATTTTAAATTAAACAGTTGCGGATGCTCAGCATTTAGATATAAAAAATAATCATAATTACTTACCTTTCTATATCTTTCACCCCCAGGTAAGGACGACATTCGAATAGCGGAAGAGAACGTAAACTGCACGTTCTTACGCGACATGAACAAGTTGCCGCCCGACACTTACGGCCAGAAGCCAGATAACCTGGAAACTCTGCTGCTGCAGTTCTTCGAGTTCTACGCCCAGTTCGACTTCCAGGACAAAGCCATCTCCATCAACGAGGGAACTGCTGTCAGGAAGCCGAACGCACAACCCTTGTACATAATCAACCCGCTAGACCAATCCGTTAATGTAAGTAGGAATGTTAGCTACGAAGAATGTCAGAGATTACAAGCTGAAGTGAGGAATGCTGCATGGCAGCTGGAAGCTGAAATGGAGGGACAGAAGTCTGACGACTGGGGCATCCTCGGGCTCATAGAAAAGAAAGCATCGAAAGGGCTTAAAAAATTGCTTAGAGTAGGAAATTCACATAGACTGGTTTCAGTGAAAGACCTATTTGTGGACAAAGATGAAACGAACCCGCAAGATGGTATTAGGAGTAAATTACAAAGACTGACTGAAAAAAGTGAAAAAGAAGTAGAAAAAAATGTCAAGGAAATGAAAGAGCAGATGACCATACCAGAAAGAGAGAAAAAAGAGTCGGTGAGGTTTAAAAATAGACAAGTAGCAAATGAAGTGTACAGAATACGAAGAGACAAAATATTATAGTTTTGTGTAACGCTCGTCATTTTGAAATGATTGTGAACAAAATTAATAGAATGAAAAACTATTAGACATGTTTACCATTTGATATAAAATTATTAGAGTATATTTTTACCAAAGTGTGGTGAAACAAATCACAGTCTGTGCTTGAAGATAAGAAAGTATGTTTGTTTGTATTCATAGATATTTTGTAAATAGCAGATTGTAGTGAAATACTGTTCGTTGATTTGTTGTGTGCGGTTAAGGAGATGGATGAAATGTAAATAAAGAAATTGGAAACTGTACAACTTATGTTATTATTTTACATAATTACATTAAACATAAAAAATAAATACAATCAAAAATATCAAACATCACATAATAATCATTGCTTATAATATAATCGTTGTAGATATAGCTAATGTTTCGTTACACAATCTTTCTTTTTATTGACTTCAGTCGGCAAACTTTTTTTTATAGATATGTTTATTTCGCTATAAATCGAGATACAAGTTATTTCATTGACTTAATTTCATAGGAGTTTAACAGTTCTACTATTATGTATTCTGTGGTTTAACATAAATATTTATTGGCCGGCGTGTGATTCATATCTAACAATAAAACTGCTTGATTTTAACATAGAACATTAGGTTTAATGTCTCCGCTGCACCAGGCAGACCGGATACATAGAAAATTTAAATCATTCAAAACAAAATAGGGCCACTATATTGTTTTACATACAAACGAGCTAATTTCTAAAGGTTTTTTAATATAAAATCAATCAGTTTTATTTGAATTTGATACTGTTTGAAAGTGTTATAGTCAATTTGCGAACTTTACCGTCCATTTTACTGTATATTTCTCCTATTCACCGTGTCAGTTAGAATAGACGGAAATTTTATTGGAGTTTCATAAAAAATACGCGTTTAACATTTTGCAATTCTTTCGACAGTAAGTTCGCAAGTTGACTATTACAGCTTTCGAACAATATCAAATTCAAATAAAATCATATTTTCAGAAATTAGCTTGTTTGTATGGAAAACCAATGGCAACTATTTTTGAGCAGTTTGTAGCGAGTTATTGCCTCAGCAATTTCCTAACAAACACCTCAATTTTAGGGTTGACAACGTCGTATTTATACGTCAAATTGTCGTCTTCGACCATTTGCTTGCACAACACTAAATTGTCACCGCACAGCTTCTGAAACGAGTCGCGGTACGTCGGTTTGTCAAACGCTGCGCATACGCACTCTATCGCGCTGAGTTTGACTTCACTGTTATTTGCGATTTCTATAATTTTATCAGCACATTCACTGGTCCACACTGTTTCTTCCAAGAATATATTGTATCGTTCGTTTTGGTCGAATACGCGACACTGGAAATAAACGAAACTTATAGAAAAAGTGATATTTTTTTTATAAATATTAAAAACAAGAATGCCCTGCCAAAAACGAACTAAAAAGTTTAATAACAAGTGTCATTGCAGACCGTTTTGTGGATCAATTTTTAATCAAAGAGGTCCCCCGACTGCAATGACACTTGTTATTTAACTTTTTGGTTCGTTTTTGGCAGGGCAGTCATATTTTGAATATTTATTTATTTTTATTTCACACATTTTAGTGACTAATTATATAGTTTTTAAATGTGTTCATTAAGGCTTTTCATTTGATGCCCATATTATAATTATTGAAGAAAAAAGTATTTTTTTCACATTTGAAAATAGCGTCGTACAGTCGCCATATTAAGTATTTGCAAAAAAATTAAAGCCAGTGTCACTCGGAATGATGTAAGGGTTCTAACGATACCCCATACGTCCAAATCCGTTGAGCCGTTTAAGAGTTATAATAGAATAAAGGAACTCACATACCCACAAACATACATGAACCCTGAATACATATACATACACTCCTTTTTAAACAGTCGTATAAATAGTAGAATACTATTTTAATTTCAATGTATTACATACCTCGTCACTGATCTCATCGGCCATGCACACCTCAGACTTGAAGTCTAGCAAAGCTATAATTGCTAACAATGGCAGCGCCACATCGCTCGTGGCCAGCTGTTCCCGCAGCCACGTGGCAGCCCGCGACGCCACTACCTCACTAAATGACGTCACCGCGCCGTCCTGTGACGTCACCTCGCCGTCCTGTGACGTCACCGCGCCGTGGCGGGCCCGCCACAATGCGTCCGCCACGCCCTGGCGGATGGCGGCATCATCGTCCTCTAGGCATGTCACTACTGCTCCGTACAGTGTCGCTTGTACTTCAACTGAATATAAGAAAAATATCTATTATGCTGCGGCTAGGGTTACCAGACGTCAGGATTTGTCCTGACTAGAGATGGACAAAAGACCCGGTTTACGCCCAACCACTGGGTTTAAACCTAATAAAAACCCACATTGTATATTATTTTACAGATTTTTTTTTTATTTCTATTGATATGTCATCTGCAGAAAACCAGTGCCGTGGTGACATACGTTGCTACGGCTTATACTGAGTAGAGGCCTATTTGGTACCTACACTATTATTTTTTTATTTTTTAAGTTTCATTTTAATGTGATTGTACTAAATAAACATTTATTCTATTCTATTCTATTCTATTCTATTCTAAAAGTGACGTTGCTATAGAAACAAATTCTTGTTCGACGTTCTAGACGAAACATTCCTTATTTCTTAAGATTTTATTTAGTACAACAAAGTGGTCTATAGGCGTCAACTGGGTTTAAATTTAAACCCAGCCAGTCGGGTCATAATCGGGTCCTTTGCCCATTTCTAGTTCAGGATTTTTGGGTCCCTGTCAGGATGCCGGCCGGACTTGGAAAATATCAAGCTTTTCTGGATTATTCACATGATAGAAAAGAAACCTTAAAAAATAAACTTTATTTATCTTTTTTTTTTGTAACATTCAGCTGCATTTTATCAGTAAATTTTACTAAAATAATTAACTAACTTTGCAATAAATATTATCAACTTATCAAAACTTGACTTTTTAGTAGAAATCAGGCTTGTTGTGAGGATTTTTAGATATACCATCTGGTAACCCTGGCTGCAGCCAGACTTTCGCACTGTCGCGAAACTTTTCGTAGTTTTGTTGTACAAAATTAGAAACTTTGAGTCAAGGGATAAAAGTTTATTTTCATGAAATCCCTTTAATTTATTTCCTTCAAGTGAAATTAAACTCTAATTCCTTGATTCAAAGTTTCTATTTGTACAACAGGGCAACGAAAAGCTCCGCGACAGCGCGATCGTCTGGCCCAGAAGTTATAGACTTCTTTTATAATTTTATTACGCGATTTTTTAATTTATTTTAGCGTTAATCAACAAGAAAAAGTAGTCAAACAACACTATGGTTTGTTATATGTGTTAGGCTCAAAGACCGATTTCGGTCTTTGAGCGAAAAAAACGCTCACAACGCGTTCTGGTCACTCCTAAAATGCCACAACGCGAAATTCGTGTCATGGCTCTTATAAAAACGCCCAGAACCCGTTGTGGTAATCATAGAAATCGACAAAGCGAAATTCGCGTCGTGGTCAACATACCAAACGGCCACAATGCGTTGTGGAAATGAAGGAAAGCCATGACGCGTTCTGAGCACTAGTTGGTGCAACCATAACACGACGGACAGGTCGTAATTTGTCGGGAAGCATACAATGCGTGCGTATGGAACTTTGATAAAGAGAATTCGACGCACACTGATTTGCAATACCTGCGCGTGGGTCCTACAAGTCTCATAACTTTTGATACATATCTTAAAGAAATATTTTTTACTTTACTAGGTTACTTTTTTAGGTAGGTAGGCGGAAAATTTAAACAAATCGTGTCATTTAAATAAAAGGATGTAATTTGTTGGCTAAAAGGATTAGTTTTTTTTGACTACAGAATTATCAGTTATAATCAGGAAATTTCAGAACTATTTTGCCAAACACTTTATTAAAAAAAATAACTTATAATTGTAACAAATAGTAGTCATTGGAAATTTAAGTTTTTAATTACATTTTTTTCTCAATTCGGCATACCTAATAAGGCTACTAATGATCTGTTGAACACAAAGTATTAGCCATCAGAAACTACAACTTACTTTTTTCAAATAATTAGGCACTTTTTAGAATTTTCACAATTATAACTCTTTTCCAAATTAATAAGAAATGAATAAACCAGTTTTACCGATGCTTTAATGCATCATTGTAATGCGTTCCGACAATTTACGAACTGTCCGTCGTGTTATGGTTGCAACTAGTGCTCAGAACGCGTCATGGCTTTTCTACATTTCCACAACGCGTTGTGGTCGTTTGGTATGTTGACCACGATGCGAATTTCGCTTTGTGGTATTTTTACGATTACCACAACGCGTTTTGGGCTTTTTTATAAGTGCCATGACACGAATTTCGCGTTGTGGTATTTTGGCAGTGACCAAAACGTGTCGTGAGCGTTTTTTTCGCTCAAAGACCGAAGTCGGTCTTTGAGCCTAACATATGCATCAAATGGTATATAATGTTTCTTATTTATATTCAAGAGTTAAAAGTGAATCTTTTGTATAGTCACGTCTGTCTATACATATGGGCATGCACCCGGTTCTGTTTATTCCTTCAAAGAACCGGGTATATCCGGTTCGTCCCGGGAACATGCCCTAATTATGTATACAGTTTAGAACTTTGAGGCCTTAGGCCTCCTACGCACTGTCCGGTTAGCCGCGTTGCCCGTCCGGTTGGCTGAAGGATGCGGTTGCAGTTGCGGTTAACCGGGCAGCGGCTAGCCGTAACCGCAACCGGAACGTGAGGATAGGATAACGTTGCGGTTTCATCAAACCTTTCCAAGATGGACGCTGAAGAATTTGCAGCTGTTTATTGGATTTAGGTACATGAGATATATTTCAGAATTTCAATTATAAACCGTTCTACATCGAAATCCATGGCTTAGAAATAATGTTATCTGTCGCGAGCGTAGGTATATCTGCGCCTTTAATGGCGAGCAACCGCAAACTAGCAACCCGCAGTGCATCGTCGTTCGGCTAGCCGTCAGTCGGGCCGCAGCGCTGCGAGCGATCGCTGCGGTTGGGCGGCAGCCATATCACAGTACGAATAAAAACTTTTTTCGTACATATTTTTGATTGCGGTTAACCGGACGGCTGACCGCGTTCCGGCTAACCGCATAGTGCGTAGGTACCCTAAAACCATTACTTTTTTGAACAGAAATCAATGACAAATGACAACTACAACAAAGTGACCATATTCTAACCCCCTTACTAATAAAGATTGAATAGCAGATGTTTAGTTACACAATGGTTACTCTCTGTCAAACTATTTGAATTTGACATTAAAAAGAAAGTGACAAAACACTGTGTAACTATGCAGCTGCTATACAATCTTTATTAGTAAGGGGGTAAATGTTTACATATTTTTAGACATGACTGTAAGTAGGTGAAAAATACTATTTAAAAATTACACTTACATTTCTCTTCGTCGGACAGACTATCGTATTCCATGTTAAGTAATACCCAAAAGTCTTTCTGCAAAAATTCTGCTACTGCTTTCCTTGTGTTATCACTATTTTCCGACGTACAACATTCAAAAACCACCCTTATTACATCGAGAATAAGGTCGTCATTTAAAGAATCAGAATTTTTTGTTTGCAATAAATTTGATACAAAACGTAATAAGCTTTCCAAGTAAATGTGAGTGAAATTCTCATGTTCGTTCTGTATACAATCTATTAGAGTTGTTACAATTTCTTCATTCGTCAAGGGTTTTCTACCAAGCTTTAATTCTACTATGTATTTCTGCGTATTTTCTTCTAAAGACAGTACTTTCAGTGTTTTCTGTATACATTCCAAGTATTTACTGCTTTTTAATAGATCACAAAGTTTTTCGGCAAACGATTTTCGTTCTAGCAAAGGTCTCACTTTCTCATTGACAATTAAAGACGATAAGTGCTTCTGGAAGTGACACTCAATTTCCAGATTGTTCGATAAAATTAAAAGGTAATTTAACGCACTTAAAACGACTTCATAAGATTTGTGGTCTAAGCATTTGTGAATAAATGACATTATGTCTTCGGGATAAGAGACATGTTTCGACGTATCTCTTTTGGTTAAATATTGACTGCATTCATAATTTTTATTTAAAATGATTATGTAGAGATACGCGATATTCGCCAAGCAAATCTCTCGCCCTGATGTAATAGGTGGTATTAATTCGGTGAAAAGTATTCTATGTAAGTAATTTTTTATTGTTTCGAGCATTTCTTGTTCTTGTTCGATGTAGGTCGAGAATCTGAAACAGAGAGAACAAAAGCAGACGCTGTAAAAAAAAGTTTAGTCAGAGGTGGAAAAGTGATACATCTCGTGTAATAAAAAATCTATGTGTAACGATTATAAAGCCACAAAGTTACAATTTTACATCTAAAGTCCGAAGACGATATTACATTAGGACGTTTATTGGGTAAACTTGTGTTCATTATTAATTTCGGGCTAGCAACTAGCGTAAACGAGTTAGCTCTCTTTGGTACAGTATAAGTGTGTGTACTTCGTACTAGGTACAGAATAGATATAAGTACTACCGTAGAGAAAAGACACTCTCCGCCTCGCTCCAGAATCAATTACTTCACCCCACCCCGCGAGTTCGTTTGCCGAATCGTATGCTCGTTTAGTCGTGTTTGTCAACGTCAACTTATTTTGATATTCAAAGGAATGCGTCGTAACTTTATTAAGAGGCATATTACGTTTCGACTGTGATTTTTGCGTAAAATGGCCAATTTTGGGGTTCTCGATCTCAGAAACAACAATACATTAACAGTTTTGACTTATTGAATAGTGTAGAACAGCTATTAGAATAGATCATAGCGGCCTCGCTTTTTTGAAAATTTGCTTAATTTTATAATTAAACCCGAAATTGCAGAGAAAGATTTTCATAAAATGCGCGAAGGCACTTTTTTGGGGTCATGGATTGAACTACTGTGCTAAACAAATGAAATAAAAAAAATTGAATATTATCTCTTATATAGTCGAATAGATCATAGCGGCCTCGGAATTTTGAAATTATGTATGGAATATGTGAAAAAAAATCCCAATCAAAAACCATAAAACTACTAAAAACGCTCAGAATTAACTGTGAATTTCTCCTAGATACATAATTATTATTACGTAAAATTTATATTTGAATAATCTTTACTTCATACGAAAATCAAACTTCACACTTTTATTTGTTGTTTGTACTTATTTTTCTTTCTGTGTATATTCAAAGTTGACTCTAAGAAATCGTTCACCAACTTTAATTTTCCTTTCTAACCCTTTAACTTTCCAGTGTATCATCATATTACTTTTTGTCGCGAACACATATAAATGTATTTAGTAGACCCAAAGGTTTCACTAGGTTGTAGCGCTAAAATCTGTCAAAATCGAAATTTCGACGAAAAAATGTGATAGGGCCCTTAACCAAAAAGTTTGAATTATGAATTGAACGCCCCTCATACAGTATAAACTGCACGGTAGCCCTAGACTTACACATAACACACACAGCTTCCCGTGTAAAAAACGTCATCTGACGTCATCTTCTTTTATAAGATACTCCATACAAGCTGTGCAACAACGGTGAATATTTGCTGAGAGTGCATTCGCTGGGTGACTCAAGCTTTACCACAGCGGCGACACTCCCCTCTGGCGCCGGTGACCTTGAGCTGCGTCGGGGAATAGTTTTGTTTCTCACTATTCAGTGGTTTCGTGTATGTCGTTCTCATCACGCGCAACGCGACTATTCCTTGCCCCGATGACTCCGCGGCACCCCCGCGCTCGCCCGCTCATACAACACATATGCGTAAGTGACGCTTCTTTTCGAGTACTGTATATTTTTTGGCTTTACCAAATTCGGAAACTTATTCAAATCCGAGTAAATGAACTAATACAAATTATGTCATTACATAAGAATTAAAAAATCCTAAAAATATTAAATAAACAATTTCCTCACCTCCAAATAAACAAGTTGACCATCTTAACATACTCCTCAGCGATCATATAGCACGGCATTCTCCCCGCAGCCTGTTCCAGAATCCAGTGTGACTTCCTGATTCCTTCCGCGAGGCGTCTCTTAGCATCGTCGTCTACCACTAGATCCTCAGGAATCGCTTCCAGGAGTTTAGTCAGCTGGAGTAACATGCCGTGGCAGTAGTTCCTCTTGATTGAGGGCGAACTGATTACCTCCAGGGTGGATTCTATGTGAGGGATGTATCTGGTAAATAAAAATTAAAAGAATGTGAAAGTCGTTTAGTTAAAGCAGGCCTCCTTCACTCGCTCGAGGTCGCGCGATAAGCACCTACCGCTAGCCGTGCCTACGGAGGCACAAGTGAGCAGCGGGCCGCCACACGCCCGCCACCGTACGAGCGCGGCATCTTACTGCACAAGTAGGTATTGTCTTTTTATAATAGTAACAATGTCGAATGGCAAATATCTATTCCGTGTACGTATGTCAAAATCAAAAAACCAATAAACAATTGTCGTTTTTAGGGTTCCGTAGCCTAAATGGCAAAAAACGGAACCCTTATAGATTCGTCATGTCTGTCTGTCTGTCTGTCCGTATGTCACAGCCACTTTATTCCGAAAGTATTAAGACTACACAGTTGAAACTTGGTAAGTAGATGTATTCTGTTAACCGCTTAACGAATTTAATACAAAAATAAGAAAAATAAAAGATTAAGGGGGGGCTCTTCATACATGGAATTGAAACTGAAAAAAATTTTTTTCTTCAAACCAACACGTGTTCGGTGTCTATAGATAGGTCTTTAAAAATGACATTGAGGTTTCTAAGACAACTTTTTCTCAAAGTCAACCGTTTGAAAGATATTCACCGCCAAAGTGGTAAAATGTGTGTCCTCCCCCCCCTTTAACTTTTGAAATAAGAGAGTGAAAAATCTAAAAAAAAATATGCTACACAGTTCATTTAAAGCAAAACGACCCTAACGTTGCGTCGTCAGAAAAGGTAAGAGCACGCGATAGAAAGAGAGGCAACTACTATTAGCGCTGCGCGACCTGAATTGCACTTTATAGAGTTAGAGCAAAAGTCGCTATTTATTTAAATGACTTTGCGGAATGCTGCTTCTGTACTTGTACTATTAGTTATTTTGTGGTTAAAGTGTAGTTCAACCACCTTTGAGGTCTAGACTACTAGTGGTTCGCCCACTCGTGTAAGACGCAGGGGTCCCGGCTTTGATTTCCAGGGGGTACAATTTGTACTCGGTTTGGTTGATGGTAGGGCTTATTTTAAGTCCGCCTGGCTAGCTACCACCATGTTACTTAAGTCTGACGCCATAACGACAATTTAAAAAATAGTTGTGTTCCAGCAGTTACCAGTACCAGTAAAATAGCCAGTTCCTCAGTGATGAGGATTCCGGGTGTAGTGCGTTTCCAACTTCGGCCTTATCGTCACTTAATATCAGGTGAGGTGAAAAGCAAGCTAGCCCGTTGTACATAACAAAAGGTATTTTTTTTTAAATTGCTGTCTGAATGAAATAGGGTTTGTATATGCACTAAAATTTTAAAACTAAGTAAGACGAGTAGATGAAAGGTATAATGAATGAAATTTAATGTCTTTCGGAGATCAGGTATTGGGGTGTCTACGTGAATATATCAGAAATGGGATGATCCGTAGATGAACGGAAATAATTTGAAGCGTGGAGTCTGCTAATGTTTTTGTCAAAATCGTAGTTCAATGGTGTTTGAATGGTAATGCTTTTTGACACAGTTCTTGTTTCTTAAGCCCAAAACTGAAACACATTGTTTTTCTTAAACCCAAAACGGAAACATATTGTCTTGATTTTTGGTTTAATAAACAAGAACTGTGTCAAAAAGCATTACCATTAGAACACCATTGAACTACGACTTTGACGAAAACATTAGCAAACTTGACCCTCTGAACGATAGGCTGAGTACATACATACCTACATGGCTGCAGCAGGCGGGCGGCAGACTTCACGCCCCACACTCAATATATACACACACCTGCGTGGCTGCAGCAGGCGGGCGGCAGACTCCACGCCCCACACTCAATACATACACACACCTGCGTGGCTGCAGCAGGCGGGCGGCAGACTCCACGCCCCACACTCAATACATACACACACCTGCGTGGCTGCAGCAGGCGGGCGGCAGACTCCACGCCCCACACTCAATACATACACACACCTGCGTGGCTGCAGCAGGCGGGCGGCAGACTCCACGCCCCACACTCAATACATACACACACCTGCGTGGCTGTAGCAGGCGGGCGGCAGACTCCACGCCCCACACTCAATACATACACACACCTGCGTGGCTGCAGCAGGCGGGCGGCAGACTCCACGCCCCACACTCAATACATACACACACCTGCGTGGCTGCAGCAGGCGGGCGGCAGACTCCACGCCCCACACTCAATACATACACACACCTGCGTGGCTGTAGCAGGCGGGCGGCAGACTCCACGCCCCACACTCAATACATACACACACCTGCGTGGCTGCAGCAGGCGGGCGGCAGACTCCACGCCCCACACTCAATACATACACACACCTGTGCGGGTGCAGTAAGGCGGGCGGCACCCGGGCGGCGGCGGCGCGCGCGGGGCGGGCGGGCGCGCGGGCGGCGGGGCGCAGGCGCGGCGCCAGCGCCTGCAGCCGCAGCGCCGACTCCACGCCCTCCAGCGCCGACGGGTACAGCCGCCCCAGCAGGGTCAGCACCGGGAACAGCCCGGGGCTGAGATCCTGCTCGACTCGGGTCTCTGCTTCTTGCAGCTTTTTCTAAAGATATTTTTGTAAATATCCACTCGTATTAAGGAAATACTGAATCATCATTATACCACACCCCGGACACTCCATTCAACCGCGCCATTTATAAACAGATGACATTTTTGTATACGCACAACTGTGTGTGTAACTCTAGGGCTACCGTGCAGTTTGTACTGTATGATTCAAACTTTTTGGTAAATAAAGTAACGACGCATTGCTTTGAATATCAAAATAAGTTGACGTTGACAAACACGACTAAAACAAACATACGATTCGGCATACGAACTCGCGGGGTGGGGTGAGGTAATTGATTCTGGGGCGGGGCGGAGAGTGCCCTTTAAAAAATATTTTTTTATAAGTAGAAATAAAGTCCCTTAATAATAAAAAAAAGTTTCAGAGTTTTTGAATGTGTTAAAAATAAAAAAAAAAGTTAAAGTCTTTTCGACTTCGCAAATGTACGATCAAGTAACAGCAAATTGGAGATTATACCTTTGCCACCACCTGTCACAACCACAACATGGTATTAAAAAAAGTTTCAATACAAAATGTCAAATCATCGATCACTTAATCAGTAGCACTCTAACCAAAGATATTAGAATTTTTATCATTGCCTCTATAGTACGAGCGGCGACCGTAAGATCGCCTACGTCATCTGATACCACGATGAAACCCATGGAGAATGATCAAGTTCCGGTCAATTCAGCTTTGGCAGACTGATTGATCTAAGCTAAGCATCACTTTTCTGATCATTCTCCATGGGTTTCATCGTGGTATCAGATGCATAGGCCAGCGGTTCCCGAATTCTTTTGGCTTCGGAACCCTTTTTGGTCAACCGATTTTCGGCAGAACCCCAGCTCTAGTAAGAAATAAACTAACTAGGGTTGGCACTTTTAGGAAAAGAAAATATGACAAATACAAGGGTGCACGGCAAACGCGAAGCGCGCGCCGCAAACATTTTTTGGGTCTATTTTCTAAATGTACGTTGAAATCATTAAAACTAGCAGTAAAACTACTGTAGCGTCTGGTAACTGGTAAATCCTTCATTTACCAGTTACCCAGACATGTTGAATGTATGTGAATGTTTGTAATTAAAATACTCAAAATTAATGAAAACAAACGGGCGGTTCAGCAAAGTAAGAGTGTAATAAAAAAAAAGGATAACTAGGTACCTAGGTAAAGGGAAAAAGAGACTTTTGATTTAATGTTTTAGGTATTTTTTTTTTACTGTTTCCATGCATAATTGGGTATTGCTACGGGCCTATCTCGTTAATTCCGCGTTATATAAATATTAATGAATTCCGAACAAGACATGTCTTTTGCAATTCTGCTTTCATTAAATCTACAGAGCAACGGTTTCTGACATTAGAACATTTAAGCATCATTTTAATTTTAATTTATTCTAAATGATATAGTTTGACTTCAAAAGAAGGTCTATTAAGATATAAAATATTAATTTAGTTAGAACAAAAAGATAAGTGGGAACATGAATTTATAGTCAAAGTCAAAGTCAAGTCAAAATTAGCTTTATTCAAATAAACTTAATTATTAAGTACTTTTGAATCGTCTATATTTTCCTACCACCCGTTCAAGACTTTTTTAACTGACAAGAAGAACGGGCGCAAGAAACTTATCAGCTTTAATAGCAATAAGTAACGATATTTACAAACTTAAATATATCGTTACCAGATAATTACAACAGGGTGACAGGATTATTGGCAACAAACATAGACTTATTATATTACTATCATTGGCAACAAAGTACTTACAGTAGTTATGTGTTACATCATTTCCACGCATTTTGATCTTTAAGATAATCGTCTACTTTATAATAACCTTTACCCATGAGCGTTTTTTTAACATGGTTTTTAAATTCATGCAAAGGAAGATCAATTACTTGTTGTGGTACTTTATTAATAAAGGCTATGCCTTTCCCCCTAAATGAACCTCTAGTTTTTGCAAGCCTAAATCTTGGAACGGCAAGTTTATCTTTATTTCTTGTATTAAACTGGTGATTATTGCTGTTCTTAGCAAATGAATCATAGTGTTTTCTTACATAAACTAAATTTTCATATATGTATTGGCCTGCCAAAGTTAAAATATTTATTTCTTTAAACAGTTCTCTCAAGGTATCTCTCCGCCGAAGATTGTATATGCCGCGAACAGCTCTTTTTTGGAGTACAAAAATATCTTCAATACTGGCAGCTGAGCCCCACAATAGCAGTCCATAAGACATTACACTATGAAAATAACTAAAATATACTAACCTTGCCGTTTCAATATCAGTTAAAAGCCTTATTTTCTTAACAGCGAATGCCGCTGAACTAAGTCTACTTGACAAGGCTTCGATATGTGGATCCCATTGCAGTCGAGAATCTAGTGTGATACCTAGAAATTTTGTACTTTCAATAAACTCGACTTCATCGTCATTCAAATTAATATTTAATTCTGTCTGCTCAACATTAGGCAATGAAAATTTTACACATTTAGTTTTTTTGGGGTTAAGTGCTAAATTATTACTATTAAACCAGTATGAAACTTTAGAGAGGGCACTATTTACTTCGTCCGAACAGTTACTACCTCTGTTTACTTTGAAAACTAAAGAAGTATCATCCGCAAATAGTACTGTCTCACATAAATTATTTGCGTAGTTGGGAAGGTCATTTATATAAATTAGAAACAGCAATGGGCCCAATATTGATCCCTGCGGCACACCCATATTGATGGGGGCTCCAGTAGATTCAGTTTTATTTATCACTACTTTCTGAGTTCTATTGAACAAATACGATTTCATAAGGCTAACTGATTTATCAGAGACACCATAATGTTCTAGCTTCTTTAATAGTGTTTGGTGATCAACGCAATCGAATGCCTTAGAAAGGTCACAGAAAATGCCAATTACATCTTGCTTTTCTTCCCAAGCGTCAAGAATATGTTTGAGAAGTGCAATTCCAGCATCAGTAGTACTTTTACCCTTGGAAAATCCAAACTGATTTTTATGAAGTATATTATTGTATGTGAAGTAATCTAATAATTGGTAATATATAATTTTTTCAAATATTTTACTAAGTGCTGGTAGTATAGATATTGGCCTAAAGTTAGCTGGGTCACTTTTATCCCCAGATTTAAAAAGAGGAATCAATTTACTATTTTTCATTAGATCAGGAAAGACCCCTTCGTCAATACATTTGTTAAAAATAAAAGCCAAGTAAGGGGCTAGTATATCAATTATTGATTTAATAATGCTTGTTGACATGCCCCAAAGATCTTCTGTTTTTTTAACATTAATTGTTTTAAAAGCTTTAATGATATCTGCACTATTTATATATTTAAAGGAAAAACTTTCATAGCACTTATCAACACTAGACTCCAGAAGGGAGACAGCGATGTTGGGACAAGCACTAAGAGTACTGGTAGTTTCTACAGGTATTCTAGTAAAGAAATCTTCAAAAACTTTAGCGACCTCATTGTCAGATTCAAAAGTTTGATCACCAGTTTTTAAACAGAAGGAATTTATATTGGATTTTGATTTGCCCGTTTCTTTGTTAATAATATTCCAAGTAGCCTTAATTTTATTGTCAGCTAATTTAATTTTATTTGCAAAGTACTTGGACTTTGCTAAGATACAAACTTCTCTGAATGTTTGTGAATACTTCTTGACAAATTCAATGAAGTTAGGATCACAAGAAGTAGCTTTCTCTGCATAAAGTTCGTATAATTTCCTTCTGCTCTTATATATACCGGGTGTGGCCCAGTCACTAAATTTCGTACTATCATTACATTTGATCACTTTTTGTTTAAAAGTTTCACTAAATTCAGTTTGAACTATGCTAAATAAATGATTATATAGGTTATTGGCTTCAAAATTTGGTTCTGGTAATGTTTCAATTTTACTTGTGACAGTGGTTCTGAATTTTTCAATACAGTGTTTTTTTATTGGTCTACACATTATTTCCCGTTTAGGCGGAACATGATGGTGCTCAATAGAGGCTAATTGTCCACTGTGGTCGGATTTAATACGATTCAAAATTGATTTTTCAAGAACATTACAGTTACAGAAAATATTATCTAAGCAGGTTGCCGATGTGGGTGTGATTCGCGTTGGTTCATGAAAAGTATGTAGTAAGTTAAATGATTTGAATAGGTTTATAAACCTACTCGTTAGCTTGGCTAATTTAGGATCTAAGATGTCGACGTTAAAATCTCCACAAATCGCGACTTTTTTATTCTTCCTACAAGTTATTTTTAAGACTTCCTCCATAGTGGACTCAAACTCAGAGTAATTCGCGGTGGGGGGTCTATATACACATACTATAATTATTTGATCAAGTTCCACACAAGACAACTCAATGGTTCGTTCAATTGAGAGGGATACTACATCTTTGCGCTCTTTACAATGTAAACTATTATGTAGAATAATAAGTGAACCCCCTCTTATAGCAGATTTCCTATTAAACGAGCTAGCAACTTTATAATTATCCAAACTTAAAATTAATTCGTGCTTTTTCAGCCAATGCTCTGTAACACATAACACATCAATATCTTCAGAATTTAAGAATAAGCTAATTTCTAAATCTTTGCGAGAAAAGCCTTGTATATTTTGATGGACAATTCTTAAATAGTTTGGCTTTCCTATTGTCGGTTTAGCGCTAGAGGACGCCTCTATTGTCTCAAATGGTAATTTAAATGTAATAAATTATTACTAAAATTATTTACAGAATTATTTGGAACGGATTCCAAAGTTGAATTACACATGTCAGACGTTAACTGCTCAATAGAAGCAGATGTTTGTCTAGCCAAATTATTGGCTAGTTGTTTAAAATAAAAAGATAGCGATAATGCTATTTGTCTCGTAAAAGAAGAAGGCAGATAATATTTATCTTTTGTCAAGTAAAAATTGTAAAATAATTTATTAATGTCAATTAAATGCAGCTGTTGGCTATTATAAAATGCCACTGTATTCAAAGATATATTCAAATTAAATCTTACATTATTTTCCACCTGTGACAGACTTTTGCTGTAGGGAAATGTAATGCAATATCACTTTGCTAACATTCAGAGAACAGAGGGAATTACAATATGTCATCAATTGGTTTTTGTTGACATTACCCCTATTTCCAATTAAAATTATCAAGTTAGTGTTATCACTGAATGATTTTTTTACAATTATATTCATAATGTCATCTAAAGTGGACCCAGGCATACAATAATTATGTATGTTATATACATACGAATATTACAATATAAACTCTTGAATTTTCGCGGAACCCCTGAAAGCCTCTCACAGAACTCCAGGGTTCCGCAGAACCCTATTCGGGAACCGCTGTCAATCTTACGGTCGCCGCTCGTACTACTAGCAGCTAAACGATACGCTGTCACATTACGCAGTGTATAAACACTTGTAAGTGAAGTAAATAGATGTTTTTTAAATTACAGTAATACCAATCTTATGA
Organism: Agriphila geniculea; assembly: GCA_943789525.1. Lineage (NCBI taxonomy): Eukaryota > Metazoa > Arthropoda > Insecta > Lepidoptera > Crambidae > Agriphila > Agriphila geniculea. The sequence goes on along the minus strand of OX038884.1, from coordinate 2,661,372 downwards.
AGTACCTACTCACCAGGATATAGTCGTATAGCTTGGGGTACCGCAGGAAGAATATTCGTCCAGTCATAGTGTCCCGGCCGCGGCCCGCCGCCGACGGACCGAACACGCGCGCCACTAGAGCGCTGAACAGTAGCGTCGCTGCGTTGCGTTCCTGACCAATGGTTACTTAATAAAAATATGCAAAAGTGGCCCAAGTATTAACGATAGTAGAGGAATATCCCGGTTCGGTTCGCCGCCGACGGACCGAACACGCACGCCACTAGGGCGCTGAACAGTAGCGTCGCTGCGTTGCGTTCCTGACCAATGGTTACTTAATAAAAATATGCAAAAGTGGCCCAAGTATTAACGATAGTAGAGGAATATCCCGGTTCGGTTCGCCGCCGCCGGACCGAACACGCGCGCCACTAGGGCGCTGAACAGTAGCGTCGCTGCGTTGCGTTCCTGAACAATGGTTACTTAATAAAAATATGCAAAAGTGGCCCAAGTATTAACGATAATAGAGGAATATCCCGGTTCAGTTCGCCGCCGACGGACCGAACACGCGCGCCACTAGAGCGCTGAACAGTAGCGTCGCTGCGTTGCGTTCCTGACCAATGGTTACTTAAAAAAAATATGCAAAAGTGGCCCAAGTATTAACGATAGTAGAGGAATAGCCCGGTTCGGTTCGCCGCCGACGGACCGAACACGCACGCCACTAGGGCGCTGAACAGTAGCGTCGCTGCGTTGCGTTCCTGACCAATGGTTACTTAAAAAAAATATGCAAAAGTGGCCCAAGTATTAACGATAGTAGAGGAATAGCCCGGTTCGGTTCGCCGCCGACGGACCGAACACGCACGCCACTAGAGCGCTGAACAGTAGCGTCGCTGCGTTGCGTTCCTGACCAATGGTTACTTAAAAAAAATATGCAAAAGTGGCCCAAGTATTAACGATAGTAGAGGAATATCCCGGTTCGGTTCGCCGCCAACGGACCGAACACGCGCGTAATAGATATAGTAAAAATGAGACTATAGAAAATAATGTAATGTCATAGTTACAATTATTGATGTAAAGTTTATTATTTGTTTGTAAGTTTATGTAATACTTAAATCATTATTTGTTACTAAGTTTATTAAAGTTATTTGATTTGATTACTTGATCCATGACGATCTGCTTCCGTTTCCTGTTATTTGATTATTTGTTGCTTAATTGTTATAAAAAGGAATTAATTTGATTACTTGATTCATGTCCGTTTGCTACAGTTTCCTTTTATTCAATGATCATTTTAAAATAAGTATAAAATAGATATCTTTATTATTAATTCAATGATAAATAATGATAATAATATTATATTTTAATTGTCACAGGTTGTTTATTAAATTAATAGTTATTTGTATAAAAGTATTGATTTGATCGTTTGGCGCCATTGTGGCAGACTTGTTTTCTGTAATGCTGAATGCTGATTGGTTGTTTAAAAATGGCGGGAATGTTTCTTGCTCTTGCCGAGCATAGCATATTTTTAGACACATTCTACTGTAGTAAGTCAAGTGAAAAGGTTGTGGAACAGAAAGTTAAGTATTATTCTAACATGTTTTATTTCTGCTGTTTAGACTATTCTATGCCATTCAATCATCCATTATTGCTTGTGTTATTCATTTGATCTGGTCGATAGTTGTTGCATAATGAACGTTCCTATTAAATTAATTGTGTTACTTATTTTAAGTGGTTGATAGAATTGTTGCTTAATGAACGTTCTTTTTATTGTAAATGTGTTACATATTCGATTTGGTTTATAGTTGTTGCTTAATGAACTATCCTATTGTGTTAATTATTTAAAATAATAAATTATTAATTGTTGAAGGACTTCTTACGTTTTATTAAATGGTATTTCCCCTTAGTTTTCCTACATTCAGTTAGTCTAATTCAGTTAAATAGTCTACATTCAGTTAAATATTCCACATTCAGTATTAATAGTCTACATTCAGTTCAATAGTTTACATTAATTACAATTTAAACTTAAGAGATATAATAGACAATAGATTAGTTTTAGACTAAACATTGCTCTATCTTCCAAAATCTATCATCAGAAGTGGGATAGTCTCTGTCCATTTCAAAATATTAACACCGTTTCCTAATAATTTTCAGGGTGGATGCTGATGTGATCGGCCAGATGACTCCGCTCCGCTGCCGTTGTATGGTCCTGATCCCGAAAACTGCATCGGCGGGGATACAAGCTGCTGTCACAACAGTTTCGAGTACCTTGCTTCGAAAAGAAGAAAAACATCCGGACTCGTTCCCTGCTGCAAAGGCCGGTAAGGCTCTCGGTGGCTGTGTTTTTTTTTTACGATTTCTGTGATTTATTCATAAAACCTGCTATTCAGTTAGTTGAATTTAGCGAATTATTGTCGTAAAATTTGAAGAGAAAGATTAATAATCGATTTCATCTAAAGATATTTATAAAAACTGATATGTGATGGTATTTGTGGTACACATTTATGTGGTGTCATTAGTGGCGTATAGTAGGATAATGAAATTAAAATGAGGTTAACAAAATATTTGTTCACTTAAAATAGGTTCACAAGTAGGTAGGCAGATTTTACTAAGTATGTACAATGGTTGACTATAGGTATTGTACGTCCAAACTTTTTGAAGTGCATAGAAATTGGTGACCGTTTGGGTTAAGCAAACAATTTTTTTTTGCAGCACGGCTTATTAACTACGTCACTAGGTAGTTATTATAATTCTACACTATGAAATAACTTGCTGAAGTAATATTATTTATGTATTTTGTGTACATCATATTTTAAACATCATAGACGTTTTGGTTATCATTTGCAAAGTAATAATAAAATCATTTGACGAAAGCAGTAATATTCTAACATTTATCGAAGTATTAGTATCAATGGTTTTTAGCCTTTTCAAGTTTCATTCTTAATTTTTTTTATTATTGCTGGTTACTATTACTACATAAATCTATACCTCTAATCATACAATAGGTTAGATTTATTGTTGTCATTACAAGGTTTACCGCATAGCGTTCGCGAATCGATGACGTAGATGCTATGAAATTAACAAATGCTTTTAACAGTCTAGATTAAATTAATATTTTTGAGTTGAGTTGAGTATAGTTGAGTTGAGTATAGTTGAGTTGTTATCTTTTTCCAATTTAAGGCCGGGCAGTTCACGAAATCTACTTTTTCTCTATCTCTGTACAATATGGTGGATCACTGCATAGCTTTATTTGTCACTTTGCCAGAAATTTGTCAAAATTTAGTACCTTTTATTCGATTTCCTGAAATACTGGACCATAAAAAAAAAAAGTATACCCGGTATTGTGTACAGCAAAAAGTTATATTTAAAACTTTTTGTATAAAACATCATATCACTGTCTTTGAATACTACAAAATCTGACAAGTGGAACTTTATTCTTATGATGATATTTACGTTTTTATTTTTGAGTTACCAAGCCATTTTCCAATATTCTGTTAGGTTAATGGGTTTTTTATATTCTTTAGTTAGTAGATAGTATTTGTTTTGTGTAGAGGAATTTTAAATAATGTCCTCACACTGAAAACTAAAATATCAATCTTTTCGTCAGACCGTAAACTCGTCTAGCCTTAAGGCTCGGTTATGCGGAAACATTTGTCTCTGTCTTCTCTTTACGTGTAAAGGGTATGGAAAATAACTTTTCTTCTACGCTTTTTCGATGTTTCACGTTGTTTTTTTTTCATCATTATGTTTAGCACAATTATCTTTCTTGAAAGATTTATTGGAGATTGGACTGCACAGCACGTTATGTTTTGATGATATTCGGTTTTTTTTTTACAATCATCTGTGAGGTTTATACGCAATTAAATTCTTATAGCTACTAGAGAATCTCTTTAGCTTGTCGTGTGTTTTTTTGTTTGCGGCTACAACTTTAAGTTTTCTGTATAAAAATATGATCCCGGCAAACCATGTTTTCCTATCATGGACCCTTAAATGAATCTATTAGCTGCTATTGTGCTATTACTATTCATAGGATATATATAGATAGTAGTACCTACTACTATATATTATTTATTTACTACTATATACTACTACTACTACTATTTATTAACTACCCCAATAAGTTTAAATCTATCAACTGCTTAGACCATGTTTTTGAGTAATTTATTTCGTAATTGTGATATTTAAATATCAACTATGTATATTGAACTTTTTATAATTTCTTTAAGTGTTTCCGTTTTTCTTGAGATCTATATTATTAAAGTTTTAATTGTTCACTTTCGAACTAGCCTACAAGAATCGTATTAAGTAAAGATACTTTTGGTGACCGTTACCACTTGAAAGAAGAACGGCGTGATAAGATAAACACTATTTTTATTAAAACACAAGGTACTTGTACTATTACCTAATCTGTGACAAGGTTGATATTATGATATTCAGTTAGTTATTAGTGTTATTTTTTTCATGTTATTGAATAATGTAAAAAACTTATCGGGAACATTTCTTTGACAACTTTCTTTGCGGGTGTGTAAGAAAAAAAAAACTGTGGTCATACCCAAGAATCTTATTCATATTCTATGGTCATACCTACCGAATTTTTTGAATATTTTTAGTTGTTCCAGGCAAAGAGTATTCTATTGGTCTGATAACTATATTGTTAGACAAACTAAAAGCTTAGTTTCTATTACGAGATTTACGAGATTCTGATAGAATTTATACTCTTGGAATTCCTATGTTGTAGGAACTAAATATATTATCGGATGCCTTGACTTCAAATCCTTTTTGGTAATGATGTAGGTATTGATTTAGGAGTCGATATAGGTATTGATGTTGGTATTGATGTTGGTATTGATGTTGGTATTGATGTTGGTATAGATGTTGGTATAGATGTTGGTATTGATGTTGGTATTGATGTTGGTATTGATGTTGGTATTGATATTGGTATTGATGTTGGTATTGATGTCGGTATTGATGTCGGTATTGATGTCGGTATTGATGTCGGTATTGATGTTGGTATTGATGTTAGTATTGATGATGGTATTGATGCTGGTATTGATGCAAGGATTGATGCTGGTATTGATTCTGATATTAGTGCTGATATTGATGCTGGTGTTAACGCTGGCATTGATGCTGGCCTTGATGCTGGTCTTGATGCTAGTATTGATGTTGATGATGATGATGGTGATGTTAATGATGATGTTGATAATGGTAATGATTCATCATTATGATAATGATAATGCTTGTTTATTCGCAAACTGATGAAGCCACGTGATATCGTACCACATTTTTGTTTTAATAGAATTCTTTTCTAATTATACATATTGATTTTAATTGTAAATATTAGTAATAAGTACCTACCTATAGTGGTTTAGTCTAGTGCTTTGACTGTTTTTAGGTGCCCGCCCACTGATCAGTGTCACCCCTGAGGGTGACAGTGGTTTTAAGTTTTAACTATTTTTGCCCAGTCCAGGGTTTGACTTTGTCTGTTGTTGTGAATGGGTAGTGGTTTTGATTATAATATAGACACAAGACAGTCATATAACTGTTTCGTTATGTTCTTTTAAGGACTATTTATATTTTATTATTATAATACCTAACCTAGGTACTATTGTTTAAAGTCAGATTGGCCAAACGGTTTGTGTAAAGTACAACAGAGCACTGTTCAAAAATCCACTGGTTTTAATACCTTTGCGATTGCTGAAAGCGATAGAACCAAATTATATCCTTACCTGTATTCAAGTCTACGTGAATTCCACTTTGTAATAATATTTAAAACGCTGATAAGCCACATGCTTGGTACCGAATCATCTCACTGGCAGCGGGTGAATGTGATCGGTATGTCTATGTATGATTTGGCAGTTATATTTATTCCATTTTGTATAATATTTAAAACGCTGTTAAGCCACATGCTTGGTACCCAATCATCTCACTGGCAGCGGGTGAATGTGATCGGTATGTCTATGTATGATTTGGCAGTTATATTTATTCCATTTTGTATAATATTTAAAACGCTGTTAAGCCACATGCTTGGTACCGAATCATCTCACTGGCAGCGGGTGAATGTGATCGGTATGTCTATGTATGATTTGGCGATGAATGTTATAGGTATACCAGGTACATGATATTCGCTGGTCGGCCTTATGCTTGGTACTGGTTGATCTCACTGGCAGCGAGTGAATGTGATCAGTATGTCTATGTATTTGGCAATCGTGGCCTCGGTACATGGTATTCGCTGGTCGGTCAGATGCTTGATGTCAGTTATTCTCACCAGCAGCGGGTGAATGTTATTGGCATGTCTAGGTGTCTGGCAATACCTACCTATAAGTTATGTTGATATTAAGAAACATGGTATTCGCTGGTCGGTCAGATGCTTGGTGTCAGTTATTCTCACCAGCAGCGAGTGAATGTTATTGGCATGTCTAGGTGTCTGGCAATACCTACTAAAAATGTTGTATTGTTAAATAAAAATGGAATAAAATGTTTATTAATTGTTAAAAAGGCAAAGTGGAGTAAACGTATTATTTAATGGATAAAAGAAAGTGTCTCACGGATTTCGGTTAAGTCCCTGTTAAGTTTCTTGACAAATAATTTCATAGTTAATTTTATTTATTTTTTCTCTTTTTTAAATAATTCTTTAATTTTCTTAATTCTTAGATTCAAAGTGTTAGTATTATTACTAACCGGAAGTGGCCGGAACTCGTGAGATTTATCGAAGTAACAAATTACTTGACATTATGAAACAATGTTCAAAACATACTTAAATATGTGTATTTCAATAAGGTTATGAAGAATAAAACAAACATTGTAATTTTTTTCTTTTCTTTATTTTAATGTCCTTCGAGGACGAAGTACTGTCAGTCTGGCCGTAATAGATATAGTAAAAATGAGACTATAGAAAATAATGTAATGTCATAGTTACAATTATTGATGTAAAGTTTATTATTTGTTTGTAAGTTTATGTAATACTTAAATCATTATTTGTTACTAAGTTTATTAAAGTTATTTGATTTGATTACTTGATCCATGACGATCTGCTTCCGTTTCCTGTTATTTGATTATTTGTTGCTTAATTGTTATAAAAAGGAATTAATTTGATTACTTGATTCATGTCCGTTTGCTACAGTTTCCTTTTATTCAATGATCATTTTAAAATAAGTATAAAATAGATATCTTTATTATTAATTCAATGATAAATAATGATAATAATATTATATTTTAATTGTCACAGGTTGTTTATTAAATTAATAGTTATTTGTATAAAAGTATTGATTTGATCGTTTGGCGCCATTGTGGCAGACTTGTTTTCTGTAATGCTGAATGCTGATTGGTTGTTTAAAAATGGCGGGAATGTTTCTTGCTCTTGCCGAGCATAGCATATTTTTAGACACATTCTACTGTAGTAAGTCAAGTGAAAAGGTTGTGGAACAGAAAGTTAAGTATTATTCTAACATGTTTTATTTCTGCTGTTTAGACTATTCTATGCCATTCAATCATCCATTATTGCTTGTGTTATTCATTTGATCTGGTCGATAGTTGTTGCATAATGAACGTTCCTATTAAATTAATTGTGTTACTTATTTTAAGTGGTTGATAGAATTGTTGCTTAATGAACGTTCTTTTTATTGTAAATGTGTTACATATTCGATTTGGTTTATAGTTGTTGCTTAATGAACTATCCTATTGTGTTAATTATTTAAAATAATAAATTATTAATTGTTGAAGGACTTCTTACGTTTTATTAAATGGTATTTCCCCTTAGTTTTCCTACATTCAGTTAGTCTAATTCAGTTAAATAGTCTACATTCAGTTAAATATTCCACATTCAGTATTAATAGTCTACATTCAGTTCAATAGTTTACATTAATTACAATTTAAACTTAAGAGATATAATAGACAATAGATTAGTTTTAGACTAAACATTGCTCTATCTTCCAAAATCTATCACGCGCCACTAGGGCGCTGAACAGTAGCGTCGCTGCGTTGCGTTCCTGACAAATGGTTACTTAATAAAAATATGCAAAAGTGGCCCAAATATTGACGATAAAAAAGAAGAATATCCCGGTAATGGTGTCCCGGCCGCGGCTCGCCGCCGACGGACCGTACACTCGCACCACTAGAGACGTTTTTAAAAGATTTTTTCAGTAAAACGGTTTTTTTAATCACGTTTTTAAAACGGACTAATAAGTAAAAAATAATTTCTCCCATTAAGATTTTTAACCTATAGAAGTTTTAAACTTAAAAACGTGGGGCGCATTTTGTAAGATTTATCATCAATTATTGTCTTTTGCATGCGCTTCATGTTTTTAAGTTTAAAACTTCTGTCATAGTGTGTGTTAAATGTACACCGATTTCTTTTTTAATGACAAATTGTCACGTTGGCACCCTCCTTCCCCTCTCTGCTTCACGGCTGGCGAAAGCATTTTGATGCGGGGTAATTTTACCGGAAATCCGACAGATTCGGCAATTTTTATGCCCCCGGTAAAAACTGGATTCAGTTCATCTCGACAATATTAATTATAAATGCTCACAAAATCGTATTAAAATATTACAAGTCTTTAAGTTTCATAGTCCAATACAAAGTTGTAACATTACGTTTGTTTGGGAGCAACGATCCGACAGACAGACACATGTTAAACTTATGTTTTGTCGGGAGTAAAAATAAGGAAAGTATAAATACTAGCCACCGTCCGGAACTTTGTCTGTGTGGAATGTTTTTTTTCTAACCCTTGGGAACAGTACTTTTTTTCTGGATAAAAGGTACCCTATGTGTTTTTCTGTACCCCTGAGAACGTGTATGCAAAATTTCATGTAGGTCGGTTGAGTAGTTAACACGTGAAGGCATAACAAACATACTGTCTTTCGCATTTATAATATTCAAAATTCAAAATAATTTATTCAGTCTAGGCTGTTACAAGCACTTGTGAATGTTATAGAAGCTACGCCATCGGTTCGCAAACCCTAAGCGGGAGACCTTGTAACGAGAAGAACCGGCAAGAAACTCGTCAAGGGCTGCTTTTTTCTCCCTGTATATTTCATACAGAGTCGTCACCATTGAAAAATGAGCTCCACGTTTAAAGTGAGGTCATTTTCCATCACAATAATTAACAAAAGTTTGCAGACAATGGGTAGGTAGGTTAAAATTAAATATATCTACTACATTCAGATAGGTAAATATGAGAGTAAATAACTTTCAACTAGTTGAGAAATCACGCTGTCTGCTACTCGAACCAAAAAACACTTGATGCAAGACATAAAAAGTAAAAACGCAATTCTTACAATTCAATATGCGTTAAGATAGGTACTCAGAAGCAGACCCATTCCCACTGGCAGCACCCGTTCACGAGCATGACGCATGGACCAGCCATCGCTTCGCTCAACCATATTTGAGGGAACGTAACGACCTGCCCCACACGACACCACCGCAGAAATGATTAAAGAGAGCATGACATACTTAGGCTACCCATCCTAAGGCACTTAATTGAAAACTAATATCCAAAAGCTTTTCACAGGCCTTTTCTTACAAAACTATAGACGAAAAAATACGAAAAAATATTACGAAAGCAAAATAATCATTTTAGTCATTAGCAATAAAAAAAGTGAGAAATCAAAACAAGGATAAGTTATTAATTTTATGTTTTAAGTAAGAAGTGCCATACAGATTGATAATATTAAACATGAAGAAAAAAATATATGCGACGCCCTTAGTACAAGCAGACAGAAGCAGACCCATTCCCACTGGCAGCACCCGTTCACGAGCATGACGCATGAACCAGCCATCGTTTCGCTCAACCATATTTGAGGGAACGTAACGACCCGCCTCACACGACACGCTATTAGTAAGGATATTAGTTATTAAGGATAGTAAGTAAGTAAGTAAGATAGTAAGTAAGGATATTCTACTTACCATCCATGTATCCCTATCAAATCCCTCCAGTGCAACCATAAGTCCCTCCCCCGCGTACCCCGCGACGCTCTCTTCCAGCGCAGAATTCCGAAACAGCGCTCTCAAAATGTTCATACAGTGCGTGCGACTTTCAACCATATTGTCTTTACACGTAGAGTCCATATTAGCCTGTATTGAATTTCCTGATTTATTTTCAGGATTTTGCTGTGTTGTTTCGTTTTGTACTTCATTCTTATTAGAATTATCTTCAGGTTTAGATTTGGTGGGTTCGTTGGATGTGGCACGAGCGAGTTTTAATAGCGTGGTCATACACTCTTGGAGGCACGTGGGGTTGCCTTTTACTTGGAGCTCCGTGATCACTAAAGCCTGTAAAGATGTCAATTTTGTTGTGAATTCGTAAAACAATTATAGTTTTTTAATTTTCAATGTAAATGGTAATAGAGAAGTCTAATGGGTCTGTTAAATAATTTGAAAATGTATGAGCATGTAGTTAAATAATCTAACAATAACTTGTATAAGTTACATTTAAATCAAGCAAGGAGTTTTAAAGTTATAAAGGTTCCAAATACGTCGGTCCTTTATGTAGAACATAGAGACACCCAACATAGTTTGCGTCTGTCACGTCACGGCCCTGTAATGTGTAGATCACACCCCGGATACTCCATACAACCGCGCTATTATAAACAGATGACGTCATATGACGTTTTTGTACACGCGCAACTTTGTGTGTAAGTCTAGAGCTACCGTGCAGTTTGTACTGTTCGTTCGCGGCGTTCAATTCATAATTCGATTTTTTTTTGTAAATATACGACGCATTGCTTTGAATATCAAAATAAGTTGACAGTTGACAAATACGACTAAAAAGTTACGACGCATCGCTTTGAGTATCAAAATAAGTTGACGTTGACAAACACGACTGAACAAGCACACGATTTGGCATACGAACTCGCGGGGTGGAGTGAGGTAATTGATTCTGGGGGGTAATTGATTCTGAGTGTCCTTTCCATACGGTAGTACTTATATCTATAGATAGACCTTTACTGTACCTGTATCATAAAGGGCAAGCCGGCGCTGCGGCGCGTGGGGTCGCCGGTGGGGCGCTGCAGGCCCCCCACCAGCGCGCGCAGCCCGCGCCGCCCCCACCCGTGCAGCACCGGCGACCGACACTGCCATAACCTGACAAACATTCGCGGTTTTATGCACAGGCACCACATGGGTACCACAACAAATAAAAGAATGGGGAATGTCCGAAAAAATCAATTCGGCAGAATATTTTTCTATAGGTAGGAATAACCTTCCTTAGTGATAGAAAAAAAACAGAATTTTCGGTTGCGTGAAAAAAATAAAAAAATTAAAGTCTCTTCAACTTCACAAATATAGGAAAGTAACAGCAGAATGGAGATTATACCTTTGCCGACAACCACAACATGGTATTAAAAAAAATTTCAACATAAAATGTCATTTTTTTTATTCTTGTTGTCATATGGTAGGTGTTGTCAAAGGTATAATCTCCATTCTGCTGTTACTTTCCTACATTTGTGAAGTCGAAGTGACTTTAATTTATTGAAATATTTTCACGCAACCGAAAATTCAGATTTTTTTTTTCTATTACTAAAAGAGCTTATTCCTATCTATGAAATCATACATTTGCTTATCTTAATATAAAAATTGTGAATGCCTAAAATCCAAAAATTGTAACAATGGGGTTGGCAACGCAAAGCTAATTGTAGATGTCGCTGCGTACGCTTGTTCCTAAGACAGTAGACGTTCAGAACAATATGTATGGGAAAATAGGTATTTATTTTGTGGTATTTTTTTACCGAAAAAGACCCATTGACCCAAAATGGATATAAAAGACTTAAAAGACTATTCTACAATGCAAATGCCGGGTTTGAAAGCCAAATTAAGACGTTTTTATTCTTACAGAATTTATCCATTTTTCCTATATCCAGATTTTTCGGAAATTTGTAAGTGCCAACATTTTTTTTTATTTTTTTTTATTTTATTTATTGGGCAGTCAACAAAAACATGTACTAACTAATACAATAAAAGGCTTAAAATATGGATCTTAAATTTAAGTACAGTTTTTAATTAAAGACAGCCACGGCATGCGATGTGGACAATTAAAGATATAGTTAAATTATAAAACTAAAAATTACTGTTAGGGTAACTAAAATTGTAAAATTATGCAAAACTTTAGATAAGCGGGGGTTTACGTTGCTTTCTTACTACCAATGAGTTTAACCATAGCTTTATATTTTCTGGCACTCTGGTGAAAAATGTCCAAATCACCTGATTCATTAGGTCGGGAAAGAGTGTTATAACGTTTCTGAGTCCTGTTTAATGTAGAATGGCGACCCAGATTACTCTTAACTGATTTAGGAACGAAGATGTTAAATCTGCTAACGCGAGATAGTTTTTTGGGTGTATTGATTCTAATTTGTTCGAGCAAATTAGGGCAATACAGCTCGCCATTTAACAGTTTGTATAAAAACATACTATCTGAAAGAAGCCTTCTCTCTCCAAGACTTTCAACCTTAAAGTATTTGAGACGACTCTCATAAGATCTTAAAGTCTTAGCTAGGAATTTCCGAAAAGACAGGTGCCAAAGAAACCTTTTTTGAACGCTTTCGAGGCGTTTAGCGTGAACGTCGTACTGAGGAGACCATACTACACTGCAATACTCGAGTACAGACCTGACTAAACTATTGTAAATTTTTATTACAGTTGATGACTTTTTAAAATCTTTGGTATTCCTTAGAACGAAACCCAAGAGCTTAAACGCTTTGGTGACTATCTTGTCAATATGCACGTTGAATTGGAGTTTTTTTGTCCAAATAAACTCCAAGGTCCTTAATGACATCGACCTGCTCAAGAGTGGTGTTGTTTACAGTATAGGAGATATCGGATTCTGACTTTTTCCTCGAGAACCTAATATAGGAACATTTGCTGATGTTAAGCGTCATATGATTTTTCATACACCACTCGGAGAATCTATCTAAATCCCCTTGTAGCAAAACTGCGTCTTCGGTATTTTTAATAGGTTTCATTATTTTTAGATCGTCAGCATAAAGAAATATTTTTGAATGCTTGAAAGAAGATACGATGTCGTTAATGAAAATATTAAAAAATAATGGACCAATATGGGATCCTTGTGATTTAAGTCTATTACACAGAATTAAATCATTTTAAAGCTAAAAAACGTTTTTTTTTAAGTAAAAGTCCTTTGTTTTCATAGCTCTCGTGGAACAAGCGTACGCAGCGCCATTTTGACAGTTGCCTTCCCCATTGAAGTAAACGGTATAAGTAATAGATGGGTCATTTTATTGACGATGTCGCTTCCAAAAAACTATTTCAACTCAATGGTGGAAAATAATGTCAGATTTAAATGATCTTGACAAATTCTATTAATTTTAAGAATCTGTCTAATTTGATTTGTATCTCAAATAAAATAGAAACTGGGACGCGACACGAATCTTCGCATCTAAGGTTGCCATTTTGCATTTTTCTATACAAATAGAAAAAAAAGAACAAAATTTTCCAGTCATGCGGCGGTTTTCAGGATAAAATAATTTTCCAGATATGCATGGTACACTATTTACCATATTCAGCATATTACATGATAAATGTATATTAATGTTGGATGGGTGAAAGACGTGGAATAGAACGGAAGGAAGAGTAACAGGGAGAGGTGTGTGTGCGAGAGGGAAAGAGGATTGGATTGACGGATGAACGACGTGGAAGACGCAAGACGAAACAAAGTGTTATTTTTTTATAGTGCAAGAAATACAGCATTCCCGAGTAAACATATCTTTTATTGATACTACTATAACGGGTGTAAAAAGACACTTAACGAAGCCGAAATCCACGCATCCCGCTCATCATCAGGATCATTTTTGTCTATTAGACTATACCTGGGAAACCAATAGCTACGAAGTTCATTTCTCAAGCTTACGCGCTCACTAGACATGAAATAAAACACTTTTTAACGGATACTAGCGCGGTTTTATTGAATGTACTTTGGTATTTAGTTGGTATTTGGTTTGATTTTTGGTTTTCCCGACGTTTCGGCACCTTTGCAGCTGCCGTGGTCACGGGGGACTGTCCCCCGTGACCACGGCAGCTGCAACCAAAAATCAAACCAAATACCAACTAAATACCAAAGTACATTCAATAAAACCGCGCTAGTATCCGTTAAAAAGTGTTTTATTTCACAGCTACGAAGTTATTGAAGGTCAAAGTCAAAAATTTTTTTAATTTTTTTTTATGAAATCTTATTTTAGTCGTTATTTCCTAATTTTTGTCTACAGAAACATTATCAAAATTTTATGTATTTCGTAGCAAGCAATGGCTTCAAAACGTCATCATATTCATATTCATTTATTCACAACATAATGTTACAAATTATATTCGTTACATCATGACCTCTTATAAGGTATTAGTGAAAAATTTGCACATTTAAAATTAGTAACAATGGAGAGAAAAAGAAACCTACTAAATTAAATAACTAAAGTCTTAAAAACCTTTCACAATATATAACTAAATATTAAAAATATATATATATATATATATATATATATATATATATATATTTTTTAGATACATTGAGTGATATATACAGGGTCACTGGAAATATGACGTATTCCTATTAAGGGGTTATAGATGAGGTCAAAACAAATATTTTTTGTCATATAACTTTTTCTCAAAAAAGAAATAGTTTTTGAGTTAATTGAAATTAAGTATTTTTTTACCAAAAGTACGTTTTCAGACACAAAAATTTAAAATAAAAGATAACTACTCATTCGATTCCGGATTTTTCATTATTTTAGGATAGAAAAAAATCTGAGTGTTGATAATTAATAAAAAAAAATTCATAAATACAGGTGTTTATAAAAAAATCAATCCTTAAATGCATTTTTTATTTTTATTTTTTCAGATTTTTTAGAAATAGCTTCAAATATCTTTAAAAAAATCCTAGTAACTAAGCGTGCATAATATTTTTAAAACATCACCATCTATTCAGCTTTCAGTTGAGGTATAAAACTTAATAATAGCTTAAATAAAAAATGAGAAATTAAAACTTAACTAAATAGCAGTCCCATTTCATGTAGCAAAAATTTCCTACTTCAAGCGCTTCGGAGGTGGCCGTATTATCCTACTTATTCCATAAATGTGAAAATTTTCTTGTTTGGATGATTGTTAATCAATCCCGCAAAACGGCTGAACGGATTTGGATGAAATTTGGCACACAGATAGTTTATAAGCCGGATTAAAACATAGGAGGATACTATTATCTTGGTTAAAGGTTCCTTAGGGATTTTCTCAAATGTAAATACGTATAAAGTCGCGGGCGGAAGCTAAATTGCCATAAATGATTGTGCTTACTAAAAATACTTTCGTCCGAGTGAGTTTGAAACAGGATTATTTTCCGCCGATGAGTAAAGATTTTATACAGACAGCATCAAAAATAACCATGCATATCAGCCATTTTTAATGACCCGCTGCTGGGGAACAGGCCTTCCTTTTCTTTTGGGATAAAGCAGACGGGCCATACCCACCACGTGGGCCCAATGTGGATTGGTCGGTGTACTCACATGTACCTTACATTGAGCCCTTGGTTCTGGCTGCATTTACAGTCGTTAACACTGACCAATCCACATTGGGCCCACGTGGTGGGTATGGCCCGTCCGCTTTATCTATCCACAAGCCAAAAGGAAGGCCAGTTCCCCAGCAGCGGGGCATTGAAAATGACTGATATGCATGGTTATTTTTGATGCTGTCTATATAAAATTTTGACTCATCGGCGGGAAATAATCCTGTTTCAAACTCACTCGGACGAAAGTATTTTTAGTAAGCACGATCATTTATGGCAAACTAGCTTCCGCCCGCGACTTCATTCGCATTTACATTTGAAAAAACCCCTAGGGAACCTTTAACCAAGATAATAGTATCCTCCTTAATGTTTTAATCCGGCTTATAAACTATCTGTGTGCCAAATTTCATCCAAATCCGTTCAGCCGTTTTGCGTGATTGATTAACAATAATCCAAACAAGAAAACTTTCACATTTATGGAATAAGTAGGATAATACGGCCACCTCCGAAGCGCTTGAAGTAGGAAATTTTTGCTACATGAAATGGGACTGCTATTTAGTTAAGTCTTAATTTCTCATTTTTTATTTAAGCTATTATTAAGTTTTATACCTCAACTGAAAGCTAAATAGATGGTGATGTTTTTAAAATATTATGCACGCTTAGTTACTAGGATTTTTTTAAAGATATTTGAAACTATTTCTAAAAAATCTGAAAAAATAAAAATAAAAATTGCATTTAAGGATTGAATTTTTTATAAACACCTGTATTTTATGAAATTTTTTTTATTCATTATCAACACTCAGATTCTTTTCTATCCTAAAATAATGAAAAATCCGGAATCGAATGAGTAGTTATCTTTTATTTTAAATTTTTGTGTCTGAAAACGTACTTTTGGTAAAAAAATACTTAATTTCAATTAACTCAAAAACTATTTCTTTTTTGAGAAAAAGTTATATGACAAAAAATATTTGTTTTGACCTCATCTATAACCCCTTAACAGGAATACGTCATATTTCCAGTGACCCTGTATATATATATATATCACTCAATGTATCTCATGAGCATGTACATAAACGCTGCCTTTCAACTCGGCCGCACGCAGCTGTGTAGTACACACTCGCAGGCGCGGTCTGTTGTACGCGTTACATTGCGTGGTAATGTATGCAATGCTTTTTTAACACCAAAAATTAAAATCATTTCCCAGCAATAATGTTGAACAGAAATGATGATGGGCAGAATACGTAGACCTCGGCTTTATTGAGGGTCTGTTACACCCGGTGTTAATAACTCCTGATTACTTACCTAGACAGCAGCTGTGTGAACCCAACATACGCCTGTTCGAAGGCGCCCCTATGCTTGGTTTCGGTCAGCAGCCTGGAGAAGTGGTCACCAATCATGATGACCTGTTCCTGCGACAGTGTGCCGTGGTCTTGGCCCTCCCCCTGGATACTGAGCCGGGAGACCACGCTGCCCAGGAGGAGGGAAACCTAGGACAAAATCTTCATTGTTTATGGGGTATTTACAAGGGCGACTAAAGCCGCAAAACTGTTCGCACGGCGAAATCGACGGGTAAATGGCAAATCGGCTTTGGCCGCAGGTGACTAACCAAAATTATCTGATCCGGTGGCCAAAACTGGAAACTACGTTCTCAGACATGTTTTAATACCCCTCATTATGCATCAGTTAACTACTATTATATGGCAGAGAGATGAACATTAGCGCACGGTTTAAAGGCAATATTGCATGCGTTTGACACAAGTTGAATAGAAAGTTGAAGCGACTCAGTGAAGACAGACAATTAAGGGGGTACGTATCAAAATGTCTAAAGTTAGAATGTCTAAACTTAAAATGGCAAAGTTCAAAATGTCAAAAATTTAAATTCAAATGGTTTAAAATGTCAAAAATCATTATGTCTAACTTCAAAATAGCAAAATTCAAAGTATCAAATACTTTACCAGTTAAAATATCAATGGTCATTAAGTCTAAGTTCACAATGATTTATTTGAATTGGGTTGGATCTTAAAACGAATCGCCTTCTTTGAGGTTAATTGAGTCTGTGGAGGTGTCTTTGGGCTTCGCCTGAAATGCTTCACAGCAAATTTGGCTGCCGGAAATGAGTCTAAAAGTCTAAACTAGTCTACTGGGACTTAGAAACCGCAGACCGTAGGTCACGAGATAGGTGCGAGGAGCGTAGCGACGAGCATGTTAGGTTGACATGAACTCAGCGCGCGAGCCGAGCGAGCGAAGCGAGCGTGCCGCGGCAGCGGCCGCCGAAGCGCCAGGAAAAAATCTATTTCAAACTCAATTATTGGTTTTTGTTTGTCGGCTACTGAATCAGTGACTGGCATCGGCTACCGAATCAGGGAGCGGCGCGGCTATGGTGATGTGCGGCGGAGGCACAGAGGTTACTACGCAATTATTTAACTTAATTAATTAGGTACCTAAATTAAAGAAAGGCATAAGTAAATTGTATACGTCATTATAATGGGGAATGTCCGATAAAAATCAATTTTGCTGAATATTTTTTTATAGGTAGGAATAAGCTCTCTTAGTAATAGAAAAAAGTTGCAGAATTTTCGGTTGCGTATAAATAAAAATAAAAAATAAAGTCACTTCGACTACACAAATATACGAAAGTAACAGCAGAATGGAGATTATACCTTAGCCACCACCTGTCATAACCACAACTTGCTATTAAAAAAAAGTTTCAACACAAAATGTCAATTTTTTTTTAATACTTGCTGTGGTTGTGGCAGGTGGTGGCAAAGGTATAATCGCCATTCTGCTGTTACTTTCGTACATTTGTGACGTGGAAGAGACTTTAATTTATTAAAAAAAATTGACGCAACTGAAAATTCTGAAACTTTTTTCTCAAACTAAGGGAGCTTATTCCTACCCATAAAAATATTCAGCCATTTTTATTTGTTTCGGACATTCCCCATTATGTATTTGGACTATTAGACATTTTAAGTTTTGATCATTTGAACTTAGACATTTTTATTTAGGACTATCTGACCGTTTGACATTTTCGTTTTTGACATTTTGAACTTTCGACATTTTAATCGTTAGACATTGAAATTTTTGACATTATGAACTTTGCCATTTTAAGTTTAGACATTCTAACGTTAGACATTCTGATGGGTACGTACCAGAATATAAATCATTGTGAACTTAGACTTAATGACCATTGATATTTTAACTCGTAAAGTATTTGATACTTTGAATTTTGTTATTTTGAAGTTAGACAGAGCGTGCGAAGCGAGCGTGCCGCGGCAGCGGCCGCCGAAGCGCCAGGAAAAAATCTATTTCAAACTCAATTATTGGTTTTTGTTTGTCGGCTACTGAATCAGTGACTGGCATCGGCTACCGAATCAGGGAGCGGCGCGGCTATGGTGATGTGCGGCGGAGGCACAGAGGTTACTACGCAATTATTTAACTTAATTAATTAGGTACCTAAATTAAAGAAAGGCATAAGTAAATTGTATACGTCATTATAATGGGGAATGTCCGATAAAAATCAATTTTGCTGAATATTTTTTTATAGGTAGGAATAAGCTCTCTTAGTAATAGAAAAAAGTTGCAGAATTTTCGGTTGCGTATAAATAAAAATAAAAAATAAAGTCACTTCGACTACACAAATATACGAAAGTAACAGCAGAATGGAGATTATACCTTAGCCACCACCTGTCATAACCACAACTTGCTATTAAAAAAAAGTTTCAACACAAAATGTCAATTTTTTTTTAATACTTGCTGTGGTTGTGGCAGGTGGTGGCAAAGGTATAATCGCCATTCTGCTGTTACTTTCGTACATTTGTGACGTGGAAGAGACTTTAATTTATTAAAAAAAATTGACGCAACTGAAAATTCTGAAACTTTTTTCTCAAACTAAGGGAGCTTATTCCTACCCATAAAAATATTCAGCCATTTTTATTTGTTTCGGAAATTCCCCATTATGTATTTGGACTATTAGACATTTTAAGTTTTGATCATTTGAACTTAGACATTTTTATTTAGGACTATCTGACCGTTTGACATTTTCGTTTTTGACATTTTGAACTTTCGACATTTTAATCGTTAGACATTGAAATTTTTGACATTATGAACTTTGCCATTTTAAGTTTAGACATTCTAACGTTAGACATTCTGATGGGTACGTACCAGAATATAAATCATTGTGAACTTAGACTTAATGACCATTGATATTTTAACTCGTAAAGTATTTGATACTTTGAATTTTGTTATTTTGAAGTTAGACATAATGATTTTTGACATTTTAAACCATTTGAATTTTAATTTTTGACATTTTGAACTTTGCCATTTTAAGTTTAGACATTATAACTTTAGACATTCTGATACGTACCTATTCTGATACGTACCCAATTAAGGACGCATAATTTCCTATAAACAAAGGAACGCAAAATGCTACTGTATTTTTTAAACTGTTATTTTTATTTTGTGCTAATTATTAAAACGGTCGTGAATGTCATTAAAGAGAAATAAATGAACTAAAAATGACTACTGGAATACCCTCCGTTATATTAGAAACTAGCTAACAGAAAACGCTATTTATTAATATTATCTTTAGGTCAATGCGACCATCAGCCATTTTAATGTCCCCACTGCTGGGGCACAGGCCTTCTTTATGGGTGGATAAGGAGGATAGGCCAAAACCTACCACGCGAGCCCAATGCGGATTGGTGGGTGTTAGCGACTGCAAATACAGTCGGGACCGGGCTAAACTGCCTTCCGAAGCACGGAGGAGCTCGAGATAATGAATTTTTGGTCACCCATCCAATGACCGACCCTTGCGAAAGTTGCTTAACTTCTGCAATGGTTGGGCCAGGCGCTATACCACTACCCACCGAGCTCCTAGGTCAGGGATGGCGAAACTTTATGTATCAACGTGCCATTTTTCTAAAGAAATGTTTAATAAGGTCATAGATGTGCCATCAAATAATTTTGACTTTGTGATTATTGAGAAAATAATAATAATGAATATTATCATCTCAAAACTCTTTACTTACTAAAAAATAGGTATATTTTGCAATTTTTCAATCATACGCCTAATTTAAATCAATTTATTCGTAATTTTTTCGTAGAGCATAATGAATTTTGTGATCGGTGACGTGCCCAAAATATTATGTCGCTTGCCACTAATGGCACGCGTGCCCGGTTCGCCATCCCTGTCCTAGGTCAATGTAAATGCGGGCTAATGTAAGTATATCTGACCTCCTTGACGGAGCGCCAGGCGCACAGCAGCAGCATCTGCGCCGTCACGGGCCGCCCGTCCGCCGCCACCACGCCGCTGGGGGACAATAGGCTATTTGACTAATTTTGGAAAACCATTTTAAATTATTCCTTATTACGTAATAAGCGCACCACATTGATATTTCAGGAAAAATCAATGTATTTCATTAAAAAACAGTGTTAAAGTTTAAAATTTTAAAACCGCGCCAAAAACGCTATGGCTCTGGACAAGTGACTTCTTGACGTCACTATCCTGTAAACATTGTAATATCCTTCCTTAGCCATTTGACAGCCATCAATCGCGAATCCTTAGTCTATGGTCGTGTCAAACGACTGAAGCCATATTTATTTACAGGCAAGTGACGTCATCAGTAATCTTAGAGCGTTTTCGCCACAGAAAAAAAATCAAAAATTATTGCATTTTTCTAGGTGAAATTAATCAATTAATAGTTAATTTAGTCTATATAATAGTTAAATATGTTTATTTTCACCAATATCTGTTAGGATGACCACAATTTGTAGTATATTTTCAATGTTGTCAAATACCCTATTATTATTAGTACACTAGACCAGGGCTGGAAACCGGTTTCTATTAATTTCAATCTCAAACAGGTTTTTTTGTAAGTGTTCACTCGGAGCAGAACCAATTCGCGAGTGATATTGCTTCTGGGATAAACCTGGTTAATTCCACGACGCGCGTGAATAGTGCAGCGATATATTTTGTCTCTTTTATCTGCGGGCGGGATTTATCCCAGAAGCTATATCGCTCGCGAATCGGTTCAACACTTACGAAAAAACCTGTTTGAGATCGAAATTAACCTGGTTAATTAGAAACCGGTTTCCAGCCCTGGTCTTTCGTTTTGTTGCTTTGCATCGGGTGGGCGGAGCGAACAAAATGATTTTGGTATTAACCAGGTTTTGGGAGCGGAATCAAAACCAAAACGGTCTACCAGCTTAACCAGAAATAATACCGGTTTCGACGAGCAGAATCGAAATAAAAACGCTCTTTTCAAAATGTATGAAGCTGCGCGAAACCTGGTTGCGAATTTTAACCAGGTTTTCCAGCCCTGTACTAAACTATAGTCACGGGGTCTCACGAGGAACATCAGATGTGGCTTAGTTAGCAGCTACCGCCATCTAGTGAGATTAATTTAAACGAATGTTGGAATTAGTTTAAATTTACTTCACTAGATGGTGGTACCTGCTTCGATTTGTTTTTGTAATATTCAAAGACAGATATAAAGAGGTTATTAAACTTTTAAATTGTTTCTTAAAAAATCACCAAATGCAAAATTGTAGTGAAACAGGTAAAATGAAGGGCTTTTTAACGAATTTCAATAAAAATTGAGTGACACCTATCGGCAATAATTTGCACTAATAAGATTGTTTTGCTTTTTGCGTTTCAAAGATTTTGACGTTTCTTTGAAAATTTGGAAAAGTTTGTTGCTATCTTTGCTAGGCATGCTGCAACGATAGCGGCGCCATCTAGCATTCTACAAGAAAAACATTTTGAATCGCCCCGACAGTCGCCTTACGACGGGCCATTTCTTTAGTATGGGATGAGGTTTCTGTACTATACAACGTGTAACAAAAAGGGGGTATCAACCCGAAAGGAGGTCAATGTACTCGTGAATCTGGACACCTTCCACGACAAAAAAAAATTTAAAATCGAAAAAAAAATTAGTCTCTCCATAGAAAATTTGAATTTGCCGCCAACATTTTGTATGAAGAGTTCAAATCTTTTTATTTTATTTGATTTTTTTTTCTGCTGGAATGTATTCAATTTCACGAGTACATTGACCTCCTTTCGGGTTGATACCCCCTTTCTGTTACACGTTGTAATATATTATGAATTCTCTATGGTCCACATTTACTGTCACTCTGCGCGTGAGTATGAAGCGCACGGCGCCTCTGAGAGGACAAATTTCATACGCAGAAATGATAAGACCTACGCGATAGAAAGAGAGGCAACTACTAAGTGAATGTTTTGGAGCGAAGGTAGCTCTGTGCGACCTGAATTGGACTTTATTGTGTCGGAGCAAGAGTCGCAATTTATTTAAACGATTTTGCGGAGTGCAACTTCTGTACGCTGGTACTATTATCTATTCTGTGGTAGTACTCACCCAGAGTTGCCAGTGTCGGTGATCGTGATCCCAGCGTCCATGGGCAGGTGTCCCTCGGGAGACGAATTATTGACTACACTTCCAGCCAACGACGACACTTCCATACAAATGCAGATTATATCCGACACTAGGGAGCTCCATTGATCGTCCGATGATATTGCTCTGAAAAGTTACACAACGTATTAAAAAAAACCGTAATGCCGAATATATTAGATAGGGACCATCAAATTGAATAACTTTTACTATGAGACCAACTCTGAAATCGCAAAAAAATAGCTGTTTCATACAAAAATTAATAAACAAAATATCGAAATGTATGAACAAGTATTCATTTTCACGATTTCAGAGTTGGTCCCATAGTAAAAGTTGTTTAGTTTGATGGTCCGAAGAAACGGATTTCACAATTTGGTTATAAGTTAATCCACACAAAATATATAGTACTAAACGTTCAGAAGCCCATCCGCGCGAGGTCAATCAAATGATAAGCTACTATCGCTGCAATAAAGTGGAATTTCAAATAGCACACCGCTGTGTGTCTATTATTATAAGCGCCTCCGAAGTGTTTCTCTTTCTGTCGCGTAGCTCTGTCTCAACCGACACACGACACCCCTCGTGCGCTGGCTCGACTGAGTCAGCCGCGAGCAGTAGGCTAATATAAAAGTTTAAGCGCGGAGTGAGACCCCCCTGACGAAGATCTAATTAAAGGTCTGCCACTACATTCATACCATGGCCGTGCTAGTAACGATTAACGTGTTAGAAAAAAATATTTGTATTGAAAAGTATGGCAAGTACATGGCCGGTGATGGAATGGTCTAATGAGAATAGTGTCATACTTTTTAATACAAAGAATATTTTTTGATACATTCCTAGCACGGTCATGGTATGGTACGGTGTAGGGGAACTGGACAAAGGCATTATTATAATTATTGAATATTTAGATTTTAAGCCCGCCGGTAACGATCAATTGCGATTGTCAATTTTTCCGTCAATGTCATTGTAGGAGCAAATGACAATCGCTTCAATTGCACGCGTAAACGATCAATTTTTCCGTCAATGGGCGTCAATTGCGGAAAAATTGACAATCGCAATTGATCGTTACCGGCGGGCTTTAGGTATTCACAATGCTATTTTTATATTAAAATAATTAATGTATCTACTTGGTAGCATAACTGGTCAGTGCATTAGGCCGGAATTCCAAGGGTGCGGGTTCGAGTCCCGTCAGGTGCTGAGGGTGAGTCGATTTTTCTAGTATTTTTAAGGTTCCGTACCCAAAGGGTAAAAACGGGACCCTATTACTAAGACTCCTTTGTCCGTCTGTCTGTCTGTCACCAGGCTGTATCTAATTAAGCGTGATAGCTAGACATTTGAAATTTTCACAGATGATGTATTTCTGTTGCCGCTATAACAACAAATACTAAAAACAGTATAAAATAAATATTTAAGGGGGCTCACATACAACAAACGTGTTTTATTTGCCATTTCTCAGTACGGAACCCTACGTGCGCGAGTCCGACTCGCACTTGGCCGGTTTTTTCTAATATATTTATTATCTTGACATTTATAATTTTAGTTACCCGGCATCGAGCATCATCAGCGGATGTCTCAAACAGTGCAGTAGTCCATACATGGGCGCGCGCCGGGCGGCCAAAGTAAGGCTGATCGCACATTGAGACACTTCGTCTTTCAATCGCTGCAGGAGAATACTTGACAATGCGAACCAAACTGGTTCAGTTTCCGCCCTGAAATCACATGAAAGAAACATATAGACTGTTTATCCTTACTGGTAGGGTTTCTGCTCGAGCTTTCTCGAACTCGAGAAAACTCGAGAAATTTAGCATCATTCGAGACGAGAAAAAAATTACCGGAGCTCGAGAATTCTCGAGCTTCGAATTCGAATCGTGGCAGACGCGACGCGCGACTTTTTTTCGCCGTTAACTAACACCGCCCGCGATCTGTGCTCTTTCATTCATTTGTCTAAGACAAAAATAAGTTTTCTAAATTATTAACGTTACTTGGAGGCAAAGTTAATCTATTCTAGATTCTGGTCTATTCCCCTCGTATCTATACTATAGACAAGTATGTAAAGACTTGAGTAAAACTTGCAATTTTCAAATGCTTCTGTTATTATTTTCACATGCAAGTAATAATTATAGTATAAATTAATCTTTGGTGCACCAAAACAGCACTGCATTTTTGATTTTTGCATTTATATTTGCATGTGAATATAATATTAGAAGCATTCGAAAATCGCAAGTTTTACTCAAGTCATTACTTACTCGTCTATAGATTGATTTACATATAATACGAGGGTACGAAATTAACTTTAACTCATTTTAATTGAAAGTAATGATCTCAAACGAAACTAATGTACACCTATGCTATGTTATGTTTGACTGACTTATATGACTGAAAAATTTGTCTACTGTTTCAGTTAGGTACTAATTTCGTCAATAGAGTACATATTCACGTCGTTATCGTAAAAAAAAAGTTTTTCTTTCTTTAATTTGTTATAGCTCCAGATTTTTATTGCTACTTATCCTTAAAGTAGTGTACTTTAAGGATAAGTAGCAATAAAAATCTGGTCTCGTCTTTATGACTATTCTTCCAATAAGTTAATTACTAAGTTTTGATTATTAGTTAATAAATTAATATGTAAGAAGATTAATTGAAAATGTTTATCAGATCGTTTTCGTGGGAAGTGTAATTTGGCTATATTTCCGAAATTTATAAAGATAAACGAAAGGCAGTGGTGTAAAAAGATGCAAGAGCTCGCGTAACTTTTTTCGAAATCTAAAAATCGAAAATGGTGGAAAAAACAACAAAATTTTCAATTTTTTCGGACAAAAAATATTGTGTTGCAATAAAGTATCTTAGATTAAAGAAAAACCAATATTTTTAATAAATTTCAACAGGTTTTAACAGTTTCAATTAAAAGACTCGAGACCAGAGAAAACTCGAGAATTTGGCCTCGAGAATTCTCGAAACTCGAGAAATAAAAAAGGTCGAGAAATCAGAAACCCTACTTACTGGACAAGATATTTGGTAATCAAGGTCCAACAATCATCCATCCAAACAATCTTTTTTTTTATGCACAACGGAGTAGTGCTTGGCCTTCACCACACCTGATGTCAAGTGACGATAAGGCCGAAGGTATAAGTGCACTACACCCAGAATCCTCATCAAGGAGGAACTGCCTATCTTACATTTAAATGTAAGGAACACAACAATTTTTAAATTGTTGTTATGGTATATAGGGACATAAAGTAGCTTGAAATAAGCCCACCATCAACCAAATCGAGTAAAAAATGTACCCCCCTGGGAATCGAACTCGGGACCCCTGCGTCTTACACGGGTGGGCGAACCACTAGACCGCAGAGGCGGTTATCTTCACCCAACTGTTTATTGTAATATTTTTTTTTTTAAATACAACAAATGGTATTTCCCCACACAGATTACGAGAGAATTTGATAACTAATAATGCCAATTTAATAATTTAATAACAGGACAACATATTTTTGAATAACGATTAAAGTTTAAAAGACGTATGACAACTATCAAAAACTATTTAAAAAATCTGTTTACTAAATAAGAGAAGTAAGTATAAACAGACTATACTTCAAAAAACAAGGTTAGCAAAACTGGGGATTACCCAAATTGAAAAGCATTTGCGACAGTACCAAAAATCACTCACAACATTGTTAATTTTCATCCCACTGCCACCCCTAAAAACTTAAGCACTTTATTTTAAAAAAAACCTTATTCTAATTTTAATGAAATATCAATTTTGTTTTTTTTTTATAAAAAAAAAATAAATTTTGTAAAACAAAATCTGTATTTTATTATGAACCTTAATGTCTTCCACTTTGAAGTATATGAATACATTCTAAATGGCAAAAAGAGAGTGGTTTTGTACAGCAAGTGCTCTGAAGTTGCTGCAGATCACTGTCTATTGTCAATTTAATCGAATTGGCATGATGACAATTTTTTTATTTTATCCTACTAATAAAATGTGAAAGTTTGTGGGTTTGGATGTTTGTTCCTCAATTACGCAAAAACTACTGAACGGATTTGATTGAAATTTGACACACAGATAGAAGATAGCCTGGATTAAAACATAGAATACTTTTTATCCCGATATTCCCACACTGACAGGAACCACGCGGGTGAAACCGCGGGCAGCCGCTATGTTGACATAAATTACCTCTCAAAAAAAGAAACATTGGTAAAAGAATTATTTCGCTAGCATGAAAACCGCCTGAGATATCACAGTTTGATATGCACACAAATTGAACTCACCCAATAAACGCTCCATACTAGCGGCTACTTAATTATGACGTCACGCTTGAGTAGTTTCCATGCAACGCGTAGGAAATTTGTTCGGCAATTGTGTTTATTAAAATACTTTTATTTTAATAAATTTTATACTTTTAAATGGACGTGTCTATTCAACTTTGAAGGGTCATAAAACAAATAATACGCAATATATAAAACCAAGAGGTATACGAGCTACGCTAACCCCTCGTTTTCACCAAGAAACATGTTAAATACTAGTTTTATACAAAACTTGTAGAATACTTGTTGTAAACAAGTATTTGTTTTATACATGTATTGCAACAGTCTCATTCTTCTCGTTCACACTGTTACGAACGTGTGTGTGTTTGTTTGAACGAAATGAAAGTAGGCAATTACAAGTACATAACAAGTTTTGTATACAACATGTTTTATACATGTATATGAATGAGAACAAAAATCAAAACAATTGCATAAAACATGTATTATACTTGTATTATACCTTGGTGAAAACGAGGGGTAAAAGTTTAATAAGTTTACGATTTTTATTAGTATTTTGTTATTTTATTCATTAGTCATCATTCCAATTGTGTTTATCATTATTGGTGGCACAGTCAGCATTAATGCTTTGTAAAGATTTGTAAATTAATTAGCCGATAAATAACTACTTACTTTGCACCCGGATTTGCTTCTAATATACACTCAGGTAATTTTTCCTTCAGCAACATTAGCTTGTAGGCGGCGGAAACGCAGTCAGTCGGCTTCAGGGAGGACGCTTGTTGTAAAATGTCCTCTAACTCTATACTCACACGGTACTTTTTACTCTGAAACATATTTTTATAAAAGAATAATAATAATAAAGAATTGAGAAAATTTAAATAATAGCAATAAATAAAAAAATACGGAAATAGAAAAACGTAGTTTCGTCATAATCATTTTCATTACTTTTTTTTTAAATTTCGACTGAAATTCGTCAATTGCGACAACGATCGAAAACAAGCAACAATAAAAAAACAGGCCACAGTGTGTCGATTTATTTAAAACTATGCGAACTATGACGCGACTATGAAGCGCTCATGGCGGAACTTGACAGACTGATCGTACTCGATCACGTTTGTTAAGCAACGCTCGATCCGGCTAGGTGACCGTTAAGTGGCATTACAACTGAGCGCTTCCGTGCTTCGGAGGGCACGTTAAGCCGTCGGTCCCGGCTGTTGTCATCTGATAACAGTCGTTAAGCCAAGTTAGAGGCCTTACAGGCGGCTTGATAAACTGTAACACTAGAGGTGGCTACTAATTGTCATTCGATAAGAATAAGAAAAAAAATGTGTCTCGGCCACTTTTCGCAATATAAAATTACGGACATTTCAACATATATTTAGGTTTCGAATTGGTGAATTACAAAAAGTTATCGTTTTGCCAGTTCAAATAACTGTTAGCAACGACAACTTTTTGTACTTTAGCAACAAAAAACTGAAATATATTTTAAAATATCCGTAATTTTATATTTCCAAAAGTGGCTGAGACACATTTTTCAATTACGTACTCAGATTTAAGAAATCTTGAGAAAACATAAAATGTGCGAGTGATAGAGCGGCAAAATGTGTACAGGCTCTTAAGGTCCAAAATAAATGATTTTTTTTTGACAGTTTTGTATAACCTGATGTGCTGCTGACTGTACTATATGCAACAGAGTCGATTAACCAGTTGGCAACAAAATTCGTGTGCGCGCGTATCGCTCCTGCACGAACTAAATGTATGTGACAGCGGGCGCGGCGTGCAAGCGATTTTAACTTTAGGAGTGGTTAAGCAATAGTGTTGTCCATGGTACGTACTAGCGAACTGAAATCTATGGAACAAGCATTGCGCTCAAAAAATGGCACCACACAAAAGGTACAACTAAGTGGATGAAGCTAAAAATGCTGGCATTTAATTATGTCAAAGTCAAAGTAAAAAATAGCTTTATTCAAATAAACTTAATTATTAAGTACTTTTGAATCGTCTATATTTTCCTACCACCCGTTCAAGACTTTTTTAACTGACAAGAAGAACGGGCGCAAGAAACTTATCAGCTTTAATAGCAATAAGTAACGATATTTACAAACTTAAATATATCGTTACCAGATAATTACAACAGGGTGACAGGATTATTGGCAACAAACATAGACTTATTATATTACTATCATTGGCAACAGTACTTATAGTAGTTATGTGTTACATCATTTCCACGCATTTTGATCTTTAAGATAATCGTCTACTTTATAGTTACCTTTGTTTTTGTTAAATGTTAAAAAAACCATGAGCGTTTTTTTAACATGGTTTTTAAATTCATGCAAAGAAAGATCAATTACTTGTTGTGGAACTTTATTAATAAAGGCTGCCTTTCCCCATAAATGAACCTCTAGTTTTTGCAAGCCTAAATCTTGGAACGGCAAGTTTATCTTTATTTCTTGTATTAAACTGGTGATTATTGCTGTTCTTAGCAAATGAATCATAGTGTTTTCTTACATAAACTAAATTTTCATATATGTATTGGCCTGCTAAAGTTAAAATATTTATTTCTTTAAACAGTTCTCTCAAGGTATCTCTCCGCCGAAGATTGTATATGCCGCGAACGATTACCTAATGGAACGCATAACTTTATTTGTCCTAAACATGAAACGCATACTGTTAAATGGCATAATCATCATTTAGCATAATATTTTATAGCACAATTTCAAAACGCATAATATCATAAGGCTTAATTTTGTAAGGCATAAATATTCAATGGCATATTTTCAAAAAGCATAAATGTCAAAACGCATATTTTTTAATTGGCATATTGTCTAAAAAGCATAATCATCAAAAGACATAATCTTATTACGCATTGTAATAAGAGACCTAATTTCTTTAGGCGTATTTTTTAAAACTCATAATTATTTTATGAATAAATCATTAAAAATATGAACACTTCTGCTCCCTGCATCTCCCGGCTAGCACTCTGCAAGCAAAAACCCAGCCTGCAGCATCCGTGCGAGCAAGCACCCAACACGCAAGCAAGCATGCAGACAAGCAGGCAATATGCAAGCAAGCATGCAGGCAAGCATGCAGGCAAGCATGCAGCATGCAGGCAAGCATGCAGCATGCAAGCAAGCATGCAAACAAGCATGCAGCATGCAGGCAAGCATGCAGCATACAGGCAAGCATGCAGTATGCAAGCATGCAGCATGCAGGCAAGCATGCAGCATGCAGGAAAGCATGCAAAATGCAGCATGCATGCAAGCACTATAGAGCTCCGCTCGCTTCGCTCGCTCCGCTGCAAGTGGTCAAAACACTAACCTAACCTAACCTACCTAGTACACAAAAAGTTTTTTTTCATAGCGGGGGGCCTCAGGCCCCCCGACCCCCCCCGAGCAGGGGGGCCAGCCCCCCTGCACCCCCCGGCAAGCATTTTGCAAGCAAGCATCCACAATGCAAGCAAGCATGCATGCATGCAAGGAAGCACAGCATGCAAGCAAGCATGCAGCGTGCAACATGCATACAAGCATTATTAAGCTCCATCTGCTTAGCTTAGAGTGGTCTAAACTCTAAACACTGACCTAACCTAACCCACCAATGGTGGTCACAATTTAAGTTTTTTTTTCATAAATTAGTATTCAAATTAGTTATGTTTCCTTTTATATTATGCTATAAAACATTAGTAGTTATGTATATTAGACATAACAAAATTATGCCTTTCAAAATATGCTTACTAACAATATGCCAATTGGAATAAGGAATTGTAACTATTATGCTTTGAAATATTATGCTTTTTAAAAGTTATGCAATTCGATGGTTATGCGTATCGAAATTTATGCTAAATAAATAGTATGCTTTGTGATTATTATGCCAAACGAGTTATGCCAAGTGACTTTAGGACAATCGAAATTATGCGATGCGAAGGGCACCCGCCGCGAACAGTTCTTTTTTGGAGTACAAAAATATTTTCAATACTGGCAGCTGAGCCCCACAATAGCAGTCCATAAGACATTACACTATGAAAATAACAAAGCGTCTGAGAGCACTGGTTGCTTATTAGCGACCATAATTTGTATACTCATAGATATTCTCTATACTTAAACGAATAAAGACGATACGTTATTTCTGCATATTTTTACTGTATTCTTTGCGTCTTTTACATAATTTGACTACAGAGGTCGTCATTTCCAATAAACTTTCTCTTTCTTTCTTTTCTCTACAATACCAACTGCAATTATTGTAAAGAACGCTAACGTCACCGGGTGCGTGGCTGGCCCGACTAAAGCTTAGCGGGTTGTACTTTTTTGGCCCCGTGGCAGGCTAGGCGCACTCCGCGCTTTAGGTACGAAGCTACAAGTAGGCAGCGGGTCCGTCCGGACGGACTAATTTCAGAGGGCTGCCGCCGTTGGCTGGCTGTTAGCAGTTCGATTTCGATAGTCACTCACTCGCCGCGTTCATCTTAATACTAATATAAAGGATCCGAACCTCACGTTTTTCACACTTCCAAAACTTCCAAATGACATCGAAACGTAAAAAGTGCTTGTCTACTACCTAGATATTATTTAGTATCCGTTTATTCTTAGGTACTTACTTGTCTTATTTGCTAAACAATCTTCACCCAACTAAGTATTTATTGAAATAATAATTTATAGATTAGGTAGGTACTTACTTACCTACTTTCGAAATAAAGTTGATTATTAATGACAATGTTATTTCATAAGAAAGCAAATTTCCTCAAAGTCAGCATGTATAGTCTGATGGGGCGTCGATTGTACCTAGCCTAGGTTTTTTTTGAAATGTATTTAAGTACATTAAGTACCTATTATTTAATTATTATTTAAAAGAATTATTTAGCGCCTGGCCCAGCGATTGCGTAAGTTAAGCAATTTTCGCAAGGGTCGGTCATGGGATGGGTGACCAAAAATTTACTATCGCGAACTCCTCCGTGCTTCGGAAGGCACGTTAAGCCGTTGGTCCCGGCTGCATTTGCAGTCGTTAATACCCACCAATCCGCATTGGGCCCGCGTGGTGGGTTATGGCCCGTCCTCCTTATCCACCCATAAGGAAGGCCTGTGCCCCAGCAGTGGGGACATCAAAAATGGCTGATGGACATTTAATTATTATTTAAAAGAACAAACCCTAAAGTCGTTAGAAGAGATAGTCGCTACGCGATAGAAAGAGAGGCAACTTCTAGGTGAATATAACTGTAGGGTGGGAGCGGTGTGCGACCTGAATTGCACTTTATTGTGTACGGGATAGAGTCGCTATTTATTTAAATGACTTTGCGGAGTGGATCTTCTGTACTTGTACTATTATGTATTCTGTGCCCGTGGTGCCATTTTTTAAGCAATCATTGTTTGCAATTACACTTCCATAGATTATAGTTCGCTGGTATGTACATACCTTGAGCAGTAGTGGCGGGCAGGACCCCAGCACTTGCAGCGCCAGCGCTCGGTTACCGTCGTAAGTATCCTCCAGCCTGTGCAGGGCACTGGATACGTACGCCCCGCGCCACCTACTGCGACCATCGAAATAAATCACGAATTAATATTGGGAATTAATAATTGGGTGACTGTAAATAATTAAAGGCGACTGTTAATGGGATACTTAAATACTAAACCTGGCAGTGGTTTATTTTTTGGGCGACAAAATAACTAACCGTGCGACTAATTGTGGATTACAAAAAATACGTAAAATGGACGACTACATGTGGGAGACAAATAATTTAAGTTAGCAGTGAAAATTCTAAATGATTGACAAAAATACTGAGTAGACAACTATTATAACAAGTAGGTAACTATAATATAACTGATTTAAGCTGCCCAACATGATATTTTTGTCATCTCGTTTAGAATAATAGTCACCATTATTAAAGAAAATATATGTCAAATTTTAAATGTTTTGTGTGCCCTAAGGTTGTCGCCCAAATAGTAATTTGGTCGCCCGTTCTGTATAACTAGTTACTCAATTTGTATTTTAAAATCACCAATTTTCTATTTTTGTAGTCGCCCTCAGTACGTCGCCCACTTAGTATTTCAGTATTTTTTATACCCAAAATGAGAATTTACGGTTACCAATTAAATAACCCATTAAACCCATTAATATATTTCATGAAGTGTGGTGAGGAGCTCGGTGGCGCAGTGGTATAGCGCCTGGCCCGGTGATTGCGGAGGTTAAGCAACTTTCGCGAGGGTCGGACAAGTGATGGGTGACAAAAATTTATCATCTCGAACTTCGGAAACCACGTTAAGCCATCGGTTTCGGCTGCATTTACAGTCGTTAACACCCACCAATCTGCATTGGGCCCGCGTGGTGGGTGTTATGATTATGATCTATACTCCTTATCCACCCATAAGGAAGGCATGTGCCCCAGCAGTGAGGATATCTAAAATGGCTGATGGTCAATACGTGTGGTTCTTTATTGTTAAAATAAGTCGATTTATTTGGATTTGTGATTCACATAAAGGATATCTAAAGTAAACTTCGCTTTTTGGGTATGATTTTAGGTATCGTCAAATAAATGCACGTTCGACGAAGATCTATGACCAAAATCGAATTATCAAATAATAACAAAACGATTATCTAAAATGTATTAATAATATCTGCAAATAATACCAATCGACAAAATAGAATAGTATAATTGAATTTTGACATAATGAAGATGTTAGTATGAAAAAGTAGGTAAATAGTGGCGGAGGGATAATTAGAAACACCAGTCGAATTCTATATAAATTTAACTGTTTAAGCTAATAAGTTAAAGCTGATAAGTTTCTTGCGCCTATTCTTCTTGTCCGTAAAAAAAAGTCTGGAACGATTGGTAGCAAAATATAGACCATTCAAAAGTTTATTTGAATAAAGCAATTTTGACATCATTTTGACATTGACATTCACTTTAATTTAAAGCCTGGTAGACTTGCCGAAGTTCGATGTGTTAGCTGCTACGGCCTTTGCTCTCAGAATGATGATTAGATCACCACTGTATAATATTACCTCTGATACCCTTCCAGGTCCAGGCCCTGGCTCCAAGCTAGCAGCTGCAGCGCCACGACGCGGCGGCTGTAGTTGGCGCCCAGCATCAGGCCAGCGAAGCACCGCTCTCGGGCAGATCACCCTGTATATTACCTCTGATACCCTTCCAGGTCCAGGCCCTGGCTCCAAGCTAGCAGCTGTAGCGCCACGACGCGGCGGCTGTAGTTGGCGCCCAGCATCAGGCCAGCGAAGCACCGCTCTCGGGCAGATCACCCTGTATATTACCTTTGATACCCTTCCAGGTCCAGGCCCTGGCTCCAAGCTAGCAGCTGCAGCGCCACGACGCGGCGGCTGTAGTTGGCGCCCAGCATCAGGCCAGCGAAGCACCGCTCTCGGGCAGATCACCCTGTATATTACCTCTGATACCCTTCCAGGTCCAGGCCCTGGCTCCAAGCTAGCAGCTGCAGCGCCACGACGCGGCGGCTGTAGTTGGCGCCCAGCATCAGGCCAGCGAAGCACCGCTCTCGGGCAGATCACCCTGTATATTACCTCTGATACCCTTCCAGGTCCAGGCCCTGGCTCCAAGCTAGCAGCTGTAGCGCCACGACGCGGCGGCTGTAGTTGGCGCCCAGCATCAGGCCAGCGAAGCACCGCTCTCGGGCAGATCACCCTGTATATTACCTCTGATACCCTTCCAGGTCCAGGTCCAGGCCCTGGCTCCAAGCTAGCAGCTGCAGCGCCACGACGCGGCGGCTGTAGTTGGCGCCCAGCATCAGGCCAGCGAAGCACCGCTCTCGGGCAGATCACCCTGTATATTACCTCTGATACCCTTCCAGGTCCAGGCCCTGGCTCCAAGCTAGCAGCTGCAGCGCCACGACGCGGCGGCTGTAGTTGGCGCCCAGCATCAGGCCAGCGAAGCACCGCTCTCGGGCAGATCACCCTGTATATTACCTCTGATGCCCTTTCAGGTCCAGGCCCTGGTTTCAAGCTAGCAGCTGCAGCCCCTGTAGTTGGCGCCCAGCATCAGACCAGCAAAGCACTGCTCTCGGGCAGATCTTTACTGTATATTACCTCTGATACCATTCCAGGTCCAGGCCCTGGCTCCAAGCTAGCAGCTGCAGCCCCTGTAGTTGGCGCCCAGCATCAGACCAGCAAAGCATTGCTCTCGGGCAGATCTTCACTGTATATTACCTCTGATACCCTTCCAGGTCCAGGCCCTGGCTCCAAGCTAGCAGCTGCAGCGCCACGACTCGGCGGCTGTAGTTGGCGCCCAGCATCAGACCGGCGAAGCACCGCTCTCGCAGTCGCTCCACGAACGACAAGTAATAATTGACATTGACGCCTTCGTCGGTGGGTGCCGTTTGCCTTTTCAGTAATTTGTAGCTGTCTCCTAGACGCTTTATGAACTGAAAAATATAAAAACAAAATCTAATTAAACTAGCAACGATGACGTTAAATAATGATAAACAATAATAATAATAAATGACACAAAACACCAGCGTAAGCTGAGAAAAAGAAAACAAAATAATAATAATAAAAAATTATAACTGAATTAGTTACTCATTTTAAAAAAATGTGACTTACGTTACGGCCCGATACTCAAAGATTTCTTAGCTGAAATCTTTCAATTAGTTTCTGTCATATCTAAGATTTTTTTTAATTTAAATGGCCTTAAGGTTAAATGTGATTATGTATGGGTAAACTTGCATAGATGGCGCTAAAGTCAGTTGTATTCGCCAAATACTACAAACATATTGCATTTAATAAGATAGGTAACATAAGTATTTCATAGTGTCTTTCTTTCGTGGTGATAGTGAATATCTTTATCTATTATTGTTGAAAATAAGGTAAAAATAACGACAATAAAAGAAAACAACCTCGATCCGTAGATTAGGTTGACAGGTTGACGTCAAAGTGTATTTTTTATCCATATGGGCAAAGGAAAAACCGTCAGAAATCCTTTGAACTGCACTTACGCTCTTTTAGAATGAATAAGTTTTCAAATTAATGTTATAACGACAAAAAAATTAAAATTTTGGAAAAGAAAAAAATACGTGTCTCTTGTTTTCATTAGTAATTTCTAAATAACAAATAAAAACACAGGACAAAAATTTTGAAATGTTGTCAATTGTCGTTAGTTGTCGGGACACACTGAAATATTATTGTGTAAAAGCTAAAATTTTGAGAAACCACGTTATGTTTAAATTAGCGCTATCTTTTGGCCCATAATAGCGAGTTTAACCTTAACTATATGAATCGTTTGAGTATTTTGGCCTTTAGAGCTACAGCAAAGCTGTTCCACTGTTAAAAGTTCAGTTAGTTCAGTCTGTACACTTCACAATCACAATATTATTTATATTTAAGAAATTCCCAATATGTATTGTTGTTAATGTAACCATTATAAATAAATAATTATTAATGTTCGTTACCTTGTTAAAAAGTGCGAGCATATGCTGCCGGAAGTTGGGCGCCTGCGCATTGATATTGTATAGCAGGAAGTGCAGGATCAGGTCCAGTTCCTCTCTATAGTACCATTCCGTAGACTTCGGCGACTCCGCCACCAGGGCCAGGCATAAAATACGAATCTACAAACAGATAATTACATAACGGGTGCAACAAGACCCTTAACAAGCCGGAGTCCACGCATTCCGCCCATCATCAGGATCATTTTTGTCTTTTAGACTATACCTGGGAAACCAATAGCTACGAAGTTATTGAAGGTAAAAGTAAAATAAAAACATTTTTTTTATGAAATCTTATTTTATTCGTATTTCCTAATTTTTTTCCAAAGAAACATTTTCACAATTTTAAGTATTTCGTAACAAACAATGGCTTCAAAACGTCATCATAAGCACGCACACAAACGCTGCCTTTTAACTCAGCCGCACGCAACTGTGTAGCATACACTCGCAGGCGCGGTCTGTTGTACGCGTTACATTGCGTGGTAATGTATGCAATGCTTTTGTAGCACCAAAAAATAAAATCGTTTCCCAGCAATAATTTTGAACAGAAATGGTCCTAATGATGGGCAGAATACGTAGACCTCGGCTTCGTTGAGGGTCTTGTTACACCCGGTATTTCTAGATAAATAATATCTAAAATATACAGTGCCTTTGGTCTTGAACTAGCGATAATTTAAAGGCGTGAAATATACCTAATTTTATCGACAAAAACACCCACATGTTGGGGTCCCACTCCTGTTGGAATGGCCGCCATTTTAAATTTGACTTTTTATTTTAGATAACCCTGCCGAAAAATATTAAAAAATGGACATTAAGGTGCTAGTTTTTGAGAAATGTAATAAAAACTCAAAAAAATCACACAAATTTCGTATAATATTTTACTTCCGTATTTTTTTATGACATATTTAAGTTGAAAGCTTACACATATATTTTTTTAATTGACAGGTTAGGTTAGTATTATTAACTTCCGAATAGTATTCTTGTTATAACTTTAAGACTTCTAAATCCGGAGAAATTAATGTTTTTCGGCAGGGACATCCTTACTATATATAATATTATAAATGCGAAAGTCCGTTTGTTTGTTTGTTACGCCTTCACGTCTTAAATACTGAACCGATCATCATGAAATTTTACATACACGTTGCTAGGGGTACAGAGAAGGACATAGGGTACCTTTCATCCCGATAAAAAGGATTGTTTTCGAGGGATAGCAAAAAACTTTCCAGGCAGACGAAGTCGCGGGCGGCCGCTAGTCTAAAATAAAAAGTCAAATTTAAAATTGCGGCCATTCCAACAGGAGTCAAGTGGGGATAGACCCCAACATGTGGGTGTGTTTGTCGATAAAATTAGGTGTATTTCACGCCTTTAAATTATCGCTAGTTTAAGACCAAAGGCATATATTAACATAAAATGTATAACCCATTTTATGTTAAGCTTATCAATAGTTTATAGATTGTTAGAATATACATTCAAACTTTGTTCTACTACACACAAAACTAAAATTAAGTATCCTTACTTTTAATATTATAAATGCGAAAGTCCGTTTGTTTGTTTATTTGTTTGTTTGTTACGCCTTCACGTCTTAACTACTGGACCGATCATCATGAAATTTTGCATACACATTCTCAGGGGTACAGAGAAGGACATAGGGTACCTTTCATCCCGAAAAAAAATATTGTTCCCGAGGGATAGCAAAAAATCTTTCCACGCAGACGAAGTCGCGGGCGGCCGCTAGTAGTTAATAATATTAAGAAATCAGAAATCAGAATATTTATTTGCACAATATTGTGTACATTACATTGAGATCGAAGACAATGTTCCTAATAAAATTTCAACAATATTCTGCCTTAAATCTGTAGGCATGCAAATGTTAGTAAGTGTAAGTGTGTAAGCTATCTATAATGAATATTATTACTACTAAGTATTACTGATGTCAATTATAATTACAAAATTGTCAATAGAAATCTCATATTCAAAATTAAGGCGGCTCTTGGTGAAGTGACAGCTAATGATTTGACTCCCCTCACCCTGCCACCCTCTACATTACATCGCGAGTCATTTATTAGCGACATCTATCAAAAAATTGAAAAACTAAGATGTAATTTATTACCGACATCTATTAAAATTTTTGAAAACTAATGCGTAACCTACACAAAGCTTGGCCAAAATTCACGGACCATAGAAAGTTGGAGACACGGCAGCGTGGCATTGTTAAAATATTAAATTTTAATTTTATGTAGGTAAATTGAAGGTAAATTGTTTTATAAAAAAACAAGAAATCAGCAATGTTCAATCAATCAGCCGCAATTTATATTAAAATTAAATTATGTATGAAGTCAAGTCTGTTTCATGTTTTAGTTATTTTACTGTTTTGAAGTGAAAACTTCTTTAGCGGTGTTGTACGCTTTTTGTAATGGGGAAAAAATGCTAAACTCGCGTCAGTAAGAATCACGTGGCTGATAGAAAATGCGTGAGACGGATGTGACGGATGGAGAGTAGACAGCTGGTGGCGGAAGTATCCCCTACTTTCAAGTGTAATCTCTTTCTACGGGGCGCGTTGAAAATGGCGGCGCATCATTTTAAGACGTAAACACTTGTGTCACCAGCAACGCACTAATTTTGAAAATGGAACTAATAGCAGCGATCTCTTCGATGATGAAAAGTCTATACTTATTTATACTCTGTGACTATAAGTTTAAATCGTAGAATGCGTGCATGTAGAAATTAAAAAGGCCACTGGCGCAAAATTTTTAGAATTTTTCTCTAATTACAAACTGATTGAATTGTGTGACTGTATAGTAACAGGAAAGAAATAATTTTAATCCTTTGCCGCTAATTTCAAAATATCAAAAATGCACAACGTTAATATTCAAGTTTCCACTTCTGCCGGCACTCCCGGAGTGCCAACCGATTTTTTCACATTTTGCATAGTACTTATACTCGTAACTAGGTACGTCTTATGGTCATGCTCACTTTAAACATTTCTGCGGTGGTGTCATGTGAGGCGGGTCGTTACGTTCCCTCAAATATGGTTGAGCGAAACGATGGCTGGTTCATGCGTCATGCTCGTGAACGGATGCTGCCAGTGGGAATGGGTCTGCTTCTGAGTACCGATCTTAACGCATATTGAATTGTAAGAATTGCGTTTTTTTCATTATTATTTTTTATATCTTGTATCAAGTGTTTTTTGGTAAATATTGCCTACTTAGGAGTAGCAGACAAAGTGATTTCCCAACTAGTTGAAAGTTATTTACTCTCACAATTACCTATCCATTATATAGTAGGTAATTAACTTCAACCTACCTATTGCGTGTAAACTTTTGTTAATTATTGTGTAAATGACCTCACTTTAAATGTGGAGGTCATTTTTAAATGTTGACGACTGTATGAAATATACAGGGAGAAAAAAGCAGCCCTTGACGAGTTTCTTGCCGGTTCTTCTCGTTACAAGGTCTCCCGCTTAGGGTTTGCGAACCGATGGGGTAGCTTCTATGATATTCACAAGTGCTTGTAACAGCCTAGACTGAATAAATGATTATTTGAATTTTGAATTTTTTGAATTTATTTCAAAGGTTTTTTTATAGTGATCGCGTCGCGCGCAGACTAATGTATGGCATCATTGAAATGATGGTGTTAGTTCCTTTTCCAAATAATTTTAAAAAATCGTTTTTTTCGGAAAGAAAGTATTTTGATTATCTACTTACTACATTTTTCGTGTTTTTTTAATTCAATTCAAATGCATTTACTAATTTTGTTGACAACTACATTTTGTTTATTGATGGTGTAATATATTGGTATTTGTTGGTAAAATAGGTATACGCAATAATAAACATTATCACCAGAGGAGATTAATATTTCTGGTAAGTATAGTAGGTACTTTATAATCTAACCACTACGAAAAAAATATCATAGAATCTAAAACCATTATCGATTGACGAAGTTTGAGGCCTGAAATCACGACCGTTTAAAAGATTTCAATAATATAAAATATTTTTTATAAATTATGAAGTTGGATAAACAACAGTAATATGAAAAAGCTTTTGACGTAAGTAGGTACTAAACAAAACAGGCTAACTTTTTTAAGTTGGTGTGCGTTCACTGCGTCTAAATAGTAATAAAAATTAGAGAGTGAGAGAGAGAGTTATAAAGACCTATCTATAGACAATAGATACCCCGCACGCATAGACGAAAAATTTTTTTTCAGTTTCAGTTCCATGTATGGGGATAATAATCTTAATAAAATAAAGGGATTTATATATTTAAGATAATAATCTTAAAAATATGAATCCCTTATCTTTTATTTTTGTGTAAACATCGTAATGCGGTTCACAGAATACATGTACCTACCAAATTTTAACTGTGTAATTCTAATAGTTTTGGAATAAAATGGCTGTGACATACGAACGGACAGACAGACAGACAGACATGACGAATCTATAAGGGTTCCGTTTTTTGCTTTTAGGCTACGGAACCCTAAAAACGTGCTAATAATCCAGAGCCTGTAGCCAAATGTCACATTAAAATTTTCGCTATCACTTCACTCCGAAAAATGTATGAATTAAGACTATAATCCTTACATTTTTCGTTTGATTCTTAAATTCGATTACTTACTTACATTAACATATGATTTTAAAATTAGATTGTTAACGAAAGCTTAAGAGCAGGTTCACATGACAAGCGCTTAACGCGAGTTTTGATAAAGTGCACGTTGAACGCTGCGCTAGCGCTCGACTGTTGTCAGCGCGCGTCAATGCGCGCTTATATTATCGAATCCAAATTCGAATCCATCGAATTATACCAAATTATTGAATCTGAAAAAAATTACCGCGCGTTGAGCGCTTGTCATCTGAACGTACCCTATGTCATTTCTATACAGTTTCAAAAGCGAAGCGATAACGATTTGCAAATATTACTTTGACTAGGGGGTCTGATGAGAAACCCTATCGATTGGTATCGTAAAAATATATTTGGTGGGTTCGATTCCTGGATGAGGCAAAGTATTGGGACAGCCTATAGATCGCGTGATGCGTTTTATCGACACTTGACTGTCAAAACCCTTGTCCTTAAAAGTAATAAATGTATATTATTATGGCGTTTCAGTGGTCACTGGTCAATGGTCATGCTAGGGGGGGCAGGATGGTATAAATATTCTTATCTATACCCTACCTGCATGCATCCAAATCTGTTCAGTTCAGGCATTTAAAAAGTTATAGTGAAATAAATTAACTCACAGTCGTGTGATTTATTACCTACAAATGTTTGATTTGAAGACTCATATATATAGTATTCAATAGGTAGGTATTTTATACTAACCGTCCTTACGCGTAATTTTTATATCTATGGCAAAATAATGCATCAGAGGGCCTATTACAAAACAAAAAAGAAACCGATAGTCGGACGCAATTTGTCGTTCAATTTACTTGATATTGAACCTTATTAGTGAGGAAATAGTGCCACGGTGTTGGACGAATATCGTACGCTTATCGCGATGCTTTTTTGTAATAGTCCTTCAGTTCGAAATGAATTTTCAAAACATAATTGTAACATTCTGACAGTGCTAAAGCAAGGCTAAAACAAACGAGCGAGACATAGAGAACTGTGTAGCTGTCAGTGGGAGCATGAGCGATACGTGTTCCCCGTCCGAGCGCCGGTGGCGGTCTGCCGCCCGCTCCCCTCGAGGGCACCCTCTATCAAAAATGTATCTGAATTTTTGAAAAATTGTCGCGAAAATCCCATAAATGGTCTTTTCGAAAATGTCTTTCGTGGAATTTGTAGCATTTTTTCTCCTCTATCGATTGGTGGTAACGAGATTTCCATAGGACTCGTAGTTACGGAGGAGATGCACAGAAACAAAAGTGTTAGTCGATTTTATTTATGATATTTTTGGCATAATGTAAAATGTTTTTAACAAATGTTAATCGTGGAATCGATAGGCAAAATGTTGAAGATTCTTATGGTATATTTACTTTGTTTTAATATTCATTAAATAAAGAGGAGATAGAGAATGAAAACCTACTAAAAACCACGTTTTGCTAGTACAACGGCCTTAAATGTCAGCTATGCAAAATTATCCTTAATACTATGTCAGATTGAGTAGAGATGTCATTTATTTTCCAAATATTCTTTGATCGAATAGAAACTGTGCTGTAGGAGCCAATTAAATAATTTATTCTTGAAAATATTTTTCTCTATTGGTTGATTAATAATGTCCAGCGGTAGCTTATTAAATATTTTGATAGCCATACAATATACATTCTTTCGAAATATAGCTAGATTGGATTTAGGTATTGCTAGTTTATTCTTTCTCGATGCTCGTAAATTATCGTTTTTTTCACTACATTTTAAAAAGTATTCGGGGTGCTTTTTAACCAACAAGCATAGTTCTAATATATATATACATGGTAGAGGTAATATTCTATGTTTGTGAAATAGGGGCTTACATGATTCTCTTTGTTTTATCTCGCATAAGGCACGAATGCACTTCTTTTGTGCTCTAAAAACTCTGTCTACATCTACACTGTTGCCCCATATTATTATGCCGTAACGCAGTAGAGAAGAGACGTATCCGTGGTACGCCTGTAAGGCTACTTGAAAAGACGTTATATTTTTGATTCTATTTAGTGCAAATACAAATTTATTTAGTTTAGTGCAGAGACCGTCTATATGTTTTTTCCAACTGCAATGTTTATCTAGATTTATACCTAAAAATACTGTGCTATCTACGATGTCAATTTTATTGTTATTATAGTGTATGTCAATGTTAAGTTTTTTCGCTTTATATGTATGGAATTGAATTGCCTTCGTTTTCGATATATTAATTTTAAGGTCATTTT
Organism: Agriphila geniculea; assembly: GCA_943789525.1. Classification (NCBI taxonomy): domain Eukaryota; kingdom Metazoa; phylum Arthropoda; class Insecta; order Lepidoptera; family Crambidae; genus Agriphila; species Agriphila geniculea. The sequence continues at coordinate 2,617,987 of OX038884.1, read as the reverse complement.
TATTCATCCAATTAATTATGTCAAATAGAGTATCATTAATGTCATGTTCAAGTTCGTCAATATTTTTATTTTGAAATAGAAGTGTACAGTCATCTGCAAATAAGAAACAATTATTGGTAGTTATATCGGGAAGATCGTTTATGTACACTATAAAGAGTAAAGGTCCCAAGATACTGCCTTGAGGTACGCCGTTACTTATTAGGCGATATTTTGATCTGACATTTACTTTTGTTGGAATTTGACAACTTGGCGACTCGGACGGAAGCGTTCGCGTTGTTTCGGTACATTGTTGACGATTTGCCAAGTAACTAGCGAACCATTTGTGGGCGATTCCCCTTACACCATAGTCATGAAGCTTCAGTAACAGTATTTCGTGATTTACGTGGTCAAAAGCTTTTGACATGTCAAGAAATACTGCTACGGTTGGTACTTTTTCATTGATACCTTCTATAATTTTTTTTATTAAAGAAAAGCAGGCTAGTGCAGTTGATTTTCCTTCCTGAAAACCGTACTGTTGTTTGTTAATAATTTTATGCTTGGTGATAAAAGAGTAGAGACGTATAGCCATCACTTTTTCAAATATTTTTGATATTACAGGTATAAGTGTGATGGGCCTGTAATTTCCCATATCACTATCGTCTCCCTTTTTAAATAGAGGCTTAACTACGGACAATTTAAGCTTATCTGGAAAAATGCCGCTCTCCATAGAAAGATTTATTATATGTGCCAAAGGCACGCATATTTTCGGCGCACACATTTTTAGAATATCAGTGCTTATTTCGTCATAACCTACTGATTTAGTGTTTTTCAAGCCCATAATGATTTTTTGTACCTCAGTTTCAGATGTAGGGTACAAAAATATACTGTTATTTAATTTATTTTTATTTGTATTTGATAGCGTATTACCTGTGTTTTTAGCTATATGTATAAAATAATCATTAAATAATTCCGAAATGTCATTTATATTATTAATTATGTCATTTTTATGTTTAATAGATTTTATTTCATTTTTATTAAGATTTTTATTTATATTATTATTTATTATTTTCCAGGATGCCTTACATTTATTTTTTGCATTTAGTATGTATTTCGAATTATTAATCTTTTGTGCAGCGTTCATACATTTGTGTAGTAATTTTGTGTAGTTTTGATATTTTATTTTATTGTTTTCCCTATTCTTATTGTTTCCATATATATAGTTGTAGTAAAGTTTTCGTTTTTTTACACAGCTTTTTTTTATTCCTTTTGTTACCCACTTTAGTTTCTTAAAATTATGCTTTTTTTTAATTCTTTTAATAGGGAAGCAAAGATAATAGAGAAGAGAAAAAATATCATGAAATTCGTTGTAGGCTTCATTTGCATCTGTATGCTCTACTACATTATTAAATGTCAAAGAGTTAATGTGTTCTAAGAACTGTTTTTTGTTTTCCATGCTTAGATCTCTTTGTAGCTCATACCAATATAGTTTTTTATTATAGTTTTCTATGTAGCTTGATAGAATTTGGCATGTAGTATGGTCAGACAATGAGGATTCGTTTGTATATCCTACTGCACCTTGTAAATTGCTAGCTATCAGATCTAGGCAGGCCTTTTTCCTGGTAGGTGTCTTTATATGTAAATGCAGGTTATGATTTTGCATGATACTGTTTAATGTCTGGGTATTTTTGTTATTTTTTAGGACATCAATGTTCCAGTCCCCACAAATTATAATTTTTTTTTGAGTTTTGTTTATTTTTTTTAGTAATTGTTCCAATTTATCAAAAAAGACATTTATATTTGAAGTTGGGGTTCTATAAATACAAATAACAATTAAATTTATATCTTTTATAATTATGCCACAGCACTCAAAATTGTACATTTCTGACAGTGAGTCTGCTAGTTGCAGCTTTGTGCAGTGAATGTGGTTTGCAACCAAAATACAAGTGCCTCCCCTTTTTTCATGCTCACGGGACCAAATAGAACCTATTTGATAATTATTTAATTTTAAGTTTTGTTCGTGCCCTTTTTTAATAAAAGTTTCTGAAAGACAGATTATGTCTATGGCTTTTTTACTTGATTTTAAATTAGCAAGATCAATTTCTAGTTCATCTTTTTTTTTTAGAATACTACAAATATTTTGATGATAGCAGAAAAGATTATGATTACCGTTTGTCTCGAAAAAAAGTGGTTTTGTTCATTTCTACGGGATTTTGTTTATTTTTAAAGTAATATGGAATCGTTCCCTTTTTTTGTTTTTGTAAGTTTGGGTTTGTCTGTGAAACTTGTGCTGAGGTTTCACAATATAATTTTTTTTCTTGTTTTTTAAAATAATAGGGAATTGTTCCTCTTTTCTTACTTAATAAATCCATTTTATTGTTTTGTATATAATTTTTAGAAATATTTTGTTTTATTTTTTGTAATGATTTTTTGTTGTAGTCAATGGTATCTAATTCAAATTTAATTTTATGGCAAATTTCTTGTAATGTAATTTTTTGTTCGTTTTCCGTCAGAGATATATATTTGCAGTTTATATAATTATGGCTTATTAATTTAAGTTGGTTATTCAATAATGTTGTGTTTAAATTTATGTTTTCAATTGTTTGAATTAGAAGTATTTGTGTATCCTTGCATTGAGCCAAAAATACAGATAATTCACAAAAAATCTTAGTTGGTACTGTATCATTTGCACCTATTAATAGGATCAAAAAGTCGTCTTTTTTTAGGTTCTTATGTAATTCAGTATTTAAAATGTCATGAGTAGTTGCGTTTGGCTTAATAAATGAGGTAATGTTGAGATTGTTATTTATACATTTCTTATTCAACAATTTTGACAAATTAAGAGCTTGTTGGTCACCTAAGATTAATACCCTATCAGTTTTATTGTTAGTATAAGAGTCACATTTATCAGTTGATCTAATTTGTTTTTCTAATGAATTGTCAGAATTATTTTTAATTAAAGTGTCTTTTTGTGTCTGTTCTTGATAAGCGCCATCTAGCTGTGAGGCGGTGATTCCGTTAGTGCAGTCCTGATGCAATTTGTGCTTTATAGTTTTGTCGGTGCTTTGTATTGAAATATCCTTCTGAGTGCTGCGTTCTTCAATAGATGGCTCTAGATGTTTGTTATTATTGGGGGATAAATTTTCTGCTGTTGCCGTTGTTGTGTTTTTCAAGGATTTTTGTTGCAAAACATTAATTGTGTCAATGTGCGTTCCTTTTTCTTCTATGTATTTTTGTAGTTCCATTTTTAGATTGTCGTTGTCTAATTTTAGTTTTTCAATTTCTTTATTTGCCGAGCAAAGTTTTATTCTTAAGTCTTCTATTTGTGCCTTCAATTCAGTCGTAATACTTTCGTCCAAAGATGAGTCATTCGTTATGCTTCTCATAGTTTGGTCAAAAATTGTGGTGTCAGTCATAGTTTTATTTATTTCTAGGTCCGAGTTATAGAATCTCGATCTGTCTATTGAGTGTGATCTTTGTACGCGACGTCTTTGTGTTATGTTGTCTAGTGAATCACTCATTTTTAAATATACCAAGGTTTTTAGTTCACAATAGTATGGCAATAATCGGCAATAGTAATTCAGCTAGCGCCCTCTAGCTTCAAGCAATCGTTAGATGTCAAATAGCATGCTTTTACCAATAGCACCTAATAGTCTGTGCTTTTTCTATCAGCTGCGTGTGTTGTGTTGTGACGCGTTTATCAGCAGCTGACCAATCAGCTGTTCCTTGTTTACAATTTAAAATGGACAGAGAAAATTAACGAGTGCTATTTTGTTGATAAGCGTATTTCTAATATGTATTATTGACTTACATGTGTATTTATGTGATCCCTTTCTTTCTGGTTTAATTACACTTTACCGCTTGATGATTTTTTGGCAATCTTCCAATTATTTTCTGCTTATTTGCGTTTTTTCACTTTGGTTTGAATTTTTCTTCTATCTACCAGAATACACAAGGTTTTTCTGAGATAACACTATAAGCACGTATTCGGTTGTTAGTTTACACATTTACAATATTGTGACCGAGATTAATTGACTTTTTATAATTTTAATTGATTTTTAAACACGGACTCGATGTTTCGGACTTCGACGTAGGACACTAGCGCAACTAAGAAAATAAATCTCCTCAGACTTGCTATGCTTTCAAACTTGTTACAAGGATAAAATTGGATTGGAATTGATTAGAATAATGTTGGAGCTAAAATTGCGTCAAAAAGTTAATATACACTTTTAAACTTTTGCGTTGCAATGTGTTTAAGTAAAACACAGGAATTAAACGTCAGATAAGCAGGTGTTTTTTTTTTAATATTAGATAACATAAAAAACATTCCTCTGATTGGAGACACCTTGAAGACCGGTGTACAAATGACTCGACCACGGATGTCGTCTATATGTTTAAATACGTTTAGTCTACGAGTTTAATACCTGTGCTTTTACTTAAAAAAAGTTAATAGTTCTACTGAAAGGACATCAGGCACATGAGACTCAAAAGTGTATAAACATAATTCTGTTATCTATAAACACTTTATGTTACTAGAATCATATAACAGTAGCAACATTATTTTTTAACTCCTTCATTTAGCTTTAATTAATTATTGAAAAAAAACAAAAGCTTAATAATGAAACGGACATCTTTGTTAGCGATTTCACAAGTCTCCCCTGAGTATTTGTTCTGTGGCATAAGTGATTGCGCATTAAAAAAAAGTCTGCCGGATGTCAGTCAACTCAACTGTCAAAAGCGTTTTGTTACGTGCGACATATGCACAGATTTTCCGTTTGATGGTTCCAACTCGTACATTGTGGTGCTAATCTGTATCACTAACGAAGCTAACGAAACGTATTGTCGTGAAACTGGTATTGCTATTTAGTGTCGGGGTTACCAAAAAAAAACTTTCAAACGTAAATAACTCTTAAAACATAAATCTTCGTAAAAATCTGAATATTTTCTATGACTTAAGTACTAATTACATGCCTACATTTTGAAAAAACAGAAACGTTATACATTCTTTGATTTTTTTCTATGGGACTCTGCCTGATGTCCTTTCTTACAATACTTACATCATCATCAGCATGTGTAGCAGCGGTGTATAGCACGTGATAAGGCAGCACCCCCCTCCAAACCCCCTCGCTAGTAGAGGGGGGAGCAGAAGAGGGCAATCCTGTCTTACGCACCACTTGCACTAGAATTAGGACCGAACGCAAGTTGCCCTCCGATGGAGATATTAAGCGGTTGATTTCAGGAACGCTGTGGGTAAACACATTTTTTTTCGTCGTATAAATTTTGTATGTCCAATAGCCATTAACTCATTTTACTATAAAGATGAAGAGAGTAGGTTACAGGTAAATATTGTGTTTTAAGGTAAACGGTAAAAAATTAAACCATGGACTTTTATAAGGCCTTTCGTTCCAGGGGTAAGATCGCTTCCAGTGCCGTGCCCATAGAAATAGAATGACAAAGAACAACAATGTCAATAAACAGGTGATCCGAAAAATAATACATACATTTTATATGAGATACGTAAAATATGACTTAGATACATAAAATATGACTAAATATGGCAAAGGAAATTAATTAATTATGTTCCATACTGTTTTCTTCGTCGATAGACGCATAAATGTAGCGAAATTTGGTTTTAGAGAAATGTGTGGCAATATTTTATTTACCTGTGAAAAGTGTGATTACTTGGATTGTTTCTTTTTGTTACATCACAATTACTTAGAACACAAGACATCATGGCTCCACGATACCTTTATTTCAAATTCTAATCAAGATTAACAAATATTTTAAACAAACTGTGATTGCTCATTTGCTAGGCGGGACGCTAGGGGCTTTTACTGTAAAAAATGTTGGCACATGTCACTTGATCCTTTGTCTCTGTTTTACATAGACCGTGTCCGTATGATGTTAACTTCTCTTTTCCACGCTTTGTTGGTCTTCTTGAGCGCAGCGAAAATTTTTCTATGTCTATGGCCGTGCCGCTTCTGCGGTCTAGTGGTTCGCCCACCCGAGTAAGACGCAGGGGTCCCGGGTTCGATTCCCAGGGGGGGTATAATTTGTACTTAGTTTGGTTGGTAGTAGAACTTATTTCAAGTCCGCCTGGCTAGCTACCACCATCTTACCTAAGTCTGACGCCATAACAACTATTTTAAAATAATTGTTGTGTTCCCGCAGTTAGAGGTAAGATAGCCAGTTCCTCAGTGACGAGGATTCCGGGTGTAGTGCGCTTCCACCTTCGGCATTATCGTGACTTAACATCAGGTGAGGTGAAGGCCAAATGAGCTAAAGTGGACGCACTGCTTAAGGGGTCGTGCGTAGGTCATCCATTAATCACGTGGGTGTTCTTTTAGCAACTTTTTAAACTTCCCTCCCCCTGGTGAGGTTTTAGACTAATCCCCTCCCCCTCCCAAAGTCACGTTTGTTTATAAAGTACTTACCTAAAAAAATGTTATTTCAGTTTAAGAATCGCGCGTTCAACGAAAAAATAAATACATGTGATAACTCACTACACCCCGCCTCACCTACTTGTGATACTTATTTCGTGATTTTTTCTGAACCCCCTCCCCCCTTTCGAGTCTAACGTGATTAATGGACGACCCGTTCGCTATCAAATTCTGTAATAACGCAGTATGCGCGGGCGCAGTAGGGGCGGCGGCTGCCTTCGACGCTGGTAAGAACCACGTCTCGATGACATTACACTAGTCTGTACTCACATGTAATGTATTATCTCGTCGTTCAGACGCCCAGCCTTATCCATCAGGTTCTGTAATAGTACGCAGTATGCGCGGGCGCAGCGGGAGTAGAAATTGCCTTCATAACTGGTAGAAACCACGTCTTAATGAAATTACTTTTTTTATGCAAAACGGGATAGTGCTTGACCTTCACCTCACTTGATGTTAAGTGACGATAAGGCCGAAGGTGGAGGAAAGGCACTACACCCGGAATTTTCACCACTGAAGAACTGGCTATCTTATCTCTAACTGCCGGAACACAACAATTTTAAAATTGTTGTTATGGCGTCAGACTTATATAAGATGGTGTTAGCTAGCCAGGCGGACTTGAAGCCCTACCACCAACCAAACCGAGTACATATTGTACCCCCCCTGGGAATCGAACCCGGGGTCCTTCGTCTTACACGGGTGGACGAACCACTAGACCACAAAGGCTGTTACACCAGTCTGTACTCACATGTAATGTATGATCTCGTCGTTCAGACGAACAGCTTTAGCCATCAGGTTCTGTAATAACGCAGTATGCGCGGGCGCAGTAGGGGCGGCGGCTGCCTTCAACGCTGGTAGAAACCACGCCTCGTACAGCCCCACAGTATCCGACTCACGGGATTGCTTCTCTAGCAGAATCTCTAGTGCTGCGCTTGCCTGCTCAGAAACAATTAGGGATCATTCACACAGCTCTGACACGTCAACAACGGTCAATACAAGTTTTGACTTGCCGGTGACTGATGCGTCACCTGACTGCCAAAACTTGTACTGAAACAGTCAGTCAGAACTGACTGTGTTAAAAAAATTGTTGACTGTCTTGGCAAATAAGTGTCGTCACGTCACAGGTTGCTATTACCATTAAAGTATCTGTATAAGTGTGTCAGTTGATTGGTGATATTAACAACGCTATACTTAGCATTTTCGTAAGTGTATAGTGTATACAGGCTGCGGTCCTCATAGCAATAATATCACGTTAGCGCGTTTACAATATCTAGCGTGACGTCACTCATGACGTCATTACCAGCGCCATCTTGGGCTTACAGCGACCATGCCTCGGAGCGTAATCACTGTGAACGTCCTGTCAAAAGTTTTAAGTGACTTTCAAACGAAACAAGTGTCACAATTTTATTTCGTCAAAAAATGAGAGAGTTCGTTATAGAAGGATATTTTAACAAAAGGATAGAGCATTATATTGGTTAGAATTTTGTTAATATTAATTTGGAGCTTATCCAAAAAGGTAGTTGATGTAAAAAGTTGAAAAAAAAAGATGTTGGGTGCACACGACTCAATAATCAAACGTTCTTCATCATTATCATCGCTCTAGAGAGCAAAAATAGTATCTAGCAATTATTCCATCTTGTGTTTGAGGTTAGAATAAAACGTTAGCGCGCTTACGAGCGGTTCGCATTCGCCAACTGTCATTTGTCGATTTTGTCAATTTAAGCGCGATATCGAATGTGGACCGCGCGTGAGCGTTGTAAACGTCATAATCGATATTATCGCTATGCGGACCGCAGCCACAGTACTTCAAGATAAAGAATGGGGATCGGAAAACATCGGAAACAATCGTCTACACACGAGGGTGGTTTGATAAGTCCACGACTTTGTAAAGAAGAAACACTTTTTTTCGTCATATTTATTTTTTTATTTCTCTACATAATCTTTTTGTAGCTCTGCGTATTCAGTGCAACGAAGTTCCTACCTCTTTAACCCATTTTTTTTTCACCGCCTAAAAACTGTGGTAACTGAAATGAGGGCAGATTTCAGACAACACCTTTTGGCTTGATGAAAATCTTTGCCCGCCAAGACATTTATTAATGTTTGGCAGGAGAAAAAATCTCAGTGGGCTAAATCTAGAGAATAAGAAGGATTCGCATCTTCTTTTGATGAGTTTTGATGTCATGAGTGCCGCCGAGAGGGTCGACAGAGGGTCATTAAGAAAAGTTAGAAGTCTCCTTGAACTTTTTGTTTCCAAAACAAATAATCTTACGCCGGATTTGAAAAAAAAATAGTGAAAAGATTGCAAAGGAATTTCTTTTTAAGATACAAAAATAAATTAAAAAAAAAAGTATTTCTTCTTTTTAAAGTCATGGATTTATCAAACCGCCCTCGTATTACTTATCAAAGACAATTAACAAAAAACCGGCCAAGTGCGAGTCGGACTCGCGCATGAAGGGTTCCGTAGCAAAAAATGGCAAATAAAACAAGTTTGTTGTACGGGAGCCCCCTTTAATATTTATTTTATTCTGTTTTTAGTATTTTTTATTACAGCGGTAACAGAAATACAGCATCTGTGAAAATTTCAACTGTCTACCTGTTGTCGTTATTAATATCCAGCAACAAACGGCAAAAAAATCACGTTAGTTGTATGAGAGCCCCCCTTAAATATTTGTTTTATTCTACTTTTAGTATTTGTTGCTATGGCGGCAACAGAAATACATTATCTGTGAAAATTTCAACTGTCTGGCTATCACGGTTCATGAGATATAGCCTGATGACAGACAGCGGAGTCTTAGTAATAGGGTTCCGTTTTTACCCTTTGGGTACGGAACCCTAAAAAGTACCTAGTTTGGCCCTAAAGGTCATTGACAATTTAAACTTTATTGCAATGAAATAAATGTCAACGTCATTTCTAAGAAAGCAAAAACAAGATGCCCGTTCTTTGTGTTGACGTACTATAAATACATTTTGAAGAAAAATTAAACAGATAAAATAATGTCATCAATATGAGCAAATGTCATCAAAATCTGCAATAAAAACTACTGCAATCCTTACTAATATTATAAATGCGAAAGTCCGTTTGTTTGTTTGTTTGTTTGTTTGTTTGTTACGCCTTCACGTCCTAACTACTGAACCGATCATCATGAAATTTTGCATACACGTTGTCAGGGGTACAGAGAAGGACATAGGGTACCTTTCATCCCGAGAAAAAGTATAGTTCCCGAGGGATAGCAAAAAAACCTTTCCACGCAGACGAAGTCGCGGGCGGAAGCTAGTAAACAATAAAAAGTACTGGCTCGAAGGACCACAAAAATGCATATTTTCTTTTACTCCGTGCCATTTTGTTACTGAAACACATAATTTTAACATAAAAACATTAGTGAATATATCTAATTATACTTACGCTGGCCTGCACATGCTGAACCTTCAATGCGTCGATGACGTCATCGATGACGTGTGGTATGAGGTCACGCACGCGGCGTGACGACAGTTGTGTTGCCAGCGCGCCCACCGCCACGTAGTACGACTTACTGCCCCGCGACACGCTGCGTAATGCGATCACCAATTCTTCTAGTGCTGAGGGTTCTCCTGATGTGATAAAAAAGAGGTAGATAGTTTTTATTGGTCTCAAACATGTTATGGAAAGCGATGTAGATATAATAACAACTTATACCATGGGTCTCCAAACTTTTTAGCATAAGGGCCAGACTAACTCCTCCATGAAGTCCCAAGGGCCAGGGATCTAGCTAGGTCCTTACCAACATACTGTATCTAAATTACAGTATTGTTGGTGAGATCAGCCTTTCTATTGTCTAATTTAAAAATCTATCGCAATCGCTTTCAGGATGTAACACATTGAAGCTTCTTTTTGGCACAAATAAAAACTTTCCGAAGGAATTCAGCAATGTGTCACATCCATCTGTCAAACGAAAGCGATTGCGATAGATTTTCAAATTAGACAATTAGCCCCCTGGCCTGCTTTCACGGGCCGAATTATTGGTGCTCGCGGGCCGGAGCTGGCCCGCGGGCCGTAGTTTGGAGACCCCTGACTTATACTAAAGTAGCCGACAAACATCTTGAAATCGGGTGGGGATTACGTTGAACTCGTATTTCGGGTATGCGTAGTGGTGAGGTACGCGGGCGGCGTGAGAGGGGCGCGCGCTATTGGTCGCTCGCAAGTGCACATGCGCGAACTTATCCCCACTCTGTCGAAAGAGCGTCAAGATGTTTGCCGGAATCTATAGGAGAGGCAAAGACGATCTTGGTCAAAACGGGGTCAAAACGCTTATCGCGGTTACAATAAAAGGCATTAAACGCCATCTACCGTACCACAGAACCAGCAAACTAAAATCTATGGAAGTGTAATAGCAAACAATATTTGCTCAAATAATAGCACCACGGGGCTAAAAAATTACAATCCGCACAGCATATTTAGTCGGGTCAGCCACGCGCCCGGTGACAGACTTTAGCGTTCACTATAATAATTGCAGTTTGTACTTTAAAGAAAAGAGAGAGTTTATTAAAAATTACGCCCTGTGTCGTCTTTTATTCACAAAGACACAAAAAAAGAAAAACCGGCCAAGTGTGAGTCGGACTCGCGCACGAAGGGTTCCGTACCAAAAATCACGTTTGTTGTATGGGAGCCCCCCTTAAATATTTATTAAAATTTTAACTGTCTACCTGTTGTCATTATTAATATAAAGCAAAAAACGGCAAAAAAATCACGTTTGTTGTATGGGAGCCCCCCTTAAGTAGTATTTGTTTGTTATTTGTCTGTTTTTAGTATTTGTTGTTATAGTGGCAACAGAAATACATAATCTGTAAAAATTTCAACTTCCTAGCTATCACGGTTCATAAGATACAGCCTGGTGACAGACCCAGACAGACAGACAGACGGACAGCGGAGTCTTAGTAATAGGGTCCCGTTTTTACCCTTTGGGTACGGAACCCTAAAAAGATGCAGAGATGACGTATCATAAGTATTAAAATATATTTTCATTTAAATATAGATTATCCATGAGTATACAGATTATGGTCGCTATTATGCAACCAGTGTTCAGTCGCTTTGTGCTGCATAACGAAATGCCAGCATTTTTAGCTCCGCCCACTTGGTTGTAAATTTTGTGCGGTGCGATGTTTTGAGCGGAATGTTTGTTCCATAAATTTTTGTTCGCTGCACAGAAAAATATACTCAAAAGAGGAGCTACGTACCTTTGGCATCAAGGCCCGCAGCGCACCTGGTGACATTGGCCAGCCCTTGCGCAGCCAGGTGACGCACGCTGTCCATATAATGGTCGGCGTGCGACCAACAGAACCCCGCCACGCGCGACAGCAGGGCTCCCACGAGTCCTCCCGACGAATCCACGAGTTCCCCCGACGAAGCCACGAGTTCCCCCGACGAAGCCACGAGTCCCCCCGACGAAGCCACGAGTCCTCCCGACGAAGCCACGAGTCTTCCCAACGAAGCCACGAATCTTCCCGACGAAGCAACGAGTCCCCCCGACGACCCCGCACTTCCAAGACGCGGCAACCATTTGCTAATTTGAACTATAGTGCGAGCCACGCTCAAAGTGAATATTGACTCGGAAGATGTTCTGTAACAATAATATGTGAAAAAATCATGTCTGTCAGCAATTTACTAGTATTGTGTGAGGTCCAGATTCATAGGTTTTGGATTATATTCTGATAAATTAAATGTCAGATACTTTCATATAAATTCTGTTTCATTTAAATCAGTGGTTCTTAACTGGTGGTCCCTGGCAGCACCAGAAGTGTACCACACTAAAATAACAACCCTTTATTCATTTATATTTACTGTATTTTATCTCTAATCCAAACAGTGGCTGGTCCATGGCAAAACAGACATTTTGTCAAATGGTCCCTCATCACTAAAATGTTGAGAACCACTGATTTGAATAAATCCAGAAGATAAGAGATGTGCCATAAAACTTTTGTAAAATATTAATGAGTTTTTATGATACATACCTCTCTCCAATAGCTATTATGTGATCAGTAAGGCAGATGAGGGCTGGCGTGTCACCGATTAGGTGTGATTGTAGCCTGTCCAGTGAAACAACCGTAACTATTGCAGAGTGGAGAGATAATTCTGCTGCTTCGTTACGAAGGAGAGTATTTATATAGTTGTCTGCTTGATTAGACTCTAATATCTACAAAATAATGAAAAATACTATAACATTACCTAGTTTCTTTAAACAATCGCATTATTAAATTGAGATTTTTGCATTCACAATGCTATTTTGATATATAATATATTCGAAAATATTAGAAAAATCGACTCACCCATAGCACCTTATATGGGACACAGGGGGACAAGTATCATGTCTGAGGTGCTACAAGTGGGTCGATTAATTTTAGTAATTTTCCAATATATTATTAACCTCAACAATCACATTTTTAGGCTTATTCATAAACATCCACCCTGAAACAGCCACCCTAAGGTGGATACTCGCAAACACTTGTCTATCTATCCACCCTGATTAGGGTGGATAATCGGAATTCACAACTGATTGTTCTTCCGACTTTTTACCCCAAGTACAGTCGACAGAGGAATAAAAATATCTATGACCAGGAAATGAGCAACACTTATCTCATTATTGAGTAGACGTAATTGTAAAACCTAGATAAATTCGTCTCTTTTAATGTAAATTTGCAATTGTTTTCTAAATTTCATATTTTTTTATAAATTTAATAGAGGTGGGAGATTTAATAATCAGAATAAGCCCATTTTTACAGCTTTTTTTTTAACAATTTATGATTTTTAATCATCTAAATACTTTATAGTTGTGAAGTTTTTACAGTATTTACCTTGGTCCAGGAATCTGGGCCATTTTCTAAGCTTTCCATATTCACCAACAGGATTCCACAAAGTGTCTTGGTATCCATTGGGGAATCCTCATCAAAAAGGAGTTCTTTGATAAACAACCTTAGCCCATCAAACATAGAGATCAATTTGGATCGGTTTTCTTCATTTACCTTTTGTATTATGCATAACAATAACCTTAATGATAAATGAGACAAACTAAATATTTCATTTTTTTCAGTTGGGGCTAAAGTTCTAACATCTCTGAAAAAAACATTTAGATCTATAAATCATTAATTATTAAGAGAGTTATAAAAAAATTATATTAAATGTATTCAAAAATAAATCATTAATTATCAAGAGAGTTTTTCAAACATATTTATAGGTTCTTTTGACTGTTTGTGAATTAAAACTCTAAAGCAGTGATTCCCAAACAATTTTAGGCAAGAGACCCCTTTTCCACTGAAAATGAACTGATATCTTAGTCAGATCCCCATAGCCAAATTACTTTAAAAATCCTTTCAAATATCAAGTGTTATTAATAATAATAATAATTTGTTTATATCAATATATGTTGGGAAACCAATTTCAACCCCAAGGGTTCGATATCAACCACTTTGGGAATCCCTGCTTTAAAGTATCAAATGAAAATAAAACAAACACTTTACCTGATCGTAGTAACACAACATTCAAGACATTTAATTAAATAAAAGGCAAGTTCTGTCTCAACTAGTTTAATGGCCGCCGCTCCCGCCGGGAAACTTTCAATACATGTACCAATTTTAGATACTTCACACATGTAAGAATGGTAGTCGGTGTGTGTCCCGACTGTGTATGACCTAATGTGTTGTGACAGTTCTTTAGAAAATGCCGGCTGCAGCAAATCATTGCGTGTTATGTGTCTGTAATAAATAACACATTTTCATGTGAATTATCACATGAATGCACTCATAATGGGAAAGAAAATGATATTTTTGCATAGGTATGGTATAGTTATTCTATCTCATGATTATGACGACCGTTTTGCTACGACTGTTGTTAGGCATGCACATGATTTTAGTGTGCGTAATAAGAGAGTGTGCAGACACACACTAAAACAATGTGCATGCGCACAACTTACACATTCATAGCAAAACAGACTGTGAGATAGATCAACTATACACTACATTATTTAAAAATATTTTAATGTGTCATGTTACCTTTTAGGTACTAAACAGGAATAATATATTAGAATTTAATATTTATAAGCTAGTTGTTATCAAAACTACGTAAAAACTTTTTAATAAATAATCTGGCTCAGTCCCTACCTGACTAAAAAGCATTTTACAGGATGTTTCACTTCTGCTTGCAGAAAAACCAGAGCTAAGAATTTCATAACATTTGAATCTGATTTGCCATCATCAAAGATCTTCTTGATGATAGCCAGTTGCTCATCTGCTGTTGCTGCATTTAGAAAGTCCTTGAATGATTGATTTTCATGTCCTGAAAGTCGAAAATTTTATAATATAACTTTTTTCTTATACTTTTTCTTGATCGAAGACTTTTTAGATTACATTAAAATACTTTTGTATATCTATGAAAAACATTAGTTTAAAGTTATTAAGTAAAATAAATGTAGGTACATATTGTACATGTAAAATAATATTAAATTTTAGGTAAAATGGGATTGTTGTTTACAAAATGTTTACTAACCTATACAGTCCGGCATTTGAAAAGTAACAGGGGAAAACCCAATGTTTTTCATTTTAGCTTTGCCATTATTGCTTGGATTTATTCTCAATGTTAGTCCATTCATTATAAATACATATGTTTTTGAAGATAATTAGACCTTAAAAAATTAAAAACTCGTTGAGCATTTTTGAGTGAGAGCCGCCAGTGTTGCCAATGGTTGCCAACGACTCGGGTCCGGGTGTCGCCATTTTTCAGAGCCTGAGTAGCCTAAAGTAGCCGAATTTAAACCGAGGTAGCCTAAATAGCCTAAATGTCAAAACTAAAATAAAAACAGTTTTTTCTTAACAATTTATCACTGTTAACAATTTATTTATGTTTAGTAGGTACTGTGATTCTGTTTCTGCGTAATACTTTTTATTACAAAATTTCGCATTTAAATAATATTAGTCGGACATAAAGAAAAACATCTCGTGTGTAGGTAATTATATACTTCCTTTTAAATGCTGGAAGTTTTTCACACTCATCTTCTTTTTTGTAGCTCCATTGGATGTCCCATTGATTTGACAACGGAAAAAAATATTTAACACTAATTTAATAGTTCCATGGAAAAGCGATAATGGGACAAAAACTATTTTCGGTGGCGCCATCAGTCAATGGGACCATGGCAGGCCTCCTTCACTCGCTCAAGGTCGCGCGATATGCACCTACTGCTAGCCGTTCGTTCGAACGAACAAGTGAACAGCGGGCTGCCACACGCCCGCCTGTGTAGTCGCGCGGCATCTCAATGCCTGCGTAGATATTGTCTCTTTATAATAGTAACAATGTCGAATCGACATTACTGTGCCATGTACGGATGTCTATATCAAAAAACCAATAAATAATTGTCGTTTTTACATTATGATATAAGCTACGCAGTTCATTTAAAAGAAGACAACCTTAACGTTGCGTCGTCAGAAAAGGTAAGAGCACGCGATAGAAAGAGAGGCAACTACTAGGTGAATATAACTGTAGGTCATTAGCACTGCGCGACCTGAATTGCACTTTATTGTGTCGGAGCTAAAGACGCTATTTATTTAAATGACTTTGCGGAGTGCTGCTACTGTACTTGTACTATTAGTTATTCTGTGACCATGGTTAAATTATTTTTTCCGTTGTCCCGTCAATGGGTCCGGACGTCCAATGGAGCTATGGAAAAGAAGGGGATAATGATCTTGCTTCACATATTTTCCGTGATTTCCCATTTTTGTTACAATCACAATACAAACCTTTGAAATCAGACCACGAACGAACTGAACATGAACTGGAGAAGTTTTCCAAAAGTCACTAAGATTAGCTTGAGTTTTACCAACCAACACCCAAACTATTTACGATCATAATAAGTACTACAGTAGTTAGTGACAGTACGAGGCAAACATCTTGACACTTTTTCGACAGAGTTGGGATAAGTCGCGCATGTGTTGAAATCTTTTTCTCTTGATATTCCCACAATTTGCATTTTTCACCTTTTACCTTTTTCCAGTAGGCAGCCTAAAAGGCGACCGGTCGCCTTTTAGATTTTTATGTCGCTGATTTTCATTCTGAGTAGCCTAAATGGCGAAAAATCACCTACGTTGGCAACACTGGTGAGAGCAAGAAGCATGGAAATAGTACTATAAACCGGTTGAGCGCTTCGCCCCAAAACGAGCCGACAGAGAGGTCAAGTAGATGTATGTGTCCTTTTCTTCATTAGGGTGACCAAACCGTATGGTTGGCCGGAGACCTACATAATACTTTAAACTGTTTAATATAAACTTAAATACCTAGGTAGTTCGTTATTTATATTTAACACTTTTTACCGCGTTTTTATTAGGTTGCTTGCTCTTTTGTTTGTTTGAGCACAAATTTTGCAAACGATTTTATACTAAATTCCCGATGAGCTAGAGACTTGAAACTTTGAACACAGGTCAGAAATGGAAGGAAATGCAATATTACAGTGTCATTGAGGTGATCTGATAATGGAGCCGGAAGAACGCCACAGGAACTCTATGATGAATGCAACTATACAACCCCATCGTGCCAACCAACAAACCAACAACAACCAACTTATTAGAATTGTCTTGACAAGTACTCTGACGGGAGACGAGGTTCAGGGTCGGATGATGAAGTCTGGATTCTATGCCATAGGAACTCAATATTGAAATCATGCAACCCCATCGAGTTTGGGCTCGTTTGAATCGTCTTGACGAGTACTCTGTTGGGTAATAGTATCCAAGAGTCTGATGATGGAACCGGAAGAAGGCCACAGGAACTCTGCAATAAAACCTTTCAACCCCATCGAGTTTGGACTCGTTTGAATGGTCTTGACCAGTACTCTGATAGGTGGTGGTATATTTTTAGTTTAGCTCGTTAACTAAAAAAAGAAAATTAATATTTATTTAAAAAAATATTTTTTAATAACAAATTATTTATCACGTTTTATTAAGTTGCTTTTTTGTTTTTATTTTTTAAATATGGTAATTCCACCAATTAAAATCTAGTTTATTCAATTCAATTTAATTTCAAATGTAAATAATTACGCAACTTTAAAGTTTATTCCAATTTTTAAAAAAAATGCGTGAACTTCGGAAAAACAAATAAATGTTGGAAAAACAAGTAAAAGTAGGAAAACATTGTCTAGTGATTAGGGAATGCAAAACCGAAGTGAAATGAAAACCGGTTTTTTTCCCGGTTTTGAATCCAAAACCGGTTAAAACCGGTTTTTAACCGGTTTTCAAGAAAATATTGAAAAATGTGCAATACTACATTTTTATTGATTTAGTTAACATGTTTAAAATTTTAAGAGTATCCCTATTCATAGTTTATCAAAAAATGCACAGTTGTCAAGAACATTACCATTTTACACAATTTTTTGTGACGCAAATCGTATGGGACCAACCCAGGTTTGAGACTAAAAAGTCAGACATCTCAATAAACTTTTTCCCATATATTTCGTAGGAAATCATTGCAGGTCCTAGGAAATAATTTGTGTGACTAAAATACAAAAAACATAACAAAGGGCAAATAATCACCTAGTGTAGACGTAATAAGCTTCTAGCTAGCAAGTCTTAACGTACTAAAGAGCTCATTGTTTTCATATAAATAAAACAAAATATACATACAATATGTTTGGTTACGATGTCGGAGCTTTGAAAGGCATATAAATTGATCAATTTTATCGACATAACCCCCCCCCCCCCACACACACACATGTTGGGGTCTATCCCCTCTCCTGTGGGAATGACCGGCATTTTAAATTTGACTTTTAATTTTAGATGGACTTGCCGAAAATGTATTAATTTCTCCGGATTTAAAAGTCCTACAGTTATAAAAAAATACTTTTCGAAAGCTAACAATATCATCTATCAAGTAAAAAAATAAATTATATAAACTTTTAACTTGAATAGGTATGTCATAAAAAATTACTAAAATAAATTTTAATTCGAAATTAGTGTGGTTTTCTTTTCATTTTTCTCGCATATCTCAAAAACTAGGACATTAATGTGAAATTTTTTTGCATTTTTACAATACGTAGAAATATTATCTAAAAAACGACATCAAAATTATTGCTCTGAAATGCATCTTTCGAGAGTTATTGTTGTTTGAATAGGAGTTGTGGCTGGCAAATGCACATCAGACACAATTCAAGCCATAAGAGTTCTCATCGAAAAGGCAAAAGCTAATAGCACGAACCTACCTTATGGTGTTTATAGAACTGGAAAAGGCGTTTGATCACGTGCCTCGTGATCTGATCTGGAAAGCCCTCCACGCGCATTCGGTCCCGGAGTCACACATCGCACTTATCATCGACATGTCACAAATGTCTCAATCTCAACACAAGTGGTATGCTCTGCAGGCACGAGTGAAAGCTTTGACTTGATGGTAGGGGTAAACCAAGTGTCTTCTCTGAGTCCACTTGTATTTAACGTCACAATGGATTATCTAACTAAAAAGTGTCAACAGGAGGTGCCTTGGAATCTTTTCTATGCCGACGACCGACGTGGCCCTCATATTATCTAACAATGCGACAGATCTCCAGCGTGATTTAAACGGCTACGGCGCTGGGTGGAGTCGCTGGAAGAAAATGACCCCAAAATCAGCCGAAAGAAAACGGAGCACATGTCATGTATTTTCGATAGCACATCACACCCCGATGACTTTAGCTTCTACGTGGGAATTGACCACCTACCAACAGTCAACCAGTTCAAATACATTGGCTACGTGAAATGAAATGAAAATATATTTATTTAAAATGTGAGCTCACATAATAAGCATTTTTAAATGGTCTAATCTTTTACCCTACCACCCATTATAACGTGCTAAGCTATGACGGAAAGATTGACAGCGACGTCCTCCATATAGCTCAAACGGGCTGGATGAAATGGCGACAGCTCACAAGCGTCATGTGCGATTGTCAAATGCCTCTCTTTACAGGCATAGCCATCTCATAGAGATCTTTGAGAAGGGACAAGTTTACAAAACAGCCATTAGACCTGCCATGCTGTTTGGATCCGAATGTTGGGCCACAAATAAACAACAAAATAAACAACACTTAAACAAAATCCATACGTCAGAGAGAAGCTGGTTAGCGGGCGTCACTATGCTGTACGAAATCAGAAATACATACATACGGGAGGTAGCACCCATAACAAAAAAGCTGAAAGAGACGTCTACGGTGGTACGGGCATGTCGGGCATGTACCGAAGGCACCCGACGATTACATGGTGAATATAGCCCTAAACATCCCAACGACGACGCGTAGGAGCGATAGACCCCCTGCCACTTGGCTGATGACGGTTCAGCGCGACTTAAAAGAAGCTGCCATCGACCCCAACCTGGCACTCAACCGTGCACAGTGGAAGAGAAGGACAGGGAAGGCTGACCCCAAGTAAATGGAAAAAGGCCCAGCAAGATGATGATGATGAATAATTAATTTTCATATTTTATTCACTTACTCGCTATAAACACCTTTAACCCGTTCAGCCGCACAAGTAGGTCACTGAACTGAACTACTTGAAGCAGTCAATCAAAATTAGGCGGTGCATTTTCGTTTTGTATGTATTGCAAAGCATGTAACTTTAATCAGAAAAACCGGAACAAAACCGGTTTTTCGTTTAAAAAACCGGTTTTTATTTTGCCTGTGAAATCGACCGAAAAACCGGTTTTTTCGGTTTCGGTGAAACCGGTTTGCATTCCCTACTAGTGATCTGTAGTTAAAAAAGCAAGCAAACGATTTTCGACTTTATTGACGTTTGAAATTCGATTGCTTTTTCCCATAATTATACTTGTACATTTACTTTGCTGTTTCATAAAAAACTGTTATTTTGGTAAAGATGTCAATAAGGTCTAAAATACTTGCACCAATTTCTTTACTTGTGAAGTTAATAAAATGGGTGCAAGAGATTTACGACGACACAATGTTAAAAATATAAAAAAAAAACAAAATGGCGGCCAACTATATTGTTAGTGGGCTGATTTTATGAAACTCGATTTTGTTACTATTTTGATAAAAATATAACAAAGAAATGGTAAAAGTATAAAAAAAATATGGCAGCCAACTTTTTTATTTGTGGGCTGATTTGAATGAAACTCGGTTTTTAGTACTAATTTGACAAGAAAATAATAACACAATATGTATTGAAAAAATTAAATAATCCAAGATTCAAAAATTCAAAATAATTTATTCAGTCTAGGCTGTTACAAGCACTTGTGAATGTCATAGAAGCTACGCCATCGGTTCGCAAACCCTAAGCGGGAGACCTTGTAACGAGAAGAACCGGCAAGAAACTCGTCAAGGGCTGCTTTTTTCTCCCTGTATATTTTATACAGAGTCGTCAACATTGAAAAATGAGCTCCACGTTTAAAGTGAGGTCATTTTCCATCACAATAATTAACAAAAGTTTGCACACAATGGGTAGGTAGGTTAAAATTAAATATATCTACTACATTCAGATAGGTAAATATGAGAGTAAATAACTTTCAACTAGTTGAGAAATCACGCTGTCTGCTACTCGAACCAAAAAACACTTGATGCAAGACATAAAAAGTAAAAACGCAATTCTTACAATTCAATATGCGTTAAGATAGGTACTCAGAAGCAGACCCATTCCCACTGGCAGCACCCGTTCACGAGCATGACGCATGGACGAGCCATCGCTTCGCTCAACCATATTTGAGGGAACGTAACGACCCGCCCCACACGACACCACCGCAGAAATGATTAAAGAGAGCATGACATACTTAGGCTACCCATCCTAAGGCACTGAATTGGAAACTAATATCCAAAAGCTTTCATAGGCCTTTTCTTACAAAACTATAGACGAAAAAATACGAAAAAATATTACGAAAGCAAAATAATCATTTTAGTCATTAGCAATAAAAAAGTGAGAAATCAAAACAAGGATAAGTTATTAATTTTATGTTTTGAGTAAGAAGTGCCATACAGATTGATAATATTAAACATGAAGAAAAAAATATATATGCGACGCCCTTAGTACAAGCAGACAGAAGCAGACCCATTCCCACTGGCAGCACCCGTTCACAAGCATGACGCATGAACCAGCCATCGCTTCGCTCAACCATATTTGAGGGAACGTAACGACCCGCCTCACACGACACCACCGCAGAAATGTTTAAAGTGAGCATGACATACTAAAGCTACCCGCATTAAGGCGTCGAGTCAAAAAGCTTACAATACGTTTTAAGTAGGTAGGATAATTCTCTCAATTTTCACATAGAATAGAAAAATCTACGACCAAGCTGTTTTATCAATTAAGTAATCTTTAACAGTATAGTATCCTTTTTTGAGAAGACAATTCTTTACATGAGTCTTAAAGTTTTCAAATGGTAAATCCAAAATATTACTTGGAATTTTATTATAAAACTTTATACCAAGACCTATGAAAGAACCACGGACTTTTTCTAATCTATACTGAGGCATTACAAGTTTGTCTTTATTTCTGGTGTTCCGATTGTGCCAATCACTATTTTTTGTATATAAGTTAATATTGCGACGCACGAAAAGTATGCAGTTTAATATAAATTGTGATGCTGCTGTCAATATACCAATCTCTTTGAATCTATCCCTAAGAGATGTTCTAGAACTTAGTTGATAAATAGCTCTTATTGCTCGTTTTTGTAAAACAAAAATAGTATTTATATCGGCTGCTATCCCCCACAAAAGAATACAGTATGACATAATGCTATGAAAATAGCTGAAATACACTAATCTGGCAGTTTCTTCATCTGTTAACTGTCTAACTTTTCTAATAGCATAGGCAGCAGAGCTGAGCTTGCCAGCCAGAGCTGTGATATGCATATTCCATTGAAGTTTACTGTCAAGAGTTACACCCAAGAAAACTGTTGAATCGAGCAAATCTAATTTCTCATTATTTATTACAATTTCAGTGGGATTCGCCTGTACATTAGGTAAAGTGAATTTAACACATTTGGTTTTCTTAGCATTAAGCTGGAGATTATTTACATTAAACCAAGTAAGAACCTGCGAGAGTGCTTTGTTCACATCGTCAAAATCAGTTTTATTCCTGTCAACTTTGAATATTAAAGAAGTATCATCCGCGAACAAAACAATATCACAGAACCTCTCTGCAAAAAAGGGTAGATCATTTATATATATTAAAAATAAGAAAGGGCCCAAAATGGAGCCTTGCGGAACGCCCATTTTTACATGAGAACCTGATGAACTTACTCCATTGATATTAACTGTTTGAGTCCTTGAACTGAGATACGACAGTATTAATTTTTGGGCATTATTTTTTACACCG
The DNA here is from genome assembly GCA_943789525.1 of Agriphila geniculea. Taxonomy (NCBI): domain Eukaryota; kingdom Metazoa; phylum Arthropoda; class Insecta; order Lepidoptera; family Crambidae; genus Agriphila; species Agriphila geniculea. The sequence goes on along the minus strand of OX038884.1, from coordinate 2,595,284 downwards.
TAATGATTTAGCTTCAACAGCAGCGTCCAGTGGTCCACGCAATCAAAAGCCTTGGACAGGTCGCAGAAAATGCCAAGGGCATTCTGAGACCCCTCCCAAGCCTCAAAGACATGCTTCAAAAGCGCAACCCCAGCATCAGTTGTGGAACGACCTTTCGTAAAGCCAAATTGTTTGTTTGCAGAAGTTGATTTACATTAAAATGACCTAATAATTGCTCGAGTATTATTTTTTCAAAAATTTTGCTTAGGGCAGGTAATATCGATATTGGTCTGTAATTGCTAGGGTCTTCTTTGTCTCCTGATTTAAACAATGGTATTACCTTGCTAAACTTCATAAGATCAGGAAATATTCCTTGATCAATACACCGATTAAAAATGTCAGCAAGATAAGGGGCAATAGTATGCACAATATTATTAATAACCTTAACTGATATGCCCCATAAATCAGTGGAGCTTTTCATTTTTAGAGAATTGAAAGCTTTAATTATATCTAAAGCATTAATACATTTAAAATTAAACATTGAATCACTTTCAGCCACATGTCCCTTTAGCATAGATACAGCAGCCGCTGGTGAGGAATCCAAATTTGATGTAGTTTCTACTGGTATATTTACAAAGAACTTATCAAAAATATTAGCAATTTCTTTATCTGATTTTATTAATTCATTATTAATATTAAGCGTTAGGTTATTTTCCCGTGCTTTAGTTTTACCAGTTTCACGATTAATGATATCCCAGGTTGTTTTAGTTTTGTTACTCGAGTTTTTAATTTGCTTTTTAATGCAGTTAGACTTTGCAACTGCACAAATTATTTTGAAAGTCTTCGAGTATTTTTTAACATGTTCTAAGAAACCTGGGCTTTGGTTAGTTTCTCTAAGCTTGTAAAGTTCATAAAGTCTGTTTCTACTTTTATAAATACCTGTCGTAGCCCAATCGCAGAACCGTAACTTCTGAGTACATTTAATAGTCTTGGTTTTAAATGATTTATCGAACTCATTAGTAACTAAATGAAAGAGGTTCTCATACAGAACATCTGGATTATCCGAAATCCATGGCAATAAGAGATTTGTTCATCAATGTTGTTTTTAAAATTGTCCAATCCCTTTTTTGTGATAGGTCTGCATTCCACAGTCTTAGGTGTATCTATGACGTTCACAGCGTATGAAACTTTCAAACCGTAATGGTCGGATGAAATATTACTAAAAACAAATTTGTTTTTCGGATCACATTCTGAAAAAACATTATCTATGCAAGTGGCGGAGTGTTCAGTTACACGTGTGGGTTCTAAAAATTTATTATGTAAATTAAAACATGTGGCAGCCAACTTGTTTGTTTTTGGGCCGATTTCGATAAAACTCGGTTTTTGGTAATATTTTGACAAGAAAATAACAACGCAATTTTTAAAATACTAAAAATATAAGATGGTGGCCAACTTTTTTGTTTTTTGGGCCGATTTCGATGAAACTCGGTTTTTGGTACTAATTAAACAAGAAAATAACAACTCAATGTAAACTGATGGAAAAATCTAAATTTATCAAAATGGCTGCTAATTTGTTTTTGGGTTGATTTTGATGTGACTCGGTTGAAAAACAAATAAATAATTTGGCTGCCATCTTAGATTTTTTTTATGATATTCCGTTGCTGTTTTCTTGTCAAAATAATACCAAAACCCGAGTTTCATCAAAATCAGCCCACAAGCAAAACAGTTGGCCGCCATCTTGGATTTTTTGTATTTATAAAATTGCATTGTTATTTTCTTGTCAAAATAGTACCAAAAACCAAGTTTCATTGAAATCGGCCCAAGAACAAAAAAGTTGGCCACCATTTTGAACTTTGTAAGTTTTCAACATTGCGTTGTTATTTTCTTGTCAAAATAGTTCCAAAAACCGAGTTTCATCAAAATCGGCCCAAAAACAAAAAAGTTGGACGCCATCTTGGAGTTTTAGTTTTTTAAAAATTGCGTTGTTATTTTCTTGTCAAAATAGTTCCGAAAACCAAGTTTCATCGAAATCGGCCCGAAAACAAAAAAGTTGGCCGCCATCTTGGAGTTTTAGTTTTTTAAAAATTGCATTGATATTTTCTTGTCAAAATAGTTCCGAAAACCAAGTTTCATCGAAATCGGCCCAAAAACAAAAAAGTTGGCCGCCATCTTGGAGTTTTAGTTTTTTAAAAATTGCATTGTTATTTTCTTGTCAAAATAGTTCCAAAAACCGAGTTTCATCGAAATCGGCCCAAAAACAAAAAAGATGGCCGCCATCTTGGAGATTTAGTTTTTTAAAAATTGCGTTGTTAATTTCTTGTCAAAATAGTTCCAAAAACCGAGTTTCATCGAAATAGGCGCACAAACATGAATTTGATTATTAATATTATTAATTTTACCGTCTCGCCTGCGACCTCTAGCCATTTCAATAGAACAATTTCGTTTTTTTAGAAATCTGAAATGGTGCAGTATTTATGGTCACACTAGTTTTGTAAAGTAACATTTCCTAAAGATTGAAATTCTTAAATTGAAATTCGGCGCCAAGGTCAAAATCGGAGTTGCCAAGATTGACACTTCTATTTATTACCACCTCACCGATGATAGCTGATTAGCATTATTTTAGATATCTAATTAAATCAAAAGAGTAAGTTCTGTTTTATATTACAATTATTATGTGTCATTCTAAATTAATATTTAAATAGTATTTATTCGACTTCCCATTCCGAATCCTTAATTTTGATACACTACTTGATTGGTAACGTACATATTTTTAGTCCTACTATCGTGGTATTATTGTTTAGTAATGGCAATTGTGCGAACGAGACACCGACCTCCACCTGGTGTTGTCTCATTCAGACAGTAGTGCCTTCAGTCAATGTCGTCGATAGAATTTCAACTCTATGGCAATTGCAATAAAGTTGAATTTGTTTTAAATGTTATGTGAAAATTTTTGTAGAGTACTCACTCCCTATTATAAACCTCCTTGGCAAGAAGCAATAATTTGAGACTTGACTTTGACGTTTAATTGACAGTTGACAGTGGGTGCATTCCAGCAGACTGATTGCTGAGTCATCGGTCACCATGGATGAACTCCAGCAGACTAACCACTGGATCATCGATCGCCATAGAGTAGATTTTAAAGCTTGGAAAGTAAAATAATAGGTTGCCTGGAAGAGATTGCTATGTAGCAACAAGGCTGCCTATTGTAGGATTTCTTTTAGTCTTATGTTTCTCTTTGTATTATTTTTTGTCATGTGCAATAAAGTTTTTATTATTATTATTATTGATATAATGGTAAATAAAATGAGCTATTTTCTGGCAGCTCAAATAAAAATAGTAAAAAAAATCGATTGACGACGTTTTAAAAGTTTATTTTAATATTTCTTTTTCTTTCATTCTCCCAATTATCTTAAATGCAAGTTTCAATATCTCTGCGACTCTCATGATCGCCAACTTCGTTCTATCAATTCTCTCACTCTCTCCACTCATCAGTTTCGTTCCATGTATATGTCCGAATCTTTAACTCTGCATGCTTTGCATCTCTGGAACGCTCTTCCTGAAGCTATTAGGAGATCACCCAGCAAGTTTTCCTTTAAAAAGAAGGTTCACGCTTTTCTTTTAGAAGGCTTATAATGAGCATAATGTGAAAATCATCATCATCAATTTGGCTTTTCTTTTTATTTTATAATTATTTTGATTTGTTGTAATTATTCAGCGTGTATATTATTGTAGGCGTATCTATTATATATTTATTATGTGTGGTGTTTTTGTATTTATTATACTGTATGTATTTTATTATATACTATTAAATGTACCGCATTCGTGGTTATCTGTTCCCTAAGGATTGACTGGGAGAGAATGCTTTTAGCATTAAGTCCGCCTTGCATTTTTGCCGGGAAAATCAAATGACGGATAGACAGTTCGCGAATTTTGTGAAGTTTTTGAATTGGCGGGTGCAGGGTTGATGTGTGCGAGTGAGAGGGCTGGCATGGAGAGTTCGGGCGAAGAAACGGGACGGACTGCTCCCCCCGCGCCGCACACCCCCGCTGTCACACAACCAAACGGCTCCAATAAGATCATCGGGCGAAATGTGAATGGAACCAGTAAGTCACGCATTATTATATTAATAACCCCATAATTAAAACTACGGACCCGGCCTTATTGTGAAGCGGGTTTAACTTTACGACTAGACTTTTATTTTTATTTTATTTATTTTTATTTAATCTCTTTATTGTACTACAATAAATTAATGTACAATTAATTTATTGTAGTACAATAAAGAGATTAAATAAAAATAAATAAAATAAAAATAAAAGTCTAGTCGTAAAGTTAAACCCGCTTCACAATAAGGCCGGGTCCGTAGCGCGTGTTTTGGTGTTTTGTCCTACACAATCAACAAAACATTGTTTCACGAAACAAAATCGTCATACATTTTTTTTAATGTTGAGAGTTTTTCTTGATTGTGTAGGGCAAAACACGCGCAATGGACCCGGCATAACAAACTTTATGACTGCTCGACTTTCATAAAACGCCATCTATCGAGATTTTTGAAGTGAAAACTTCTTTAGCGGCGTTGTATACTTTTTTGTAATGGGTAAAAAAATGTTAACCCCTCATCCTCCAGCTTGAAAAAGCGCGACATCTATTAAGCATTGGCAAATTGGCAAAAGTGCATCGATGTCACGAAAAAAAAGCACTTGACCAACTTAAATTTTCAACTTGTAACACTTTTGTTCATTTAATTTGGACGGGTTATACGTCATTGAAAAGAATATCCGTCAAGGCCCAATGTCACAGAACATTACATTCAAATCCAAGCCATAGTTCATTCACAATAAGGCAAAATATTGCCTGCGATCTCTGGGTTCCCGGGGGAACCCGCGGTTTTTCGAGGTCAGTCTCGCGTCAGTCAGGGTCACGTGACCCTGATCGAAAATTCGTAAGACGGATGTAGCGTAGACAGCCGGTGGTGGAAGTATCCCCCTCTCTTTCTACGGCGCGGCGAAAATGGCGCGGCGGCGCGTCATTTTGGTGTTCGGCGGGTTGATTTTTCTGAGAGATAAACTTTTCTATGTAATATATATTGTCATGTTTGTGTACGATAGCGCAATAAATAAATATTGTATTCTAACTCATAAATGAGAGTGCTTTTATACTGATAATTAAAGCAATTCGTGCAAGATTATTCCCTTACCATTTCAAAAGATTTTGTCGCTAAAAGGGAATTTACGATAATAATTGTAGGACTCGCTCAATGACCGAGTGTGTAAAATATGCGTATATAAGGGACGCCTGCGGCGCCCCTTTATATCCGGCGCCCTGGGCGGTCGCCCGTGCTCGCCCCCCCCCCTAACGCTGGTACTGGATAACGCTCCCTTGTGTTGGCCAGCCTCAACAAGATGGACCAAAGGTCTAGGTCTAAGGTAGGAAGTTATTCGCTAGCTAGAGCCAAGAGCAGTGCAGAACTGATCGTTGTAGAGATCTTTAAGGCGACGCGCGACGGCTAGACGCGTGGTAAATATCGTGATCCATCGCCATAGAGTAAATTTTAACCATAGAAAGTATTTATTACGGAATGTTCAATATTTTACTTTCCATGGTTAAAATGGTTACTCTATAGCGATGGATCACGGTAAATGCTGTGATTATTTCCTTGGTAAATACCACGCGTGTTGTAGCCGGCGCCTAAAGGGAGACCTACCAATGACGAAGGAATAAGTATTATACCCACTCACTCACTTCAAAAGCATAAAGTTAAGTAATATTAACTTTATGTTCAAAAGTCTACATCATACGTAAAAATATAGTAGGTAACAAGTAAGTGGCGAGATCACGGACGGGCGCGGGACGTGGACGAGTCTGGTACACACTGCACAGCACGTCCCCATCCCTGCCAAGGTATTTTGCCGTCACCTCGTGTGTTCTCATCTGAGTACCTACCTACTACCTACCTAGTCCTAAGAGACTATTTTTCTAGTAGATACCTACTTAGGTACTTAGGGAACGTACCCATACTACGTGACCCATATTTTACCATTTTTGACCCCCCTTTCCCCCCTTGGTGACCACCCGTAGTATATGCCAAGACCCCCCCCCCACCCCCTGGTTTTCACGTAGTATTTCATAGATAATAGTTTTACATCATTTTCAACAGAAATCTAAAAAAAATTTGCTCATTTTTGTCTTTTCATTAGTAAGACGCTTGCCACGTAATGCCAAGAGTCTGTATTATAATCCTACTAATATTATAAAAGTGAAAGTTTGTGGGTTTGGATGTTTGGATGTTTGTTCCTCAATCACGTAAAAACTACTGAAGTGGTTTGGTTGAAATTTGGCACACAGATAGAAGATAGCCTAGATTAAAACATAGAATACTTTTTATCCCGATATTCCCACGGGAACGGGAACCACGCGGGTGAAACCGCGGGCGGCCGCTAGTTTTACATACAATTACAAGTGAAAAAATGTATCAAGAAGAAAAAAAATTTCGCTGCGTGCCATATTTGAATGCAACTTGAAAAAAAAAGAACCAGATTTCCATTGACAATATTGACTACGTGACAAAACATAGGCCCCCTCCCCCCCCCTGTGACCAAGCGTGGTATTTTAAAGACCCCCCCTCCCCCCCTTAATGGGTCACGTAGTATGGGTACGTTCCCTTACCTATAAAATATAGCATTGTGTCTTTCTATCAATCTAAATAGTAGCACTACTATATTTTTATTCTGTGATAGTGTTATTAATGTTGTTATATTCGTAGTTCAAGTAGGCCTATTTTAGATTTAGATAGAGAGTATGTCTTTGAATATGTACTAAGTACCTACTTGTTATTGACTTTGACCCATGTCCTAATCCCTTATCCCTTGGTTAAGACTTTGAGCTCGCCTAAAGTCTTATCCAATTAAAACAATCCAATTGTAGTATCTTGAGCCATAAAACCTGAGGTATTTTAAAATAAAACACAGTTTTATTAATTTATCTCATTTATTTACACTCCTTAGCAATAAATAATATTTTAAATCGCCTATTTTATATCACACTATAATTACGACGCCTCAGTCTTGTCAGTTTCTTTTAGAACTTTCTTCTCTTCAAGGATTTCCTTCTTGGGTTCCTCAGGAATGGTTTCTTGAACTTTTTCTATTGTCTCTGGTTCTACATTAGAAGTTACCGCTACCCCGCTGCTGTCGCCAGAATCTCCTAAAAACAAAAACAAAAACTGTTAAAGCGCTTTTGTTAAAATTAAGAGCAATAAAATACTTGTGACCTATAAAAAGGAAATAAGTTCTCATAAATAAATAGTATAAAACAGAGATGCCCATACGGTCGATCGCGATAGGTTTTAAGGTCGATCGCCAAGGATAACAGATTTTACACTTGTGCACCCAATGTAGTATAAAACTTATGGATTTTTTCTTGATATATAGTTGGTGGGTCAAATGGTAAAAATGTCGATCTCTTAGTCATAAATTTTTGCCAAGTCGATCTCCTTAAGAATAAGTATGGACACCCCTGGTATAAAAGATCTTTGAACTATTAGAAGATGTTAGAATCTCCTAAAACCACAAAAAATAATGAAAGCGCCTTTGTTAAAATTAAGAGCAATAGCATACTTGTGACCTAGAAAACGATGTTATTATTTACATATAAATAAATAATATTAAAGATCATTGAACTATCAAAAGATATGTTGGATAATTTGGTATTACTGTAGGTATATTATATTAAACATATTTTTATTGTTATTAGTTAGTCAATATTTCTTATAGGTTTGGTATGCAATGTAAGTAGATTGGATATTACTTACTAACATCAATCAATCGCGTGGTAGTTGTTGCTTAAGTACAAATAAGTAGACCCTGTATTTAGTTTACTTACATGATTTTAGTAGTTGTTAGTGAAGTTAATTAACGTTGAATAAGACTTAACGGTCGGTCAGAAAACAGTTATTCAGAATATAAACAGATTTTTAAATAGATAGGTAGGTAGGTAAAGTGTTTATGAAAGAACCTAAATAGGCTATAAAGTTGTTTTCATAATAAGATAAAATAAATTAAAACAAGATAGGTAGGTAGGTAATGTAAAAAAAATCTAATTTGAATAATGTAGCACGAATACCTACGTGTAATTGTTTTAGAATAATTTAATAATATCCAGACATGCGATATTTTTCTATTAATGGTTATATATACATAAAGATGCACGAATTTACATTATAGGTACATAGGTAATTAAATGCCCATGTGAGTAGCCTACAGGTAATAACTCATGGTAAGACAATCATATTTGGAATAACAAAAACCGGCCAAGTGCGAGTCGGACTCGCGAACGAAGAGTTCCGTACCAAAAAACGGCAAAAAAAATACGTTTGTTATGGAGCCCCCCTTAAATATTTATTTTATTCTGTTTTTAGAATTTGTTGTTACAGCGGCAACAGAAATACATCATATGTGAAAATTTCAACTGTCTATAGCTATCACGGTTCATGACATGAGGTACAGCCTGGTGATAGACAGACAGACAGCGGAGTCTTAGTAATAGGGTCCCGTTTTTACCCTTTGGATACGGAACCCTAAAAACGACGATATCATACCTACTTAAAACCGATCTATAACTAGTCAAAATACTGTCTTATTTGCCACGACAGCAAAGCATAAACATAAGATATGACACGCCACGAATCGGCAAAGCACAAACATAAGAATAGAATAGAAATCAACCCTAAAGCGATCATTTTGCGATTGTCAATTTTTACGTATTTGACGCTCATTAATGCGAAAATTAATTGTTTTCACTTGCAAATAGAGCGTTTGTTGATTGCTCCAACAATGGCATTGACGAAAAAATTGACAATTGCGATTGATCGTTACTGGCGGCGCCCTTAAAACTCAAAGACGATCTTAGACGCCACGAACTAACAGACAAGCGATCCCCAACAAACACATAAAGCACATCCCATGGGTCCATCAGGATACCTGTATGTTGGTGCCTAATGTGTTGATGGCTCCGTTGACGGTGGTGCCCACGGAGACTGCGGTGCCGTTGATGGCTGCCGCGATCGTACCTATCAGACTGTTCACGAAATTGCTCCAAGCCGTCACTGTCGCTATGGATACACATACGTACATAATAAAGATATAATAACATAATTATGCCATAGATTTATAATAAGTAATTATATAAAATGGTTAAGAAAATATAGGTAAGTAGGTAATAAAAGTTCGAAGAAGAATAGAGAGAAAATTAAAGGCCTACTCAAATCTGACCGGTATCCTGTACCGGTGGGGGTAACGATATCCCGTTGGGTATGCGGTAACGCGCTGTTCAAAGATGTTTCGCAACAGTCATACAAAATACCGGTCGGGATAGACGGGATATCAGTCGGGTATACCGTTACCGCCACCGGTGCAGAATACCGGTTAGGTTTGAATAGGTCTTTATTCAAAAAGGCCTTACCAGCTCCACCATCGTGCCCTTTAGCGTCGCTCTTGACAGCTTCCTCCTTTATGGTGTCCCTGGGCTTTTCAGGGTTTCCACTGATGGACGACTGCAGTTTCTGCACCGCGCCGGAGATGCCCTGGACGATAGGATTATTCTGGATGATGTTCTTGATCGGGCCGTTGCTGGGGGCTGCACCAGCTGGCTGTTCCGAGACTTTAGCCGGCCGTTGTGCGTCTGAGTCGGGCTTGGTCTCTGCCGGGGCCGCAGGAACAGCGTTGCTGCCTTCCGGAGCAGGTTGTGCTGCGGGCTTGTCCGACTGAGGCTGCTGAGCAGCAGGCTTATTGGGCTGGATAAAACTAACGACCCCTTGTACAAAGGGATTGTTTTGAATTGCTTGCGCAAAAGGTCCATTTGGAGGTGACGGGAATTGGCCGTCCTGCAAAGTACTGCCCTGGTTCTGTCCTGGATTGAGTATGTTCTGAATTGAGGACTGGATTCCCTGCCATATGGTCGGTTTCGGTGTAGCCTGTTCGTCAGATTGGGGTTTTGATGGATCGCCGGGGGCGGGGTTTGATCCTCCTTGGCCTATAATGTTCTGGAAACCGTTATTTATGCCTTGGAAAATGCCACCGTTGTTAGGGTTGTTGTTTGTGTTGTTTTGCCCGACGTAGTTTTGCATAGCCTGTGTGATGTTGTTGAATCCTTGAGTAACAGTTTGCTGGAAGAGTTGGAAATACTGCAAGAACATGTTGGGAGGGGCGGTTGGCTTCTCATTGTCATCCCTTAAAGTTGCGAACACTTGTACTCCTTCAGAAAGAGCTTTCACGCCTATTTTGAAATTGTTCTCTAAAGTTTTAAGGTTATTTTCAACAGAGTCGAATTGAGGCTTCTGTTTTTGGTCTGGATCCACTGAATCCTGATTATTATTATTATTCCAGTATGATTGGATAGTATCATTCAATTTCGTTATTTGACTGGTGAAGCTCTGTTGGAGTCCCTGAATACTTTCCTGGATGGAACTGAGCTGCTCGTTGTTAGCGATCCAGTCCTGCAGGCCCTGCGATACACCCTGGAAGCCTTGTTTCAAAGCAATTTGTGAGTCACTGACAGTTTGTTTCACAGTATTAACAATTTGCTGTTCATTGTTGAAAGTTTCAGGACTCTGAGTGTCATGTTCCTGCCGCTGTGGATCGCCGGGGTTTTCCAAGTCCACCTCCACTCTCTTGATGTCGGAATCATCTTCGTCGACGGGGTCAACGATAACTTTGACGGGGATGTTGTCGACAGCTTTCACGCGAAGGTTGTTTTCGACATCCTTGATGGTGTTCGTGGAATCTAGGAGTTCTTGTTCGCTAGAGACGTTGTCTAGGGAGACATTGTCTAGGGGAATGGATTCCTCGATGGGTGGGGTAGCTAGGAGTTTTTTCTCGACAGACAGGGTTTGTATGGAGGCGGCGCTGGCGTACGCCACGAGCAGGAGGACGAGATACGCGTGCGGCCTCATGTCGAGCGGGCGCGGAGTGCTGCCTCACGGGAGGGGTTTCACTTTTATATGAACTGAGTAACGGTCCGGCCGGCGTGTACGTGTTTACGCTTACCGGCCGGCTGCCCGACAAACCTCTTGTCATTATTTGTATTTAATATCTGACCGGCTTATTCGTTCGGTGACTTGTGTGGGGTTATAATTTACAATCAATTAGGGAAGACTAGACATTCGTTACCATTACGCTTAGTTCGCCCACCCATGTTTTTAATATCATATACCATTTATTAATGTCACATTCTATTTAAAAATTACGAATCTAAATCAAGCAGCTATATTTCCTTAACTTTAGAAAATAAATATCTGGAGAGTAAGATTTAGTTTTTTTACAGTTTTAATTGAAGTAGGTAACTAAGTTTAACTAAGTCTAAACTAAGTTTATATAAAATACATTTTTGGTGTTGTTAATGTCGGCCAATAATCGATTACTTCCGTTTCAATAGTTAGTCTGGTAATAAAACGATAAATTCGTTGTAATGCCCTAGTTGTAACCGTCAACAAAACGGTATATTGGTATCATATCAAGTAGCTCTACCATGAGTTGGTATAGTAAACTACAATAGTTTACTATACTCGCTAGCGAGCATCGAGTAACGTTTTGGCCTTTTTCATAGCAATTCGGTACCATGAGTTACTAATTGACAGATAGTATCGAGAAATACCATAACTATAGTAGTAAAGTTACTCACTTGCGTTTTGAGGCGTGAGATCAATGAGTATACCTTTTACTATCCTCTATGGCATAGAGGAATGTAAAAAATAGGTACAACAAAAGAGAATGTAATCAAACCGCGGTACAGCATAGTCATTGGCGTGAATACTTCTATTTTAATTTAATTTAGTATTTTTTGTGTCTAAAATAGTCTAAATAATGTCTTTCAGAGCTTATTTAGCATAAAATATGTGCGCCACAGCTGCATAATGCAACGAAATCAAGGGCAAATTATAAACCGATAAATATGAAAACCCGTGTTAGAAATCCTCTAGTCAGGGGGTGGGTCAGGTTGTGCCCAACGCTGAATAGTGGCCCTTCTAGGTGGGCCCTCCATTCAGTGGGCTTACTAAGGTCACCATTCAAATACGCCGTAACGTAACGCATTCCTCCACTTTGAAACTAATGTAAAAAAAATAATTAAGTACTTTCCTATCAAGCATGTTACAAAATTAGAAAATATTGTGTTAAATCTAAATAATAATCTACTTAGTTGCAAATATGTTAATTCCGTCCATATCAACGTAATACTTGATACAAATAAGGCCTATCTAATTTTAAGTCTTTATATATTATTTAATTAATTATTAAACAGTAGGAATATAAGAAAACAGTTCTAACTAAATCTAATTTTCCGAAAACTTGACTTTGGCCGTAATAAATCGATTACACTTATTAAATTAAGGCCTATAACTTTTTTATTTGAAATTGAGGTTAAATATGAAACCATATTAAATAAAAACAACTTATCAATAAATTTGAATATTTATTATTACAAAGTAAAGATTTAGACCTAAAAAAAGATCTCACTAACTCGTAGATTTGTATCATTTGGGGCCTTATTTGTTTATTTAATATCATATTTGAATAAGGCACAAAAAACGTAGGTATCTGCCGCATGTCGCTCTGCCAGGTTGTATTTCGTTCAACTTGTACGTTTTTATTAATTTGGAAGGAAACTGGATATTTTAGTCGATTGTGGGATGATACACACATTATCTGTAATGAAATAAGTAAACCATAAGTTGTATAAGTTGTGGGATTCTCATTAAGCTCTATCGTGTTAAAATAAGACCTAGGCTATTATTGTAATCACGCTGTCCCCCTACTCAAATGGCCAACATTCTATGCGTTTGAACGCTACGTTATTACGTATCGTAAGCTTGTCACACAATATCAAAGTCTGAGATTTACATAAGCTTACGACACGTTATTTAATCGTCTATTGCTCATATTTTAAGCTTTAAAAGTAAGGTTGGCAATTGGAGCATGGGGCAGGTCGTCTTTAAAAAATTGCAATTAATGCATCTATGGCTGATAGTAAAAACAAATCAAGGTCATGGATAGCTAATCATAAATATAAAGAAACAATTATTAAGAGAAACTTAAACTAAAACAGCGTAAGGTTTAATAAAAACTTTCATGAAAGTATTTTTCTGGTTGGATTTAGGTTTATCTGAGTTTTCTAATGATTTGTACTTGGACGAATCGTCCGAGGATTTGTATCAAGTACCAACCTTTTATTTCACCTTTCCATAAACTCCTCTAATCGACTGCTTCTAATTTTATTCTTATCAATCTTAATAAGCTAGCTTTTACACAACAAAATACGCAAAGAAAACACAAAATAAATAATTATTAAAACGTGAAAATTACATTTGACATTTTCGATTTGACACAAGGAACATTTATACTCACAGGAAGATTTGACATAAATAGTAACCATAGAGGAAAGTAAAAAGATAGTAACCAACATAAATTCAAAATTCACTTACATTCGGTATACACGCACTAACTAATGATTTTTTACTTAGTCGGATTATAATTGCAAACTACAGCAACTAAGGTAAACGACCAATATTTCGTGTTAGTAAGTTATTTCGTTTAGTTTTTTTTTTCTGTCACAAATTATTAATTATTACACCTACATTAGTACAAAATATAGCACATAAACTGTCTAAAAATCAAGTACCAACATTTTGGTGACTGAACTAAGACACGGTTACGGTATCTATCCGTTACCGTGACTGAGGGCAATGCTACGTTCAAAACTCTCAGTCGTCGGCACAGACAGCTTTATGGCGTGTATTCCTTGTCACCACCATAAGATTAGCGCTCGTATGTACCTACTTTTTAAGCTCACAGAAAGTCAATTTGAATAAAACTTTAAATAGTTAAGTAGTAAAATGATCCCATATACTCGTAGTAACTTCCAAATGAAACCTTCGATTAGAATAATTTAAAGAAGACTATATTAAAATCTTTTATTTATTTATTTAGTATCAATAGTTTTCACAGTTCACGCTAAATAATTTTATAGGATTTTTTTTGGTAGGTTTTCACTATTGCAATTACTATAGAGGTTATAGATATTTCTATTTTTTAAACAACTATAGCCTATATTTCTCGCTGATTAAGCAGCTTTCTATTTTTACTCCTTATCCTTATTTCATCTGGTAAGAATTTTTGGCGTTTTTTCCGCCAATTTCGATTTTCCCAAAAAAAAATCAGAATTTTCAATACTAAAATATCTTTATTTGGTTCTAAATATGAAACCTTTTAATAGCCCATCCGCACATCTATCATATCTGCGATACTACAGGCAAATGACACAACACAATTTCATAAATCGGGGCACTATACTCGATCATGAAAACCTAAAATATTACAATTTTAAAATCTTGAAGTCATTAAAAGTCTTAACATGCCGAAATTTGGGACATTTCCTTATTGAGTTCACATTAGCGAGGATGGTAAACTCGTGGATGGTGAGCACTCTTACTATAGATTTTAGTTCTTCGCGTATCCGCTAGAGGCTCTGTTTCAATTTCCCATACAAATTGCTAACGCGGTCGATATCGAGAATGGTTTTTGTAAACTCATGGTAGTGCTACAGATTATATAGGTATATTTGCTCAAATATATATAGCAAAAGTGTAACTTAAAAAAAAACGCCAATCCAAAATGTATATTCTGCAAGAACCAAAACTTTGTACCGGACTTTTCTCTCCTGCCTCAGTAGGTATCAACTGCATCTATTGAAGTTTCAACTTTAAATAGAAATAAACTACATGGATATTCGCTTACCATTACTTAAATTATCATAAATATAAATAATACAAATTGCTTGTATTTAAGCCCCACTTAAATACTTATTTTATTCTGTTTTTACTATTTGTTGTCAAAGCTGCAACAGAAATACATCATCTGTGAAATTTTCAACTGTCTAGCTATCGCGGTTCATGAGATACAGTCTGGTGACAGACAGACAGACGGACAGTGGAGTCTTGGTAATAGGGTCCCGTTTTTACCCTTTGGGTACGGAACCCTAAAAATGAATATAGAGTCTGTCTTAAAAGTCAGTTTACATGGGTAATTTCAAAAATAATTTTAATACCCACCCAAATCCTTAACCACCCCACCAATACCCATCCAAATGAAATTGAGTAAAGCTATGTTTACAATTAGAATTTTGACAACACCAACAGGGTTACCAGTATAAGTTTTTATAAATAATTTGATAATTTCTCATGTAAACTGACTTTTTAGACAGACTTTACCTATCTACTTTTACTTCTTCAAACAAGTGTTTAGGGAGATCTATTTTCTTTCAGGTGACATAACTATTTAGAGTTTACTTTCATTTTCCACGGAGGCGGATTATCTCTCCTATGCTAATTTTGCAGCCGGGCCAAGAGTCGAGAAGAAAGCTCATTGTTTGAAACGAAAGTACACTCATTGACAACTGAAATTAAAGGTCGACACACACACTTGTCTCTCTTTGTAATGCTAAAAGGTGAACTACTTATTTTGTTCAGTTCATATGCTAATAATTCCCTTTTTTATGCACAACAAGATAGTACTTGGCATTCGCCTCACCTGATGTAAAGTGACGATGAGTCCGAAGGTGGAAGCGCACTACACCGGCACCCTGATTATCTAAAAAGAAACTATTTAGCGACCGGTTTCATTCCACATACATTGCTACTTTTCTTTGGTATGTTTTTTTTTAATCCAAAAAGAAGTAGCAATGGATCACTATCATCTATGAACTGCAACCGGTCGCTAGGTGGTTTCTAATTAGATAATCAGCCCGCCGGAATCCTCATCACTGAGAGAATGGCTATTTACCTCTAACTTCCGGAACACAATAATATTTAGGTAGGATGGTGGTAGCTAGCCAGCCGGACCACCAACCAAACCGAGTACAAATTTTACCCCCCTGGGAGTCGAACTCGGGACCCCTGCATCTTACACGGGTGGGCGAACGACTAAACCACAGAGGCGGTTGAAGTCCCTAAAGGAGTTTTCTAGTTCGAGGAATAGGCAGTTTATGAAGAATACTAAAAGCCAAAATTCTACAGTGTGTTTCATACATATCCCTCATTCCACTATTCTACGATTTATTTCAGGCTTGACTGGCGGGTCTAACTGTCAAAAAACACTGAAATTCAGGTAACCTTTCATTTGATAGATGAGATGTGACCACAGACCATACAACAAGTGCTTAACACATTGCTACTTCTTTTTGGCGCAAATTAAAATTTACCAAAGAAAAGTAGCAATGTGTCACACGTACCATGGGTAACAGCGTCGCTTAACCACTGCTAAGGTTAAAATCGCTTGCACGCCGCGCCCGCTGTCACATACGTTTAATTCGTGCAGGGGCGATACGCGCGCATACGAATTTTGTTGCAAACTGGTAAAGCGACGCTGTTGCCCATAGTACAATATTACATTCATCTGTCAAATGAAAGCGATGTTGATAGCAATACTTAATTAACCGCCCTACAATTATTGAAGTTAGTTGGTAGAGTCCCAGAGTGTAACATGACACGCATATTGTTTCGATAATATCATCATAAATTTATTTAACAACACAATGACATAAAAATGAAACAAAGGAATTCTTTGTTACAATCACAGAACATTTTTTATTTAATTTCTATCTCTTCCAAGGAACTTTGGGTGAAAGTAAATAAGTAGGTAATCGCATCTTACGAGAAGTGAACATACGTACTTATTAAATACAAAAATAATTGAACTTATTATCATAGTTAAATTATGTTATTAAACCAACCAAATAAATAACTTTATAGATGAAACATGAATCGACCCAAAAACAAATAAAAATACTCATGTATTCTGTGCTCCTGGTTTCAATTAACTTTTATTCTAATAGGTGCTAATTTGTTCCTTTCCTGACCAAAGCATCAGCTGGTTATTGAAAAATCTAGGTATGTTCAGGAAGGACCTATTTCTAAATCGTTTTAATGATTGCTTCGGATATTAAATAAAAAAAATAGACAACATTTTTTAACTTGTACTAAAAGCTTAATATAAAAGACATCAACGCGTTCAAATAAATATAATTTTGAAAAGTCGCCTAACCACGGACAGAATTCATAATAGTACCTTAGACCTTTGATTATTTTTATCTTAGACTTATTTAAGCTTTTAAATTGGAATTAAAAATATCAATGGAGTCTTCTAGCACCGAATAATTATTGTGTTATAATAACCATCTTTAAGCTCCTATATCATGAGGGGGTCTATTACGAAAAGTTTAATGCGATACACGCAGCTGCGTCCGTGCTACGTTTTGTTTGTTGCCTATTACAAATCACTTTCGTATGCGATATCGCGAAGTGATTGCGTGAGTTTGACAGTTTCTCTCTAGCGTATCCGACATCGTTCGTTCAGTAGTCTATGGGCTACGATAGCCAAATTCAAAATGTTAGTTATAACTACAACCGACGAACTGCGGACGACTATCGTGGCCAAGTGACTGCGTTACGCAATTGCGTACGTTATTTTTATAATAGGTCCCCAGATTTTGTTATCAGTTTTTCTTAAAAGTATTTGATCTCTAAAATATTCATTTCATAGGTTTTCTCTTCATTTATTATAAGACTAACATTTAATCTACATTGAACAAATAGGTAAGAACGAGTATATCGATATCAGTATAAGGTTATAAATTATGTTGTTTTATTGTAAACTTTTATAGAATTCAAGTTAACATTCGAGTGACACTCGTGAACAAAATATTTTATGGTTATAGTTAAGTATTTTCTATTTTTGAGTTCGAAAGATCCATACCTTATCAAAACATGCACTTGTCCCTGTAGATTGCCTAATAATGTTTATTTACGGTGTAAATGAGGCAAATTTTCAATAGATAAAGTATTTTTAAAATTTATCAAAGAAATCTTTACAAGGAAATAAATGTTCTGCCACTTTTACTCGAATCTTCGGCGGTTCATTGACTCTGCCTAAACCAGATTTTCCTGTGGGCCTTAAAATAATTAACAGATATAAATATTTAAATATATGCGGCATACAGCTGTTATCTCGACTATTTATTTGATGCAAACATTTGATAACGGGTAATGGTCTCCTCAAACATTTGGGAACCGTTAAATTTTCGGCGTGAGGTGACAAAAGCTCTGCATCATGTCATCACATCACAGTTAGACAGTAAACAGCGGCTGATTGGTAAATGTTTTTGATTAGCTTTTGCTCGCTAGCTGCCCTAGTTTGTAGAAAGTGTGTGCCAAAATGATAAATTGTATGTCGTTCCTTTTTGACCGCGCGGTGAAGTTTGGATCTTTTGTGCATTAGGACAGTAGTCAGGCCAACATTTTTTTTTCAACTTTTAACTGTGGTAGAGAGAAGGGAAATACATTTGTTTATCATCGGTCAGAAGGACTCCTCCATCAAGGCTCCTTGTTAAAATATACAGGGTGTTTGAAAATAGCCTTTCGTCGTTAAAGACCATCAGACTAAACAACTTTTACTATGGGACCAACTCTGAAATCACGAAAAAAAAATCAGCTGTTTCATTCTGATCTTTTCGTTATTAATTTTTGTATGAACTAGCTGATTTATTTTCGCGATTTCAGTGTTGGTCCCATAGAAAAAGTTGTTTAGTTTAATGGTCCTTATCTACCATATTCGGGTTTATAAGGCTATTTCCAAACACCTTGTATAATTTTGAAACCAGGGGATCATGAAAGCTTAAAGCTCCGGACAAACCGACGCGAGCGAATCGCGCGCGTCGTTCATTTTGACAGATTTTGATCACGTAACTCAAAGCAATAGCCATAGCCATTGCCATAGCAATTTCTTTGACAATGGCTATGGCTATGGCTATCGCTTTGAGTTACGTGATCGCACTCGCGAATTTCGCGCGGAATCCGCCTCAGTCTGTACGAAGCTTTATCGTTACTTTCACAGAAGTTATTTTTTAAAAAGCATCAATGCAATTGACCAAATGTAGCGTATGAAATCGTACCAAAATGCTGGTTGTTCGTGTACCGTTACCCTGATTGGTTATATTTTGGGCGAGTTTTTTAGGTGTGATCAGTTTTTATACTGCGCGAGCGCCGGCGCCAACCTCCGGCGGAACTATCCAGCTACGTTAGCGCTCTTTAATCAGCTGAAAGCGCTGAAAAATTAAATAAAACAGAGCCAATGGGCGCATTCTGCCAGACAAATCTTTGCGTCATCAATCGCCATAGTGTAAATTTTAACCATGGAAAATTATTTGTATGTTCGATATTTTACTTTCCAGGGTTAAAATGTTCTCTATGGCGATCGATGACTCAACGATTTGTCTGGCAGAATGCATTTTTTTAATGTTTTATGTTCTGTGTTAAAAAATGATTGTATTTGTTCGGTTATTTAGATAAAATTGTGCGTTTAAAACGAATCTATAATGTTTATAATAATATTTTAATAATAATAATATGTAAAGTACCTAATCAAATGCTAGAACTATGAATGAAGGTAAACTTTGTTAAAGGAAATCGGAGCTTTTTTGACCAACATGTATGTTTGTTCGCGATTATCTCGCGTTAGGCTGAACCAATTTTGATGCGGTTTTCAGAAAAGTATTTTTTACATTTAGGAGAAGGTTTTGGTATTTTATTCTGCATGTTTGTCCGCGTTTGTCTCACGTTTGGCCAAACCGATTTTTCTACCTAGATAATGTATATAATACAGAAGGCACTTACAACAAAAATAAAAAAAAGATTTAAAAAAACAAAAACCGACTTCAAAAGCCTACGCTACCTCTAAAAAGCAAGAAATAATATTCAAATCACTAAATACGCATTATCATTAAAACACGTATATTGAAGTCGGGTAGGGCTTTTAGAATTTAAAAAAAGTTGTCTTCCAGCCCCTTGAAGTCTGGTTTCAATAGACGTTATTACAATGATAATGCGTATCTAGTGATTTGAATATTATTTCTTGCTTTTTAGAGGTAGCGTAGGCTTATGAAGTCGGTTTTTTTGTTTTTAAAACAATTTTTTTAGCATCTAATATCCAATATTTCTTGTAATATTGTTTTTGCTAAATGCTAAACACTTTTTGACAAGCAACACAATGGAATTTCGGGAGGCGGCTGAAATAATTATATACCGTTCCCAACTAGCATTTTGGTAATAAGAATTGGTGTTAAAAGAGTTATTTAAAGGTGATTTTGGCAAGCAAGAGTTATACAAAGGTTTTAGCAATTGGTGTTAGAGCACGCTCTAACCCCTTACAACCTCTTATTTGGGCCCACGTCTTATAGCGCTATAAGTAATGGAATGGTTATAATGCTCACTCTTTTAACACTGAGGGTTACATTACAGTTATAGAGTGGCGTTAGTGGCAAAGAATTTTTTGTATCTATAATGGTGGTATAATATAAATCTTGCTACCTCAAGCACTTTAAAGTCTGTATTATGGTTATAATAAAAACTATACGTGGTACACAAGTTCTAAAGTCTGCTGGTATAACTTTTATAGTAATATATTAGTTCTTTTTTTAGTTCATTTTTTTCTTGGAGTTGCTTTATGTATCTTGATCAGTGTTAATTAGCAACTCAGAGCTGCAGCGAGTTTCCTTCTTCTATTAGTTTTCATTATTTTAGTTCTTAAAGTGTTACTTGACTATCACAAATTGAACTGAATGAAATCCATTCAGTTCAATTTGTGATATCGTCTCAATATGATGGCCAACTAAGGAAGTGTAATTAAGATTGTCAATAACTCCGTCAGTCAAGTTTGATTTCTTCATCATATGGCTAAAATTTATTGCGCGTGCTACTTTATTGAGAGAATAATATATGTTTTGCATCTCAATTTTGAAGGGCCTTGAAAATAAGTGATATTTGATTAAAAATTAATTTGTATTATATCACGCGGGGCATACACTCAATATGCATTTAGATAAAAACAGGAAATTGGCTCTGTCTTTTACAGTGATTGTGTATTGTAGTAATAATATTGCATTTTAAAATGAGAAAATTATACAAAAAATGTGTTTTAAACTAGTTTTTTTCTGAATTATTTTTAGGTTATGTTTGATTTAACATGGCGTCTATTCCTTATTACCCTAGGTTCCTATTATTACTATTAATAAACAAGAAGTGCTAGATGGCCTGCAGTTAGAACTATTGTTACACTTGTAATACCAGAACAGGGTTTTAAAAGTAATAAGAGTACAAGTTTAAGGTGTTTGGTTTTACTATGGTTCGATTTGGATGTAAAGGTAGTGGTATTTTAGGGTTACGTTTCTGTTCACTGGCTGACTGACACTGACAATTTCGTTTTATTCACGAACTCATGGCGAAAATCAAAAAATTCTGACTACTTCTAGGTATCACTGTAATTTACATGTAATCAGATCAGAGAATATAACATTTAGAGGTTAGTGACACTATACATCTATAAAAGTAATATTTCATATGTTTTATGATTTCAAGTGAAAATAAGAGTTACAATGGTTATATTGCATGTTAATATTGCTTAAAATAGCATAAAAGTAAATTTGAACCCCGCTCTAACGATTAGGGCTCTAATAGTAACTCCATAATACCAATTGCTATCATATATAGGGGTTACTGATTACTAAATTAAGTAGCTGTAAATAGGTTGCGATTAATACTTTTATATCAACTTAGGTGATAAATAAAATTATCTAACTACTTTCAAGAGCTCTTGTCGGTAGAAAGAGTTATAAGAAACTATAATATTACTTTAAGTATTTTCTGATACTTGAATTTATAAAAGCAAGTGCTATGATGGTTCCGACTATACCGTTTATACCTCCATAGGTAATATTACGTTTCCTAGCTTAGTTAAGTGGTATAAAACATTTACTTAGCACTCTTTAAGAACACTTGGAAATAGTGAGACTTACTAGAAACCTTACTATTACCTTAGGTACTTATTGTTACTTGAAGTTACAATACCTAGTGTTACTGTGGTTCAGCTTTTCTCTTTAATACCTACCTAAGTCATATTATGTCTTCTTGCTACTGTTACTCATCTTGATGAGTTATTAAGTTATAGTCATGACCATTGAACAAACAAAAGTTTTACTGGACGCTTTTATACACCCATTAAACCAGTACAAACGTTAAGAAAGGTGGAAATTAGCGCCAAAATGTTGGTTGGGTTTTCTTTGATATCTGTTGCCTAAAGATTGACTGGGAGTGAATGCTTTTAGTATTAAGCCCGCCTTTTGTAGCATTCGAAATTCAAAAATAATTTATTCAGTCTAGGCTGTTACAAGCACTTGTGAATGTCATAGAAGCTACGCCATCGGTTCGCAAACCCTAAGCGGGAGACCTTGTAACGAGGAGAACCGGCAAGAAACTCGTTTTGTTATTGTACATTGTACAATAAAGATTCTAAATAGTATGCTAGAAAAAACAATGCCACTAGAGACTCGGTGGCTCAGTTGGACGAGCATAGGACCGGACTTCCAAAGATCGCGGCTTCGATTCCCGCTTGAGAAAATGATCTGGTGACGAGTCGATTTTTTTCTAGTATATTACTTAGTATCATATACTTAAAAAGAGCATTGTGAATGCTAAAATCTCAAAATTTAAAATAAAAATCAAATTTCGAATAAATAAATAAATATAGCAGTGAAAGCGCTGCAGCAGCTTGAAGGTCGCTTGCAGGCGCTGGACCGGTCAGTGTGTGTGCCGTTACCCGACGAGTGGTGAGCTAGGGTTGACACCTTATAATCAACTTATTGTTTTTTTTTTAATTCCGATACAGAATAAAAGAAACACAAATTGAAATACACAGTTATTTAGTTGTCTGTCAGTTTAGAACTATTAAAAAGTTATTTTCCATACAAATTGTATACAACAGTCACGAATTATTAAACGAGAAATCACTTATGAATATATCTTAATAAAATAATCTAGTTATTTTTTTCAATCCCGCTAACGTGGGGTCCCCCCATTTGTGGGATCCCGCGAAAAAGGTGCCGGATCCAGCTTTTGCGGGATTGGATTCCCTAGTGTCGGATATAGGTACTGGGGCACTATTTTTGTATCGCTTGACTAACGTCGAGTGCTCTTTTCTACTGATTTTCGTTCGACATTCGACTCAAATGTATGTAGATTGAGTCAAATGTCGAACGATAATCAATAGAAACAAGCGCTCGACGCCAGCCGAGCGATTCAAAATTAGGTCCCCAGCTCACAGTCAATGAGAGTAAACTATTCGCAAAGGGAAGTGACAACAAATCATTAACTTGTACTAGGCCCTCAGACATGTCGTTACGTAAATAGAGAGATTAAATTTGGACTTTAGATGTAAATGTTCATAATTTTACTTGAATAATTAAATTTCTTTCACTGCTAAAACAGTTGAAATTTTTAAAACATATACAAATTAAATTAAACATAGACAAATTAAATATGAAACTAGCTTTAGGAAATAATGGAGAGACAAATGAAACAATAAATAAATAAATCAATTACTTATTTTTATACGAGTTAACTGCTTAAAATACTTAAATTAAGTACAATTACGTTAAAAGTACAATACTGCTTATTTTAGTTTGAGACTGTCATCGTCGCTCCAATTTCTCCCCTTTATTTTATCGCCTCTTGGAAGATACAGACCAGCACATAAACATACCGAAGAGCATAGCCACCAACTGAAAAATAAAAAAAAACATGATTAGGTAGGTACCTTTAACTTCCTTTAAGTTATAAAACTTTATCCTAAGCCATTTATTGTAAAAAGAGAAAATAAATGTTTTTTTAACCGCCTCTGTGGTCTAGTGGTTTGCCCACCCGTGTAAGACGCGGGGTCCCGAGTTCGATTCCCAGGGGAGTATAATTTGTTCTCGGTTTGGTTGGTGGTAGGGCTTATTTCAAGTCTGCCTGGCTAGCTACCACCATCTTACCTAAGTCTGACGCCATAACAACAATTTAAAACTGTTGTTTCGAGTTAGAGGTAAGATAGCCACAGTTCCTCAGTGATGACGATTCCGGGTGTAGTGCGCTTCCACCTTCGGCCTTATCGTCACTTAACATCAGGTGAGGTGAAGGCCAAGCGCTATCTCGTTATGCGTAAAAAAACCAAATTTATTTACATTCTGTTTATCTTTACTTGTTCTATTTGATAAACGATCTTCAACCAACTCTTTATTGAAATATTAATCTTTAAAATACAACAAATGGTTTTCCTCGCATAGAATACGAAAGAAGACGATAAATTATCAATGTAACATATTTTTAAATAACCATTTAAGGTTAAAATAAGTATGACAACTGTCAAAAACTGTTAAATAAGACAAGTGGATCTATACAAGGTTTGGTAAGAAGGTTAAAAAACAATAAGTATTTACAACAGTAGATCGGTTTATTAATAATAATGGATTCTATTGAGCTGTGTTAAAAACACGATTTCTGTATACCAAAATTAGATAAAAAGATTGTGCAGGCACTAGTGCTTTTTATGAAGTATATTTCAAATTACATAACATTAAGTTAGTAATTTATTATTAATTCTTCATACTTTATGGAAAAGGTACCACATTTTGGTAGATTTGTCTGGATTTGGCACACAGTTTGTAACCTACATAAAAACATGATGATTTTTATCGTAGAAAGAGTTCCCTAGGGGTTGTCCGAATGTCCCCTAGAGCTGCTAGTGAGTGAATAAGATAGTTTTTTCCTTTCAACATACCTCAACAATGATAACCGTGATGAGTACTCCGCCGATGGCCTCGCCGAACGCTTCGAAGTAGCCGGTGAGTGCGTCGGCGCAGCCCGTGGTGAAGGCGTCCTCTAGCGCGCAGGCGGCGGTTGACGACGCCGGCTCCGCGCAACAGCTGGCCGGCAAGCTCGCGCCGCCGTACGACGCCGGGCCGGTCGTGCCGCAGCAACGGAACTGCAACCGACAAATAATGAATGGAAATATGATCAAAATTCAAATTATTTAATTCAGTCTAGGCTGATACAAGCAGTTGTGAATGTCATAGAAGCTACACCATCAGTTCGCAAACCCTAAGCGGGAGACTTATTTGTAACGAGAAGAACCGCCAAGGAACTCGTCGAGGGCTGCTTTTTTCTCCCTGTATATTTCATACAAAGTTGTCAACATTGAAAAATGACCACCACATTTAAAGTTTCTACATTTTCCATTTACACGCAGTGGATAGGTTGAACTTAATTACCTAATACATACCTATCGGATAGGTAATTGTGAGAGTAAATAACTTTTAACTAGTTGAGAAATCACTTCTGTCTGCTACTCGAAAGTGCACCTAATCAGAATATTTCATCATCATCAGAACAGCCCATAGTCGACTACAGAACGGACGTAGGTAGGTATCCCCGTAAGAGGATGTTGCCAGCTGGCAGTGAGGACACTAAATAACTGATGACGAATATCGGTGTGGCGACGTAATCATATCGCTACATAAGTAGACGACGAATAACGAAAAGTAGAAGACGTGACGTGTCGCACATGTCCTTCAGCCTTTTTTAATGTCTCCACTGCTGGGGCACAGGCACAGGCCTTCCTTATGGGTGGATTAGGAGGACGGGCCATAACATAACCCATCACGCGGGCCCAATGCGGATTGGTGGGTGTTAACGACTGCAAATGCAGCCGGGACCAACGGCTTAACGTGCCTTCCGAAGCACGGAGGAGCTCGAAATAATAAATTTTTGGTCACCCATCCCATGACCGACCCTTAGAAAAGTTGCTTAACATCCGCAATCGCTGGGCAAGGCGCTAAACCACTGCGCCACCGAGCTCTTCGTCGCACATACATCAATCTTACATCGAGGCGAGTATTATGTGGAGAATTACGATATTGAATCTACGCCACTAAAGATACGAGATCCTGTTTCAAGGATGTGAACTTACCGCGACTTCAAGAACTGGGAAAGAACTGGCCGAATTGCTGAAGGCGCTGTTGACCCACCCGTCCACTGTGGCCTGGATGGTCGCCAGCCCGTTGAAGATCACCGTCGCCAAGTATATCTTGCCAGCTGCCAGGATCGCCATGCACACGAAGTACTGAAATCACAACACATTTGTGTTTCAAAATAAAGCGACATGACCTCCCATACAAAGACCTAAATAACGGACACCTCGTGTTACTAAAGGTTCAAATGTTTTGGGCATACTTTTCGACTCTTGTTGCTTCCTGAAATAAGTTAAGTAGGAAATAAGGTAGGAAATACCAGTTCCATCGTTAGAACCAATGCTCTAAGGTTAGAACACTCCAATCACTCCAAATATTAAGGTCCTTCTGAAATAGTACACAAAATTTTAAGGGGTCAATGTACTCATGCATACAAACAACTTTTAATATGGTACCAACATTGAAATCGCGAGAAAAAAAACAGCTGTTCCATACATTTTGATCTATTCGATTTTAATTTTTTTATGGAACAGCTGATTTTTTTTTTCACGATTTCAATGTTGGTCCCATTTGCTTGTATGTATGAGTACAACCCCTTAAAATTTTGTGCACTATTTCAGAAGGACCTTATATAGATAGTCCTTCTTCAAATCCGGCTCGAAGAACCAAAAAGAATGTATGGTTTATACACTCTTTTAATGATAGTTGATAATGATAGATAAATGAAACTTTTTGATAAATGTAAAAAAAACTGTTATATTGATATAAAAAACGTCTTAAAATTAGAATGATATGAGGGTGCGCGACGGTTATGATATTCGAACACGTACTGTGGCGTAAATATGCTGATGTGACAAACAGTACGGCGCTTGCCCATACAGATAGGTATACTTAAATACACTTCTTATTTCCCATACGAATATGAATACTTAGCAAGCCTGCTACGTGGTTTTAAAGACATTATTAATTTCTGACCACAAATCTACTCCGAAGACTCACTCACCATGACGAGAAGACATCTCGACTCCCTGATGGCGCCGCAGCAGCCGAAGAATGCGATGGCGAAGACGATGGCGCCCAACACTATGACGGAGATGGGGATGGCGTTGAGGCCGCCCGGCAGCACGTCCGTGATCTCCGACAGCTGCACCAGCACTGCGATGCCGATGCCGATGAGCACCAGCCCAACCAGCTGGAACCATGAAAAAACTCGTATTTCGGTGCATGCACTCGTAAACATCGGGTATACAGTACGAGGCATATAGGTATCTTGAAATCGGATGGGGATTGCGCGGAACGCGTATTTTGGGCATGCGTAGCGGTGAGGGGCGCGGGCGGCGGGAGAGGGACGCGCGCTATTGGTCGCTCACAAGAGCACATGCGCGAACTTATCCCCACTCCGTCGAAAAAATTTCAAGATACATGCCTCGTACTGTAACAGTCAATCTCACAACATAACGACTTCTTGTTACAAAAAATAAATTTAAAAAAACTAATAAACACCCCTGCATCAAGAAACAAGTCAACTGAAAAGATATATTCGTCCCTAAGACACATACATTAACGGTTCTTCATCAAAACATTGCGGGTTTATTAAGCAAAAAAGAGTTGTTAGAATTAACTCTCGATGAATTTAAAAATAAAAATACAAACATTGATGTACTGTGTTTTTCCGAAACTTTTATTAAGTCTGGAAGTGAAAATAATATAAATGTACCTACGTATAAATTGGTTGCTAGCTACTCTAGAAAACATCAAAAAAGAGGCGGTGTCAGCATACTCTGTAAAAACTATTTAGAAGTAAAAGAAGTAACTTTTCTAAACGAACTAGCGAGTAATTACAATTTTGAATGCTGTGGTATTGAACTAGTTTCTTACAAATGTATGATTATTTGTTTGTATCGCATACCTCAATCTAAACCAGAATTATTCTTAAATAAATTTGTACTTCTATTAAAAAAGCTCAGGTACAAAACTAAACATAAAATTATTATAATTGGAGATTTAAACATTGACACATTAAAATCAACTAATCATTCTAACGAGTTAAATAGAATTGCGATAAATTATAATTTAAACTTTCACATTACTGAGGCAACAAGGAAAAAGGCGTGTATAGACCACATTTTGAGCAATATACATGACGCTAAGGGACAGCTTCATCATTTAGGTTTGTCAGACCACAACACAGCGCAATCTTTAACGTTTAAAGTTGGTGAAGTTGAGAAACCACCAGAGGTGTGGTTTGAGTTCAAGAGAGATTATAGCCGGGAAAATGTGCAAAAATTTTTGTCTTGTCTCCATGCATTGTCTTGGCATGAAGTTTTAAAAGAGACAAACTTAAATATCGCTTTCAACGCTTTCCACGCAGATTTTAAACTTTTTTATGAACTCTGCTTTCCAGTAAAAAAAATAAAACACTCATCGAGAGTTAAAAAGCAGCGCTGGATTACAATTGGATTAAAAAAGGCTACTGTGGTTAAAAGAAATCTACGTTTTCTCTATTATAAACATCCGAACTGTGAAAACAAAAGTAAATACAATAACTATACAAAATTATTAAAGAAATGTATTTTTCACTCTCAAAGAATAACAAATGCTAAATACATAACTGATGCGAAAAATAAAATTAAAGCTTCTTGGGACATAATCAATAATAAAATGGGACAAACAA
Organism: Agriphila geniculea; assembly: GCA_943789525.1. Taxonomy (NCBI): domain Eukaryota; kingdom Metazoa; phylum Arthropoda; class Insecta; order Lepidoptera; family Crambidae; genus Agriphila; species Agriphila geniculea. The sequence goes on along the minus strand of OX038884.1, from coordinate 2,566,753 downwards.
ATAAACATAATGTTATACCAGCCGTAAATGACATGAGCAAAAAAATCAACAAACCTAGTGACATTGCCAATTATTTTAATGAATACTTTATAAAACTGACACATACTAATAATTTTGACATTGATAAATCGATACTAAATAGAATAAAATTTAATAATTCAAGTATTTTTCTATACCCTATTGACATTTATGAAATTAAAAAAATTATTGACTCATTAAATTCAACAAACTCTACTGGGTTTGATGGCATAGCAACAAAAAATATTAAACTCGCCAAAGACGCAATAGCTGTAGTGCTATGTCATTTGATAAATTTATCGTTTAGCTCTGGCACATTTCCAGAAATCTTAAAGGTTTCAGTAGTAAAACCCTTGTTCAAGAAAGGAGATAAATGTGATGCTAGTAATTACAGACCCATATCTTTAATATCTATATGGGCTAAGATAATGGAAAAAGCAATGCAGGCGAGACTGGCATGCTTTATCGAGAAGCATAATCTAATAAAATGTGAACAAAATGGTTTTCAAAAAGGCAAATCAACCACCTTAGCTGCATTTTCACTAGTAAAAAAAGTTGTAGAACATATAGATAAACGAACTCCTATAACGGCCATCTTTTTCGACATGAGCAAAGCCTTCGATTTTGTTGCGCATGACTTACTCCTTCTTAAGTGTGAAAGGTATGGTATTAGGGGCAAGGCTCTCGATTGGTTGAAGTCATACCTTATGAATAGGCGACAGTATGTCGAGGTCTTAAATATAGATGATGATAAAGTACTGAGGTCTTTTCATTCGGACGTCAGAATAAACAGCTTTGGTGTGCCTCAGGGGAGTATTCTGGGGCCCTTACTTTTTCTGATTTATATCAACGATCTTCCTGAAGTTACAAATTATCCCAGTGTACTTTTTGCGGATGATGTGTCAGTAGTGGTGCCGTGCATTAAAATAGAAAATTATAATCAAGAAATAAACAAAACGGTAGAACTCATAATACATTGGCTTAATCAAAATAATCTTAGAGTAAATTTAGATAAAACAAAAATTATTCAATTTATTAATAAAAATGGAAATAAGAAAGACCTTAAAATAGCTTATGACGATCAACAAATAAAAGAAACAAATGAAGTTATTTTCCTTGGAATAATTTTAGATGATAAATGCACGTGGGAAGAACATATAAACAAATTGTGTAAAAAAATTAACTCTTACGTTTATGCCTTATGGAAACTGGGTAAAACCGCAAGCAAACAAACTGCTCTTCAGGCGTATTATGGACATGTTTCCTCAATTTTAAGATACGGTATAGTTCTATGGGGCAACTCTTGCTACACGAAAAAGATTCTCATTGCTCAAAAGGCATGCATTCGTGCCATATATGACGTGGACAATTTGGTTTCATGTAGACCTCTATTCAAGGAACTAAACGTTTTAACTGTTCCCTGCTTATACATATATGAGATGTGTGTTTTTGTCAAAAACCATCCAGAGCTGTTTCCACGTTTGTGTGATGTTCCTCGGACGCATAGCTGTAGACGTCCAAATAACTTAATAATTCCATCGAGGCAAACAGCACTGGCCTCTAGAAACAGTCATGCTATGGCTGTTAAAATATATAATAGACTACCAAATGATCTAAAGACGCTAACAAAGAATCAATTCAGACATAAACTCAAAAAGTGGCTAATTCAAAATTGTTTTTATAGTTTAAGTGAGTACTTTGACCATAAAATGTAACAATAGTATTGTATTATTGAATGAATTGAATTTTGACATTATTAATTAAACTTGACATTAAGTATTAATTTAAATTGAATATTGTATTTTTTTTTTTCTTTTTGCATGCCCAGGTTGGGTGAATGTGTCCTGCTCTTTGATTTATTTTTAAGATCTTATTTCATGTACCGCATTCTTGCAAAATAAAGCTTATTCTTATTCTAATTCTTATAGAAACTAGATTAAATATTAAAGGCAACATTATATCATGCAGTCGGAGGCATGCATAAAATGACATCATGAATGATTTAACTTATCATTAAATTCTATGCCTCCGACTGCATGATATAATGTTGCCTTTAATATATCTTTTCAGTTGACTTGTTTTTTGATGCAGGCCGGTTTTTGGTTTTTTTATTATTATTATTTATGTCTTTTTACTTATACAGGGTCATTTTGTATTCACTATGCATGAGGATGTATTTAGTCAGTGAAACTGAACAACTTTCTCTAAGGAACACAAGACCAAATATGTAAAAAAAATCGACTATCCATACAAATCAAAGAGATCACGTGATCAATTTAGTAAGGGGTGACCAAAATTTTGTGGCGAAATTCGACACATGTTTCCTAGAGAAAGTTGTTTAGTTTCATGGACTGGACACATCCTTGAAATTTGGATGGTAAGTTCAGAATGACCCGCACCCTGATTATCTAAAAAGAAACTATTTAGCGACCGGTTTCATTCCACATACATTGCTACTTTTCTTTGATACGTTTTTTTTAATCCAAAAAGAAGTAGCAATGGATCACTATCATCTATGTCCTGCAACCGGTCGCTAAGTGGTTTCTAATTAGATAATCAGCCCGCCGATATATTATGGTCATGATATATCTACCTTTTGATAAGATAATCATCATAAAAATTCTTATGATAAGCCCTTTAATTTGATACCCATATTACAGCATTCTGTAAGCATCGTACAACCGCCATGTTGGGTTTTTTAACATCACTTATCTAAGAACACTTGGGCTGTCAAGACAAATTAACGATATTTAATTATAGAAATCCGTCCAGTCGTTATATAGATATGTGGAAATAAAGAATATTACATACAAACAAACATAGGTATATAGTATATAGGAAATATACAAGATACGCGCGAAAAACATAATCTCTCCTTGCAGTCGGGTAAAAAAGCTTAAAAAAAGGAACAGCTTCAAAATTAAATACATTTAAAAAGCACCAAATAATATTCGAATCATTAGATAGAAGATACGCATATCAATTTTAATAAAACACGTCTACTGAAGTCGGGTGGGGCTGGAGGTAAACTTCTTATTTTTAAAAGCCCCACCCGACTTCATTAGTGCTCGTTTACGGAGACGCGGGGCGTCAGGCGGCGCGTGCGACGGGGACTCTCGCGGCGCGTCGGACGTTTTTTGTGTTTACGGAGAGGCGGCGCGTGAAGGGGCACTTAGCATCGCACGCGTAAACACAAACATATGACACTAACACCCGATTGCACTAAACTTTAGGATCGCCTTAGTCTGTTCTTAACTACAACACAACCAAATTAAAACGGTGTCAAACTTAGCGGTCATGTAGCTGTCATTCGCCTACTTAACTTGGTCGAGTTGTTGTTAAGAAAAGACTTAGGCGATTCTTAAGTTTAGTGCAATTGGGTGTATATGATGCTGTTTATAGAGACGCGTCGCGTGCGGCGTGGCGTCGCCCGCGACGTTGCCCGCGGTGAATCTTCAAACGGCTAGCGATGCACGCGACGGGCCCCGCTGCGGCGGGCGGGGGCGGCGCTCAATCAAATCGACTAATTTTAGTTTTAGTTTAGCGAGAGACAGAAGGTTCCGCCGGCCGCGGGAATCGCTGCATCGAGAGTTGCCGTCGCGAGCGCCGTCACGGGCGCCGCCGCGGGCGCCGTCGCGGGCGCCGCCCCATTTCAAGCAAACGCGTGTTAAATCGCCTCTCCGTAAACACACTTATACAACGCCATATGTTTGAATTTAGTGCGGGCCGCGCCGCCACACGCGACGCGCGACGACCCGCGTCTCCGTAAACGAGCACTTAGACCTGTAGCTCTACCATGAGTTGGTATAGTAAACTACAATAGTTTACTATACTCGCTAGCGAGCATCGAGTAACGTTTTGGCCTTTTTCATAGCAATTCGGTACCATGAGTTACTAATTGACAGATGGTATCGAGAAATACCATAACGATAGTAGTAAAGTTACTCACTTGCGTTTTGAGGCGTGAGATCAATGAGTATACCTTTTACTATCCTCTATGGCATAGAGGAATGTAAAAAATAGGTACAACAAAAGAGAATGTAATCAAACCGCGGTACAGCATAGTCATTGGCGTGAATACTTCTATTTTAATTTAATTTAGTATTTTTTGTGTCGAAAATAGTCTAAATAATGTCTTTCAGAGCTTATTTAGCATAAAATATGTGCGCCACAGCTGCATAATGCAACGAAATCAAGGGCAAATTATAAACCGATAAATATGAAAACCCGTGTTAGAAATCCTCTAGTCAGGGGGTGGGTCAGGTTGTGCCCAACGCTGAATAGTGGCCCTTCTAGGTGGGCCCTCCATTCAGTGGGCTTACTAAGGTCACCATTCAAATACGCCGTAACGTAATGCATTCCTCCACTTTGAAACTAATGTAAAAAAGTTTAATTAAGTACTTTCCTATCAAGCGTGTTACAAAATTAGAAAATATTGTGTTAACTCTAAATAATAATCTACTTAGTTGCAAATATGTTAATTCCGTCCATATCAACGTAATACTTGATATAAATAAGGCCTATCTAATTTTAAGTCTTTTTATATTATTTAATTAATTATTTAACAGTAGGAATATAAGAAAACAGTTCTAACTAAATCTAATTTTCCGAAAACTTGACTTTGGCCGTAATAAATCGATTACACTTATTAAATTAGGGCCTATAACTTTTTTATTTGAGATTGAGGTTAAATATGAAACCATATTAAATAAAAACAACATCAATAAATTTGAATATTTATTATTACAAAGTAAAGATTTATGTTATAAATATATTCCTAAAAAAAGATCTCACTTTAACTCGTAGATTTGTATCATTTGGGGCCTTATTTGTTTATTTAATATGATATTTGAATAAGGCACAAAAAAACGTAGGTATCTGCCGCATGTCGCTCTGCCAGGTTGTATTTCGTCCAACTTGTACGTTTTTATTAATTTGGAAGGAAACTGGATATTTTTGTCGATTGTGGGATGATACACACATTATCTGTAATGAAATAAGTAAACCATAAGTTGTATAAGTTGTGGGATTCTCATTAAGCTCTATCGTGTTGAAATAAGACCTAGGCTATTATCGTAATCACGCTGTCCCCCTACTCAAATGGCCAACATTCTATGCGTTTGAACGCTACGTTATTACGAGTCGTAAACTTGTCACACAATATCAAAGTCTGAGATTTACATAAGCTTACGACACGTTATTTAATCGTCTATTGCTCATATTTTAAGCTTTAAAAGTAAGGTTGGCAATTGGAGCATGGGGCAGGTCGTCTTTAAAAAATTGCAATTAATGCATCTATGGCCGATAGTAAAAACAAATCAAGGTCATGGATAGCTAATCATAAATATAAAGAAACAATTATTAAGAGAAACTTAAACTAAAACAGCGTAAGTTTTAATAAAAACTTTCATGAAAGTATTTTCCTGGTTGGATTTAGGTTTATCTGAGTTTTCTAATGATTTGTACTTGGACGAATCGTCCGAGGATTTGTATCAAGTACCAACCTTTTATTTCACCTTTCCATAAACTCCTCTAATCGACTGCTTCTAATTTTATTCTTATCAATCTTAACAAGCTAGCTTTTACACAACAAAATACGCAAAGAAAACACAAAATAAATAATTATTAAAACGTGAAAATTACATTTGACATTTTCGATTTGACACAAGCAACATTTATACTCACAGGAAGATTTGACATAAATAGTAACCATAGAGGAAAGTAAAAAGATAGTAACCAACATAAATTCAAAATTCACTTACATTCGGTATACACGCACTAACTTATGATTTTTTACTTAGTCGGATTATAATTGCAAACTACAGCAACTAAGGTAAACGACCAATATTTCGTGTTAGTAAGTTATTTCGTTTAGTTTTTTTTCTGTCACAAATTATTAATTATTACACCTACATTAGTACAAAATATAGCACATAAACTGTCTAAAAATCAAGTACCAACATTTTGGTGACTGAACTAAGACACGGTTACGGTATCTATCCGTTACCGTGACTGAGGGCAATGCTACGTTCAAAACTCTCAGTCGTCGGCACAGACAGCTTTATGGCATGTATTCCTTGTCACCACCATAAGATTAGCGCTCGTATGTACCTACTTTTTAAGCTCACAGAAAGTCAATTTGAATAAAACTTTAAATAGTTAAGTAGTAAAATGATCCCATATACTCGTAGTAACTTCCAAACGAAACGTCCGATTAGAATAATTTAAAGAAGACTATATTAAAATCTTTTATTTATTTATTTATTATCAATAGTTTTCACAGTTCACGCTAAATAATTTTATAGGATTTTTTTTGGTAGGTTTTCACTATTGCAATTACTATAGAGGTTATAGATATTTCTATTTTTTTAAACAACTATAGCCTATATTTTTCGCTGATTATGCAGCTTTTTTCCGCCAATTTCGATTTTCCCAAAAAAAATTCAGAATTTTCAATACTAAAATATCTTTATTTGGTTCTAAATATGAAACCTTTTAATAGCCCATCCGCATATCTATCATATCTGCGATACTACAGGCAAATGACACAACACAATTTCATAAATCGGGGCACTATACTCGATCATGAAAACCTAAAATATTACAATTTTAAAATCTTGAAGTCATTAAGAGTCTTAACATGCCGAAATATGGCACATTTACCTTATCGAGTTCACCTTAGCGAGGATGGTAAACTCGTGGATGGTGAGCACTCTTACTACAGATTTTAGTTCTTCGCGTATCCGCTAGAGGCTCTGCTTCAATTTCCCATACAAATTGCTAACGCGGTCGATATCGAGAATGGTTTTTGTAAACTCATGGTAGTGCTACTGCTTTATTAAAATTTGATATGCGTAAAATCTAATGATTTATTGCTTATTACAAGTATTTAATTTTGGAGTGGTTTTTGTTTATATTTTCAGGTTTTTAAAGTTTTTTTTTTTAAAAGCTTTTAGGTACCTATGTAAGCATGTAAATATATTTAAATAGCTTTCAGCAACTAGTTTCGCCCGAATAGGCTATTAATTATAATATGTATATCGTACGGGCGGAGACCTGTGCCCTGCAGTGGGATAAAAAGTAGTGCCCTTTCCTAAGGTCCCGTCTAAGTACCTATACAGTGCCTTTGGTCTTGAACTAGCGATAATTTAAAGGCGTAAAATACACCTAATTTTATCGACAAAAACACCCACATGTTGGGGTCTATCCCCACTCCTGTTGGAATGGCCACTATTTTAAATTTGACTTTTTATTTTAGATGACCCTGTCGAAAAATATTGATTTCTCCGGATTTAGAAATCTTATAGTTATAAAAAAAATACTGTTTGACAGTTAATAATACCACTTATCAATTAAAAAAAAAACATATGTAAACTTAAATACGTCATAAAAAATTACTTTAAAAATTTTACACGAAATTTTACACGATTTTTTTTAGTTTTTCTAACATATCTCAAAAACTAGGACATTAATGTCCATTTTTTAGCATTATTCGAATACACAGGGATATTATTTACAAAACGACTCCAAAATTTATTGCTCTATGTTGCATATTTCGAGAGTTATTTTTGTTTGAATTATGACCCTTACGTAACCAAAAAATATTTATTTTTGAAAATGGACAAAGTAACAAGCATTTTGAACATATTTTAAATTAGGTTGATAATTTTATCTGATTACAAATTTCATCAAATAATAAAATCTAGCTTTTTGGAGTTTCGATGTTTTTCATTTTCAAAAATAACCATTTTTGCTTGTCCATCAGCCATTTTAATGTCCCCACTGCTGGGGTACAGGCCTTCCTTATGGGTGGATAAGGAGGACTGGCCATAACCCACCACGTGGGCCCAATGCGGATTGGTGGGTGTTAACGACTGAAAATGCAGCCGGGACCAACGGCTTAACGTGCCTTCCGAAGCACGGAGGAGCTCGAGATAATAAATTTTTGGTCACCCATTCCATGACTGACCCTTGCGAACGTTGCTTAACCTCCGCAATTGCTGGGCCAGGAGCTAAACCACTGCGCCACCGAGCTCCTCCTTTTGTGCTTGTAAGTTTCATATTCAAACAACAATAGTTCTCGAAATATGCAACATAGAGCAATAAATTTTGGAGTCGTTTTGAAGATAATATCCCTGTGTATTCGATTAATGCCAAAAAAAATGCATTAATGTCCTATTTTTTGAGATATGTTAGAAAAACTAAAAACAAATCACACAAATTTCGTGTAAAATTTTACTTCAGTAATTTTTTAAGACGTATTTAAGTTAAAAGTTTACATATGTTTTTTTTTTAATTAATAGGTGGTATTATTAGCTTTTAAATAATATATTTTTTTTATAACTGTAGTATTTCTAAATCCAGAGAAATTAATAGTTTTCGGCAGGGTCATCTAAAATAAAAAGTCAAATTTAAAATGGCGGCCATTCCAACAGGAGTGGGGATAGACCCCAACATGTGGGTATTTTTGTTGATAAAATTAGGTGTATTTCACGCCTTTTAAATATCGCTAGTTTAAGACCAAAGGCACTGTATATTATCCGTACCAAAATGTCAGTCAAAATTGGAATCTAGGCATTCTAAGAATGTTAACAATTTACCATACGCTTACATATGCAAAAAAAAACTAAAATTACCTTAAATTACCTTATCATACCTACTATAAAAAAAAACAAACACTTCTTCTCTCACATTACTATGTGAGAGAAGAAGTGTTTGTTTTTTTTACCCCGGGCCGTACTACTACTGTAGTGCGGACCGGGGTAAAATTCTACTTCCGAATTTTGGCCCAAGTGTCGAAAAGGTTGGCCACCCTTGCTGTAAAGTCTATAAAAATAGCTAAGTTGCATACGTCCTTAGGAAATCTGTCTGACTGACTGTCCTAGCACTAAAGAATGAGCTAAACAAAAAATAAACATATTTACCATTAGGTACTTAGTGATATTTTCAGCCTCAACTCAGTCATGATTCATTTCCATTATACATTCTTATCACAGGATGATAAAAATAATCATTAACTGCACTTCCGCCATAAAACCCAAAACAGTTTTAATTAAATGATACCTATCAGAATTACACTTTACATTCAGGTTTTTACGTCGATTTACAATCGGTATAGATAGGGGTAATCAAAATCGATCTAAGTGCATAATATCTTCAAAAAATGGAAGAGGTTTAAGTTGGACAAAAAATATTGTCGACTTGAGTTGAACCGTTCAACTCAAGTCGACAATATTTTTTTTATATTTATTTTTTATTTTTTTATTTACAACGGGATAGTGCTTGGCTTTCATTTCACCTTTATGTTAAGTGACGATAAGACCCAAGGTGGAAGCGCACTACTCCCGGAATCCTCATCACTGAGGAACTGGCTATCTTACCTCTAACTGCGCGAACACAACAAAAATCTATACCTACTAATATTATAAATGCGAAAGTAATTAGTAGTCTGTCTGTTACGTTTTCACGCCTAAACCTCTGGACCTATTTTGACGAAATTTGGTTCGGATATAGGTAGATGGGACCTTGGGAAAGGACATAGGCTACTTTTATCCCACTGCAGGGCACAGGTCTCCGCCCGCACGATATAACCAATAGTCTAGTCGGGCGAAGCTGCGTGCTGAAAGCGTTAGTATGTTTTACCACCTTTTAAGGCTTTTAAAAATAAGAAGTCTTTCTCCAGCCCCAGCCGACTTCATTAGACCTGCTTTACTAAAATTGATATGCGTAAAATCTAATGACTGTAAACATTTTATGTGACCACACCGAAACTATGTTCTTTCAGATAAAAAAAGAATTATTAATATCAGTTAACAACTAGCGAAGTTAGCCGCTCAGGCGATGGCACCGCGTCATAATTATGGTAAAACATATTATTATATAAAAAAATACTGTCGACTTGAGAACCTCCTGCATTTTTTGAAGTCGGATAAAAAGTTGCGAGTAATCGCTCGATATAATGCACTTATATCGTTTGATTAGGTACCCTCTATCTATGCCGATTGTAAATCGACGTAAACACCTGAATGTATAGTGTAATTCTGATAAACAGATTGATAGGTAGGTATCATTTAATTAAAAATGTTTGGGTTTTATGCAGGAAGTTATAATGATTATTTTTATCATCCTGTGATAAGAATGTATAAAGGAAATGAATCATGACTGAGTTGAGGCTGAAAATATCACTAAGTACCTAATGGTATCAATGAGTATGTAAATATGTTTTTTTTTGTTTGGCTCATCTTTAGTGCCAGGACAGTCAGTCAGACAGATTTCTATAAGGACGTATGCAACTTAGCTATTTGTATAAATTACTTTACAGCTTAAGCGTCAGGTAAATTGTTAACATTCTTAGAATGCCTACATTTTAAATAAAATACTTGAACTTAGTCCAAGTTGAATGCTAACTTCGTCTTGTATGTAGGACACAACTTAACCAAACCAACAAAGTACGGGTGGTTCCGATAAACTAGTTGTATATAACTAAGTATGTATATTTACCTCGTTGCTATTGTTACTAATTGCTGCATACAAATAATTAGGTGCACACACAGGGAAAAGTGTCATTCTTTTTTTAATGCTAAGAACCAGGGCTTCAAATACCGTAAAAATTAGTAACGTTATAAAAAATAAAGTTAAAACTGGAAATTAACAGTAAAATTGATAACGGTAAAACATAATTTATCGTTATTTTTTCGTTCCTTGATAACGTTACTATGTTACTGTATAAAAAATATTTAAAGCAATGTGTAATTGACGTTGACGCCGCCGTGACGTGATCAGTCTCTGCGGTATGTACTAAGTAGTAGAGGTACCTACCTACAATACACAATACTTATAAAATTAGTAAAATTACCATTAAAAATACTGTTATTTTTTAACGATATCTAGTAACATAACCGTATTATAACTTTATATTAATGTTATGTTACTAAGTATCGTTAAAAAAAATAACGTTATCAATGTATCATATTGAAAATAACGTTACGTAACGTTATTTTTTCTGTTAATTGGTAACGTTATAAAGCCCTGCTAAGAACATGGAGAATCATTTAGTGTTTTATGAAAAACAAAACTATTTTACTAAAGGGCGTTAAAGACTTGTACTATTATGTATTCTGTGGTTAAAGTTTATAAAATGTAGGTCCCTATCGCTCGTCCTTGTTCAATTATCTACTTGCTTGTAACAAACCTCCTGAATTATTTGTTTCCAGGCTAACAAGATACGGATTATTTGTGAAGCGTCGCACTTTTCTGTTTTCTCAAGATAAATTAATGCGTTAGGAAACATCGCATGCTGTTATCGTGAGCCGGCGACCTGCGCCCGCCCGCGCTCTTGACATATTTTGATCTACTCGTACAACGAAGTTTCAAGTTGTCTTTGGAATTTGGTGGCTCCTGCTCAAATCTTCTTCTTCTTATTTTTGTTTTGGCAATCTACTTTCCTCTTGGAAGTAATTTTTGCCAGTGTCAAGTGTTGAATATTTCAGTGATAGATTGTTTCAGTTTACATTAAAATGCGGGTGCATCGCATTCCAATGCTGCTTGGAGTATTTGGCACCAAGTATATCAAGGCAGTTTACTTGGTAAGTTCTGCCGAGGTAGCCACCACTACAGTAAAAGTCTCGGCTTCACACAACCAAGATCGCGCCTATTTCAGTTATCCCACATATTGTTCAGTTGCGTAGACACTTGTACCACAAAACTGCACCAATTTTAAGACACAATATCCACTATGAATCAATTTGCAAATAATTAAAATAGACACCGAACCGAACATGACAAATGGCGCCAAAAACTCTGCTCAAATCACTGACGTCCATTATACAAGTACGCTGGACGGGCGAAGATGTCATTTGTTCCGATTTGAAAAACGCCATATTGGCGCTGAGAGCGTAGATTTTATAGTATGGCCGTAGTGAGTGTACTTGGAACTAATTAGTTCAAAGTACACTCACTACTGTCATAGTAGAATATACTGCTATCAGCGCCAATATGGCGATTTTCAAATCGGCTCAAAAAATTGCTGTCATTTCATGACATCAGCCTGTCCAGCGTACTTTGTATAATGGACGTCAGTGGCTCAAATAGAGTCTGGTCAACGAAGGATGAGACTGAAATGGTGGCGCCACTTTCCCTGTCAAATTAACGTTTATAGATTAAGTTATTGGAAACTGATCCCTAAAATAACATGAGAGTCTCTTCAACATCTTTGGTTAACCAGACTCTAATGTCTCAATGAATAACTTAAACTATATTATAGCTGTTGTGATCTTAATACTAACAAGGATGCGTATGATTTCATCTCATAGATAGTTAATAGAAAAAACAAGTACCTATCTAACAGAAGGTGGATGAGCATTTTGTTGATCGTAAATATCTCGTTGACTGTAAATTGATAGAAAAGTTGGATTTGAGTCCGGAAGCATTACCCAATTAAGTATGTTCAACAGTTAAAGAATTAACACTTAGAGAATTTTTGAAAAATGTCTTAGTGAGATATAGGTATTAGAGGTATAGAAGGTGAATGCGTGAGTGAAATTAGCAGCATGCTATGAGTCTGTCTGAAAATCCCGAGATTTATCCGATGCAAAATGGCATTTGGTTTAAATGTGTAACAACGTGAATTATTAACCTAGGCCCTACCAATTCATGCAAAATGTTTTCGTTACCATAAACCTTAGAATAATAACACATAGAAGCCGTGTCCGCGTATGCAAAGTGAGGCAACTTATACCAAGCCAGAATGGCTTAGTTTTCAAATTTATATCCTTCATGCGTTAACTAATCGTAACTGAAACCCAATAATATAGTAACTAGTCTTATAAATGTGGGAAAATTGAAACTGTTTTGTACTTAATCTGTATAATTAGGTAATAATGTAGAATAACAATATGAAAACGGAGCCATTTTGGCTGTTTTAGTTGCCTCACTTTTGACAGTGCGTTTTGTAGAGAACTATCGTTCTAGGTGTTATTATTCTAAGCAGTAAACTATCGTTTTCTTACTTTCACTCACATTGACTGTGAGCAGTATATCCGATGGTTTACGGTAGCGGAAACAGTTTACATTAACTCATGCTAGAACTACAGAATCAGTTTATCAGATGCATTAGTGATAAATAATTTATTTTACACACTTCACGGAAAAGATATGCAATCCCCTGGAACACCTATAGTATTAGTAATTTTAATTTGTAAGCAATCCACATTAGATTCACAACCACTTATTAAATCGACAAAAAACTATAGGTAACTATAATTTATCGGACCTGCTCACAAAATTTCACGAGTGTCCGCGACTATTACAGCCGCGGGGTATTACAACCTCTTAAAACTTGCCAGGTTTATGAATTGCTATAGTTTCTCTCTGTATCGCAAATAAAAGAGATAGATTGATAACCAGTCAGAAAACTGCCAGGAAATAAGAGGTCATAATACAGCCCCAGGAGAGGAAAATTAACGGACAGCCGGACAGCGGGCCAGCTGGACATACGAAAGCATTTTTGCCGAAGCTAAAGCAGGGACGCTTCGCTCGCGCTTTAAAAAATGCGTTTAAAAAACCAAACTACTTTTAACGTATAACCAAACCTAACGGTAAAAAAATACTTACCGAGAACACAAAATTGGCGAAGAATAAAACATATTTGACAATAAACTCTGCACAACAGCACATTTTGAATTTAATATAATTATTATATATATAATCAGTCAATTATTTACACTAAATTATAACCCAACACCTCACGATGGTTCTATAGCGTTAGTACAACTGCCATTTTTCCTTATATTACAGGCTTCAGGCTTGCTTGCTGTAGTTATCTCTGATAAGGCGATATCACTACAAATCAATAGAATGAATCATTTTATGAAGATGACAGTTTGTTATCATTGCCAATTTACTTAGACTTAATTGTATTAAGGCAAGTTTCATGGATCTTGAGGTCAAAGTAAAAATATCTTTATTTTCCTACCACCCGTTCCAGACTTTTTTCCTGATAAGAAAAGCGGGCGCATGAATAAGTAACGATATTTACAAGTTCAAATAATCGTTACAAAATACTTACAATACAGAGGGAAGAAACCTTTGGGTTTTCGATGAGTTCCTTTCCCATCACATGGATGTAGTACGAGGGTGGATTGGTAAGTCCATGACTTTGTAATGAAGAAAGACTTTTTTTCGGAATATTTTGTTTTATTTCTCTACATAATCATTTTGTAGCTATGCATATTCAGTCCAACGAAGTTCCTATCTCTTTAACCTATTATTTTTTTCTTTCATCGCCTGAAAACTGGTAACTGAAATGTGGACCCATTTCAGACACCACCTTTGTGCTTGATGAAAATCTTTGCCCGCCAAGACATTTATTCATGTTTGTAAGGAGAAAAAGTCTCAGTGGGTTGAATCTAGAGAAAAAGAAGGATTAGCATCTTCATTCGATGAAATTTGATGTCATGAGTGCCGCCGAGAGGTTCGACATGGTCGTTAAGAAAATTTGTAACTCGCTTGAGCTATTTGTTTCCAAAAATAATAATCTTCTGCCGAATTTGGAAAAAATGTAGTGTCAAGATTCCTTAAGGAGTTTCTTTTTAAGATACAAAAATAAATTATGAAAAAAAAGTATTTCTTCTTTTCAAAGTCATGGACTTATCAATCCACCCTCGTAGGTGACCAAGTTGACGCCATCTTCAATTGTAATAGCAAAGCGTTCGATCGAATTTAAAATTTCGTCCTGCTTGCTAAGCTACAATGACTTGGCATTCAAGGCATCCTTGGAAGAAAAGCTCATTCGTCCAAGGCCGCAACTTATTCCAATGATTAAATTCTTAGGTTAGGAATCAAATCCGGGCAGTTCTTCATCGATTAGGATTCTGTTCGGGGTGCTTCAAGGTTCACTTTTAGTTTAGGCCCTCTCTTATTTGTGAAATTTATCAAATATAATCATTTATGTTTTAAAAACTTAAATACTATCCCCACCAATTGGTAATGCGCTTGGCGGCCATGTTTTTAACCTCAAAAACAAAAAACAATTACAAAAATGTATATACCTAAATGCTCGAAGATCTCCAAAGAGTAGGTCTTAGGATGAACATGGATAAGACGCAAATCATGTCGAATGCCCATGTTGTGCCCGCTCCAGTTCATGTTGGGAACACTACACTTGAAGTTGTTGACCATTATGTATACCTAGGACAGTCAGTCCAGTTAGGTAAGTCCAACTTCGAGAAAGAGATCTCTCGTCGAATCTACCTCGGATGGGCAGCATTCGGGAAGCTCCGAAAAATCTTTGTGTCCGATTTACCTCAGTGTCTTAAGACGAAAATCTATGACCAGTGTATGTTGTCAGTGATGACTTACGGCAGTGAAAAGTGGTCGCTAACTATGGGTCTCATAAGGAGGCTCAAGGTCACCCAGCGTGCAATGGAGAGAGCCATGCTCGGCGTTTCCCTGCTGATCGAATCAGAAATGAGGAGATCCGCAGGCGAACTAAAGTAACCGACATCGCTCGAAGGATTGCTCAGCTGAAGTGGCAGTGGGCTGGACGAATAGCGAGAAGAACCGATGACCGTTGGGGCGGAAAGGTTCTAGAATGGCGACCGCGGACGACGCTCCGTGGGTAGGCCCCCGACAAGGTGGACCGACAATCTGGTGAAGGTCGCAGGAAGCCACTGGATGCGTGCAGCGCAGGACCGATCGTCATGGAGATCCTTGGGGGAAGCCTATACCAAGCAGCGGGTGTCGTGCAGCTGATACGATGATGATGATGATGATATACCTAAACCTAGTCTTATTGAAAATAATAATTCAATAATTAATATAGTAAATGAGGTACCTACCTATTAAAATTTTATTGTAACATGTAATTTTTTTGTTGCGGATGAAGTCAACGTGGAGGTTAATGTGACAAGGTTCCTAGTACGAGTAGGTACTTAACTTCTTTTTGCCGCTGCCTGACGATATGTAAATCTTCGAGTAGTATAGTAATAGCTCGCACCAATGATACTTTAGTCTTGCTAGAAAATCTTTTAGACAAGATCGAGAGAAAACGATTTTCTAAATGTACCTAATTGTTCCAAACTGGGCTCTATTTCATAAACATTACCGTGGTAAATTACAATCGTTTGATGTAATGAACATCACCGCGTCGCCAATTTGGAACTAGAAAATAAACTACTCACGGACACCGCAATGTAAGTAAATTACCGTAGTAAATTACAAATTGTACTGTTTATGAAATAGACTCCTGTTAATTTCACTCTAAGCGTAATAAATTTTTCAACATACTTGCTTGTAAAGTGAGCCCTAATACATCGCTTTTAGGGCCATAATCCGAGCTATAACAAACGTGTTCAATAATATATAAAACACTAGTGCGTTATAGAATTATCCCTACAAAGTTAAATTAGTACCTTACTGCAAGTTCAATTCGAGTAAACAGAGCATTCCCAATTTAAGCAGGTTATACAGTTATTTTTTTTAGAAACAACAAACAGGTTTTATGCCGCTGAAAATTCATATCATCATCATCATCATCATATCAGCCGCACGACACCCACTGCTGGGTATAGGCCTCCCCCAAGGATTTCCACGACGATCGGTCCTGCGCTTCCCACATCCAGTGGCTTCCGGCAATCTTCACCAGATCGTCGGTCCACCTTGTCGGGGGCCTACCCACGGAGCGTCGTCCGGTGCGCGGTCGCCATTCCAGAACCTTTCCGCCCCAACGGCCATCGGTTCTTCTCGCTATGTGTCCAGCCCACTGCCACTTTAGCTGAGCAATCCTTCGAGCGATGTCGGTTACTTTAGTTCGCCTGCGGATCTCCTCATTTCTGATTCGATCACGCAGGGAGACGCCGAGCATGGCTCTCTCCATTGCACGCTGGGTGACCTTGAGCCTCCTTATGAGACCCATAGTTAGCGACCACGTTTCACTGCCGTAAGTCATCACTGGCAACACACACTGGTCATAGACTTTCGTCTTGAGACACTGAGGTAAATCGGACACGAAGATTTTTCGGAGCTTCCCGAATGCTGCCCATCCGAGTTGGATTCGACGAGAGATCTCCTTCTCAAAGTTGGACCTACCTAACTGGACTGCCTGTCCTAGGTATACATATACATTCATATACATTTTCAGAAAATTCATATACATTTTTGAAATAAATAAATGTGTAAGTCCATAATTAAGTAAAACAAATAGTTATTATTATCAAATTATCCATAATTTACAATATTTTTGTTATAAAATATTAAATATTTGCATTTTATCACATAAAATTATAATTTTGAAGTAGGCTGTATGCTCACTCACCCCTTTGTTTGCAAAATATTCTTGCATTGGGCGTGTAAAAAAAAAATAAAAAGAACCTGCGCGCCTTTTCCCATAATTTTCATATTTTGTTTTTGTCGTATTTGTTGCTGTGTGGTAAATTACTTTGTTTTTCCTCGCAAATGTGTTGAAAAACGTCGTATGAAACTCGTGAGCTTTTTTTTTGCTTATTGCACACTCGGCTGAGTTACGCCCTCGCCTACGGCTCGGGCTGCAACCCACAGCCTCGTGTGCAATGAGCAACCTAAGCTTGTCACGTTACGGAAGGTAACGTAGCAAAATTTGGAAGAAGGATTTGGAAGAAAGCTAAATAAAAAGATAGAGCTGGAATTCAGAAGTTTATTTAAAATGCCACGTCCTAGGGTTACAGTTTACAGTAATGGTTAGGTACAGAAATTTCGGAGTACCGACTAAGTATTAAGATAAGTAAGTAAACTAACAAAGGCCGGATTAAGTTAGGACGAAGCGCGGGCTGAAGCGGCGAGCGCACACGAACGTCCAGGCACGGAAGGAGACGCACGAGGTTCAGATGAGGGACGTGGTCCAGGTCCAGGCAGGCCGCGCAGGTGATGTCGCAGGAAAGGGTGCGTAGCGATGTGGTCGTGGCGTATGGCCCGCAGGGGCACTCCAGGACCCGTGGCTGGTCGCGTAGTAGCGCGGGTAGGGTGCGCGTAAGGCCCCGGGGGTCCGACGTAGAGTCCCCTCGGTAGGACAGGTGGGAAGGTGAAGGTGAAGGTGCACGACGTCCCAGTTGTTCGCGCCGATGTTCGAGGACCGTGCCTCGTGTGATGCGAAGATGCGCTCGTTAAGAACTTATTTTTTTTTGTTACTGTCACTTTTCGGAGTACATCTTCGGTCACATCGGCGGCTTATTCCGACAAACTCGTAGGAAGACTGAGTCTATTTTTTTTATCTTACTCTATGACTGAGTCATTTGTGCTGCCGCTCCCGCTTTTATACCGTCCTTATTTTATTTTTAAAATTCTACTCTACATTTGAATTCACGAATACAGAACAATATTATACAAAGGTTCCTATCCATAACTAGGCCAAAATTGTAGAGTTTTGACCAGTCCCCTATTTGACCAAATTGACATTTGTCAGTGACATATGTCGGCAATTTTTACAGTACTTTCCTTATTTTAATAGGGGACAATTTGTGTTGTGAAACAGGGGATATTTTTACAAGTCCACAATTGTCACGCAAACTTGACTCAGCTCCAATCTCATATCAAGAATTACTGACAAATCTACAAATATGTCGACTTGTAAAAAATATCGCTGTTTCACAACATACTTGTCCCTAATTAAAGTAATGACAATTGTAAAATTAACCGACATATGTCACTGACAAATGTCGAATTGGTGAAATAGGGCCCTGGTTTGACATTAAATTAAAAAATTAGCACGTTGCTATGGCGATTATAGTGTCAGCGAAAATTTTTCTATGTCTATGGTGTCAATCTTTTGTTCACAAATTTTTATTTTTTATTTTTTTATTTATTTATTTATAATCAGGCAACAATGGCCCATAGATACATACCTTAAGGCGGTTGTATGACCGAAAGTGGCGCCCTCAGAGGTTTTTATTTAGTAAGTTATTACTAGAAAAATATTTTATTAATGTTTATCGTGGAGATTTTAGGGCCCATGGTCTAGTATTTTTAGAAGGTATCACTACATGCCCTCGTAGTCATTCGTAGAAGTAGATAGCAAATGTGTCAAAAACGGCCACTTTTAGCAGTTTTTCTATCTACTTCTAGCAGTGACTACTAGAGAATGTTACGATACCGTCTAAAAATACTAGACTGTGGGCTCTAAAACCTCCACGATAAACATTATCAAAATTGTTTATTAGAATTATAATATTAAATAAAATTCACCGCGGCGCCACTTTCGCTCAGGGTACCACCTTAAAAACTAAACATATATAAAAATATAAAACAATGGTGTTAGTTAATAACTTAATAATAATGTTAGTAAAGAATTAATTTGACACTATTTTCTGTGTCGAATCTGGGGCAATAACGAATATTTTCAGCAGTAAATTTAATTAGCGCTACATGATATTAAAACCAGTGCAAAAATGCAGAATATATCGGGAAGTTATATAATAAAAAATTCCACGGCCGTAGTATCGGCCGTTCCCTCGATAGAAGCCCATTTAAGGTACATCTTTATTTTCATACAGTTACCTAGTTTCCTACGCTATAATTACATTACTTTTCGTTTATACAGTCATATTTACAGACTTACAGTCATATTTAGAAAAGACCTCATAAGTAATAACATTATTACAACTACAAGCTAACTTGTCTCATAATATACTAATTTTCGTCTACTTCCAAATTGAAGTACATATTAATATCAACGCTAGGTACTTAGGAGTTGTTCATGATAATTAAATTACTGTTTGATAAGCATATTGAACATAACGTTTCACATCAACTTTAATAAAAAACGTCTACTGAAGTCGGGTGGGGCTAGAGGACAACTTCTTTTTAGGGTTCCGTACCTCAAGAGGAAAAAACGGAACCCTTATAGGATCACTTTGTTGTCCGTCTGTCTGTCTGTCTGTCCGTCCGTCTGTCTGTCAAGACCCTTTATCTCGGAAACGCGTGGAGGTATCGAATTGAAATTTAAACCATATACTAAGGTCTACGGGCCCTTGAAGCTGTAAAAAAATCAAACTTCTAAGTTAACGTAAAAAAAAGATACTGCCGTTTAGGGCGCAAAAAACGCATTTTCGATACTCTCAAAGGAATCAAAATTCATAGGGTACTTCCCGTTGACCTAGAACTATGAAATTTGGCAGGTAATAGCGTCTTATACTACACTTACAGGAATAAATCTAAAAACTGTATATTTGTATTTAAATCATAATAAAATATGGTCATTAAAATACGTAATTATTAATCATCTTGGTGAAACAACGGTATGCGCGGCATTGCGCGGTCATAGTTTAACTTCTAATTACTTTTGGATTAATCGCGCCACTAATTCTTTTTAAAATATCAATATTTATTATTATTAATTATTCAGATCCTTTCAAATATTGATATAGTTAATTACTTTTAAAAATAAAATTAATAAGTAATAAATTTGGTTCTAAATATTTTCGCAACATGGCGGTATGTCACGCTGTATGACGGGGGTCTTCTTCTTCTTATTTTTGTTTTGGCAATCTACTTTCTTCTTGGAAGTAATTTTTGCCAGTGTCAAGTGTTGAATAGTTCAGTGGTAGATTGATTCAGTTTACATTAAAATGCGGGTGCATCGCATTCCAATGTTGCTTGAAGCATTTGGCACCAAGTATAATCAAGACAGTTTACTCGGTAAGGTCAGCCGAGGTAGCCACCACTACAATAAAAGTCTCGGCTTCACACAACCAAAGGGTCCTGTTGGAATACACCCATTTTCTCTAATAACATTGCGATAGATAAAACCATTTCACAGAACATTATACAGTGTACTATTGATATACAGCGCCATCTGTTGACAATCAACAGTACTTGTATTGTACACACCTGTATAAACAGGTGCGGTGGGTTTGTAATTATTTTATTTTTTCTCAAAAATGCTTGGAAATTCGAACATTATTTTGACAACCTTCTTCGTGCTAAATCGGAGTTTACGGACAGACCTAAACCGCGCCGTCAATATTTGTATGAGAATCCATTACTAACGTGTAATAATGGATTTTCATACAAAATTGCCGGCGTCTGTCCAGCAATGTATTAAATTAAAACTCATTACACACGTGTAATTCAGAAATGGAGCGAACTTTTCAATGAAACACAAATATAGGTATCAAATGTCGCCTTGATGAGCGAGCACATTCCAAAATTTTTTTTTTTAATATTCGGTATACAGTACCCTTAGCACGAACAGCTATCGAAAAAAATAACGCGCGTAAAATCATTCGATAGTGCAATTTTGTATGGGAAATTTGTACAACGCCATCTACCGCCGAATAGCTAAATTAAAATTTCCATAGATAATTCTCTATCGAGTAATTTTACGCGCGTTTTTTTTCTCGATAGCTGTTCGTGCTAAGGGTACTGGTATCACGTGAAAGGCCTTGATGAGCACATTCCAAAATTTTAAAAAATAAAATAAAAACGAAAACAAACTGTTTTGGTGCAATATGGGTATCAAATGAAAGGCCTTGATGAGCGCATTCCAAAAAGATAATAAAAAAATTAAAAACGAAAAAAAAATTTTTTTTCATTACCTATGGGTATCAAATGTAAGTTTTTTGAAAAGTTTTTTGGAATATGCTCATCAAGGAGCATATTCCAAAAAACTGAAAAAAAAAAAATAAAAACGAAAGGTATTTTTTTTTTTTTGCAATATGGGTATCAAATGAAAGGCCTTGATGAGCACATTCCAAAAAACTGAAAAACGAAAAAAAAACAAAAAAAATATATTTTTTTTGCAATATGGGTATCAAATGAAAGACCTTGATGAGCACTTTCCAAAAAACTGAAAAAAAAATGAAAAGCTGGAAATAAAGGAAAAAAAAACCGGATTTTTTTCAATATGTGTATCAAACGAAAGGCCTTTATGTGCACATTCCACTTTCCATTTTCTTTTATCAATTACTGAAAGTAAATTAAAATTAAAATAAAAAGCTTAAAACTTTTAAAACTAAAAAGTTAAAAGTTTAAAAGTACTACACAAGCCTTGGCCGCAACTAGGCATTGATGGACTCACGTATGTTCTTCAATGCCTGTCTTGAGTGCCGCTGCAGTAATGTACAATTCCATTTCAAACTTCGCCCGTGGTCAATTCTTTGTCGTAATCCCTGGAAGGGTTATTTTCTACGTGGCGACAAAGGATTTCAAATGGTTATCTATATATAGCAGTCTGCTGAACGGATTTTGATGGTATTTTTTTACAGTTTGGTAGCTTGGAGTCCAACTTATAATCTAAGCAATTTTTCACATAATTTCTGTAGGTAGAACCTGGGATAAAGCTTGAACTCTCCGTAGTACAGTTTTCATATAAAAAACTAATAACTACCAACCACTTTTTTTTCAAAATATTTCCTTTGTACCGACACAACTTTTCTATAGCTTTATTTTATGTATAGATGTAAGGTCTGTACGGAACCCTCGGTGGGCGAGCCCGACTCGCACTTGTCCGGTTTTTTTAATTCTAAAAGCACCACCCGACTTCTACAGGGTTATTTGTAAAACACCAACAACCTTGCGAGGTTGCGGGAGTAGATTACTTAAGGCTGGTTTACATTATCTTAGTCTTTAGTAGAGTGCTTTAGGAGAGTGCTTTAGTGGAAACATGTAAACGGTCGTCTTATGACTAAAGAGAGTAACGTTCTAGTAGCCTCTCTACTCGCTTTCCAGTAGCACCCCCTGCGCGCCCGCTCACCCCCCGCGCGATATTTTACTCGCACTCGCATTGGAAGCATGTAAATCGACATTTTAGTAGGGTCTTTAGTAGAGTGCATTTGCCGGTGAACGCGTGACGTGTAATTGAATTAAATAATGGGTATTAGGTATGGCAAAAATGACACTACTGGAAGCATGTAAACGGCCACTGGAAAGGCACCAAAACTACTAAAGCACTCGCATTCGAATCTACTCGCACGCTACTAAGCACTCTACTAAATACTAAGATAATGTAAACCAGCCTTTACATCATAAACAACAACATTTGTTCTACGACTTTCCCGAAACAGAAAAAAAAGATCGACTTTTTAAACAAAACTTGATCAGCTGTTCGGGACATTTGTATGGAGAGTCGAATTTTTTTTGTCGGTTTTCGTTAAAGTCGCAGAACAAATGTTGTTGTTTATGATGTTAGTAATTTACTCCCGCAACCTCGCAAGGTTGTCGGAGTTTTACAAATAACCCTGTATAGACGTTTTTAGGGTTCCGTACCCAAAGGGTAAAAACGGGACCCTATTACTAAGACTCCGCTGTCCGTCTGTCTGTCTGTCTGTTTGTCTGTCTGTCTGTCACCAGGCTGTATCTCATGAACCGTGATAGCTAGAAAGTTCAAATTTTCACAGATGATGTATTTTTATTGCCGCTACAACAACAAATACTAAAAACAGAATAAAATTAATATTTAAGGGGGGCTCCCATACAGCAAACGTAATTTTTTTGCCGTTTTTGGTACGGAACCCTTCGTGCGCGAGTCCGACTCGCACTTGGCCGGTTTTTTAAATTGATATGCGTATCCAATGGTTTGAATATTATTTCTTGCTTTTTAGAGCTATTTAATTTTGAAGTTGTTTTTGATATTAATTTCAGGGTTTTAAAGGCGGTTTTTTTGTGGTATGTTTCAATTTTTTGTGGTACCTATTTATATATTTTCAATGTTACTATGGATAAAAGCAATGCTTTACCAGTTAGCCGAAAAAAATCGTTTGCAAGTCTTTTAGAAGTACAAAAAAGTATTATTTTTTCTAGTATTTTTCTATTAAAATAATTATCTTAATATAAAAATAGCATTGTGAATGCCTAAAATCAAAATCCAAAAAATTAAATAGCTATTACATCTTAATCGATTGTCTGGCATTTGTAACGATGTTGCATTCGAATGTTGAAGGTAATTCTTCACATTGATAAAATAACGCTGGCTTACAGCGTGAACGTGAAAACACTAGAAAATTTCGCCTCTCCCACTAGCGACTCGGTAATAAGTGCATTGGGCCGGAACCCCAAGGGTGCGAGTTCGTTCCCGTCTGGGGGCCTATTACAAAAAAAACGTACGCAATTGCGTAACGCAGTCACTTAGCCACGATAGACGTCCGCAGTTCGTTGGCTGTAGTTATAACAAACATTTTGAATTTGGCTATCGTAGCCCATAGACTACTGAACGAACGATATTGGATACGCTAGAAAGAAACTGTCAAACTCACGCAATCACTTCGCTATATCGCATACGAAAATGATTTGTAATAGGATACAAATAAAACGAAGCACGGACGCAGCTGCGTGTATCGCATTAAACTTTTCGTAATAGACCCCCTGAGCTGCTACGGGTGAGTCGATTTTTTCTAGTATTTTTTCTATTAAAATAATTATCTTAATATAAAAATAGCATTGTGAATGCCTAAAATCGAAAAATTCAAAAAATTATATAGCGATTTCATCTTAATCGATTGTCTGGTATCTGCAAAGATGTTGCATTCGAATGTTGAAGGTAATTCTTCACACTGATGAAATAACGCTGGCTTACAGCGTGAACGTAAAAGTGCTAGAAAATTTCGCCGGTCCCCACTAGCAACTCAGTAGCATAATTGGTCAGTGCATTAGGCCGGAATCCCAAGGGTGCGAGTTTGAATCCCGTCTGAGCTGCTACTGGTGAGTCGATTATTCCTAGTATTTTTTCAATTACATAATTATCTTAAACTAGCTTTATGAAATAATGGAGAGACCAATAAAACTACAATAATTAAATAAATAAATTAGTTAAGTAGAGAGGTACCTATTTATTTTATTTGCTTATTTTAGTTTGAGACAGTCGGTTTCCGTTCCTCACCCGTATTTTATCGTCTCTTGGAAATAGACCAGCACATAAACAGGCTGAAGGCTGAAGCCACCAACTGAAAAAGAAAAAAACATAATTATATATTCACTTTCTCAAGCTTACGCTCTCATTAGACATGAAATAAAAAAACTTTTAACGGATACTAGCGTGTTTTATTGAAAGTACTTTGGTAATTAGTTGGTATTTGGTTTGATTTTTGATTTTCCCAATGTTTCGTTTCATAATTATACAGGGTTATTTATAAAACACCAACAACCTCGTAGGAGTAGATTACTATCATCATAAATAACAACATTTGTTCTACAACTTTTCCAAAAACAGACTAAATAGCTCGTATGGCAATTGCCTCCTTTTGACCCTTGTTTAACAATCTACTATTTACTTACAGAAATGAATTACATACCTACCTCAACAAAATTATAAAATTTACATACTTCAACAATGATAACGGTGATGAGTATCCCGCCAATAGCCCCCGCGAACGACTCGAAGTAGCCAGCGAGTGCGTCGGCGCATCCGGTGGTGAAGGCGTCCTGCAGTGTGCAGGTGGCAGTTCCGGACGCCGGCTCCGGACAACAGCTGGCCGGCAAGTTCCCGCTATACGACTCCGGACCAGTAGTGCCGCAGCATCTGAACTGTAACCGATTAATAATATTAAAAAAAATTGCTTAGAAATTCGAACATTATTTTGACAACCTTCTTCGTGCTAAATCAGAGTTTCCGGACAGACCTAAACCGTGCGGCAATATTTGTATGCGAATCCATTACTAACGTGTAATAATGGATTTTCATACAAAAATTGCCGGCGTCTGACCGGCAATGTTAGTATTGAAACTCATTAATGATAATTTATACCTTAAGTACCTATAGGGTATATTACCAAAGGCCCTTTAGAAGAATTTACTAACAGTAGTCTGCCTGAAATAAATAATTTGAATTGAAAATTGAATAATAGGAATATTTAAAGAGATATACTGCCTACCTCGACTTCAAGAACGGAGAAGCGGTTAGAACCGATGACAAAGGCGCGGTTGACCCATTCGCGCACAACGATCGAGATACCCGCCTGCCAGGTGAAGATCACCGCCGACATGATGATCTTGCCGACTGCCAGGACCGCCATGCACACGGAGTACTGAAATCAAAACATATTTAGTTTCAATAAAAATACAGCCACATGTCTTCCCATCTTCCTCCTATACTTATTCTATTCTGTTTTGTTTGTAACAGTGTTATAATAATTAATTGAAATTCAAAATTGATAAATTTTATGTCATGTTACCACTACTGAAGCACACAGCATATATTTACATAGACTTTTAAGTAACTAGTGGATAATGAAGTTGGTTGTACAATAATATAAGATGTCACCTGTAACGCACAATTTTATGACTAAGACACATTGTATAACTGTTTCTTGTCCCAAATAAAATAAAATAAAATAAAAATAAATATACTTAAAACACAACTAGACAACCCTACTACTCATCGTTCAAATAGTTTGAAAAAAAAAACTGTTTTGTGTAAAGGCTGGTTTACATTATCTTAGTCTTTAGTAGAGTGCTTTAGGAGAGTGCTTTAGTGGAAACATGTAAACGGTCGTCTTAGAGTAAAGAGAGTAACGTTCTAGTAGCCTTTCTACTCGCTTTCCAGTAGCACCCCCTGCGCGCCTGCTC
Source organism: Agriphila geniculea (assembly GCA_943789525.1). Classification (NCBI taxonomy): domain Eukaryota; kingdom Metazoa; phylum Arthropoda; class Insecta; order Lepidoptera; family Crambidae; genus Agriphila; species Agriphila geniculea. The sequence goes on along the minus strand of OX038884.1, from coordinate 2,540,209 downwards.
ACCCCCCGCGCGATATTTTACTCGCACTCGCACGAAGCATGTAAATCGACATTTTAGTAACGTCTTTAGTAGAGTGCATTTGCCGGTGAACGCGTGACGTGTAATTGAATTAAATAATAGGTATTAGGTATGGCGAAAATGACACTCTACTGGAAGCGTGTAAACGGTCACTGGAGAGGCACCAAAACTACTAAAGCACTCGCATTCGAATCTACTCGCACGCTACTAAGCACTCTACTAAATACTAAGATAATGTAAACCAGCCTTCCGTACCAAAGTACGGTTAATGGTTTTGTGGGCACTATTTGCCTCCTGTCGCATACTCGTAAGTTAGGTAAGTAGGTAAATTATTAGCTTCAGTTAGAATGTTCATAGAGATAGGTAGGTAGGTACTCCAAATCACACCTTGGAAATAGGAATACTAATAAGTATATTTAGCAAGCCCACAAATCGGTATTAATAATAAAATTAATAATAAAAATAAAATAAATATTTAAATTAAAAATCATCACATTAAATCATAATTAAACAATTTCTTTTTAACCCCCGACGCAAAAAGGGAGGGGTGTTTTAAGTTTAACGTGTCTTTGTATCTGTCTGTGGTATCGTAGCTCCTAAACGGATGAACCGATTTTACACTAACATGAAAAAAAAAAATTATATATGCAGGTCAATGCGATTTTAGATTTGTTTTTTTTACGTCATAGATAATTTTATCCCGAGTGTTCTTAGCCCTGTTTTATAAAAAAACTGTTTAGCCGAAGATCATCAGCTCTTTTCTAGTTGATGAGGGGATTCTACTCAATGATATTGGAAGTATACTGATCAGGTCATGGTTACGTAGGGTAACCATGACCTGATCAGCCGTTTGAAGACCATCAGCTCTTTAATAGTTGATGAGGGGATCTGACTCTACCTTTCATATATCCTAACTTCCTAAGTTTTTAGAATTTTTTTTGTATCGAAGGGTTTTTAAAAAAAATATTTTTTTATTATTCAACACTTGCATGTTAGTCTGTACATGAACCATAGAACAGTGGTTCAAGTACTGTCTATCAAACCGACACGATAATGCCCTCAGTATGCTGTTGGGGCTGGCCCGGGCCCGGACTCTGCGCACCAGGGATGTACATCGCTTGCGTAAGGTCGAGTAGAAACAGTCGACATGCGACTCAGCAAACATTCCCGACGTGCTGCTTTTGTGAGGGGCGTTTTCTGTGAGAGCCATGGTAGGTTTGCTCATTGTTCTAAGGAATGAGTGATCTCTTTTTAAAGCATTTTGCAAATCATTCTACAAGCAAAAGCAGTTCAACTCGTTTCGGAATCAGTACAATAATGCGTTCAGGGTGCTGATGGGGTTGCCATGGTTTTCCAACAGGCTGCTCTTGTAGAATGATTTGCAAAATGCTTTAAAAAGAGATCACTCATTCCTTAGAACAATGAGCAAACCTACCATGGCTCTCACAGAAAACGCCCCTCGCTCCTTTTCTATGTCTGCATCATCTGTCAGGTCAGGGTTTACCAAATGTCCCAGATACTTAAATTGTCCATCCTTTTAAGTACAGTACCGTTCAATGTAATGGACGGCATTGTATCCGGACATTTGCCCCTGGCCCAAAAGACCATGCATTCACTCTTCCTTGCATTAGGTATATAGAGCAGACCGTGACGCTGTGCATAGGCTTCACAAATGCCCAACAATTTTCTCAGCCCACATACAGAGACGCTGAGCAGCACCATGTCGTCCGCACAGATAATGATTATTGACAAAGACTCCATCAATATGACAGCCGATAATAATGTAATTAATTTAATCAAATTTAATTTAATTTAATTTTATGATATTTATTTTAAAGTTTTTTTTTCATTCTTGACATTTATGTTAACAGTTGCTCTACTCAAATAAAATACCCAAAAGATCAAAATACTACATTCTGAACACAGATTTCAAGACTTACTCACCATGACGAGTAAACATTTTGACTCTCTGATAGCGCCACAGCAGCCGAAGGAGGCGATGCCGAAGATGATGACGCCCAGGATTAAGATGATGCTCGGGAAGAAGTTGATGCCACTCGGTAGCACTTCCCTGATCGCCACCAGCTGCACCAGCCACGCGACGCCGATGCCGAATAGCGCCAGGCCGAACAGCTGCAATCGTGCAACACAGAAATATTATGCATTTCTATTCACTACGACGAGCTCGACAATTTCGGAGATTAAGCAAAAATTTTTTAGAAAGGAGCTTCCATACAAGTAGGCTCAAAAAAATAATATTTGATACTCAAACGTGTGGGGTATTTTTTTTTGTATATTGCAACTTCTCCCTAGACATGGGGGTCCAGCCCCCTAATTACGTAACTTTGTTGCAATCAACTATGACAGAAATCGCAGTTACATTACTGCTTTAGTAAGAACCAATGTGAGAACTATCTTGCTTAAAGCGGCAATGTAACTGCGCTTTCAATCGATTTCAATCGAGAATTGGCTTTGATAACTTTTTGAACATGACTGGAAATCTCAAAACCATTTCGAGGAATAAGCTTTCGGTACAGTGTCTACTAATTAAATTTAAAAATAAGTCTATATTTTTAAAGATATTTATAATATTCAATAAAAAGCTTTAACCTTCAAATGACCTTCATATGACGTCATCACATACAGATCTCCCAGCCATAATAAAAAAAAGAAAAAGTGCAAAGACAATTTTGACAACGAACTTGGCATTAGGGATGGTGGAAGGTGGAAGTGAAAAAATATCGATATAGGTAATATTTCTCAGAAAAAAATGGGATGAAATGGGACGATTTCATCCATGTAGCCTACATCCAAAATAGACACAATACATACAATACATTTCGCAATTTGGGTAGAATGGGCGTGTCAGTTTTTACAAAGTTTTTCAGCAGAGTTTCCACTGGTAAGCATTTTTATTATAATTTTACCACATCAAAAATTATTGCGGCAAATTAAGAAGGTAGGCTAGAACCGTCACAACTGGATTAAATGAATAAAATAGAAGAAATATTAACTATAACTTATTTGTTTACAAACAACCATAAAGTCATTATGACAGTTAATGACACTTGGCCTTTCTTTTTCTATAAGTAGATGGCAAAGGTTTTCTTCTTAAACTTTCATGCCACTAATGACGTCATTCCGGTTAACCATATCCGCTCGACAAATATATTTATAAAAAAATAAATACTGGACCAAATGTTAAAATATTCAAATTAGTTTCTTAAATTGGCCTAATCTGTAGTAAAAAAATATAAAAAAAATACCTTTTATTTTTTAACCAAAGCCAATTGTCAGCAACAGACTTACGTAATCAAGGTGCTGGTCTTTATTTTACTATTTTTCTTCTTTTTGCACTCTTATTTTTTTCTTTCTTTTTCTTTTTTTACAATATCTTAATTCGAATACATTTCATTCTTACATATTTACTTAATATCAAATCCTTACTAATATTATAAATGCGAAAGTCCGTTTGTTTGTTTGTTTGTTTGTTTGTTACGCCTTCACGTCTCAACTACTGAACCGATCATCATGAAATTTTGCATACACGTTGTCAGGGGTACAGAGAAGGACATAGGGTACCTTTCATCCGGAAAAAAAGTATTGTTCCCGAGGGATAACAAAAAAACCTTTCCGCGCAGACGAAGTCGCGGGCGGCCGCTAGTTGTTTATATTCCAATATTGCGTGTCCTAATATTTATTATATATATTTGTGTTTACAATGTTTTCTATTCTGCTTTATGTCTTGTTTCTTTCATTTACTATTTTTATAATTTTCTTTGCAAATTCAATTAATTTATCTCTTTCTTTACTGTATCTCATTATGTCCTTTAGGGTGTCTTTGCTGAGTGGTGTGTCTAGTGTCTGTGTCAATGGGTATCAATGTTTAGAACTCGATAAGTCTTATATAATTTTTGGTTTAATCTTTCTAAGCGACAAGTAGACAAATACTTAAAGCAAGCTATGCCGCCAAAGTCAGTTTTTTTTCCAAAACATTGCACCGAAGTATTTTTTAACTTCCCATTCACATATGAACTTGAAAGGTGATAATGTTTTTAATTACGTATATTATACCAACAAATAAGTACCAATAAAAATCTGAATTTTTCTTTTGAATTCCCTCATTTTCCAATTACAAACTAACTTAATTTTGCAGTCAATCGCATAGGGCGTGATACACAGAAGAGATACGGCGGCGATACCTATTACCACACATTTCGATTTTCGATGTATTTCCTTTGCTGACCGTCTCGCCGTATCCGAGATTCCGAGCCGCGTCGCTTCTATTTCACGTCTAGTACAGATACCACCGCCCCTTAGCCCTATAAGATACGGAATCCAAAATGTGTGAAGTCCACACCCACTTGGCCGGTTTTTTTTACAACTTAACGTTATTCTATTATCATATTTTTTCTTAACTAAAAAGGAGTGTATTGTTTATTCATATTTGTCTTTTGGAAATAAAATTATCTTTTTAAAGAAATAAGTCATGATTAATGATTCAGCATAAACTCATTCATGATTCATGAATGAGTTTATGCTGATAATATGAAAATATCACTCAGCAGATAGGTACCTACTATCAGATTTTAGTTTATCGTAGATTAGAATATCTTATGTATGCCTAATGGTATCATAGTATGAAGCCGTACTAAATTGAAAGGAAAAATAAAATAAATAGAGTACCTCGGTGTTTAATCTCCTGCGCAAGCCTATATTCTGAACGGCGAATAAATAGAGTACCTCGGCGTTTAAACTCGTGCGCAAGTCTATATTCTGAACGGCGAATAAATAGAGTACCTCGGCGTTTAAACTCGTGCGCAAGTCTATATTCTGAACGGCGAATAAATAGAGTACCTCAGCGTTTAAACTCCTGCGCAAGCATATATTCTAAACGGCGAATAAATAGAGTACCTCGGCGTTTAAACTCCTGCGCAAGCCTATATTCTGAACGGCGAATAAATAGAGTACCTCGGCGTTTAAACTCCTGCGCAAGCCTATATTCTGAACGGCGAATAAATAGAGTACCTCGGCGCTTAAACTCCTGTGCAAGCCTATATTCTGAAAGGCGAATAAATAGAGTACCTCGGCGTTTAAACTCGTGCGCAAGCCTATATTCTGAACGGCGAATAAATAGAGTACCTCGGCGTTTAAACTCGTGCGCAAGCCTATATTCCGAATGGCGAATAAATAGAGTACCTCGACGTTTAAACTCCTGCGCAAGCCTATATTTTGAACGGCGAATAAATAGAGTACCTCGGCGTTTAAACTCGTGCGCAAGTATATATTCTGAACGGCGAATAAATAGAGTACCTTGGCGTTTAAACTCCTGCGCAAGCCTATATTCTGAACGGCGAATAAATAGAGTACCTCGGCGTTTAAACTCCTGCGCAAGCCTATATTCTGAACGGCGAATAAATAGAGTTCCTCGGCGTTTAAACTCCTGCGCAAGCCTATATTCTGAACGGCGAATAAATAGAGTACCTCGGCGTTTAAACTCGTGCGCAAGCCTATATTCTGAACGGCGAATAAATAGAGTACCTCGGCGTTTAAACTCGTGCGCAAGCCTATATTCCGAATGGCGAATAAATAGAGTACCTCGGCGTTTAAACTCCTGCGCAAGCCTATATTCTGAACGGCGAATAAATAGAGTACCTCGGCGTTTAAACTCGTGCGCAAGTCTATATTCTGAACGGCGAATAAATAGAGTACCTCGGCGTTTAAACTCCTGCGCAAGCCTATATTCTGAACGGCGAATAAATAGAGTACCTCGGCGTTTAAACTCCTGCGCAAGCCTATATTCCGAATGGCGAATAAATAGAGTACCTCGGCGTTTAAACTCCTGCGCAAGCCTATATTCTGAACGGCGAATAAATAGAGTACCTCGGCGTTTAAACTCCTGCGCAAGCCTATATTCTGAACGGCGAATAAATAGAGTACCTCGGCGTTTAAACTCCTGCGCAAGCCTTCTTTATTAAGCCTACTTTGGGCACCAATCTTTCTTTCGGACACAAATTGTACGTATCCGCACAAATTTCATTAAGCCTAATTTGGTTATCCATCTGTCTTTTGACCACCCCAGAAGTGGCAGCACAATCTTTATCAAGCCTTCTGTGGTTACCAGTCTTTGTTTTGGACACTCAAAAGTGTATCTGCACAAATTTAATTGAGCCTATTTTGGTCTCCAACTTGCTTTTGGCACAGAATAACAAATTTTTTGGCCACTCCAAAAGTGGCTGCACAATCTCTTTTGAGCTTGCATTGGTCACCCATCTTTCTTTTGGACACTAATTGTATATGCACAATTTTAATTGAGCTTTAGTTGGTCACCTATCTTGCTTTTTGCCATTCAAAAAGTACCCACACAGTCTTGATCGAACTTGATTTGGCCACCTATTTTTCGAATGGCCAGTATGGCCACACTAAAGGTGTCTATACAATCTCTATTGTGCCTAATTTAGTCACCCATATTTATTTTGGCCACACCTACATAAGAAAGCTGCGATTATTATATAATTTTTAACGGACTACAAAAAAGGAGGTTCAATGTAGTCTGTATGTATGCTTTTTTGTGTATGTCCATTACTCGAAGACGGCTGGACCGATTGAAATGATTCAAACGTTATTATTATTAACACTTTTAAAAAATTGAAATTGGTTCAGTAGTTTTCAAGTAATCCTGAAAATATTGTAAGTATTTTTGAAGTGAAAACTTCTTTAGCGGCGTTGTACGCTTTTTAGGGTTCCGTACCAAAATGGTAAAAAAGGAACCCTTATGGTGTGACTCAGTCTATCTGTCTGTCTGTCACAGCTGGATATCTCGAGAACTACTAATGGTATCAACTTGAAATTTGGAATAGTTTAAGATGACATTTTCCCAACTATTTTGCAAATAAGAAATAAATAAAAAAATAAATATCTTTTTTACAAAAGGGCCTGAAAAGGGGTCTTAAAAATTTGAAGTGGGGCTACTATGGCATGTGGGGTATCATATAAAAGAACGCCGTTTGCACGTTTTCAATCATTTTTTCTTTTTTTCTAGACTGCATAGTTTTCGACTTATGATGAAAAAAGTAAAAAAAAAATACCGTTCCCCCACTTATCTCCGAAGTTTGCAAAGAGAAAAATCTGAAATAATTCTATGTGATAGCAGTTTATATAAAAATTACAGGAAAAATTAAACGATGTCTCAATATAGCACACTTCTTTAGAAATTATCAAATTTATAAAAAAATTAACATTAGTTTCACTATCGGTCAAGAGATGGCGAAAACTGAAATACTAATTTTATTATTCTACTCTGCAGTGTGGTTTAATGGTGCAATTATGATGATACGGAACCCTCGGTACGCGAGCCCGACTCGCTCTTGACCGGTTTTATTTGTAATGGGGAAAAAATTCTAAACTCGCGTCAGTAAGAATCACGTGACCCTGATCGAAAATTCGTAAGACGGAAGTGATGGATGGAGAATAGACAGCCGGCGGTGGAAGTATCCCCCTCTCTTTCCACGGGGCGCGCGGTGAAAATGGCGGCGCGTCATTTCAAGACGTAAACTCCCTAACCATTCCAAAATATCAAAAATGCACAACGTTAATATTCAAGTTTTCACTTCTGCCGGCACTCCCGGAGTGCAACCCGATTTTTTTTAAGTTATTTACGTTTTTAACGGTTGTCTGGACATAACTTATTTTTTGTGCCTATTTACTCAGATGATTCTTATTTTGGAACGGTAAGTATCACTTACCTCAGGAGTGACCTCATTTTAGTTGAACCCTTGACTTCGAAGATACACTAGAACCAAATACACTAAATAAGATACTTACCGAAATCAAGAAATTTGCGACGAATAAAACATATTTAACAACAAACTCTCCTAAACCGCACATTTTGAATTTAATATGTAAATAATCAGTCAATTATTTACACTAAATTATGAATCAACACGTCACGTTGTACAAATTGTAGTATAGCGTTAGTTGAACTAACATTTTTACTTATATTGCTTTGGGATAGGACGGCCGTTATCACCAAATCAATAGATTGAAATATAGGTATACATTCAGCACAGCGAGATAACACATGAGTTATAGTCCGGGCGGCCATTCCACGTTTACTTACCTCATCGAGTTACTGGATATTACCACCTTCCACAAAAAGTAGACCTAAAATAGGTAGGAAAAATGTTGGTCTGCCGGGGCCCAGCCTGGGGCCGTACCGGCTAACGAATCGAACTACGAAAAATTTGCCGAGTTTCAAATTAAAAAAGATAAATTGAAGTAAGGAATATAGTATTGTACTATTTGTTGAAGTTATTTGGAAGATATGGATGTTTGTGTGACCTCATGAGTTAGGGTTCGCCATTTTGGACCAATTGGGGCTCGATTTATCTGTTTTAATTTGAAACCCAGCAGACTTTTCGAAGTTCGATTCGTTAGCCGGTACGGCCCCTGGAGGAACTTAGGCGGTGAGATGTTTTGTTACCTACTATGGACCATCAATTTAACTCATGTGTTTACTGAACGAAACTTTTTGTCGTTTGTTTTATTTTTTATTAATAGAGTCTAAATAATTTTTTCTGCCGAGCGAATTCTTGGAGGGTTCCGTAGTCCAACCATTTATAGGGGCCACATGGGGGTCCTTTTTTACCTCATCGAGCTATTGGATAAAATCAAGTTCTCCTAGTAGCTAAAATGATGCCTTTTAAATATTAATTGGTCTGCCAGCTCGCAACCTGGCACTTTTTGCAGTCTTTTAACCAAATTTATAGCTATAAAAGGGCTAAAATAATGACTGATCTATCAACACATAACTTAAGTTAACATGGAATGGCCGCCCGGACTATGAGCACAGAATAGATATAAGTACTACCGTACAGAAAGGAAACTCTCCGCCCCGCCCCACAATCAATTACCTCACCCCACCGGCGCCCACCGCGCGAGTTCTAGCCGATCCGTGTGCTCATTCAATAGCTCGCACACAGTTGTGCGTAATCAAAAACGTCACTGTGTAGCGTCTGCGTAATAGGTAGCTGTTGAAACGCGACGCTTGTATGCAGTGCCCGGGGTGTGCTATAAGTATAAATTAACTCTTCAAGAAAAATCCTAGTAGTAAGTGGTATAATCATAACAGTAAGGGTAAAAACTTATGAAGTAATTAAATTTAGATTGATGATATCTACAAAACTATGCCTTTTTGGACCCATGTTCTAAAAGTATTTTTATTATTATTTTGACCTATAGAATATAACCTCAGAGTTATGGGATTATCACAATATACAGGTTGTATAAACATTTCTAACGCATTCCGAAGAAACTTTGTGTTGTTTATCTATTTCAAAAGATTAAACCGATAGCGTCTTCTGTACCCTTAGCACGAACAGCTAGCGAGAAAAATAACGCGCGTAAAATTACTCGAATCTCATAATTTTGTATGGAAATTAGTACAGCGCCACTACGTCCTAAAATTTCGAAGCACGAAACATTTTGACATAAGCTATCGAGCAGCCTTCGAATCGAATTCGAATAGTAAAGTTACAACTTGTATGGAAATCGGTAGCACGAACCCACTTTTGACATACGGTATCGAGAAACTCGCAAGCTGGCTATCGACAACTTACTCTCTGACATTTTTTCAGTGAGAGTCATTTCGAGCGACTTTGTATTATTATTTATTATTAAAATTTAAAAGCATATATAAGATGCCTTGTAATTAGTGTCAAATATTTTCAGGGCTGAACATATAAGTCATATGGATCACATATAAAAAATATTTCGAAAATCTACACGTTGGTTCAGAATTTAATTTTTCAAACAAAAAAATAATGCCCTTATTTTTATAAAATAAGCTCATGCTGTACATGTACACTCACACTATCTTAAGACTACGCACGCATAGCATTCATTTCACACAATTACACAATTGTCGTTGTGTGCGTGAATGAACTTAAAGACACTCACCCACAGGCGTGTTTTTATCTGACGATGCGATAATATCGTTCGGATGCGTCTTGCTGCCCCCTGCACTGCACATCCTGCACGAACACGAACACTGCGATACGATATGATGACACTGAGCAGACACTGAATGACACTGAACTTGAAAAAATCCACTGTATCTGACAGTTAATGCACAATGTGTCAGTCACTGCACACAATAAAACTCACTTGGATTCCATTAACCTCAGTCTCACGAAACAGTCTACGGCTTCTGGTAGCCTGTAGTTGGCGTCATGATTATTATTTAGAAGGGGGGACGCCAGCGAAGGGGGGACGTCAGCGAAGCCGGACGGGTGATCAGTCACCTTGATCGAAACCATTTCCCTAAATCCTCTGAAAGCTGAGAGCAGGGGTGGCGTCATAATAGCACAACAACGTCAACAACACCATGTTTAAATAATCCGCGTTATTATAGCGATAGTTCTGCATTTTGTGGCTTACGGCCTTACGCACTCACGCGCACGCACAACAATACACCCGACCGAACGAAAGAATAACCGCAACTGACGGACAAGCGCGGCCGCGAAGCGAAGCGCGGCGCGTGCCCCGCACACTAGAGATGTGGCATCACATGACATGACGTACACAATTGATTGATTAATTGATTCAACGATTACATTAATTTATTTTAGTTTTATCTTAAAGGGATGCCTCCCTTTGAGAAACTAACATGCAAATAGAGTCACCTAATACTTACTAGCTCAGACCAAATTAGGTATTCAGAATCACTGTCGTCATTTATTATCAATTTACAATTTCATTTTCTCATTATTTTTTTTAAATCGGCGGAGTATAAAAAAGGCGGACTTAATGCTTTTAGCATTAAGTCCGCCTTATGTACATTAATTTATTGTAGTACAATAAAGAGATTAAATAAAAAAAATCTGCTAAATGGCAAGTTATGGTAAAATAAAAAATCAGCCAAGTGCGAGTCGGACTCGCGCACGAAGGGTTCCGTACCAAAAAATTGCAAAAGAATAACGTTTGTTGTATGGGAGCCCCCCTTAAATATTAATTTTATTCTGTTTTTTAGTATTTGTTGTTATAGCGGCAACAGAAATACATCATCTTGTAAAAATTTCAACTTTCTAGCTATCACGGTTCATGAGATACAGCATGGTGACAGACAGACAGACTACAGAGAATAGGGTCCCTCCCGTTTTTACCCTTTGGGTACGGAACCCTAAAAATCGTGGTGCACTCCGGGAGTGCCGGCAGAAGTGAAAACTTGAATATTAACGTTGTGCATTTTTGATATTTTGGAATGGTTAGGGAGTAATTTTGCACGAATTGCTGTCTTACGGTTACGAATTTACTCTAAATTTGAATTTACGAATACAGAACAGTAATTGTACGAAAGTCTTATCCATAGCTTGACAGAAAATCTAGAGTTTTGACATTGAATTAAAAAATTTGCCCGTTGCTATGGTGACACAAGTGTTTACGTCTTGAAATGACGTGCCGCTATTTTCGCCGCACCCCGTAGAAAGAGAGAGGGATACTTCCGCCACCGGCTGTCTACTCTCCATCCGTCACATCCGTCTTACGAATTTTCGATTAGGGTCACGTGATCCTGACTGACTGACGCGAGTTCAACATTTTTTCCCCATCACAAAAAAGCGTACAACGCCGCTAAAGAAGATTTCACTTCAAAAATTATAACAGCCAAATAAAGATTCGCTAATCTAATTCCAGATTATAAAAACTATTGTACAAAAACAAAATTCTGTAATGTGATCGTTTTTTTCTGTAAATGCCCGATAGCTTTTACTTTATTCGTAAATTGAAACTAGTGAATCAAATGAACTCAGAAAAAATAAGAGTAGGTAATAATTTTTTATCTGCTGCATATTACTAATAGGTAATTTAATCAATCCTATAATTAATTACTGTACATCAAGTAGATATTGCTTTTGCAACAAATCCTAAGCTGCTAACCTGAAAAAATTACGTCTGATGTGCACTTGATTTTATTAATAAGAATCAATCAAGAATCTTTAAATTTATCGATAATTACAGCACTAGGTCGGCTTTCATTGAGTCAGTGCGAGCCGGCCGCGGAGCGGCGCAGCGGGTAGGGTTGCCACCTCTCCCGGATTTCCGGGAGTCTCCCGGAATCGTGACCAGAAAATAAATATCTCCCGTCTCCAGGAATTATTTCAAGATAATCCAAATTATCGCGGAATTTAAAATTCATCAATATTCGAATGGAATGTAGAGTTTTTTAGATTTGTGAATCTAGATTTGTGAATCTAGATTTGTGAATCTAGATTTGTGAATCTAAAAACTCTACATTCCATTCGAATATTGATGAATTTTAAATTCCGGGATAATTTGGATTATCTTAAAGTCACAACTTTTCGTTCGGAATTACGTATGTACGGAATTCCATAACGGGATTCCGTCTGTGTGCGGCCAAGCCCTTGGCCGGGCTAAATGAAAAACATTTTAAAGTAGACAGTCCAGACATTCGTCAATTTTCAAATGGAATGTACTTAGTCTTTTTTCGAGTTGTGAGTTCTATTCTAAACCAGTAATTTTGAAATCTATAGCAAAAACGAAAAATATAACTTCAAAAAATAATAAAATGTGTTATTAAAAATTTACTTATTTTATTTTGAAGTTTTCCATCTTCCGGATTCAAACGGCCAAGAGGTGGCAACCCTACGGCGGGGCGCTGGCCGCTGATAGATCGCGCGCGCTGGCATTTCGGCGAAATCTTTCCTGGGTATTTGAAGGGTTATTCCCTACTAACACTTTTGTTTTGATAAACGAAGCGTGCAATAAATGAAGTCATAATATGATTATGATGATGTTCAGGTCATGTTTTACATAAAAGTACACTCATTAAATTCACAGCTGGGCATAGGCTTAAATTTAAAAAGTCTAGACCTAGTTATTTACCTTCCTTTTTGTTTTAGTTGTTAAAAGAAGGTTGAGTTAGACATTTATTAAAAAGTTAATCCACTGCTGAACATCAGGTCAAGTATTGAGTAGGTACCTACCAACTACGGAAGCGCTTTTCGTATTCACTGTCGGGCAAAGTCCAAATTTAATAAGTCCACTGTTGATCTTAATTAAGCCTACTAAGCGATGTTGTAAAAAGCTAGTCTTATTCTAAACAAAGGCGCTTTTTCTAATAAGTAGCTTAATTTTAAATGGGCATAGTTTTTGATATAAAAAAATCCAAGTTAAACTCAAAGTTTATTGATACCAATTTAATACTTTTTAACAAACCTACGACATAAAATTTTAGTGAATCAGGAATAACCCGCGCTTCGACGTTTGTGTGTGCGTGTGGGTTGGTGTGTAGACAACAGGCGCGTGGCAGCGCGCTGCTTTGAAAGCGCCGCGCTGCCCGGCGGGGATGTGTTACAATGCCGAAGTAGGAAAGACCGAATTTTACAAGACCCATCATGGACGAAAAACCGAAAATCAAAATGTCAAATGGTTGTTTGGCCATACGTTTAAAATCATGAAATTACATTTTACCGAAAATACTAAATCCCGAAGCTTAAAAAACCTAAGTTAAATACCTACGTTTTATACCCCGAACTATTTAATACCGAATTAACGAGTTAGTCAAAAACAACAAGCTGTAAATAATTACAAAAGGGGTAAAAATTCAAATAAATTCACAATTATTTATTTGAATTGGGTTGGATCTTAAAACGAGTCGCCTTCTTTGAGGTTAATTGAGGCTGTGGAGGTGTCTTTGGGCTTCACTTGAAATGCTTATAGCAAATTTAGCTGCCGGAAATGAGTCTAAACCGTAGACCGTAGTTCACGAGGTAGGTGCGACTGTGCGAGGAGCGTAGCGACGAGCATGTTAGGTTGACATGAACCCAGCGCGCAAGTCGAGCGAGCGAAGCGAGCGTGCCGTGGCAGCGGCCAGCGAAGCGCCAGAAAAAAACTATTTCAAACTCGATTGGTGGATTTTGTCAAAATAATGCCCATTTTACAAGCATTTTTAAGTAAAACAAATTAACAGCATCGCCTACTTTCATAAATGTATGTGTTTGTGTAGGTAGAGTAACAGTGATAAGTATCAACATTTTAACTTACGTGGTTTTGAACTTTCGGGATTTCGAACTTTCGGTCATTTGACAATCGATCTTTTAAGTTTCGGTCTATCGGATTTCAACATTTTTTAGTATGTTCGGTATTTTGAAAATAGGTGTTTTATGCATCGATATTTCGGTCGTAGAATTTTCGGCATTATAATGGATACCCACCCGGCGGCCGGCGCCCGCGTCCGCGGTCGATGGCCCGGCGCATGTGTTCAGTAGGCTAGTGTGTGTAAATTGTTTGAATGTAGTTGTTTCCCAGCTGTAAAGGCTGATGTTTTTTGTGATTATGTAACCAAGTTGTTTACCTTATTATCTCGCAAACTAACCTGCAAATAGTACCTCATTTTTTGCTGACCTATGCATTATGACTTGTATGTTTAGCCCTGAAAATATTTGACACTAATTAAGGGGCTCCTTATATGTAGTAACAAATATTAGGTTTGAGAACTATGACATGGCCGCTGAATTATCCACAGGCAATATTACTTAAATCGTTCTCATTATACAAAGATATTTGTAAAATAAAAATTTCGTAATTTTATGCTATCCAAGGTATCCCCCACATCCACCATACCTATATTTTAGCTATATTTTAGAACTTACCTACAAAACTCAAATAAAACCAGAGGATACGGTGTTATAAGTTTTATATTTGTTTTCAGCAACAACATCATACAGTTTGCACACAGTTAATTATGTTTCATTTAGGTATTACAAAAATAAGACCTTAAAACTATGACGAAAACACTAAATATAACAATGCAAACATAATAAAGTCTTTAATTTGTCGAATCTTCAAACACTTTATGCACTAATTTCGATGAAATTCACATATTTTCATAGCACGTTCAAATGTTTTATTGTTTGTGCAAACAATTTCTTATTCATTGACGATAATCCATTGTTATTCTTCAAGTTCATGAAAAATCTTTAATTAGGTTTCTACCTCTCTCTTTTTCAATTTGTCTTTCTCTCTACGTTCTCAATTTGATGAAAATAAGACACATTGTAGTTTACTCCTACCTATTCCTCCTCCATATATTATGACCTAAATATTATTTCCTCGCGATTGTTTTATTTGTTAGCCGACACAGATAAATCAATTTAGATAAAAACAAAATAAAGAAATGGCTTTACGGTTTTCTATTTTAGGTTATATGTTTCATTAAATCACAGGATGAAAAAGAAAGAGAGAAAGAATAGACACACTCTTCTTTTTCAAACCAATCACGGGCAAGGTGCAATGACCGTTCAAAACCATGGCACAGAATAACTGATAGTACAAGTACAGAAGCAGCACTCCGCAAAGTCATTTAAATAAAAAGCTACTTTTGCACCGACACAATAAAGTGCAATTCAGGTCGCGCAGCGCTAATAGCCTACAGTTATTATCACCTAGTAGTTATAGTCCATTCATTTAGATAGTGTCGGTACACCCGCAAGCACTTGTGTTCAGAGATAATACCGGTAAGTTTTTGGTAACGTTATACAAATAACGTTACAGATAACGGTAAAAAACAGCGATGATTCTAGCAATAGTTTTAGCTTATTAAGTGTTTTATGTGTGTTTTATACTTAAATCCAAGTTTTAGAAATGTTGATATTTCGCAGTCGTACGTTTATACGGAAAGTCCGTATTATTAGCTTGTAAATTTTCCAGAATCGTGTCTAGTGTCGGAAGTTTTTTATTAGCATAAAATCTGTATACTGTTCGGACGTACTACATCACATTCAAAGTCGTCCGTTTTCGATAGTGGGATTCTTCCATTTTTACGTTTTTTGTGTTAATGGGCCTATTTTTAATATTATTCCGACGCTAGTTCTGGGTATCCCCACTATTTTTGAAGTATCTGTGATAGGTGCAGACATACTGATTTCAACGCAATGCCGATGGGCATTGATTATAAGTTGTTTACATGTTTTACAAAACACCCGTATTTTTTTGTTGATTCACTTAAAGTTTCATCTTGAGGCAGTTAACTGTCCTTCCAAGGATAAAAAAATATTTTCAGTATTGGGAGGGTGCGAAGGTATAATAATCGATCGCAGCGCTCATGGTGGCAAAAAGTAGAAATAAAGAAGGCTCTGTAATCTCCTTGAAAACGATATTTAATTTATTACTAGCGATAAACGAATAATTATATATGTTTGTTATCACTTAGTAAAATTATTAAAGTAGCTTTGTCCTCTTGTTTTACAAAATCTACAACAAAAAAAGAAGTAAACAAACCCTAATATAACCAAAATAAAACACTCTTTTTGAATAGATCTTACTTGCCAGATTTAATTTAAATGACCAAAAATGATTTCACAACACTTGGTCCACCCAAATCAAAGTAATTTTGAAATTTACATTAATAATACAATATGTATAGTATTTTTTAACATTTTGTCACAATGCCGCCATTACATATGAAAACGTCAAAACGGTCAGGTCAGAGCCAACAAAGTTGCAACACGCTAGGTGGCGCTAAAAGCGTGCACGGAGCCAATACGTAGTAGAGTTGACAAATACAAGCTTTTACTACGGCGCCGGCGGCGCTTCGATGTAAACTGCCAAAATCCAAATTGACTTGCGGGTGTACGCCGCACGCGGTATCCTTTGTTTATGCGGCGGCATCCTTTGACAAGAGGCGGCACGTGCAAAGGCGGCGCGATAAAAGGGCGACACTATCTAAGTGAATGCGCTTTACCTCTCTTTCTATCGCGTGCTCTTACCTTTTCTGATGACGCAACGTTAGGGTTGTCTTCGTCTAAATGCACTGTGTAGCATATAATCATAATGTGAAAAAGGACAATTGTTTATTGGCTTTTTGATTTTAACATCCATACACGGCACAGTAATGTCGATTCGACATTGTTACTATTAAAAAGAGACAATACCAACGCAGGCAGTAAGATGCCGCGCGACTACACAGGCGGGCGTGTGGCGGCCCTCTGCTCACTTGTTCGTTCGAACGAACGGCTAGCGGTCAAAGATGTATTAAAAATGTTTAGATACGTTACCCGCAATCAACAATGGCAAGACAAAAGTCAGGTAATTGCCCGACTTTCAATCAGTCAGGAACAGACTCGTGACACGGAAACACATACGACTCTCGTCAGTCAGACACTAAAAAACTGTGACAATCTAATCAAAAATGCCTTCCTGCGTCTATAAACGATGTGCAAATTATACAGCAACAGTCAGAGATCGGAATAATGTTTAATTTCACACGTAATTACTGTATTTAACCGTAAAATTTACTGTCGTATTTATTATTACGCTAATCGGCCATATTTTTACAAAGAGCGAGATGTACTCTGTTTTGCGTATGAGAGTGAAGGAGAGCGCGTGCGGAAGGACATGCTAGGGAAGATGGGGAGATGTTGTACCAGGGATTATAGTCGCAAATTAACTTGTGTTAAACTAGAACATGGTTTAAAATCACGACCACGTATTTTTATTTCATTAATGTGCTGAAAACATAGTCCTGGTTTTAAACCATAATTTAATTCAAAACCGGTTTATTTGCTATTATTTTACACTCTTATAGGTTACTACTGACCTAGGGTTATAATTGAAATCGGATTTAATTCCTACAAAAGGTTTTATTGTTTTAATAGTTTCATTTGTTGCCAAATATGACTATCCTAGGTTTTACCCCGGCGGAGTTGTGATTAAGTGGTGGGGGGTAAAAATGTACTTCAAAAGGGTATTTTTGCGGTTTTTTGGTTATATCTCGTAAATGACTTACAATATTGAAAACTGTCTTTCATAAAAGTTGTAGGGCATTTAATCCTGAAACGATTTTTGAAGTGAAAACTTCTTTAGCGGCGTTGTACACTTTTTTTGTAATGGAAAAAAAATGTTAAACTCGCGTCAGTCAGGGTCAGACTGACCCTGTGTGTACAACGCCGCTAAAGAAGTTTTCACTTCAACAGAGAGTGTAATGTGTTCAGGGTTCATTATGTTTGTGGGGTGACCCTGATCGAAAATTCATAAGACAGATGTAGCGTAGACAGCCGGCGGCGAAAGTATCCCCCCCCCCCCCTTTCTACGGGGTGCGGCAAAAATGGCGGAGCGTCATTTTGGCGTTCGGCAGGTTGATTTTTCTTAGAGATAAACTTTTTAATGTAATATAAATTTACATGTTTGTATACGATGATGATAGAATATGATAGATGATGATAGATGATACGAAAATGATAGTACTTTTATACTGATAATTAAAGCAATTCGTGCAAAATTATTCCCTAAAATTATTCCTGTAGTAACAGTTGTTCAGTTTGATGGTCTCTATCTACCATATTCGGCATTAGGAGTATTTTGTAACACGTTGTATAATAACCCTTTTCTTGCAGTCGGGTAAAACTACTTTCATTTTCAATTTTTCTTTCGCTCCCAATCCAGCAATTATTATTTTATTTACATTTTGTAAATAAAACTTGCTGCGTTTACAGAACTTTTGTTTTATTATTTTAATTTGAAACGAAAAACCTAGTAACATATACCAACTTTTGCCCATCTCCCCCATTACTGTCACTGCGACTGTCACTCCCATGATCGCGCCAATGAGCATGCAGCGTATCAGACGAAACGTATGATGTCTGTTTATCTCTGTCTAACGACAAGTATTCCGTATGGTGGCGTTCTTTTTTGTCCCTCTCTTGACGAATATGTCAATGTGTGTATCTGCAGTACCTGTCGCTATTTTAAATTGCATGGTGTTGGCTTATAACGCATCTAAACTTTTTTAATACATCTTTGCTAGCGGTAGGTGCTTATCGCGCGACCTTGAGCGAGTGATGTAGGCCTGACCATGGGAAAAATCATACACAAATTGAAAATTATAATAATAATTTGCAAATTAATTAAAGTTATTAAATGAAATAAATATTGCAAACAAATTTATTATTATTAATAAGAATAATAAATGTAAAATTATGATGATAAACAATTTGATTGAATTTTAATTTACGTATTCATGATTTACATAGATATGTGACATGGTTTTTGAACGCACCTTGCTTCAATTGGATTGATAAATTTGATTATTGTGGGGGTTTTTGGCGGGATTTTGTCGAGTTCAGTTCGGTGACTATTTTAATTATTCGCAAATTGATTCATCGTGGATATTGTGTCTTAAAATTGGTGCAGTTTTGTGGTACAAGTGTCTACGCAACTGAACAATATGTGGGATAATGGAAATAGGCGCGATCTTGGTTGTGTGAAGCTGAGACTTTTATTGTAGTGGTCGCTACCTCGGCAAAACTTACCGAGTAAACTGTCTTGATATACTTGCTGCCAAATGCTCCAAGCAGCATTGGAATGTGATGCACCCGCATTTTAATGTAAACTGAAACAATCTACTAGAAAATCTAGAAATACTGAACTATTCAAAACATTACACTGGCAAAAATTACTTCCAAGAGGAAAGTAGATTGCCGGATTGTGTCACGTTAGATTTATTTATCGCTACTATCGAGTTGACGTTAGCCAGCTTTGTAAAATTCGTGCTGCCGATTTTGCTAGCTTTCGTATCGAGTAGGTTATCGAGTACGCGCGTAAGATTTCTCGATAGCTGTTCGTGCTAAGGGTACTGATTATTATGGACTGTGTAGGTAGTAGGTACACTCGTACCTACGTATAAGTTTGTAAGTTTAGATGTTTGTTCTTTAATCACGCAAAAACGGCAGAACAGATTTGGATGAAATTTGCCACACAAATAGTTTATAGCCTGGATTAAAACATAGGATACATTTTATCCCGATCAAAGGTTCCCTAGGGATTTTCCGAATGTCCACGCAGACGAAGTCGCGGTAGCTAGTCTGTTACAGAAAAATTACAATACCTACCTAGTAAAAAATAAAATACGAAAAAAGGTATTTTATTTGAAAAAAGTATTATGAAAATACGTATTTTGTATTCAAATACTTTTTTAAAACTACTTTGTATTTTTATTTGAAATGAAAAAACTGCCAAGTATTTGTATTTTATATTTAAATACTTTCGATAAAGTATTTTGCACATTACAAATCAATTTTCGCAAGTGTATAAAAGTTGGCGCGACCTCCAGCGAGTGATGGAGGCCTTTTTAGGGTTCCGTAGCCAATATGGCAAAAAACGGAACCCTTATAGATTCGTCATGTCTGTCTGTCTGTCTGTCTGTCTGTCCGTCCGTATGTCACAGCCACTTTATTCCAAAAGTATTAGGACTACATAGTTGAAACTTGGTAGGTAGGTGTATTCTGTGAACCGCTTTACGATTTTTACACAAAAATAAAAAAAATAAAAGATTAAGGGGGGCTCCCCATACATGGAACTGAAACTGAAAATATTTTTTTCATCAAACCAATACTTGTGGCGTGTTTATAGATAGGTCTTTAAAAATGAAGTTGAGGTTCCTAAGACTATGTTTTTTCAAAGGCAACCGTTTGAAAGATATATGCCGCCAAAGTGGTAAAATGTGTGTCCCCCCCCCTTTAACTTTTAAAGTAAGAAGGTGAAAAATCTAAAAAAAATATATGCTATAGATCTTAATAAACACTTTCAACGAAAATTGGTTTGAACGAGATAGAGTAATAAGTTTTCGAGATATAGTACATTTTCCAAAACCGCAAATATAACTTTGTCATTCATACAAACACTGTGAAAAACAAAGTTATTTTTTCAGACGAAAAATGATAGCGGTATTAAAATATGGAATGGTATAATGTACCTACGGAACCCTGCTGCGCGTGGCCCGACACGCACTTGGCCGGTTTTTTTGAAGTGAAAACTTGTTTAGCGGCGTTGTACGCTTTTTTGTATGGGGAAAATATTGTGATACATTGCTACTTCTTTTCGGGGTGAAAAAAAAAACATACCAAAGAAAGGTAACAATGTATGTCAAATGAAACCAGTCGCTAAATAGTTTATATTTAGATAATCAGCCTGCCGTACATTATATTAGGGAATCGCCGTAGTGTGCGCTCACCTGCGGGCAGCGGCCAGCGGCCACACCGTTGTTGTTAGCCGCGGCGGCCAACGAGTTTGAAGCGAATGGTTTTGGCCGCGTGTTTGGTTTGGTCGCCCTGGAAGTGCGCTATGTCTCTTATATTCAAGTTTTCACATCTGCCGGCACTCCCGGAGTGCAACCCGATTTTTTTGACATTTCCTTTTATAAATTGATATGCGCGTATCCAATGATTTGAATAAGTATTTCTTGCTTTTTAGATCTAATTAATTTTGAAGTTGTTTTTGTTTTTAATTTTAGGGTTTTGAAGGCGGGTTTTTCTTTATCGGACTATTATCGGACAGCTAAAGAACAACAATGTCAATAAACAGGTGATCCGAAAACGAATGCATACATTTTATATGAGATACGTAAAATATGACTTAGATTCATAAAAAATGACTATATACGGCAAAGGAAATTAATAAACTATGTTCCATACTGTTTTCTTCGTCGATGAATGCGAATGTAGCGAAATTTGGTTTTAGAGAAATGTGTGGCAATATCTTATTTACCTGTGAAAAGTGTGATTACTTGGATTATTTCTTTTTGTCACATCACAATTACTTAGAGCACAAGACACCATGGCTCCACGAAACCTTTATTTTAGACTAACAAATATTTTTTCAACACACTTGCTCGTAAAGTGAGCCCTACCTAACACATCGCTTTTAGGGCCATAAACCGAACTATAACAAACGCGTGCAATAATATATAAAACACTAGTTGGTTATAGAATTATCCCTACAAAGTTAAATAGGTACCTTACTGCAAGTTGCGAGTAAACAGAGCATTTCAATTTAACCGGGTTTTTTTTTAGTAACACCAAAGAGGTTTTATGCCGCTGAAAATTCATTTGCATTTTTGGAATAAATAAATGTGTAAGTCCTTAATTAAATCAAACAAATATTTATTATTATCAAATTATTCCTAATTTACAATATTTTGTTAAAAAATATTAAAATATTAGCATTTTATCACCTAAATTTATAATTTTGAAGTAGGCTGTATGCTCACTAACCCCTTTGTTCGCAAGATTTTCTTGCATTGGGCGTGTGAAAAAAAACAAAAAAAAAAAACCTGCGCGCCTTTTCTCATCATGATTATCATTTTGTTTTTGTCGTATTTGTTGATGTGTGGTAAATTACTTTGCTTTTTCCTCGCAAATGTGTTGAAAAACGTCGTATGAAACTCGTGACCTCTTACTTATTGCACACTCGGCTGAGTTACGCCCTCGCCTGCGGCTCGGGCTGCAACCCACAGCCTTGTGTGCAATAAGCAACCTAAGCTAACTTGTATCATAATGTACTATAAACAAACTGTGATTGCTCATTTGCTAGGCGGGACGCTAGGGGCTCTTACTGTAAAAAATGTTGGCAAACAAGTCACTTGATCCTTTGTCTCTTTTTTACATAGACCGTGTCCGTATGATGTTAACCTCTCTTTTCCACGCTTTGTTGGTCTTCTTGAGCGCTGCGAAATTTTTTCTGTCTATAGCTGATCCTTAGTAGGTAGTATATTATTATATTCTTACGCAAGGCTAGGTATGCAATACAGACCAAACTGTCATACACACCAACTCATTCTGCTGTTTAATAGTGGGTATACTATGGATTAGGTAGGTATATTAATATTAATTTAGGTAAGTATATTAATTTATAACATATTTGCTCGTAAAGGGTCTCTTATTACACCAATTTCAATATCGTATTGCATCTCATTACGAACTTGTGCGGTAATGTAAAGTAAAACGCACGGTTTCCTTGATAAACCGTGCGTTTTACTTTACATTACCGCACGGTTTGATACTTCGTCTAAAACGAACGGTACTTTTTTAAATCTTAGCAAAGAGTTTTTATGTCAGAAAAGAGGTCAACATTTTATGAATAAAATTAACTTAGGGAGATAAAATAGAATAAATAAACATTTAATTATTTAATTTAAATAATTTTGAGAATAAATTACAATTATTTATCTGTAACAAAAACACTAAAATATTAATTTACTTTATTAGTAATACTGGCTGTTTTTTATGCCTTTGCCTTAAAAAAAGCGCTGATGAGCGCGCGCATAGCTAATTTAAACAAGTAATAATTATTCCAGGCGCTTTTTTTGCTTTATAGTTTTTATTTGAAAATGTCGTCAAGTAGTGATGAATTTATTAATTCGACACCGCCAGAAGTCTCCGAGGCAGCGAAAAAGGCTACTCTAAGCCTCTTGCCCGAAAAATTTACCGATAGATACTTACAAGCGTATCAAAATTTCATCATTTAATATGGAAGACAAGCAAAGGTGCAAAGTCCGAGTTTTATTTATTTCCTCGCAAATATGTTATAAAACGTCGTATGACATACGTGCGCTTTGATAATTACAGCCTCTGCCTTCTTGTAACCCTCGCCTACGGCTCGGGCTAGCAATATCGCCTCGGCTGTAATTTTCAACTTACCGCACTTATATCATAATGTACTATTACTTATTTGTTTTTTTTTCTCTTATTTAAAATTAGTTTAAAACCATTCAAATGTACCTAACCAGAATAAAGCCTCACGATTTCTTACATAACAAAGACTGTGTACACTACTCATTTTGTGTTTCCGGGGCCTGGTGATCTGTAGCTAGGGTTGCCAGATGGTCGGGATTCGCCTGGATTCTCCCGGAATTTCAAGTGATCTCCCGACTCCCGAAAAATCTAAAAATCTCCCGGAAAATCAGCTGTTTCGAAAGTTCTCTAGAAAGCAATAATTTTCACGTATGACACCACATTAAGATTATTGGACAAAACTGACTAAAAATCGCGCTGCTCGGCCATTTATTTTACTAGCAGGCAAAAGTACAATATTAGTGGATGAAACTAACTAAAAATCGCGCTACACGGCCGTTTTCTTACTATACACAGGCAAAAAGTTACATTTTTATTTTTATTAATTATTTCTCTCGACAACAACCGCAAAATCCCGACATTTTCAATTTTTCTCCAGATATTTTGGACTTCCGATCTGGCAACCCTATCTGTAGCACAGCACAGGTATTATATGCCTTTTTCAGACACCAGTATTGGTACAGTAGCCCGTAGAACGTTTAAGTCACCAAAAAGGTTACCGTTTGCCGTTGTGATATAGTTATTTATTACGAAATTATAGATACTTTAACCCAAGTTTTACAGATCGCAACCCGCCTTAACCTATATTTGTGTATCTCCAAAAATGATATTTTTTATTTTTCAAGGTTTACCACATGGTTTAGCTATTGTCATGTTCTACAGCTTTGTTTGATTGCCACTGATAATAGTAAGACTATGGAAAGTGATCATACACAGATTTAAGACCAGATAAAGTCCAACCATTTTCATCAGGTCTTAAATCTGTGTATGGCTACTTTTTATAGTCTTACTTTTATCTGTGGCAATCAAACCAAGCTGTAGAACACGACAATAGCTAAACTATGTGGTAAACCTCGAAAAATAAAAATATATCAATTTTGGAGATACACAAATATAGGTTACGGCGTGTTGCGATCTGTAAAACTTGGGTTAAAGTATCTATGATTTCGTAATAAATAACTATATCACAACGGCAAACGGTAACCTTTTTGGTGATTTAAATGTTCTACGGGCTACTGTACTATATCTCCCTCTATTAGATATAATCTATTATTATTTTATTAAGATTAGAGTTGCCGCGAATAGTGGTTATAGCGAATAGTCGAACACCTACCGATTAATCGCCATTCACTTTGGCGAATAGTCGAATAACTCGACATTACTATTCGACATAAAAAAAATATTAAACACATTAAAAATATTTCTTATTTCTTCTAAAGTTGTGAGAAAAGAAAACAAAGTTAAAAAATTTTTTTGCACCACAATCTGCCTCTGTTGGATTTAGCCTAACTAATTTAATTTCATGAATATGATAGGCACAGGCACATATTACAGATAATAATTGATTTTTGTTTTATTAGAGAAAATAATTAAAAAATAATTATTTTTAACTCGTTAGTTTTTTGTTCGTTAAAAGTTTATTTTAGACGACTATTCGCCGAATGCCGATTCGGTATTCGACGAATATCAAAAAAGTGACGAGTAATGCCGAATACCGAATAATAGCGAGTATTCGCGGCAACTCTAATTAAGATTGTGTGTATAACTAATTGTGTATGCCCATTGTGGAGAGATAATAAATGGTTTTATTATTATTATTATTTATTTAAGTATTATTTTCAACTTTTTGTGGTATGTATCTTCAATGTTAATAAGGGCAAAAGCGATGCTTTACCAGTTAGCCAAAAAAATCGTTTGCAAGCCCGTTACAAGCAAACCTACCTGTTTCTTTCTTTGATTGGCTTTTTACTACGGTTTTATTACTTTTGATCTACACCCATGCTGTAAATCCTCTGTAAAGGGTTCTGAAACGGTTAGCTTACTGCCAACATTACGATATCCGAGCGAGGGGAGGTCGCGCTGCGCCGCGCGCCCACGCCAAGTGTTACATTATGACATTCAGTACAACATTAGTAGTTTATGATACAAGGTTGGTAAGGAGGTTTTTAAAACGAGTTGACGTTTTATAAGCCCGAGCCGCAGGCGAGGGTTTATAATCGTCACGAGTTTTAAAAAACCTTAACAACCGTGTGCCATACTACGTTTTTCAATACATTTGCGAGAAAACATTATAGGTATTACTAAAATTGCAATCTATACATATAATAAAACTGTAAATTTTAAATATTTGTGCGCGTATTACGCAAAAACCGCTAAAAGGTCCAACTTAAAATCTAAGCTATGTTTCATTAAATTCAGGTGGGTGGAACCAGGGAAACAGCTTGAACTCTCCGTAGTACTAGCTTTCATACACTAAAGAGGTCATTTTAAACTGGTTCTTATATTTTTCTACTGTCCACGCAGACGAAGTCGCGGGTGAAAGCTAGTAGAAATTAAAAAAAACGTACGTAAACAAAAACGCACGGTGCGGGCGTGCGGTAAAATCAACTTACCGCACGCTGTACTAAACCGTAAACAAAAACGCACGGCGTGCGGTAAAATCAACTTACCGCACGCTGGACTGTCATCGTAAACTCACATTTTCGAGCAACTGTATTGAAATATAATATAACACATTTTCAGAAGATATATGACGAGGAAGAGAAAAAAAGTCAAAGTCAAAGTCAAAACTCTTTATAGGTGATAATCATGGGTGTAGACAAATATCGTGGGTGTTTTAATTCATATGTATTAAAATATTGTTTATACCCAAATATAAAAAAAATATTTGGGTGTAGATAAGTCTTGTATGCAACTGTACATAATTAGGTAATAAAGCGCTCATGTGAAACTATTATAATACCCCTCATTATAGTACAGTTGCATAAAAAACTATATTATTATTAAATAATGTAATTATGTAAGTATAATAAGAGTTAAACTAGCTTTATGAAATAATGGGGAGACAAATAAAACCACAATAATTAAATAAATAAATTAGTCAAGTAGGTAGAGGTACCTACTTATGTATTTTATTTGCTTATTTTAGTTTGAGACTGTTGGTTTCCTCGTTCGTATTTTATCGTCTCTTGGAAATAGACCAGCACATGAACAGGCTGAAGGACATAGCCACAAACTGAAAAAGAAAAAACATAATTATATACTCAGAAAGTAATGAGGGCTTTTCACAATGACAAAAAACTGTAAGCTCGATAGATGGCGTTGATAAAAATGTATGTGTCAATGTGATTTTTTTACTAAGCTTCGAAGAGTACTCAGGTAGGCAGGCAGATGTAACCCTAAAATGTTTCTCTTTTGGCAGATGTCAGCCAGCGAGCGCTTACTTGCCTTTTTGGTACAGGCCGTTTATTTTTAAAAGCCAATTTTGACACTTCTCTTTCCATCAACGCCATCTAATGAGACAAATAGTTACTATTTTTATTTTTTAAATGTCAGTTTGAAAAGCCAAAACATACGAAAAATAATTACTGTTGGTACTTTTCTTGTTCTGTGGTACTACGGGCCAATATCTATTCTGTGCTACGGGTATATTTTCTTTGGGGAATTAATTAATTGGGTGGCTGGAAATAAATATACATGGAGTGACAAAAATACTGAGTGGGCAACTATTATACCAAGTAGGTAACTATTATTTTATTAGGTATTTTTGTCATCTCGATTAGGTTAGTAGTCACCTTTTTTAAATGAATTATTTGCCTTGTTTTGTTTGCCCTAAAGGTTGTCGCCCAATAATTTGGTCGCCCGTTCTGGGGGCCTATTACGAAAATAACGTACGCAATTGCGTAGCGCAGTCACTTGGCCACGATAATCGTCCGCAGTTCGCTGGTTGTAGTTATAACAAACATTTTGAATTTGGCTACCGTAGTTCATAGACTACTAAACGAACAATGTCGGATACACTAGAGAAAAACTGTCAAACTCACGCAATTACTTCGCAATACCGCATACGAAAGTGATTTGTAATAGGAAACAATCAAAACGAAGCACGGACGCAGCTGCGTGTATCGCATAATTTTCGTAATATACCCCCTGAATAAGTACCTAGTTACTCAATTTGTATTTTGAAGTCACCCATTTTCAACATTTGTATTCGTCCTCAGTCCGTCGCCCACTTAGTATTTCAGTGCGCTATATTCAGTATTTTTGATACCCAAAATGGGAATTTATTGTTACCCAATTAAATACTACCCTTTTCTTTGCCCGCAGTACTCTACTCACGTGTCTGGTAGTAAGCAATGCGATTCATTTGTTGGTTTTCTGACGGACAGAGGCTTTAGTCGGGTGTGCTCAGTAAAAGTACGGCGTTTGATGATCGAGGGATATCCTTTGGCAAGGTGAACCATCTGAACCCTTAGATCATTTTAAGAAGGGGAGCCATCTTGGATTTTTATATGCGAGGGAGTTATAACACAATCTTTTTTTTTGTATGGAATTTGAATTTTTTTTTTTCTAAAATAACAGTAATAATATTAGTATATAGCACTTTTATGTCGTGTGGGAATGCCACTACTTGCAGTGCATGAGTAAGGCCGGGTTTATAGCGCGGGTTTTGCCCTACACAATCAACAAAACATTGTTTCGCGAAACAAAATTCTCATACGGTTTTTTTGTTGAATGTTGAGATGTTTTTGTTGATTGTGTAGAGCAAAACAGGCGCTATAGACCCAACATAAGCTCTAATCTATGTGGACCCGCGCCGGGATCCCGCTTCAACGGACGCCCTCAATATGTAAAATAAATTTCAACACACTTGCTCGTAAAGTGAGCCCTAATACATCGCTTTTAGGGCCATAAACCGAGCTATAACAAACGCGTGCAATTATATATAAAACACTAGGTTGTTATAGAATTATCCCTACAAAGTTAAATTAGTACCTTACTGCAAGTTCTATGCGAGTAAACAGAGCATTCCCAATTTAACTGGGTTATACAGTTATTTTTTTTTTAGAAACAACAAAGGGGTTTTATGCCGCTGAAAGTTCATATTCATTTTTGAAATAAATAAATGTGTAAGTCTTTAATTAAGTCAAAGAAATATTTATTATTATAAAATTATTCATAATTCATAATATTTTGTTATAAAATATTAAAATATTTGGATTTTATCACTTAAAATTATAGTTTTGAAGTAGGCTGTATGTTCACTCACCCCTTTGTTCGCAAAATACTCCTGCATTGGGCGTGTGAAAAAAACAAAAAAAAAAACTTACGCGCCTTTTCCCATAATTGTCATATTTTGTTTTTGTCGTATTTGTTGCTGTGTGGTAAATTACTTTGTATTTTCCTCGCAAATGTGTTGAAAAACGTCGTATGAAACTCGTGAGCTTTTACTCATTGCACACTCGGCTGAGTTACGCCCTCGCCTGCGGCTCGGGCTGCAACCCACAGCCTTGTGTGCAATGACCAACCTAAGCTAACTTGTCTCATAATGTACTATTATAACATAATTGCTCGTAAAGGGTCTCTTATTACACCAATTTCAATATCGTATTGTATCTCATTACGAACTTGTGCGGTAATGTAAAGTAAAACGCACGGTTTCCTTGACAAACCGTGCGTTTTACTTTACATTACCGCACGGTTTATCAAGATGCTTCGTCTGAAACGAACTAAACGAAAAAATTAACTTTGGGAGATAAAATATAATAAATAAACATTTAATTATATAATTTAATTAATGTTGACAATAAATTACAACCATTTATCTGTAACAAAAACATAAAAATATTAATTTAATTTATTAGTAATACTGACTTTTTTTATGCCTTTGCCTTAAAAAAAGCACTGATGCGCGCGCACTGCTATTTTTTTTGCTGTATTGTTTTTATTTGAAATTGTCGTCAAGTAGTGATGAATTTATTAATTCAACACCGCCAGAAGTCTCAGAGGCAGCGAAAAAGGCTACTTTAAGCCTCTTGCCCAAAAAATTGACCGATAAGATACTTACAAGCGTATCAAAATTTAATCATATGGAAAACAAGCAAAGGTGAAAAGTCCGAGTTTTATTTATTTCCTCGCAAATATGTTATAAAACGTCGTATGACATACGTGCGCTTTGATTTTCAACTTACCGCACTTATATCATAATGTACTATTACAGAAAATTATAATGTCTTTACAATTTACCTCAATAATGATAACGGTGATGAGAATCCCGCCAACAGCCTCCGCGAACGACTCAAAGTAGCTGCCGAGTGCGTCGGCGCATCCGGTGGTGAAGGCGTCCTGTAGTGCGCAGGTGGCGGTTCCGGACGCTGGCTCCGGACTAGTGATGGGCGTTAAGGCTATTTAAAAATAATTTTTCACCGTTAAATTAATTGTGAAATAGCTTTTTTCAATTAACGCTATTTTTAACGTGAATTTTAACGATCGTGCGTGCATCATGCATGAATGACTACTTTCAATTATTATAGACAAAGTTAATTTGTCGTTAATTCGCTTTAGTTTCCTTTATTATATTCATACCACAAACCAAATCATATCTGAAAAATCAAATTAATTATTTAGTATGTTTTTTTTAATGAAAAGATATTACAGTAAATTAATTGAGCTCAATTGAGCACCTTGTGTAGCTCAATGCAAATTTTAAAAAAGTGCGATTATAAGTATTTGTTATAATTTGTGTTAATTTTCTGTAATATCTTTTCATTGAAAAAAACACGAACACACGAACCCGCAACGCTATGCGACGTGACCGATTTCGTTAATGATTACTTTCACAGTGGCTAGTGAAAATCGCTTCTTCCTTCCTTCACGTTAATAAACTAACGGCGTTAAGGCTAGAAGTTGTTAAAATTATTAACACAATTTCAATCCAAAACTGAACCTTTGGTATCATATAATAAAGACCACGGTAATTTCGTTATCTAAACTCAGTGCTCCACAGCAGGAAGCAATAAATCTCAGAACAATGTGTCTTACTTGCAAAGTTAGTTTTATTAGTGTTATGCAATTTAAGGGACTCCCGCCTTTGTTATTATTCTGAACAAAAAACAATACTTACAATAGATATTGTTGTCTCGGCCCATGACCGAACTATGCACGTGTGCAACACGTGCGGTGGCGGTCGAACGAGGGACCTTAGCTTTTTTGGAGCTTACTTCACGTTAGAATCGTTAATTAATTTTAGCAGAATATTTCATTTAAAATTAATGAGCTAATGCTAAATTCTTGATTAGTCGTTAAGCGTTAAAGCTAATGCGATAACGACACATCACTACTCCGGACAACAGCTGGCCGGCAAGTTCCCGCTATACGACCCCGGACCGGTCGTGCCGCAGCATCTGAACTGTAACCGATTAATAATAAAAAAAAACACTTTCATGCAGGACGTACGCATCCTCCGTGAGAGGATGTTGCTAGACAGCAGCGTGAAGGATATTAAAATGGATAATGATGAAGTGGGAAAGGTTGTAGCGACGCAATCATATTAGCATAAACATATCGCCTTAATTAATCGCCTATGTGGTCTAATTGGTTCTGCCCACCGTGTAAGACGCGTGGAGGTAAGATAGCCAGTTTCTCTCTGATGAGGATTCCAGGTGTAGTGCGCTTCCACCTTCGGCCTTATCGTACGTACTTCACAACAGGTGAGGTGAAGGCCAAACACTATCACTATTCCGTTGTACATAAAAAATATCGACGAATAACACAGGATCTACTGACCCTGTGTTATTTTATTCGTCGATTTTTTATTATTATTATTATTATTTATTTTAACCTTACTTATTTATAACGAGAAGAACTAGCCAACGGCTGTTTTTCTCCCAGGGACCGGAAAACCCCTTTATTTGATTAATCCTATTGTTAGGGAAACCATATTAAAAGGCTTCCCAAATGATATAGCTTCCCTATGGGTTTCCCTATCGATAGTATTTATTTAATTAAGCCTATTGTTAAAAAAACGGTATTAGAAGGCTCCCCAAATGATGGGGCTCCGCAAATGATAGGGAAGTCTTTGGTAGGGAAACCGTATTAAAAGGCTTCCCAAATGATAGGGTTTCCCTATTGATAGGGTTTCCGTATCGAATGGGTTTCTCTATCGATAGTGTTTATTTCATTAAGCCAATTGTTAGGGAAAGCGTTTTAAAAGGCTTCCCAAATGATAGGGTTTCCTTATCGATAGGGTTTTCCTATCAATAGGGTTTCCGTATCGATAGGGTTTCCCTAGGGTTTCCCTATTGATAGTGTTTATTTTATTGCCAATTGTTACGGAAAGCGCATTAAAAGGCTTCCCAAATGATTGGGTTTCTTTTTTGATAGGTTTCCGTATCGATAGGGTATCCGTATTGATACTGTTGCCGTATCGATAGGGTTTCCGTATTAATAGGGTTTCCGTATCGAATGGGTTTCTCTATCGATTGTCTTCATTTAATTAAGCCAATTGATAGGGAAAGCGTAATAAAAGGCTTCCTAAATGATAGGGTTTCCCTATCAATAGTGTTTTTTAACTAAGCCTATTGTTAGGGAAAGCATTTTATAAGGCTTCCCAAATACTAGGGCTTCCCAAATGAGAGGGTTTCCCCGATATGGTTTTCGGATTCGGTAAATGCTTACCCGAACTAACTGTATTAATATGGTTAGCCTTTTGTTGGCGTAAGTCAACGATATGCTTACCGAATTGATAGGGTTTTTGAAAACAAGTCTATGAAATACCCAATCAAAAACCCCTTTAAGGGTAAGCGGTTCCGGTCCTTGTTTTCTCCCTGTATACTTACAGGAAGAAAAACAGCCCTTGGCGCGTATCGTGCTATTTCTTCTCGTTATAAGTAAGGTAATGGATAAAGTAAATCAATGGGCGGGTCAGGAGTTAAAGAACTGTTCATCGGCTTCGGATACGTGGTCATCGTTAAAAAAGACGGTCAACGACATCAACACAACAATACTGCAACCCAATAGCACTATTAAGAAGCAGCAATGGATGACTGACGAAATCCTAAATTTAATGGAAGAACGAAGGGGGTATAAAACTACAGATCCCAAAAAATACTCAGAGTTGGATAAATCCATAAACGTGAAAGTAGGAGCTGCCAGAGAACATTTCTACAGGGATAAGTGTGACCGTATTGAAAACCTTCTACAAAAACATGATAGTTTTAATCTGCATAAAGAGGTAAAAGAACTAGCGGGGCTCAACAAAAAACCCAATTCTAACATGCTTTATGACGATCACGACGAGCCTCTCCTGGACATAGATAGTAAAATAAGAACATGGAGCGACTACATAGGTAAACTGTTTGCTGACGCCTCAAGAAGTCCTAGTGGTTTGATCACGGACGACAATGGCCCACCTATTTTGACATCAGAGGTGAAGCAAGCGTTAAGGTCAGCCAAAACAGGAAAAGCCCTCGGGCCAGACAACATACCAGCCGAAGTAATCAAACTTTTGGAAGACTGCCATGTGGATGCTCTAACTCATCTCTTCAATCAAATCTATGACTCAGGAAATCTACCCGATGACTGGCTCCGATCTACGTTTATCACCTTGCCAAAAAAAGCTAAAGCAAAGAAATGTGCAGAGTATCGTACTATCAGTCTCATGAGCCATGTTCTTAAAGTATTCCTAACTATAATCCATAATAGGATACGGCCAAAATGCGACGAACAATTAGGGGAGAGTCAGTTCGGTTTTCGATCTGGAATGGGTACTCGGGAAGCACTGTTCGCTCTCAATGTTCTGGTACAAAAATGCAGAGATATGCAGGCTGACGTTATCCTGTGTTTCATCGATTATGAAAAGGCGTTTGATAACGTAAAACATGACGTTCTTATGGAACGCCTCATTGACGCTGGTCTGGATGGCAAAGATATCAGAATTATCAAGAACTTGTACTGGGGCCAGAAAGCAACTGTCAGAGTCGAGCATGCGGAAACTGAACAAATCGAGATTTGCCGTGGAGTCAGACAAGGTTGTATATTGTCCCCCCTGCTTTTCAACCTGTACACTGAAGCAATCATATCGGAAGCACTGGAGGGGCTGGAAGTCGGAGTTAAGGTAAACGGCAAAGTCATTAATAATTTGAGATATGCCGATGACACAGCACTAATAGCCTCAACCGAGCGTGACATACAGGAGATAATGGATAGGGTGTACGAGTGCAGTTTGAGAGCAGGGCTGAAGATGAATGTCTCCAAGACTAAGTTTATGGTTGTGTCCAAAAATCACCTGAACGCAGTAATAGCAGTTGCAGGATCAGATCTCGAGCGAGTGCGGATGTATAAATACCTCGGAGCTTGGGTAAATGAAGAATGGGATAGCGAGCAGGAAATTCGAACCCGGATTGAAATTGCCCGAGCAACGTTAAAAAGAATGGAAAAAGTTTTATGCAGTCGCAAACTATCACTAAAGCTCCGCCTTAGAATGCTCCATTGTTACGTCTGGCCTGTAGTGTTATATGGTAGCGAGGCTTGGACTCTGAAAGCCGACACACAGAAGTTTCTTGAATCCTTCGAAATGTGGTGCTACCGAAGAATGCTGCGAATTAGTTGGACTGAGAAGGTTTCTAACGCGAGAGTTCTCCAGCGCGTTGGCAAGAGTCGCGAATTACTGCAGACCGTCAAGAAAAGAAAAGTCGGATATCTTGGTCATGTCCTGCGACACGAGAAATACCAGCTTCTCCAGTTAATAATGATGGGCAAGATTGAAGGCAAACGACGCGCTGGAAGAAGGAAAAAATCGTGGTTGCGCAACATCAGGGAATGGACTAGTATAGCCAGCGTCGAAGAACTGTTTCGCTTGGCGCAGGACAGAGAGAGGTTCTTTAGGCTGACGGCCGACCTCCAGTAATGGAGAGGCACTTGAAGAAGAAGAAGATAAGTAAGGTCTGCCGCTCAGGGTTTGCGAACCGATGGCGTAGCTTATACGACATTCACAAGTGCTTGTAACAGCCTAGACTGAATAAATTACTTTGAGTTTGAGATGGACCAAAGCCAATTGTGAACTTACCGCGATTTCAAGAACTGAGAAGCGGTTAGAGCTGAAGACGAAGGCATCGTTGACCCAGTCACGCACGGTGGTCGAGACGTTCTCCAGAAAGTTGAAGATCACCGCCGACATGATGATCTTGCCGACTGCCAGAATCGCCATGCACACGGCGTACTGAAATCACAACATTGAGTTTCAAAATACAGCGACATGAACATGACCTCCCATCTTCCTCCCATACTTAAATTATGCATAAAAAATTGCTAAGTAGGTACCTAAGTATCGTACCTACTAAAGTTTAAAATATTTTGCAAAAATTTCTCTGTTTTGTGTTCCCACTTGTCGGATATCGGACCCGGAGTTTATTTATTTATTTATTACATGGAAGATTTACAGAGAAATAACATCTTTGGATATATTTTCACTATGTTATTAACAAATTTTGCACAATTATTTAGATCGGATATTCCAGTGGCAGAGCATTTTATATCAAAGTCAAAGTCAAATAAGCTTTATTCGAATAAACTTAATTATTAAGTACTTTTGAATCGTCTATATTTTCCTACCACCCGTTCCAGACTTTTTTAGCTGACAAGAAGAACGGGCGCAAGAAACTTATCAGCTGTAACAGCCATAAGTAACGATATTTACAAACTTTAATATATCGTTACCAGATAATTACAACAGGGTGACAGGATTATTGGCAACAACATAGACTTATTGTTAGATTACTTCAACAAAGTACTTATAGTAGCAAGTTATGTGTTACATCATTTCCAGGCATTTTGATCTTTAAGATAATCGTCTACTTTATAGTAACCTTTACCCATGAGCGAATTTTTAACATGGTTTTTGAATTCATGCTAAAGAAGCTTGATTTTGTGTCAGCGCCAACAAAAAATGTCGGGTGTTTTACCAGCCCCCGTCGGTCGCCCGGAAAAAAATCGTGTCGGATACTCGGATCTCGCTCGCCTTGAGTTAAAGTATGACGCTTTTCACATTTATCGGTCGTCGGAGCAGATGCAGTCTCTAAATCTTTTATTTTGGTAGTTTATACTCACTAATATTGGAGCCAATAGATCGTTAAATTAACATCCTTACGTAGTTATTGACAGCCTAAGATAATATAGAACAACTTAATTTTGTCACTTTTATTAAGTTCTGAAATGTTCCCAAACTAAATCATTATCACAGGATGGGGTGCACCCAATATTTTTGATATGATCTCCTTGTTTAGGTCAACCTTAGTTTATGGTGTTTACATTATGACATTGTCAATTGTGTTATTCCTTCGATTCTGTATCTTTAACATGCAATATTTTAATGTTAAATAAAGCCAATGTTCTGTTTGGTTTAGTCTTTACTTGTATCAATTTATTTAACATTAATTTTGTGTATCACCGAGTTCAGTCATGACTGATGTAAAACCCGATGGAAAGTCAATGTCGCGATACCTACGTCCTGAGCGCTTTGACGTAGAACCTGCGATGGCCGGCTCAGACCTCAAGTGGGCCCATTGGAAATACTCGTTTGAAAATTTTATCGCTCGGGAAGCCACTACAGCCGACGACACGCTTAAGTATCAACTCCTTGTCAATCACATTTCGCCATCAATATTCAATTTCATTCAAGCCTGTCGCACGTACGAAGAAGCTATTACTACGCTCAATACTGCCTATGAGAAACGTCGTAATATTACCCTCGCTCGGCATCGCCTGACCACCAGGAAACAACAGCCAGGTGAATCGTTAGCGGAATATTCGTGGGCCCTTACCATACTCGCTCGTGAATGCGATTTTAAAAATGTTACCGGTAACGAATATCAAAATGAAACCGTTCGTGGGACGTTTATCGCCGGGCTTTCATCACTAAAAATCAAAGAAAGACTCTTAGAAAAATCTACAATGACACTAGAGGAAACTCTGAATTTAGCCATATCCTTAGAGTCTGCTGAGAGCACCACGCAAATACTTTCTGTGTCTTCACCATCTACTTCGTTTGTCCCCGTCAACGCAGCATCTGAGATTCAAGGACAGCTATCACAACAAAACTTAGCGGCAACAAATACCCAAAACAGATCCCAACCCAATCGCACTACGCAAAGTGGACGTCGGTGCTTCTTTTGCGGTGGCAATATACATCAAAGGATCATGTGCCCCGCTAACAATGCAGTCTTTGCCAACTTGGCTTCATTCACCTGGACCAGTTTATATGAAAAAGAACGTAAGGAACTCAAAATATGATCCAGCCGTAGAAGAGGTTCAGCTACTGCAAAGTAATCCTGAATACTCTTACGTTCGATTGGCCGATGGACGCGAGACAACAGTCTCGAATAGATCTCTAGCACCACTACCACGGGCCATTGATGATGACGAAGACCTGTCCGATGACGAAGAGCAACCACGATCGGAAGAAGCTCCTACCAATGAAGTTACTACGAATCCAGAAGTGGAGAGTGTTCATCGATCTGCTCGAGAACGGAGACCACCGGTCTACCTTCAAGACTACGTCACTACATAGAGGGGGTGAATGATATGATCTCCTTGTTTAGGTCAACCTTAGTTTATGGTGTTTACATTATGACATTGTCAATTGTGTTATTCCTTCGATTCTGTATCTTTAACATGCAATATTTTAATGTTAAATAAAGCCAATGTTCTGTTTGGTTTAGTCTTTACTTGTATCAATTTTCTTACCTTGGTTGGCTGTATTTCGTCTTCTTTTCAAATAAGGTAGTTACATCAATCACAACAAGAGCTTCGTCGACGTCCATCGTCAGCCGCCTCGCGTAGAGTGAATGAATTTGGCACCAACCAGCTTCGATCGGGCAAACAACCGATTAAAGTGTGAACCGAAGCGCCGACACCCGATTAAAATCCGTATCCGACACACGACAAGTAGAAACAAGCTGTAATGGTTTTGGGCACTATTTGACTTTAGATTGTCGCTTCCTGATAAATCCTTATTCTTGACATATATGTTAACAGCCGCTCTTCTCAAATAAAATACCATATGTCTGAAAGATCACAATACATTAATACTTCATTCTGAACAGAGATCTCCGAAGACTCACATACCAAGACGAGTAGACATCTCGACTCTTTGATTGCGCCGCAGCAGCCGAAGAAGGCGATGCCGAAGACGATGACGCCCAGGATTAAGATGATGCTCGGGAAGAAGTTGATACCACCCGGCAGCACGTCCCTGATCGCCACCAGCTGCACGAGCCACGCCACGCCGATGCCGAAAAGCGCAATGCCAAACAACTGCAAACATGCAACACAGAAACATTATGCATTCGTATTCACTGCAATATTTGACATGCAACACTTGTTGCGATGCGTGACGTTACGGGACAGTGCGCGACGTTCGCCCCTAGCATGACCATCGAAATACGATTCTATACTGCCTCAGTCACCGTTGTCTCTTAACACAAGTGAAGTGCTATAGCTACTTACTATGCGTGCCAAATAAGAATAGTATCGACAACTTCACGTCACTGGTCAATTTTGTACCGCCAGCAAAAAGTCCAATGACCGTTTGCCATGCTGATCGATGCCAGCAAAAATAAAAATCATATTTTTATATATTTTGTTTCTTTTTATGCACATCCTACTAGTAATGGCAATTATTGCGAATTTCCGTTAATTTCATTAGCATGCTAATTTTCATAATTAGCATGCTAATTGCTATTGCTATGCTAATTGCTAATATGATTTTTAATATGATTTTTCATATGATTATTCATGTTATTTTTCATATGATTTTTCATGTGATTTTTAATATGGTTTTTATAATGATTTTTAATGTGATTTTTAATATGACAAATAATGTTTTTTTAATATGATCGTGAACAGCTCTGATTATTTTGTGAAATGCTTGTTTTGTCACTCACTACGCAATTTAGTGTTTGCCTTCACACAAAATAAATTGATGATGACGATGGTGATGATGATGATGAAAGTGATGATTATGAAGTTGATGATGATGATGAATGTGATGATGATGAAGGTGATGATGATGATTAAGGTGATGTGATGATGATGATGTGATGATGATGAAAGTGATGATGAAGGTGGCGATGATGACGATGGTTATGATGATGACGGTGATGATGAGGTGATTATAATGAAGGTGGTGATGATGTAGGTGATGATGATGTAGGTGATGATGAAGGTGATGATGATGATTGATGATGAAGCTGATGATTAAAATGAAAGATGATGATGATGATGAAGGTGATGTGAGGATGAAAATGCTGATGGTGTATTTCTAATGAAAATTAATAATAGAAACACAAGCATTTCATTTTAAGCTCACAAACGAGTTCTCTTTCTCTCTCACTCGTATTCATTCGATAAATCATCGTCAACTGTCGTTGATGAATTCACGAACAAATTAATTAGCAACCAGCGCGATCGTATTATTTCATATCGGAGACGAATTCATTTGCAACGTACGAATAGCATTAGCAGACATTTCACGCCGCGTGCTAATTAGCGCGATCGTATTATTTCATGATAGCAGCAGGATGCGAACGCAGACGATTTCGCGCGTTTCGATGATAAATAGCATTCATTATTTTTAACAACTATGATTAATTTAATGAATGCTAATGGACGATTAGCAATTAATAATTATTGCTAATGCTAATTATTCCATTACTACATCCTACACATTATGAAGTTATCAATTCTACCAAGCAATAATAAAATTGTCCACTGCCGTTAAGTTGTCGATACTATTCTTTTTTGGCGCGCATTAGTACTTACTTTGGAATCAATGCAAAAATGTTTGTGATAAGAATGTTGTCTATACAGGGTTATTTGTAAAACACCAACAATCTCGCAGAGCAGATTACTAACATTCTAGTATACAACAACATTTTGTTCTAAGACTTTTCCAAAAAACTGACAAAAAAAAACAACTTTTCATACAAAACTCGATCAGCTGTTCGGACATTTTGTATGGAGAGTCGATTTTTTTTGTCTGTTTTCGGAAAAGTCGTAAAACAAAAGTTGTTGTTCATGATGATAGTTTAGTAATCTACTGCGAGGTTGTTGGTGTTTTAAGCACGTTCCAGACGGATTTAATCACGCCTCCCAACCAAGGTCACCTTGGTGGAAGCTTGATGGGGGCGTGGTTTCCATCCGTGGATTGTGTTGCGGCTACACGAGTTTACATCCAAGCGCCGCCAACTAGGGCTGCCAACCATACTATAATAATATGTCGTATTATACTATGTTTCGGGTCTGCGTGCTATATACTATTGAAGAAATATATAGTACGCAAAAATACTATATTTTCAACATCGATCGCTAAGAAACAAATGTTTCTTTTTTTTTAATTTGTGATCGTGAATTTTGACTGATTCTATAGCGTGTAGTGTATAGTCACACCATATAACAAATACTATGTGTATAGTGTATTGTATCTGAATTCTGAACGTATCTATCTGTCTTATTGCGTTCCAAACTTGTCAATATAAAATTGACAACTTAATTAAATCTTAATCCATGGACGAAATATATCTTAATCTTAACCATGGACGAATTTCTTTCATGTCTTAACTTAATCAGTAATACTGATACAATCGTAAGTAAGTTAAAAACGAGTTTTTAATTTACTTATATTTAATTAATATTGATGGTAGAAAATAATATGAGACTTTTATTTTGATTCATGATTGTTTTATTTATGGTTTATGATTTTGACCAAAACATTGTTCAAAAATGCAAAAAGTTCAAAAAATATAGTTTTTATAAAAAGTAAAATATAATAATATATTTGCCTAATTTTTGCCTTTTCCATAAACTACTATATTATTTTAAAGTGTACTAATTTTTTTAGCCTTATTTGAAAAATACTGTATTTCGCCTTAGACATGTTGGCAACCCTAGCGCCGACACTCTTTCCCATTCCACGGTAAAGATATCTATCAGTACTGTAACTCGGCCCTGTCCTTGAAATAATTACCTAAATAAACCCGCGCTGATTCAATCAATTAATTTTAAGGCAATAATATAACTAGATTAACAAAACTAATGGTAAAATAAAAATAAAAAAAAATACATTATTGATGGGAGAAACAAATTATTTAATAATCCTTAGTACAATACCTACGTATTATATAATATTTTAAGTATACTTAATCTTAGCTTTCGGACTTTCCAGGTATTTAAAAATGTAAGGTATCTCTGGATTATTGGTTAATTATATTTATAATAAAAACAGCACAATCTGCACTTTGCAATAGTAAGAACTTATATTTCAATCAATAGTACCTATTGAATTTTTAGACTTTTGGCATTCAGAATGTTATTTCTATATTAAGGTAATAAATATAATAGAAAAAAACCCGGCCAAGTGCGTTTTGGGCAACACGCCGTACGGTTCCGTAGATACCTTATACCACACCATATTTAATACCATTATAATTTTTCGTCTGCAAAAATAACTTTGTTTTTCAGTGTTGTTATGAATGACAAAGTTATATTTGCGGTTATGGAAAATGTGCTATATCTGAAAAACTAATTACTATATCTCATTTAAACCAATTTTTATTGAAAGTAATTATTAAGACCTACATGCAGCATATGTGTTTTTTAGATTTTTCACTTTCTTATTTCAAAAGTTAAAGGGGGGGGGGGAGGATAAACATTTTACCACTTTGGAGGAGTATATCTTTCAAACCTTAGACTTTGAGAAAAAAATGTCTTAAAAACCTCAATGTCAATTTTAAAGACCTATCTATTGACACCTCACACGTTCGCAGTTTCAGTTCCATGTATGGAGAGCCCCCCCTTAATCTTTATTTTTGTTATTTTTGTGTTAAAATCGTTAAGCGGTTAACAGAATACATCTACCAACCAAGGTTCAATTGTGTAATATTAATACTTTTGGAATAAAATGGCTGTGACAGAAGGACAGATAGACAGACAGACATGACGAATCTATAAGGGTTCCGTTTTTTGCCATTTAGGCTACGGAACCCTAAAAATACTAGAAAAAATTGACTCACCCGTAACCCGTAGCAGCCGAGCCATTTGAGCCCGTCTGAACTGCGAGGGCTGAGTCGATATTTTATAGTATTTTTTCTATTATATTTATTACCTCAATAGTACCTGACCTACGTACATCTTTCGTTCATCACTGCGGCGCATTCGCGACTGTTTGTGTACCGAGTGCAGACTGCAGACTGAACTCGAGGGCCGAGGCGCGTAGGTACGACTCGCTTTTCGACTATTTGTACAGATGACACTTGCATATAAATTGGCAAGAGAAAGATGAGACAAAAGATGCGCAATAGCCACAAACACTAAAATTTGTGGCGCTGCACATCTTTTGTCTCGTTTTTATCTTGCCAATAAAATGCCGGGCAGTATATGAAGTTGGAGTACTGATAAATATCATTACCGTGCCTGTGTTGGAACTCGCGCCCTTCCACCAAGGACGTTGAAGGTCATTTGGATTGGTTGGAGAAATTTGGATTCAATCTGCCGTCTAGATGGATTAAATCAAGCAAGGTCACCTCTGTTGGGAGGCGTGATTTAATCCGTCTGGAACATGCTTTACTAATAACCCTGTATACTTATAGCTTTTTAGGGTTCCGTACCCAAAGGGTAAAAACGGGATCCTATTACTGAGACTCCGCTGTCCGTTTGTCTGTCTATCTGTCTGTCTGTCTGTCTGTCTGTCTGTCTGTCTGTCACCAGGCTGTATCTCATGAACCGTGGTAGCTAGACAGTTGAAATTTTCACAGATGATGTATTTCTTTTGAATTAAAAGCTGAATAAAATAAATAGGGGGGCTAATATAATATAATAATAAAATAAAACTGAATAAAATAAATAATTAAGAGGGGCTTCCATACAACAAACGTGATTTTTTTGCCGTTT
Organism: Agriphila geniculea; assembly: GCA_943789525.1. Classification (NCBI taxonomy): domain Eukaryota; kingdom Metazoa; phylum Arthropoda; class Insecta; order Lepidoptera; family Crambidae; genus Agriphila; species Agriphila geniculea. The sequence goes on along the minus strand of OX038884.1, from coordinate 2,497,826 downwards.
TTTGCTCGAAATTAATAACGAAATTTTGCTCGAAATAAAAAAAAAATTTCACAGATGATGTATTTTTGTTGCCGCTATAACAACAAATACTAAAAACAGAATAAATTTAATATTTAAGGGGGGCTCCCATGCAACAAACGTGTTTTTTTGCCGTTTTTTGGTACGGAACCCTTCGTGCGCGAGTCCGACTCGCACTTGGCCGGTTTTTTATAGACGCCATCTATCCAGCCTACAGTTTTTTGTCATTTTGAAAAGCCCTCATTGGCGGGGTTAGTATTTTATAAAATTATTAGTTTGACGAAAAAAGGTCAAAATAAAAAAAAAATGTTTAAATATTAACAAATTTTCTTTAAATATTATTTTAGCGGCTGATATGATATGCTGATATGATGATAATGATTCTTTAAGTATGGCAATAAATTGATACGGTTCCGTACCCGAAGGGGCCAAACGGAGCCCTATATAATGCTATCACTCATCTCATGTGTCTGTCTGTCAGTCCATCGTCTGTCACAAGCAAGAATTTTATTAGGGTATAAAATTCTTTTCAACACACTTGCTCGTAAAGTGAGCCCTAATACATCGCTTTTAGGGCAATAAACCGAGCTATAACAAACGCGTGCAATAATATATAAAACACTAGGTTGTTATAGAATTATCCCTACAAAGTTAAATTAGTACCTTACTGCAAGGTCTATGCGAGTAAACAGAGCATTACCAATTTAACTGGCTTATACAGTTATTTTTTTTAGTAACAACAAAGGGGTTTTATGCCGCTGAAAGTTCATATTCATTTTTGAAATAAATAAATGTGTAAGTCTTTAATTAAGTCAAACAAATATTTATTATTATAAAATTATTCATAATTCATAATATTTTGTTATAAAATATTAAAATATTTGCATTTTATCACTTAAAATTATTGTTTTGAAGTAGGCATTGCTCACTCACCCCTTTGTTCGCAAAATACTCTTGCATTGGGCGTGTGAAAAAAATAAAAAAAAACTTACGCGCCTTTTCCCATAATTGTCATATTTTGTTTTTGTCGTATTTGTTGCTGTGTGGTAAATTACTTTGTATTTTCCTCACAAATGTGTTGAAAAACGTCGTATGAAACTCGTGAGCTTTTACTCATTGCACACACGGCTGAGTTACGCCCTCGCCTGCGGCTCGGGCTGCAACCCACAGCCTTGTGTGCAATGACCAACCTAAGCTAACTTGTCTCATAATGTACTATGGTTTCATAGCTCTACAAGCTATAGTCTTTATATTTGCACTAAAGATGTGTTTTGCTTGCCGACCCAAAGCCACGTAAAGTACAAAACAATTTTTTCTTTAGAAGTGAGCTTCCATACAAGTGAAGGGGGCGTAAAAACATAATAATTATCTTATACCCAAACCGGTATAATGATACGGGTTTGGGTATAACATTGGTTTAGGGCTCGTTATGTAGACAAAGACTATGTATTATTTTGTAACGAAGTATTTTAAGATTATTAATATAATTGAAAAATATTAGAAAAAATCGACTCACCCGTAGCAGCTCAGACAGGACTCGAACCCGCACCCTTAGGATTCCGGCCCAATGCACTAACCGATTATGCTACCGAGTCGCTAGAAGGATTGGCGAAATTTTCTAATACTTTTCACGTTTTCGCTGTAGGCCAGCGCCATCTCATCAATGTGAAGTGAATTACTTCGACATTCGAAAGCAACACCTTTGCAGGTGCTAGACAAATCAATTAAGATGAAATAGCCATATAATTTTTAAACTTTTTAGATTTTTTATATTTATATTCTACCTGTAATCTACCTCGATAAGATGTTACAAACCAACTTGATTTTGCGGTCAATCGCGTAGCACAGAACGCACTGTCTCTTATTCGTATTTGGTACGGAATCCTAAATGCGCGATGTCCGACACGCACTTGGCTGGTCTTTTGCAACTTTACGTTATTCTATATCGTATTTTTTCAACTCAAGCGATTGTCCAAAAAGGAGTGTATTGTTTACTCATGTTTGATTTTTGGAGGAAATGATTCATTAATGAGTTTATGCTTAAATATCACTCAGCAGATAGGTAGGTACCTACTATAATCAGATTTTAGTTCCTTGCTACTATCATAGATTAGATATCTAATGGTATCATTAGTACGAAGCCGTACCTACTAAATTGAAAGAAATAGAGTACCTCGGCGTTTAAACTCCTGCGCAAGCCTTAACGGGAATAAATTGAAGTTCTTTTGGCTACTCTAAAAGTGGCTGCACATTTTTTATCCAGACTAATTTTGCCATCTTTCTTGTATTTGGGCACTTCAACAGTGACTGCACAATCTTTATCAAGCCTACTTTGGTCACCCATCTTTCTTTTTGACACTCGAATTGTATCTGCACAATTAACTTAATAGAAATTATCTTGATATAAAAATAGCATTGTAAATGCCTACAATCTAAAAATTCAATAAGTATCTGCACAATTTTAACAGAGCCTATTTTGATCACCATCTTCCTTTTGGCCACTCTAAAAGTGGCTGCACAATCTTCATCGAGACTACTTTGGTCACCCATATTTTTTTTGGACACTCTAAATTGTATATGCACAATTTTAATTAAGCTTTATTTGGTCACCGATCTTGCTTTTTGCCATTCAAAACGTACCCACACAGTCTCGATTGAACCTGATTTGACCACCTATTTTTCGAAAGGCCACACTAAAAGTGCCTACACACAATCTCTATCGTGCCTAATTATTTATTGTCACCCATATTTTATTTTGGCCACACCAAAATCCTAAAGCTATGGATTTCTCTATGCTGCGATTATGGGTTTCAATTTTAACCGACTTCAAAAAATGAGGTTCTTGGTCGTCTGTTTGTATGTTTTTTGTGTATGTCCATTACTCGAAGACGGCTAGACACATTGAAAAGATTCAAACGTTATTATTACATCAGGATTGATTTCAAGTTGGTATCTATTTTAAAATGTTGAAATTGACTACTTAGTTTTTAAGTAATATTATGATGTATGATGATGTGAGCTTATTTAAATAAAGAATATTTAACTTTCACTTACACTTTCACTCTCACTATTGTAACTATTTTTCTAAGTAACCAATTTACGTTTTTGACGGTTGTTTGAATATAAATTATTTTTATATGAACCTCTTTACTCAGATAATTCTTTTTTTTTTATTTACCTCAAGAGTGGTCTTAAATCTTGCCAGGTTTATGAATTGCTATAGTTACATCTCTTTCTCGGTGTATAGCAAATAAAAGAGATAGATTGATAACCAGTCAGAAAACTGCCAGGAAATAAGAGGTCATAATACGGCCCCTGGACTTCAAAGATACACTAAAACCAATACACTAAAAAAATACTTACCGAAAGCAAGAGATTGGCGACGAATAAAACATATTTGACAACAAACTCTGCTAAACAGCACATCTTGAATTTAATATATAAATAATCAGTCAATTATTTACACTAAATTATGAATCAATACCTCACGTTGTACAAATTGTAGTATAGCGTTAGTTGAACTAACATTTTTACTTAAGTACGGTGTTATCACCAAATCAATAGATTGAAATAGGTACTATGGGCAACAGCGTCGCTTAACTAGTTTGCAACAAAATTCGTGTGAGCGCGTATCGGCACTGCATTAACTAAACGTATGTGACAGCGGGCGCGGCGTGCAAGCGATTTTAACCTTAGCAGTGGTTAAGCGACGCTGTTGCCCATGGTACATTTAGAACAGCGAGATATTAGTTCGTTGTATTAGAAGATAACAAAGCGAATCATCGCTATATTTTTGGCTTTTCTTGTTAATATTATTTCCAGGAAATGAACGGGACTTTTCACGTGTTATCGTGTGTTATATAACTTCTTACGTTTTTAGGGTTCCGTACCAAAATGGTAAAAAATCGGCCAAGTGCGTGTCGGGCCACGCGCCATAGGGTTCCGTAGTTACCTTATACCATACCATATTTAATACCACCTATAATTTTTCGTCTGTAAAAATAACTTTGTTTTTCACAGTGTTGGTATGAATGACAAAGTTATATTTGCGGTTTTGGAAAATGTGCTATATCTCAAAAACTAATTACTATATCTCATTCAAACCAATTTTGGTTGAAAGTGTTTATTAAGATCTACAGCATATATTTTTTTTAGATTTTTCACTCTCTTATTTCAAAAGTTAAAGGGGGGGGGACACACATTTTACCACTTTGGCGGTGAATATCTTTCAAACGGTTGACTTTGAGAAAAAGTTGTCTTAGGAACCTTAATGTCATTTTTAAAGACCTATCTATAGACACCCAACACGTGTTGGTTTGAAGAAAAAAATTTTTTTCAGTTTCAGTTCCATGTATGGGGAGCCCCCCCTTAATCTATTATTTTTCTTATTTTTGTATTAAATTCATTAAGCGGTTAACAGAATACATCTACCTACCAAGTTTCAACTGTGTAGTCTTAATACTTTCGGAATAAAGTGGCTGTGACATACGGACAGACAGACAGACAGACAGACAGACAGACAGACAGACAGACAGACAGACAGACAGACAGACAGACAGACAGACAGACAGACATGACGAAACTATAAGGGTTCCGTTTTTTGCCATTTAGGCTACGGAACCCTAAAAAAGGAACCCTTATGGTGTGACTCAGTCTGTCTGTCTGTCACAGCTGGATATCTCGAGAACTACTAATGGTATCAACTTGAAATTTGGAATAGTTTAAGATGACATTTGCCCAACTATTTTGCAAATAAGAAAGAAATAATAAAATTAATATTTTTTTCACAACAGGGACTGAAAAGGGGTCTTAAAAATTTTAAGTGAAGTGACTAGGGCGTGTGGGGTATCATATGAAAGAGCGCTGTTTGCACATTTTAAAACACTTTTTTCTTTTTTCTTAGGCCGCATAGTTTTCGACTTATGATGAAAAATGTAAAAAAAATACCGTTCCCCCCCTTATCTCCGAAGTTTGCAAAGAGAAAAATCTGAAATAATTCTATGTAATAGTAGTTTACGTAAAGATTACAGGAAAAATAAAACGAGGTCTCAATATAACACACTTTTTTAGAAATTCAAAAAACAAACAAGAATTCTTTAGTTTCACTACCCGTCAACAGATGGCGGTGACCTAAGAATGCTGACTTGCGAATTAAAATAGTTCCACTATCGGTCAAGAGATGGCGCAACCTAATACTACAATAATAATTGGTGACTGGTTCTTATATAAATATCCTACTATTTGCCGTACGAATAAACGAAGAATAAGTTCCTACTTAGTAATATAAACAGTTTGCAATGTGGAGTGGCTGAAACGTTTTTCAGTCACCATAAGCAACTGTGGTTAAGATTTGTAAATTAACTGTCCGCCTGTTCGCCCTTCCACCTGTCTGCCGTTTATCCTACTTTTTTAAAGACTGTACTAAAGTAACATATCCAAATATATTTATGATTGTACGGAACCCTCGGTGCGCGAGTCCGACTCGCTCTTGACCGGTTTTTTTTTATATTAATGTAACTACATACTTTGATACTAGTTATGTAGTTAGTATACTGTTGATACATTGTTAGCAATATTTCAGTGCTCTAACAATACATACAAACATCAAATTAAGCCTTCTTTCTACATCTAGATTGATAATAATAATAACCCTTTATTAAATTCATGTCGAACGATCTTTAAGGCGTGAAATACACAGATGAGATGCGGCGGAGATAAGGCGCAGATACAGCGGCGATGCCGGCGATACGTGTATTCGATTGGCCGAAAGCATCCGAAAGTCTCACATCTGCACCGTATCGCCGCCGTATCCGCGCCGCGTCGCTTCTGTGTATTTCACGCCTATGGTGGTTATACCACCGAAAATAGCGCTCTCGGCTTTTAGAAAATGATTTTAATTAAACTTAACGTGGAATTTTCAGGGCCCATGGTCTAATATTTTTAGAGGGTATCACTATTTTCCCTCGCAGTCATTCGTAGAAGTAGCAATTGTGTCAAAAACAGCAACTTTTAACAGTTTTGCTATCTACTTCTAGCAGCGGCTACGAATGTAATGATACCGTTTAAAAATAAAAATAAATAAATTTAAAAAAATATTAAAAACACGACTGCCCTACCAAAAACGAACTAAAAGTTAATTAACAAGTGTCATTGCAGTCGGGGGACTGTTTTGTGGAACAATTTTTAACCAAAGAAGTCCCCCGACTGCAATGACACTCGTTAATTAACTTTTAGTTCGTTTTTGGCAGGGCAGTCGTGTTTTTAATATTTTTTAAATTTATTTATTTTTATTTCACACATTTTAGTGACAAATTATATGGTTTTGGAATGTGCTTATCAGGGCCTTTCATTTGATGCCCATATCGTAATAATATTTTTTTTTTTTTTACTTTTGATAATGGCGTCGTATATTCGCCATATTGACTTTTTCCAAAAAAATATAGCCAGTGTCACTAACTAATGTGATTCTAACGATATGCCATTCATCCAAATCTGTTGAGCCATTTAGAAGTTATGGTGGAATAAAGAAACTCACATACCCACAAACATACATGAACCCTGAACACATATACATACACTCCTTTTTTGGGCAGTCGTGTAAATTAGACCATGGGTCCTAAAATTCCACGTAAAGTTTTATTAAAATTGTGTATAAGGATTACAATATTAAACAAAATTCCCCGCGGCGCCACTTTCGGTCATACAACCTCAAAATCACAATACATACATGTTAGTTTTTTTATAGTTTGGTTTGGACTTTGTACGCCTGCCGAATTTTTTGACACAATGGGCATAGATTTTTGTTGCGATGTTGGGTACTTTGTTTTCAACATTGATTTCAAAAGGAAGGATGCGCCCATCCGAATGTTTTGCTTTATAATTCCTTCATACCAGCAAAATCAGCGACATCTTTTAGAACCTACTCGAACTACTGCGGTATTAGAGGTGGGCAAAAAAGATTACTGAAGTGAACGATTTAGTTCAATTGGAGTTAAGAACTAGATCACTCATCTTTAGGTCGCTAGAACTTTTAACTATTTTTTAATTATTTTTATTTTTGTAATTATATCAGTTTTTCGATGGTATTAAGGCCGTAAATAAAAAGTAAACATAACAAAATCTCAATCATATTTATTTCAAATTAGATATTTTTGTGATTATTCTCAGCTACACTAAACTAATATTATAAACTATAAATTATTGAATATAAAGAGATTTATTATTAAATATAAAGAGAAACGATTTGTTTGAGAAATTCTTTCACATATTGAAAGCTTTTATCAGCGAGTAACATTAGCAGTATTTTATTAAAAAAAATAGAGATCCCTATGAAAATTGGAATAATGAAACGAACCCACAGTATATTTTTTTTTCTATAAAAGTAATAATTATTGATTGGAAGATGATGACATTCGTATCACAATCCTTATCCAACTAAATAATGACATTGTCAAAATTTATTATTTACATGCAAATTTCTCTTAAAATTTAAGCATCAATATAGGTACCTACCTAAGGTTTTTTTAAAGGTATGTATAAAAAACTTTTTATTGATTAATCTTTATGTATAAAATCTATAAATTACACTGAAGCGAAGCGAGAGCGGGTCGCTAGTTGATTATTATTATTTTTTTTTAATTGGACAACCATCAAGTACATACACCCTTACATGCTAAAAATTACATTATTTATTTGATGATTACATGGTGTTGACTTAATTATAGGTTGCCACGGAAAGCATTAACTGATTTATTATCGTTGGGTTGAGGGCAGGAAGCATCCCCTAAATTAGATTGATTATACCTACTTACCTAAATTACTAATCTTATTATAAATATAGTCTGTTTAATATGTCAGAGATACAACAGTGATTATTTTATCCTAGGTTTTTACACAAGGAATAAATCTTAAAGCAAAGCTGCGGCCGGTCACTATACTGCATATCCTTACTATAATATTATAAATGTGAAAGTCTGTTTGTTTGTCTGTTACGCCTCCACGCCTTAACTACTGAACCGATCATCATAAAATTTTACATACACATTGTCAGGAGAAAGACGGTACATTTCATCCCAAAAAAGTATTTTTCTGAGGGAAAGCAAAAAACTTTCCACGCAGACGGATTCGCGGGGCTGCTAGTACTGCATAATTATGGGAGGCAGGAGTTTCATTTTCTGAGTTTAGTTATTTTGTTATACGCGTGAATGCAGTAAATATTTCAATCTCAATTCGCGGTATTGCCATTGCTTTCAGCTTCCGTAGTCCAGCTTTTGGCATCTGTGTCATAAAAATTAGCAGAAAATATTCTTGCGTTTTTAGGAGGCTTGAAATAGGGCTCTTTTCGTTATTTTGGAATAATGCGACTCCATATTTCTTTTCACACTAGATCATTAGGCAATCTGTAATTATTTGAATTGAAATGTAATGTAGTGTTAAGTGTAGATACTTAATAAAAATATTTTTGCAGCGAATATGTTTCATAGGAGACATTTCGGTACGTAGTGTTCGTAATCTATCCTTACCGTTTACTCTCGTTCTTGGAGTTAATTAGCTATGGAACTAAATGAACTAAAGATCTTATATGGACTCAAGTGAATTAGTTCATTTGAGTCATGATGACCCATCTCTAGTGCCTCGAACAATAACTAGTAATAGTAAAATCTTTTATACTTTATTAAAATTGTTAGACACGTAATAAAAATAATGTAAAGCTACTAACCGATGATACGATATTCCATGAAATTTTTAACCTTTGCATCATGTTTTTTGCAATCTTCAAATGCACAATTCGGCATTTTTATGTTAAAGCGGCCAACTTTATGATAAGTCAATGCGGGACACCTACCCCTATTCACAACAATTGCAATTGCAATTACAAAAGCAATTGGCTTTGATAACTTTTTGAACATGACTGGAAATCTCAAAACCATTTCGAGGAATAAGCTTTCGGTACAGTGTCTACTAATTAAATTTCAAAATAAGTCTATATTTTTAAAGATATTTATAATATTCAATAAAAAGCTTTAACCTTCAAATGACCTTCATATGACGTCATTACATACAGATCCCCCAGCCATAATAAAAAAAAAGAAAAAAGTGCAAAGACAATTTTGACAATGAACTTGGCATTAGGGATGGTGGAAGGTGGAAGTGAAAAAATATCGATATAGGTAATATTTCTAAGAAAAAAATGGGACGAAATGGGATGATGACTAAGTAATGGATTCTAATTTTAAGGTATTGTAAAACATAAAAAATAGCAAAATAAACCCCTACGCGAAATTTTGGCTCGATTTGACGAATTTTACGATGATTTTTAAGACTCAAAAGTTGGAAAAAATCCAAATGCTCCAGTGACCAAAATAGTTTCGAATATTAAAATCCATACGTAATTACAAAAAAATGTTTTGGAAAAATTATTGTAAAAACATCTATCGATATATCAGAGTATTTAATATCGCCCGAAAAATATCGATGAACTTATCTCGTAATTTTTTCCACATCCCTACTATTAAATGTTTGTAAATAGAAATAAAGTATGCACATATTTTCACAATGTTTATTATGTTATCCTGCAAATTTATCAGTCCACAAGCAATCGTTACAATTTCATCCATGTAGCCTACATCCAAAATAGACACAATATATACAATACATTTCGCAATTTGGGTAAATTGGGCGTGTTTTTACAAAGTTTTTCAGCTGAGTTTCCACTGGTAAGCATTTTTATTATAATTTTACCACCTCAAAAATTATTGCGGCAAATTAAGAAGGTAGGTTAGAACCGTCACAACTGGATTAAATAAATAAAATAGAAGAAATATTAACTATAACTTATTTGTTTACAAACAACCATAAAATCATTATGACAGGTAATGACACTTGGCCGTTCTTTTTCTATAAGTAGATGGCAAAGGTTTTCCTTCTTAAACTTTCATGCCACTAATGACGTCATTCCGGTTGACCATATCTGCTCGACAAATATATTTATAAAAAAATAAATACGGGACCAAATGTTAAAATATTCAAATTAGTTTCTTAAATTTGCCTAATCTGTAGTAAAAAAAAATAAAAAAAATACCTTTTATTTTTTAACCAAAGCCAATTGACATGTTTTAATTTTTTACAAGGTACCTAAAATCGAAAACCATTTCGCGCGAAACAAAACACTGCACACTCACGTAAAGGTGCTCCCTCACCAGGAGCATTCACGTGTACTGTAACATTATAGATTCGTCTTTGAGCATTACATTACAATAATACCTCCCTGACTGACGAGCATTCGCGAACTTCACTGATGTATGCCCGTTTTGTATCATTACAAGGTGCGCATTGGAATGCTCGGTTCTTCTCCATCACTGATGTAATGCTCAAATCTGTAACGTTACATTACACGTGAATGCTCCCGGTGAGGGAACGCCTTAAGAGTTTAGGTACCGCACGCGGCACGAGCACACTGAAGACATGCGCGCGCAGCCGTACACACACACACACACGCGCTTGATGATACGCTGCGGCGGCGGCAGCAAGCGGCGTCTCGTCTTTCGTATTTTTGATGTGGAACACTTTAATGCGAGCGAGACGATGGGAAACGAGGAATGCGGGACGTCCGGGACGGCTTAGACGATTTCCGGGACTATTTTATTAAATATTGCAATGCGGGATTACATTGGTCATTCCGGGACCGTCCCGCAGAATGCGGGATGGTTGGCCGCCTTATTTTATGTTACGTCAATCACCATCTGTCTGCCATAGTCTCCCGCGTATGACTGAAATGCGTTGGCCCTAAAAGTGTATTTTTAGGGCCAACCAACTGGCGTCATTTCATAGTGACTTTGACCGGGTCCTTACGCTAGTAATATAATAAGTCTATGGTTTTCAAACTTAAGTTGTATTTATTTATCTACAAAGGGTAAGAACTGCTTCCATGTTGAAGGCTGAATGAAACCGCATTTCACCCGGCTCCTCAACTATGTAACTAACTAAACCATTAATATGGGAAGTACGTCCAAAATGACATACTATTTTTATTTGTCGCTATATCTTTCTAAATAAAGTCATTACAATCATTCTTTCATCATTAAAATCATCTTTAGTTATTTGCCTTAAAGTAATTAAAACTTAAAAATGAATTGACTGATTGATTGATTTTTGCTCTATCAACGAAAAGTCGAAAAACCATTTTGTCCATATAGTACGGGCAAAATGACATAATAGTTATGCACAAAATGACAAAATAAAAAAAGTTGCCCAAAGGTCACAAATAAAATTTTTGGTCTTCCTAGAAACATCAGCACGTGATGCATGAGCCATTGCATGTATTTTAACCAGCCTTGTCTAGCTAGGGAACGCAAAAAGTTAAATTTAGTTACAGTAACAATAAATACGAGCACAAACATCGTCGTTCGCTTTTTGCATAGATTCAGGACTACGTTTGACGTTCAGATTTCCTTTTTTAGTTGCGCAACTTGCGCAGCATATTATTTCTAAATGAAAATTAAAACTTCCTAAATCTGTATGGGCAAACTATACCTATGTCATTTTGTCCGGAGTAAAAGTATGTCATTTTGTCCAATAATACGTGACATGAATAAAGAGTTAAGAATTAACTGATAACAACTATTATTGAATATTAATTGAATACATATCGCAACATTAAGCTACAACTCATCGATTTAAGTTACAATATTGAAAGAAAACAACGTAAAACCTATCAAAAGTGTTGTGATAGTAATGAGAATAAAAAGTTGTAAGAGGCAAAAAACACATTTGTACCAGTCCCTCTGGCGATAAAATTTTGACAGGATTGCTAAAATGGCTAACTTTACGTGATACGATGTCAAACACCTCGTTTCTGGCCGCCAATTTCGAATAAACTGCAGTGTGTCATTTTACCCATGTATGTCATTTTGTACGTACTTCCCCTATTCATTCTGTTACTTAGCTTTTAACTACATGTTGCATGGTAAACGACAAACCAATTATATATTTGGTTTTAATGGGGAAGGCAACTGTCAAAATGGCGCTGCGTACGCTTGTTCCACGAGGGCTATGAAAACAAAGGACTTTTACTTAATAAAATAGTTTTTTCGGCTTTAAAATGATTGAATTCTGTGTAATAGGGTTTAAAAATGTTGACACTTACAAATTTCCGAAAAATCGGGATATAGAAAAAATTGATAAATTCTGTAAGAATAAAAACGTCTTAATTTGGCTTTAAATTCCGGCATTTGCATTGTAGAATAGTCTTTTATATCCATTTTGGGTCAATGGGTCTATTCGGTAAAAAAAATCCACAAAATAAATACCTATTTTCCCATACATTTTGTTCTAAACGTCTACTGTCTTAGGAACAAGCGTACGCAGCGACATCGTTGCCAACCCCATTAACTTGAAACCGACATACGATTAAAATAGATACATGTCACAGGTGTGACAACTTGACAATACACTTAATAAAGTAATAATAGACAATAATAAAATCCAGGACTTAGTAAGGAGGTTTATATATCATTCTCCCCGTCTATGTCTTCTTCTCCTACCACAAAGTCATGTAGGCGAGAAGGTAGCCGGCGATTCCTCCTGGGTCTTCCGAGGGCAGATGTTTCATCCCTTATTCCATCTCCATGTGTGTCGGTCGGAAGATTTATTTGTTGAGGTCGATCTGAAATAGGGCCATCCGGATCCACCAAAGAGTCGGAAGCATCTTCAAATGATTCTTCGTGGATATTAATCGAAGAATGAGAATCACTCGGAAGTGGAGCTAATTGTCTATTGGACACTGTACTCTCCGTACCATTTGACCTTCCAATTATCGAATAGTAAGGGTTGTAGTCCAAAAGTTCAGCTTCCTCCACTAAGGGGTCGTTTTTCGAGCGAACGTTGTTTTTAACGAGCACTGGTCCTGGCGCTAGCCATGTAGGCATCGATTCACCATTAGGCGATCTTCGTGGGTAATTAAATAATCTCTCATGTGGAGTCGCATTTATAGACGTGCAAAGGAGCGAACGGATAGAGTAAAGAGCGTTCTTCAAGACTCGCTCCCAGTATTCTACCGCCATGTTGTTGGAACGCAAGCTGAGTTGTACCGCACGCCACAGTGTTCCATTTAGACGCTCCACTTGGCCATTACCCCGTGGATTGTACGGAGTAGTTCGGGAAGAAGCAATTCCGTTAGCTCTCAAGAAACTTTTTAGTTCTTCGGACATAAAAGAGCTCCCTCTGTCGCTATGGATGTACAGCGGTTGACCAAACATACTAAAAATGTCTCGTAAGCATTTGATGATCGTTGCAGATGACATGTCTCTACAGGGGTAAGCCCACGGAAATCGGCTGTACTCGTCAATTACGGTGAGTAGATACTTATTGTCTGTATTTGAAGGAAGAGGTCCTTTAAAATCCAAATTCAGTCTCTCAAAGGGGGCCAGTGCTTTTATTAGCTGTCCTTTTGTCGTCATGAAGCGAGGTTTTAGTTTAGCACATACTCTACAAGCAGTCGTCATAGTCTTTATGTCGTTGATCGAGTACGGTAGGTTCTTAGAGCGTACCCAATTCTCGTTATACCAGGGTGACATAGTAGAGCATGTAACTCATACAATTTATTAACATTCATGAGTGCTCTAGATAGCGCATCTGGGTCAATTTCAACAAGTCGTGTTTTTTCTTTCATTTCGGTTGATTATTTTATTATAAAGTTTTTTTAAATTTTATCCGTGGTTTACTGTATTTCTTTATATTCTTAATGCACATCTTTAACACCATCAACATTTCTTGACAGACTTTTGAGATATTTTTGTTTAATAATTTGATGTCACCGAAATGAAATATTCGTTCACCGAAATGAAATAACTAAGTACCGAAATGAAAGAATCTATCCACCGCAATCAGAATCAACCGAAGCAGGGTGTACGTATACGGAATTATACAAGGTGGTTCAATATTCCTCCTATGATCCCCGAGTATTGTAGATAGAATACCTACCAAACATGCATACGACCACGTAAAAACCATCACATAGCTGAGAAATTGAGCTTTTTATTTTTTAGTACGGAAAATGGTAATGTAACAATCCTAGACGCAGATGGGTACCTACAGGCCTTAGAAACACATTCGAATATTTTGAGAAGTCACCTAACCCGGATTTTCACCGAAATGAAATATTAATAAACCGAAATGATAAAACAATCCACCGACATGAAACAATTATACACCGAAATTCTTATCACTCACCGAAATGATATCTATATTTTTTCATTTCGGTTAGTTTTTTATCATTTCGGTTGACAGATTAGTCCACCGAACCAACCGAAATGAAAACACTGAAATGAAAATCAAGGACATAAATTATCAATACAAGAAAACTATCAATTATTGGATATAATTATTAATGCACCAATAAACGTTAAGCAATTAGCACACTCATGAATATTTCATTAAATTTTCTAGCTTATTGAAAGGCAACTTATACCTATACATGGAAATGAAAGGAAAGTTGTCCCATGACCACCGAACAGCAATACTTATTTTTTTGGCGGGAACCACAGGCATACGGCGCACGTTCTTCTACAACAAGCACTTAGGGGGTACTTATACGCAAGTTTTAAGCGTATGAGGAGGGAGGTAGAGTTGTTCTATGCAAAAATATGCCTCATAAACTTTAGGACACCGAAATGAATAGACTTTCTGGGACACATGCGTTTACTCATACCAGTTATTAAACTGGGTAGATATAATTATAAAATTACTTTGTGATAATACCCTCACTATTTAAGATTAAAATAAAAGTAACCACACATCTAAATAATCAATAGTTTTTGTTGTGCGAGGGAACTTACACTGAAAAAGGTGTTCTAGACAGCTACCGAAATGAGAAAATCGGGGCTTCACCATTATTTTTTCCTGACTAAATGCAATTCAATTAAAAAGATATGGATTGCCTCTTATAGGCAACAACCTCTTCTACACAGAAAAAAATATAAGAACTTAAAGTACCGTTCTACACTACCGATTTCATCCGCGCCGCGTAAATTTTGCATCTGAGAAATCCACCCATCTGCAGCAGTATTTTGGGTGCCGGGTCGATATATGATATCATATTTATAACAGGAGAGCTCTAGGCGCCAGCGTTGTATCTTTCCGATTAGGAAATGTCGCCATTTTCTTAGACTTTCCACAATGGCGTAAGCCTCTTTCTCGACCGATGGGTGTTTACGCTCAGCATACGATAGTGTCCTGGAGAAAAACGCCACAGGTCGACCCTTTTGAGAAAGCGTAGCAGCTATCGCGTACTCTGAGGCGTCCGTTTCTACAGTTAGTATTTCATCTCCATCAATCGCTACCAATGAAGCTTTACTTATGTCTGATTTTAGTTGCTCAAACTGGCTTATATCACTGACCGTTAAAGGAAATCTGCTTACGTTCGTTAAAGGCTGTAGTTTACTTGAAAAGTCCTTCACCCATTTCGCATAATGGGCAAACAGCCCTAGAGCCCGTTTCAGTTCAGCAGTGTTCGTGGGGACTGGTAGCTGTAGCAGTGGCTGGAGTCGTTCTTTGTCTGGCTCGATGGTATTATTCTTAATAGTATAACCAAGCAAACTTATAGTCTCCTGAGAAAATTTACATTTTTGATCATTTAATGTCAAATTATACTTTTTTGCAGCAGCTTGAAAATTAAGAAGGTTCTGATCGTGATCGTTTTTATCTTTTCCGCAAACAGTGACATCGTCAAGGTAAGTAAATGTCCCTTTTAACTTTTCTTTTTCTATTATAAATTCGAGCGAACGTTGTCTACTCTTGAAGCAATCTTTCCCGGATTCTCAGCGACAGTATTCCCGAAATAAAAGCACCTCTTATAGCTTCGTCTTCATGCGTTGTAGCAGTGACAGCTTCAAAGTTACAATCACGGGCCAGAAGTCTGAGTGACCGCCCGTAATCGGATATAGATTCGTCAGGCTTCTGCTTTCGCATAGCTAGCAAGTGGCGGGCCAGTATTATGTTCTTTGGCTTAAGATACATTTTATCAAGTACTTCCACTGCATCATCATAAGTGGAATAATCACGAACGTGTGGAAAAATATGTGCTGACAAATGATTCATCAAAAGTTTAAGCTTTAAAATATCGGTACCGTTAGGAATCTCCTCGAGTATGAAATTGTTAAAAGTATGTTTCCAAAGGGTCCACTTTAGGTCCGCTTCTGTTGCGGTGGGCTCCACGTCAAACTTCTCGGGGCGGAGGTACCTTGCCACATTAGGCACGAGTTTCGTTTCCGTGTCGGGCGTAATAACTTATGTTTTCGTATCGGACATAACACAAGTTAATTAAATTGTTGCATAGTAAAAGACAAACCAATTATATATTTGGTTTTAATTGACTTGAAACCGACATACGATTAAAAAAGATACATGTCACAGGTGTCACAACTTGACAATACACTAAATAAAGTAATAATAGACAATAATAAAATCCAGCACTTAGTAAGGAGGTTTATATATCACTACAGCCTGTCGATTCTGTAACCAAACTAGCGTCTCACTTCGAACCTCACTTTCACGTAAATTTGATATTTAAAATTAGCTGAATATAAGCTATTTTACCGATTGCAAAAGGTTTTAGGCAGCTACCGTAGCTAACTTAAATCTTTTGTAATTAGAAAAACAGCCTATCATTATCTTATTTATGATTTAAAATTTCCGCTAAGTGAAGTGAGGTTCAAAGTGAGATGCGAGTTTGTTACAGAATCGACAGGCAGGAGAAAGATCATAACTTGATACAAAAGGATCACGCGTTGATGTCTTTTGTATTAAATCTTTGAACTAAAAACACTTTTTGGCAAAAAATAAAACTGTAATTACTTTATTATTACCTAAATATATGTATAATTCGGTTCTTTACATTAGTAGTCTCAACACTGTAGCGGTGTTGTCAACTCCAGCAAAAGTGTTAAAAACTGCAATGAATAGGAACATATCCATGCAGGTAAATGTACCTCCGGCAATGGGGTTGGCAACGCAAAGCTAATTGTAGATGTCGCTGCGTACGCTTGTTCCTAAAACAGTAGACGTTCAGAACAAAATGTATGGGAAAATAGGTATTTATTTTGTGGTATTTTGTTAATGAACAAGAGCCATTGACCCAAAATGGATATAAAAGACTATTCTACAATGCAAATACCGCAATTTAAAGCCAAATTAAGGCGTTTTTATTCTTACAAAATTCATCAGTTTTTTCTATATCCAGATTTTTTGGAAATATGTAAGTGCCAACATTTTTAAAGCCTATTACACAAAATTTAATCATTTTAAAACTAAAAAAACGATTTTGTTAAGTAAAAGTCCTTTGTTTTCATAGTTTTCGTGGAACAAGCGTACGCAGCGCCATTTTGACAGTTGCCTTCCCCATTGTGTTACCACTGTGCGATTGAGCTCCTTGGTCCTCCTCCTCGCTTCACTGGAGTAGGGTTACCTCACTAAGACGATTTATTTATTTAGCGGTAGAGCTTGTTTTGCTAGGGGACTTTCATTAATACTAAGCATAAATAGTGGCTGAGAGTCGCGAATGGGTTTTTAACAAAAATAATATTAGTAAATTTAAAAAAGAAGTTCAAAATTTAAATTGGGACGACATCATAACACCAACAAATAGCGTAAACGATAACTATAACAATTTCACAGATAGTCTTCATTTAATACTTAGTAAATGCATTCCGAAAATACATATAAAACTGAAACCTGTTTTTAAATCAAACACTTATTTAACAAAGGGAATTAAAATATCATGTCACAAAAAAAGATTACTAAGAATGTTAAACTCACAGACAAAAAATAAAATCTTACAAAACCATTACAAAAACTATACGAAAATTTAAAAAAAAGGAGTGGTACGATCGAGAAAAAATATGAATATACGAAAATCTTAAAAATCGGAAAATAAAATAAAAACAACTTGGCAGATAATACATGACGTAACCAATAAAAAACCGATAAAAAGAAGGGAAAATATACAAATAAAAGTTAATAATGAAATCGTCGCTGACCCTAAATTAATAGGAGAAAAGACAGATCTTAACAATTACCGTCCGATAGCACTGTTATCAACTTCATCTAAAATATTAGAAGCAGCAATTGGAAAGCGACTCTACTCTTTTTATGAAAAATAAAATATTCAATAAAAGCCAACACGGTTTCCGTAAAAAATATTCAACGACATTAGCTGTTTATAGGTATTTGAAAAAAAATCTAGATATAATAAATACTAAAAAATATGCCATTGGATTGCTACTTGATATGAGTAAGGCATATGATAGAGTTCGATACAAAATACTTCTAGATAAATTATATGAAACGGGAATAAGGGCGAGTGGCGCACAAATGGTTTCATTCATTTTTAAACAGTCGATCACAACTAGTTGAAATTGAAAACATAGACCCTAATACAGGTGAAATTCAAAAAATTCGATCAGCTCAAACTATTTTGACCGGATCCATTCCTCAAGGAAGTGTTCTTGGATGTCTTCTGTTTTTAGTATACATCAATGATCTCCCGAAACAAATAGATGATCATTGCATACTGTTCGCGGATGACATCTCTGTCACCTTTCCTTGTACTGTACTGCACATCTGAACTAACAAATAAATTAGATAATACTTAAACAAAAATAAATATCTAGCTCATGCTACACAATTTAGAACGAAATTTTAATAAAACAAAAATAACACAATTTAAACCTTATCAAAAAATTCCACTACAAATTAATTATAAATATAATGACATCAAATTAGAACCCGTAGAATCTGCGACTATCCTAGGAATCGATATAGATACTCATATTAACTGGCAATCTCATGTCCAGAAGCTAAGAGGGAAATTGTCATCATTTACCTACGCTCTGTACCAGTTAAAAAAGTAACAGATTTTAAAACCGCATTAACGGCATACTATGCATACGTACATTCAAGACTTACTTACGGTGTGATTTTGTGGGGAAATTGTTCGGAAATTCAAAGCGTTTTTGTTCTACAAAAGAAATGTGTTAGGATTTTAACTAACATCCATCAAACGGAATCGTGCAGGCCACATTTCAAAAATCATGCCATATAAACGTTAACATCCATTTAAATATTAGAATGCTGTAGATTTGTAAGAAAACACGACGACTTATTTTCTCCAGTAAAACACGTAGCAAAAAGAAAAACCGCGATGCAAATAAGCTGAAAATACATTCTTCAACAATGAAACTTGTGACTTCAGGCCCACACGCAATGACCATAAAAATATATAACCATATACCAAATAACATAAAAGAAATTAAAGAAACAACAAAATTTGTAACAACATTAAAAATTAAAAATTAAGCATGCCTTAGTTTTCTTCTGTGCTAGGAATCGCCTCTCTCAAAACAATTGCTAGAAGCTTGACAATGAGCAGCCCATAGACATAGAAAAATTTTCGCTATGGAGCAGCCAGTACCCAAAAAACCGGCCAAGTGCGTGTCGGGCCACGCGCAGTAGGGTTCCGTAGGTACATTATATACCATACCATATATTAATAGCGCTATCATTTTTCGTCTGAAAAAATAACTTTGTTTTTCACAGTGTTTGTATGAATGACAAAGTTATATTTGCGGTTTTGGAAAATGTACTATATCTCAAAAACTAATTACTGTATCTCGTTCAAACCAATTTTCGTTGAAAGTTTTTATTAAGATCTATAGCATATATTTTTTTTAGATTTTTCACCCTCTTACTTTAAAAGTTAAAGGGGGGGGGACACACATTTTACCACTTTGGCGGCAGATATCTTTCAAACGGTTGACTTTGAAAAAAAATAGTCTTAGGAACCTCAATGATATTTTTAAAGACCTATCTATAGACACCCCACAAGTATTGGTTTGATGAAAAAAAATATTTTCAGTTTCAGTTCCATGTATGGGGAGCCCCCCCTTAATCTTTTATTTTATTTATTTTTGTGTAAAAATCGTAAAGCGGTTTACAGAATACACCTACTTACCAAGTTTCAACTATGTAGTCTTAATACTTTTGGAATAAAGTGGCTGTGACATACGGACGGACAGACAGACAGACAGACAGACAGACAGACAGACAGACAGACAGACAGACAGACAGACAGACAGACAGACAGACAGACAGACAGACAGACATGACGAATCTATAAGGGTTCCGTTTTTTGCCATTTTGGCTACGGAACCCTAAAAATCGTGATCGCTTTCATTCTCTGTAAGGAAAGAGTGCTGAACAGTGAATTACTCTCATACCTAAAGGACAAGTAACCTCCTCTGTAACCGTAAATATGACTTTCAGCAGGGACGATCGACTGGGGATGTTTTGTTGTTGTATGAGACGCACTGCTCGGGTGAGGCCATTGAGATGCACTGCAGAGCACTGTGCCGGTTGACATCTCAAAGGCCTCTGACAGGTTCTGGTCTGGCAGGCAAGTCTGCTGAGCAAGCTTCTTGCGTACAGCTACTGTGTGTCAATTTTTCGATGCACATCTTTGACCTACTAATATCAGGAATTAGTAAGTTGTTGAGGCAGGATATCTCACCATATAGGTTATTCAGCGAAAAGGGAAATACTTCTGCCGAGCTAGCTGTCTGTGCTCGGCTCGGGGACCTCGCACCAACAGCTGTTCAGTTTTGGAATTTTTATTTATGCGAAGCGCGTAGAAAACTTTGATATCCTGAGTCAAGTCCCTATATATAATATATGTTTGCTTGACGTAGTGCGAAGTCACGCCTGCATAATGTTTATAATTTGTACTTTTCGCTGATCTTGTATTCTTTGTAATTCGTAAATTACTTATGTATTATCAATACGCAGTTACATACGTTATTGATGTGATCTGTGTATGCTGATAAGAGTAGTGTCACGATGAGATACCAGTCAAGTGCAAGAGCTGGCGGCGGCGTCACGTTAGTCATGAAGTTAATGAGAGGTCATGATCAACAGATCGAAGTTAAAGTCATGTTATACAGTGTGGAAACAGCAACCTGATCAAATCAATTGTAGCACTTCCATAACCCAGACGTACCTGTTTATAGGAAGGGGTCTCTCGCTGCCCAGCATCATCGATGCGATGCTGAACAGTTGAAGATCATGGCAGGCGGCCAGTCTGTGAGGATGTCATACTCCAGAAGGAAATAGTAGAAAGGGTCCGCAAAGAGGACCCTCAACCACGCGGCTCTTCTCCGATGCAGACGGACAGGGGTTAGAAAAGAAGGCGTCGCTACGCGAACTACATCGCTCCTTAAATGAGACCAAGTGGGCTGTGGAGGGTGACCCTTTTCCTACTTTGCACGGTCTCAATCGTCTAGGGAGTGACTAATCTTACTCGGCCATATCTTGACCGCGAGGAGGCCCGAATGACCAAGCCAGCCACCGGGCTTAATGAGAAGATTCGAGTTCCTGTAGACCAGAGATTCTCAAACTATTTTGGGCAAGAGACTTCTTTTCCAAAATACCTCAGAAACTTAAAAATCCCATCACAAGTATAATTTAAAATTATTCGTTTTCTAGCTTCCACCCGCAAGTTTTATCGCGTGGGTATTCGGAAAAAATCCCTAGGGAATCTTTGACCGGAAAAAAAGTATCCTATGTTTTATCCAGGCTATTAATAAACTATCCATGTGTCAAATTCCATTCAGCCGTTTTTGCGTGATTGAGGAACAAACATCCAAACCCACAAACTTTCACATTTATAATATTAAGTAGGATGTCGACCCCTGGGAAACTGATTTCGACCCCAAGGGGTCCAATTTCAGCTACTTTGGGAATTCCTGCTCTAGGCCAATCAGCGGCGAGAGAGCAAGTGCCGAAGTTTTTAGTAGGTAATGTGGGTATTCCCCCCTGCCGAGATCCCATCGACCCACTAGGGCTGGCTAGGATCACCAAAGGCCTAGGTTGTTCACGGTAAAAAGGAGTATTTTCAACCTGACTTCTAGTTTGCTAAGAAAGTCTAACCTTGCATGGAATGGAACATTGCAGCTACCTTTGGAAGGGCTCAGCGAGTTGCTGCGCTGGTCACGGTGTAAATATAGAAAGAGTCAAGAGGTTCATTAGCAACAAAAAAATGTTGATAGCTAACAGTGGCGAGGAGTCAAAATATGGCAAAGGTAAACCGGACTAATAATTTCTCCAAAAATTCTCTTAACTGTATGGTGGATTGCTGGGGTTGATTTCTAAAAGGGAAGCCGATAAGAATCGACATGTATGGACCCTTCGCCACTGATAGCTAAGTCTCCGTCCGAGAGAACACTGAATGAGATTAAAAACAACGATAATATTAGCTAATTATTTCTTCCACTTAGTCCAGGCCTTACGACAAAAAATGGCAACATAACTTTGCTGTTCCTTTCTCTATCAAAAGTTTAAGTATGAATATTACTCACCAAGGCTTAGGAATTTATTTCGCGAATAAAATGATAACCGCTATTACAATACATAATATTGCCGAAATGTTTTTGACGCGAATACTATTGTAATGGCTTTAGCCATAATAGTCTCTGAATTATATTTCTACTAATAGATGGTTATCATTTTATTCGCGTAAACTTAAATATTGTTATAAAGTGCGAATATTATTGCATTATTTTATAACCTTTCTGTTTATAGAGAAAAAAAATACAAAAAAATATGGTAGGTGGATAGATGTCTGTAGTTCTCAAAAATTCAATAAACGGAAAAAAATGATTATAGCCATTATCATTTTATTCCCCGGGGACGGCGATATCTACACTATCGCATTGGGTAAACACCTGTAATGGAGTAATTTTTTTCTATGCTGTAATGATAGCTTCTAATGTGGTTCAATAAATAAATAAAATAAACAAATATTTTAATACCCCTCATTATATAGTACAGTTGCATAAATAACTACCTATATATTATTGTAAAATAATGTAATTATGTAAGCATGATGAAAGTTAAATTAGCTTTATGAAATAATGGAGAGACAAATAAAACCACAATAATTAAATAAATAAAAGGTACCTATTTTTATTTGCTTATTTTATGAAATAAAACACTTTTTAACGGGGGACGGTCAGTCCCCCGTGACCACGGCAGCTATAAAGGTGCCGAAACGTCGGGAAAACCAAAAATCAAACCAAATACCAACTAAATACCAAAGTACATTCAATAAAACCGCGCTAGTATCCGTTAAAAAGTGTTTTATTTCTTGTCTAGTGAGCACGTAAGCTTGAGAAGTTGCTTATTTTAGTTTGAGACTGTTGCGTTGGTTTCCTTTCCTCGTTCGTATTTTATCGTCTCTTGGAAATAGACCAGCACATGAACAGGCTGAAGAACATTGCCACAAACTGAAAAAGAGAAAACATAATTATTAAACGTACATACAAAATTAAACATACAAAAAACAATGAGGGCTTTTCAAAGTGACATTTAAAAAAATAAAAATAGCAACTATTTGCCTCACTAGACGGCGTTGATGGATAGAGAAGTGTCAAAATTGGCTTTTAAATATAAACGGCCTGTACCAAAGAGGCAAGTGAGCGCTCATTGGCTGACATCTGCCTAGGAGAAATATTTTACATTACATCTGCCTGCCTAGCTGAGTACTCGTCAAAGCTTAGTAATAAAAAACCGGTCAAGAGCCAGTCGGACTCGCGCACTATGGTTCCGTACCATCATAATTGCACCATTAAACCACACTGCAGAGTAGATTAATAAAATTAGTATTGCAGTTTTAGGTCAGCGCCATCTCTTGACCGATAGTGGAACTAATGTTAACTTTTTTAGAAATTTGATAATTTCTAAAAAAGTGTGCTATATTGAGACATAATTTTATTTTTCCTGTAATCTTTATATAAACTGCTATCACATAGAATTATTTCAGATTTTTCTCTTTGCAAACTTCTTTCTTTTCTTCTTTTCTTTTCTTTCTTTTCTTTGCAAGGGGGGAACGGTATTTTTTTTACATTTTTCATCATAAGTCGAAAACTATGCGGTCTAGAAAAAAAAAAAAAATGATTAAAAACGTGCAAACGGCGTTCTTTCATATGATACCCCACATGTCCTAGTAGCCCCACTTCAAATTTTTAAGACCCCTTTTCAGGCCCTGCTGTAAAACAGATATTTATTTTTTTATTTATTTCTTATTTGCAAAATAGGTAGTTGGGCAAATGTCATCTTAAACTATTCCAAATTTCAAGTTGATACCATTAGTAGTTCTCGAGATATCCAGCTGCGACAGACAGCCAGACAGAGTAGATAGACAGACAGACAGACTGAGTCACACCATAAGGGTTCCTTTTTTACCATTTTTGTACGGAACCCTAAAAACACATTGACATATACATTTTTACCAACACCATCTATTGAGCCTACAGTTTGTCATGTGAAAAGCCCTTTACCGTTGGTACTTTTTTTGTTCTGTGGTACCGTAGTACCGTAGGCCTATAACTATTCTATGCTACGGGTATATTTTCTTTGGGGAATTAATTGGGTGATTGGAAATAATAAAAGGCGACTGTATGGGATTAAGCGTTCATGGCGGAATTTGACAGACTGATCATACTCGATCACGTTTGTTAAGCAACGCTCGGTCCGGTCAGGTGTCGAATGGATGACCGTCAAAGTGGCATTACAACTGAGCGCTTCCGTGCTTCGGAGGGCACGTTAAACCGTCGGTCCCGGCTGTTGTCGTCTGATAACAATCGTTAACCCAAGTTAGAGGCCTTACAGGCGGCTTGATAAACTCTAACACCAGAGGTGGCCTCTAATCCTCATTAGATAAGAAGAAGTTAATGGGATACTTAAATACTAAACATGGCACAGGGTTATTTTTGGGCGACTAAATAACTAAACGGGCGACAAACTGTGGATTACAAAAATTACGTAAAACGGGCGACTACATGTGGGAGATAAATAATTTAAGTAAGCAGTGAAAATTTTAAATGAGTGACAAAAAATAATGATTGGGCAACTATTATAACGAGTAGGTAACTATATATAACTGATTTAAGCTGCCCAACATGGTATTTGTCATCTCAATTAGAATAATAGTCACCTTTTTTAAATAAAATATGTTTTAAATGTTTTGTGTGCCTTAAGATTGTCGCCCAAATAGTAATTTGGTCGCCCGTTCTGAATAATTGTTACTCAATTTGTATTTAAAAGTCACCCATTTTCAACATTTGTAGTCGCCCTCCGTCCGTCGCCTACTTAGTATTTCAGTACGCTATATTCAGTATTTTTGATACCCAAAATGGGAATTTATTTTTAAATTTGATATTTTTGCATTCACAATACTATTTATATACAATACTAAATAATATACTAGAAAAAATACGACTCGCACCAGATCAATACTCAGACGGGAATTGAATGTCCAATGCTCTGACCACTTAGTACTGGGAATTTATTGTTACCCGATAAAATACTACCCTTTTCTTGGCCCGCGTAGGCCAGTAGAATTAGAATTGAAATCGGATTTAATTCCTACAAAAGGTTTTATAGTTTGAACAGCTTCATTTGTGCCAAATATGACTGTCCTAGGTTCCCCTCAATCTAATTAACGCAACGGACGCCCTCAATCTGTAATAGTACATTATGATATAAGTGCGGTACGTTGAAAATTACAGCCGAGGCGATATTGCTAGCCCGAGCCGCAGGCGAGGGCTACAAGAAAGCAGAGGCTGTAATTATCAAAGCGCACGTATGTCATACGACGTTTTATAACATATTTGCGAGGAAATAAATAAAACTCGGACTTTGCACCTTTGCTTGTTTTCCATATGATTAAATTTTGATACGCTTGTAAGTATCTTATCGGTCAATTTTTCGGGAAAGAGGCTTAGAGTAGCCTTTTTCGCTGCCACTGAGACTTCTGGCGGTGTTGAATTAATAAATTCATCACTACTTGACGACATTTTCAAATAAAAACAATACAGCAAAAAAAAATTAAATTAGCAATGCGCGCGCATCAGCGCTTTTTTTAAGGCAAAGGCATAAAAACAGCCAGTATTACTAATAAAGTAAATTAATATTTTTGTGTTTTTGTTACAGATAAATTGTTGTAATTTATTGTCAACATTAATTAAATTGAATAATTAAATAGTATTTATTATATTTTATCTCCCAAAGTTAATTTTATCCATAAAATGTTGACCTCTTTTTCTGACATAAAAACTCTTTGCTGAGATTTAAAAAAGTACCGTTCGTTTTAGACGAAGTATCTTGATAAACCGTGCGGTAATGTAAAGTAAAACGCACGGTTTAATCAAGGAAACCGTGCGTTTTACTTTACATTACCGCACAAGTTCGTAATGAGATACAATACGATATTGAAATTGGTGTAATAAGAGACCCTTTACGAGCAAATATGTTATAAAATTACTTTTTGCCACCAGCTCACCACTCTCGAGTGCAGTATTGCATGCAGCTTGCGCGAGTTACTTGCACGGATGATTCGCGACTTCGCGTTGGTTTATGCCGGAGTTGCTAGACCCAGTCACGTCTTTCCACGCCTCAACATGCGCGGGCTACTTGCAAGTCACCGTGTACAAGCATCAATTGTAATTTGTAGAGGAAATATTTTTTACAGAAAATTATAATCATTCTTTACGTTTTTACAATGGGGAATGTCCGAAAAAAATAAAAATGGCTGAATATTTTTTTATAGGTAGGAATAAGCTCCCTTGGTTTTAGAAAAAAGTTTTAGAATTTTCGGTTGCGTCAAAATTTTTTAATAAATTAAAGTCTCTTCGACGTCACAAATGTACAAAAGTAACAGCAGAATGGCGATTATACCTTTGCCACCACCTGCCACAACAACAGCAAGTATTAAAAAAAAAGTTTTGACATTTTGTATTGAAAATTTTTTTAATAGCATGTTGTGGTTATGACAGGTGGTGGCAAAGGTATAATCTCAATTCTGCTGTTACTTTCGTATATTTGTGAAGTCGAAGTGACTTTATTTTTTATTTTTATTTATACGCACCCGAAAATTCTGAAACTTTTTTTTATTACTAAGGGAGCTTATTCCTACCTTTAAAAAAATATTCAGCCAAATTGATTTTTTTCGGACATTCCCCATTACATACCTCAATAATGCTAACGGTGATGAGTATCCCGCCAATAGCCTCCGCGAACGACTCGAAGTAGCTGCCGAGTGCGTCTCCGCATCCGGTGGTGAAGGCGTCCTCTAGAGCGCAGGTGGCGGTTCCGGACGCCGGCTCCGGACAACAGCTGGCCGGCAAGTCCCCTCTATACGACCCCGGACCGGTCGTGCCGCAGCATCTGAACTGTAACCGATAAATAATGAAAAACACTTTCATGCAGGACTTACGCATCCTTCGTGAGATGATGTTGCCAGACAGCGGGAAGGGTATTAAAATGGCTAATGATGAAGTGGAAATGGTCTAAGTTTTAATCTTTAACATAAGCAAGCCTTATTAACCGCCTATGTGGTCTAATGGTTCACCCATGTAAGATGCAGGGGTCCCAGGTTTGATAACCAGGGGGTACAAATTGGACTCGGTTTGGTTGGTGGTAGGGTTTATTTCAAGTCTGCCTGGCTAGCTACCACCATCTTACCTAAGTCTGACGTCATAATAACAACAAGGTAAATATTAACAAGTAATACCCTATAGAACAGGAGGACTATTACGAAAATAACGTACGCAATTGCGTAACGCAGTCATTTGGCCACGATAGTCTGTACCTACCCCTATGTTATGATGATATATTGATATATATACGAAATTTTATATTGAAGATGGTGATGTTAAAAAGTTGAAGACTCGCTACCCTACTACCGATTTGCTAAGTTGTTTGATAATCTTTTAATCCTAGCTTTTATATAACCTAACACAAACCTAACTATAATCTCTACTTATGGTGATTAACCGCTCGTCGGCTTTAAACCTAACAATGCCTATTTATGAATTGATTAAATGTTTGACCTAAGTTCTGCTTGGTTTTACTTCCTATAACCCTAATCTAATGGTGTGACCGAATATGCTACTGATTTGGCTTTTGTATGTGTGAAAGGGCTCGTGACTTCTAGCGATAGGACCCGGTTGTAAGCGTAGACCCATGTTCTTGAGTACTGCTGTCTGATTGCTAATAAATACTAACTCTACACGCTGAATTTAAATTATCTATGCTCTGTTAATTAATAACCTAAGAATCTATTACCAAATAATGAAAATTACTTCGCTTGATTTTAAATAAAATAGAATTTTATAAAATTATTTTTCTACATTAACCAACCTGAACCCTTTACTATTCTCTTAACTTTGGGAAGTATCTTTGTTTGCTTATCAGCTGAAATAAATGCCTACTCCATTATAAGGAGCGCTATGCCTACCAGCTCTATACCTACTGCTAGTAAAAGTGTGAACTATGCTAAACCTACTACCAATATGATAGTTAATAATTAATTAGGAACTAAATTGAGATATGCAATTGGTTGCTATAAGTGATAAAGGGAAAGTGCGATGTGAACTACGTGATTTCTAAAGATTTAGCTATAAAGGACCTTTTACCGATGCCGAATATTAATTGCTTTCATTTCTGTGGTTATGCTTAACTTGTACTATTATTCATTACTACATTATACGCTGGATTGAACGACCCCTAAAAAGAATAGTCATTTACCTAGCTTCAGAATAAGATTATCAATAAATAGTTAATACTAGTGGTTTATTCCGACGGAATTCCACTCATCATTTCCTATTATAATGTAAAACCCAATACTGAAATTTCTATTATGGAACTTAATTTCTTATTTTTATGAGATAATATTATTGCTAAACCTTAACTTGATATGCGGATGTTATAAGAGTTAAGCAGGAGATATGAGAGTAACACTACAATTTCAAAGTGAGTATAATGCAAGTATCAAATGTTATATCAGTCGAATAATTAATCAGTTGTGGAGAATCATTTATTGCCATCGGATAGTATATTAGTTCGTTACCTATCTTCAAGTTTAATGAGTTTATATTTATGGTAGAAAGTAACCAGTGTGTTTTTCCGGCTAATGGTGATGGCACCACCCCGCCATCACGATAGGTCTCGACACCGGACTGGGACAACCTTCTCCCGGAACAGCCAGTTACTTTCTTACAAGCTTTATTATGTATTAAATATATTAAAGTCCATAGTCTATGTTAGTTTGTATTATTTCCAACTAAAAAGAGGACAAAGCAAAATGCTTTCAAGCGATTTACCAAATTTTCACAATTGAAATATTTCTTTTTCAATGTGATGGCTGATATAAAATTAAATTTAAGTTATTTTTTTTTTCATATATTGAACCAATTCTAAAGTTGACTTACTTTATGTCTCACGAATTCAATCTTACAATCCATGACAAAATTATGGGAATTGGTAAATCTTTTTTGTTCTGAAGGAAAGATTTATTAGAAAAAGGGACAAGATGTATGTACTAAGCAATAAATAACCCTCCTACACTTTACTTTCGCAAATTCTAAGTTTAGCTAAAATACTTCGACGCTGTGTTGTTAAAATGGCATCGAAGGATTTGTTTTAAGATGGAAACAATTTGATGTTAGTTTCTTCCAAATTGAAATGATCAGAAAACCTCCAGATCGCACCTGTGTCGACGCATCAACTGAGCACCAAAAACAAGTATTTTCGCCTGTATTCACTATATTATAACGGTACTGTTAGTGGTAAGAATTTAATGACATTTTCTTTCAGCCACTTCGTCATTTGTAAAATAAAATTTCATCTTAGTGGTTTTTATATGATCTCCACGAATCAACCTGGGAGAAATCATACATACCGGCCCTTCCTAACGACCAAAGATTTATTTCACTTCACAAATTATTAAATAGCTGAGTTATCACAAAGACAAAATAAATCACTATTAATGCGGCTTCACACGACACTTGTGATTACTTGATTTCAAATCTGGTGGTTCATATGACCAACCCAATTCAGAAATTTTACTATTATCATACTTTAGTAATTTACTGATTTATTAAATCGTTTACTTGGCTGGCTTTAGCATGAAAATAATTAATTAACACTCACTTGATTTTCACAATCGACGCCATTTTGTACAACCAAAACTCAACACAACACTGCAGATATTTTAAAAGGTTTACTGAGAATCAAATAGTATCGTGGATTTGCTAAAATACCTTAGTAGATCTATTGATCTGCCGATAAAAACCCTGTCTGAGAGATCTAAAATCATGATTTTCTTTATTTAGGTGATTATCTTTGATCCGCCATTTTGAAAACCAAGCGTCCATTTCGACCATGACAAATTTAACATTTAATTCTTACATAAAAATACCTATTTCTAGCTCAAGTTACGGCAGCCATTTTGTGCGCTCCGAATTGCATTTTTCCTAACTACAAAATATTTCGGCCATTTTGTCGAATCACGCCTAATCGTTACCCCTAGCCAGCTCGCGACGTCTAAACCAGCCTTTTGTCGTCGAAACCCTATATGCTACACTTTTCTGTATAGAAATTTCCAAAAGTCGTTCTCCTATATAAAATATGTTCTTGCCTAGGTTTTGACCTAATCATATTTTCGTTTGATCAACATGGTCGCCTAACCGTTTACACACCTATTTCGCTCTATTAACGTCAACTCGAACCACCTTTCATCACAAAAACCCACCCAATTTTGTGATGCCTACTTAACCTTCGCGATACTAACCTTCATCTATCCTACAAGATTTTACCTGCCTAACCCAGACTAAATGAGAACTTCCTATGCAAATTGTGTGACGCTTACCTCGTCATCCGGAGCCCCGTTACCTGGACAGTTTGAGCAAGCAATACTCCCTGACCACCTAGTGCTTGACCGTGCCGAAGATGGATGGGAAGGAGCCATCTTCGGTCCCTAGCATGAGGTATAGCATAATCATGTACTTAAGGACTTGACCAAGGACCAGAATTACATTCTAACGACCTCATTTCTACGACGTCTGTCATCAGCCACGTCACACATGATTACACTATGTGACTTAACTAGGCAATCAACGAGTTGATGCCCGCTTATGAAGTCACACTCATAAGCTATCAGTTACCTCATTGCCCCCCCAGAAAGTCCATTACGGATCGCCCCAATATGACACAAATTTTCTAGTAATTATTCTAAATAGAATCTCCCTTCCCACATTTTATTTCATTTAAATTGATATTAATTTAATCTGATTTTACTAATTCTGGAATTTACTTGGAACAGCTAGCGTTAATTTTGATGTAACCTTTGCAAATAGAATTATATATTTCAGTCAAGGCTTAATTTTTACCATTTTAAAACCCTGTTTGAAATATTTCCCCAAAGAAAACTTGCCCCGATTGCAAGGCCTAAACAATGGACTTTCCTAAATTCACTAATTTGCTGACTTCTTCATATGTGCTTGAGTATAAAAAGAACTTGTTCTATGGCGCTTCTTACAGAGGGGAGGCAGAGATTCGTCTTCTTCTCGGCAGGTGGAAAAATGAGAGCGAGAATA
Organism: Agriphila geniculea; assembly: GCA_943789525.1. Lineage (NCBI taxonomy): Eukaryota > Metazoa > Arthropoda > Insecta > Lepidoptera > Crambidae > Agriphila > Agriphila geniculea. The sequence goes on along the minus strand of OX038884.1, from coordinate 2,466,327 downwards.
AGCTCGTCGAAGCTTTTATAACCTAACCCCCACCCATTATTTTTTCAAAGCGTCCCCTAGCTACACATAATTCCTAGTATTCTATTGTTTGTATCCTTAATGTGCCCTGTCACAATCTATTTCCCCAAAATGCCGGGAAATTTTCCACTAATTGACTTACAAAAATTGCCTAGTGCATTTAGTCCCCCTAAGTACCTGTAAGATACTTTAAATAAATAAATAAATAAATAAATATATATGTTCTTTTTTTGACAATCACCCTCAAATATTTAAATTACATGAACATTTTACGAATACAAAGATTAGTAATTACCTCCGTATCCAATAACTAATTTTGGTTAATCTAGAATTTACAAAGATCCTCAAGTAAATATATATTATATGACACAAGCAATTTAATCTTTCCTGTGTGTTCGAATAAATCTTTTGGTCTAATCAATTTCGCTAACCTTCAAAGAAGATCCCTTATAATCAATAAATCCGCTATCATACTACTTTTATTATTTACGATTGATGCATGACTCTATTCATAATATTAATTACTCTTTGCGCCACCCATTTATTTATTCTATTTGCCAAAGAACGTTTCGTTACTGGCCAACTTATTTTTTTTTTCATATAATTTCATTACTATGGGTATTTTATGATTTTATACTGGTATCATTTTTTTAAATCTTGGCGCCACCATTCTGAGCTATTATTTGCTGACTCTGAAGTTAACTCCCCCCAGATTCACGCGTTACGATTGGCTAAACACCAACTCAATTCATCTCCTTTTATGGTCACAAAACGCTTTGCAAGCTTACGATTGGCTACCACGAACCTCTCCCTTCATCTCTTGTTTATGGACAAAGAGAATGTAGAACGTTCCGTTTTTCCATATATATATTTTTTTGTCCAATTTTCTTACAACTTTTTACTAGTTATTGTTCTGATTTAATTATTTTCTTATTACAAATATAATCATTCATATTCTTTCTTTACTTTTAATATTAAACTGATTTTACTTTATCTATAATCCAGAACTTAACCGAAAGATTTGCGTTCCGTTACACACTGGTATCACACACATTTATTTGCTCTAGCAAGTATGCTTACAAAACTTCCATTTTTCCAAATTTTAAATGTTATTCTACCTAAACAGTGATTAACTTTAATTATCATTTATTTATTTTGTAATTTTATAATCATTCGTCTCTTTTCTCTTAATTTATTAATGGTATAAATTTCCAAAGATTATTTCTTTTTTTTTTATAGAGTAGACTTTCTCGATGGAATGTCAGTTTTTAGTTCCAAAAACGTCCACCAAATGTCAAATACATTTGTCTATACCAAGTGTCAGACGATCTGTTTATTATTGTTGAAACATATTTTCAAGTTATTGAATTACCATAAAATTATCTGTTTTTTATATAGAAATACGGATATTTTGTCAATGTTGTATTTGCATATTGCAATCATAACTTATAAAGTGCATATGAACAATGGATTTGTGTTACAAGAACATTATTCTATCGTTAGTATAACTATGATATTTTGAATGCAGAATGAAATGCAATAAAACCTCACAAATTGCATAAACAATCATTCTTTTAGTAAAATGAGAATAACCACCCTCTTCATGGTAAGTTATTCAATGAATTTATTATTTGATTAATCGCATAACTTTACTTATTTGTGTTTACAACTATTTTTCCAACCCTGGATTTTTTGTATTTTTACAGACTTCTAACTAGCCATAAATTGTGGACCCTCTGGAATGTGATAAAGAAGGTAACCGACAAAGAATAAGACCTACAGAAATCATGAAACCTGACCCCTGCATTACTGGGATACTCAAAGGTTGTATTTTGCCCGCTTCCGGATCAATATTTGAGATAAAAGAAACATGTTCAATTTTGAACTGTTACAGCTCGACCCCAAAATTTATACACAGGTGACAATACTACGCATTGGATTCGAAGTAAAATTTTCTCCTCGAATCTCAAATATTTATATTACCCCAAAGATACACAATCTCCCCCCCTTTTTTTTTTATAACCCTAATCATATTACTTCTCCAAGATCAAAGAATTGTTGGGTGAGCCCTAGTGTAAATGAAAATTTAAGATTGTAGAGTGTATTTAAACCAAGACCATATCAGAGATTATTAAGCGAGTTTTAAGTATTTGTTGCTTTTGCCAATTCCGTCGTATGCATATTCAGCACCAGAGTTGTACAACACTATGGTAAGGTGTAGGTTGTGAGGCTACAGCCCAGATTAGGCCTACCCGAAAAAATAGGCTCTTTTCTTACCTTATGAAAAGATTAAACGTATTCATTCGTTGTATCCCTCCACAACATTGTAATCCTCCTTCCAAACCAAAGGTTTAGCGGTGATCATATACACAGACCATATATTTCCAAAAGCTCACTTAAGACTCTGGAACAAACTTAATATCACCTTGGAGAGTGTGCAGTTGCCGAATTTGAAATTAGCTTGTCAGCTTCTTGTGTAGTATGAATTTCAGACAGTCGTTCACACCAGGACAAGTTACAAACGTCAATAGTGTTTGTTTTCTCTCTTTTTTTTTTCTCTAACCTAACACCAAAAGTCCTTCTGTACGAAATTCTATTTTGTCAACCCTAAACGCCGGCCCGGCCGCAAGCACAAACCAAACGCCAGAGCCGTGTGGTGGTCCTATCTCTTGGAAAAATAATAAGTCTGCATTCAGGTTTCACATATGTTATAATCCAAAGCCCTCCATATAGAATCTATATTTTAATTTCCGTTCCTTTCTCTCGTCAACTTCTCATTCTATTCATTCTCTTAAATCATCATTTCATACATACTCCTATCCTAGTTTAGATTCTCATTTTATTCATCGTTTCTCATTACACAGCAACCACTATCGTCATTCACTAGCCTACATATACGCCACCCAAGATCATATCATAGCTATAACCTGAATACAAAATATATACAAATAATGATAACAATTTTGAAATATAATTTCAATGTTAAAATTAAATACGTCGACTTGTCACCATATGAATTCTACGCAAAATTACATCAAAAGATTGCAATTAATTTACACAATAGTAACACTTTACGCTTTAAAACCACTTTATCCTAAACATCCCATTAGTACGCATATCTTCGCTACATTACGCAACTTTCCTATTATGCCACTCTACGCTAATTCTTTCCTTAATATGCCTCCCTATTCTAAAGTTTCTCAAATAATACTCGACCCCAAGTGTGTATATAAATATATAATTTTTTTTTATATTACTACTTTAACCATCCTTTTAATTTTAAATATTATTAACAAAAATACCTCACATTCCAATTTATCCGTTAAGTTTTTATTTTTAAATTTTATAATATATATATATATATGTTTGGTTCATTTTTTTTTTTTTTTTTTAGTTATATTAGCAGAAAACCTTTCAATATCTCTAAATACTTATGAAAAATTTCCCCCCCGAGAAGAAAAGCCGCCAACTCTCCCCTCTATCTGACCTTACAATTTTAAGCAACTCAAAATTAAAACGTCCATTTGGTTCATGCGGACTTTGGTTAATTTAATAGAAAATTACTTTCATATGACAAGATGGGTTACCTTATTAGCAACACTATAAAGGTTAGTGACTTTTACTTAGCCTGGTTTTTTTTTCTCTTAAAATTGAGTCCTTAATTTTCTTGTAAGTTCAGATAGGCTTTTCCCGTTCCCAACAGACTTTATACAATTATACCCCATTATTATTTATTAATCAACTTAAATTTACATCTTCATGTAGTTAACATAACATTAAACATTTCTTTTCCTTAAAATTAGACATGACATTAAATTTTACTTATAATACTTAGACAAATGTATAGCGTTAAACCTTCCTCTTTCTTTACCAGTCTCCGGATCAACAAGTAAATATACATTTTTAAACGGGTTAGCTCCAATCACAAACGGACCCTCATATAATGGTTCAAACTTTTTTGTTATTTTTAATTTTGCGTCAGACTTATTTAATTTCCTTAATTTTACTAAATCTCCTATCTGGAAATGGATAATTCTATATTTTTCATTAAATTTGTTTTGACGTAGTTGTCCTGCTTTCTTTAAATTTTCCCGTGCCTTTTCCCTAATTTCGTTAATAGGCGGTGGTACTAAATCAGTCGGTATGACATTATCAAATGATAATCTAGTAGGTTCACTGTATAAAATCTCACAAGGTGTAAACCCTGTACTTTCGTGATAAGTATTATTATAAAGAATTTCTAACTTCGGCAATAAATCTACCCAACTTTTGTGATTGGTCCTACAGTAAGTCCGAAATAACCGTCCTAACTCTTTATTTACTCTTTCGGTGGTATTAGGTCTAGGGTTCCTAACTGTAGTATAAATTACTCTAACCCCTTCTGCTTTCATAGTTTCTTTCCACAAGTTACTAGCAAATTGTGACCCATTATCTGACATGATCGCCGTAGGTTTTATTATGCGAAAGAATTTCCTCATTTTAGTTAATACTGATATTGCAGTTGCTCTTCTAAGATCATAAAATTTCACAAATTTACTAAAAGAGTCCTGAATAACTAAAATGTAATTCATTCCAAACTTCCCAGATGGTAATGGTCCATATAAATCTACCATAACGATGTCCCCCACATTTTCAGTTATAATTGAACGACAAGGTCCTACATATTTAGCTGTATCACTCTTAGTGACCTGACAATCATGACACCCCCTTAATAAACGTTTGACCTGTTTAGTTAATCCCTTCCAAAAAAATCTATCCCTAATATATTTTATTACTTTGTACGCCCCTTGATGACCCATTTCGAAACGCACCTGCCAAATAACTTCTTCCCTAAGTGAATTTGGTAAAAATAACACTCTTTTATTTCCTTCGGATACGTACAAATAGATATCTTAGTTCCGATATTATTCCGGCCTAAGGATTCACCCGGACACCAATTCATTTTAACCATCATACTATAATTTAGGTCCCCCGTGGCTGAAGCTGATCCGGAGACTAGAGTCTCAGCTTCCGCTAGTTTAACACTTCGCTACCATTAGTATTATTACTATTTAAGTTAACCGCTTGTACTTGATTCTCTCTAGGTTTCTGCCATTGCCTATAATTTTGCTGAATGCCTCTCTTCTTCTGTTCCCAATCCTTAGAATTTTTAGACGTTGAAGTGCTCGGTACTTCTTGTTGCTGTATGTTGTCCATACTTCTTAAAAATTCCGCCGCTTCTATTATATTTCCTATCTTATTGGTCACGAACGCTTGTTGAATATATTTCGGATAGTGTCGAATGATATCGCTAATTAATTGTTTTTCTGGAATGTTGTAGCTTAACATTTGCGCCTTGACTGTCAATTTCAAAAAATGTTCCACCATGGTGGGCGTCTCCGTCCTATTCCATACGCCTTGCACTATCTTCCTTCTCAACTCATTTTGTTCATTCTCTCCCCAATATGCTTTTAAGAAATCTACCTTAAAATCAGCCAACCCTGTCCATCTTCCTTTATATACTCTAAACCAGTCTTTCGAACTCGAAGTTAAACAGTCTTGTATTAAACTTAATTCGTTTTCAGCCTTCCCCGCCTTCTTCAAATAAGTTTCTAAATCTTCAATGAAATCGACCGGATGTATCGACGAATCCCCAAATTTAGGTCTATCTAAATGTATATTTTTGATGTTACAAATGACGTACTTCTGAATATCTTCAATCGCGTTAGGCTCCTTAATCACGTTCCTACTTTCTATTTCCACATCGTTCATCGGTGTTGCTTCAACTACTGGCGATTTTTCGACCTCACTAGTATCCTGATTAGAACCTTGAGTCCTTTTAACTTCATCGCTTAGGTCATCTATCCTCTTAGTTAACACGCCTACCGTGCGATTCAGCATTCTTTGTATTGTCATTAATTCGCGCGCTCGCGTTACTTTCGGTTTCATTATGGTCTTTACTATCCACTGTCTTGCCTCTACCGGTTGAGGCTCTCTATTTTCTATAACCTCGGATTCTGACTGGCGGGAACTACGTGGAACCTCCACTAATTCTGCCGGCTCCTCAGATGATTCATATCGCTTTGGTGCACGACGAACTCGGACCGGTTTCCCCATGGCGAGTCTTAATTGTCTGTTGCTTTAGTGTAAGGTCAGATCTATATAAAATATTAGCACACGTCCCTAATTAGCTTGATTTTATAATATCCAATAATTTGGATACGACAAAACCATGCTCCCAAATCTTAATTTGTTTTATTATAAAATATTTATTTTAGTTTTAGCAACGCGAGTTAGTTCTAATGTTATACCGAATAGTTTATTTGTTTAGTTTTAATTAATTCATTTACATTTCTTAATTTTTTCATTTTTAATTATTTATTTTTGGTTCCGTTAACTTTTGTCACCCTACGCTTTACCCATAAAATTAATTATGATGTAATTAATTATATAGATAAGTTATTTTTATTTCTTATAACAAGGTAGAATTCTATGTCAACTCTCAATAAAACCGTTCTCATATATACTTCGAATCAAGAATTAAAAGTTAGGTTGGTCCAACATATACGATAGTTCCTAAATAAAACCAAACATTTAATCCGTATTTGATCACAAATGGACCCAGTGAAAAACGCCATAAATATAATTGACCTCATTTACCTACTAGTATTTCTAGTAATAAACCAATACAAGATTAACTTAATGATTTTAAAACTGTACACTAAATAAAAACTTAATAGCAAAGCCTTTTCTCAATTGTACCATTTTCAATGTCATTATCACTTAAACCAAATGCCTATTGTAGCGCTGTAACACACAACCAAACTTGATACTTCAACATTCCGCTCTAACCGTTAGCAATAACTAAAAAAAAATTTACTACAAAAATTATTACTCCAAAATCCTAATTTAAGGGAAGTCGCGGGCTGCTAATAGTCGCTGTTTAAAATAAACCCGAATCTTCATCGTTATTTCACGATTTTTATTGAAATTATAAACTTTGAATTTTTATCTCTAAGTATCGTTAAATTCTATTAGACATCCTATGGCAACCTGACTATTTCGCTAAATATTTATTTTACCTATGTATTTCTTTACTCAAAAATCAACTTTAAACCTTTGGCTCATACACTAAATTTATTAACTAACAACTACCGTGCCTATTCCAACACCCAAGACTGTTGTGTCTACGTTCGGTTCGATAAGTTTAAGGTTAATTCAGTAAATAACTATTTGCTTCTAATTCGCTTGTAAAGGCTACCTAAGTATTCTCCGACCCCCATCATCAAAGGTCAAAATACTATCCTTAATCTAAGCTTACTTAAAACCCGCTCCGTTGAACACCAACCTTAGAATTTAAGCCGTTTTATCATTACCGTTTCTATCCTATTTACTCCCAAAAATACTTGTTTAATTAGAAATACTGTTAGCAAATGTTCTCATTATTTACTTACGGTCACCCATCACTCTAGCTTCCCATTTGGATTGTGCGTTTAACTCACATAATCTACAAATACTCATAAGATTTTTAAACCATAATATTAAGTTTTGTTCATTGTAAAACCTTCATGTACTTAAACATGTTTTCTGAAATACAAACAATATCGTCCCTCCTTTTATCAAATTACCTTATAATTCTAGTCAAATCTATAAGTATTATGGCAAAATCTACTTACATTCAGTTATAAATTTCATTACATTCTAACTCGAGTCTTGTTATAAAGTTGACACTTTTAAAACTTGTTTAATCACACACTTTTCCGCTAACCTACTTTTATATTGTCCATTAACTATTTGATAACATTTTCACGAACAACTAACACATAAATCCATATTTGTAAGGTTTTAATTTTCGACAAAATAAAATATAACCTTTCGTTTTGTTTGTTGATAAACATACTAGGGTGACCAGCTACTTTTTACACAAATCCGCCTAATGCACCCCGAAAGAAAAATAAAAATTTCCAATTTTTCATGAGAGAATTTACAACAATAACAACCTTCGCGATAATTTTTACACATTCATCAACACAATAGTCAAGGTCAAAAATCTTTTATTTTTTAACATAGGTAAAAGATATCAATACTATTTGTAATTATGACGGCGTAGTTTTTCCTTTTTTTTTTTCAAATTACTGAACTTTAAATCTGAAGAAATGTAAGTTAAATCCGGGCACTCTATTAACAACAACGTTCGCGAGGACAGAACGGTGTGTTCCCAAAACTCTATATTCAAAATATACCGAAAATACACGTAGTCGCCAATTTAACTTCAATATACTTACACTCGGAAAAAGTCGCGAATTATACAGAATCCGTACTAAAACAGCATCTGGTCACCCTACAAGTTTTGACTTGGTTGCCAGTTTTGACAATGACATCTGTCAAAATGAACTATCGAACGAATCTCAATGAATGACAATCAAAAGGATCTATGCCGTTAGCTTACTAATCATTCGTTCTTCTATCCGTCATTCGTTCTTATTTTATATTTCTTTTCTTTAAATAAATGATCCTAAATGTATTTTTAACGTAAACGAACAGTCCACCAATTGATTCAACTAGTTTATATTTCATTAGCCCACAAATCTATTTTATTTTTCAATGCAAACGCAATTCTTATTTTCACCGATTTCGAATTTTAATTACCACTAACGCCATCTATGACATTTCTATGTACTATGTTTACTTCAATCTAACTAAGGCATAGATTACACAATAGGTTTTGTTGTTAGTTTAACCACAGACACAAGCTATGACTAACTGAACCTGACTAACGCTTGCATGACCATGTAATGGCTGCAAAAGTCTATAGAATTAATAATCGTTCGTAAGTCCGACCCCACGACTTATGCCCCGCTGCCGATCTAACTGAACAAGCCTAATACAATATATTTTTTTTCTCTAGAGTTTATGATCTTCTTTCATTTAATATAGTTGACAGTAGATTAGACCTATTACATTTAATTTACCTACTTCCATCCATCCCGATACTTCTTCAAGATTTTAAACCTCAATTCTACGTCCTCACTTATCATAATCAAGATGGGCGGTAATAAAAACGCTCGTCAAAAAAAAACGCTCATTCTAATAATTCCCGAAATAGCATAAAGAAAATAGCAATAACGTTTGCGCTAACAAAATAACTCTAAAGTTAGTTAAAAATTTGTTTCTTTTATTGATTGCTATTGAGTTTATATTTCTAAGCTTTATCTATGAAGTTAAATCTAAAAATTTAAATTCTAACATTTTCCGTCTAGTTTTAACGTAGCTGCGCTAATGATTCTATATTGTTGCAATGAAATTTTTGAACTTTGAACTAACATTTGTTATGTGAATGCTAAATACGATATTTCTACATTTTTTTTCTATTTGTGCCCTATTGACGTGAGCATGCGGTTCTCCGTGCCACTGAATAATTCCATTCTAAAACTACCTAGAAGTAATGTACCGATGATATACGTTCTTATTTCAGATATCAAATCGATTGTACCGGCTTCCCGGCAGAATGATTGACAAAAGCATGTGGCACGGAGATTCGCCTGCTTTGAGGTTATGTTTTTTGTTAAATCGTCGAATTCCAGATCAATCGGAGCCTGTACCGGTGGGTTGATGTATTTGTAGCCGTTACATATTCATTGTAACAGCTACAAACACATTTGTTGCTCATGTAACGCAACAGGGACAAAGATATGGCGATCTAAAGTTTTAAAAGCATGCGACTCTCCGGCCCACACGCTTAAGTCTAAAATACTGGTGAAAATTGTATTAAGATTAAAAATAAGCAAGTTTACGTAACCGTTTGATCACGATAAACGGCCCGAAAACATATTTTCACTATATCTTCATTCGTTTTAGAGAAATAAGTAAATTTATTTACTATGATTTATTATGAATAATCAGTGTGTAGGGTGACCATATCGTCGGTCCGTAGGAATCATTAGGCTGTTTCTAATAAAATTCAAGTTGAACTAGGTACAAAATGTTGAGGGTTGATTTGCCTACATACTCGTACGTATCGTACCTACTATCATACTGTTACTGACTATGCAATATTGCAATATTTTTTAGGGGACGTAAAAAGGTGACTTTTATCCTAATCGAGATGACAAAATACAAACAAACAAATGAGAAAGTAGGTAACCTTATAAAAACGTGTTAAAAATGTGAACGTCATAATTGGTATAATAATTGCCCACTCAGTACCAGTCACCCATCATCATCAGTATCAGTCACCCATTAATTTAGGTCTCGGTTGAATGCAACCGAACTGAGAACTTCCTTCGTTTTTTGAAGTAATTAGTCTTTCAAAATAGGTATCTAAAAACACTTCAACTTGCATTTTAGACCGATCGGGATAAGTTTTTAGCTTTTAAAAATATTAAAGTTTGTTTTTTTCGTATATAGTTTCTGCACCATTCACTTAGCCTAATACATGAAATTGTGTCATTTTGGTTTGATGCATAAGTAACAATTTAGGTTTTTGTCTTTTTTAACGCTATCGGACGAAAAGAAAATTAAAGTTGAAAATTTTACTTTCATGATGATTATGAAGTTGTAACCGATGTACTTGAGCTTTTTGTGTCATCTTTGTCCACGGGAATACTGTTATTTGACTATTACCTAAAGCGTTACCTTAGTAACTCCAAAAGAATATTACAATTGGTTAAATAAGTGTTAAATGTTTTAGATCAATAGTATCTGTTGTACATAATGTTTTGTGCTAAATTCATCAATGGAATTTTCAGCTTTTTATTTTTTTCTTTTCAACACCCTGTAAAAGTCACAAAAGAAAATGGGGGGGGGGGGGGGGGGGGGGGGGTGGGAGCCGGGGCACCGCTGTTTGCTGCGTACTTCAAGCACCGCTGCTACGTACTTTGCCGTTCGAGTGACTTTGGGTAAAAGAATTTGTAAAAAGTAGCCTCTATTTCGTATTGAGCCAGCACAATATCCCACTTCAAATTAATTCGCCTAATTTAAAATAAGTTACACCCGATTGCACTAAACTTAAGGATCGCCTAAGTCTGTTCCTAACTACAACACGACCAAATTAAAACGGTGTCAAACTTAGCGGTCATGTAGCTGTCACTCGCCTACTTAACTTGGTCGAGTTGTAGTTAAGAAAAGACTTAGGCGATTCTTAAGTTTAGTGCAATTGGGTGTAAGTGACTTAAGTGACGCCTAAGCATAGGTACTGAAGTTCGGCGACACATTTGAAGTAACGAGTAGGTAGGTAGGTAAGAAGTATACGAACGAATATAAATACATTTGATGATACTGTGGCCGCGTTCCGAATCACGCTCACAGAGCTGTTAGCGCGTATCCGACCAAATTAAATAGTCACAAAATATTACACAGATAGGGTATTTGTGTACCTACTTCATTTAATGGATTATAGGCTAACAGTGCTGTTGGCGTGATTTGGAAGTAGGCATGTGTTATTATTGTCAATTACAGTCTCATTGATGAGATGACATCATTAACATTCTTGTACTCTACCTCTTGCAAAGTTTAAAAAGAAAGGATTACCTACCTACTGTAACAAAATATTTTTTGAGGGTAAGGAAATAAAAACCGGTCAAGTGCGAGTCGGACTCGCACACAAAGGGTTCCGTACCAAAAAACGGCTAAAAAAATCACGTTTGTTGTATGGGAGCCCCCTCAAATATGTATTTTACTAGCTGACCCGACAGACGTTGTCCTGTCTTAGTTATAAATATTAAATTCGAATTGGTATAAATTATTGAAAAGTTTAGTTCAGAGATTAGTAGGTAAGTACCGTTCCCGTTTCCGTTTTCGTTCTCGTTCCCGTTCCCATTTACTTTAAAACCCAACAGCTTTATAAATAACCAAGTACCTATACATCACTTGTTATGTTAGTAACGTGTATGTTAGTCTATCCAAACTTACTAATAAGGCGTGATGGCTCTGAACTAACTGTGATGAGCACTAAGAAATTCAGTTTTCTTATAACCTCTTTGTAAGAAAAAAAAAATTATTTTACATGTATTTTATTAATAAAATAACTCCGAACGAAGCATCTGTTTTATTACATCCTTGGTTGTATGTTTTTTTTTATCGTTGTTCGCGCGTATCTTCGACATTTATGGACCGATTTTGATGATTCTTTTTTTGTTCGATTCAATTTTTTTGCGAAATGGTCCTATTTATGTTTTTTTCAAATCGGTTCAGTAGTTTTCAAGGTATCCTGAAAACACTATGATTTTGCATCAACTAACTTGACTATTTTGTTATTTATGAACCGAATAAGATGATTCTTTTTGTTGGGTAAGAGGTACTTTTAGTCTTTTTAACCGACTTCAAAAAAAAGAAGGTTCTCTTTCAGTTTGACCTGTATGAATGTATGTTTCTCCGCGAATATCTCACGTTTGACTGAGCCAATTTTTCTACCAAATAATATACTTACACTACACTACCTAATAGAGAAGGTACTTACACTAAAAACAAAAAAATAAAAATTGTTTTAAAAATAAAAAAAAAATGTTTTAAAAAACAAAAAAACCAACTTCAAATAACCTGCCTCTAAAAAGCAAGAAATAATATTCAAATCATTAGATATGCATTATCATTGTTATATAATAACAACACGTATATTGAAGTCGGGTAGGGCTTTTAGAATAAAAAAACGAAGTTGTACTCCAGCCCCACCCGACTTCAATAGACGTGTTGTTATTATATAACAATGATAATGCATATCTAATGATTTGAATATTATTTCTTGCTTTTTAGAGGCAGGTTTTTTGAAGTCGGTTTTTAGTTTTTTTTAAAAGGTAAGTAAATACTAAAGTTTAATTTTTCAAGTTTTGACTTATGTAGTAAGCATAAATTACTTTACAACCATTGAAACTTGTCTCAAGTAACAATACAAAAACTCACATACATACAAACGTAGAGCAGTGTGGAACAATGCAACACCAAAAGCTCTGAGTCTCATATTTCTCTCATTTTTAAAGATATGAATTCCGTTTTTAGAGGAACGGAATCTACTTAATTAGGTATAAAATGGCAGTTATAGTTTCATTAATAAATAGATACATAAACCAATAAGAAGACTTTTAAAAGAAAATGGGAATTGTTTCATTGTGTCCACCTAGGTGTACACAATGAAACATCCTATGTCCAACAATGAAACACTGTTATTAATTTTGACATTTTCATATTTAGTGGAACAAGTAAATGACAAAATCTGTTGAATTCCAACCGATAAAGGTTTTCTCAAGGTATTGCACAATTATTCAGACTTTAAAAGTACCTATAGGTTTATCTCAGGTACAATGATTTGTGTGTGACTTAAAGATAAATGAGTCTAATTTTTTTTAAATCGTAGTTATGTACCTTTTATAGGCAATAACGATTTAAAATCAACAATTACTTATAATAGGCATTAATGTCTCAGGTAAAATTCTACATACTAAAAGATTAATGAGTCTGAAAATCACAAATATTAGGTAGTAGTAGTGGAAACACTGTTACATTGTGTCCACCCTTGAGCTGTGACATTCTTGGACACCTGGGGTATTTTAGAATAACATCAAAAAATAATCTACCAAAATCGAACAATTTATTAGGTAGTATCATAGTTATTCTGTGGTAATGTAGTCCACGTGAATCTATGATACATGTACAAATATATTGATTAAAAAACACATTCGATGAGAAAGGCAACTGTCAAAAAAGCATTTTTTTTAAAAGCCCACGACTTAGGACAATTATTCTTAATGAAGGCTTTACAAAGTGACATTTTAAAAAAATAGTAACTATTTGCCTCTAGATGGCGTTGATGGAAAGAGAAGTGTAAAAATTGGCTTTTAAAAATAAACGGCCTGTACCAAAGAGGCAAATAAGCGTTCGCTGGCTGACATCTGGCCAAAGAGAAACATTTTAGGGTAACATCAGATTTGCCTGCCTACCTGAGTATTTTTCGAAGCTGAGTAAAAAAATCACATTGACACATACATTTTTATCAACGCCATCTTATCTATCGAGCATACAGTTTTTTGTCATTTTGAAAAACCCTAATTGAAAAACAGTTTGGTTAATATTTTTACAAAAATCCTCCGACTAAAAGTAATGAACATACTCTGTCTGTCAGCTTCATCATCAGACCCTGGACTTCGTCTCCCATTAGAGTACTCGTCAAAACAATAGGGATGACGACTACTGAATAAAATAACAAAATACTAATAAAAACCGTAAACATATTGAACTTTTAGAGTAGCTTGTATACCTCTTGGTTTTATATATTGCGTATTATTTGTTTTATTACCCTTCAAAGTTGGGCGGACAAGTCCATTTAAAAAGTTTAAAATATATTAAAATAAATAATACATTTAATTAATCCATAAAATTTATAGCAAATTTGTATAAGAAACAATTTTGATAAACACAATTTTTAATATAGCTGCCAAACTTTCCTACGCGTTGCATACAAACACCTAGGCGTGACGTCATAACTAGGGTAGCCATTAGTATGGAGCGTTTTCGGGTGAGTCCAATTTGTGTGCATTTTAAACTGTGATATCTCGGGCAGTTTTCACGCTAGCGAAAGGTAGCGTGAAAAGAGGTTATTTATGTAACATAAAATAAAAAAAAATTTCGTCATGCCTATTCTAACGAGCCCAAACACGATGGGGTTGTAGGTTTTATCATAGAATTCCTGTGGGCTTCTTCCGGCTTCATCATCAGATCAGCTCAATGACACCATAATATTGCATTGCCTTCCAGTTCTGACCTATTTTCAAAGTTTCAAGTCTCTAGGTCATCGGAAAGCTAGGATAAAATCGTTCGCAATATATATCTATAAATATTAGGTCTTTACTTATGAACTTGCCGATATTTTGTCACATACAGAGAAAATAATAACTTCTATGTTTTAAAACATTTAACAATATCTTGATTTACGTATGTCGAATTATGACCATGATAGTCAACTATCAGTAAAAATAAAGTCCTTTTTTTAAGCTTTCATAGCATTAAAAAAAGATCTTGAAAGTTACTCTTTTTTTTGTGAGCCAAAAAAGGGTGACCGGAGGGGTTGTAACTTAGCCAAAACTTATTTTTTTCGCTTATCGTAAATGGAATAGGTTAGCATAGTGTTCAAACATTAGTACATAAAAGTTTTGTTACAAGAGTGTTAACGGTTGTTAAATGAACAAAGAAAATGCTAGTATGAAAAATGCAACTTCTTGAAAATTCTCCATACAAATCGGCAATTTCATAGGTAAAGACCTATTATATACGGTTACGAAAACCTGCTTATTTTTAATCATAATACAATTTTCACCAATATTTTAGACTTAAGCGTGTGGGCCGGAGAGTCGCATGCTTTTAAAACTTTAGGTCGCTATTGCGTTACATGAGCAACGAATGTGTTTGTAGCTGTTACAATAAATATGTAACGGCTACAAATACATCAACCCACCGCTACAGGCTCCGATTGATCTGGAATTCGACGATTTAACAAAAAACATAACCTCAAAGCGTGCGACTCTCCGGCCCACATGTTTTTGTCAATCATTCTGCCGGGAAGCCGGTACAATCGATTTGATATCTGAAATAAGAATGTATATCGTCGGTACATTACTTCTAGGTTGTTTTAGAATGGAAACAGAACAGATATATACAGTACTATGGGCAACAGCTTCGCTTAAAAAGTTAGCAAAAAAATTGTGTGCGCACGTATCCCCCTGCACGAACTAAATATATTATGTTATGACGGCGGCGGCGCGGCGTGCAACCGATTTTAACCTTAAGAGTTGTGGTTAAGTGACGTTGTTGTCCATAGTACATCTGTATGAATTTCTAAAACAGGAGATGTAATTCTATAGAGTACCTACTTAACCAAACGAAAGGTGCGTGTTCGTTCGTATCGTGACGTGAGACTTATAGGTATGTACGTACTTAGTATCCAACCGAAACGGACGAGCTTCGTCGTCCCTCGCCACGCGCCCGCGCCTACTCGCTTCGACCGCAAACTTTTTGAATAACTACCTACCTAGGTATAATCCATGCATGAAAATGACACAAATTCATTCTGTCCATCACTCATGTATTTAAGATATTAAATATGTAAACTCTAATAATACTAATATTTTTTATAAGCATCAATGGCTCGGACAAACAAAAAAATTGAAAATATTAAAAGTCCATGCCTTAATTTGGCACAAATTTATTTCATAGGGATTTTTAAGTGATCTGAGGTATATGGTACTTGTTTTTCAAATTGTAATATTTTTTTGACGGTGTTATTAATGTACGGGTCCCACGTCTGTTTCCATGGACGAAAATGACACAAATTAGGTTTGTACACTACGCAGGCTATCTTAAATACAATACTATTGTTTCTTTTTACTTTAAAACAATTTTGACAGTTTAGACGGTTCTCACACTGGCGACGCGCGCGGTCGCGGCGCACCCACGCGCGTCTTTTACGTTGTATGCAAGTACATTAATTTGTACAGAAAACCGCCTCGTCCAACACACCAAGGCGCGCCACGGCGCGTGAGCGCGCACCGCCGCGTGCCGCCGGCGATCCGCGAGCAGTTTGCGCCAGCAGGCGCGTTACCGCGGGGTACAACACACTGCGACGCGCCCCGCGGCTGGTTTTCGATGATCGTTTCGTTACGATGGCGGGATTTCCTCTGGTTTTCAAATGTTTCGTGGCTTGGATATACGCCCATTTTAGTGCCATTTGGTAGGTACATTATGCAGCACATGAGGTTATACAAAACTGTAAAAAATCTGTTATTTATTTGATTGAATATCATTACGCTGTCGTGGAAGCCCAGCGTGCCGTTGACCGTACCTACCTACTCGTATGTTATTAAAATTCCGTCATTAATATCGAGATGGCAAATCTTAATTATTTGTCTGGACGTTTTAATCTCATGAGTGATTTTATATGTGTTCAGTTTTTTTTCCTTTTGAGGTACGGAACCCTAAAAACCTGGAAATTAAAACAAAACAACTTCAAAATTTAATGCCCATTGATTTCAAAAGGAAGGATGCGCCCATCCGAATGTTTTGCTTTATAATTCCTTCATACCAGCAAAATCAGCGACATCTTTGAGAACCTACTCGAACTACTGCCGTATTAGAGGTGGGCAAAAAAGATTACTGAAGTGAACGATTTAGTTCAATTGGAGTTAAGAACTAGATCACTCATCTTTAGGTCGCTAGAACTTTTAACTATTTTTTAAATATTTTTATTATGGTAATTATATCAGTTTTTCGATGGTATTAAGGCCATAAATAAAAAGTAAACATAACAAAATCTCAATCATGTTTATTTCAAATTAGATGTTTTTGTGCTTTTTCTCAGCTATACTAAACTAATATTATAAACTATAAATTATTTAATATAAAGAGATATATTCTCAAATATAAAGAGGAAAGATTTGTCTATTATTTTGATTGTTTGTAATGCATAAACTTAAAACTGATCAGATTTTAAAATTCTTTCACATATTGAAAGCTTTTATCAGCGAGTAACATTAGCAGTATTTTATTTTAAAAAAATAGAGATCCCTATGAAAATTGGAATAATGAAACGAACCCACAGACTTGTACTATTATTTATTCTGTGCCCACGGTATATAATGTTTTTTCTATAATAGTAATAATTGATTGGAAGATGATGACATTCGTATCACAATGCTTATCCAACTAAATAATGACATTGTCAAAATTGATTATTTACATGCAAATTTCTCTTAAAATTTAAGCATCAATATAAGTACGATGGGCAACAGCGTCACTTAACCAGTTTGCAACAAAATTCGTGTGCGCGCGTATCGCCCCTGCACGAACTAAACGTATGTGACAGCGGGCGCGGCGTGCAAGCGATTTTAACCTTAGCAGTGGTTAAGCGACGCTGGTACATACCTAAGGTTTTTTAAAGGTATGTATAAAAAAAATTTTTATTGATTAATTTTTATGTATAAAATCTATAAAATACACCGAAGCGAAGCGAGGGCGGATTGCTAGTTGATTATAATATAAATATAGTCTGTTTAATATGTCAGAGATACAACAGTGATTATTTTATCTTAGGTTTTTACACAAGGAATAAATCTTAAAGCAAAGCTGCGGCCGGTCACTATACTGCACATTCTTACTATAATATTATAAATGTGAAAGTCAGTTTGTTTGTTTGTTACGCCTCCACGCCTTAACTACTGTATAGAGAAAGACGGTACATTTCATCCCAAAAAAAGTATTTTTCCCGAGGGAAAAAATCTTTCCACGCAGACGGATTCGCGGGCGGCTGCTAGTACTGCATAATTATGTGAGGCAGGAGTTTCGTTTTCTGAGTTTAGTTATTTTGTTATACGCGTGAATGCAGTAAATATTTCAATCTCAATTCGTGGTATTGCCATTGCTTTCAGCTTCCGTAGTCCAGCTTTTGACATCTGTGTCATAAAAATTAGCAGAGCATGTTCTTGCGTTTTTAGGAGGCTTGAAATAGGGCTCTTTTCGTTATTTTGGAATAATGCGACTCCATATTTCTTTACACACTAGATCATTAGGCAATCTGTAATTATTTGAATTGAAATGTAATGTAGTGTAGATACTTAATAAAAATATTTTTGCAGCGAATATGTTTCATAGGAGACATTTCTGTACGTAATGTGTGTTCGTAATCTATCCTTACCGTTTACTCTCGTTCTTGGAGTTAATTAGCTATGGAACTAAATGAACAAAAGATCTTATATGGACTCAAGTGAATTAGTTCATTTGAGTCATGATGACCCATCTCTAGTGCCTCGAACAATAACTAGTAATAGTGAAATCTTTTATACTTAATTAAAATTGTTAGACACGTAATAAAAATAATGTAAAGCTACTAACCGATGAAACGATATTCCATGAAACTTTTTAACCTTTGCATCATATTTTTTGCAATCTACAAATGCACAATTCGGCATTTCTATGTCACGTCAATCACCATCTGTCTACCATAGTCTCCCGCGGATGACTGAAACGCGTTGGCCCTAAAACTGTATTTTTAGGGCCAACCAACTGGCGTCATTTCATAGTGACTTTGACCGGGTCCTTACGCTAGTAATATTATAAGTCTATGTTAATGCCTCTAAAAAACAAGCGGCGGGGACGCGTCAGACGCCGAATGGCGCGGGGGCGCGGAGAAAACCGCCCGAACAGGCGTTGCGCTGCGCCGTCACCGCGCGCGTGAAACGCCAAACCGCGCCCCGCGACGACGGCGCGCGTTGGCAGTGGGAGAATCGCCTTAGAGTCCAATTATTTATAACCACCACAAATAATCGAATTTCTCAAGATGCATCGGCTAGATGTGACACAAAACGCAAAAATAAACTAATTATATGCCAATGTATCGACAGGCAAGAATTCATAAACTTTAGAATTCTTGAAGGTTATACCCTCAAAATAACGTATTCCGATCGGTCTATTTTCTAGAAACAGCCTAATGATTCTGACCGACCGACGATATGGTAACCCTACACTGTGATTGTTCATAGTAAATAAATTTGCAAATTTCTCTAAAACGAGTAAAGATATTCTGAAAATATGTTTTCGGGTCGTTTATCGTGATCAAACGATTACAAAAACCTGCTTATTTTTAATCTTAATGCAATTTTCATCAATATTTTAGACTTAAGTGTGTGGGCCGGAGAGTCGCATGCTTTTAAAACTTTAGATCGCGATATCTTTGACCCTGTTGCGTTACATGAGCAACGAAAGTGTTTGTAGCTGTTACAATGAATATGTAACGGCTACAAATACATCAAACCACCGGTACAGACTCAGATTGATCTGGAATTCGACGATTTAACAAAAAACATAACCTCAAAGCATGCGGATCTCCGTGCCACATGCTTTTGTCAATCATTCTGCCGGGAAGCCGGTACAATCGATTTGATATCTGAAATAAGAACGTATATCATCGGTACATTACTTCTAGGTAGTTTTAGAATGGAATTATTCAGTGGCACGGAGAACCGCATGCTCACCTATTGACAAAGTATTTCAGCAAACTCATCGCTAGGTCATCGGACCCCCTTAACCTAGTCTGCTTTATTTGACAGGACCCCTTTTTTTCTATCAAAGAAATCTAATCTTAGTCATAATTTTCTTCATAACCTAACTAAATATTATCACAATGTTAATGTTTTTTTTTGTTTTTCTCAAGAAATAACTTGTATCCCTAGTAGTGATGATCAAAGAAGGCGTAAACCAATGGTTTATTATAACAACTCATTACTACAACAACCTCCCTTGTAAGTATCAAAAATTAGTTGGCATTTTTTCTTTTGTGAAACACGATTTAATGTAAAATGTCAGTAAAATTAATGCCCCCAATCGAACTGAATGTTACTTTACCTCAATCATTAAGAAAACTCTCTCTCAAACGCTAACATACAACTCAATAATCATTAATGTGAAATTACATAACCTATTTTAATATTTTTTCTTTAATTTCAGCTATAACCAAATGAATTACGTGTCCAAAGTAATGGATTAAAATGAGTGCTAATATACTGAAATTATGGAAAATCAACAGCAGCCTCGTACACTCCACGACAGCAAAATGTGGCCGCACCATCTTAAACTGTATGCGACCACTGCTTTCACACTACAAAAACCCTGGATTTGCAGAACCACCCAAGTTATAATCTACGATCTAAAGTAAGGTATTACCTTATCCTGGTCAACGGCATATCATAATGTACCTACCCCTATGTTATGATGATATATTGATATATATACGAAATTTTATATTGAAGATGGTGATGTTAAAAAGTTGAAGACTCGCTACCCTACTACCGATTTGCTAAGTTGTTTGATAATCTTTTAATCCTAGCTTTTATATAACCTAACACAAACCTAACTATAATCTCTACTTATGGTGATTAACCGCTCGTCGGCTTTAAACCTAACAATGCCTATTTATGAATTGATTAAATGTTTGACCTAAGTTCTGCTTGGTTTTACTTCCTATAACCCTAATCTAATGGTGTGACCGAATATGCTACTGATTTGGCTTTTGTATGTGTGAAAGGGCTCGTGACTTCTAGCGATAGGACCCGGTTGTAAGCGTAGACCCATGTTCTTGAGTACTGCTGTCTGATTGCTAATAAATACTAACTCTACACGCTGAATTTAAATTATCTATGCTCTGTTAATTAATAACCTAAGAATCTATTACCAAATAATGAAAATTACTTCGCTTGATTTTAAATAAAATAGAATTTTATAAAATTATTTTTCTACATTAACCAACCTGAACCCTTTACTATTCTCTTAACTTTGGGAAGTATCTTTGTTTGCTTATCAGCTGAAATAAATGCCTACTCCATTATAAGGAGCGCTATGCCTACCAGCTCTATACCTACTGCTAGTAAAAGTGTGAACTATGCTAAACCTACTACCAATATGATAGTTAATAATTAATTAGGAACTAAATTGAGATATGCAATTGGTTGCTATAAGTGATAAAGGGAAAGTGCGATGTGAACTACGTGATTTCTAAAGATTTAGCTATAAAGGACCTTTTACCGATGCCGAATATTAATTGCTTTCATTTCTGTGGTTATGCTTAACTTGTACTATTATTCATTACTACATTATACGCTGGATTGAACGACCCCTAAAAAGAATAGTCATTTACCTAGCTTCAGAATAAGATTATCAATAAATAGTTAATACTAGTGGTTTATTCCGACGGAATTCCACTCATCATTTCCTATTATAATGTAAAACCCAATACTGAAATTTCTATTATGGAACTTAATTTCTTATTTTTATGAGATAATATTATTGCTAAACCTTAACTTGATATGCGGATGTTATAAGAGTTAAGCAGGAGATATGAGAGTAACACTACAATTTCAAAGTGAGTATAATGCAAGTATCAAATGTTATATCAGTCGAATAATTAATCAGTTGTGGAGAATCATTTATTGCCATCGGATAGTATATTAGTTCGTTACCTATCTTCAAGTTTAATGAGTTTATATTTATGGTAGAAAGTAACCAGTGTGTTTTTCCGGCTAATGGTGATGGCACCACCCCGCCATCACGATAGGTCTCGACACCGGACTGGGACAACCTTCTCCCGGAACAGCCAGTTACTTTCTTACAAGCTTTATTATGTATTAAATATATTAAAGTCCATAGTCTATGTTAGTTTGTATTATTTCCAACTAAAAAGAGGACAAAGCAAAATGCTTTCAAGCGATTTACCAAATTTTCACAATTGAAATATTTCTTTTTCAATGTGATGGCTGATATAAAATTAAATTTAAGTTATTTTTTTTTTCATATATTGAACCAATTCTAAAGTTGACTTACTTTATGTCTCACGAATTCAATCTTACAATCCATGACAAAATTATGGGAATTGGTAAATCTTTTTTGTTCTGAAGGAAAGATTTATTAGAAAAAGGGACAAGATGTATGTACTAAGCAATAAATAACCCTCCTACACTTTACTTTCGCAAATTCTAAGTTTAGCTAAAATACTTCGACGCTGTGTTGTTAAAATGGCATCGAAGGATTTGTTTTAAGATGGAAACAATTTGATGTTAGTTTCTTCCAAATTGAAATGATCAGAAAACCTCCAGATCGCACCTGTGTCGACGCATCAACTGAGCACCAAAAACAAGTATTTTCGCCTGTATTCACTATATTATAACGGTACTGTTAGTGGTAAGAATTTAATGACATTTTCTTTCAGCCACTTCGTCATTTGTAAAATAAAATTTCATCTTAGTGGTTTTTATATGATCTCCACGAATCAACCTGGGAGAAATCATACATACCGGCCCTTCCTAACGACCAAAGATTTATTTCACTTCACAAATTATTAAATAGCTGAGTTATCACAAAGACAAAATAAATCACTATTAATGCGGCTTCACACGACACTTGTGATTACTTGATTTCAAATCTGGTGGTTCATATGACCAACCCAATTCAGAAATTTTACTATTATCATACTTTAGTAATTTACTGATTTATTAAATCGTTTACTTGGCTGGCTTTAGCATGAAAATAATTAATTAACACTCACTTGATTTTCACAATCGACGCCATTTTGTACAACCAAAACTCAACACAACACTGCAGATATTTTAAAAGGTTTACTGAGAATCAAATAGTATCGTGGATTTGCTAAAATACCTTAGTAGATCTATTGATCTGCCGATAAAAACCCTGTCTGAGAGATCTAAAATCATGATTTTCTTTATTTAGGTGATTATCTTTGATCCGCCATTTTGAAAACCAAGCGTCCATTTCGACCATGACAAATTTAACATTTAATTCTTACATAAAAATACCTATTTCTAGCTCAAGTTACGGCAGCCATTTTGTGCGCTCCGAATTGCATTTTTCCTAACTACAAAATATTTCGGCCATTTTGTCGAATCACGCCTAATCGTTACCCCTAGCCAGCTCGCGACGTCTAAACCAGCCTTTTGTCGTCGAAACCCTATATGCTACACTTTTCTGTATAGAAATTTCCAAAAGTCGTTCTCCTATATAAAATATGTTCTTGCCTAGGTTTTGACCTAATCATATTTTCGTTTGATCAACATGGTCGCCTAACCGTTTACACACCTATTTCGCTCTATTAACGTCAACTCGAACCACCTTTCATCACAAAAACCCACCCAATTTTGTGATGCCTACTTAACCTTCGCGATACTAACCTTCATCTATCCTACAAGATTTTACCTGCCTAACCCAGACTAAATGAGAACTTCCTATGCAAATTGTGTGACGCTTACCTCGTCATCCGGAGCCCCGTTACCTGGACAGTTTGAGCAAGCAATACTCCCTGACCACCTAGTGCTTGACCGTGCCGAAGATGGATGGGAAGGAGCCATCTTCGGTCCCTAGCATGAGGTATAGCATAATCATGTACTTAAGGACTTGACCAAGGACCAGAATTACATTCTAACGACCTCATTTCTACGACGTCTGTCATCAGCCACGTCACACATGATTACACTATGTGACTTAACTAGGCAATCAACGAGTTGATGCCCGCTTATGAAGTCACACTCATAAGCTATCAGTTACCTCATTGCCCCCCCAGAAAGTCCATTACGGATCGCCCCAATATGACACAAATTTTCTAGTAATTATTCTAAATAGAATCTCCCTTCCCACATTTTATTTCATTTAAATTGATATTAATTTAATCTGATTTTACTAATTCTGGAATTTACTTGGAACAGCTAGCGTTAATTTTGATGTAACCTTTGCAAATAGAATTATATATTTCAGTCAAGGCTTAATTTTTACCATTTTAAAACCCTGTTTGAAATATTTCCCCAAAGAAAACTTGCCCCGATTGCAAGGCCTAAACAATGGACTTTCCTAAATTCACTAATTTGCTGACTTCTTCATATGTGCTTGAGTATAAAAAGAACTTGTTCTATGGCGCTTCTTACAGAGGGGAGGCAGAGATTCGTCTTCTTCTCGGCAGGTGGAAAAATGAGAGCGAGAATAAGCTCGTCGAAGCTTTTATAACCTAACCCCCACCCATTATTTTTTCAAAGCGTCCCCTAGCTACACATAATTCCTAGTATTCTATTGTTTGTATCCTTAATGTGCCCTGTCACAATCTATTTCCCCAAAATGCCGGGAAATTTTCCACTAATTGACTTACAAAAATTGCCTAGTGCATTTAGTCCCCCTAAGTACCTGTAAGATACTTTAAATAAATAAATAAATAAATAAATATATATGTTCTTTTTTTGACAATCACCCTCAAATATTTAAATTACATGAACATTTTACGAATACAAAGATTAGTAATTACCTCCGTATCCAATAACTAATTTTGGTTAATCTAGAATTTACAAAGATCCTCAAGTAAATATATATTATATGACACAAGCAATTTAATCTTTCCTGTGTGTTCGAATAAATCTTTTGGTCTAATCAATTTCGCTAACCTTCAAAGAAGATCCCTTATAATCAATAAATCCGCTATCATACTACTTTTATTATTTACGATTGATGCATGACTCTATTCATAATATTAATTACTCTTTGCGCCACCCATTTATTTATTCTATTTGCCAAAGAACGTTTCGTTACTGGCCAACTTATTTTTTTTTTCATATAATTTCATTACTATGGGTATTTTATGATTTTATACTGGTATCATTTTTTTAAATCTTGGCGCCACCATTCTGAGCTATTATTTGCTGACTCTGAAGTTAACTCCCCCCAGATTCACGCGTTACGATTGGCTAAACACCAACTCAATTCATCTCCTTTTATGGTCACAAAACGCTTTGCAAGCTTACGATTGGCTACCACGAACCTCTCCCTTCATCTCTTGTTTATGGACAAAGAGAATGTAGAACGTTCCGTTTTTCCATATATATATTTTTTTGTCCAATTTTCTTACAACTTTTTACTAGTTATTGTTCTGATTTAATTATTTTCTTATTACAAATATAATCATTCATATTCTTTCTTTACTTTTAATATTAAACTGATTTTACTTTATCTATAATCCAGAACTTAACCGAAAGATTTGCGTTCCGTTACACACTGGTATCACACACATTTATTTGCTCTAGCAAGTATGCTTACAAAACTTCCATTTTTCCAAATTTTAAATGTTATTCTACCTAAACAGTGATTAACTTTAATTATCATTTATTTATTTTGTAATTTTATAATCATTCGTCTCTTTTCTCTTAATTTATTAATGGTATAAATTTCCAAAGATTATTTCTTTTTTTTTTATAGAGTAGACTTTCTCGATGGAATGTCAGTTTTTAGTTCCAAAAACGTCCACCAAATGTCAAATACATTTGTCTATACCAAGTGTCAGACGATCTGTTTATTATTGTTGAAACATATTTTCAAGTTATTGAATTACCATAAAATTATCTGTTTTTTATATAGAAATACGGATATTTTGTCAATGTTGTATTTGCATATTGCAATCATAACTTATAAAGTGCATATGAACAATGGATTTGTGTTACAAGAACATTATTCTATCGTTAGTATAACTATGATATTTTGAATGCAGAATGAAATGCAATAAAACCTCACAAATTGCATAAACAATCATTCTTTTAGTAAAATGAGAATAACCACCCTCTTCATGGTAAGTTATTCAATGAATTTATTATTTGATTAATCGCATAACTTTACTTATTTGTGTTTACAACTATTTTTCCAACCCTGGATTTTTTGTATTTTTACAGACTTCTAACTAGCCATAAATTGTGGACCCTCTGGAATGTGATAAAGAAGGTAACCGACAAAGAATAAGACCTACAGAAATCATGAAACCTGACCCCTGCATTACTGGGATACTCAAAGGTTGTATTTTGCCCGCTTCCGGATCAATATTTGAGATAAAAGAAACATGTTCAATTTTGAACTGTTACAAGTCGTCCACAGTTCGTTGGTTGTAGTTGGGTCAATTTCAACAAGTCGTGTTTTTTCTTTCATTTCGGTTGAAATTTTAATTATAAAGTATTTTTAAATTTTAACCATGGTTTATTATATTTCTTTATATCCTGCTTGCACATATTTAACACCATCAAAATATCTTTACAGACTTATGAGATATTTGTGTTTAAAAATTTGATGTCACCGAAATGAAATAGTCATTCACCGAAATGAAAGAACTAGCTACCGAAATAAAAGAATCTATCCACCGAAATTCAAATCCACCGAAGCAGGGTACACGTATACGGACTTAAACAAGGTGGTTCAAGGCATAGCTGAGAAATTGCGCATTTTATTTGTACGCACGGAAAACGGTAATGTAACAAAACAATCCTAGACGCAAATAGACAATTGTTTATGATAATATTCCATCCCATAAAAGGTAAAAACATCCCATAAAAACTGCAGTCAAATATTTTGATAAATCACCTGCTGGCCTGGATTTTCACCGAAATGAAACAATAATAAACCGAAATGATAAAACAATCCACCGACATGAAACAATTATACACCGAAATTCTTATCACTCACCGAAATGTTTTTTTTTTCATTTCGGTTGACAGATTAGTCCACCGAATCAACCGAAATGAAAACACCGAAATGAAAATCAAGGACAAAAATTATCAATACAAGAAAACTATTTATTATAGGATATAATGAATAATGCACCAATAACCGTTAAACAATTAGCACACTCATGAATATTTCACTTAATTTACTAGCTCATTGATAGGCAAGTTATACCTATACATGGAAATGAAAAGAAAGTTGTCCCATGACCACCCAACAGCAATACTTAATTTTTTGGCGGGACCCACAGGCAAGTGTCGCTCGTCCTTCCACAACAAGCACTTAGGTGGCACTAGTACGCAAGTTTTAAGCATATGAAGGGGGAGCTAGAGTTGTTCTATGCAAAAATATGCCTTGTAAAGTTTAGGTCACCGAAATGAATAGACTTTCTGGGACACATACGTTTACTCATACCAGTTATTGTTTTAAAACTGGTCTTAAATTAAAAACAAAAAATAAATAATGTAAATATTAAGAAATATATAGTTCATTTACAAGTTTTTAATAATCAGTCAATGAACTAGGTAGGCATTTACTATAGAAGCATTTTAAAATTTAAAAAAAACTAACGAATGAAAACCCTAGTTCGAAAACTGGTCCAAAGATTGACAATGATTTACTACAGCTATCCCCTAAATATGAACAAACTCCTTTAAAAGTAATATACAAAATAAACCTTGACCAAAAAATACGTTAGATCCTATGAATGAACACCTGGTTCATTAACTAGATATTTCTCAATTTTTTGATCCAGTACTCGAACACCCCTATATTAAGTTTAAAATAATGAATTTTTTTTCAATCTGCTTTCTATTAGACGAAATAATCATTATTACATCTAAGAAACTAATTTTCTTTGTAGAATGAATCATATATCATCTTAAAAGTTATTATCAAAATATGTTGTCGCACCATAGTCCTTAGTACTGGTCCATAGAAACCACGACCAAGAACACTACACAACGTGTCTACTTTGAGCAATCGCCATTTAGAAACTACGGAACACACATAGGTCTGTGCAGCCAGTTAAGGTAATAAAGTATGAATTTTCATTAAAAAAATGCTGTTACGAGTAGAAAACAAAATATTTCTTATTTTATAGAAAAATAACACATTTGTTCATTCACTGCGGGGTGTTCATTCACTGGTGCACCTACCCTATATAGCCTATTAAACCTTAAAATAGTGAACCTACCGCGACTTCAAGAACTGAGATGTTGTAAGAGTTGAAGAAGAAGGCCTGGGTGACCCAGAAGCTCGCGCCGGGCGAGACGTTCTCCAGAAAGTTGAAGATCACCGCCGACAAGATCATCTTGCCGACTGCAAGGATCCCCATGCACACGGCGTACTGAAATCAAAACATACCTATAGTTTCAAAACACAGCGACATGAACATGATCTCCCATCTTCCTCCCATACTTATATTATGCATAAAAAATTGCTAAGTAGGTACCTATCATACCTACTAAGGTTGAAAATATTTTGCAAAAATGTCTCTATATTCGCACTTATCGGTTGTCGGACCCGGGGTTTATTTATTTATTTATTACATGGAAGATTTACAGACAAATAACATCTTTGGATATAATTTCTATCTTTTTTTTTAATAATAATAATAATTTATTCAACCAAAATAAATAAATTACATTTTTACTTTACACTATTGTAAAGATTTTTTTAGAGTTACAAAACAAAATAACACCATCTCCTAAACTAGGACGAATCCTGTTTCTTAGGAGTTGGTGACTCCTCCCTTTAGCATTGCGTATAAAAACTTCTTAAGGCGGTTGTATGACCGAAAGTGGCGCCCTCAGAGGTTTTTATTTAATAAGTTTTTAATAGAAAAAGATTTTAATAATGTTTATCGTGGAGATTTTAGGGCCCATGGTCTAGTATTTTTAGAAGATATCACTACATGCCCTCGTAGTCATTCGTAGAAGTAGATAGCAAATGTGTCAAAAACGGCCACTTTTAGCAGTTTTTCTATCTACTTCTAGCAGTGACTACTAGGGAATGTAACGATACCGTCTAAAAATACTAGACTGTAGGCCCTAAAATCTCCACGATAAACATTATTAAAATTGTGTATTAGAATTATAATATTAAATAAAATTCACCGCGGCGCCACTTTCGCTCAGGGTACCACCTTAAAGCGCAGTAAAGCGTTAAAAAAACGTAAGTATTATTAGGTTACAAGCATTGACCTGCATATATTTACACTGGACAGACTTATGTCAAACTGTTTTTGTGCCTATTTGATTACCGCCATGTTGGCGCTGTAGGACGTAGCGTGCGTACAGGGTACTAAATCAAGTGATGTGCCTATGTCGACACAAATATCGATAGCCCTTTATACAACTTAAAACTTCCATTCAAACTTGTCAAAAATATATTCTTATTATATGGAATTATTTTTGCATAATAAAAGTTATTATTATTATTTAATTTATAAAACTGTTATGTCCGAGTCCATTCGGTTTTCGGCTTCGGGAAGCTGCCCCTTACACCATGGAATAATGGTTAAGTAAATATCAAAAAGTAAATAAAACACATTTCAGTATGTAACGTTGCATTTTTAACGTTATATTTCTTTAAAATAGTTTTTTTTCAAAACCAACTCATTAGTTGAATAGAGTTTAGTGCTAAAGTCCCGCAAAAGATGGCGCAAAAGCGGTCTAAGAAATCAGAAAATATTCGAAGTGGACTCGATTATTGTCTGTGGTTACATGTTATTAAAAAGTAAAAAGTCAATTGACATGATCCGTCAACGTGACAGCCAGCTTGTAAACGTCATTGGATGAGGTCATTTTGATTTCTTTCGATCGACCCTTAGAGAAGGGAAGTAAGGGGAGCACGCATAAACTGCAATAACAAAGCATTCGTGACGTCAGGCGCGTGCCGTGTCCGCCATATTTGTTTACTGTCACATGTTACAATTTCAACTCTATGCTGTTAACATAAGGTGTAAGTACACTAAGCTAAGCCGCCATGTTTTGTTCCATTACAATGGAGAACAATGAAGTAGGTATGCACGCTTTTTTCGTAGGTATGCCTGCTCCCCTTACTTCCCTTCTCTAAGGATCGACCGTAGGTTGATGTGAGGCATAGGGACAAAGCCCTAAGGCCCTCGTTTGTAAAAATATGCCGTAATTTGTTAATAATTTAATTTTGGTACGTAAATCATCTGCCCACATGATGTTAACCAAAATCGTGATAGTGATTTCAACATGTGCTTTTTCCAGGGGTGGAGGGAAATATTACGGAGGCATGCTGGCATTATTCACTGTATAAACAGGAACAAATAAAACTAAGGCTTTGAGACAATCACAATCTTTAATTTCATTCCCAGTATTAATTTAAGTAGTTAAGAATTGCGTACACTAGAACTTTAATTTTGAAACCTAAAAGCAATTTCTATTTCCAAATGGGATAAACCATAGTTTTCAACTACTTATGAGAATTATTTATTATGTAACAAGGGATGGGCAGAGAATTTGACGGAACCCTTCGAGCGCGAGTCCGACTCGCACATGGCCGGTTTCTTCTATGTCGTCTTTATTTCAAGGCTGAACAATTTATTACCCATACAAAAAGCAAGGCAGTTGTTTAGCAGAAACTGCTATAAGAGTCGGCAGTAAGGCCCTTAGCCTAGCCCTGAATTCCGGATATGCTTATACTATATACGAAGAAACAAGTCGGCTACAAATCCAGAAATAAACTAATATAGCGAAAAACAATACGTGTTAATAAAATTTTACAATCGCCAATGAAACTATCGATACTTATGACGGTATGCCGTCACTAGTGTCAAATTCTAAAGAAAACTTTGTGCCATTGGCCTCTCCAGACTCACGCGCGAATTACGGCGTGAAGTCGCGGCGCGGATCACTTGCGAATCACGGCAAAACTACCCAAACTGTTCCACGCTCGCAGAGGTTCGCGCCAGGTGATCAAAACGGGTTGAAATATATTATACTGTGATCAGTATAATATATTTAAACCCGTTTTGAAAGATTTCGTAAATTTCATATAATTTTCATTTCACTGAAATTGGCGCTGAACCCATCCCTATGTTATGATTTTTTTAAACTCGCCTTCACGCGAAAACACTGCGAATGTGGAGCCTAGCTGCTTTCGCGCCAAGTTCGCGGCTTGTGATCCCTTTGTCGCGGGACAAAAAACCGACAATTTATGGGTACGAGGCGCTAACGCGACGCGAAGCTGCGAAGAATATGCGAATCGGTTCTCGTTATAAGACTAAATATGTGTGTGTGTGTGTGTGTGTGTGTGTGCGTGTGCGTGTGCGTGTGCGTGTGCGTGTGCGTGTGCGTGTGCGTGTGCGTGTGCGTGTGCGTGTGCGTGTGCGTGTGCGTGTGCGTGTGCGTGTGCGTGTGCGTGTGTGTGTGTGTGTGTGTGGGTTTGTGTGTGTGGTGTAATGAGTGCGTTATTTGATTAAACTTTCGGTCTCATCGTAATTAAGAGATAACAGATATTCATGCACAGTTTTTTTTAATTTGTACTTAGTAAGAGAGTATATTCGTTTTATCTTGTGAACTCTGTTATAAAGTTGTAAACTAAGAGCATTATATTGGTATTTAGCCCAAGTTGTACGACATCCAACCTGCGGACAAACAAGAGTACCGTGGCGTCTTGAAGACGTAACGTCATCGAGAGGCAGTAAAGAATGTTTACGCAGGATCATACGCAAGATAGCCAACTGCCTAACTGTGAGAACCTCACTCTCCGCATACAGACTCACGGTTGGATAGGTCCTAGGCCTACATAGACTCTACCTGTAAGAGTTTCAATCTGGACATGCCAGTCAAGCCCATCGTCAAGGTGAATGCCTAAATACTTTACGCTACTTACAGATTTCAATGGCTTACAGAGACACGAATGCAAGTCTGTGTCCTGGCAATTGTGTAGTATTATATCTGAGGCTGAAGTAGTTAATTCAGGCTTGGGAGACCTGTCGATGTTAAATTTTAGAACCTGTGATTTATCAAAATTAAGTGTCAGTAATTTTCTCCATAGACCAAAAGAGCCGTGTCATCTGCATAAAGTAAAGATGTTACAGTTTTTTAGAGAGAGGCGGCATAATTTGTCTATGTATATGAGGAAGAGCGTTGGGCCAGAATGCTGCCTTGAGGTACCCCATAGCATATGGGTGCCTCATCGCTGAGCAAACCCCCAATTTTAACGCATAGCGTTCGGCCAGACAGATAACTTCTAAACATGTCCAAACTGGTACCTCGAACTCCAATAGACTCCATTTTGGACAGAAGGATGGGAGCAGAGACTGTATCGAAAGCCTTTGACAGGTCTAGAAAGATACCATAACACTTCTCCTTATTATCAATGTGCGATACAATAGCTTCTGTAAGGCTCGAAACAACATCTTCTGTGGAAATACCACTCCGAAAGCCATACTGGTTATCCGATAAGATGTGAAATTTATTAAGATATTTTATTAGTGAAGCGTTAAGGTACCTCTCAAAAATCTTCGATAGAGCCGAGAGAACTGAGATGGGTCTATAATTAGAGACACAGTCCCTGCTCCCCGCCTTGTGAATAGGGTGGACAACGGCTTTTTTAAAGCAGACAGGGAAAACACCGTTCTCTATACAAAGATTGAAGATATGCGTTAGAGGTATGGCTAAAGAAGATACAGACTGCTTAATCACACGTGGTGAGATTTCATCCCAACCTGTAGAGCTGTCACTGCGTAGATTAAGAATAAGACGCTTCACCTCTGTCTCATCGATGGGGAGGATAACAAATGAATTACAGACAGAATCTGAGTGGGGAAAGGGATTATCCTGTGATGGGGACGAGGGAGCTGAAATTTTTTGGGCTAAATGAGTGCTTATATTTACGAAGTACTCGTTAACAGAGTTGATAGAGGAGATGTTGTCGCTCGAAATGTTCAGGAGTTCATCAGGAGGTTTCTTAGCCTGGTTAGAGTTCGTAACTGTTTTAATAACCTTCCACATTTCTTTTGGGTTATTTTTAGCTTTTTCGAATTCGCGCTTTTCGTAATCCACTTTAACTTTTTTCAGAAGAGCATTGCAAAAATTGCGATACCTCAAGTACGTGGTTTTTAAGACGATGTTATCAGGTGAGCTCTTTAGTCTAAGATGCATTAAGTCGCGATTTCGTATACAACGAAGTAAACCGGCAGTTCCACGGTTTAATAATCCTGTTTCTCCTCGGCACCTTTACAAATGATATATGTTTATAGATTATTGATTTAATACATGCAATCAGAGTATGAGTGGCTATATCGGGATTTTTTTCTTCTAAAATTGATGTGAAACTTGTGTTATCTAAGTCTTTTTTTATTAATTCAAAATTATATTTGACTACGTGAGAGTTTGTTTGTTTAATATTGACATTATTGTTAAATTTTAGAGACAGAGCAACTGGATAATGGTCTGTAATTTCAGTATGGATGATACCTACTGTGGCTATATGTTTAGTTTTTAAAAATATATGATCCAAACAGTTATTAATACTAGTTGGAAGACGATGTGCCGGTAGTAGACCAAGGGATGACATTAGTGTGAGATAATTATTAGAGTGAGGATTAATACTATTTTCCTTAATATCGATATTGATGTCTCCTATCAGCACAATATTTGATAAGTTTAGAGGAGAAACAATGTTATCAAGACTATTGTAGAATTTATCTAGGTTATTGTATGATGGAGAGCGATAGACCGCGACAATAGCGATGTTACCAATGCGACATAACAAGCAATTTCCATCCTGAAAGGGAGGCTCACTAATGTAGCACTTTAAGTCCTCTCTAGCATACAGTACCTCTTTAGCATACAGTACCACACCATCATTTTGGAGACGATTATTAAAAGTAGACTGCACAGTATAACCGTCAAGAAAAGGAAGTTGAACAGAGCCTTTGAGCCAACATTCGGTCAAAATAATAACGTCAAAATGAATTTGAGTTATTGACAAAGTAGCGATAAAATTGTTAAAGTTTTTGTTAATACTTCTAATATTCACGTGGATTATTTTCAAAGACGAATCGTTGGGTAAGTACATAGAACAGTTATCTGGTGTGCAATACTGTGCCTGCGCAACATCCATACAATCTATTTCAGATACTATATCTACTAGATTAGTCATTTTTATTTGACGGGGCCAAGGAAACCTGACGTAGTACACAACTACGTCCAAGGGTGGATGTACTATTATTCCTAGAGGTTTTAAGTAATTTTAGAATCAAATAAAAAATGATTAATGTTATTACAAGTGAACAAAGTTTGCGCATGCACGGGTGAGTAAATTTAGTTGGTAAGCAAAGTATACGGAAGGTGATCACAAGAGTTAAAAAAACATAACGTGTAAATATGAGATGAAACCACTTTGTTTTATTCGGAATGAGTGATTTTAAATATTCGAGGTACAAAATTAATGAAAATAGTTCTTTTTTTTACTAAGAAAACGATGAGTAAGTTGTTTGTTTGTGTGTAGTGTAAGACAGATTAACGTGTTATTTGCGTGTGGTAGTGTAAGAGATATTGTGTGATAGTTTGTGTATTTAGTGTGAAAAATTATGTATTTTGTGTTATATGATATTAATTTGTAAATAAAATGAAACATTTTATAACTACAGTAAACTAGTAAGACATGATTCTGATTTAACATGAATGAATTTTGATGTAGAATCTTTGCGGAGAAGCACCCGACCATTAGATGTCCAGCTGAATTTGAAATCGTGTTTTTTAGCAAATTCGCGAGTAAGAAAAAGCAGCTTACGTAAGTAAAGTATATATACATAAGTAAAGTATGTAAGTACATACAATTAAGATCGGATATTCCAGTGGCAGAGCATTTTATATGAAGCCGACTAAACCGATTAAAGTAGGTAAATTAAAGTATTTTATTTAAAAACGCTCATTATATGAGCTTATTTGAATAAAGAATTTTTCATTTCATTTCAGTGTGAACCGAGGCGCCGACATTCGATTAAAATCGGAATCCGACACACGACAAGTGGAAACAAGCTGTAATGGTTTTGGGCACTATTTGACTTTAGATTGTCGCTTCCTGATAAATTCTCATTCTTTACATTTATGTTAACAGCCGCCTTTCTCAAATAAAATGTTTCGGAACAGAGATCTCCGAAGACTCACTCACCAAGACGAGTAGACATCTCGACTCTTTGATTGCGCCGTAGCAGCCGAAGGAGGAAGTGCCGAAGACGATGACGCCCAGGATTAAGATGATGCTCGGGTAGAAGTTGACACCATCCGGCAGCACGTCCCTGATCGCCACCAGCTGCACCAGCCACGCGACGCCGATGCCAAAAAGCGCAATGCCAAACAACTGCAAACATGCAACACAGAAACATTATGCATTGCAGTATTCACTGCAATAATTGACACGCAACACTTGTTGTGATGCGTGACGTTAGAGCGAGGCCCCATTAATGCGTTGCGCTGCGTTGCGTCGTCGCAGCGACATCGCTGCGTCGTTTTCCATATATTTTTTATGACATGCCCCATTTGACGGATGCGTCGTCGCGCGCGACGTTTCAACGGATCGACGGACAAGAGACGAAGCGGGAGGGATGGTGATGCGCTGCGTCGTACGGCCAGTGATCCGAGCGTACCCTCTTGCGTTGCGTTGTCGCGCAACGCAGGTGTGACATACAATGCGTTGTTCCGTTGCGACGACGCGACGCAACGCACTAGTGGGGCCTCGCTCTTAGGGGACAGTGCGTGACGTTCACGCCTGCCCCCTTAGCATGACCACCGAAACACGATATATCTCGCGTAATATACTTACCGTTTTATCAACACTCAACTGTTAAAATCCAATCTCAATGTCATATGGCGTTTCTGTGGTCATGCTAGGGGGGCGATGGCGCGCAACACAATCTCCAAAAAAACCGGCCTAGTGCGAGTCGGACTCGCGGACGAAGGGTTCCGTACCAAAAAAGGCAAAAAAAATACGTTTGTTGTATGGGAGCCCACCTTAAATATTAATTTAATTCTGTTTTTAGTATTTCTTGTTATAGCGGCAACAGAAATACATCATCTGTGAAAATTTCAACTTTCTAGCTATCACGGTTCATGAGATACAGCATGGTGACAGACAGACAGACGTCACAGACGGACAGCGGAGTCTTAGTAATAGGGTCCCGTTTTTACCCTTTGGGTACGGAACCCTAAAAAAATTTATAAAGTACATAGAAGACAGACTTACTTGGAATAATCACGATCTTTATGACGACCTTCACAGTCGAGTGGTTTGCACACTTGGTTTTCAAAGTGTCGCCATTAGTGTCGCCATCTCATCTCCGAGGTGCCGGGTTCGATCCCCGGCTAGATCAATTTAGAAAACTAACTTTTCTATATTGGCTCAGGGGCCGTACCGGCTAACGCATCGAACTTCGATAAATCGAGCCCCAATCAGGTTAAAATGGCGAACCAAAATTCGTGAAATCACGCGAACATCGACATCTTCCAAATAACTTTGACAAATAGTACAATACGAAATTCCTTACTTCGATTTATCTGTTTTAAGTTGAATCTCGGCAAACTCGCCGAAGTTCGAAAAGTTAGCCGGTAAGGCCACTGGACTGGGTGTTTGTATTTACACCGTTGTCCCTGATTTCTATTACACAAGTGAAGTGCTTTAGCTATGGAATCAGACTTAGAGCAACACCTGCACAGAATAGATATAAGTAGGTACTACCGTACACAAAGGAAACTCTCCGCCCCGCCCCACAATCAATTACCTCACCCCACTGGCGGGCGCCCACCGCGCGAGTTCCGTGTGCCGATCCGTGTGCTCATTTTAGTCATGTGTGTCACTGTCAACGCTCCGTCCGTCCAGTTCTATACTATGGCAGTAGTGAGTGTACTTGGAACTAATTAGTTCCAAGTACTGATGACTTACGGCAGTGAAACGTGGTCGCTAACTATGGGTCTCATAAGGAGGCTCAAGGTCACCCAGCGTGCAATGGAGAGAGCCATGCTCGGCGTTTCCCTGCGTGATCGAATCAGAAATGAGGAGATCCGCAGGCGAACTAAAGTAACCGACATTGCTCGAAGGATTGCTCAGCTAAAGTGGCAGTGGGCTGGACACATAGCGAGAAGAACCGATGGCTGTTGGGGCGGAAAGTTTCTTGAAGGCGACCGCGCACCGGACGACGCTCCGTGGGTAGGCCCCCGACAAGGTGGACCGGCGATCTGGTGAAGGTTGCCGGAAGCCACTGGATGTGGGAAGCACAGGACCGATCGTCGTGGAGATCCTTGGGGGAGGCCTATACCCAGCAGTGGGTGTCGTGCGGCTGATATGATGATGAACACTCACTACTGTCATAGAAGAATCTACTGCTCTCAGCGCCAATATGGCGATTTTCAAATCGGCACAATAAGTTACTGTCATTTCATGACATTAGCCTGTCCAGCGTACTTTGTATAATGGACGTCAGTGGTATCAAACATTTATTGGAGAGATACAGACCGATATTTTTTTTTCAGCATAGCAATGAACAATATTGTATCATCAGGATTAACTGAGCAGCAGCGCGGCTATTAAAACTAGTTATAAGGCAATCATCTTTTTAGATATGATTTTTTTTGCTGCGCGCAAAAAATGCCAAATCGTGTGACGAGACAAAATGCCTTGAAACATTTTTTTAATTAAGAAATAAAAACAGTTTTTGGCACTATATAACAAGAGTTACATACAATTATTTTGATGTATAAAACATACATATAAGGGCGGATAGAGTGTGACACCCGAAGAACAGCGTTTTTACTCCCGATTTCGATCTTTGAAGATTATTTTAAAATCTACTTAGTATAATAAACACCATGCATTTTATTAAAATTGTATAAAAATATAAATGAAGATTCATTTAGTATTTTTCTTAAAGCCATATTTGCAATAGGTTAGGAATACAAGCGTGTGACCGCCAAAAAAAGGTCCTCGGAGAACCACCCTGATACGGTTCTGTACCTGAAGGGGCCAAACGGAGCCCTAATGCTGTCACTTATCTCATATGTGTATTGGTTACATACAAATAGTACAGTAGCCCGTAAAACATTTAAATCACGAAAAAGGTTACCGTTTGCCGTTGTGATATAGTTATTTATTACGAAATTATAGATACTTTAACCCAAGTTTTACAGATCGCAACCCGCCGTAACCAATATTTGTATATTTCCAAAATTGATATTTTTTATTTTTCGTGCCACATAAATAATCTATTGTCGTGTTCTACAGCTTGGTTTGAATGCCACAGATAAAAGTAAGCCATAAGTATACAAATATAAAAAGCCACAAGTATAAAAACCGGCCAAGTGCGTGTCGGACCACGCACAGTAGGGTTCCGTAGGTTCATTATACCATACCATATTTTAATACCGCTATCATTTTTCGTCTGAAAAAATAACTTTGTTTTTCACAGTGTTTGTATGAATGACAAAGTTATATTTGCGGTTTTAGAAAATGTACTATATCTTGTAAACTAATTACTATATCTCGTTCAAACCAATTTTCGTTGAAAGTGTTTATTAAGATCTATAGCTTATATTTTTTTTAGATTTTTCACCCTCTTACTTTAAAAGTTAAAGGGGGGGGACACACATTTTACCACTTTGGCGGCAAATATCTTTCAAATGGTTGACTTTGAAAAAAAATAGTTTTAGGAACCTCAATGTCATTTTTAAAGACCTATCTATAGACACCCCACAAGTATTGGTTTGATGAAAAAAAATATTTTCAGTTTCAGTTCCATGTATGGGGAGCCCCCCCTTAATCTTTTATTTTTTTATTTTTGTATAAAAATCGTAAAGCGGTTTACAGAATACACCTTCCTACCAAGTTTCAACTATGTAGTCCTAATACTTTTGGCATAAAGTGGCTGTGACATACGGACGGACAGACAGACAGACAGACAGACATTACGAATCTATAAGGGTTCCGTTTTTTGCCATTTTGGCTACGGAACCCTAAAAAGTAGCCATACACAGATTTAAGACCTGATGAAAATGGTTGGACTTTATCTGGTCTTAAATCTGTTTATGATCACTTTCCATAATCTTAACTATTATCAGTGCCAATCAAACAAAGCTGTGTAGAACACGACAATAGCAAAACCATGTGGTAAACCTTGAAAAATAAAAAAAAAAACATTTTTGGAGATATACAAATATAGGTTATGGCGGGTTGCGATCTTTAAAACTTGGGTTAAAGTATTTTCGTAATAAATAACTATATCACAACGGCAAACGGTAACCTTTTTGGTGATTTAAATGTTCTACGGGCTACTGTACTAAAAGCTCTCGCAGCTATATTAGTCTTCATATTTGCACCAAAGATGTGTCTTGCTAATAAAGTTGATTTCCGTTAGGTATATTAACTTTATGGTCTTGCTTGCCGACCCAAAGCGATGTATTTTTTTTATTTTATTTTTTATTTTATTTTATTTAACCATTTATTTCAGGCATCAATGGCCCATACAATAAATACCTTATAGACTAACATACATAAGTGAGCTTCTATATATATAAGTGAAGGGGGCGTGAAAAAATAGGTAATTAGTATCTTATACCTAAACGTGTTGGGTATCAATGTTTAGGGCTCGTTATATGTAGACAAAGACTATATGTTTTATTTTAAAAAAAAATTGAAAACAAAAGTATGAGAATCCACCAACCTTAACTTTTTTCCGAAATTTTGTAACGAAGTATTTTTCAACTTCCCATTGATGTTGAACTTGAAAGGTGATAATATTTATTTTTTCTTTTAAACTCCCTCATTTTCCTATTACAAACCAACTTAATTTTGTGGTCAATCGCGTAGCACAGATAGCACCAGTCGTATTTGGTACGGAATCCTAAATGTGCGAAGTCCGACGCACTTGGCCGGTTTTTTACAACTTTACGTAATTCTATCACCATCTTGCTTTTGGCCCCTCCAAAAGTGTCTGCACAATCGTTATCAAGTCTAATTTGGTTACCCATCTTTCTTTTGGACACTAAATTGAATATGCACAATTTTAATATTTTGCTTTATTTAGTCACCGATATTGCTTTTTGCCATTCAAAAAGTATCCACACAGTTTTGATATAACCTGCCCCCCTACTCAAATGGCCAACATTCTATTCGATTGAACGCTACGCTTACTATTAAAACTTTAAAATAAGCATAACTATTAAATTACGAGTCGTAAGCTTGACAATTCCATACAATACATCGAAGACTGTGATTTAGATAAGTTTGCGACATGTGATTTAATCATATATTGCTCATATTTAAGCTTTAAAAGTAAGCGTAGCGTTCAAACGAACAGAAAGTTGGCCATTTGAGTAGGGGAGCTGATTTGACCACCTATTTTTCGAAAGGCCAGTGTCTACACTGTATCGTGCCTAATTTGGTCACCCATCTTTTGGACACTAATTGTATAATAATATGCACAATTTTAATTTAGCTTTATTTGGTCACATCACAGATATTGCTTTTTGCCATTCAAAAAGTATCCACACAGTCTTGATATAACCTGATTTGACCACCTATTTTTCGAAAGGTCAGTGTCTACACACAATTCTCTATCGCGCCTAATTTGGTCACCCATATTTATTTTGACCACATCAAAATTAATTAGGGACCTAAATAAGTAGGTACTATGGATTTCTCTATGCTGCGATTATGGGTTTCATTTTTTACAGACTTCAAAAAAGGAGGTTCTATGTTCGTCTGTATGTATGTTTTTGTGTTTGTCCATTATTCGAAGACGGCTGGACCTATTGAAATGATTCAAACGTTATGATTATACCAGGATTGCTTTCAAGTTGGTATCTATTTTAAAATGTTGAAATTAGTTCAGTAGTTTTCAAGTAACCCTGAAAATATTGTAACATTTTTTTTAAGTTACCTATTTACGTTTTTGACGCTTGTTTGGATATAACTTATTTTTATATGATATACTCAGACTTAGAAGTACTCAGATGATTCTTATTTAGGGTTCCGTACCCAAAGGGTAAAAACGGGACCCTATTACTAAGACTCCGCTGTCCGTCTGTCTATCTGTCTGTCTGTCTGTCACCAGGCTGTATATCATGAACCGTGATAGCTAGACAGTTGAAATTTTCACAGATGATGTATTTCTGTTGCCGCTCTAATAACAAATACTAAAAACAGAATAAAATTAATATTTAAGGGGGGCTCCCCCATACAACAAACGTGATTTTTTTGCCGTTTTTTGCTCGTTATTAATAACGACAACAGGCAGACAGTTGAAATTTTCACAGATGATGTATTTTTGTTGCCAGTATAACAACAAATACTAAAAACAGAATAAAATTAATATTTAAGGAGGGCTCCCATACAACAAACATATTTTTTTCCGGATTTTGGTACGGGACCCTACGTGCTTTCAAGTTGGTATCTATTTTAAAATGTTGAAATTAGTTCAGTAGTTTTCAAGTAACCCTGAAAATATTGTAACATTTTTTTAAGTTACCTATTTACGTTTTTGACGCTTGTTTGGATATAACTTATTTTTATATGATATATTCAGACTTAGAAGTCCGACTCGCACTTGGCCGGTTCTTTTTTACTTACCTCAAGAGTGGTATCATTTTAATTTTACTCTGGAATTGGAAGATACACTAAAACCGATACACTTAAAAATATACTTACCGAAATCAAGAAATTAGCGCCGAATAAAACATATTTGACAACAAAGTCTGCTAAACAGCGCATTTTGAATTTAATATGTAAATAATCAGTCAATTATTTACACTAAATTATGAATCAGCACCTCACGTTGTACAATTTGTACTATAGCGTTAGTTGAACTAACATTTTTACTTTTATATTGCTTTAGGATAGGATGGCTGTTATCACCAAATCAATAGATTGGAATAGGTACATATATTAGAACAGGGGTTCCCAACTTATTACACTGTGAGCCCCACCTAACCGTACGCTATAGTACATTATGAGACAAGTTAGCTTAGGTTGCTCATTGTACACGAGGCTGTGGGTTGCAGCCCGAGCCCCTGCGGCTCGCGGCTGAGTTACGCGGAGGGCGTAACTCAGCCGAGCATGCAATAAGCAAGAGCTCACGAGTTTCATACGACGTTTTTCAACACATTTGCGAGGAAAAAATAAAATAATTTACCATACAGCAACAAATAGGACAAAAACAAAATATGAAAATTATGGGTAAAGGTGCGCAGGTTTTTTTTTCACACGCCCAATGCAAGAATATTTTGCAAACAAAGGGGTAGGTGAGAATACAGCCTACTTCAAAATTATAATTTTAAGTGATAAAATGCAAATATTTTAATATCATATAACAAAATATTGTGGATAATATTTAATAAAAATAAATATTTGTTTATCTTAATTAAGGACTTACACATTTATTTATTCCAAAAATGTATATGCATTTTCAGCGGCATAAAACCTCTTTGTTGTTACTAAAAAAAATAACTGTATTACCCGGTTATATTGGGAATGCTCTATTTACTCTTATAGAACTTGCAGTAAGGTACTAATTTAACTTTGTAGGGATAATTCTATAACAACCTAGTGTTTTATATTATTATTGCACGCGTTTGTTATAGCTCGGTTTATGGCCCTAAAAGCGATGTATTAGGGCTCACTTTACGAGCAAGTGTGTTGAAAAAGTACTTACCCACTTTCTTTACAGTTACCTACCGTAGGGAAATCTTTGTTTCAGAGAGCCCGCGGCATCTGTGACAAACAACACCTGACTGCTGAGCTTCAGCACGTCCACCAAGTACTGCGTAACAACAAGTTGCAAGTTCCACGCATTAATCACAGAAAACGCGCCAAACCAGCCACAGTAGAGCGTCAACCTGCCATCCTACCATACTTGAAGGGTGTCACTGACAAGATTGGCAACATTCTGAAGCGAGCGTCAAACAAAACTTACTTCAAGCCGCCGAAGAAGATCAACCAATTCTTACGACCTGTCAAGTGTAATATCCCCCTTCAAACCGCAGGCATCTACAAACTAGATTGTGACTGTGGGCTCTCCTACATCGGGCAAACAAAGAGAAGCATAAGGACCCGCGTCAAAGAGCATGTAGCTGACATGAAACATAGGCGCGATAACAAGTCTGCAGTAAGTGAACACGCCCTTGAGGGGCCCAAGGCCCAACCATTATGTTAGATTTGACAAACCCCAAATCCTTGCTAGGGAACGTAGATTTAATCCTAGAATGCTCCGCGAGGCTATCGAAATAAATAAATATCCTAATTTCAATAGAGATGATGGTTGGAAAATTCCACCAGCTTGGGACCCCACCATTTACAAGCTAAAGCCCCTCACACACACTGTAAGATCTAATGATACTGTTCGTTCCTTTTGCAAATAAATAAATTAATACAAAAGACGGAGGTCGGCTTTCCTCACCAAGTTTTCTTTCGCCATTTCTTTCTTGGAGGGGCCTCCCAATTTTATGAAATGGTGGTAGCTTCAGTAGATTCTCTCTCTTTTTAGCACAAAATAATTTATAAAATTAAATTATAAATCAACATAAAATAATTAAAAATTTTTGTTAAATTTTAATTTCTGAACGTCTAAAAAAATTGAGGGTAGGCTCACGGGTAGCTTCAGTCCCCCGTGACCACGGCAGCTGCAAAGGTGCCGCAACGTAATACCGCGCTAGTATCCGTTAAAAAGTGTTTTATTTCATGTCTAGTGAGCGCGTAAGCTTGAGAAGTGAATATAAATACATGTGATTATTTTTATTTATATTCAAGTATGTACCTAGATTTATCAACAATCAAACACAAGAGGTGCACTACGCATCGGTGCCACCGTTCCCGCCCGTGAAAAACTATGATTTAAGGTCTTTATTAGTACATTATGAGACAAGTTAGCTTAGGTTGCTCATTGCACACGAGGATATGGGTTGCAGTGACGTAACTCAGCCGAGTGTGCAATAAGCAAAAGCTCACGAGTTT
The DNA here is from genome assembly GCA_943789525.1 of Agriphila geniculea. Taxonomy (NCBI): domain Eukaryota; kingdom Metazoa; phylum Arthropoda; class Insecta; order Lepidoptera; family Crambidae; genus Agriphila; species Agriphila geniculea. Next base: position 2,422,287 of record OX038884.1, on the reverse strand, counting down.
CATACGACGTTTTTCAACACATTTGCCAGGAAAATACAAAGTGATTTGCCACACAGCAACAAATACGACAAAAACAAAATATGACAATTATTATGGGAAAAAGCGCGTAGGTTTTTTTTTTATTTTTTTCACACGCCCAATGCAAGAATATTTTGCGAACAAAGGGGTGAGTGAGCATACAGCCTACTTCAAAATTATAATTTTAAGTGAAAAAATGCAAATACTTTAATATTTTATAACAAAATATTGTGAATTATGAATTATTTGATAATAATAAATATTTGTTTGACTTAATTAAGGACTTACACATTTATTTAGTTCAAAAATAAATATGAATTTTCAGCGGCATAAAACCTCTTTGTTGTTACTAAAAAAATAACTGTATTACCCGGTTAAGTTGGGAATGCTCTGTTTACTCGCATAGAACTTGCATTAAGGTACTAATTTAACTTTGTAGGGATAATTCTATAACAACCTAGTGTTTTATATATTATTGCACGCGTTTGTTATAGTTCGGTTTATGGCCCTAAATGCGATGTATTAGGGCTCACTTTACGAGCAAGTGTGTTGAAAAAGTATTAACTGTTTGGAGCCGCCCGCTCGTCGCGTCCCCCTTTGGATAGCTCTATACCCCCCTTAGAGGGGCGCGTCCCACTGGTTGGGAACGATTTGTTATCTTCTAATACAGAAGATAACAAAACGTATTATCGCTATTTTTTGGCTTTTCTTGTTAATATTATTTCCAGTAAATGAACGGGACTTTTCACGTGTTATCGTGTCTTAGATAACTTCTTACGTTTTTATACTATGTACCTACGTACCTTGATACTGTTATGTAGTATACTGTTGATACATTCTCACCAATATTTCAGTGCTCTAAACCTAAAATTAAGACTTCTTTCTACATCTAGATTGATAATAATAAGTCATTGAATCATTGACCCTTTATTAAAATTCATGTCGAACGAACTCTAAGGTACCTAGTTATGCCACCGAAAGTATAGCGCCCTCAGAAGTTTTTATTTAATAAGTTGTTAATAGAAAATGATTTTAATAAAACTTAACGTGGAATTTTCAGGGCCCATGGTCTAATATTTTTAGAAGGTATCTATATTTCCTCGCAGTCATTCGTAGAAGTAACAAATGTGTCAAAAACAGCCACTATCGCACACGGGAAACTTTTGTCTCCGCAACTTTTTTGTCGCTCACGTGATTTGTTTGAAAAGTTGCAGACGACCGTGTTGCTTCGTGTGCGCGCTTCCATATAAACCCGTGGACTTGACGTGAGAGACAAAACAGTTGCTGGGAGACTAAGTTGCCCGTGTGCGATAGCGCTAACAGTTTTGCTATCTACTTCTAGCAGTGACTACGAGGGAATGTAATGATACCGTTTAAAAATACTAGACTTATGGGCCCTAAAATTCCACGTAAAGTTTTATTAAAGTTGTGTATTAGGATCAGAATACTAAATAAAATTCACCGCGGCGCCAGTTTCGGACATCCAAGTGCCTTATAGCGGGTCCACACGGCACCAACTTATGCTTGCGCAACGTGTTTGCGCAAACAAAGTTTGTGCAAACGGAACGTGTAGACGTCGGTAAAATCGGTGCAAACATATCTGTTTGCGCAAACTATTGTATCGTGTAGACGCATGTTCAAACTTGTTTGAGTGTTTTAAGGTAATTACAATTAAAAATAAATGATCTGAGAAAATATTCCAGAGAATTTATAACAGAATTTATTGACAATTCCTTCAGCAAATTTATATGAGAGTATTTATGTTTTTTTTTAGTAACCATTCTTTTGACCATTTAGTTAGTTTTGTTTTTTTATTTCATAACTGATGTAGTGTGTTTACAGTTTAATATATATAATTCTCAATCAACTGGTGAGACCCGCTGGTGGGAGGCCAGTCAACCGATCCGCAGCCGCACAAAATCCACAAAAAACACAAAATGACGTGGCGTAGAGCTACTATTGCACTGTTTTCCAAACGTCGATGGAAATACACAGGTCACTATTTACCGAAGGACCAAAAAAAACTGTAGTGTGTTTACAGTTTATAAGATGAGTGAGAGAAGATTTGTAAGGGAAAGTAAATGTACGAAACGAACCCAATGATAGTCTTTCTAACACTGATTTAATTCCAAAGTAATTATAAAAATGTAGCATAAGCAGAATCGCGGAAACGTACCTAAATACAAATACATATTTTATTGTTTCTACGTGACCCAAATTAGTACGTCACACGATTACGTATTAATATTATTTATTACTGTACGTTTACTCGTACAACTGATATTGTAGATCCTGCTAACAATAATAATCGTCTATATCTAAATATACATTCCATTGTTCGCTTCACATTCACCACAACTGGATTACGACTCTACTCCTCTGCTGCCAACGACCAACTAAATTGTTGGTGCTGTGTGTGTGGACGATGAGATTTGTACTGACTTTTGTTTGTGCAACAGTTTGCACAGCGTAAGTTGGTGTCGTGTGGACCCAGCTTTAACGTGAACCTCAAAATCACATACATACATTTTCGTTTTATAGTTTGGTTTGGACTTTGTGCGCCTGCTGAATTGGCTTTGGTCAAAAAATAAAATGTATTTTTTCATATTTTTTTATTACAGATTAGGCCAATTTAAGAAACTTATTTGAATATTTTAACATTTGGTTGCGTATTTATTTTTTAATAAATATATTTGTCTAGTGAATATGGTCAGCCGGAAATACGTCATTAGTGGCACGAAAGTTTAAGAAGGAATACCTTTGCCATCTACGCGCTATCGCACACAGGCAACTTAGTCTCCCAGCAACTGTTTTGTCTCTCACATCAAGTCCACGGGTTTATATGGCAGCGCGCACACGAAGCGACACGGTCTTCTGCAACTTTTCATACAAATCACGTGAGAGACAAAAAAGTTGCGGAGACAAAAGTTGCCCGTGTGCGATAGCGCTACTTTTAGAAAAAAGAACGGCCAAGTGTCATTACCTGTCATAATAACTGTCAATGACTTTATTGGTTGTTTGTAAACAAATAAGTTATAGTTAATATTTCTTCTATTTTATTCATTTAATCCAGTTGTGACGGTTTTAACCTACCTTCTTAATTTTCCGCAATAATTTTTGAGGTGGTATAATTATAATAAAAATGCTTGCCAGTGTAAACACAGTTGAAAAACTTTGTAAAAGCTAACACGCGCAATCTACCCAAATTTTGCGAACTGTGTCTATTTTGGAGGTAGACAACTTGAATCAAATTGTAATGATTGCTTGTGGACTGATAAAGGAGATGTCCCAGCGTTGCCCCAGTTTCATTTTATTTAATTACTTTCATAATTTTAAAATGCTAATTACATTTTATTTAGGTATAGTATCAGTCAAGAATTGTTTTATATTTAGAAAAACAATTACAAGAACATTAAGTTGTTTTCTGAAGTATTTTGTGAAAAAAATGTAAGCAAATAGTACTATCATGATAAAAAATTGTGATTTAAAAGCGTTTTAACTTAAAAATCCCACTTTTTAATGCAGAAAATAATTATTAATCTGATTCTAGAGTAAAATACCTACTCTGACATACTACTTTGGTTAAGACGCGATAGACTTTCATTTTTTGAGAATGGTGATGCAAATGACATAGGCGCGATGGGACATGTCCTTTGCAGGCTTATATAACAAACATTGTGAGAATATATGCATACTTTTATTTCTATTTACAAACCTTTCATAGTAGGGATGTCGAAAAAAATACGATTTTTTTTCGCGATAAGTACACCTATATTTTTCGGGCGATATTAAATAACCTGATTAGATTTATCGATAGATTTTTTTACTATAATATTTCCATATATATATATATATATATATTCTTATAATATTTCCATAACAACATTTTTTTGTAATTACGTATAGATTCTAATTAGTCGACACTATTTTGTCACTGGAGCATTTAGATTTTTTTGATTTTTCCAACTTTAGGTTTGGTTAAAAATTGTATTTTTAAAAATTGGCTAAATTTTGAAAAGCTGTATCTCCGAAATTATTGATCATATAAAAACCGTTTTACCCTCAAATGGTTGCAAAGGACATCATCCATGTTTCATACATTTTTGGTCCAAATATGGGTGTCAGCTAAAAGACAAAAGTGCTTTATTCTGATAGATTTTGTACATCCAAGCATTTTTTATTATGACACCGGAGTTGTAGCACCGCTTCACATTTGTGTCAAAATGTATGAAAAGATAGACTTTTGAACTCAATTAAAATCAAGTACAGCGTTGTAGTACAGTAGCCCGTAGAACATTTAAATCGCTAACAAGATTACCGTTTGCCGTTGTGATATGGTTATTTATTACGAAATTATAGATACTTTAACCCAAGTTTTACAGATCGCAACTAGCCGTAACCTATATTTGTATATCTCCAAAAATGATATTTTTTTATTTTTCGAGGTTTACCACATGGTTTAGCTATTGTCGTGTTCTACAGCTTTGTTTGATTGCCATAGATAAAAGTAAGACTATGAAAAGTAGCCATACACAGATTTAAGACCTGATGAAAATGATTGGACTTTATCTGGTCTTAAATCTGTGTATGTATAGTCTCTTTCTATAGTCCATAGTGGCAATCAAACTAAGCTGTAGAACACGACAATAGCTAAACCATGTGGTATAAACCTCGAAAAATAAAAAAAATATCATTTTCGGAGACATACAAATATAGGTTACGGCGGGTTGCGATCTGTAAAACTTGGGTTAAAGTATCTATAACTTCTTTATAAATTACCATATCACAACGGAAAACGGTAACCTTTTTAGTGATTTAAATGTTCTACGGGCTACTGTACTATTGCTACAGCTTCGGTGCCATAATAAGAAATGCTTAGGCGGACAAAATCTATCAGAATTTGCTTTTTGGCAGATTTTTTTAATATTTGTGCCAAAATGTATTAAAAGGCAGACTTTTTGAACTTATTTAAAATCAAATTATAGCGGTGCTACAGCTTCGGTACTTGTACTATTAGTTATTCTGTGCTTCGGTGCCATAATAAGAAATGCTTATATGGACAAAATCTATCACAATAAAGCACTTTTGCTTTTTGGCCGGCACTTTCACATTTGGACCAAAATGGATGATGTCTTTTAACCTTCGTTAAAATTTTCTTACACAATCTTGATGAAAACCTAGTCCTTCCGGGTAAAAATTGACAAAAACTGAAAAAACTTACCTTTTTTAGGGTTCCGTACCCAAAGGGTAAAAACGAGACCCTATTACTAAGACTCGGCTGTCCGTCTGTCTCCCTGTCTGTCTGTCTGTCTGTCACCAGGCTGTATCTCATGAACCGTGATAGCTAGACAGTTGAAATTTTCACAAATGATGTATTTCTGTTGCCGCGCTATAACAACAAATACTAAAAACAGAATAAAATACGAATTTAATTAAGGGGGGCTCCCATACAACAAACGTGTTTGTTTTGCCGTTTTTTTTTTGTTTTTGAGAATGACTCGGTCGTCTGCCGAGGTCGAAAACTTGGATTTAACATTGCCTCCATATTACCACAGAATACATAATAGTATATTACCAACAATATATCCAAAAAAACAAAAAACCGACTTCCAAAAACCTGAAAATAAAACAAAAATAGCTTCAAAATTAAATATCTCTTAGCGCTATCGCACACGGGCAACTTTTGTCTTCGCAACTTTTTTGTCTCTCACGTGATTTGTATGAAAAGTTGCAGACGACCGTGTCGCTTCGTGTGCGCGCTTCCATATAAACCCGTGGACTTGATGTGAGAGACAAAACAATTGCTGGGAGACTAAGTTGCCTGTGTGCGATAGCGCTTAAAAGCAAGAAATAATATTCAAACGAGATACGCATATCATTGTTATAAAACACGTCCAATGAAGTCGGGTGGGGCTGGAGGACAACTTCTTTTTTTTATTCTAAAAGCCTTCAGGTTTTTTGAAGTCGGTTTTTTGTTTTTTAAAACATTTTTTATTTTTTTCATTTTTAGTGTAAGTAATTGCCTTCTGTATTAGGTAGAAAATTACTTTAGTTTGTTTATATTTAGTTTATTTATATTATCTTATCTAGTAGGCATATTGTCTAGGTAGATAAAACATGGGTAGACCCTCGAAAGTTGCGGCACGCCTTAAAAAATATGGGTCTTAATTTTTTTTTATTTAAACTCTTTTGAGGTATATTTGGCGACGATATTATCTAAGTTACAATAGTTTTATGTCAATGGCACATCACCTTTTACAAAATACGGCTTTTCCCGATGAAGGGGCGTTAATTGTTGAGGAGTCCTCCTGGTACTTCACTATCAGCTTTACTTCTCCATTTGCATTATGACAAACATAAATAACCTAGCAATAATATAAAAGTAATCGTATCGCACCAGTGAAATACTTAGTACCTATTGAATAGTTCAGATGATCATTTATGGCCTTCATCATCAGTTCCACTTTACCAAAAACGATATCATCTAAGTTACAATATTCTCATGTCAATGGCTCCTCAACTTTTACAAAATACTGCTCTTCCCGACACAGGGGCATTAATTTTTGAGGAGTTCTCCTGGTTCTTCACTATCAGCTCCACTTTACCATATGCATTATGACGAACATAAATAGCCTAGCAACCATATTAAAGTAATCTTATCCCACCAGTGAAATACTCAGTACCTATTATATAGTTCCGATGGTCATCTATGGTCTTCATCAAAAGTTCCACTTCATCAAAATGGTACTTTTTGAAAGCAAATGCACGAGTTACTTAAGAAAATACCAAAATCGCTATAGGTGTGCCTATAGTATTTGAAGAGTTCCCTTGATTTCTCCAGGATCCCATCACCTGATCGTGATCTTATGACAATGGGATCAATTTGTTATATACTTTCAAACAAAAAAAAAGAACTTCTAAAATCGGTTTATAATTGACAAAGTTATGAGGTAACAAACATAAAATAATAATAATAAAAAAATTCAGCCGAACTGAGAACCTCCTCCTTTTTTTGATGTCGGTTAAAAACCAAAAATACCTGATTTGATGCAACGATAAATGTCTAATTTAATTTGATTACAAACACTGAGGAACTACGTAACTAATTAAACCATATTATGAATTCGTGACTTAAGTGGGCTGTACACATTGGCCCCACGCGTTGGCCGAGCGCGTTGGGCCAACGTGTAAAGACCTACTTGGCGGTACGTTGGGAGTTGGCGCCAACGTGTAAACAGCGACATGCCCTGGCCGCGCGCGTTGGCCCAACGCGCGCGGCCAGGAGTTGGCCCAATGTGTACTTCGGGCTTTAGCTTCTAACTGCAGGAGAAAGATCATAACTTCGTTTGACCCCAACTTGATTCATAAAGGATCACGCGTTAATGTCTTTTGTATGAAATCTTTTGAACTAAAAACTCTTTTGGCAAAAAATAAAACAGCGCTATCGCACACGGGCAACTTTTGTCTCCGCAACTTTTTTGTCTCTCACATGATTTGTATGAAAAGTTGCAGACGACCGTGTCGCTTCGTGTGCGCGCTTCCATATAAACCCGTGGACTTGATGTGAGAGACAAAACAGTTGCTGGGAGACTAAGTTGCCTGTGTGCGATAGCGCTAATGAATAAAATATTTAGAGTAGCTTGTATACCTCTTGGTTTGATATATTGCGTATTTTTTTTTATGAACCTTCAAAGTTGGGTGGACCAGTCGATTTAAAAAGTATAAAATTTATTAAAATAAATAATACCTTTAATTAGTCCGTAAAATGTATAGCTTTGTCTAAGAAACCATTTTGATGATTACACAATATTTAATATAGCTGACGAGCAAATTTCCTACGCTTTGCATACAAACTACCTAGGCGTGACGTCATAAATAGGTAGCCGTTAGTATGGAGCGTTTTTGAGTGAGTCCAATTTGTGTGCATTTCAAACTGTAATATCTCGAGCAGTTTTCATGCTAGCGAAATAATTATTTTACCGATGTTTACCTTTTTTGAGAGGTAATTTATGTAACATAAAATAAAAAAAATCGGGTTGCACTCCGGGAGTGCCGGCAGAAGTAAAAACTGTTTGCACGAATTGCCGTCTTACGAATTCACTATGCATTTGAATTTACGAATACAGAACAGTATTGTACGAAAGTCTTATCCATAGCTTGACAGAAAATCTAGAGCTTTGACATGAATTATAAAATTGCGCGTTGCGATGGTGACACAGTGTTTACATATTCTTACGAATTTAAGTGACCTCGCGTCAGTCAGTCAGGATCAAGTAGATCCTGACTGACTGACGCGAGTTCAACATTTTTTCCACATGCAAAAAAGCGTATAACGCCGCTAAAGAAGTTTTCACTTCAAAAATCAGCATTCGGCTTGCGTGGTGGGTTATGTATGGCCCATATCCTTATCCACCTATAAGAAAGGCCTGTACCCCAGCAGAGACATTAAAAATGGCTGATGGTCAACCAGTAGAATTAACAAGATATTATTAAAGTACTAGGGTTTGCAATCCCGCATTCCACGTTCCCGCATTCCAGCGGTTTCCCGCATGTTAATAAGGACTGCGGAATTTTATTATTTATATATTTATATATATTAATTAACAAGGTATACAACATTCTGGTACAACATCAGTCCCACAAAACTATTTAGGATAGTTTGACTGAGGGATCGAGTCTCGAAAGTATCTTATGTTAAATTATATACTTAGGTAATCTAGATTTAAACAATAATAGTTTGGTTATGCTAATATTTTAGTTAAAGTATTGTGTCTAATAAATGTTTTTTAAAAGATTACAAAATTTGTTTTTATTACATTCCGATCTTAAGTTCTGTGGCAGATTATTTAACAAATATGGGATTCTCTTATTGAGTGTTTTATCACCGTAATAGTTAGTGACTTTCGGTATAACATATTTACCAGTCGACACCGATCTGGTGTTATATCTATGTGCTACAAGTGAGTGGCGCTCTCGACCCCCATGATGGTTGACAGCCAGTAAATATTTGTGTTTAAGATCTATCGGTAGTATTTTACACACTTTAAATAACATTCTGTAATTTCCTTGGTACTTATGCTTAATTTTTTTGTTAACGAGTAGTTTTAAAAATCGTATTTGCAGTGATTCAATCTTTTGTAGGTATGTTTTGAATGTCAACCCATAAGACTCGAGACCGTAACTAACTATAGATTCTACTAATGACAGATAAAGCATTTTTAGAGTGCTAGAGGGCACTTTGAAACTTAAATGATAAAATTTGGCTAATAAAGTTCTGAGCTTTGTACATACAAATTCAACATGCGCTGCCCATGAAAAATTTTCATCTACTTTCATTCCCAGGTAAGTAACACAATAAACCTTTTCTGTCGGATGGCAAGTGCATCCGGTATTATTATTATTATGAAAACATGAAAAACTATGTGCTACGACTGTCAAAGGTGTGTCGGGAGGTCGCAAATAGGGTGAATGAATGACCAACAGCTTCGTTTTATCGGAGTTCAGCACTATGCCGTTATCATGTGACCATTTTACTACGGTGTTGACGTCATCTTGCAGCAGACGATAGGTTTCCGCTAGATCGGTGCCCGCGCGTAACGCACACAGGTCATCCGCGTACATGTATGCTGAACAATTGTGTAGTGCGCTGCATAGGCTGTTCACGTGCATCAGGTAGCACACTGGACCACACCCTGAGCCCTGCGGCACACCACACCTCACACCTGTCACTGTACTGTTCACCTACTTTAACTCTGAACGAGCGCGCCGAGAGATAGTCGCGGAACCAGCTGTTCAGCGGCTGCCCCACCCCGCACTCCTCCATCGCCTGCAGCAAGGTATCTGTTTCTAGTGTTTCAAACTCTTTTTTGAAATCAAAAAAATATAGCAACTACAAACTTTTTTTCATTTAAATACCCATTGATTTCATCCGTGAACTCCGATAATAAACTGTTGGTACTTTTGCCTTTTTGAAATCCATGTTGGTTCTCGTTTAATATAGTATGTTTTTTAAGATAGCTACTTAACTGATCTACGATACATTTTTCCATGATTTTCTCGACACTTGATAAGATAGCTATAGGCCTATAATTACTATAATTTTTGCGAATACCCTTTTTGAAAATGGGTCGTACAATTGCTTCTTTTAACTTGTCTGGGAATGAAGAGTGACTTACACTTAAGTTCAGCAATTTTGCAATTACTGGACTTATTTTACTTACAATGAATTTTAGATCAGACATACGTACGAGGTCACTGCCAGGTGATTTATTTGAATTCATTTTTTTAATAATTTGCTCAACGTATGTGCTGTCGACTGGCTGCCACCTCATGCACATGTCCTTTTTTTGAGCGTATGTATCCCTTTTTAACCACTTTTCATTACAAACATGTTTAATACTTTTAATTTCCTCCAAAAATGTGTTTGCAAAACTGTCACAAATCTTATTTACATTTATGGGTTTCATATTATTTAAAATGAAATCGTCTAAACTCTGCTTTTTACTTCCTAATAATGAATTTAATTTATCCCACAACTTTTTAATGTTATTATTACAGTTTATTATACTTTGTCTATCGTATTGGTTTCTTTTTTTAACAATTAACTTATGACATTTATTTCTATATTTAGTATAATCTAAGCGCTTTATCATATTTTTCGGATCATTACTCCAAATTTTGAATAAGTGGTCTCTTTGTACTAACATGTTTTTTACCGCACTTGTACGGTAAATCCCACGCGGGATTTTTTCTAATTTTCAGAACAATCAGAATCAGAATCAGAAAAATCACAAATCATAAAAATAAAAGTTACTTTTAACTTTTAAAGTTACTTTTAACTTTTATTTTTATGATTTGTGATTTCTCTACTCGATTTTTAACACGAAGTTATTCCTGATTCATTATATTGTTGAAATTCACCCATGTATATTTTTACGTGCTCATAGTATTACAAATTACTAACCAATGACTAATTATTATACTAAATAATATACTAGAAAAAATACGACTCGCACCAGATCAATACTCAGACGGGAATCGAACCCGCGACCTTTGGATATCCGGTCCAATGCTCTGACCGCTGAGCTACCGAGTCACTAGTGACATCGTCGAATTTTTCCTAGTATATCCTAAACTCTTACGCTGTAAGCCAGCGTTATTTCACCAATGTGAGGAATTACCTCGACATTCAATTGAAATATCTTTCCAGATATTTTAACAATTGATTAAGATGAAATAGCTATATAATTTTTAAATTTGAGATTTTTGCATTTACAATGCTATTTTTAAACAATACTAAATAATATACTAGAAAAAATACGACTCGCACCAGATCAATACTCAGACGGGAATCGAACCCGCGACCTTTGGATATCCGGTCCAATGCTCTGACCGCTGAGCTACCGAGTCACTAGTGACATCGTCGAATTTTTCCTAGTATATCCTAAACTCTTACGCTGTAAGCCAGCGTTATTTCACCAATGTGAGGAATTACCTCGACATTCAATTGAAATATCTTTCCAGATATTTTAACAATTGATTAAGATGAAATAGCTATATAATTTTTAAATTTGAGATTTTTGCATTTACAATGCTATTTTTAAACAATACTAAATAATATACTAGAAAAAATACGACTCGCACCAGATCAATACTCAGACGGGAATCGAACCCGCGACCTTTGGATATCCGGTCCAATGCTCTGACCGCTGAGCTACCGAGTCACTAGTGAGCTTACAGCGTAAGAGTTTAGGATATACTAGGAAAAATTCGACGATGTCACTAGTGACTCGGTAGCTCAGCGGTCAGAGCATTGGACCGGATATCCAAAGGTCGCGGGTTCGATTCCCGTCTGAGTATTGATCTGGTGCGAGTCGTATTTTTTCTAGTATATTATTTAGTATTGTTTAAAAATAGCATTGTAAATGCAAAAATCTCAAATTTAAAAATTATATAGCTATTTCATCTTAATCAATTGTTAAAATATCTGGAAAGATATTTCAATTGAATGTCGAGGTAATTCCTCACATTGGTGAAATAACGCTGGCTTACAGCGTAAGAGTTTAGGATATACTAGGAAAAATTCGACGATGTCACTAGTGACTCGGTAGCTCAGCGGTCAGAGCATTGGACCGGATATCCAAAGGTCGCGGGTTCGATTCCCGTCTGAGTATTGATCTGGTGCGAGTCGTATTTTTTCTAGTATATTATTTAGTATTGTTTAAAAATAGCATTGTAAATGCAAAAATCTCAAATTTAAAAATTATATAGCTATTTCATCTTAATCAATTGTTAAAATATCTGGAAAGATATTCCATTGAATGTCGAGGTAATTCCTCACATTGGTGAAATAACGCTGGCTTACAGCGTAAGAGTTTAGGATATACTAGGAAAAATTCGACGATGTCACTAGTGACTCGGTAGCTCAGCGGTCAGAGCATTGGACCGGATATCCAAAGGTCGCGGGTTCGATTCCCGTCTGAGTATTGATCTGGTGCGAGTCGTATTTTTTCTAGTATATTATTTAGTATTGTTTAAAAATAGCATTGTAAATGCAAAAATCTCAAATTTAAAAATTATATAGCTATTTCATCTTAATCAATTGTTAAAATATCTGGAAAGATATTTCAATTGAATGTCGAGGTAATTCCTCACATTGGTGAAATAACGCTGGCTTACAGCGTAAGAGTTTAGGATATACTAGGAAAAATTCGACGATGTCACTAGTGACTCGGTAGCTCAGCGGTCAGAGCATTGGACCGGATATCCAAAGGTCGCGGGTTCGATTCCCGTCTGAGTATTGATCTGGTGCGAGTCGTATTTTTTCTAGTATATTATTTAGTATTGTTTAAAAATAGCATTGTAAATGCAAAAATCTCAAATTTAAAAATTATATAGCTATTTCATCTTAATCAATTGTTAAAATATCTGGAAAGATATTTCAATTGAATGTCGAGGTAATTCCTCACATTGGTGAAATAACGCTGGCTTACAGCGTAAGAGTTTAGGATATACTAGGAAAAATTCGACGATGTCACTAGTGACTCGGTAGCTCAGCGGTCAGAGCATTGGACCGGATATCCAAAGGTCGCGGGTTCGATTCCCGTCTGAGTATTGATCTGGTGCGAGTCGTATTTTTTCTAGTATATTATTTAGTATTGTTTAAAAATAGCATTGTAAATGCAAAAATCTCAAATTTAAAAACTAATTATTATATTGGCAGTACAATTGATCTCTTAATTTCCAGTCTAGTAGACTTATATGTTACTAGCGGCCGCCCGCGACTTCGTCTGCGTGGAAAGTTTTTTTGCTATCCCTCGGGAACAATAGTTTTTTTCAGGATGAAAGGTACCCTATGTCCTTCTCTATACCCCTGACAACGTGTATGCAAAATTTCATGATGATCGGTTCAGTAGTTAGGACGTGAAGGCGTAACAAACAAACAAACAAACAAACGGACTTTCGCATTTATAATATTAGTAAGGATTGATTTAGTAATATAAATATAACAGCAAGCAAGAATTATGCGTATGCGTGAAGTAAATAGAGACAATAATCTATGTAAGTAAAAGTTACGTACGATTTGATGTTAATTGTTAGTAAAACTAGCTCAGTATTATTTGTTACTTACTGCCAAAAGTAATATGACATAAATGTCCTGACCCATTTCTGTTAATCAATAGTTAGTTAATAAACACAGTTTTTACGTATATAATGCCTACCTGTTTCATTTTTAAATACCGTGATATGTTTATAATAAGCTTAAGTAAAAATAAAAAAAACATTCAGTAGTAATAGCATTATTATATTCATGTATACGAATTTTTAAATCTTTTGCGGGAATTCCAGCGGGATCCCGCTGGAAAGGCAAATTTCCCGCAAAGTTCCAGCTGGAAAAAAAATACTGCGGGATTGAAAACCCTATAAAGTACTTAAAATGACACGTTTCATTGAATTCTACAATTATAATTTATGTTTCATTAATTTAAAGAAAGAAATGCAAACTCAAATTTTTTCTATAATGTAAATTTATTGTACAAAAATTGAACTACAAAATACAATCTGCTCTAACTAAACTTATTCTCTAAGTAAATGCTAAGAATACGACACCGTTTGGTTATTGTACATAATGTAAACTTTCAAATCAAATCAAAATATGTTAATTTCAACATTCTGTGGAGACCATTAAAAAATAAATATTTAATATAATACATTAATATAAACAAACCTAATGATATCAATCACAGTGAAAAATTAACACAAATATACACTTTTAAACTTTCGCGTTGCATATTAAAGTATTATTTATAATGTGACCAAGTGAGCCTTTCTCTCTGTGAATTATGGAATCTTATATTTAGTTTACTTAATATACAAAATATTAACAAACAACCAGAAACTTCAATTAAAGACTGAAAATCAAAACAATTCATTGATACACCAACCCTAATGATCTGACCCAGAAGTACACCTTTTATTATTTATACTGGAAATTACTAACGAATCTTCTCACGATACATGATAATTCTTGTTCATCGGATTCCGAAGCTGAAATCCACGCATTCCGGCCATCATCAGGGTCATTTTTGTCTTTTAGACTATACCTGGGAAACTAAAAGCTACGAAGTTATTGAAGGTCAAAATTCATTATTTCCTAGTTTTATTGTTGTCCAAAGAAACATTATTAAATTTCAAGTATTTCGTAACAAACAACGGCTTCAAAACGTCCCATGAGCATGCACATAAACGCTGCCTTTCAACTCGGCCGCAGCACGCAGCTGTGTAGCATACACTCGCAGGCGCGGTCTGTTGTACGCGTTACATTATGCAATGCTGGTAATGTATGCAATGCTTTTTTAACACCAAAAATTAAAATTGTTTCCCAGCAATAATTTTGTACAGAAATGGTCCTGAGGGCACTAGTGCAAGTTGAGTTTTTACTTTTCACTATCGAAAACTATCGGATATGCTGCGAGATTATACAAGGTCATTTTGTATCCACCATCCAAATTTTGGGGATGTGTTCAGTCCATGGAACTGAACAACTTTCTCTAAAGAACACATGGTCAAATATGTAAAATAAAAATCGACTTTCCATACAAATCAAAGAGATCAATTTAGTATGGGATGACTAAAATTTTTAGGCGAAATTTGACACATGTTTCTTAGAGAAAGTTGTTTAGTTTCATGGACTGGACACATCCTTAAAATTTGGATGGTAAGTTCAAAATTACCCGATATAATGCGAGTGAAAGAGAGAAAACGATAATTTTCGATAGCAAAAAGTGAAAACAACTCGCACTAGGCCCTCTGATGATGGGCAGAATACATAGACCTCGGCTTCGTTGAGTTACACCCGGTATTTCTAGTATGAAGTTTAAGGAACTAGTTCCAAATTCCGATTTTCCGAGTGTACTGAAGTGGGTGGTTGTTGTTGGGCGGGCGGCGGCGCGGCGGGCGGGGGCGCGGGCGGGCGGCGCAGCACGAGGTAGGAGACGCGCGTTCAGTAGCGCGACCGCCGGTACTTGTTGCGCGCGTGGTTGGCCAGGCACAGCCCGAACACCGCCGCTACCAGCTGGAACAGAACAGTTTATTATTAGAGTGGTACGGCAGGCCACAGCCAGCCGCGGCGGGCGGCGGCGTGGCAAGCGAATTCGGTAATCACTGCGCGTCGTGACGAGGAGGTGAGAGCACACCCCAGACACTCCATACAACCGCGCCATTATAAACAGATGACGTTAGATGACGTTTTTAACACGCACAACTGTGTGTCATGTCTGTGTAAGTCTAGGGCTGTACCGTGCAGTTTGTACTGTATGAGCGGCATTCAATTCATAATTCGAACTTTTTGGTGATTAAAGTTACGACGCATTGCTTTGAATCAAGAATCTTATATTGCTTTGAATCAAGAATTGAATATCAAAATAAGTTGACAGATGACAAACACGACTAAATAAGCACACGATTCGGCACACGAATTCGCGAGGCGGGGTGAGCTAATTGATCCTGGGGCGAGGCGGAGAGTGTCCTTTCGGTACGGTAGTACATCTATTTGTGCTGAGAGGCCGCCATCGAGCGCGCAGTGATTATTCAATTCGCTTGCCGAACCGCCTGCCGCGGCTGGCTGTGGCCGGGCCGTTAAAGGGTCTGCAGCTCAGATAAAGCTGTAGTCACTTTGACCTAAAAGATCTTTTGTGACTCTCCACCTAATTATAATAACTCTTTAAGCCCTGCGGCTCCCAGGAAGTCTAGTATCTTTCTGGTTTTAAAAGTTTTTACTTCCTCCGGGTCGATTACGTGTCGCCCCAGGGCCCAGATAGATACAACAGAAGAGTTAAACATATTGTTAAACTGTAGCCATCATCATCTCATGCCCTTCTATCGACATCAGCCATTGACTGATTGGGTGTTAAAGACTGCAAATGCAGCCGGGACCAACGACTTAACGTGCTTTCCGAAGCGTGGAGGAACTCGAGATAAAAAAAAATTGGTCACCCATCCATATAACCGACCCTTGTGAAAGTTGCTTAACCTCGCTAGGGTCGTTCATGGGCAGGGCCAAGCGCTAAACCACTGCGCCACCGAGTGCTTCAAGCCCTTATCTCAATTTATTTGACGTCGACACAGTGGTACTTTTGATCCATTCTTTAATGTCATTCGTCATTTCTTTAGGAATGACTTGTAACGAGTGAGTGACTAGTGTTTGGGGTTGTATTTTCCAGAAGTCTGCATCAGGAATTAGGGCTTTATATGGGTGACGGATTCTCAATGAAAATCTAAGAGGAAGGAAGCTAGGCTTAGTGAGGCACGGCACGGAGCAGTCCATTGCAGTGTTTTCCGACGATGATATCATCCAGTTTATGGCGTAAGTAAGTACCTCAATGGCACCAACAGCGATGGCTATGATCCCGATAACGAGGCCGAAGGTGTTGAGGAACTGTCCGACGACTTTGTCGCAGCCGTAGAAGGAGTTGAGGACCGTGCAGGTCTGCGTCTGCGCCTGGTCGCAGCACGTGGGCGGCAGCGTCAGGCTCACGTACGACAGCGGCCCTGTCGGCCCGCAGCATTGGAACTGCAAAACAAGAAGTCTTTTCATCGAAAATACTATACTATTACTCTGTTACAAGCTTACCTAAGCTTGTATGATGTTAGAAGTGTGAATAATTGCTTTTCCATGATTTATAAAATGGGGATCGTGGTGTGCGCCACCGTTTAAAAAACTTTGTAGTTAGGTAAAGGATATTGTCAATGTAATACTCATAGTATTATCGTTAACAACGAAAATTCTTCTGTTTAATTAATTTAATAGATATACTTTACTTCTCTGAGCTACAGCCCTTTGTCCGTCAGACTCTGTAGCTGTAACGCGAGTCAAACCCGATTATTTTCTCTTAGACCAAAAAGCAGCCGCTTGATATTCGGCAATGGTTTTTTTCTCCTTTTAAATAGTGGGTTCAAACCGAAGCAACTCTTCAAAAATGATTACCTATATACTAATACAAATTATAAAAGTGTTTACCGTGGATTCAAGAGCGTGGAATGAGTCCTGGTCCCTATTAAAGGACTCGGTGAGCCATTTGGGCACCTGCTCCATCACCTTGTCCATGCTCACGAAGATGGCGATAGCCAGCGCAACCTTGGCGATCATCAGGATTATCATGAAGATGGAGTACTGGAAACAGCGGAAAAAATGATCAGCACCAATTGAATTAAGAATCAAGATATCGTCGTGTGTTATCGTTTGAACGCAGCCTGACGAATTTTCGAAGTTGATCAGCTATCAGCCCCTCTACTCGAATAGCAAACATTCTATTCTTTTGAACGCTACGCTTACTATTAAAGCTTAAATATGAGCAATAAACGATTAAATCAAATGTCGCAAACTTATGTAAATCAGAGACTTTGATGTATTGTATGGAATTGAGAAGCTTACGGCACGTAATTTTATTGATCACTGGTGGTTTACTGGTTATTTTTAGCGTTATTTAATAATAAGCGTAGCGATCAAACGCATAGAATGTTGGCCATTTGAGTAGGGCTGGTCTATTGGTTTGCCTCTAGTCCTATCTAAGGAAATCAAGTGACTGATAAAGTACTATTCCATCTTTAGACTACCTCTTTAATTACTTGACATCAACCTGATGTGCATGTCTAAAAAAAAATTTTTTCCACTACGTTTAATAGCACCGTGCAGCCGCCATATTGGTTTTTTTTATAACGCCACTTTCTTAAGAACACTTGGACTGGCAAGACAAATCTAACGATATGTTAATCATGGAAATCCGTTTAGCCGTTTAAAAGATATGAGGTAATAAAGAATATTACATACAAACATACTTACAAGATACGCGCGAAAAACATAACCCTCTTGCAGTCGGGTAAAAAAGCTAGCCATAAAGGCCACGTCCACGACAAGGAAGCTTTAGCTCTACCATGAGTTGATGCAAACTGTTTCCGCTACCGTAAACTATCGGAGATACTGCTCACAGTCAATGCGAGTGAAGGAGAGAAAACGATAGTTTACGTTAGCCAAAACAGTTCGCATCAACTCATGGTAGGGTCACTTGACTTAACCTCAGTATATTTTTACCCGACTACGGCGAAGCCAAAACGGAGGGTATATGATTTTGACCTGTATGTATGTATGTATGTATGTTTGTAAATTCATCTGTTCCGTCATAACTTCTAAACTACTTGTTATAATTTGACAAATGAGGTATCGTTAGAAGCGTCCTAATTGTCCAATGAACATAGGCTATATGACGTCACATTAAATTGAATGTGGCGCCCTCTAGAGGAGTTAAAGACATGAACTAAAAAAAAAATATTTTTTAATAATGCCGTGTTGGGTACCAAATGAAAGGGCTTAATGAGCACTTTTCAAATATGTATATATTGTTAGCTATTGCCCGTGGCTTTACTTGCTTTCACCCTTTGACAACTCCAAAATATTTAAAATAAAAAAGAAGTTTTAAAACTAAAACCCGACTACGGAAAAATCGTGCTCTAAAAAAGTAAGAAACAAGAAAATATTCGAGTCCAAAATTCAATAAAAAGGATAACCGTAGTCGCATGCCACTTTGTCCTAGACACGTACGATACGAACAACAGGCGACTACGGTTATCCTTTTTATTGAATTTTGGACTCGAATATTTTCTTGTTTCTTGTTGTTCCTGTTGTTCGTATCGTACGTGTCTAGGACAAAGTGGCATGCGACTACGGTTATCCTTTTTATTGAATTTTGGACTCGAATATTTTCTTGTTTCTTACTTTTTAGAGCACGATTTTTCCGTAGTCGGGTTTTAGTTTTAAAACTTCTTTTTTAATTGACAATGTATAGATAGGCCTTAGGACAAGCTCTACCAAACAAAATAGGCTCCTGGGAAACGAACTTAAAATCCCTGACCCAGACGCCAGTGGCAAGACTAAAAGTCTGCAGTGGTGATGAACTTACCGTAACCAGCATACAGTTGCTCTCTCTGATAGCTCCGCAGCACCCGAAGAAGGCGATGAGGAAGACGATCCCGCCCACCACCATGGCGGAGATGGGCGCCACCTGCAGCTGGCCCTGGGCCACATCTGACAGGTCCGCCAGTCGCAGCTGGACCACCACGCCTAACGCCAGCAGGGTCAGACCTGCCAACTGGAAGAAATGGGAGTTGAAACCTTTATACAACGTGTAATGAATTAACGCAAAATGAGAAAACAGTTTTTTCGGACCATCAAACTGAACAACTTTTACTATGGGACCAACTCTGAAATCGCGAAAAAAATCAGCTGCTTCATACATTTTTATATTTTCGTTATTAATTTTTGTATGAAATAGCTTTCTGTTGAAAATGATGTAAAGTCATTATCTATGAAATACTACGTGAAAACCAGGGGGGGGGGGGGGTCTTGGCATATACTACGGGTGGTCACCAAGGGGGGGAGGGGGGTCAAAAATGGTAAAATATGGGTCACGTAGTATGGGGACGTTCCCTTACCTATAGAACGTGTTAATGAATTAACGGAAAATGAGAAAACCGTTTCTTCGGACCATCAAACTGAACAACTTTTACTATGGGACCAACTCTGAAATCGCGAAAAAAATCAGTTGCTTCATACATTTTTATATTTTCGTAATTAATTTTTGTATGAAATAGCTGATTTTTTTTTCGCGATTTCAGAGTTGGCCCCTTTAGTAAAAGTTGTTCAGTTTGATGGTCCGAAGAAACGGTTTTCTCATTTTCCGTTAATTCATTAACACGTTGTATAGGTAAGGGAACGTACCCATACTACGTGACCCATATGTGACCCCCCCTTGGTGACCACCCGTAGTATATGCCAAGACATTACCTCTAACTGCCGGAACACAACAATTTTTAAATTGTTGTTATGGTGTCAGACTTAGGTAAGATGGTGGTAGCTAGCCAGGCGGACTTGAAATAAGCCCTACCACCAACCAAACCGAGTACAAATTGTACCCCCCCTGGGAATCGGACCCGGGACCTCTGCGACTTACACGGGTGGGCGCACCACTAGACCACAGAGGCGGTTTAGGAAATATTGCCGTGATTGGCTGCTTGAACAGCAGACTCGCGCTCTCGGATTGGTCTGAGGAACCGTGAGGAGCTTTCTTCATACTGTTATATTTTGTTATTTTGGAAAATTATTCCACATTATTTTGCTGATAATTTAATAAGTTTGTTCTATGCTTGTTCTATGGTATGCAAATTGTATTTTCATTATTTATATTCAATAAACTATTTGATTTGATTTGATATTAAGTTTGGTGGCGCACTGATTTAGCGCCTGGCCTCGCGATTGCGGAGATTAAGCAACTTTCGCAAGGGTCGGCCATGGGATGGGTGACCAAAAAATTATTATCTTGAGCTCCTCCATGTTTCGGAAGGCACATTAAGCCGTTAGTCCTGGCTAGATTTGCAGTCGTAGACACCCACCAATTCGCATTTGGCCCGCGTGGTGGGTTGTGGCTCATCCCATCCTCCTTATACACCCATAAGGAAGACCTGTACCCGCAGAAGAATCATTAAAATGGATGATGTCGGATAGAGCTAAAGTAATCTATAGTCTCAGACCAAAAAAAAAGGAAGACAGAGTCTTCCGAACAACGCGGTGAAGCCGGTAAAACTACGCCTTGGCTGTGTAACATACACAGTTCATGCACACGCATGTAACGAAACTACGCCTTGGCTTTCCATATAAAACCCTGCCGCCCGGCCCCCGCTCGCCCTCTTGCACGCACACATGTACCGTTAAAAACCGGCTTTACTTCGTTGTTCGCAACGCTCTATCCTATTGTAAATAATACTTCATTTATACACCAAACACTCTGATAAGAATATATCATTAAATTGGTCATACTCAACGGGTGATGAAAATAGTCGATTAAGGCGGTTGTATGACCGAAAGTGGCGCCCTCAGAGGTTTTTATTTAATAAGTTATTAATAGAAAAAGATTTTAATAATGTTTATTGTGGAGATTTTAAGGCCCATGGTCTAGTATTTTTAGAAGGTATCATTACATGCCCTCGTAGTCATTCGTAGAAGTAGATAGCATATGTGTCAAAAACGGCCACTTTTAGCAGTTTTTCTATCTACTTCTAGCAGTGACGACTAGGGAATGTAACGATACCGTCTAAAAATACTAGACTGTAGGCCCTAAAATCTCCACGATAAACATTATTAAAATTGTGTATTAGAATTATAATATTAAATAAAATTCACCGCGGTGCCACTTTCGCTCAGGGTACCACCTTAAACAATGGACCGATACCATAAATAGTCTCCATTGATGGCGATTTCATAAGGATACGATTGTTATAAGCCTCTGCCAAACCATAGACATAGAAAATTTTTCGCTACGATGTGCCAAACATAGTTCGAATCATAGAAATAGAATGTCAAAGAACAACAATGTCAACAGGTGATCCGAAAAATGAATGCATACATTTTATATGAGATTACGTAAAATATGACTTAGATATAGCTTAGATACATAAAATATGACTATATATGGCAAAGAAAATTAATAAACTATGTTCCATACTGTTCTCTTCGTCGATAAACGAATAAATGTAGCGAAATTTGGTTTTAGAGAAATGTGTGGCAATATCTTATTTACCTGTGAAAAGTGTGATTACTTGGATTGTTTCTTTTTGTCACATCATAATTACTTAGAGCACAAGACACCATGGCTTTACGATACCTTTATTTTAAATTCTAATTAAGATTATAAAATATTTTAAGCAAATCGTGATTGCTCCTTTGCAAGGCGGGCCGCTAGGGCCTCTTACTGTAAAATATATTGGCACATGTCACTTGATCCTATTTGTCTCTTTTTTACATAGACCGTGTCCGTATGATGTTAACTTCTCTTTTCCACGCTCTGTTGGTCTTCTTGAGCGCAGCGAAAATTTTTCTATGTCTATGGTTCAAATAGTAGGTAAGTAAACAATGTTTTTAGCTCTGTATTGTCTGGAAAACTTGCAAATATTTGTATTATAAACTTTCATGGTAAAAGTTTTGTAGTAGGTACTTCATAGGTACTTATTTGTCATTCATTGCAGACAAAGGATGTTGATTCAACGAGGATTCATCATTTAGCTAAATGTGTTTTGAACCTCCCAATCAATTGATACTTGGAAAAAGATACCCCGTATTATTGTGTAGTTTTATCAAAGAATACTTGTTTTATCTACAAACCACAATGCAATATTCAAATTGAAACTTACAGACAATGTGTGTAAGGTCGAAGTGGTTATTATGTTTGTGTAGATCTAGTGGGTCTAATCTAATCTACTGATACTGATACAGTGCAGTGAAGGCGCGTCTGTCTGTTTGCACGGCGGAAATATTGGTCCGTGAAACGAATGAGTTTATGCTATAGGCCATATAGGGCCAGCTACGATTGCCAACTATACCGTTAAAAACATTAAAAATTATACTGTTTTTCACTAAATCATATTTTCGACTGTTGAACAAAAATGAAGTATACAAAAACTTATCAGGATCACTGGTAGTAAAAGGAGGAAATACTGTTCATTTTCTAGAATACTATTTATTTCCCTTCTCAGACCTAAATATTTTTTTTTAAGTTGGCAACCCTAGCATGGCATAGATAGTCGCACATTTGTGTTAGCGACAGCGAACTTCGTAATCGAAACATTATAGAATTGACGAGAGTTTTCACAGCATTGAAAACATAAAATCCATACAAGTTTTATTTGTGTTATATTCGTAAATCCATCGCCTTTAACACACAAAACAATAATATTATAAAGCCAACGAAAATAATGTTTAATATGAACATTTCAACTCAGCCCACGCGGGCCGTAGAGGCTCGGGGTCGGGACGAGTTTATGGTTGTACCAAGTTATTCTTATGGTTCTACCCACTGCATTTATTCTTATGCCCACTCTTACTTGTAACTGTTACATACTTCTTTCTTTGAATTTCTTAATTTCTTTTGTGCTGTTGTAATATTTTTGTAATCTACTGTTATCCACAAGGGAAGTGTATCATTCCCAATACAAGTATATTTAGATTACTTATAGAGAAGACTCAGCAATGTATTGTATCAAACATTACTGTAATAAATGCATTTTTTTACATACTTACAACTAATTTAGACATTTTAGAGTTATTTTAAAGCTGAACGTTTTTAGGGTTCCGTAGCCTAAATGGCAAAAAACGGAACCCTTATAGATTCGTCATGTCTGTCTGTCTGTCTGTCTGTCTGTCCGTATGTCACAGCCACTTTATTCCGAAAGTATTAAGACTACACAGTTGAAACTTAGTAGGTAGATGTATTCTGTTAACCGCTTAACGAATTTAATACAAAAATAAGAAAAATAAAAGATTAAGGGGGGGCTCCCCATACATGGAACTGAAACTGAATTTTTTTTTTTATCAAACCAACACGTGTTGGTTGTCTATAGATAGGTCTTTAAAAATGACATTGAGGTTCCTAAGACAACTTTTTCTCAAAGTCAACCATTTGAAAGATATTCACCGCCAAAGTGGTAAAATGTGTGATAAAAAAAATATATGCTGTAGATCTTAATAAACACTTTCAACCAAAATTGGTTTGAACGAGATATAGTAATTAGTTTTCGAGATATAGCACATTTTCCAAAACCGCAAATATAACTTTGTCATTCATACCAACACTGTGCAAAACAAAGTTATTTTTGCAGACAAAAAATGATAGGTGGTATTAAATATGGTATGGTATAAGGTAACTACGGAACCCTATGGCGCGTGGCCCGACACGCACTTGGCCGGTTTTTTTTTCAGTAGGTATAGTGGCATTACAGCGTCATAGACATCTGTGTAAAGAAACCTCTCCTCGAATACATAATTACAGTACTGCACAATCTTAACATACACTGAATACTACTGCAAAGTGTAACTTACATAACATAAATTGCATTGTGATTACTTCAGCCTTGTTTACCTCTAATGAAGATTGCGTAAGATCACCATGTCTAATTTACTATGACAACTTGACTGACTGAACTTGACAGTTTTAACATCTGAAGGCTCAAGACTACCTAGGTCATCCTAAAACTTAGGAGGTATACAAAGCAATGCCACGCCGGTATATTGATGAACAGACTGCATTCCTGGAAAAGCTAACTGACAAATAGAAAAGACTAGCTTAGTACGTAGACACTGAAAAGGCGGAGCTGACTGCCATTATTGTGTTGGTTGTTTTTCGATTATTAGACCATCACCATCATCACATCACAGGGATTTAGTAGAATGCTATATGCGCTGTATGTTAGGTACGTCGGTACCTAGGTACTTATGATTACAGACAGACAGACCTAGACTTATGGCCGTCATTATGACGGTACATAAATATTACAAAATTGATATCCACAAAGAATTATATCGACACATTAAGTAACTTCGACAATTCAGTGAACGAACATGTCTTATTATGAAATTCATAAAATTCATAATTCATAAATGAATCTCGTGTAAAACTTTCTCTTTAATTGATGACCTATAATAATGTAAGCTTTGATGTGTAAACCAAGATTGCATTATTTATGCAAAGGTATCGACTTGTGGGAAATAACTCAAGCAAAGAAACTCAAGGGTGCCTGAAAAACATAGTTCCATACAGATACCTAATAGTTCCATACAGATAGATAAATCATTGCAACGATTACTCTAAAACACAGACCATACAACAATACTAAAAACAGCAACTATTTATCGACTGATTAGTTTCTGTCTAACCATTTCTTTGTCTGAAACAGCATTCTTATTGAAAGTTCAGTGTATTTTATTTTTAATATGTTTTAGTGTCGAAGAACATGAGTAATGCGTATTATCTTAAAACGAGGTTACTTTTTTGAGGGTAGATAATCATAAAATGATATTATTTTACGAAATATTATAATCGAGGCCTTAAACATAGCTTATCGTATAGCAACTGCTGATAATGTCCCGATAAAAAGATTGCACGTAGAAGCATAAAATATGAAAAAGGCAATAAAACTTACAGCAAAGAATAGATTGGCGAAGAACAGAATGTACTTGACTAGGAATTCACCACACCCCATATTGAATGGTTGTTAGAACTAAGTTGATAAGAACTAAACTGCAACGAGCGAGTACGTTCGGTGTGCGCGCTCGAAACCAATGGACTGTCGTGAAGCAGGCTCCTGTGATAGATAACGTGTGTCATTGTAGGTGGATTTCGTATTAAAATATTGCATGGACATACTTTTTTAATAGCAATCTTTTTTTAATACAATTCGTACAATGCGATTAAATTAACAATGCACAACAGAAGCTGCAACTTCACTCGAGAATGTATGGCATCTGTCGTTTTGTAAACGCTTCGCAAGCGCTTTGAAGTTAGTCACTTCAGTTGTACATTGTACACCCATTTTAATGGTCAGCGATTTTCTATTATATTTCTTTTTAAAATTCGATGACACTAAATTCTCACTTTCACCTCAATTGATATAAGTCTGAAACCCTAATATCATATCACTATAGTTTGTATTGGGTAACATACAATACACATCATAACGATGGATAACCAAACGTTCAATTAATTACGGTTTGTTATTTCGAAATCTACCTTTCTGATAAGGGGCTTATAATTTTACAGTCCAGATAAGTACCTACATGTATTTCAGGAGATTAATCAGAAAATGATGCATGCAGTAAATACATTTGTGAACGACTAATTAGAAACACTGGTCGATTTATATATGTCGTGGGCTAATCGTTGAACTGGGCCGATCGAGATCTGCCTGGCCAGATCACGATGTGCCGGCATTTCATGATCTGGCCAATAATTTCATGATGTGCCCAATCAAAAATTAGGCAGATCGATAAAAGCAACCTATTCGTCGATTTGCCCTACTAGTACTTAGCCACATCGAGATATGGCTGGGCGCATCGTAATATACTTCCGTTTCGCGACGCTTGTGGCGCTGTAACGTTGTTTGCGCTCTGTCAGCTGTGTGTTTACGTGTGAGCAAGATGGCGGCGTCACAAGAAATCGAAAATTTTGATAATAATAACAATACACTTTTATGCGACATTTGTATAACGAACCACGTGTTAAGATGATAATAATGAGAATGTTAAGATGAGAATGATGATTTATAATAAACAAAATTAAAAAAAAATGTACCTACATTCTTTTCATTTTACTAATACTTTGGTCACTCTACAGACTATTTATTCCAGCATGGCTGGTTTTATCTTTATTATCTAGTAAAATAATTATTTTCTAAGCTTCATTTTATTTGCTTGTACTTTGGCCACCCCACAGAATCGATTTGCCCAAGCATGGCCGGGCAAATCGTCAAACGTTATGCTTTGAACGATATGGCGGGTTTTGAAAAGGCAAATCAAGAAATGCCAGCGTATCGTGATCTGCCCAGGCAGATCTCGATCGGCCCAATTCAACTATTGGCCCACGACATATACAAACAAGGTAACTTTGAAGCCTTGGTTCTCCAAGGATTGATCGAGATGTGATCTGATGATGGCTATCCAGGGAGTGAATTGAGGAGATCCAGCTAGGTCGCTATACACACCCTGATTGATCAGCAGCATTTACAGAGTTCTCAGTATCAGGATTGATACATTTTAATGCTTATTTAAGAGACACATCTTTGGTGAAAATATGAAGACTGTAGCTTCAACGATTTAGTTGCTAGAGCTTTGTGACAGACGACGGACGGACGGAGAGACGTACCATGGGGTGCTGTATGGGCGTACATGCGCAAAACTCTTCAGACCAAATAAAAAAAGGAAGACGGAGTCTTCCGAACAAAGCGTTATTCTTATGCAAAGCGGTGAGGCCTGTAAAACTACGCCTTGGCTGTGTACATACACAGTTCACGCACACACGTGTAACAAAAATTACGCCTTGGCTTTCCATATAAAACCCTGCCGCCCAGCCCCTTGTACGCACACATGTACCATCAAAAACCGGCCTCACTTCATTGTTCGCAACGCTCCATCTTCCTTTTTTATTTGATCTGAGCAAAACTTAATGAAACTTTAAACAAACGATTTCTTTATTTTTCATATCTCGAGAGATTCTCTACCTTTATCACAGAGCCCAAAATCTCGCTACTGGCTCAATATGATTAGTTTTTGCTGGTCGAGTCGCAACGCTCCATCTTCCTTTTTTATTTGATCTGAGCAAAACTTAATGAAACTTTAAACAAACGATTTCTTTATTTTTCATATCTCGAGAGATTCTCTACCTTTATCACAGAGCCCAAAATCTCGCTACTGGCTCAATATGATTAGTTTTTGCTGGTCGAGTCACGCCTTGCGTGTGCACACATGTAACAGAACACGACAACTAAGAAATCTTTTGCAGATTAAATTTTGGTTTTATTTTTAAATTTATACTAAAATCAAGTTAGGGACCTTTTAGAACAAGGTATGTAGCACACATTATTGTAAAAATATTGATAAATTATATTGTATTTAGAATGATATTTAAATATTTTTTTACTGTAATTTTGAAAACAGTATTGGAAAAGTACGTATATTTTGGAGTTGTCTAGGGATTTGGTTTTTATTTAATTACTTTATTTTGAATGTTTTCAAATGGAATTAAAAAGAAAAAGTTGCAGATTTTTTGCACTCTCCATCACAAAGTATAGTATGTAATATGTATCAGTCAGTCAAAGGTCAAATTAATTTTATTTAATTTCTATTGTTAATACTTCGAGCAGCGACGGCTTCGTCTGGTTCAGAAGCCCGTCTTACTCTAAGTCTTAATACGACTATTAAGACTGGTTAAAATCTGATGACATAGATAATGTTTTTGACTCCGAGGAAGACGACGAAGATGGCCTAGGGGCTTGTAGTGACTGCTTTTGTCAATATTTTTTTTTTTGTAAAATAATCCTTTCAACATCTCTATGATGAAGCCATACAACCCCATCGTGTTTGGCCTCGTTACTATTGTCTTGACGAGTACTTTAATGGGAGTCGAGATCCAGGGTCTGATGATGAAGCTGAAAGGCCATGCCATAGGAACTCGGTAATTAAACCATAAATAATCTTGATGAGTGCTTTAATGGGAAATATTGTCCGAGGATCTGATGATGGAGCCGGAGGAAGGCCATAGGAACTCTTTAATAAAAAAATGCAACCCCATCGAGTTTGGGCTCGTTTGAGTCGTCTTGACGATTACTTTGTTGGGAAATAGTTTTCAGGATCTGATGATGGAACCGGAAGAAGGAGACAGGAACTCTTTAATAAAACCATGTTACCCCATCGAGTATGGGCTCATTTTTATCGTCTTGACAAGTACTTTGATGGGAAATAGTTTCCAGGGTCTGATGATGGAGCCGGAAGAAGGCCACTGGGACTCTGTAATAAAACCATGCAACCCCATCGAGTTTGGGCTCGTTTGAATTGTCTTGACGAGTGCGAGTGCTAGAGTATGAGTTGGTATATTTTTTTAGTGTTAGCTCGTTAACTAAAAAGCAGAAAATAATAATTTACTGAAAAAAAAGCTTTTTTTAAAACACGTTTTTATAACGGACTAAATTATTACAAAAAAAATCGGACTAAAAACATTAAAACGGACTAGTAAAAACAGACTAAAAAGTAAAAAATAAATTCTTCTGTAAATATTCATAACCCTATACCAAGAGAAATTTTAAACCTAAAAACGTGGGGCGTATGCTAAAGACAATATCCTTATTTATCCTTACTAATATTATAAATGCGAAAGTCCGTTTGTTTGTTTGTTTGTTTGTTACGCTTTCACGTCTAAATTACTGAACCGATCGTCATGAAATTTTGCATACACGTTGTCAGGAGTGCGGAAAAGGACATAGGTACCTTTCATCCTGAAAAAAGTAACTGTTCCCGAGGGATAGACAAAACACTATTCAGGCGGTCGCTAGTGGATGATAAATTTTACAAAATGCGCCCCAGGATTTTAGATTTAAAATTTCTGTCGGTATAGGGGTTATAAATATTTACAGAAGAATTTATTTTTTACTTTTCAGTCTGTTTTTACTAGTCCGTTTTAATGTTTTTAGTCCGATTTTTTGTTGATCAAGTTGGTTGATTTTTATAGGGTTAGTTTAACCTATTAATTCTTAATCTTTTTGTACATTGATATGGTGGATGATTAGACGTCATAAAATTATGACTTACACTTATTTAAAATATTGCATAAAATATTGTGAATTTTACATAAACTTGATTTCATACTATATTTACACAGATGTCCGTTCCACATTCGCAATGAAACAACACATAGCTATAAAAGTCTGTAGTTTTAACTATACAATAACTTGTTGTGACGCGATCCTATACAAATAATATATGTCCCAATAATGAAGCAAAACTTTTTGTTTTTTGTCTTTAACTCGTTGCACATGCCGTAGTACAGGGGTGTCAAACTGATTCTTCAAAAAGGCCATTTTTTAGTCAAGAGTGTGTTAGCGGGCGAGACTCAAAATTAAAAACTCAAACACATATTAAATTAAAATCTTTATTTTCACACAAAGGTAATAAAAAGGAGTTATCTTGAGCTTGAAGATCCAGATACCTGAGGTCTCATATTTTATTATCTTACAATACGTAGTGGCAACGAATGCCGTCTAAAATCCTCACTGGATAGATTCTGGTCGCGGGCCGTATTGAGATAGCTTGCGGGCCGGATGCAGCCCGTGGGCCGTAACTTTGACACCCCTACTGTAGTATCTTGCTTGACACGAAATGTTTACTTTTCGTAGGCTGATATTGTATATTTTTTAATTAAGTTAGGAATACCCATTACATAAATCGTTTAATTTAGTCACTTAATCCCATATCCCTTTTATAAAATTGATGGAATTCGAAAATTAACAGCAACAATTTTTTTATTGAATTCACTCATGCATGGCATGGTTAAATTACACTCGCATGTTTATGTAATTAAGTATAAATGCGCTAATTTAAAGTGTTTAAAGTACCCAACTAAAAGCTAAATTATGTTTTTTCTCGTTAAAGTTTATTACGTTAGACTTAGAGCAGATAATTTCGCAAATATATTAAAGCATTAAGTGCTATATGAACTTAAAAGCTCAAAGTCACTTTTGAAATGTGAAATTAGTTTCTATAGGGCGGAGTGTTGGTTATTCGTTGGCAGGTTTAATAGAGCATGGTAAATCTATTTATCGCGATTTTTTAGTTTATTTTCCCTACTCTAGGTAGGTATTTGGTTGACCCTACTCTAGGTACTTATCTTTAGGTACGTCCAGTCCAGCTGATTAACTGATGCTTTTTATTAGTTTCATGTTTTGAAGTCGGTTTACTTTTTTGGTAGGAAAATAGTTCTTTTTTATTTAAGAGGAAACACCACGGTCGAGGGAACTGAAAAATTCCAATAGTAAGTTGACAAAATCTACGTTTCGTAGTCCCCTGTTTCCTCCTCCAAAACTAGACCGATTTCAATACTTTTTTCATAAAATTTAAAGAAAGGGTTTTCCTTTTTTTGATAAATTAATTATTAAAAGAGATAATTAATCTACAAATATCTCAAAAAATGGCTATTTTTAGACATCCAGCAATCAAATTTGACGAGATTAAATAAAAAAGCAACCTAATAAAAACGTGTTTATTCTAATGCGCGCTACCTAGTAGAAGTAGTCTACCCACAAACAAAAATACTTAGTTAGTATAGTAAATCTAATTTTTGACATTTTTAACATTGTACAGTCACATCTTACTTAAAAAAATATTTAATATTATATACTTTGGGCTTAAACCCTTGCCCATCTCTAGTTTTGACAAGCAAACTCTAGTTACAGTTGAATGGTGAAATCTACACAATCGCAATTGTAAGTACGACGATGGTTTCAACTTCCCTACTTTTAAGGGAAAATTTCATGTAATGGTAACATTATTTTTTTGCTGTGTGCGTTTCGTCGAGCGTAAACACAAGCACCTTACGCACACATAGATTTCATTTGTGCCTCACTTTTGACTGACCGCTTTCTAGGAAACTATCGTTCTAGGTGTAATTATTCTAAGGTCTAGCTATAAAAAATTACAAACGCAACAAATATCTGTTGGGGCGGCCATTACTTGCCCCCAAATGAACTAATATTTTTCAGTATATAATAGAGAGTTAGTAAAGTAGATATAGTATATATAACATAGTTTCACTAGAGAGATGGCAATGGCAGGCCCCGACGGATTTTTGTTGCGTTTGTAATTTATGAATAGGTGGATAAAGTATGTATAGTACCTACCTACAATCTCTTTTAATCGAGAATTTTTGTAAAACTTATTTTAGTCTTTTTAAATTAAGAGTAACAATTTTAACTGACGTGGGTTCTGTCAAAATTTTTAATTTTGTTTTTTTATTTTAAACTTTTTAAAGAATTCATACGTTATCTACTGCCTCCCTGTACCGATCTGACTGATTTAAAACCGCACTTAAATCAGTCAGATCGCTCGGAAAATGATTACTACAGCGCTCGCTAGCGGCTGAACACCATAACAGTAAGAACCTCGCCGACAAACCACAAACCTATTACAGAAAACCGCATCCAAATTGGTCAAACCGCTCTGGAGTTAAATGGTAAAATGATAACTGCAGCGCCCCCTAGCGGCTAAACACCACAACACCTATCTGAGAACCATCGCCGATAACCTACAAACACATTATAGAAAACCGCATCGAAATCAGTTTAGTAGTTTTTGAGAACAAGTGCGACTTATCTGGTTGCTACAGCGCCTCCTGGTGATCTACCACCATGAAATATGTCTAAGAACCTGCTCTGTTATGAAACCTTTTTAATATAAAAAACCGCATCGAAATCTGCCCAGTAGTTTCAGAGGAAAATTGTAATACTTATACAAATATGACTTGTCTGGTTGCTGCAGCGCCCCCTGGTGGTCTACCACCATGAAACATGTCTCAGAACCTGCTCTGAAATGGAACCTTTTGAATGCAAAAAACCACATCGAAATCGGCCCAGTAGTTTCCGAGGAAAATGGTAACAGACAAGCATACAAACAAACACACACACACACACACACACACACACAACCTCTAACCCCAAACGCATATTATACCGCCTCCATTCAGGGTTGGCAATATTTAAAACATTTGTTTAAAACAAGTGTTTAAAACACTGGAAAAAAACACATCTGTTTAAAACACGTTATAAAACATTTTGTTTTAAACACGTTTAAACTATATAATACAATAAGGTTTACTTCACTAAATTTTTTTTTTTTAATTTATTTGCAACATTCTTTATTTGCAACATTATAATTTTGAGTCAAATTGTAATAGTGATGGCAACTCTGAATTTTGAATTGAGGAATCTTCTAGACTCCGACCGATTGTTCTGGCTGACAGACTACACGAACGAATAACGTGTATTCTACTGTGACTGTGGGTAAATGGTAAAGAGATGAAAATAGTTCGCTCCGCTTATACTGCGGTGTTTTTAGGGTTCCGTAGCCTAAATGGCAAAAAACGGAACCCTTATAGATTCGTCATGTCTGTCTGTCTGTCTGTCTGTCTGTCCGTATGACACAGCCACTTTATTCCAAAAGTATTAAGACTACACAGTTGAAACTTGGTAGGTAGATGTATTCTGTTAACCGCTTAACGAATTTAATACAAAAATAAGAAAAATAAAAGATTAAGGGGGGGCTCCCCATACATGGAACTGAAAAAGAAAAAAATTTTTTTCTTCAAACCAACACTTGTTGGATGTTTATAGATAGGTCTTTAAAAATGACATTGAGGTTTCTAAGACAACTTTTTCTCAAAGTCAACCGTTTGAAAGATATTCACCGCCAAAGTGGTAAAATGTGTGTCCCCCCCCCCCCTTTAACTTTTGAAATAAGAGAGTGAAAAATCTAAAAAAAAAATATGCTATAGATCTTAATAAACACTTTCAACCAAAATTGGTTTGAACGAGATATAGTAATTAGTTTTTGAGATATAGCACATTTTCCAAAACGGCAAATATAACTTTGTCATTCATTCCAACACTGTGAAAAACAAAGTTATTTTTGCAAACGAAAAATGATAGGTGGTATTAAATATGGTATGGTATAAGGTAACTACGGAACCCTATGGCGCGTGGCCCGACACGCACTTGGCCGGTTTTTTTGCAATTGTTCCTTCCCCGTACTCACAAAACAATCACAAAATTTATTTCCTTCCTTAATTAAGGGTTATTTTCACATGTTTCGTTAAATAATTAATCGAAAATCCCGAAAAAATATGTACGGTGTCAGAAATTGAAAAACCTTGAAATGGTTTTCAATTTAAACTACCTACCTTGTAAAAAATTAAAACATGTCAATTATATACATGTGGTGTAGCCATTTACCTAAGAAGTCACTTCTCTTATAAAGTTCTAGATAAATCTCCTACTCTATATTCTGAGTCCTCTGAACATCTGAACATCTCTGAACATCTCTTCGTTGAAGTCCTCCTCGGCCATGTCAAAGTCCTTCTGGGGGTGTTCTATAGTCCTAATCTTCACATCGACTATTTCTCTAAGTTTGAATCCATTTCAGAGGATCTAGTTACTGCCCACTGTCGCTCACACAATAATTTTGGGTGACTTTAACACTTGTATACTTAAGTATGATTCACATTCTTTTCGGCTTAATTCAATAGTTGATTCCCTTGATTTAAATATCCTACCGTCTTCTTCTACTCATCACTTCCCCAACTGCCAGCCGTCCCTATTAGATCTTGTCATTGTTTCCTCCACTGATCACGTTAGTAGTCACGGGCAACTCTCTGCCGACGCCTTTTCCTATCATGACCTAATTTTCCTTTCCTATAAAATCCGGTCTTTCTTCTTATCTTATCGAATGAGGATTAGTGGCCACCTCTGGTGTTAGAGTTTATCAAGCCGCCTGTAAGGCCTCTAACTTGGCTTAACGACTGTTATCAGATGACAACAGCCGGGACCGACGGTTTAACGTGCCCTCCGAAGCACGGAAGCGCTCAGTTGTAATGCCACTTAACGGTCACCCATCCGACACCTGGCCGGACCGAGCGTTGCTTAACAAACGTGATCGAGTACGATCAGTCTGTCAAGTTCCGCCATGAGCGCTTCGATAAAATCCGGTGCCCTAAACCTAAGCCACGAGTCATTTTGCAGCGAGACTTCAAAAACATAGACGGAAAGCGTTTTTTGTCAGATCTTAACGATATCGACGACTGGGATGCGGTCTTTGATGCTCCAACCATTGATCTGAAGCTGGACATTTTCAACTCAATCCTTATCCAACTCTTTGACCAGCATGCCCCATTGCGACCCATTCGTTTAAAGCATCTTCCCGCTCCTTGGCTTACCGCGGATATTAAGGCCCTGATGACACGACGCAATGCTGCCAAAGCGAAATACATGTTTAAAACAAATCAATTAAAACATTTATAAAAAAATTATTTAAAACATGTTTTTTTTGTTTACTAAATAAAACATGATGTTTTGTTCTTTTAAAAAAAAACTAGTTTTAGCCAACCCTGCCTCCGTTCCGTTCCGTCCGTCGTGGGTAAAAATAGAATGGGTCTGCTTCTGACTACCTATCTTAACGCATATTGAATTGTTAAGTTTTTTTTTCTTATAACAGCCTAAATTGAACAATAACTTCAAACTTTGAATTTAGCTTGAACCCTGTAAATTGATTAAGAAAATTTGTAATTCATTAAGAAATGATCTAATTATAATTTTATTTATTTGTTAATCTTTGTTAATATAAAGTCTGGAAACGATATACATATTTGTAAATATCGTTCCATTTGATAAAGCTGGTAAGTTTTTTGCGCCCATTTTTCTTGTCAGCTAAAAGAAGTCATAATGGGTGGTAGGGTAAAAAAAATATTTGACGATTTAAAAACACTCATTATGTGAGCTTATTTGAATAAAGAATTTTTCATTTCATTTCATTTCATTTCATTTCATTTCAGAGGAAAACATTCTTCTCCTGCTATCACTTAGTATTAGGTAGGTTAGGTACTAGGTAGGGATAGGGAGTAGGGAGGTACCTAGTTGTAGTAAATGGCAAGTTTTTTTAAACTGTCATCTTTGTGAGTATACTCAATTGCTATGTCTCAATTTTAAGAAAGGTTTTTTACGAGTTTTAAGTACAGTCAGCAACGTAGGTACTTACTTTGTCATGGCAACTTTTTTGACAGATGTCCTATAGTATGAAGCATAAGTCAAAAAGTTACTATGACAAAGTACTCAAAAGTCAAGCAACTATCGTTGCTGATTACGCCTGTATTTTTAATTGTAGCAAATTCTTAGTTTGATGTCATCGAAAACTGTGATTACTAATGACATGAGTTATATTTTTATTACTTACAAAGGATCCCACCTAGGGTTGCAAAATTACGTAATTTTACCGAAAAGGCTGGTAAATTACGGATATTTTACCGTAATTTATATAAATTACGGTAAAATTACCAGCGACTATTAGCGTCTTTTATTTATTTATTTCTGCTTTAGAATAAAAAGCAACACTGATTCATGGTATCTAAGCATTGAAAACAAAAAAATAGGATATTCAATTGCGATGATCGTAGTAAAATGCAGGAATTGTGACATTCCCATCTATCTATCTACTCTCGGCAATATCTACAATTACTTCACCTCGCGTTTTATACTGCTTAGTGCGTGAACTTTTTAGTTTTCACTTAAGGTTTTTTTTAGTTTTTCACTTAAAATAGTGGTTTCACATTTTGGAGCTCAGATAGGCTGTCTCACTCATACTTTTGAACTTAAAAAAATAACTTGATTTATTTTTGGTGATTGTTTTCAATACATCGTCTAAAGAATAGTATTACGGATGTTAAACATATATTGTTTTTGTTGAAAAAAATACATTTAAATGTACAAAAACTAGTTGTAATTTCACCAAGTACGTTAAATATTCGTGATAGTATTCTTTTGACTATTGAAAACATTCACCAAAAATAAATCAAGTAAGTAATTTATTATTATTTAAAAAGTTCAAAAAAGTGAGTGAGTTAGCCTATCTGAGTTGCAAAATGTGTCAGACAACGCTCTTATAGACTATAATTACTTCACCTCGCGTTTCCTATCTTATTCGGTTAATAGCTTACGGCTTGGTACGTGAAACGGAGGTCGGCGTTTTTTTCGTTTTTCACTTAACGGACAAACAGACTAACAGATTAGCACATTTTCCCCTGTAATAAAAAAATATAAGTACTTTAAATACATTTTTTACTGAAAATTACCGTAATTTATCGAAAAATACCATAAATTACGTAATTTATCGTTTTTTACCGAATTTTACCAAGGTAATTTTACCGATTTGCATCCCTAATCCCACCACAGACTTACTAATTTGTAGCAAGCTAGATCCCACGCGACGCGAGAGTAGAATTCCACACAAAGTCGCATGCAGAAACTATTGTGAAACAAACAGGTGCAATTAAGGCGGTATATTCCGATCACGTTCCATTTTTAATTTTTCAATATATACAAACGACCGAAACAACTCTGCGGGAGCCATTATGAAGGCGAACTTTGAAAATTCCTATTAAATTATTAAATAGATATACTAGGTAAGGTATATGGAGACAACACACGCAATACATTAGACAAATACCTCATTATTCCTATAAACAATAAATACTTTAGAATCTTCAAACACCAGTAAAAAAACATGTTAAGTGTACCGATTTGAGCATTTTTTAATATTTTATTTTCTCTGTGTTTAAAAATTTTTTTTTAAATATTCCTCTATAGTGCACTTCTTGACAATACATAAGTACAATAAGTAAAAAAATAAATATGTGTTGTATTCTTATTTGTTACAGCTGAAATTTTTGTGAAAAATACCTCTGAAAAGGGGCTGGAGGGCCACTTTTTTATTTTAAAAGCCAAAAACGACTTCATTCGACGTGTTTTATTAAAATTGATATGCGTATCTCGTATCAAATGATTTGAATTTTATTTTTTGTTTTTGAGAGACAATTTTGATGCGGTTTTCGTTGTAGTTTTAAGGTATTTCTTTTTTTTAAAAGCTTTTTTATTTTTAACTTTTTTGTGAAAGGTATGTCAAAAGATATTTTGACAATTGAATAAGTAGCAGCAGCTTTAAAATATTTAAATTTGAGATTTTAGCATTCACATTGCTATTTTTACATAAACCTACTAAATAATATAGTAGAAAATTCGACTCGCACCAGATCATATTCTCAGGCAGAAATCAAACCCGCGACCTTTGGAAGTCCGGTTTAAGCAACTTTGGCAAGGGTCAGTCGTGGGATGGGTGACCAAAGTCTCGATCTCCTTCGTGCTTCAGAAGGCATGTTAAGCCGTTAGTCCCAGCTGCATTTGCACTTATTAATACCCACCAATCCGCATTGGGCCCACGCGGTGGATTATGGGCCATCCTCCTCATCAATCCGTAAGTACAGCCTGTATCCTAATAAAAAAGGGTAATGCTGAAACTTTCAATACTTTAATGTAATCACTATACACTATCCTATTTGATTTTGAAGAGTTTTCATGTGTATCTTCTAAGTCCAAGGCCAATGCCAATGAAATTAACATGAGCCCACCCTTAAGGTATTCCCTTTCGAACATAACAAGAATCATCTAAATCGTTTATAAACAAAGACGTTATGTTTTTAGATCCGTAAAAACTCGAGCAATATTTACCAGTATTTTCAGGATTACTCGAAAACTACAGAACCGAATCCAAATTTTCGAAAAATGAGACCAACTTGGAAACACCCCTGATGAAGTAACGTTTAAATCATTTCGATCGGTCCAGCCGTTTTCGAGTACTCGGTGGACATACACAAAAAAAACAAATATACAGACGAACATAGAACCTCCTCCTTTTTTGAAGTCGGTTAAAAAATAAATATGTGTTGTCTTCTTATTTGTTACAGCTGAATTTTTTGTGAAAAATACCTCTGAAAAGCAAATTTTAAATTCCACTTGAACAGATTGTCTTCGTTATTATGTTTTTCTCTCTATACGGCACTAATTTAAGAATTTCGCTTCCTAAAACTAAAGTTTACATCAGTAGAATGCTTTTATTCTTTAGATATCTTCTTTGGAAAACGCTAATTTATTTGAAATGGGAATATACAGCCTTAACAGCAAATCGTGCCTCATCAGAAGAGAACAAATACTTAAATTATAGCATTAATTAATATGTAAAGAAGACAATGCAAGCTTGATCCACTGCAATAAATTAAATCATACAACAACTTGGTGATCTCATTAGGTTCGTCTTAACTGTCATGGTTTCGGGCGGCTTGCACGAGTGAGTTAAATCTCGATTTAGTAATATTTAAAGTCGGTTTAAACTTAAGTCGAACTTATCGTATTGCATGGCGTCGATTTAGAGTTAAACTAGATTTAAATTTAAACCGGCGTGGTCGGCAGTTTAAGTTCCTAGCGGGTGTAGAATTTTGTTGATTTCATTTGTGAATTATTTCGAAAAATTAGCATGTTTCTAAATTATTTGAGTGATAGCGATGATGAGATACTATCTGACGAAGACGGTTTAAAGTTGTTAGATCTCAATTTTATTGTCAGATGACGTTATTATTTATTGGTTGATCTCTCTGATATTACGTAAAAATGGATTTATTAGCTGTGTCAGCGTACAATGGTCATAATTTTATATCAGACAATGACGAGGAAATCATGCAATATTTAGAAACCTTGTTTTTCTCCCGAACTGTCTTTATTTATTGGAGGTGATACCTATATTTAACATGTTACAAGATGACGAATTCTTGAAAAGATTCCGGTTAGGTAAGTAAACACCGTGCAACCACTCCTCCCTAGTAAAATTATTCGTAATTTCCCAAATACCTACTAAAATTCGCCCGTAATTTTAACTATAAACAAATAACATAGGACGACACTCGGGCCCATTGTTTATACCTACGTTTTTTATGATTTGTCAAACCATTTGCTTGCTTGACCTTTTTTGTAACCATCTGTTCTTTCGTATTCTATGAACGGCGAGTGAATGATGAGCTAAACCTTGGTTTAGTTAAGTCGAAAGTAATTTAGGATGTGCAAGACAACCCTGGTGGGATTTAAGTTAAGCCGAATTTAGAGCTAAATCTAACTTCTTTAACAAAATCGAGATTTAAGAAAGTTTCGTGCAAGTCGCCCTATGATTTTTAAATACTTAAGTAAGTATACCTAATAACTTAGTTTTTAAACTTTATAGAGTTTGAAACGTAACTTTGATTCTCAAAAAACTCAACACGTCTATCTAATTTGATTCCAATTTAATTTTTATTCTAAGATATTATATTCATAATTCAATAAAAAATCTCAAACATATAAAGTCACATAGCAAAAACATTCAAAGCCTTCCGTGAGATTTCGGTACAATAACCTATTCCCTTCTTACTTTTTATTCAGAAAACTTCTGTTCGTTTGTAACATTTAAATACCGCTGCAAGTTTACATAATAATTTCATGACGCACAAGAAAAAGCGTAATATCGATGACGTGTCTGTATTAAAAAATACGGCCAAACTAGTTTAATAAGTTTATTGGTGGAAATACCTTTTGTCTCGTTTCCGTAGATGGCTGGCTCTGTAGCTCGCCTATACAGGGTTTTCCTCAGTTAACCGAACCTGTACAATAATTATGACAAACCGGTGTTTTCTTGGGTGTGAATACCTCATTAGCATAATTATACTACTATTAGGCGACCAAATTGAAACGTCTTGCTTCTGTGTGATAGTATACAACTATACAGGGTTATTTGCAAAACACCAACAACCTCACAGGAGTAGATTAGTAACATCATAAAAAACCGGCCAAGTGCGAGTCGGACTCGCGCACGAAGAGTTCCGTACCAAAAAACGGCAAAAAAACATGTTTATTGTATGGGAGCCCCACTTAAATATTAATTTTATTCTGTTTTTAGTATTTGTTGTTATAGCGGCAACAGAAATACATCATCTGTGAAAATTTCAACTTTCTAAGCTATCATGGTTCATGAGATACAGCCTGGTGACAAACAGACAGACAGTCCCGTTTTTACGCTTTGGGTACGGAACCCTAAAAATCGTCGAAGTTATTTTCGTAGCAGATATTCGTTGGAAATTTTTTGGAAAGTTGGAAAAAAAAAAGTGAACTAGCGAGTGTGCGAAGCGGACGTGTTACAAAACTATCTCGGAAAAAATAAATAGTGTTTAAAGCAAACCAAACTCAAAGTGCGAATATCGAAGGAACATTATCATCTAATTACGCCAGGCGATATAAGTCGTTGCTGAATCTTCGAGTTGGCATTGAAGCCCTCTTCACCCCCTCGAGTAAAAGAAACAGGCTGCGATAATTCATCTCACTCACTGAACCAGCCCATACTACAAAATGAACGTGCAGCACTCACCAAAAAAGGGACTTATTACGCATGGCGATAGCGACTCTCTGATAGCAACTCGAACTGTCACGGCCGGTGGTTCTCAACCAGACTTAAGGCAATCAAAATTATTTGATTCGGATATGCAACAAGTGACTTTAAGGCCTAAAAGAAAGCACTCTGATGATGATTTAAATGATAAATTTGATGCTTTTGAAGGTAAAGTAATGGCAATTTTGACTACCATGGCTGAAAACCAAAACGACAAACTGAATAAAATATCGCATGATATATCACAAATAAAAGACCAGGTCAGCCAAATGAAGTCCACAACAGAGCGCTTAGCTGAAGAGCAAAATACGCTTAAAGATAAGCTGGTAAGCATTAATGAATTTAATACTGAAACTGACAGTAGAATCAAGGCTATAGAAACTAACATAAATACATTAAAGTCTGCTTCTGAAAGCCAGAGCTTTTTTACTGAATATGATAAATTGATATCGGAGGTCCATGAACGTAATCAGAGGGAGAAAAATTTGATAATAAGTGGTATCAATGAAATTTCCTCTAAAAATGCAGAAGAAAGACGCAGCTACGATATGGATCATGTTAATAAAGTAATCAAATTAATCATTCCCGATTGCGCAGAACCTACAAAAGTTATAAGATTGGGCAAGTATGATAACAAAAAATCTCGACCGATAAAAGTGTTTTTTACAACATCAGAAATACCAAGGGCTATCCTACGACACAAAATTACTAAAGAAAAGGAACTCACCAATATTAAAATCTACTCTGACGAAACACCGTATCAGAAAAAAGCTTTGCAAAATCTGAGAGATGAACTGAATAAACGCACTGAAGCTGGTGAAAAAGACTTGACTATTAAATATATTAAAGGTGTTCCACGAATAATTAAAACAACTCCAAAAAACTGAATTTACCGCTTGATATACAGACTATGAACGATAATGACGAAACCATAACCTACCAAGTTGTACGCAACCATTCTAATCTAACGCAAAACACTAAATCTCTAAAGTTTCTTTACATTAATATTCGAAGCATTGTAAAACCAGGAAAACTAGACGAATTGAAATGCATCATACAATCTACACATCAACAAATTCATGTAATTATATTGTCGGAAACCTGGATAAAAACTGAATCAGAAGCCCAAGGTATACAACTTCCAAATTATACCCACTATTATAATATCCGAAGTGGAATGATAGGAGGAGGTGTTTCAATCTTTGTCCACAATAACCTGAAGCATAACTATATTGACGAACATAGTGAAGATGACAATCACTTTCTTTGGATCCACCTGGATAAGTTCTCCATAGACATAGGTGCTGTCTACAAACCAGAGAGAACCAATGACCCTAACTTTCTCGAGACCTACTCTCCTCAGCTCTTAAAGAGAAAACGAGCACTTGTTTTCGGTGATTTTAACTATGACTTACTCAAAAGAAGCTCATCTACTACAGCCTATAAACAAATGTTGAAGGAGAATGGACTCTCTATACTAAATAAAATAGATCCCGAATACTGCACCCGAGAGACTCCAACTTCGAAAACGATTCTTGACCATGTGTGCTCAAATGTAAAGAACAACAAATTTCACTTTGCAATTGTACAATCAGTAATGTCAGATCACAAACATATCTATCTAGAAGTCCACAGATTCCAACCAGAGAAGAATAAAAGAATTGAATATCAAACTATTCATTACGGAAAACTTTCTGAAGAACTTAAATCAATGTATCTTAATGGATGCAATGGCGAATATGAGAAGTTGGAAAAGTTACTACACGAAGCTATTAATAAATGTAAGGTAACAAAAACTAAGTTAATAAACCATCCCAAAGCTGACTGGATAAATAAGGATATAATTAAAGCAATTAATACAAGAAACGAGCTTGGATACAATCTCCTCAAAAGGCCAGAAGATAAAGAAATAAAGGAGAAATATATCGTAGAAAGAAAGAAAGTACAAAAACAAATACAAGACAAGAAATCAAGTTACTACCTAAAGTTATTTAAGAATTGTGCAAAAAAACCACTTAAGATGTGGCAATTAATTAACAACTTGAATAGCAGAAAAGCCAAAACTAACACTGCTCCGACAAAACTTGTAACGTGTTCTGGTCAGATCACTGAATGTAAAGAGATATGTGAGCATTTCAATTTGTTTTTCGCTACCATAGGCTCTAATTTAGCAAACCAGATACCCAATTCATATCCTTCACAAATAGATTTTAGCCAGATATTGCATAATGATTTTTCTGAATTTAGTCCGGTTTCAACTGATGAAATCAGTAAAATTATTGATGGCTTAAATTCAAACACAAGCAGTGGCCTAGATAATGTAACGTGTAAAGTAATTAAGAGTATTAAGCCTTGTATTTTGGATGAGTTAACAAAATGCATTAACCAATGTCTGAAAACTGGCTATTTTCCTGACTCACTTAAAATCGCAAAAGTCAGTCCAATTTTCAAATCTGGTACAAAAACTGACGCAGGCAATTATAGGCCTATATCTGTGCTACCAATCATGTCCAAAATTTTTGAAAAAGTAATATATAATCGACTAGAACAATATCTTAATTCCATTGATTTTCTGTTTAACAAGCAATATGGCTTTCGTCCTAAGTCTAATACTCTTTCCGCGTGCATTGATCTTACAACTAAAATTAAAATTAAAATTGACCAAAAACAGATTGCTCTTGGTGTCTTTATTGATCTTAAAAAAGCGTTCGATACAATAAGCCACAAATTACTTTTGCAAAAATTAGAATCAATCGGTATTAATGGAACGGTATATAAGATGTTTCGATCCTACCTTACTAATAGGCACCAAATTGTTAAGATTGACAACGACCAAAGTACTCCGAAAGAAATTACATATGGAGTTCCACAAGGTTCTATTTTAGGCCCACTACTATTTCTTATTTACATAAATAGCATAAATGAACTGGGTCTCAAGGGTGAAATATCACTATATCGACGCTTAAGAACCAAGACCGTCTATCTACACTTTTGGTGATTTTTACTTTTTAATGCAGTTCTTTTTATGGTTAACTTACGCATCGCTTCCTTTCATCAGTTACCTCAAATTCGCATCAAATAAGGAGTTATGAGAAGATACCAATACCACCTAAGTAACTAATTTTAACTAATACCAGCTATCTACAGTAATTTTAAAACTAATGAAGCTCTTTTGAAATACATGTAAACACCTAATTTCAACTTTTTTTTCATGCCAATCCTGTAAACGTTCAGACATAATTATAATGAAATTGTTTGAAAAAGAAAGAAAACCATTTTTCGTCTCCTGTGAAATCGACTTTTTGTAGATAGATGGTCTTGGTTCTTAAGCGTCGATATGCTGACGACACATGTCTTTTTTATTTTGGAAATACTATTTCTTCCATAGCAAAGGATGCGCAAGATGATTTAGATACTTTACTTGCTTGGTACCAATCGAACTTATTAACTATAAATATAGCTAAGACTAACTATATGATTTTTAGTCCAAAAAATAAACAAATCCCCCATTTTGACCCTTTGACTATAAATAATGAACCACTGACTCAAGTCCAATCTGAAAAATACTTGGGTCTTATACTTGATAGTCGCCTATCTTGGAAACCACACATACAAAAAATTCGCGCAAAATTAACATCGCTCATGTCTGTTCTCCGTGGTAATGTACGCTGTTTTCCTTTATCTGTTCGTTATATTATATACAACTCATTGGTCAAAAGTCACCTTGATTATTTGATAGAAGTATATGGCAGCGCTGCTAAAACTCACCTGAATAAACTACAAAGAACTCAAAATAAACTAATAAAACTGTTGTTTCACTTTGATTATTCAACGCCAACAATTGAAATTTATAAAAAAACCGGTATAATGACATTATCTCAGATGTATAAATATAATACCTGCATACTTGTACATAAAATACTTACAAAAAAT
This sequence comes from Agriphila geniculea, assembly GCA_943789525.1. NCBI lineage: Eukaryota > Metazoa > Arthropoda > Insecta > Lepidoptera > Crambidae > Agriphila > Agriphila geniculea. The sequence continues at coordinate 2,377,412 of OX038884.1, read as the reverse complement.
ATCCATACACAAATTACATTCAAAACAAAATCACAAATACAAAAGCGCTCCCTGAGAAGACCATATGATATTCAACTAATATCACCTCGAACAAATTATGGCAAGAAAAATATAAAATACGAAGGAGCACAAATATTTAATAAATTACCAAATGATTTAAAGAACACAAAATGTTTCCTATCTTTTAAAAACAAGCTAAAACGACATTTTTTAAACCATTTCTCATAAAATAAATTAATAACATATTGATATGATGGTAATATTATTAGTATTCTTATGGGTATATTGTTAATTTGTGATAATAATAATAATAATGTTTTGGAGGCGAACAGGATTTTAACGCGTTTTTATTATTAAGTTATTGAATGCTGTTTGTTCTTAATGTTACTACCATTCATTGCTATCCAATCTCTATTAGAGGTAACTTACATGGCAACAACTAAGCAATACGTAATTAAGACCAACTTGTTATCGCAAGAAATTGTTTTACAAATGCAATGTGGGTAACTTTAAAAAAAAAATTAATGCTCGTATGAACTTGTCTGCTGCATGCACCTACTAGTTTAAAAGTTTTATTTTTAAGATTATAACGTATTTCTCTTGTAAGTGAATGTTAAATTCTTTTAGAGAAATAAATGTCTCAAACCTCAAAACCTCAAACCTCAAATCTAATGCTACTAACTACGACTGCACAATGGAGAATTAATTTTTCATATTCATTGAATCACAATCACTGTTCAATAATCTACTTTATTCCATTTCTGTAAAAGGTAATTTTATCTAGCTAAAGAAAAATAAATAGTTCTTTGTCTGAGGCTGCGTCTAGCCTTCAAGTTGTTAATGACATTCTTCATTATCTTCCTGTGTATTAAGGAAACAGTCATACCATCATAACACAATCAACGTAATTAACACTGTTCGAAAAACATACAAAACAATTAAATTTACAATATGTATAATGTACAGTAATAATCTTTTCCCTTGAAAAGCTCCTTAGCTTTGACATCCTCAAAAAAGAAAAGAAAGTTTATACCCAAGATTTAAATAAATCGTCTGTTTCCAAGGTTTCCAAATTACTTTTGGTCATATGGAAATGTTATTAAAGATTTGCAACAATCGATTTTCATTGATCTATGTTTTTGTCAGTCAAAGTGATACGATTAGTTTGTTATTAGTTAGTATAGTTGCCTCCTAGACGTAATAGTAGATTGTACCATAAGGGGCAAAATAATATTTTTACGGCGAGGGCGTTTTTTTTAATCCAGAGCGAAGTGAGTGAAAATAAAAGGCACCCCATCTTTTATTTTAATATTATTATTTAATAAAACATAGAGTAACAACTAAATTGAAATTAGGTAAATAGTATCTAATAATAAAACTACTAAAAACTTATATTGGTATACATTTGAGATATTTTCGCAATTATGAAAGCATTGCATTTCTCCATTCAATAAAATTACCATAGGCTTTCATATTTCTCCCGCGATTTTGCAGGTAATAGTTTATTCATGATCAGTTTTAGGTACTTTCAGGAGTTAATTCTATACTTTTACTATCAGTTGAAGAACTCATGTTTCTAAACAAAACCATGAATTTCTAACAATCCGTGAAAATTTACGAAAACGCGGGCCGTACGTAGTTCACGCGTTTTTAATTTGATTTCTTTTTTTTTATTCAGCTCATGTGAATATGGGGCCGTCGTACCAGCCAGTCTCTATTCAAACAATATTTGCGTCCGATTTCTTTGACGCTTCGTGCTAATATGTTCCAAATTCAAAAAGTGCGCGTCAAAGATATTTGCGGCGCACTTATAAAGAGGAATAAAAACTCATTACTGCCCGCTAAAAGTTTCTTATTGAAAACACCACCTTTGGGTGCACTTAAAGGCGAACCAAGTCGTCTTTTTCGAATAGATGGGATGAAAATGAAGATTATGTTCAAGAACGGAAGGGGTTAAAAATCTTTCGGGAGATTTCCCGTGACTTCAAGTATTCAGGTAGTCTTTAAATAACTTATCCAGTAGAAAATCACAGTCATATATTTTCACAAAACTGGGGGGTTACTCCCGAAACACGAGCGAGGTTTTATCTAAATGGTATCCAATTAACGTCAAAAATCTGTTATTTTAGTACATTAAACGGTTGCCATGGTTTCCAATTTGTAATGTTTTGACGTTTACTCGATTCCAATTCGATTTTTTGGGAGTAACCCCCTGGACTACAGTAATAAACTGAAAACTTTCGATGGGACTTTTGACACTGCAAGTCAGTGTCAAAAGTCCCATCGAAAGTTTGCCAAAACGTACGTCACCGAATGACGTAGGGTGTGTCCGCGTGTCCGTCTGGCGCGCGCGCACCGAATTCCGTCGGTTAACCGTGCCGCTGCCGGTCGGCAGTTCAAGATCATTCATTACGTTTACTTTGTTTTGCGACGCAGCCAACCAGTTGCCAAACAGGCGCGCTCGTGAGAACACGTGGCACAAAGCTTTTCCAAAGCTCAAAACAAATCAGACAAAACTTACTCATTAAATTTTAAGGAAGGTGTACCGTGATAATTTCAATTTTTTTACAGAAAGTTTAAAGTTATTAAAGTGACGATGTCTAAAGATACAGTGTTAGAGATGACTTTGCCGAAAGAAGCCAGAAATCCGGGCGAGCTGATGGATCCTCTGGGTCTTGACACAGCCAAACCAGCTAAAATGAACCCCCGACCGTCTGCCCCCGTCGACCGGTTGCACAGCGGCTCGGTAAGTTTAACCTCTCACGCAGAATGAAAACATGTTATGTCCTACATATGTTCATCACAGTTCTTCCATAAAAATGTATATTTTTCTTTCGATTTTCAATTGCTTCTCTTATTACCTATGAACGTTAAACTGATTTACCCCCGGTTTCTGAGGTACTTCATCGGAGGTTTAACTTTACCCGGAGGGATCTACATTATCTGGTTAAAAATTAATTACTTTTAACCAGATAATTTTAACCTTAATAACCTTTCCGATTAAGTTAAACCTTTGATAAAAAAGAAGCTCAGAAACCGGGGGTTAGACTAGTTCAATAGATATCTTAAACATCTCACGAGCACGACTGATAATCCAATGAAAGAATAAAAAAACCGGCCAAGTGCGTGTCGGGCCACGCGCAGTAGGGTTCCGTAGTTATCTTATACCATACCATTTTGAATACCACTATAATTTTTTGTCTGCAAAAATAACTTTGTTTTTCTTAGTGTTTGTATGAATGACAAAGTTGTATTTGCGGTTTTGGAAAATGTTATATATGTCTAAAAATTTTCACTATTTCTCGTTCAAACCAATTTTGGTTGAAAGAATTTATTAGGGTCTACAGCATATATTTTTTTTAGATTTTTCTCTTTCTTATTTTAAAAGTTAAAGGGGGGGGACACTCATTTTACCATTTTGACAGTGTATATCTTTCAAACGGTTGACTTTGAGAAAAAATAGTCTTAGGAACCTCAATGTCATTTTTAAAGACCTATCTATAGACACCCCGCACGTATAGGTTTGATGAAAAAAAAAAAATTCCGATTCAGTTCCATGTATTAATCCCCCCTTAATCTTTTTTTTTTAATTTTTATGTAAAAACCTTATAGCGGTTCACAAAATACATCTACCTACCAAGTTTCAACTGTGTAATCTTAATAGTTTCGGAATAAAGTGGCTGTGATATACGGACAGACAGACAGACAGACAGGTAGACAGACATGACGAAACTATAAGGGTTCCGTTTTTTGCCATTAGGCTACGGAACCCTAAAAAGTGAGACGCAGAACCTCTTTTTCTGGGATAAGAAAGAAAAACTCACAATGCGCTAAAATTTTTTCAAGTGCCTGTAGCTACGAATATTGTAGCACTACTTATGTACTTATTCGCTTTAAAATTTTCGCGCTTTGCGGGAGGCGAACTGACGCCTACACACACAGATACTCAGTGGCATAGTGGCTAGCGACATATAAATAGATTCATGCAACTTTCTGATCAATTATTTGGGAAAACACATCCAGAAACGATAGAATCCTAAAAACGATACTGTTGCAACTATTTACACACAATTAACATGATTTTTGAATTAATAGGCCAAAATGTGTTGAAGCGTGCACAAAATTTATGCGAAAGAATGCGTTGATGCAATTTTATAGCATTCATTTGCTGCTGCATTTCCAGCTCTCAAAAGAAAGTTAAATTAAAACTCGACGTGTACATCGTACATTCCTCCGTTTTTGTCTCTTGCATTCATGTTCATACTAGAAAATTTGTCCTGTTTCAGTTTTGATTTTATTTATTTGCAAATCATTGGTCACGTAGACTAATTAAATATCTACTTAGTATATGCGTTTGTCTTCGAATTATAGTTATGTAAATATTTAATGTTTTATTACCTTGAATAGACAAGAGTATTGTCCCGCCAGACAAATTTCGATCCAAGATATAATTAAAAAATTGCGCTGTTGTTTTAATTAACATTTATAAGTGTGGTAATTCATTATGATCATTGGGGATGAAATAAGATGGAAAAAATATTATAATATAACAAAGTTAATAAAAATAAATAATACTTAATGTTTAACTTAATACACATTAAACTAATACCTTAATTTGAATACGTAACAAAAACATACAAACATAAATTCAATGCTGACATTATATTAGGTATCAATTTTTTATACATTTGAAAAAATATCTGGTATTTTTCATAATTGGATCGTTACGCGTTGCTAGCTAGCTAGTAACACTTATCAAAATTATAAAAAATTTCAAGATCGTAAAAAGCGTTTTTGAGATAAAACAAAAAAAATACGTAAAGTGTAACTGAAACAAAATTAAGCACTATTTAATGGTGTTACTATAAAATGTAAACAGGACATGACATTTAAAAAAAAATTGCAAAACTTACACCTAGGTTCACACAGAGTGTAATTATCATTACAGCCTCTGAAAAAAGTATTCATAGACATACCTAGTCTGTCAGTGAAGATTTCAATAGAAACATAAAGTGCCATTACTTATGTCCAAGTAGATACATGGTACAAAGTTATTAGTAAAATATTATTGTTAAGAGTTTGGCATTGAATGAGTGAAGGCTGCAGGTCGATGCCCCCGCCTACACTCGTTGACTCAATAACTTAACATAATGTAACGTAACACAGAGGAGGCTCATACAAAAACCATACAATACAATCATTCCGTAAACATTGCAATAAAAATAGATTTGATCTCACGCGCAATCGTATTACGAACTCTGGCTGACTGAAAATCTATTTAGGTAGGTATGAGCTTCTTGAAACACTAGTCAACCAGTACAAAAATTAAAGATGTTTACATATAGGTTCTTTAAATTCTAGCAGTTTGTGTTTAAAATTTTTTATTAAATTAGTTTAATGTCAGGCCGCGAATACTCCTGCAAGAACTTTTGCGAGAACTTAAACTGACAGCCTGTCACACAGTAGCTTGTGAACGCGTGACAAACTGTTTCCAGTGAATTTGCTATTAGTTAACACTTGTATGCTACTGTCTGACAGGCTGTGGGACACATCTTGCAGAAGTTTTCTTGCAGGGAAACCCGGCCTAAGAAGAATAAAAAACATAAGAAATATGTTCCGCTTGTAATTCCGAAACTGAATTACTTAATAAAAATATTCACGAAGTTTTCCTCAAATACAAATTAATATAAATTATCCTGTACATTGTTTCCCGCAGATACGTAAAATGCCAACATAATAGACTGAATTATTTCAACAACACAGTATCATCCCACCCACTATACTACTACACGTCTCGTTTAAAAATCAAAATCTTTTTCAAAATCGGAAGTAATGATAGTATTTGGCAAGATTATGAGGACAATTCAACTGAAAAAGTGAAAAATTAATAGCCAGAGATGCTTGCCAAACTGAAATGTTTACACTCGCTTTAGTTTTCCGGTAGAATTGTAGTGAAAATATCTGTAGATTAATTTATATTTAACGTTCGAGATAATGAGGAAAAAGCTTACCGATTTCGGAGAATGTACTGACTACTGAAAATAGCGTGTGCAATAATTATGAAATTAGCGTTTTTCCAACGACGAAATCTAAAGTTTGATTAATTGCGGTAGAGTCGCATCACGTTCCATTTTTACATTTTCGATACAAATGATCAAAACAACCGTACCCAAAGGGTAAAAACGGGACCCTATTACTAAGACTCCGCTGTCCGTCTCTCTGTCTGTGTGTCTGTCTGTCTGTCTGTCACCAGGCCGTAAAAACGGGACCCTATTACTAAGACTCCGCTGTCCGTCTGTCTGTCTGTGTGGCTGTCTGTCTGTCTGTCACCAGGCTGTATCTCATGAACCGTGATAGCCAGAAAGTTGAAATTTTCACAGATGATGTATTTCTGTTGCCGCTATAACAACAAATACTAGAAACAGAATAAAATTAATATTTGGTGCTCCCATACAACAAACGTATTTTTTTTTTGCCGTTTTTGGCACGGAACCCTTCGTGCGCGAGTCCGACTCGCACTTGGCCGGTTTTTTTATATTTTATTTCTCTGTAATTTAAAGCATTTTTTTTTAATTTTCTCTCTATAGGGAACTCTTTGACAATACAAACAATAAGTGAAAAAATAAATATGAGTGGTATTCTTATTTGTTACAGCTGAAACGTTTTTGAAAATACCTCTGACAAGCAAATTTGAAATTCCACTTGAACAGATTGTCTTCGTTTTAAAATACCTGACAATTTATTATGTTTTTCTCTCAATACGGCACTAATTTAAGAATTTTGCTTCCTAAAACTAAAGTTTACATCAATAATAATGCTTTCATTCTTTACATAACTTCATTGAAAAAACACTAATTTCGTTGAAATGCAAATATACAGCCTTATGGCTGTATATTTGCATTAACTATAAATTAAATTGTATAAGCTTACAGCAATAACATTGATGTAAGCTTTAGTTTTAGGAAGCAAAATTCTTAAATTAGTGCAGTATAGAGAGAAAAAAAACATAATGATCTGTTTTTTTTTATACGTAGACAAATTTATCTTCAAGCGGAATTTAACTATAGTAATTTGCTTGTCAGAGGCATTTTCCACGAAAGTATATTCGCTGTAACGAATGAGAATACGCCTCATATTTATTTTTTAACTTTTATCCTATTAGCCAAACTACTAAAAATTATAAATGTAAGAAATGTTATCAATCAAATAAAAACATTTTAATTTTTAATTTTATTTATTTATTTTAATACATTTTAATATAGTTTATTTATAATATATTTTACTTATTATATATTTTCAAAAAGTCACTATAGAGCAAAAATTATAAAAATGATTTAATTACAGAGAAAATATTTTAACACGTCTTTTTACTAGTATTCAAAGGTTCTAAAGACTTTTTTATTTTTATAGGAATAATGAAGTATTTGTCTAACGAATGTATTGCGTGTTTTGTTTATCCATATAGGTAAATATATTCATTAATTTTCAAAGTTCGCCTTCATAACGGCTCGCGCAGAGTTATTTCGATCATTATTTTAAATATTGAAAATGGAACGTGATCGGAATGTCACATGAGTAAAAAAACGTAATAGTACATTATGAGACAAGTTAGCTTAGGTTGCTCATTGCACACAAGGCTGTGGGTTGCAGCCCGAGCCGCAAGTGAGGGCGTAACTCAGCCGAGTGTGCAATGAGCAATAGCTCACGAGTTTCATACGACGTTTTTCAACACATTTGCGAGAAAAATACAAAGTAATTTACCACACAGCAACAAATTCCACAAAATCAAAATATGACAATTATGGGAAAAGACGAATAGGTTTTTTTGTCCTTTTTTCAAGCGCCCAATGCAAGAATATTTTGCGAACAAAGGGGTGAGTCAACATACAGCCTATTTCAAAATTATAATTTAAGTGATAAAATGCAAATATTTTAATATTTTATAACAAAATATTGTGAATTATGAATAATTCTTTAAAAATAAATATTTGTTTGACTTAATTAAGAACTTACACATTTATTTATTTCAAAAATGAATATGAGCGACGTAATAGTACATTATGATACAAGTTAGCTTAGGTTGCTTATTGCACGCAAGGCTGTGGGTTGCAGCCCGAGCCGCAGGCGAGGGCGTAACTCAGCCGAGTGTGCAATAAGTAAGAGCTCACGAGTTTCATATGACGTTTTTCAACACATTTGCGAGAAAAAACAAAGTAATTTACCACACAGCAACAAATACGACAAATACAAAATGATAATCATGATGAGAAAAGGCGCGCAGGTTTTTTTTTGTTTTTTTCACACGCCCAATGCAAGAATATTTTGCGAACAAAGGGGTTAGTGAGCATACAGCCTACTGCAAAATTATAAATTTAGGTGATAAATGCTAATATTTTAATATTTTTTAAAAAAAATATTGTAAATTAGGAATAATTTGATAATAATAAATATTTTTTTGACTTAATTAAGGACCTATACATTTATTTATTCCAAAAATGCAAATTAATTTTCAGCGGCCTCTTTGTTGTTACTAAAAAAATAACCGTATTACCCGGTTAAATTGAAAATGCTCTGTTTACTCGCATAGAACTTGCAGTAAGGTACCTATTTAACTTTGTAGGTATAATTCTATAACCAACTAGTGTTTTATATATTATTGCACGCGTTTGTTATAGTTAGGTTTATGGCCCTAAAAGCGATGTATTAGGGCTCACTTTACGAGCAAGTGTGTTGAAAAACCTCTTTGTTTTTACTAAAAAAAATAACTGTATTACCCGGTTAAATTGGGAATGCTCTGTATACTCGCATAGAACTTGCAGTAAGGTACTAATTTAACTTTGTAGGGATAATTCTATAACAACCTAGTGTTTTATATATTATTGCACGCGTTTGTTATAGCTCGTTTTATGGTCCTAAAAGCGATTAGGGCTCACTTTACGAGCAAGTGTGTTGTAAAAGTTATAAATTGATCTCTAGTAAAAAATTAAATTATGGTTTTACAACAATTTATTATTTTGTATTATTGCATAAACCTCTCAAATTGTGCTGTGATAGATAATTGAGTAGGTGTTCGGGTTTTCCTACTAAATAATTGACTAAATATTATAGTGGTCCTATTTTATGCGTCATAATTCCAAGGTAGATAGTAGAGCATTGTAGAGCCCTTCAAAACATTTGTTGACCACCAATTATTGTAAAATAATTGATTAATTACCGGAAGATAATGACGCAACGGGAAAACAGGACGCAAGCACCCACAAGTTTACTAATTTATAAATTTTGAAGTGAATCATAGACTCGTCAGAAATGCAGAAGTCTAATATTTAAAAGATATGTAATTATTTGTCTTAGCTAAAGTTAAGTAAGCAAAAACCCAACCGACGCATGTTGTCTTTGGTTTTGTTCAATAGATGAATCGACTACGTTTGGAAGAGGTTTTTAACACCCACAATATTTTCTTTTGAAGTTAAACGGAGAAATAGTCAGTCACAGATTTTTTGCTAACCTATGCAATAATCAGTTGGTTCCATTTAACAAACATTTGGAATAATAATAACACAGATTACATAATACTAATATAAATAACTCTGTAAGTTTACTTAAAGAATTGAAGATTTCATGCGAGTTATTTCTTTGGTCATCCTATTTGGACGAAATAACTTTTTCGTAAAACAATGGTGACAGATACTTACTTACCTCAGTTTTTTCATTGTAATATTTAATTATTCTTCTTTTCGATGAGGTTTAGTGGCCACCTCTACTGTTAGATTTTATCAAGCCGCCTGTAAGGCCTCTAACTTGGCTCAACGACTGTTATCAGCAACTAGAGACACGGTTTAACGTGCCCTCCGAAGCACGGAAGCGCTCAGTTGTAATGCCACTTTAACGGTCACCCATCCGACACCTGACAAAGATTGCTTAACAAACGTGATCGAGTACGATCACTCTGTCAAGTTCCGCCATGAGCGCTTCGATTTAAATTTTTACTACCTAGGCTTTGCTTCTCATTTTTTTTCTAAATGATTACCTTTGATGGTTCCAAAGATTGTACCCTTCCGTGCTGTTTGGAACTAATCTCGAAATACCCATTACTTAATACAACCTAATATCTAAAAGAACTTTACTCATAAGGGATGACTTATGCTACTGTAACAATAATCACTTACTACTATAGTAATATTTAAAAACCGGCCAAGTGCGAGTCGGACTCGCGCACGAAGGGTTCCGTACCAAAAAACGGCAAAAAAAAAAATACGTTTGTTGTATGGGAGCCCCCCTAAATATTATTTTTATTCTGTTTTTAGTATTTGTTGTTATAGCTTCAACAAAAATACATCATCTGTGAAAATTTCAACTGTCTACCTGTTGTTGTTATTAATATCGAGCTCAAAACAGCAAAAAAATCACGTTTGTTTTATGGGAGCCCCCCTTAAATATTAATTTTATTCTGTTTTTAGTATTTTTTGTTATAGCGGCAACAGTAATACATCATCTGTGAAAATTTCAACTATCTAGCTATCACGGTTCATGAGATACAGCCTGGTGACAGACAGACAGACAGTCAGACGGACAGCGGAGTCTTAGTAATAGGGTCCCGTTTTTACCCTTTGGGTACGGAACCCTAAAAAGTAAAGAAGTACCTTTGCAGATGTGTTTAAGTACTTAATAAAAGAACATTATAGGTATTAGTACCAAAACAATAAATATCTCGTTGCAATTAACTCATTAATGAGTGGTCCGATGTCAAGGACAAACGATAATGGAGCATATTGGTGTCAACAACCAAACACATAATTATTAGGGCTGGCCCAAATAGCCAGTGTGTGCATACTTAGTTCGATTTTTTCTTCGCCTTATTATTAGGATTCATTAATGGCAATAATTAAACGTCTATGTTTATCAAATCACTTTCAAGTTGAGTAAAACAAAGCAACATATTTAACGTCTTTAAGTGAAAAATTTGGTGAAATTAAATTATGATATTTTTGCCTGATGGTAAACATTGTTAAACCAGTAACTTACTACGTTACATACTTTTATCTACTCTCATATCGTAAAATTCGAATTATGAATTTCAAAGTGAATTTATATTGACATACTTTATACACGCAATACCGAAAAAAAATTAAAAAGTTATTTTTCAATACAGTTGCTCGAAAATGTGAGCTTACGATGGCGGTGAAGCGTGCGGTAAGTTGATTTTACCGCACGCCGTGCGTTTTTGTTTACGGTTTAGTACAGCGTGCGGTAAGTTGATTTTACCGCACGCCGGCGCCGTGCGTTTTTGTTTACGTACGTTTTTTTAATTTCTACTAGCTTCCGCCCGCGACTTCATCTGCGTGGACAGTAGAAAAATACAGCGACCAGTTTAAAATGACCTCTTTAGTGTATGAAAGCTAGTACTACGGAGAGTTCAAGCTGTTTCCCTGGTTCCACCCACCTTAATTTGATGAAACATAGCTTAGATTTTAAGTTGGACCTCAATCTACTAAACTGTGAAAAGCCTATCAAAATATGTTTAGCGGTTTTTGTGTAATTTGCGCACAAATATTTAAAATTTACACTTTTATTATATGTATAGATTACAGTTTCAGTGGTACCTATAATGTTTTCTCGCAAATGTATTGAAAAACGTAGTATGGCACACGGTTGGTAAGATTTTTTAAAACTCGTGACGATTATAAACCCTCGCCTGCGGCTGGGGCTTATAAAACGTCAACTCGTTTTAAAAACCTCCTTACCAACCTTGTATCATAAACTACTATTATAACATACCTTCGCTAACTGAAGTATGCTATAAAATAACTTTTTCACTTCTCATGCTCGTAAAGTTCGTCTTTATGTTGGGTATAGGCTGCATAAAATCGCTTTTTATGCTCTAGTGCATAAAGTAAAATCTTCGTCTAAGTCTCAGACTTTAAGACAAAGGTCGTCAGGTAAACAGCCACACACGCAATTTAACTTTATTAAATTAACTTGTTATTTCATTGTTTCTTAATTTTTTGTTGTGTTATACTTAATACTTTTTTATTTTTGAAAATGGGTATCAATTTTATTGAAAGACCTTGATAAAAAAAAAAATTTTTTTTCAATTTTTGGATATAGGTATCAAATGAAAGGCCTTGATGAGCACATTCCAAAATTATATTTTTTTAATAAAACATGAGTTTTTTTTTTTCAATTTTTGAATATGGGTATCAAATGAAAAGCCTTGATGAGCACATTCCAAAATTATATTTAAAAAAAAAAAAAAGTTTTTTTTTTTCAATTTTTAAATATGGGTATCAAATGAAAGGCCTTGATGAGCACATTCCAAAATTATGTTTTTTTTTAATAAAAAATGAGTTTTTTTTTTTCAATTTTTGAATATGGGTATCAAATGAAAGGCCTTGATGAGCACATTCCAAAATTATATATTTTTTATAGAAAAAGAGTTTTTTTTTTCAATTTTTGAATATGGGTATCAAATGAAAGGCCTTGATGAGCACATTCTAAAAATAGATATTTTGTCACAAAAAATTAAGAAAAAACATTTTTTTTTTCAATTTTTGAATATGGGTATCAAATGAAAGGCCTTGATGAGGACATTCCAAAAATATATATTTTGTCACAAAAAATTAAGAAACAAAAATTTTTTTTCAATTTTTGAATATGGGTATCAAATGAAAGGTCTTGATGAGCACATTCCAAAAATATAGAATTTGTCACTAAAATTTAAGAAATTTTTTTTTTTAGATTTTTACATTATTGTTGTTTAATTTCCTCACAATCCAAGTGAAAAGCAGAGTGTATAACTCGTACATAAAACCCATTTTACCCTAGACTTGACTATCCACCCTCGCCTGCGGCTCGGGTGGATATATACGTCTCGGGTAAAATGATGCGTTTTATGCACTTGTTGTACAATCTACTATTTTTCTCATTACGATACAGGGCAAATCCAAGAAGAAGGCAGTGCCGCGATATTAAAAAAAGACAATGTTATTTCCACATACTTTCCATGATTAAAATGTGCTCTATGGTGATCGATGACTTAGCGTAACGATTAGTCTGCTGGAATGCACTAACTCAATAATATTTTTTTTAATAGAATACGCGCCATGTTTTGATTTTAATTTTTACTTTTGCTTAAAAATGTCTGATAGTAGTGAGTGTGGACTCCACCCGATATTTTAGATGCGGCGACGGAAAAACGTCTTACTTAACCTAAGTAAGTAAGTATTTACCTACCTAGTCGTAGAAAATCGAGAAACTACTTACCTACTCTTTTTATCATTGTTAAATTATTTTGTAGGTTCAATCACAAATTGTATGAGAGTAGATAAAGTAGTGTATGAAACTGTACATAACTAGGTATTATGCATCAGTTTCATAAACTACTATTATAAAACACACACAAGTAGGATAAAAATAACGTAAAGTAGTTAAGTAGGTTCCTACTAAATTACAATTGAATGAATAAACTTGTAAACCTAGGGCTAGATACCTACCTAGCCCTAGGTTTATAATGTTGAATTTCATTGCATACGGTACAGGTAAACCGTATGCAATGAAATTCAACATAAGTATGTATTATTATTAGTTGTCAGATACAAACTTACAACTTACATAATAACAGAATGGAGAATGTCCAAAAAAAAATCAAATTGGCTGAATATTTTTTATAGCTAGGAATAAGCTCCCTTATTAATAGAAAAACATTTCAGAATTTTCGGTTGCGTGACAAAAATAAAGAAAAATAAAGTCTCTTCGACTTTACAAATGTACAAAAGTAACAGCACAATGGAAACTTTTTTATTTAATACGTGAAGTGGTTGTGGCAGGTGAAGGCAAAGGTATAGTTCTTAAACATTTTTCTATTATTAAGGGAGCTTATTCCTACCTATGAAAATATTCAGCCAATTTGATTTTTTGGACATTCCCCATTAAATAGAAATAGTTTTATAGGTTAACTTGGCAGAGTTTTCAAACTACAGTTTCATAGGTAATTAGTAATTACTATTTGACGATTAAAATGCTAATAGGCAAATCTGTAATCCGCAACATCAACGAACATAGCAATCAGGTTTTAATTATTACCACTTGGAATACCAATTACTAAACATATCCGTAATTATCTAAACATGTTATTCTAAGTTAAAAGGACGTACTGGACTACAGCTGGGCCACAAAAAAAGTTGGAAATCTGACTTTTTGACTATGCCATGATGAAGTCGATAGTTTGTCGGAATTTGTCGCTAAAAATCAGAATTTGTCGGGCTTGCGTTTAGAAGATACGTGTGGCGCAGCTGTAGAGACGTCTCTACAGCTGAGCTACACAGATCTCGAAAACGGAAGGTCGTAGCGAAAATCTGATTACTCGTGTGTGCAGCCGTTAATTTGTCGGAATTAGTCGCACAAAAACCAGAGTTTGTCGGTCTTGCGTTTAGGAGATCTGTGTGGCGCAGCTGTAGAGACGTCTCTACAGCTGCTCCACACAGATCTTGCAAATGGAAGGTCGTAGCGTAGCGTAGAAGGTCTGATTAGTTGTATGTATAGCCGGTAGTTTGTCGGAATTTGTCACCAAGAATCAGACTTTGTCGATCTTGCGTTTAGGAGATATGTGAGGATACGCTTACAACCTTTCGTTCTCGAGATCCAGGTAAAAAGGTCTCCACAGCGTATCCTCACATATCTCCTAAACGCAAGACCGACAAAATCTGGTTCTTGGTGACAAAATCCGACAAACTACCGGCTACACATACAAGTAATCGGACCTTCTACGCTACGCTACGACCTTCCGTTTGCGAGATCTGTGTGGCGCAGATGTAGAGACATCTCTACAGCTGCGCCACACAGATCTCTTAAACGCAAGACCGACATACTCTGGTTTTTGTGCGGCAAATTCCGACAAATTAACGGCTGCACACACGAGTTATCAGATTTTCGCTACGACCTTCCGTTTTCGGGATCTGTGTGGCTCAGATGTAGAGACGTCTCTATAGCTGCGGCACATGTATCACCTAAACGCAAGCCCGACAAATTCTGGTTTTTGGCGACAAATTCCGACAAACTATCGTATTCATCAAGGCATAGTCAAAAATTCAGATCTCCAACTTTTTTTTGTGGCCCAGCTGTAGTCCGGCACGTGTTACAAGGATGTGCAAGTATGGATGAATGCCTGAGAGCAAGCTCACGGATGATCGATTCGTTAGTCATACCTACGTTATAGAAGCATATATAGTTACTTACATAATTTATTATATTCTCTACATTACAGCTTTACCAGACTCGTTTTACTAGGGTCAGATGACGTCATTTTATAGGTTGGTCTTTTTATGTAACACTACAAATAGTACCTATAGGTAGGTAGGTACACACATCATCACAAAATTATTTTGTGCCATCGTCGAGTACCTATTATGTGCAATCATAATGGGGAATGTCTGAAAAATTATTAATAGAAAAAAGATTCAGAATTTTCAGCTGCGTGAAAAATAAAAAAAAATAAGGCCTATTCAAACCAGCGGTTATCGCTACCGCCGCCGTGGTTAGCGGTAATATCCGAGCTATATCCCGGCCGGGTATTTGGTATACAGGGTGGATTTTTGAGACGGTACATTAAGGGCAGGTATCTTAACCGTAAAGGTATCTTAGTTACAGGAAAACGTTACTGGGAGACCTTCCATAACTTTTTGAGATATTCGGAACTGCATTCACAAATTTTGGAAAAAAGTTACCGTTAGCAAAAAAAATGCTAAAATATCAAAAACATTTTTTTTTTATGTCAATCGATCCTATTTCATGTGGGGATCAAAATACTCTATGGGACCATTTAAGGTATTTGTACGGAAAAACGATAAATCAAGTCAAAATGTATGGGAAAAGTTTTTGGCGTATTCTGTCGTTTCTAGTACTTATACCTTAAATGGTTCAATAGAGTTTTTTGATCCACACATCGATTGGCTAAAAAAATTTTTTTGGCATTTTAGCATTCCTTTTTGCTAACTGTAACTTTTTTCCAAAATCTGTGATTGCAGTTAAGAATATCTCAAAAAGTTATGGAAGGTCTCGCAAGAACATTCTCCTGTAACTATAACGGTTGAGGTACCTGCCCTTAATGTACCGTCTCAAAAATCCACCCTGTATAGTATTAACAGTTGGTAGGTAAGGAATAAATTGCTATTATTATAGCAAAAAATCAAATAAGCTTATATTGTTTATAGGTAGGAATAAGCTCCTTTATTTATAAAAAAAGATTCAGCATTTTCAGTTGCATGAAAAGAATAAAAAATTTAAAGTCACTTCGATTTCACAAATGTACTAAAAAAATCTTCCAAACAAAATGTCAAAACTTTTTTTATTCGCGTTGTGGTTGTGGCAGGTATTGGCTAAAGTCTAGCTAGAAAGACGCGCTTTTTCGAGACGAAGCCGCGATACGAAGCCGCGATGCTCTAAGGCTAAAGTAATGGCGTATTCCCCGAGGATATCTCATTCCCCGAATTCTGCTGTTACTTCTGTACATTTGTGAAGTCGAAGTGACTTAATTTTTTATTTTTTTACGCAACAGAAAATTCTGAAACTTTTTTATTAAGGAAGCTTATTCCTACCTATAAAAAATATTCAGCCAATTTGATTTTTCAGATAGCAGTAATCCTTAGCAACCAGCAGGGTTATTTATAAGTACCTCACTTAAATACTGTAAAGTTAACTAACTTTCATTAAAACTTATCTACTTAGTTACAACTATTAGTTGCTTTTCTATTTTTTCTTGAACTCCCAATACAATTTCACTCGGTGATAAAAGCCGTCTAAAGTTTATCCATCGAAGACATCATCATGCGTTAAAAACAAACTTAAAAGTTAAATAACAAGTGTCATTGCAGTCGGGGGACCGTTTTGTGGAACAATTTTTAATCGAAGAGGTCCCCCGACTGCAATGACACTTGTTATTTAACTTTTAAGTTTGATTTTGGCAGGGCAGTCGTATTCTTAATTTTTTTTTAAATTCATATATTTTTATTTCACACATTTTAGTGACAAATTATATATTTTTGAAATGTGCTCATTAAGGCCTTTCATTTGATGCCCATATTGTAATAATTGAAGAAAAAAATTTTTTTTTCACATTTGTAAATGGCGTCATACAGTCGCCATATTAACTTTAAAAAAAAAATACCCAGTGTCACTCGGAATGATGTAAGGATTCTAACAATACCCCATACATCCAAATCCGTTGAGCCATTTAGAAGTTATGGTGGAATAAAGAAACTCACATACCCACAAACATACATGAACCCTGAACACATATACACTCTTTTTTCTTTGGGCAGTCGTGTAAAAAATCGAGAATAATAACACAATTTGGTATTATTCACGTAATTGCCCGCCACACGAATGCAACACAAGTCCAACTTCGTAGTTTCTGCAACATGACTAATTTAATTACCCAATTCAAGAGTGCACTGTTGCGTTGCAAGTGGGTTTTCCCTAAAAACAGCTAGCCTGTAAGTTTCTGGTAACTAACTTCCGATCTTCAGATCCTTCTAGTTTACCATTCAGTATGCCTATGAAATGACTATAGATTTGGTTGTCGTAAGTTTCCAGTGTTTCTGGACTTACGTACTGAAAAAACTTCACACCATTTTTATGTTTATTTTTTACGGTGTTTAGTTCGCAGTCAATTTACTGACAATCCTATCCTACTTCCTACAAATATTATAAGTGAAAATTGAATGTTTAGATCAGTGTTTCCCAATTAGTTAGAGGTACGCGAGTTAGCATCAAGTGGTATTGTCCATCAGCCATTTTTAATGTCCCCACTGCTGGGGCACAGGCATTCCTTATGGGTGGATAAGGAGGACGGGCCATAACCCACCTCGTGGGCCCAATGCGGATTAATGAGTGTTAACGACTGCAAATTCAGCCGGGACCAACGGCTTAACGTGCCTTCCGAAGCACGGAGGAGCTCGAGATAATAAATTTTTGGTCACCCATCCCATGACCGACCCTAGCGAAAGTTGCTTAACCTCCGCAATCGCAGGGCCACTCGCTAAACCACTGCGCCACCGAGCTCCTCTTACTTAAGTAAGGTATAATATCAGTAACCTTTCTTTATATAATTCCCGAGTTTGGGGCCTTTTTTGGAGGGGTACGTAGAAAAAACTAATTGGGAACACTGATTTAAATGTTTGTATATCTTACGCAGCAATCGCGCAAAAACAGCTAACGGATTTGACTGAAATTTTGCACACAGATAGTTTATATCCTGTATTAAAACATAGAATAGGTATTAGGTACTCTTTATTCCGGTCAATTTTATTTAGTTAAGTTTAGTTTTGGTCAATTTATTCCAGTTTTATTCCCTAGGAATTTTCCGAAACTCCGTTTTTAATAACTTGTGGCTGCGGCTGGAAGCTACTTTAAAAGATAAAGAAATAAAAGTTCTCTAGAAATATTGGGCTTTTTTTAATCAAAAAAAAATTTAACTAGGTATCTAACTCACGTGATTCATAAAACTTGGGGAAAACCAGTTGTTTGTCATTTTGCATCCTGAGGACTTGTAAAGGGACTTCACTAAGGAATGTGATGAGATGACTAACTACTAATTGGGTCAAATTATTTAGTTTAATTTAATTTTTCTGCAGCTAATTGATTCATCACCATTGACACAAACAATGCTACCACCACTTTACAAAGTTTCGTAACTTTTGTCTTTGAAGCCGTATTACGAACTCTTAAATCCTGCCAGGTTTATAAATTGCTGTAGTGACATCTATTTCTCGCTGTATTGCAAATAAAAGAGATAGATTGATAGCCAGTCAGAAAACTGACTGGAAATGAGGTCATAATACAGCCCCAGTCAGCGTTAATTTATAGCTGAACTAGCGGCCGCCCGTGACTTCGTCCGCGTGGAAAGTATTTTTGCTATCCCTCGGGAACAATACTTTTTTTCGGGATGAAAGGTACCCTATGTCCTTCTCTGTACCCTTGACAACGTGTATGCAAAATTTCATGATGATCGGTTCAGTAGTTAAGACGTGAAGGCGTAACAAACAAACAAACAAACGGACTTTCGCATTTATAATATTACTAGCGGCCGCCCGCGACTTCGTCTGCGTTGGCTAAAAAAATTTTTTTTGGCATTTTAGCATTTCTTTTTGCTAACTGTAACTTTTTTCCAAAATCTGTGATTGCAGTTAAGAATATCTCAAAAAGTTATGGAAGGTCTCGCAAGAACATTTTCCTGTAACTATAACGGTTGAGGTACCTGCCCTTAATGTACCGTCTCAAAAATCCACCCTGTATAGTATTAACAGTTGGTGGGTAAGGAATAAATTGCTATTATTATAGCAAAAAATCAAATAAGCTTATATTGTTTATAGGTAGGAATAAGCTCCTTTATTTATAAAAAAAGATTCAGCATTTTCAGTTGCATGAAAAGAATAAAAAATTTAAAGTCACTTCGATTTCACAAATGTACTAAAAAAATCTTCCAAACAAAATGTCAAAACTTTTTTTATTCGCGTTGTGGTTGTGGCAGGTATTGGCTAAAGTCTAGCTAGAGTAAGACGCGCTCTTTCGAGACGAAGCCGCGATACGAAGCCGCGATGCTCTAAGGCTAAAGTAATGGCGTATTCCCCGAGGATATCTCATTCCCCGAATTCTGCTGTTACTTCTGTACATTTGTGAAGTCGAAGTGACTTAATTTTTTATTTTTTTACGCAACAGAAAATTCTGAAACTAATTTATTAAGGAAGCTTATTCCTACCTATTAAATATATTCAGCCAATTTGATTTTTCAGATAGCAGTAATCCTTAGCAACCAGCAGGGTTATTTATAAGTACCTTACTTAAATACTGTAAAGTTAACTAACTTTCATTAAAACTTATCTACTTAGTTACAACTATTAGTTGCTTTTCTATTTTTTCTTGAACTCCCAATACAATTTCACTCGGTGATAAAAGCCGTCTAAAGTTTATCCATCGAAGACATCATCATGCGTTAAAAACAAACTTAAAAGTTAAATAACAAGTGTCATTGCAGTCGGGGGACCGTTTTGTGGAACAATTTTTAATCGAAGAGGTCCCCCGACTGCAATGACACTTGTTATTTAACTTTTAAGTTTGATTTTAGCAGGGCAGTCGTGTTCTTAATTTTTTTTTAAATTCATATATTTTTATTTCACACATTTTAGTGACAAATTATATATTTTTGAAATGTGCTCATTAAGGCCTTTCATTTGATGCCCATATTGTAATAATTGAAGAAAAAAATTTTTTTTTCACATTTGTAAATGGCGTCATACAGTCGCCATATTAACTTTAAAAAAAAAAATACCCAGTGTCACTCGGAATGATATAAGGATTCTAACAATACCCCATACATCCAAATCCGTTGAGCCATTTAGAAGTTATGGTGGAATAAAGAAACTCACATACCCACAAACATACATGAACCCTGAACACATATACACTCTTTTTTCTTTGGGCAGTCGTGTAAAAAATCGAGAATAATAACACAATTTGGTATTATTCACGTAATTGCCCGCCACACGAATGCAACACAAGTCCAACTTCGTAGTTTCTGCAACATGACTAATTTAATTACCCAATTCAAGAGTGCACTGTTGCGTTGCAAGTGGGTTTTCCCTAAAAACAGCTAGCCTGTAAGTTTCTGGTAACTAACTTCCGATCTTCAGATCCTTCTAGTTTACCATTCAGTATGCCTATGAAATGACTATAGATTTGGTTGTCGTAAGTTTCCAGTGTTTCTGGACTTACGTACTGAAAAAACTTCACACCATTTTTATGTTTATTTTTTACGGTGTTTAGTTCGCAGTCAATTTACTGACAATCCTATCCTACTTCCTACAAATATTATAAGTGAAAATTGAATGTTTAGATCAGTGTTTCCCAATTAGTTAGAGGTACGCGAGTTAGCATCAAGTGGTATTGTCCATCAGCCATTTTTAATGTCCCCACTGCTGGGGCACAGGCATTCCTTATGGGTGGATAAGGAGGACGGGCCATAACCCACCTCGTGGGCCCAATGCGGATTAATGAGTGTTAACGACTGCAAATTCAGCCGGGACCAACGGCTTAACGTGCCTTCCGAAGCACGGAGGAGCTCGAGATAATAAATTTTTGGTCACCCATCCCATGACCGACCCTAGCGAAAGTTGCTTAACCTCCGCAATCGCAGGGCCACTCGCTAAACCACTGCGCCACCGAGCTCCTCTTACTTAAGTAAGGTATAATATCAGTAACCTTTCTTTATATAATTCCCGAGTTTGGGGCCTTTTTTGGAGGGGTACGTAGAAAAAACTAATTGGGAACACTGATTTAAATGTTTGGATATCTTACGCAGCAATCGCGCAAAAACAGCTAACGGATTTGACTGAAATTTTGCACACAGATAGTTTATATCCTGTATTAAAACATAGAATAGGTATTAGGTACTCTTTATTCCGGTCAATTTTATTTAGTTAAGTTTAGTTTTGGTCAATTTATTCCAGTTTTATTCCCTAGGAATTTTCCGAAACTCCGTTTTTAATAACTTGTGGCTGCGGCTGGAAGCTACTTTAAAAGATAAAGAAATAAAAGTTCTCTAGAAATATTGGGCTTTTTTTAATCAAAAAAAAATTTAACTAGGTATCTAACTCACGTGATTCATAAAACTTGGGGAAAACCAGTTGTTTGTCATTTTGCATCCTGGGGGCTTGTAAAGGGACTTCACTTAGGAATGTAATGAGATGACTAACTACTAATTGGGTCAAATTATTTAGTTTAATTTAATTTTTCTGCAGCTAATTGATTCATCACCATTGACACAAACAATGTGGTAGCATTGTTTTTACAAAGTTTACAAAGTTTCGTAACTTTTGTCTTTGATGCCGTATTACGAACTCTTAAATCCTGCCAGGTTTATAATAAATTGCTGTAGTGACATCTATTTCTCGCTGTATAGCAAATAAAAGAGATAGATTGATAGCCAGTCAGAAAACTGACTGGAAATGAGGTCATAATACAGCCCCAGTCAGCGTTAATTTATAGCTGAACTAGCGGCCGCCCGTGACTTCGTCCGCGTGGAAAGTATTTTTGCTATCCCTCGGGAACAATACTTTTTTTCGGGATGAAAGGTACCCTATGTCCTTCTCTGTACCCTTGACAACGTGTATGCAAAATTTCATGATGATCGGTTCAGTAGTTAAGACGTGAAGGCGTAACAAACAAACAAACAAATAAACAAACAAACGGACTTTCGCATTTATAATATTAGTAAGGAAGTAAGGATTACTAGCGGCCGCCCGCGACTTCGTCTGCGTGGAATGTTTTTTTTTGCTATCCCTCGGGAACAATACTTTTTTTCGGGATAAAAGGTACCCTATGTCCTTCTCTGTACCCCTGACAACGTGTATGCAAAATTTCATGATGATCGGTTCAGTAGTTGAGACGTGAAGGCGTAACAAACAAACAAACAAATAAACAAACAAACGGACTTTCACATTTATAATATTAGTAAGGATAAGTAAGGATTATATTACTTAGCTTAGGATATAAGTATCGTGAGTAAAAGGCTGCCATAGTTCCCAATAAAAAATTTGACGTTTTGGTTTCCATGTTAAGTCCTAGTACTTATTCATAACGTTTTTTTTGTATAAAAAAAAATGTTTAAAAAAACAAAAAACCGACTTCAAAAAATCTACCTCTAAAAAGCAAGAAATAATATTCGTAATAATAAAAACACGTCTATTGAAGTCGGGTGGAGCTGGAGTACAAATTCCTTTTTTTTATTCTTAAAGCCCCACCCGACTTCAATAGACGTGTTTTTATTATTACGAATATTATTTCTTGCTTTTTAGAGGTAGATTTTTTGAAGTCGGTTTTTTGTTTTTTTAAACAATTTTTTATTTTTAAATTTTTAGTGTAGGTACCTTTTGTATTAGGTAGTGTAGGTATATTATTTAGGTAGAAAAATTGGCTCAGCCAAACGTGAGTTAATCGCGGAGAAACATACATACATGCGGGTCAAACTACGAACCTCCTTTTTTAAGTCGGTTAAAGAACTACACTTAAGATATCCCTTTTCAAACAAAAAAACAATTATCTTATTCAGTTCATAAACAAAGAAGTTATACGACTGATCATCGAGGTAGTTCACACAAAAATCATACTATTTTCGTGCTTTTTTCAAGATTACTTGAAAAGTACTGAACCGATTTCAAAATTTTAAAAAATGGGACCAACTTGAAAGTTTACTTAATCTAATAACGTTTGAATCATTTCAATCGGTTTAGCCGTCTTCGAGTTATCAGTGTACATACAAAAAACAAAAAAAAAAAAAACGGGTCGAATTGAGTACCTCCCTCCTTTTGAAGTCGGTAAATAAAAATAATATCTACTTCTTGCCTTGTATCTACTTTCGCTCATTTTGGTCTTCAGTACGTCGGTCGCGTAATATTTTTTTATTTGAAACTTCATATTTTAGCAAGAGTTTGTTGAAGGATTTCCTATGTTTACATTGAATCTACCAACCCTAAGATTAATATGACTAATTCGCCTTGTTTCAGGCGCCAAATGGCTTCGGCAGCAACATGACGGAACAGCTCCTGCCCACAGCTCCAGCGGTCCTCGATATTGACAGACACGGCTTGTCGACTGAAGGTAGTTATAATAATAGGTGCATTCTGCCAGACATATCTCTGAGTTATCGATCATCATAGAGCATTGGTTCCTAGCCTGGTAGTAATTACCCCCGCAGGGGTAAAACAGCTATTCTATGGGGTATATAACAGATGTGGTACCAGACAGTTTTATTTATTCTTATATGAATGAAGTAGAATAGAGAGTAAAAAAAGATAATTAAATAATAAAAGTAAGTAACATTATTTTTCTACTTAAATAAAGCTAGCGGCCGCCCGCGACTTCGTCTGCGTGGAATGGTTTTTGCTATCCCTAGGGAACAATACTTTTTCTCGGGATGAATGGTACCCTATGTCCTTCTCTGTACTCCTGATAACGTGTATGCAAAATTTCATGATGATCGGTTCAGTAGTTAAGACGTGAAGGCGTAACAAAGAAACAAACGAACTTTCGCATTTATAATATTAGTAAGGATGGCACTATGGTTCATTTCAAATAACATATCTTCAATGACACTCTTTGATAGAATGTTATACGGCGGCAACAAGTACAAAGCCTGCAACCCCCCTCCCCCCTTGCTGCATTTCTTTGAAAAATTTTTTTTTTTTTTCAAAGAAATGCAGCTATTAGAGATTGCAAACCGGGCCCGGGCGGGCCCGGTGCCCTTTTTGACACCCACCGGGCCCGGCCATTCTTACCGGGCCCGGTTACCGGACCCGGTACGTATGGAAAACGTGGCGCGGGAGCGCCAACTCGTAGAAAATTGGTAACACTCACTGGACAAACTTTAAGAAAAAACATAATAGCAAATAAAAATTTGTTTCGTTTATACCAAAGCTACTAAAATTTATATATCTATCTAATCTAAGTTGATAAAACAAGTTACGTACTTACAAGTTACAAGTAAACTTTAAGCTGCGTTATTATTTTCTTATTCTAATACTATTTTTTCAAATAGACACTATAAGGGGTAAAAAGAAAGACCTGCTTGTTTAAACTTATAAAAAGTAATAATTACTAATACTAATGTTACTATTCCGTTCATAAGACAGTAAAAGTAATCAATTCTGTATTAAAAGAGTGAACCTGTGACTTTGAGTGAGACTGATTATTGTTGATTTGCTAGTTTGAAATAAATATTAATTCGTAACCTTGAATCACTGTCTTTTTCCATGATTTCCATTCATATATAGCAAGTTTCATAAAACACTTTCATAGCTAACATATCAGGTTGAGAAACATACCGGGTTGCAATCTCTAGCAGTAATGTGTCACATACATTTGTCATATAAATCTGCCAAATGAAAGCGATTGCGATAGATTTTGAATTAGACAAATAGCCCCTTAATGATAAACTGAGTCTTATATAGTAATAGGGTCCCGTTTTTACCTTTTGGGTACGGAACCCTAAAAAGGGAAATTTGTGATCCTTTATTCAATCAGTTACTTAATAAGAGTAGGCCTAGTATGTTTCATTGTTTTAAATTAATGACGACCTCCGTGGTCGAGTGGTTTGCACGCCGGTTTTCAAGGCGTCACCATCTCTTGAGGTCCCGGGTTCGATCCCCGGCTGGGTCAATGTAGAAAATGAACTTTTCAATATTGTCTCAGGTCTGGGTGTGTGTCATACCACCGTTGTTTCTGATTTCCATAACACAAGTGCTATAGCTACTTACTTTGGGATTGGAGCAATGTATGTGATGTTGTGAAATATAAAAAAAAAAAAAAAAAAAAAACTTTTAATTGAATTTCAATTTCAATGAAAATTACAATTTATTCTTTCTACCAGATGTTGAGCGGTTGGAGATGCTATCCCGAACTGGAGACAACAAGCCTGAAGATCTAGGGGACGAAGGTAAATATAACTAAAGTGTAAATAAATTTAGTAAATAAGTAAATAATATTAAACTGTCATAGTGCGATAACCTTTCGAAAGGGGTCGCGCTATCAAAAGCCAGAGGATGCGGTCAAGTGATATGGGTATCTTAGGTAAGTAGGTACTACCTACATTATGTGGCTATCGTATCGTAACATAATAGTGGTATTTTTATGTAGTACCTTCCTAAATAATAATAACTTTGAACTGTATAAAAATACTCGGTTTTTATCGTTCTGCGGGATCGATATCCCACGATCGTTCATACATTTTGGGCATTCTCTAAACTTAATGGAAGGATGATTTGGCAGATTCATCGTCCACCAGTCGACGCACTACCGCTAACTTGGCGCTAGTGTACATGTAGACTTGTCATTTTGTTAATTGTTTACTATGTGTTTACTATCAATTTTTGGATGTTGGAAAATAATTTTCGTAAATATCATTTTTCATCCAACACATTTTGATTTTCTTGAATCTTTAATTCGTTTCACTTCCATAATAATATTTTTTAGATAAATTTAAATTAAATGGGAAAACTGGGAGTAAATGCCCATAAATGATCGAAGATGCCCATACAAAGGTCCTCCAGCAGCAGTAGCGCCACCAAGCGGAATAATATTTGTGATATCCCGCCATTATAAATGGGAAATGATTTTTTATAGATAAGCTCCCATAGTAGGTAATAGAAAAAAGTTTCAGAATTTTCGGTTGCGTGAAAATAAAAATAAAAATCGGTTGGCACTCCGGGAGTGCCGGCAGAAGTGAAAACTTGAATATTAACTTTCTACGATTTCAACTCACAGAGTATAAATAAGTCTATGATTTCACCGAAGAGATCGCTGCTATTAGTTCCATTTTAAAAATTAGCGTGTTGCTAGTGACACAAGTGTTTACATGGCGTCTTAAAATGACGCGCCGCCATTTTCAACGCGCCCCGTAGAAAGAGAGGGGGATACTTCCGCCATCAGCTGTCTTCTCTCCATCCGTGACATCGCATCAGTTTACGTTTTTTTACTCATGTGTTTTTGATCAGCCACGTTGCGATCGAACAGGGAAATAACCTGCCGGACTTTTCCTAACTTTACTTCTAACTAAAAAATTTTTTTTCAGACGGTATCGAGTTCAGATTGGGCGACGACAGATCTGTGCGCGGCGGCGCGGGCGCGGCGGCCACGGACGACGGTAAATGGCCGTGGCACGACGCCGACGAGCCGGACTACCCCTATGGTGACTGGGCCCGCCGACATGACCAACACCTCGTTTTCTTTATAAGTCGATATACCCCCTTTAGACCACACAATTTTCAGACTTTTATGCACAACGGGGTAAGCTTGACCTTCACGTTACCTGATGTTAACCCATCAACGTCCGGAAAATGAGCCGCGATAGATTTTTTGTTGCGGTCGCCCGCGCCCGTTAAATAAAGTGACGATAAGGCCGAAGGTGGAAGCGCACTACAACCGAAATCCTCATCACTGAGGAACTGGCTATTGCCTCTAACTGCCGGAACACAACAATTTTTAAATTGTTGTTATGACCTCAGATTTAGGTAAGATGGTGTTAGCTAGCCAGGTGGACCTGAAATAAGCCCTACCACCAAACCGAGTACAAATTGTACCCCCTAGAAATCGAGCCCGGAAACCTTGCGTCTTACATGGATGAGCGAACCACTAGACCACAGAGGTCTAGGTGCGCGATATTCAGTCTTGACCATCAGCCGTTAAAGTCCCCACTGCTGGGGCACAGGCTTTCCCTATGGGTGGATAAGGAGGATGGGCCATAACCCACCACGCGGGCCCAATGCGGGTTGGTGGGTGTTAACTACTGCCGGGACCAACGGCTTAACGTGCCTTCCGAAGCACGGAGGAGCTGGAGATAATATTTTTTTGGTCAATTCAGATTAATCGCTCTAAGTAAGATATAATCTCTACACTGATTAAAGCTCGGGTTTCCTAAGGCCTCGTTTACGGAGACGCGGGGCGTCGCGCGACGCGGGCGGCGGCGCGGCCCGCACTGAATTCAAACATATGGCGTTGTATGAGAGTGTTTACGGAGAGGCGATTTTACACGCGTTTGCTTGAAATAGGGCGGGGCCCGCGGAGGGCACCGTCGCGGCGCTCGCGGCGGCACTCGCGGCGGCGCCCGCGGCGACACCCGCGACGGCAATTCTCGATGAAGCGATGCCCGCGGCCGGCGGAACCTTCTGCTATCTCTCGCTAAACTAAAACTAAATTAGTCGGTTTGATTGAGCGCCGCCCCCGCCCGCCGCAGTGAGGCCCGTCGCGTGCGTGCATCGCTACCCGTTTGAAGATTCGCCGCGGGCGCCGCCGCGTGCACCGCCACGCTGCCCGCGACGCTCCTCTATGAACAGCATCGTATAGTGCCATATGTTTGTGTTTACGCATACGATGCTAAATGCCGCTTCACGCGCCGCCTCTCCGTAAACAGAAAAATCGCCCGACGCGCCGCGAGAAGCCCCGTCGCCCGCGCCGCCTGACGCCCCGCGTCTCCGTAAATGAGCACTAAGATGACGGTGCCGTCATATAGCGGCCGTAATATAGCGGTGAATGACGTCACTAGAACGTTGTCTATGTAAACAATACGGTGCGGTTTCCTAGAGAGCGGTATTAGAAAATGTTCTTGTGACGTCATTCACCGCTATACCACGGCCGCTATATTATGACGGCACGGTCATCTTAGGGAACCAAAGCTTTAGACCAATATCCGATAGACTTGCCTAAGTATAAATTTCCATTTTCAATGCTTCGGATATTATATTCACACGCAATTTACTTGTAGTACCTACCTATAAATTAATCTTAAATTCAGTTTTAGTGCATATTTTTCCTTATTTATGTAAAAATCGGGTGTAAGACTTCCTGAATATTGTGTGATCTATTAGGGGCTGATCTTTTAGAACTCAGATTGCTAAACTTAATGTCAACCGAACGCGAGAAATCCAGACATGAACCATGTTCGCATTTTAAAGATGCCCTTAAAATTATTATGGTGTTTCCGTCTTTTCGTAGTCATTGTTCCGATTAGTAGGTATATCAATAGTTTTTGTACTTATATCATTTATTATTACAATAGGTTGGTTATATGTAAAGAAAACGAGGTGAATTCAATATAACAAACCCTAACCCCATTTACATAAAAACAGCGTTGAAATTACCCACAACAATGAAATAGGGAAATGGCGGTCAACCTGTAAAACAGACATTATCGTTTGTTGGCTGTAGAACAAATTGATTTGCGTCCATAATGCAACAGTAGTATGAATGATCACCATGTTACTATACCCGTCAATTGGTAATGAGCCATGATTTTAACCTCAAAAACGAAAAACAATTGTAAATTTTTTTATATACCTAGACCCTATCTTATTGAAAATAATAATTCAAGGGTGGTAGAAAAAAATAGACGATTCAAAAGTACTTAATAATTAAGTTTATTTGAATAAAGCTTATTTGACTTTGACATTGAATTAATATATATATTAGATTACCTATTAGAATTTCCTTGTTTCATGACATTTTTAGTTGCGGATCACGTCAACGTGGATGATAATGTGACAAGGTTCCAGCGCATTACCAATTGACGGAGATAATACGTGTTTCCTTTCTAAGGTTGATTGATGCTCGAAATTAAATTGATTTTCGCAATGTAAAAGCTGTTTTATGTGAATTTAATTATGAATACCTAGAACCAAAATTAGCATGAAAATAATAAACTATTTGGACTAGAACCCTTTCTCCCGGCACGTCCATATAATAAGAATGAAAATAAGGTAGCATGATGGAAAAGTTGCATGATATTTTAGCATGTTCAATTTAATAAGTAGAATATAATAACCGTAAGTGAGCCTTGCATGATTTCGTGCTTGTCTGAAAAAATATTGTTCTGAAAAGCTACATTTTGTTTTGGAACCGTTTGAATAGAAAAAATGCTGCTATTTAAAAACGTCCTCAACCATTGCATTGCCAATTGATGCTTAAAATATTTTACAATTTCTTATTAAGACTTTTTTTTTCTTTAGATGGAGATAAAAGAACAGTAATCACAGAGGAAAGTGTAAGTTTACAGTACGTTTAAATAGATTTTGTTAATTTACACATAAACACACTTTGAGGATTATCAAATCAGTAACATTTTCATCAGTAACTATGATTGTGGGAATCGATAATATCATTAACCACAAGCTCGGCAGTAGTAGATACAGAAAGTCGCAATTTTTTTAGAACACATCACCAAATAACCAAACGCATTTATAAGTATTAGCGTATTTGTCTGCTTAGAGTTTGGTTTAGGGGTGCCTTTGCTTGTGGACCCAACAAACGGATCTTTCATCGATTCATACCATGAGTTTTTCATCCTACGGTATGAATCGCATAAGCACGCTTTTCGAATTCGCTGTTTCATACCAAGCAACCTTTTAAATGTAATTTTGCCAGCTTTTAAGAGCGTGCAGTCTGCACACTAGCGCCGCCATTGGTAATAAAATCATAGTGCTTAAATAAAAAAGAAATTATGAATTATCTCTCTGGAGTGCACTCCGAACAAGCTTTGTGGTACTTTTTATCACTTAAGCAATATTTTCTAGCCTGTTATTTAGTTATATGGACTTTTATTGCTAAAAGTGGCCACTTTTAACAATAAAAGTCAATTAAACTAAACGACAGGCTAGAAAATATTGCTTATGTATAAAAAGTACCACAAAGCTTGTTCGGAGTGCACTCCAGAGAGATAATTTACAAATTTGTCTTTATTTAAGCACTATGATTTTTTTCTAATGGCGGCGCTAGTGTGCAGACTGCGCAGCCTTAAGTACTTTGAATGTTTTTGGTAACATTGATTTTATTTTCACACCATGGTATGAAACAGCGAATTCAAAAAGCGTCCTTGTGCGTGGGATGAACCAGCCCTGGTATGAATCGACTAAAGACCCGAACAAACAACGGCAAGTAGGTACCTACACAGACATCAAATAGCACTTTGCATAAGACCACCATAAGACTTCTTTTTAGGGTTCCGTACCCAAAGGGTAAAAACGGGACCCTATTACTAAGACTCCGCTGTCCGTCTGTCTGTCTGTCACCAGGCTGTATCTTATGAACCGTGATAGCTAGACAGTTGAAATTTTCACAGATGATGTATTTCTGTTGCCGCTATAACAACAAATACTAAAAACAGAAAAAAAAATATTTAAGGGGGGCTCCCATACAACAAACGTGATTTTTTTGCCTTTTTTGGTAGGGAACCCTTCGTGTGCGAGTCCGACTCGCACTTGGCCGGTTTTTTAGTTCATAAACTCTGTACACTTGGCACGAATTTCTATAGAGAAAAAAACGCGCGCAAATAAACTCGATACCTGAATCCCTATCATACCATGAGTTGATGCAAACTGTTTTCGCTACCGAAAACTCTTGTATAAGAGACTGCTCTTTAATGGGGAATGTCCGAAAAAAATCAAATTCGCTTTTTTCATAGGTAGGAATAAGCTCCCTCAATAATAGAAACAAATTTCAGAATTTTCGGTAGCGTGAAAAAATTTAAAAATAATTAAAGTCTCTTCGACTTTACAAACGTAGGAAAGTAACAACAGAATGGAGATTATACCTTTGTTTGCCAACACCTGCTATGACAACAAAAATTAAAAAAAAAAGTTTTGACAGTTTTGTTTTGAATTTTTTTTAATACCATGTTGTGGTTGTGGCAGTTGATGGCAAAGGTATAATCTCCATTCTGCTGTTACTTTCCTATATTTGTGAAGTCAAGGAGATTTTATTTTTTTTCACGCAACTGAAAATTCTGATTTTTTTTCTATTACTAAGGGAGCTTATTCCTACATATAAACAAATATTCAGCCAATTGGCTTTGGTTAAAAAATAAAAGGTATTTTTTTTATATTTTTTTACTACAGATTAGGCCAATTTAAGAAACTAATTTGAATATTTTAACATTTGGTCCCGTATTTATTTTTTTATAAATATATTTGTCGAGCGGATATGGTCAACCGGAATGACGTCATTAGTGGCATGAAAGTTTAAGAAGAAAACCTTTGCCATCTACTTATAGAAAAAGAAAGGCCAAGTGTCATTAACTGTCATAATGACTTTATGGTTGTTTGTAAACAAATAAGTTATAGTTAATATTTCTTCTATTTTATTCATTTAATCCAGTTGTGACGGTTCTAACCTACCTTCTTAATTTGCCGCAATAATTTTTGAGGTGGTAAAATTATAATAAAAATGCTTACCAGTGGAAACTCAGCTGAAAAACTTTGTAAAAACTGACACGCCCACTCTACCCAAATTGCGAAATGTATTGTATGTATTGTGTCTATTTTGGATGGAGGCTACATGGATGAAATTGTAACGATTGCTTGTGGACTGATAAATTTGCAGGATAACATAATAAACATTGTGAAAATATGTGCATACTTTATTTCTATTTACAAACATTTAATAGTAGGGATGTGGAAAAAATTACGAGATAAGTTCATCGATATTTTTCGGGCGATATTAAATACTCTGATATATCGATAGATGTTTTTACAATAATTTTTCCAAAAAAATTTTTTTGGTAATTACGTATGGATTCTAATAGTCGACACTATTTTGTCACTGGAGCATTATGATTTTTTCCAACTTTGAGTCTTAAAAATCATCGTAAAATTCGTCAAATCGAGCCAAAATTTCGCGTAGGGGTTTATTTTGCTATTTTTTATGTTTTACAATACCTTAAAATTAGAATCCATTACTTAGTCATCGTCCCATTTCATCCCATTTTTTTCTGAGAAATATTACCTACATCGATATTTTTTCACTTCCACCTTCCACCATCCCTAATGCCAAGTTCATTGTCAAAATTGTCTTTGCACTTTTTTCTTTTTTTTATTATGGCTGGGAGATCTGTATGTGATGACGTCATATGAAGGTCATTTGAAGGTTAAAGCTTTTTATTGAATATTATAAATATCTTTAAAAATATAGACTTATTTTTAAATTTAATTAGTAGACACTGTACCGAAAGCTTATTCCTCGAAATGGTTTTGAGATTTCCAGTCATGTTCAAAAAGTTATCAAAGCCAATTTGATTTTTATCGGACATTCCCCATTATGTGACCGCCACTGTACTGACAGTGGCGGTTACATAATTAAAGACACCAGCCTATTTTCATACAAACGAGGTAACTTTGAAGCCTTTCAGCTGTGTTCTGATGATGGCCATCCAGGGACTGAATAGAGGAGATTCAGATCGCTATACCAACTGATCTGATCAGCATTCTAAGAGATGATGTCCTCCATTAACTTTCTGGATGGCCATAATCAGATCACAGCTAGGTTATTTCTTGGTGGAGAACCAAGGCTTCAAAGTTGCCTCGTTTATATTATGAAAATCGACTGGTATCTTTAAAATTATATGACTGCCAATGTATAAACTATACACGGTTAATTTTTAAGTATACCTAAAATTGAAATCGGGATTTCAGACCACGAACAACTTTTTCTATGGGGCCAACCACGAAATCGCGAAAAAAAATCAGCCGTTCCATAGAAAAGTACCTACAACATCGACTCGACTATAATGTATGGAACAGCTGATTTATTTCGCGATTTCGTGGTTGGCCCCATAGTAAAAGTTGTTCATTTACGTGGTCTGAAATCCCCTTTTCATTTTTAGATATACTTAAAAATTAACGGTGTATAGTTTTCGGTA
This sequence comes from Agriphila geniculea, assembly GCA_943789525.1. Lineage (NCBI taxonomy): Eukaryota > Metazoa > Arthropoda > Insecta > Lepidoptera > Crambidae > Agriphila > Agriphila geniculea. Next base: position 2,344,186 of record OX038884.1, on the reverse strand, counting down.
GCGTAAACAGTTTTCATCAACTCATGGTAGAGCTAGTATTGCTGATCTAACTCCAGCTGTTGCCCTTCAGCCCGACGTGAACACGTACCAACAGAAGAAGAACCTGGCGCAGGGCATGATGGACCTGGCGCTGCTGTCGGCCAACGCCAACCAGCTGCGCTACGTGCTCGAGTCCTCCTCGGGGGGGCACCCCTACTACTACTCCAGCATTGTGTTCATCTCCTTTAGTATTATTCTACAGGTGGGTTTTATACGATTTCAAGGAAATATGTAAGACGGTAAAAAATGGGACTGAAAAGTTTTCTGACATGTACCTATCCCTCGAACTACTTACCTACCTACCTCCATAACAGTTTAATTCATTAACCCTTTATGGGGCATAAGCAAATTAAGGCGGTTGTATGACCGAAAGTGGCGCCCTCAGAGGTTTTTATTGAATAAGTTATTAATAGAAAAAGATTTAAATAATGTTTTACGTGGAGGTTTTTAGGGCCCAAGGTCTAGTATTTTTAGGTCATTCGTAGAAGAAGGTAGATATCAAATGTGTCACAAACGGCCACTTTTAGCAGTTTTGCTATCTACTTCTAGCAGTGACTACGAGGAAATGTAACGATACCCCTATAAAAATACTAGACTGTGTGCCCTAAAAATTCCACGTAAAAAATTATGATAAAATTGTTTATTAGAGTGATTATATAGGTAATATTAAATGAAATTCACCGCGGCGCCACTTCGCTTCCACCTTCCACCTTAATGCAGCGTTTCCACCAGAGATTTGCGAGGATGTGTTAAAGAACCAATGGAATCGCTTCATTTACCTCGCCTCGGTATTGGACCCACCGGTGGAACCATGTAATGGAACCTACAGTCCGAAGAGGGTCAGCACAGCTTTGGTAGAAACGGCTTAGCGGAGCGAAGTTTTGAACATACAAAACGAAAGGGATGTATGCTAGGAATGTGTGCAAGAGATGTGGGAGAGGGATGTGTGCTATGGATGGAGGCAAGCGACACCTCACCCCGCTTGCTCGCTTTCTGAAAAGAGCCCACTACACATCCTCGCACCGCTCTTCTGCGCACTGTTTCATAGCTTTGCTACACATCTTCACACCGCTCTTACTAGAACATCTCTGTTGGAAACACCCACACCGTTTCACAGCTTCGCTACACACCCTCGCTCTGCTCATCTTCCTAGCATATCTCTGGTAGAAACGCCTAATTATCTTGGTGAAAAGGTAATAAAGGGGCTTCCATTAATTACGTGAGGTGATTTTGGCGATTTTTCGAGGGAGACCTTGGTGAGATGTCGTGAGATTTGGCTCGACCCCCTCACCCCCCCCATAAATCTCACGTGAGATTTTTCCAAAACGTGTATTTTTAATGTGATAACGTTAATCTGTGCTTGCTTGCTTTGCATTTATTTAAAATAACATTAATGTTTAGGATTTACTTGGTCACATTTTGGTATGAAAAATGTTTAACTTAATTTAACCCAGTTTTTCCACGATATGCAGTTTCTACAAAAAAAATTAAAGACCCCCCCTCGCCCCCCTAAATGCCTCATGTAATTAATGGACGAATGGAGTAATAGATAGGCGGGGTGTTTGTTTCACCAGCGATAGTGATAATACAACTTTGAAGCAAAAGTTCTCTAACTTTAACATCATCAATTCAGATCGCGGTGGGCATCGGGCTGATAATGAACAGCCGGTACGACGTGAACCACCACGTGGACATCTGCAAGGCAGACAAGATCAACAACATGACGGTGCTGGGCGTGTTCCTCGTCACCATCGTCAACGTCTTCATCACCTCATTCAGCGTGGCGCCTTCGAGCACCGCCGCTATACAGGCCACTTAATGCCACTGATATTCTGTGAGAACTATCTAAACTTGGGGAAAACAATATCCCCGATCCAATCTTAAGCAAAACATTAATTGGAGAGTCCAAAGCAGCGCGACATTTTCAATTTAGACGGAGCAGTTTATTTTTATAAAATCCTTTTGCGGAAAACACAATTTTCCAAAAATATCACTTGAACTAGTCTGAAATCGGCGTGTTTTCCCAGAAGTCCCGTTAAAGTTGTTCCATGACGGGACTTTACGGATTTTTCTTCCCAGAGGTTCAGTTATTTTACAACTATTTTACAACCGGGTTTGCTTGAAATGATTACTTAAACACGATTACATTTTTGAGTGACATTTATATTGAGTGTGGCGTAATTAACAAGCAATAAGTAAATATAAAGATGATTGAATAATTATAGAAAAAGGTGTGTCCAAACAAAGCTGCAAATGCACAGCAGCAACACGCGACATTCATAAGTTCATAACACACAATTATTCTGCCCAGCTTGCCGCACTACACCCGGAATCCTTATCACCGAGGACTAAGGAATGACAATAATATGTATTGTGTCTGTTCGTCACAAGGAACTTCACAATCCCACTTGTCCCATTATTAGAACCTTTGGGAAGAAAGATCCCAAAAGTACCATCACGGAACAACTTTAACGGGATTGCTGGGAATACACGTGGACCGTCGGCCAACCAGTGTCATTTTCGATCTATCGCATATTAGCACCAGACAAAATCAAATATCATCATCTGGGTTGCGAAGTAGGAAGCTTCTGGGAAATATGCCAACCTGAACATGGTCACCCATCGCTAAAAAAATATCGATCGCATATTTATATAAACGGTAAACAGGGTCGTGGGTGGCATCATTACCTGAACTATTTTTTGTGTTTTCATATCGATCGAATAAGGAACAAGGATCACAAGAGCATATAAGTGAAATGTACTTGCCTGGCCTGACTTCCTAGACGCTTTCTGAAAGCGACGCAAGACTGTGGTTTTATATACGCCTGGGACCTGCCCCTCCCCTTGAATTTAATTATATGCCAATATGTAGTCGATTATTTTTTGGAAGAAAAGTCTCTATGTTTCTACCTTGGCCGCGCGCATGCTTCCTGAAAACTAACCAATCCGATGTCTAACATGTTTATAATGATGCCATCTATAACCCTGTTCAACATTTATACCAATATTCGATCGATTATTTTTTGCGATTGGAGATCATTGTATGGGAGGCCATATGTTCAGGGTGGCATATCTTTTAGAAGCTTCCTACTTTGTAACCCAGACGACAATATTTGATAACACCAAACTAATGGCTATCTTATCAATGTGGTCTGGTCCCAATATGCGATAGATTGAAAATGAGCTCCTTGGCCGACGGTCCAACGGAAATCTGAATCTAGCCAGGCTCGCCTAGTCAGTTTTTAGTTGTTATGCGCAACGTTTATTTTAAACGATTTAGGTTTTAACGCTTCGTTTTCCATCAGATTAATGAATTGTAGATAGTCTTAACCATAGACATAGAAAATTTTTCGCTGCGCTCAAGAAGACCAACAAAGCGTGGAAAAGAGAAGTTAACATCATACGGACACGGTCTGTGTAAAAAAGAGACAAAGGATCAAGTGACATGTGCCAACATTTTGCACAGTAAGAGCCCCTAGCGTCCCGCCTAGCAAATGAGTAATCACATTTTGTTTAAAATATTTGTTAATCTTAATTAGAATTTAAAATAAAGGTATCGTGGAGCCATGGTGTCTTGTGCTCTAAGTAATTGTGATGTAACAAAAATAAACAATCCAAGTAATCACACTTTTCACAGGTAAATAAGATATTGCCACAAATTTCTCTTAAACCAAATTTCTCTACATTTATTCGTTTATCGACGAAGAAAACAGGATGGAACATAGTTTATTAAATTCCTTTGCCATATATAGTCATATTTTATGAATCTAAGTAATTTTTTTCGTATCTCATATAAAATGTATGCATTCGTTTTCGGATCACCTGTTTATTGACATTGTTGTTCTTTGACATTCTATTTCTATGGTCTTAACCTTTTTCTGATCTATCATGTTTATATTATGAATAAGAATGGTGCTATACAACATTTTGGTGTTGTAAAAAATATAAGTTTGTGCAAATACTGTTTCGTATAAATCTATTCTTATTTATCAAGTCAAAATACATTTATAGGTATTTAGCTTTTTTGTTGCATTTATCAGCTTCTACAAAATTTATCAAAAAGATGAATCTGAGTAGGTGTACTTAGGTAGGTGGTAGACCAATCTGTTAAGAGGGCTCTACACTCGCACCGCGATCCGCGGCTGCGAATCACGGGCGCGGTTTGCGCATGAAAACGGTGCGAAAAATATAGCCCTCCAGACTCGCGCGTGAACCGCGGCCGCGAATCACGGCAACATTAGTTCGGCACACAAGTTCTTTGACGCGGACCAAAAAACCGCCACCGGACGGAGAACGCCGCGAAGTGCGAACGCGAAGCCCATACGCAAAGCCGCGAAACCCTCCACACTCGCGGTTCGCGGGCTTTCGCGACGCGAATGTGGATTGTGGAGCCCTCTTAAAGAGGGCTCTACACTCGCGCCGCGAACCGCGGCCGCGAATCACGGGCGCGGTTTGCGCATAAAAACGGTGCGAGAAATATAGCCCTCCAGACTCGCGCGTGAACCGCGGCCGCGAATCACGGCAACATTAGTTCGGCACACAAGTTCTTTGATGCGGACCAAAACACCGCCACCGGACGGGGAACGCCGCGAAGCGCGAACGCGAAGCCTATACGCGAAACCCTCCACAATCGCGGTTCGCGGCCTTCGCGGGCTTTCGCGGCGCGAGTGTGGAGCCCTCTTAAGAAGTACCACACCCACATTAGTTTTAAGTTTCTCAAGTTACATACAGCGTAAGGATTTCATGCTAGCGCAGATTCGAGGCACATCTAATAATATAGCAAATTGACCTTTATCTCAACATAGATAAGGCTCCATTTTGGCCGCCATCTTGAATTTTGGGCAAAGTAGCCAAAATTGGGCTTGGCAACATTCAGAACCGAATTCAGCAGGCTTTTTTACTTCGGAAAAGTCATGTTGCCAAAATGGCTCACAAAATGCCGTTGAATTTGAAAATTTTAATATGAACTACTGGTCTAACAACGTCACGCTATTTCTTATAAGACGCTTCCTGTAGAATTTCGCGCGATTTTTTTTTATCTCAGAAGAAAATATGAGCATTACGTTGTTGAGATAAGGGTTAATTTGTAACTCGTTTCGATACGCTTAAACTTTGCGCTAGCATGAACTGACACTAGGCGCTACTTTCCCCGTTTTCCTAGCCTAGTCGCTTGACATGAAAATCAAACTATATTTTTTTTTAAAGTTTGAATCTCATTCGACCTAATTTAAGCAGTGCCTTATTTTTAATGCAATGTAATTAGTTATTAAGAGATTTTTAACTTTTAGACAATAATAGGAATCAAAAATCCAATGTAATCTCCTTTTATTTTGAACTTTTAATTTATATCGCCAGATAATGCTCAGTTTAGTTTTAAGCCTCGCAATGTTATGTTAATAGTTTCATTATAAGCATATTTAGCATAATTTTTAACTTAGCAAAATATTTTTTTTCGGTCCAAAAATGTATCTATATTAAAATATATACTTTGTGAATACAAATAAGCTTCTTGATGCGAAACAAATTAAATGAGTATATTTGTACCATATTTCGTTATGCTATTAGTAATATCAATACTGTATGTTTTCCAATGAAAATAAAATAATGTAATGAAGTTTGAAAGTATGTAAGTATAATAATAAAGTTACCGATTCAAACTATCTGGAAATATATTTACATCATACTTGCTCGGTAACTAGGATTTACTTATATAGTATGAGGCTGTGTAAGTTGGCATGTGCAACACAGTGCATTGTTTAGATAGAACGTTCCATTTTCAAATCACTTTACAATTCAAGGATGATGAATGCTTTAACTGTAAAGTTACTTTACATCATACTTGCTCGGTAACTAGGATTTACTTATATAGTATGAGGCTGTGTAAGTTGGCATGTGCAACACAGATAGAACGTTCCATTTTCAAATCACTTTACAATTCAAGGATGGTGAATGCTTTAACTGTAATAGTAGTTTGTTACACAAGGGATGTAAGTGAGCTATTACAGAACAAGATCCAATTTGGCGCCCGTGCGAGCGCAGCTCGCAAAGGGCGCTAATGGATCGAGTGCACCCGAGATATTTAGACGCCCGAGCGAGCGTAGCGAGCGAGGGCGAATATAGTTCGAGGGTGTAATAGCTACTTACAACCGAGGTAAGCATACTATTTTACATCATTCATGCGAGGTAAATTTAATAAAAAAAAAAAAAAAAAAAAAAAAAAAAAAAAAAAAAAAAAAAAAAAAAAAAAAAAAAAAAAAACAAAAACATTAAACTAAAAATAAAATGTTAAAGGGTTATTTCATTGAAAACTCGTGGGGTTGATCAGACCATTAAACTGAACAACTTTCATATTGGGACCAACCTCGAAATCACGAAAAAAAAATCAGCTGTTTTTGCATTGCAGAATTTTGCATTTTGCAGCTTGAACTGAAATTAAATGCCGCCATTTTCATTGTTTTTTTTTTCAGCCAAAAGTTTCGTCAGTTTATAATAAATGAAAAGAGATTGGGTCACTAAGGAGTTTTAAATGCTTGAACTGTAAAGTAACTTTACAGTTAAAGCATTCACCATCCTTGAATTGTAAAGTGATTTGAAAATGGAACGTTCTATTTAAACAATGCACTGTGTTGCACATGCCAACTTACACAGCCTCATACTATATAAGTAAATCCTAGTTACCGAGCAAGTATGATGTAAAGTTACTTTACAATTCAAGCATTTAAAACTCTTTAGTGAACCAATCTCATTTCTTTTATTATAAACTGACGAAACTTTTGGCTGAAAAAAAAACAATGAAAATGGCGGCATTTCATTTCAGTTGAAGCTAGGTATGCAAAAATCTGCAATGCAAAAACAGCTGATTTTTTTCGTGATTTCGAGGTTGGTCCCATAATGAAAGTTGTTCAGTTTAATGGTCTGATCAACCCTACGAGTTTTCAATGAAATAACCCTTTAACGTTTTATTTTTGTTTTAATGTTTTTTTTTATTTATTTTTTTATTTTTTTTATGTTTATGTTTATTTTTATTTTTATTAAATTTACCTCGCATGAATGATGTAAAATAGTATGCTTACCTCGGTTGTAAGTAGCTATTACACCCTCGAACTATATTCGCCCTCGCTCGCTTCGCTCGCTCGTGCGTCTAAATATCTCGGGTGCACTCGATCCATTAGCGCCCTTTGCGAGCTGTGCTCGCACGGGCGCCAAATTGGATCTTGTTCTGTAATAGCTCACTTACATCCCTTGTGTAACAAACTACTATTACAATTCAAGCATTTAAAACTCCTTAGTGAACCAATCTCTTTTCTTTTATTATAAACTGACGAAACTTTTGGCTGAAAAAAAAACAATGAAAATGGCGGTATTTAATTTCAGTTCAAGCTAGGTATGCAAAATTCTGCAATGCAAAAACAGTTGATTTTTTTTCGTGATTTCGAGGTTGGTCCCATAATGAAAGTTGTTCAGTTTAATGGTCTGATCAACCCCACGAGTTTTCAATGAAATAACCCTTTAACGTTTTATTTTTGTTTTAATGTTTTTGTTTTTATTTTTATTACCTCGCATGAATGATGTAAAATAGTATGCTTACCTCGGTTGTAAGTAGCTATTACACCCTCGAACTATATTCGCCCTCGCTCGCTACGCTCGCTCGGGCGTCTAAATATCTCGGGTGCACTCGATCCATTAGCGCCCTTTGCGAGCTGCGCTCGCACTGGCGCCAAATTGGATCTTGTTCTGTAATAGCTCACTTACATCCCTTGTGTAACAAACTACTATTAATTCCTACAATAATACAATGTTTTTTTTTTCATTACTACATCGTTATATATTTATTAACATCTGTAAACTAAATAGGACAAAGATGAAGATAAGAAAGAAGTGACATTTAAATATCAACCTTATTTTCGTCTAATGTTAAAACTAATCTGCGAACTTTCGCAGATTAGTTTTAACATTGGAAATTACTTAATTTACGAAACGAAAAAACGAAATTACTTAATTTCGTTGCAAAAGGGTAAAAAAATCAATGAAACACAAAATTCAGAATCCAAATGTATTGAATACAAAACAAATCTAATAAATTGTCAGGTGGCAATTTCAAAATATTCTATTTAATAATAGTTAATAGTAAGAGGATGCGGAGATGGTACCCCGTAACTAACCTAAATTACATATACATATAAAATTACCACCGTACGGCGTTCAGTACTCACAGAAACCACTTGCACCGTGCGACGTCCCTCTATGGTACACATTCGCAATGTTTACCATTCCCGTTGTCATTCGTTTCAATACAATTTGTCAAAAAGGTAAAAAATCTAAGATGGTTTTTTACGCTATTTATCATTTTATCAAACAATTTAACATATACATTAGTCAGTTAAATTGCTGGATAAACTCACAAATGAGTTAAAAAAGTGAAAAGATAGTTACATTCTTCGACAAATACTATTGAAATGTACTATACAGTGACGAGAACGCCGCGCCCCTCTCACCCCCCTTTCCCATATTCGAGAAACGATTCGTTTTGCTTACGGATGGTAGAATTTTGACAAAGTTGACACATTTAGTATGGACTTTGTCAAAATACTACCATCCGTAAGCAAAACGGATCGTTTTCGAATATAGAAACTGGCCCTCAGACACTAAACGCCGTACGGGAATCAGATTTACAATTTTTAAATACTAAATCAATTGCTATTTCATATTAATATACCATACAAACGCATATTGCCATCGATTACGGCACGTACTAACTAGCTCCGTATTGCTGTCGAGAAGCGCTTACATTTGTGACTAACATTAATCATACACGGAACATAAGGTGCGAGATCCGAGTGCCGGTGCATATAAATCGTCCCAAAATAAATATTGGAGAAAAATTGATTCAAAATAACATTAAAAATCTCTATATATATAGGAACAAAAAAATGTTAGCGATAGAAAAATTAAATAACCACCTAGCGCACTATATACAGTGGGCACTATTTTTGAAATCGTTCGTGTGCTTGCGACGTAACGAATTGACAACTAATGGATTGCCAACAAGCGATTTAAATACAGATTTTGAGTATGTCGAATGAAGTAAAGAGCGCTCGATGCTTTTCAAAAATAGGGCCCAACGTCAGAAATGCAAAAATCGGATCAATTATAATGCGGGCGTGAAGGATCAACGAACATTCGCCGAGCGACAACCCTGCGACATTTACACACGTTTAGGTTCGACCCTGAAGACTACACTCGCGAGCAAAAGTATGGAATCATAGGCCTATTTTCATACAAACGAGGTAACTTTGAAGCCTTCTCCATTAAGGATTCTTCTTAATGGAGAAGGAAGGTTCTCCACTAAGGATTGATCTAGCTGTAATCTAATGATGCCCATCCAGGGAGTGAATGGAGGAACTTCAGATCGCTATACACACCCAACTGATCTGATCAGCATTCTAAGAGATATAAGGATCAGAGTTCACAGTTTCAGGATTTTCATACATTTTTATCCTAATTTCGCGGTTTTTTTAAACATATCCTAATATTTCACAGAATGCTGATCACTTCAGTTGGGTGTGTATAACGATCTGAATCTCTTCCATTCACTCCCTGGATAGCCATCATCAGATCACAGCTAGGTCAATCCTTAGCGGTGAACCAAGGCTTCAAAGTTACCTCGTTTGTATGAAAATAGGCCTATGATTCCATACTTTTGCTCGCGAGTGTATGTCTAATAGTTATACATGTATCAACTACAGTGTGCCCCTCGAGAAAATGCGTTGCTGACAGAATTTAGACCTTATAAAGTAGGCATATTTTCTTTTATCCAGAAAAGATAATCTAAAATAAAATTATTATTTTCTGTTGGCTTAAACTACTTTATAAGGCGTTGAGAGAAACGCATTCTCTCAAAGGTTACAAGTACAGAAATTACTTCAGACATAGGGATTAATGCGGAATCAGCAAACTTTATATGACAAACTATCTGAGCAAGTACTAACTTTTGAGGAAAATTATAACTAAGTACTTTTGAGTAATCAAAAACTTACTCTAATTTATGAACAAAAAGTTTAGTTTTCCTCAAAATGCATTTGCTATTTTATCTACTCAGACGGTTTTAAAATCAAAATAATTTACAAAGCTCAGATTGGACTACAAACAACTATATTAATTTGTCGAATTACTTCTGTTAATGCAAAATACAGATAATTGTCGTTTCCGTATGAATATTTTCAATAACAAGTGTTGTATGGACAATACTCGTATTTTACAGACAACTATCTGCAGGACTCACAGTATTGAATATGCTTCTATCAAATCCTTTAATGGAGAATAACATTTTGATAAGTTTGTTAAGAGAAATTTAAAGATATAATTTGAGAGTATCTAGCAAGAAGCAGAGTTAAGATATGGCTAAGCCAACTTATATGTTAGTCTGGCGTTGGGAGTTTACCTATTTACTATGGATACCTACCGGGTTAAATTACATCTGTCATAATGTCTGGATTATTACAAGCTACGATAGAACTCACTCTAATCGTTTTATAGTATGATCTCAATAAGATGTTTAACTCGATAGCTATGTTTATGAAAACTTCTGTTTACATGACCTTTTTAAATGCATGACCTTTTTAACGGTGATTGCTTTCCATAGTATCAGGTATTACAAGATTACAACAATATTTTCTAAACGTTCGTCAGACTGACCAAACGGCTTGGCCACACAAAAGAGCGATCAGCGAGGCGGCGATCGAATTTTTAATACATAGTGGACGAAGTACTAATTTTTAATACATTCACAAAATAGTATTGCACAACGCAGCGTCGTAATTCATTCCTGTATGAGTTCTTTAATTACGTGGTCACTATATAAGGTCCTTCTTAAATATAGTGCACAAAATTTTAAGGGGTCAATGTACTCATGCATACAAAAAACTTTAGCTAGGGACCAACATTGAAATCGCGAAAAAAAATCAGCTGTTCCAAACGTTTTGATCTATTCGATTTTAAATTTTCAATGGAACAGCTGTTTTTTTTTCGAGATTTCAATGTTGGTCCCAGAGTAAAAGTTGTTTGTATGCATGAGTACATTGACCCCTTAAAATTTTGTGCACTATTTAAGAAGGACCTTATATATAATCCGTTTCAAGTATGTTACACAACTTATGATGGTGGCTTTGATACTCTGCCAAGTATGAATTCAAGTTGTCAATTATTTTCCTGATATTTTCTTCTCAGGAGTCTTGAGCTCCGCCCCATCTTAAAGATTCATAACAGGTTCTCGATAGCTTCAGAATTCTGGGATTGGTTTGAAAGTAGTGTTTCCTTGATTTTATTTATCTTAATGCTTGATTGAAGAGTGATTGACCTTGAAGCGAGTTCCGCTGTTCCTGCCTTTTCTTATTCTTTATAGGTTCGTACCAACTTGATAAACTTGATTGTATCTCGATCGGTTGCTTGTATCTCACTGCACTTGAGGTTTCGAGGTTTTGATTCCCCACTTTTCGCTGAGTCTTATTTAAGGTTTTTACTGCATCCGATTGGTATTAATGTGTCCTCTCAACTCCGATTGCAACCGCACGAAAAATTTACAAAAACCACTACTCGAAGGACCACTAATGTATGAGAGCCTTTGAAACTCATACAACTTTATTTAACAGTCTTGATTTAGTCTTGATAATAACAACATTTGGAAAATAGTCAATTGACTATATAAAATATACAAATCTGTACTTCGTTTACAAAGCGTGTAATGCTTATTTACTGCTGTGTGAACTGAGTATCTAACGCGCAATAAGATTAACTCTTCTCAAGCTTACGCGCTCACTAGACATGAAATAAAACACTTTTTAACGGATACTAGCGCGGTTTTATTGAATGTACTTTGGTATTTAGTTGGTATTTGGTTTGATTTTTGGTTTTCCCGACGTTTCGGCACCTTTGCAGCTGCCGTGGTCACGGGGGACTGGTCACGATCACTGACCACGGCAACTGCAAAGGTGCCGAAACGTCGGGAAAACCAAAAATCAAATCAAATACCAACTAAATACCAAAGTACATTCAATATAACCGCGCTAGTATCCGTTAAAAAGTGTTTTATTTCAAGATTAACTCTTTCATGTGACCAAATCTTTATAGATCAATTATTCACTAAGGTAATTTAGATGTTATTTGAGAGTACATTTAAAAAGTGTGAGTGTATATTATTCCAGTCAATTACCAAAAAGAATGTAAACAAAACTTTACGCATTTTTCGTTATTGATCCACAAATAAATTAACACCATATCCAACTTGAACGTAAATAAGCTGTCAAAGATGTTCATATATTTATGAAACGTGTATTTAAAAAGTATTTTTGAGGTTGATGTTCTTTCCGTAAGTTGTCAGCCTTAGCCTGACCATTGAAACGCGATACGACATAGCAATTTATCACGCTTAATTGTAAAGACGATGGATTTTGAGTCGTGTCGATAATACGCTATATTACGCGATATTCGGCGATATACACACGCTATAGTTACAAAAAAACTTCTAAAGCTGAATATGGTAGAAAAGGAACCATCAAACTGAACAAACTTTACAATGGGATCAACTCTGAAATCGCGAAAAAAACATCAGCAAGTTTATACATTTTGATATTTTCGTTATTGATTTTTGTATGAAACAGCAGTTTTTTTTCGCGATTTCAGGGTTGGTCTCATAGTAAAAGTCGTTCGGTTTGACGATCCCTATTTACCATATTTGGCTTTAGGGCCTTCTTTGTAACACGTCGTAGGGCAAAACTTGACTAATTGGTTATACTGAAGGAATTCTGCTATAGTCAATTATTAGTCTTAGGAAGAAATATAATTAGTTTTATGGTTTGGCTTTTTATTGGTCGCCGTCCCGATAGTTAATAAATATATTAAACTTTGAGAATATCGTAAGAAGCTTATACCCCCAATGGAGATTGCACCGGCTAGTGTCATAGTGAAGATAGAAAAAATGTCCTTGAGTGACGTTACGGCTTATTGCTATCTCTTTCTTTAGCGTGACAATACGTTTTCGTTTCTCACGAACGAACGAACGATGAACAACGAATACGTAATGTAACACTAAAGAAAGAGATAGCAATAAGCCGTCACGTCACTCAAGGACATTTTTTCTATCTTCAATATGACACTAGCCGTGTAATCTCCATTGGGGGTATAAGCTTCTTGGAACATCGTTAATATTTTACGACTGTAGATTTTTAGAGTAACTTAGCTATAAAAGGACTAATAAACTACCGCAAAATTACTACAAATCGCCGATTAGCCATGTTTTGCCCTATATGCTGTTTCGTCGGTCATGCTAGGGGGCTGGAGTGTAGAGTAGGGTGGGCCGATTTTAATCATTTTTTGAATTTTGCATCACAAGAACCCTCAAAAGTTGCGTAATGCGACGTAGGTTATAGAAAAAATAATATAAAAAATAGAGATTATCACTTTTAGCCCTCTACTAGCGATTGAATTTTTATAAAATACCTGTATTTCGTGTATATCAGACTTAAGAATTTTGCTTTAAATGACCCCTCAAAAGTTGCGTAATGCAACGTAGATTCTAGGAAAAATAATAAAAAAATAGTAGATAGCAATCGAATTTTGTAAAAAATAATTAAACAAAATTAGATTTTTCGAATCGGTTTTGATAAAATTCCTGTTTCAAAGTGATATACTTATTTTTTTAATTATTTTTCCTATAACCTACGTCGCATTACGCAACTTTTGAGGGGTCTTTTAATGCAAAATTCTTAAGTCTGATGTACACGAAATACAGGTATTATACAAAAATTCGAACGCTAGTAGAGGGCTAAAAGTGATAATTTTAATTTTTTTATATTATTTTTCCTATAATCTACGTCGCATTACGCAACTTTTGAGGGGTCTTGTGAAGCAAAATTCGAAAAATGATTAAAATCGACCCACCCTAGTGTAGAGTGAGTTCGTGTGGTGTGGTGGTGTGTGTGTGTGTGTGCGTGCCTAGATGGCATCAATGTCGAGGTCGTCGTCGGGGTCGCGCGCGGCGGGCGCGGGCGCGGGCGCCGCCTTTATAGGGGTCGCGGCCGCGCGGTCGTCGTACTCGATCTGGAACGTCACGTTAATGTATTAAAGTCTCTACCCACTACACCGTGTCATACCACAGAAAAGATAGAACTAGCGTACAGAAGTTGCACTCCGCAAAATCATTTAAATAAATTGCGATTTTTACTTCGACACAATAAAGTGCAATTCAGGAGCCCTACCGCCCAAGTGTCGTCGACTTCGCCGTCGGCTTCATTTGACAAATGGATGAGATACATTGCTACTTCTTTTTGGTACAAATAAAAACTTAGCAAAGACAAAAAGCAATGTATTACAATTATCTGTCAAATGAAGCCGACGGCAAAGTCGACGCTACTTGGGCGGTAGCCCCACTGGTCGCACAGCGCTCCCTTCGCTCCAAAACCTTCACTTTGTAGTTGCCTCTTTCTATCGCGTAGATCGTAGCACCTAATAATAGTCTATAGCTAGCTGACACTTACTAACATTTGCATGCCTACAGACTTAAGGCAGAGTTTTGTTGATACTTTAGATTAGAAACATTGTTATCCATCTCAATGTAATGTACACAATATTGTGCAAATAAATATTCTGATTCTAATTCTGATTCTGATCTTAGCACGTCGGCGGTGGTCTAGTATGTTACTATATAGTGTACATACCTCAATGTCCTCCTGGTCGCTAGAGTCCTCCTCGTCAGCGTCCTTCAGCCAGTCTATGAAGGGTTGCGCCCGACGCAGTACATCGGCGGTGGTCTCGCGCGAGGCGTACTTGCGCGACGGCTTGCTGGACCACTCCAGGATCGCCTTCTCTTCTACGATGTCCAGGTCGTACAGCAGCTATAGGGATCAAACGTCAGTAAACATAAGTGTACTGGGGCCATAATAGGAAAATATGGTTTGCGCGAGCAATATTTTTATTTAGAAAACGTAAAGTAGCCACAAAAAAAACATACGACAAGCTTAAGAGATTATCTAGTAGCTACAAGTATTAGTAGTACAAAAAAAATGTAAAAAAAATCATAATATCATCAAAAGCGCTTATCGCGGGCCATATTTTTGGCGTAAATGATAGCGGAAACGTATTGAATTCTACATCAAACATACACTTTAACGTACTGTGCAGTTGCTCCAACAACTTTTTTCAAGAAAGATAATTGTACTAAAGATAATGATGAAAAAACAACGAAAAACATCGAAAAAGTGCAGAAGTGAGGTTATTTTCCATACTCTTTACACGTAAAGAAAAAGACAGAGACAAATGATTTCACAAAACGGGGCCTTAATGCATATGCATAATAAAGAAGAACAAGCAGAATTCATCAAAGGCAAAGAGAGAACAAGTTCTAAATGTCCGACAATTAATTGAGAAAAACCGTGAAGTAACACACAAGAAGTTAACAGCCCAGTAATTTTATGCTTCATTGATTACACTAAAGCCTTTGATTGTGTGCATTGAGAGAAATTGTGGGAGGTACTTTTAGAAATGGGTGGGTACACCTGAACACCTAGTAGATTTAATTAAAAACCGACAAGATGGCATACTATCACCATTACTCTTCAATATATATGGGGATTACATCATGCGGAGAACCCTTGAAGGCGCTGGAAGAAGGGGTTTGTGATTGGCGCAAAGCGTATCTCTAATCTCCGCTAAGCCGATGATACGGTACTGCTCACATGAAGACATGTTGATGACATGAAGGACCTTCTGCAGAGACTAAAAATAGAGAGTAAGGATCTAGGGCTGGCAGTGAATAAACAGAAAACCAAACTTATGGCAGTAGATCGCGCTGGCAAATTGACAGGTGCCCATGAATGTATCCAGGGAATCGACAAGGTGGACAATTTCATTTATGTATTTGGGAGCTCAAATAAACAGAGATGGCAGCAGCGTTCCAGAGATCAAGCGCCGCATTGCTATGACCAAAAACGCGATGACACGTCTTCAAGTCCCGTAAAAACACAGTTTTCGCACTAAAACGCGCTTAATGAGAGAGTACATCTGTATGTACAGAGTGGAAACAGGGACCATATTAGCTAGAGAGATATATAGAATAGATGCATTCAAGATGTGGTACTGGAGGCGAATGCTTGGGATACCCTGGACTGCCAAACGCAAGTATGTATCTATCCTAACACAATTAAATGTCAAGACTCGGCTATCCACTATCTGCTTACATCGCGTACTCTCATACTTTAGCCTTATAATGCGAAGAGGAGATGAAAGTCTTGAAACACTGGTCGTGGTTGGTGCAATGGAAGGCAAGAGAGCTTGAGGTCGTTCGTCAACCAGATGGTCTGACCAAGTAAGAGTAGCAACCTCCTCAAGCAATTTCCATCAAGCAGTGAGAACAACCATGGACCGAGGCCGATGGAGGCAAATCGTAAAAGCAGCCGGTGATCACGATCCTCATTTATGAGGGAACGATTAAGGGAGAGTATTAATGCTGCGAAAAAAAATAAATATTAAGGGAATATAAACCCAAAAAATCAACAAATCAAACTAAATAATTATAAAATAACATCTGAATTAACCAAAAGTCCACCACTTTGAAAAGAAGAAATGCATTTATTTTAATTATTTTTTGTATCTTTAAAAGATAGTCCTTAGTAATCTTAACACATTTGTTTTCAAATTAGGCAAAATATTATTTGATTTTACTTTTGGAAACTTAAAACTCAAGCGACTTCTAACTTTTCTTAATGACACTGTCGACCCTCTCGGCAGTACTCATGAATCAAAACTCATCGAATGAAGTTGCGAATCCTTCTTATTCTCTAGATTTAGTCCACTGAGATTTTTCCTCCTACCAAACATGAATAAATGTCTTGGCAGGCAAAGATTTCATCAAGCCAAAAGGTGATGTCTGAAATGGGCCCTCATTTCAGTTACCACTGTTTTCAGGCGATGAAAGAAAAAAATAACGGGTTAAAGAAGTAGGAACTTCGTTAGACTGAATACGCAGAGCTACAAAAAGATTATGTAGAGAAACAAAACAAAATATGTATACCGAAAAAAGATGTTTCTTCTTTAAAAAGTCATGGACTTATCAAACCACCCTCGTACGCGCTGTAATCTGCAAAAAGTGATTTATTTCTAAAAAAACAGAAAAGTGACTAACCTTGAGCATGGCGGGCACCTTGGGCAGCACCTGCGCGTCGTGTTCGCACATGGCGGCCAGCGCGTGCAGGCATGCGCGCTGCGCGCGCGCGTCGCCGCGCGTGAAGCGCAGCAGCAGCGCGCGGTGCTTCTTCACGTCCGCCGCTATCGAGTTGGCGCGCACCACCACCTCGAATATCACTAGCGGCGCTTTGGACTTCACTTCCAACCTGTAATAACATCATTAACATTTAGCCTAACATTACACAGGATATATTTCACGCGGAGTCACGGGTAAGTCTTAATAATAGCGGGACGTCTTCTTCTTCTTCTTTTTTGTTTTGGCAATCTACTTTCTTCTTATAAGTAATTTTTGCCAGTATCAAGAGTTCTAATTTTCATTAGAATGCGGGTGCATCACATTCCAATGCTGCTTGGAGCATTTGGCACCAAGTATATTAAAGCAGTTTACTCGATTAGTTCTGACGAGGTAGCCACCACTGCATTAAAAGTCTCAGCTTCACACAACTATAGTTGTAAAACAGCGGTTGTTATCGGGTAGTTATCCAAAGCCGCCGGTAATAACGTATAGACAGCGGCTGGCAGAACCGGCTGCTTATCCGACTCAATACTAAAAGGTCTTACAATTTTTACAGTTCCTAAATCGAAATTGTTAAAATAAACGAGCCGTTAAATACAAATAGGTATTTTTACTAAATTAATTATCTACTTTGTCATGGTTTAAAACATAAAATGTTAAATATTATGAATTAGGTATTTTGCAATGTCCCTCAACAAGACATAATAAGCTAATGTACCTACCTACCTACTTATTTATACGGTACATAATTAGTACCTATTTAATCTGTAGGTATGAAACTCCGCTTCGCCACTTTGATTATTATTATTGAAAAATCGTAATAAGAAGGTAAGCTCGCAAAGCTTACCTTCTTATTGCTTACAACGTCCGTTTTGTGTTTCGTGTTTTTGGAATTATGTGATCAGCCCGAGTAAGATGAAACATTTAATTTAAAAGTTAAGAATTTCAAAATAACATCGACGCAACTAAGAAATAGGAAAGAGCGCTTACCTGAATAATTAAAGCTAAAGTAACGTATAAAGTAAGTAGGCAGTATATAGATAAACAAAAATTATCACTTAGGACATTAAACGGATTGAATAAAACATAATGACTTGTTTTCAATCGTAGACAGCTGCTGTTTATGGGTGATCACCTTAGTCAGCGAAAAAAGCGGCTGGTAACCGGCTGGCTGACTAAGATAACAACCGCCTTTACATCTATACACACAACCAAGATCACGCCTATTTCAATTATCCCACATATTATTCAGTTGCGTAGACACTTGTACCACAAAACTGCACCAATTTTAAGACACAATATCTACTATGAATCAATTTGCAAATAATTAAAATAGACACCGAACCAAACTCGACAAAATGGCGCAAAAAACTCCTAGCGGGATGTCACCGACTGGTGGACGATTTGTGGATCAGCAAAATTATCCTGCCATTGTTGATTTATATAAATATCATCAGAAGATATGAGAGTACGCTATAGAGAGGCAACTTCTAGGTGAATATAACTGAGGAAAGGAGCGCTGTGCAGGGTGCAGTGCAGCTTTCGGGCTAGACTGAGGTAAAGAGCAAAGCCACTAGCTATAAAAAAAAACGGGTTGCACTCCGGGAGTGCCGGCAGAAGTGAAAACTTGAAGATTAACGTTGTGCATATTTGATATTTTGGAATATTTAGGGAATAATTTTGCACGAATTGCCGTCTTACGAATTTACTCTGCATTTGAATTTACGAATACAGAACAGTATTGTACGAAAGTTTTATCCATAGCTTGACAGAAAATCTAGTTTTGACATTGAATTAAAAAATTAACGCGTTGCTATGGTGACACTGTGTTTACGTCTTGAAATGACGCGCCGCCATTTTCTCCGCGCCCCGTAGAAAGAGAGGGGGATACTTCCACCGCCGGCTGTCTACTCTCCATCCGTCACATCCGTCTTACGAATTTTCGATTAGGGTCATGTGATCCTGACTGACTGACGCGAGCTTAAAATTTTTTCCCCATTACAAAAAAGGGTACAACGCCGCTAAAGAAGTTTTCGCTTCAAACACACGCACCTCTCTGCCTCGTGTAGCACGTCTGCTACGGCCCGCGGCTGGTCCACGGCGCCGGCGCCCGCGCGCGTCTTCAGGTACGAGTAGAACAAGTCCATGCGCTGTTTCTCGTTCTTCTCGCTGTCCTCCGACAGCGTCATGCACTTTGCGCCCTCCGTTAGGTCTGTGGACAATGTTGTTATTAGCAGCGATACTCGAAATAACCGCCTCTGTAGTCTAGTGATCCGCCCACCCGTGTAAGAGGCAGGAGTCCAGGGTTCGATTCCCAGGGGGGTACCGGGTACAATTTGTACTCGGTTTGGTTGGTGGCAGGGCTTATTTCAAATCCGCCTGGCTAGCTACCACCATCTTATCCAAGTCTGACGCCATAACAGTAATTAAAACACATCAATATGTGTTCTGGCAGTTAGAGGTAAGATAGCCAGTCCCTCAGTGATGAGGATTCCGTCCGGGTGTAATGCGCTTCCACCCATCCTTATCGTCACTTAACATCAGGTGAGGAGAAGGCCAAGCACTACCCCGTTGTGCATAAAAAAACGATAGATACAAAAATAATGGCGTCCAATAAAAGTCATAAAGAAAAATTAATAAACTTCTGGCATAAAATTGGCCCTTTTACGAGGAATGAAGTCTGATAACGATATCAAAAGCTATTGAATACGTTGCTCTCATCAATCGATGGTAGTAAAAGAGACAAAGTGTCAGTTTAGTTCTGTTATTGTCGGGTATTTTAAACAACACGACCAGGGGCCCTATTTTTGAATCGCTCGTATGACATAGTTTTGTCGCATGCGACTTAAGTCACACTCGTCTTCCAAGTCGCATGACGCTGATTTTTCGTATTTTTGAATCGTTTGTTTCCGGTGCTGCCAATATAAACGAAATGTTGGATTTTATCCGTTCCACGCAGAATTTAGAGAAAACTGGTTATTACCGCAATGAAAACGAAACGTAATATCCATGTTTCTATCGGCTGTTACATAAATATCTTTGTTTTTTAGTAGAAAACAATATCACTCGCCGTACCGTATCGCTCGACTGTTGACGAGTGGGTAGGGGCACTCGTTGCGGTCGAGCGATTCAAAAATATGGAAAGTCATATGTCCAACGAAAATCAGTCGAAAAGAGCGCTCGACGCCTGCCGAGCGATTCAAAAATATAGCCCCAGTATTATTCCGTTAGCGTATTTACACAATTTTTACGGTTTAACATTAGTATTACCAGGGGGTCTCACTCCGCGCTTAAACTTTTATATTAGCCTACTGCTCGCGGCTGACTCAGTCGAGCCAGCGCACGAAGGATATCACCGCGCCTACCCGCGCGCTGCTTGTGAGCGACAAGCGCACTAAAACACGAGTCGGTTCTTAATTTTTTAATACTTTTTACGTAAATCATCCCGACCTTTGTAAATCACCTAACAATATTTTCAAATAATATCATTTTCACACAAGTAATTAACTTAGAAATACAATTATGCTCAGCTCATTTAGTTGGTAGATTTATTTTATTTTATATTTAGTCATTTCATTGTATATTGATCGACATAATGGATGTTTTCTATGACATCGGTAAGTAGCGACTAGCAACCTTATCGCTTCACGAGATATATCGGTTGAGACAGTGCTATGCGACAGAAAGAGAGGCGCTTCTTAGGTAAGTACTTATAATCAGGCACGCAGCGCTGTGCAATTTGAAATTGTTCTTTATTGGCGTGCAGTGAGAGTAGCTTATTATTTGATTGTCCTCGCGGATGGGCTTCTGTACTAACGTACAGACAGTGGCGGATTTACAGTCTTGGCCGCCCTAGGCCGAATAGTACCAGCCGCCCCTTTTCAGCTCCCATCATGGGGGAGGGGGGCTGGAGCCTCGGGTAGATACCATCTATATAAGGGAGGATGCTTGTCTAGGATGCATAAAATGTCAGATTTTTTAAAAATGCTCATCTACAGCAAAAAAAACGGCCGCGCAGCGCGATTTTTACTCAGTTTCATCCACTTATCTTGTAATCTTGCCTGTCTGTAGCAAAAAATGGCCGGGCAGCGCGATTTTTAGTCAGTTTCATCCACAAATATTGCAATCAGTGGTTTCACCCGCGAAATTAAAAAATGGCTGTCTCAGTTTAGTGCCGGCCGCACGCCTAAACCGTAAAATGCCTGTCAAATGCGGCAAAAGCAGATGGTAAATCTGGCCTCGGACCACGAGATATAAGAAAAAATAAAGTTAAGTATAGGTAGGCACCACTGACCCTACCTTGAGCGTAGCATAAAATATTCTAAGTCTATGAACCCTACCTACTTACATATTAAAACAATAAAGAATTTGTTTTTTTTTAAGTATTGTCATTTTGCCAATGCCAGTTTTTATGTAATCCTCTAACTAAGATAACAAATTTTCGCCATGCTTGTCCGGCCGCCCCTAATATCTGGCCGCTCTAGGCCCGGGCCTACTTGATATATCGGTTGAGACTTCCATAGGGCAAATCCGCCACTGCGTACAGACGTACTACTACTAGTACTAACGTACTATTATACAGGGTGTAACAAGACCCTTAACAAAGCAGAGGTCTACGTATTCTGCCCATCATAAGGACCATTTTTTTTTTCAAAATTATTGCTGGGAAACGATTTTAATTTTTGGTGTTAAAAAAGCATTGCATACATTACCACGCAATGTAACGCGTACAACAGACCGCGCCTGCGAGTGTGTACTACACAGCTGCGTGCGGCCGAGTTGAAAGGCAGCGTTTATTCCGAAATACCTAAATGTTTGTATTAAATGCATTGTTTGTTCCGAAATACTTATTTTTTTTATGTTTCTGTGGACAAAAATCAGGAAATAACGAATAAAATAAGATTTTATAAAAAAAAAAATTAACTGTGACCTTTGAGGTATAATTCCGATCTCGGCAGCAGCAGCAGTGTTGCCGCAGCAGTGCACTCCAAATTGAACCCTAATGTTACGTTTGAAAGGCTCAATTTGATGTGAGCGGAGAAGCGACGCGACACTGCTGCCGCAACACCACTGGTCCTCATACATTCTCTATAGGTTTATATGAGACTACATTCCGAGCTCGGCAGCAGTGCTGCTGACATCGGAATCATACCTTTAATAACTTCGTAGCTATTGGTTACCCAGGTATAGCCTAAAAGACAAAATGATCCTGATGATGGGCGGAATGCGTGGACTTCGGCTTCGTTAAGGGTCTTGTGACACCCGTTATATTGTATGGTATCACCACACCCCGGGCACTCCATACAAGCGCCACGTTTCAACTACCTATTACACAGACGCTACACGTTTTTGCACACGCGCAACTGTGTGCGTGAAGTCTAAGGCTATTGAATGAGCACACACTATTCAACATCGTTTATAATGCGCACAGCTAAGGAATGGAATTCCCTGCCAGCGTTTGTGTTTCCGAGTGCATACAACCTGACTCTTTTCAAGGCCAGGGTGAATAGGCACCTTCGAGGCAAGCACGCTTCATTGTAGACCCTGTCTACAATGGAGCGAGCTTTCGGGATAGACTGGGGTAAAGAGCAAAGCCATTAGCTATAAAAAAACGGGTTGCACTCCGGGAGTGCCGGCAGAAGTGAAAACTTGAATATTAACGTTGTGCATTTTTGATATTTTGGAATGGTTAGGGAATAATTTTGCACGAATTGCCGTCTTACGAATTTACTCTGCATTTAAATTTACGAATACAAGCGCCACATTTCAACTACCTATTACACAGACGCTACATGTTTTTGCACACGCGCAACTGTATGCGTGAAGTCTGGCCATTGAATGAGCACACGATTCAGCAACTCGCGCGGTGAGGTGAGGAAATTGATTGTGGGGCGGGGCGGAGAGTTTCCGTACGGTAGTACGGCTTAGTAGCAAAAGGACCTTTTCGCAAAATGCCCTACAGTCGCATATTGCCTTATTCGCGATATGCCTCATTCTCAAAATGCCCTATTCGTGGAATGCCCTATTCTCCTTTGGACTCATTCGCAGAAAGACTTATTCTCAGAATGACCTATTCTCAAAATGCCTCATTTTTCTCTAAGTGAAACTATGCCTGTATACAATGTGTCCCTCGATAAAATGCAATTCTGAAAGGGGGTTAAAGTAGATTGAACATACTGTATTGTTTATAAAACCAGAAATTGAGTAGTTATTTCAGACAGGTAAAATAATTCATATATATATATATATAAATAAATAAAAAACATTGTCATTTATTATCTTTTTAATAAAAATCAACAAAAGTAAGCCAGATTACTATACTTAAGGAAAGGTATGTAATAAAAATGTATTTTTACTCATCAATGCATGATAATTACCAATCATTTGCTGTTAACGTTAAAGCTGGCAGGTATTAAAAAAAACCGGCCAAGTGCGTGTCGGGCCACGTGCCATAGGGTTCCGTAGTTACCTTATACCATACCATATTTAATACCACCTATCATTTTTTGTCTGCAAAAATAACTTTGTTTTTCACAGTGTTGGTATGAATGACAAAGTTATATTTGCGGTTTTGGAAAATGTGCTATATCTCGAAAACTAATTACTATATCTCGTTCAAACTAATTTTGGTTGAAAGTGTTTATTAAGATCTACAGCATATATATTTTTTAAGATTTTTCACTCTCTTATTTCAAAAGTTAAAGGGGGGGGGACACACATTTTACCAGTTTGGCGGTGAATATCTTTCAAACGGTTGACTTTGAGAAAAAGTTGTCTTAGAAACCTCAATGTCATTTTTAAAGACCTATCTATAGACACCCAACACGTGTTGGTTTGAAGAAAAATTTTTTTTTCAGTTTCAGTTCCATGTATGGGTTCTTATTTTTGTATTAAATTCGTTAAGCGGTTAACAGAATACATCTACCTACCAAGTTTCAACTGTGTAGTCTTAATACTTTCGGAATAAAGTGGCTGTGACATACGGACAGACAGACAGACATGATGAATCTATAAGGGTTCCGTTTTTTGCCATTTAGGCTACGGAACCCTAAAAATGTGTCCTTTTGAGAATAGGTCATTACGCGAATAAGGCATTATGCGAATGTGTCTTTTTGAGAATGAGGTATTATGCGAATAGGTTATATCTATTGTGTGGTACCTTGCATCCTGGCGCGCACGGCGGCCTCGGACACGTCCACGGTCCAGTTGGCGTCGTCGTCGTCATCAGCGTCGCGGTCCTTGTCGCGGTGCCGGTGCTTCCTCTCCACTGCCGCGGGGACCGACGGCTCATTCTCCGCCTGTATCGGGAAACCGTACCAAATGACAATACGACGTGTAAAGGTATGATTCCGATCTCGGCAGCACTGCTGCAGCGAAGGCACTGCTGCGTGACAATGTTTCCGAGCTCGGAACGTAATCTCATATAAACCTATAAAGAATGTATGGGGACCAGTAGTGCTGCGGCAGCACTGCTGCTGGCTGCCGAAATCGGAATCACACCTTTACAAAAATACCCTAATGCCGTATTTGATACAGAGGGACCATCAGACTGAACAACTTTTGCTATGGGACCAATTTTGAAATCGCTAAATAAAACCAGCTGTTTCATACAAAAAGTAATGTAGAACATATCGAACTGTATGAAACAGCTAATTTTTTTCATGATTTCAGAGTTGGTCCCATAACAAAAGTTGTTCAGTTTGATGGTCCCTATCTACCATATTCGGCATTAGGGGTATTTTTGTAACACATTGTATAAGATATACAATAGCGGTCACAATTAAGACACCGGTCGAGTCGACTTTCATACAAATGAGGTAACTTTGAAACCTTGGTTCTCCGCCGAGGATTGACTTGCTGTCATCTGATGATAGCCATCCAGGGACTTAAGTTAAAGGTTTAAGTCTTAAGGTTCTAACTAGGCCAGAATTAACAGCTTTATAACGTACAAGTAATATCGAACTTTTTAGTTCATCGCTTTAACGTTAACGGTGTGAATTCCCGTTCAATCAAAGTTGACAAAAACTGTACCCTTTGATGTTAAGAAAATTGATTTAAGTGCGAAACACACCGGATGCGTAAGCGTAAGCGTGCACGTGCACGTAGACGTACGATGACGTTGTAATGTCAGAAACTTTATGAGACATGACGACCTCCGTGGTCGAGTGGTTCGCACGCCGGTTTTCAAGGCGTCACCATCTCTTGAGGTCCCGGGTTCGATCCCCGGCTGGGTCAATGTAGAAAATGAACTTTTCAATATTGTCTCAGGCCTGGGTGTGTGTCATACCACCGTTGTTTCTGATTTCCATAACACAAGTGCTATAGCTACTTACTTTGGGATTGGAGCAATGTATGTGATGTTGTCAAATATTTAATATAGTTAAATATATATATGGACACCGCTCGCGTAACGTACGCGTGCACGTAGACTGATGTGTCACCCTACGCATTGCAGCTTCCATGAGACAAATAGGCTGCGTACCTACGCAGAGCGGAACGCATTAATGCGTGCAGTAATGACGTTGTACTCAATGGCATTCCCTACTGGACGTCACACCGAACCGAACAAGTTTGAACACGCACGTATCTTTGCTGCGCGTCACTACGCGCGTGTCTACGCAGCCGGTGTGCCCAGGCCTTTAAAGTTTTTATCAACAATACAACACGTTAATACAGCATACAATGTTAAATACCTTTCCGTCGGCGTTGTCCTGTCCGTCGTGGTTGCCATTGGCGCCGGGCCCGGAGCGCTTGGAGCGCTTGCCGCGGTTGCCCTCCGTCAGCGATGAGCCCTGACCAACGACACCACACAATAGATAATAGTACATTAGCGTACACAAGTTGCACTCCACAAAATCGTTTAAACAAGACTCGTGTGCTCCGACAAATGTACAATAGGGTTTTTTTCCAAATTTTTGTCAACTGCTTATATTTAAAGATTGGAACGAACAATTTAACAGAAAAAAAAGTCTTTTATTCTCCATTAAACCAATTAAAGTCAAATTTATTTTTAATGGTATTGAATTTACCGCCAAAACGCTCGGTTCGATGACATCTACTGTGTCACATCAACTTTGTTCGCCCCAGTCTTTAAATATAAGCAGTTTTCAAAAATTCGGAAAATACCCTATTCAAATGGCTACCTTCGCTACAAAATGTTCAACTAGTAGTTGCCTCTCTTTTTATCGCATACGTCTTATCTTTTCTAACGTATGACATTTGTCCTCTCAGAGGACGCTGATTAGAATACATAACTTTGAGATAGCATGAACACAACACAAACATGAAATTATGTTGTGTGTAATTGTGTTGTGTGTGTTGCATTTGCGTGTTACAAGTCGCGCAGTGAGTTAAGAGCTCTCGGCAGTGTAGAGGGGGTAGGCATGCGCAGTATAATTTTTTAGTATTACTACTGCGCATACCCCCTCTACATTTGTCGAGAGCTAGTTACTCGCTGTGCGAACTGTACCTGCATGGTGCAGTTGGCAGCGGGCGGGTTCTTGAGCTCTGCGAGATGTATTGTGTATAGTTCTGTTGTGTGTTGTTGTGTTTTGGGGACCATCTATAAATTACGTCACACGAATTTCATGATTTTTGACCCCCTCCCCCGTCCTTGTCACAGCTGGTCACATTTGTGAGAACCCCCCTCCCTAGTGTGACGTCACATGTTTTACAATTTTACATCCAGAAATAATTACAGCAGTTCCGAAATTTGTTTTATTTCAATTTCAATGATTTTAAAGTGTGATGTCACGAAATTTAGGACCCCTCCCACCCCTTTGTCACACAATGTCACACTTCGTCGACCCCCTCCCTCCCCCTTAACGTGTGACGTAATTTATGGATGGCCGCTTGTGTGTGTAGTTGTGTTATGGGTGTGTAGTTGTATGGTGTGTGTGTGTAGTTATGTTGGTGTAGTTGTGTTGTGTGTAGATGCATAGTGTGTAGTTTAGTTACCTGCATTGCGGGGTCGGCGGCGGGCGGGTTCTTGAGGATGAACGTGTTGAGCTTGTGGTTGAAGTCCAGCACGCCGTGGTAGCCGCACGCCTTGCATCCCTGCGAGATCGTATTGCGCTTCGTAGACACTATCAGGTCTGTTTCAGGGTTGTCGCATTCGGGGCAGAGCACGAACTTGCGGATGAACCTGGAGAACGTTATCAATTTCAAATACTGTTGTCATTTCGGATCACACGCATGTCGTCAGATACGCAAGTGGGCAAATACGCATTTCGCCAGATCTCAAAAAGGATACCAACTCGTCAGACAAGCAATTCTTCAGAAACACTCCTATGTATCTGACAACATATTGACGAAGGGGTCTTTCTTATTGACGAAGGGGTCTTTCCTGATCTAATGAAAAATAGTAAATTGATTCCTCTTTTTAAATCTGGGGATAAAAGTGACCCAGCTAACTTTAGGCCAATATCTATACTACCAGCACTTAGTAAAATATTTGAAAAAATTATATATTTCCAATTATTAGATTACTTCACATACAATAATATACTTCATAAAAATCAGTTTGGATTTTCCAAGGGTAAAAGTACTACTGATGCTGGAATTGCACTTCTCAAACATATTCTTGACGCTTGGGAAGAAAAGCAAGATGTAATTGGCATTTTCTGTGACCTTTCTAAGGCATTCGATTGCGTTGATCACCAAACACTATTAAAGAAGCTAGAACATTATGGTGTCTCTGATAAATCAGTTAGCCTTATGAAATCGT
The DNA here is from genome assembly GCA_943789525.1 of Agriphila geniculea. Taxonomy (NCBI): domain Eukaryota; kingdom Metazoa; phylum Arthropoda; class Insecta; order Lepidoptera; family Crambidae; genus Agriphila; species Agriphila geniculea. Next base: position 2,316,170 of record OX038884.1, on the reverse strand, counting down.
ATTTGTTCAATAGAACTCAGAAAGTAGTGATAAATAAAACTGAATCTACTGGAGCCCCCATCAATATGGGTGTGCCGCAGGGATCAATATTGGGCCCATTGCTGTTTCTAATTTATATAAATGACCTTCCCAACTACGCAAATAATTTATGTGAGACAGTACTATTTGCGGATGATACTTCTTTAGTTTTCAAAGTAAACAGAGGTAGTAACTGTTCGGACGAAGTAAATAGTGCCCTCTCTAAAGTTTCATATTGGTTTAATAGTAATAATTTAGCACTTAACCCCAAAAAAACTAAATGTGTAAAATTTTCATTGCCTAATGTTGAGCAGACAGAATTAAATATTAATTTGAATGACGATGAAGTCGAGTTTATTGAAAGTACAAAATTTCTAGGTATCACACTAGATTCTCGACTGCAATGGGATCCACATATCGAAGCCTTGTCAAGTAGACTTAGTTCAGCGGCATTCGCTGTTAAGAAAATAAGGCTTTTAACTGATATTGAAACGGCAAGGTTAGTATATTTTAGTTATTTTCATAGTGTAATGTCTTATGGACTGCTATTGTGGGGCTCAGCTGCCAATATTGAAGATATTTTTGTACTCCAAAAAAGAGCTGTTCGCGGCATATACAATCTTCGGCGGAGAGATACCTTGAGAGAACTGTTTAAAGAAATAAATATTTTAACTTTGGCAGGCCAATACATATATGAAAATTTAGTTTATGTAAGAAAACACTATGATTCATTTGCTAAGAACAGCAATAATCACCAGTTTAATACAAGAAATAAAGATAAACTTGCCGTTCCAAGATTTAGGCTTGCAAAAACTAGAGGTTCATTTAGGGGGAAAGGCATAGCCTTTATTAATAAAGTTCCACAACAAGTAATTGATCTTCCTTTGCATGAATTTAAAAACCATGTTAAAAAAACGCTCATGGGTAAAGGTTATTATAAAGTAGACGATTATCTTAAAGATCAAAATGCGTGGAAATGATGTAACACATAACTACTGTAAGTATTTGTTGCCAATGATAGTAATATAATAAGTCTATGTTTGTTGCCAATAATCCTGTCACCCTGTTGTAATTATCTGGTAACGATATATTTAAGTTTGTAAATATCGTTACTTATTGCTATTAAAGCTGATAAGTTTCTTGCGCCCGTTCTTCTTGTCAGTTAAAAAAGTCTTGAACGGGTGGTAGGAAAATATAGACGATTCAAAAGTACTTAATAATTAAGTTTATTTGAATAAAGCTAATTTTGACTTTGACTTTGACTTTGACATACGTGTCAAACTATGGTCACCTATCTTGCTTTTAGCTACACAAAAAGTGGCTGCATATCTTTATCGAGCCTAATTTGGTTACCTATCTGGTTTTTGCCTACACAAAAAAGGTATGCACAATCTTTATTGCCCATATTATATTTAAACGAAAAAAATCTGACGAGTTGCGAAATCTGTCGAGCTGCGTATTTGACAAGTTGCGAATCTGACGAGCTGCGATTTTGTCGACTTGCGTATTTGACCACTTGCGTATCTGTCGATCTGCATATGATCCGTCGCATCAACCATACATACACTCTGTCAATTGACATCTGACTGATCAAGCAAATGTAAAGTTGTCACTTTTGATAAATTTCAAAGAATGCAGAACCGGGTACGTCGATCTGATGAACTAATGTTGCCTAACCAATCAGATATAACACTGATACACAATCCGTTCTATCAGTCAGTTCCTGTACGATCAGTTGAACTGATAAACGTTGAAATAACAGTACAATTCCAACACGTTGCGTTTGTTTCTCTCTACAGTACGAGGCAAACATCTTGAAATCGTGTGGGGATTACGCAAAACGCGTATTTTGGGTATGCATAACGGTGAGGTACGCAGACGTCGGGAGAGGGGCGTGCGCTATTGGTCGCTCGCAAGTGCACATGCGCGAACTTATACCCACTCCGTCGAAAAAAATGTAAAGATGTTTGCCTCGTACTGTACCCAAAGTTGTTGACAAAAAGTGACTAAAAGTAAACAGTAAGTAAATGAACATACCCATCGAGTAAGTCTTGCAGCTTGGCGGAGTCATGGCTGCCGTTGACGATGAACCGCTCGTTCTTGAAGTCAAACTGCGTCTGGGCGCCCAGCTCGCAGCCGAAGTACTTTGTGGGATCTGTGACGACACATGGCAAGTTATAGTGGAACAACCAACATGGATGTGAGTAAAGCTAGAATAATAAACGCAAGAAGGTAAATAGCGAGAAAATTTGACGATGACAAGCATGTTGACGATGACAGTCTTGATGCTGTCCCCTTGCCCTCCACCTTGTGTATGAAGCCTCATGTAATTACTCACAGGTAGCGGGGCGTCCCAGCGCCTTGGCCACCTCCGGCATGTTGACGATGACAGTCTTGAAGCCGTCCCCCTGCCCTCCACCTTGTGTATGAAGCCTCATGTAGTTACTCACAGGTAGCGGGGCGTCCCAGCGCTTTGGCCACCTCCGGCATGTTGACGATGACAGTCTTGAAGCCGTCCCCCTGCCCTCCACCTTGTGTATGAAGCCTCATGTAGTTACTCACAGGTAGCGGGGCGTCCCAGCGCTTTGGCCACCTCCGGCATGTTGACGATGACAGTCTTGAAGCCGTCCCCCTGCCCTCCACCTTGTGTATGAAGCCTCATGTAGTTACTCACAGGTAGCGGGGCGTCCCAGCGCTTTGGCCACCTCCGGCATGTTGACGATGACAGTCTTGAAGCCGTCCCCCTGCCCTCCACCTTGTGTATGAAGCCTCATGTAGTTACTCACAGGTAGCGGGGCGTCCCAGCGCTTTGGCCACCTCCGGCATGTTGACGATGACAGTCTTGAAGCCGTCCCCCTGCCCTCCACCTTGTGTATGAAGCCTCATGTAGTTACTCACAGGTAGCGGGGCGTCCCAGCGCCTTGGCCACCTCCGGCATGTTGACGATGACAGTCTTGAAGCCGTCCCCCTGCCCTCCACCTTGTGTATGAAGCCTCATGTAGTTACTCACAGGTAGCGGGGCGTCCCAGCGCCTTGGCCACCTCCGGCATGTTGACGATGACAGTCTTGATGCCGTTCCCTTGCCCTCCACCTTGTGTATGAAGCGTCATCTAGTTACTCACAGGTAGCGGGGCGTCCCAGCGCCTTGGCCACCTCCGGCATGTTGACGATGACAGTCTTGAAGCCGTCCCCCTGCCCTCCACCTTGTGTATGAAGCCTCATCTAGTTACTCACAGGTAGCGGGGCGTCCCAGCGCCTTGGCCACCTCCGGCATGTTGACGATGACAGTCTTGATGCCGTTCCCCTTGCCCTCCACCTTGTGTATGAAGCCTCATGTAATTACTCACAGGTAGCGGGGCGTCCCAGCGCCTTGGCCACCTCCGGCATGTTGACGATGACAGTCTTGAAGCCGTCCCCCTGCCCTCCACCTTGTGTATGAAGCCTCATGTAGTTACTCACAGGTAGCGGGGCGTCCCAGCGCTTTGGCCACCTCCGGCATGTTGACGATGACAGTCTTGAAGCCGTCCCCCTGCCCTCCACCTTGTGTATGAAGCCTCATGTAGTTACTCACAGGTAGCGGGGCGTCCCAGCGCTTTGGCCACCTCCGGCATGTTGACGATGACAGTCTTGAAGCCGTCCCCCTGCCCTCCACCTTGTGTATGAAGCCTCATGTAGTTACTCACAGGTAGCGGGGCGTCCCAGCGCTTTGGCCACCTCCGGCATGTTGACGATGACAGTCTTGAAGCCGTCCCCCTGCCCTCCACCTTGTGTATGAAGCCTCATGTAGTTACTCACAGGTAGCGGGGCGTCCCAGCGCCTTGGCCACCTCCGGCATGTTGACGATGACAGTCTTGAAGCCGTCCCCCTGCCCTCCACCTTGTGTATGAAGCCTCATGTAGTTACTCACAGGTAGCGGGGCGTCCCAGCGCTTTAGCCACCTCCGGCATGTTGACGATGACAGTCTTGAAGCCGTCCCCCTGCCCTCCACCTTGTGTATGAAGCCTCATGTAGTTACTCACAGGTAGCGGGGCGTCCCAGCGCTTTGGCCACCTCCGGCATGTTGACGATGACAGTCTTGAAGCCGTCCCCCTGCCCTCCACCTTGTGTATGAAGCCTCATGTAGTTACTCACAGGTAGCGGGGCGTCCCAGCGCCTTGGCCACCTCCGGCATGTTGACGATGACAGTCTTGATGCCGTTCCCCTTGCCCTCGACCTTGGCGCAGATGCGCGGCATCTTGTAGCGGTAGAACGCGTCCGCCACATTCCGATTCACGTTTACCGACCCCATGGCGAATGTTTACCACACTTATGTTAAACCTAACTAATTGTATCCGATTATGAAGTAGACTCGTATATTTATATTTTTTGGAAATCCTATTTTACTTTTTAGTTATAATGTGATTTTTGACACTGGATCTGAAACAAACGGATTTTGTTAAAGTTGTAAAAAGAAGCACTTATATTGCATTACAAATGTTTGTAATGATAAGATCACTGCCCTTTGATAGATTTGTATTTTTGGAGTACAAAGATGGTGGATGTCAATTTCTTTTTTATTAAAGGACCCATGGATCTCATGCATAGCGAGTTTCTTGCCAGTTCTGTTAAGTACAATATCTCCAGCCTTTTGGCGTTCACAAGTGCACATAATCAGGTAAAATAGAAAAGAATTTAAATTGTGACAGTTATTTACCAGCGTTTGGGCGGGTGAGCGTTCCCCTGTGGGCGGGCGGCATGCGGGCGGCGGCCCCGCGGCACCAGTCACGTCTGCCGAAGGGGCAACAGCTTCCGGTGCCTATTGCTGCAAAATTTTGATGTTCTGCAACAACAGCGAGTCATCACCGAGCGGGTCAAGAGAGAGCCTGTTCCACTAGCTATTATTTGTGACCTCTTACTACAAATAAAGTGCCAATTGAAGAGATTTCTTGTCTGTAGAGTGGAAGAAGATGTGATATTGCACGTCAAAATACTGAGCAGAATACATCAATTCAATGGTATTACGAGTACTTTAAAAGTAACAAAATCGTACAGCAGACATGACATGATGCTTTAATAAAAAGTGGGTTTTCATATTTTTTCATGGAACAGGCTCTTGGTGGGACAAGATGCGCAATTTTAAGGACAATACTTGTTGAGGACGGCGAGCTTAGCAAACATGTAAATAAATAGCACGTGTTTTTCGATATGTATAAACTTAGATCGTAAGAGTTTCTATTAAAGAATTCCAAAACGGTGTTCACATTTATTTAGTTCATAAGTAAGAATAAGTAGGAAAAGTAGGTAATTAGTAGGAAATAAATAGACTTGTAATAGCTAGGAAACAAATAAGTATGAAATTACGATAAAGTAGGCAATATTTAACATGTTATCAATAGGAAATATTAAGTATGTAATAAATAAGAAATGAGTATGTTGTCAATGTAAATAAACATGATATTTAGTAAGTAAGATATGTAAAAATAGGCATAAGCACGCAAAGTAAGACATTGTTGTTAGATAAGTTCAAATTAAAAATTGTAAGCTCAGCACACTATCCGAGGTAGGACAAATTAGAAAGAAAGAAATAAAGTATATATTAGACAGAGATAACACTGCGAGACAGAGAGGCACCGGTAGGAACGAGACAGCGCTTAGAAATTAAAGTAGGGCCTGCGATTGGTCAGGCAATAAATGTAGGACTTGTGATTGGCCGGAGCCGGCCGGGCGCTCGGTGCGCGCAGGTATAAAAATAGGGCCGGATAATGTCTGAGCACAGTTCGAGATCGCAGTTCAACCACGCAACATTGTAAACAGGAAGACCCAAATAAAGAAGAAAATATCGAAGAGAGCTTTTAATTCATACAGTCCACTATATTGTGGTCCTGTACTTCGCCGGATCAACGGATCAAGAAACCGCTACATCAAGCAACCACGGTTCCTGCCTCCCGGAAGTGAAGCAAAGGAAGAACGCTACACGCTACGGTACCAGCCATGATCACAAGGAGCCAAAGCGATGCCGGAGAGCAACGCCGCGCTCAAGAAAGGGCCCACGCCGCAGCACCCGGAGACCATGAAAGGCAGCGGATCGACTACGAACGAAAAAGGCGGCTATCACTAGACCCACCAGCCTCGCCGAGCTCAAGACAACAAAGTACAGAGCGAAACGAAGCAAACCCACGAAACATGAATACTGCAAGAACGTCGACGGTTCAAGAAATACCACGTGCGGGTGCCGTTGAAGAATTACCACGCGCCGTTGAAAAAACACCACGTGCGCGGTCACCGGCGCACTCTGTGCGCTCTCAGCGGTCGACAGCCAGCGCAACTGCGAGAATTCGTCTGGCGGAACTAGAAGCGGCTGAGAAACTCGCTACATTGAGAAGAAAAGAACTTGAAATCGAAGCCGATCTAGTCAAGAAGCGATTGGCTGCGGAGGTTTCAATCATTCAAGAAGACAACGACAGCCTGCACGAAGAACCTCAAGAACAACGAGTTGATGAATGGCTACGAGCAACGAATCAACGGGAAGAACCAAGACATTTACGCTTCGAAGTACCTGTCAGCAAGGAGCGATCGCAATCACAATCGCACACGCCGTCAAGAAATCGGAACGGAATTGAACAACTTGCCGAAACATTAGAGAAGATGGCGCGGCCGAGACTACGTCACACTGACCTGCCAATATTCAGTGGTGACGTCAACGAGTGGCTACCGTTCAAGGCTGCAGTGGATGACAGCACGAAGATGTATGAAATATCGGCGGCAGAAAATCTACAGCGACTTCGAAGTTGTCTCAAGGGTGAAGCAAGAAACGTCGTGTCTGCATTACTACACACGGCCACCGACCCTGGGATTATCATGCGCACGCTCGAACAATGCTACGGAAGACCAGAAATCATCATCGATCGGGCAATTGAAGATTTGAAGAAGATGCCGAAACCAAGCTCATCAGCGACGGACCTAAATAGCTTCGCTGTGCGCCTTCAAAACACCGTCTGCGTCCTGAAGAGTATCGACCAGCGCGGTTACCTCTACAACCCAATGCTAGCAAGAGAAGTGCTAGACAAGCTGAGCCCACACATCAGATCGAGATGGTGTGACTTCGCAAGCCAGTATGAAGGGACGGCGGAACCTGAAATCATCATGCTCTCACGTTTCCTTATGCGAGAGGCGGACCGAGCGTTAAGATACACCTACGCTCCGACGCCGACTACAAGTACGAACACGAAGAAGGAACTCCGACCTGCTGTCCTGCAACCGAAAAAGAAGATCGGTACCGTCTACAACATGTCAGAGAAGACAGAAGATAATGAATCATGTCCGAACTGTGGACAAGCACATGCACTTCCTCGGTGCCCGAAGTATCAAGATATGACAACGGAGCAGCGATGGGACTTCTTGAAAGAGAGAAAAATATCCTTCAAGTGTGCCTGTTCCCGCCACCGAAGAGGGAACTGTCGCGCCAAGCCATGTGGCGTGAACCAATGCAAGCGTCCGCATCACAAGTCTCTGCATACTGAAAAACAAGAAGAACAACCGAACACGCAAGCGACACCGAACACGCAAGCACCGTCGAACAATGAAACTGTGTTGTCTGTGGCTACCAACAAAGCCACGGGCCCACGCGCCGTGCTACTGAAGATGTGTCCAGTGGTCGTCGCCGGACCACGGGGGGAGGTGCACACCTACGCACTCTTGGATGAAGGAGCAACCATCACCCTCATCGACGAAGACATAGCCAGTGAAGTTGGAGCTGAGGGACCGGCACATACACTGCAGTTACACGGCGTGAACATGACAAGAAGCACCAATAGCAAGATAGTCACAGTAAGAATCCGGGGCAAGAACGAAAACAAGTCCTACAAGTTGAACGCCAGAACCATGAAGAATTTGAGGCTACATCAACAAACTATACCTGAAGAGCTATTGAAATACGAACATCTTCGAGACATGAAACAAGAAGAAATATGTTATGAAAAGGCGCGGCCAGGCATCCTAGTGGGCACCGACCATTGGGAAAACATAGTCTCCAGGCAACTAAGGACCGGGGGACCAGACCAGCCAGCTGCTTCTAAAACACAACTTGGTTGGGTGGTACACGGAACGGTACCACGAAGCGTCATCATGAAGACAAGCGAAAGAGTGCTACACATCTATGAACCTGAGCGGCACTCGAACATCGATGAGCGACGCGACAATCAACTCCACGACCTCGTCGACTACCACTTCAAGATTGAGGCACTGGGCGTTTCGAAGAAACCACGAATAAGTGAAGCGGACCAGCGAGCCATCGAAACAGTGGAGAAGACAATTAAGAAAATTGACGGGGGCTACGAAGTTGGTCTGCCATGGCGTCACGATCAAATCAAGATGCCACCGAGCTATGACACGGCATTCCGAAGACTGAAAAGTATAGAAAAGAAAATGGACGCATCACCTGAGTTCGCGGCCGAGTACACTGCGCAAATGGAAAACCTACTGAAGAAGGGGTACGCGGAGCCCTGCGATGGGTCAGAGATGAACAGTTCCTGCTGCTGGTTTCTCCCACACTTCGCCGTGCAGAACCCAAATAAGCCCGGCAAGCAGCGACTGGTTTTCGATGCGGCAGCGAAGAGCCGAGGAGTGAGCCTGAACGACCACCTGCTGGAGGGACCTGATCTGCTACTCTCTCTTCCTGGAATCCTGTTCAGATTCCGAGAAAATGAAGTCGCCGTCACAGCAGACATCCAAGAGATGTTCCTAAGAATCAAGATACGGCAGCAAGATCAGCCCGCGCAACAATTCTTATGGCGCGGTGAAGATAGAATAAGCCCACCAAGACACTTCAAGATGACGAGCATGATATTCGGCGCGGCAAGCTCACCATTCATGGCACACTTCGTGAGGAACTTCAACGCCGAGCAACATAAAGAGGAATGTCCATTGGCACTGGAAGCCATCACAACATCACATTACATGGACGACTATGTGGCGAGCTATGAAAACAAAGAAGAAGCTCGGACCGCCATAGCCCAAACAAGGAAGGTGCACGCAGCAGCAGGATTCACGCTGCGGCAATGGAGTACCAACAGACAAGAAGTGCTACGTGACGTGCCGACGGAGCTACATCCACATCCCCTACTCCACTGAGGGGAGAACAAGAAAACAAGATCCTCGGGCTGATGTGGAGCTCGGAAAACGACGAGCTGGGCTTCAATACTTCAATGAACAAGGTCCCAGAAGAAGTAAGAAGACAAGTGCGCGCGCCGACCAAAAGGGAAGCCCTCAGTGCGGTCATGTCCATTTACGACCCGCTGGGCCTGCTGAGCCATTTCACCATAAGAGCGAAGATAATACTACAGAGCCTGTGGAGCCTAAAGATCTCCTGGGACGAACCAATCCCGAGGGATGAGCAAGAACAATTCTCAAGGTGGCTGGCGCGCCTGGAAGATATAGCAAAACTACGGCTTCAAAGGTGCTACTCGACGCAGAAGTACGAGCGCATCGAGTTACACGTGTTGTGCGATGCCAGCGAACAAGCATACGCAACTGCGGCCTACTGGAGGATGATCAGCAGCGACGGGCAGATCAAAGTGGTTCTCGTGGCCGCCAAAGCCAAAGTGGCGCCACGACGAACGCAAACAATACCAAGGCTAGAACTTCAAGCCGCGGTCATCGGAGCGAGGCTCGCCGAGCAGATCAAGAAAGAACATCGGTTGAAGATAGCAAGCACGACTTATTGGACCGATTCGACGACGGTGATCCATTGGATACGTCACGATGAAAAGAGATACACCCCATTCGTGGCTCATCGACTGGGGGAAATATCCGAGCTCACACATCATGAAGAATGGCGATGGCTCCCGACCATGGAGAACGTCGCAGACGACGCTACCAGGCTGTCGGACGAACCAATAAGTGCCAACAGCAGATGGTTTGAAGGACCTCGATTCTTATATGAACCAGAGGAGCAATGGCCTATGGCAAAAGCCCTAGAAGAACAAGAAGAATCCGAAGTCCTACACGTGACCGAAGAAGAACACGAGCAAGAATGGACACCAGACCCCGCACGCTTCTCGAAGTATGAAACATTGGTGCGTGCGACGGCAAGGGGCCTTCATCGACATATGCAAAAGAAAAGCCAAGCGGATGGAACATCAGCACATAGAACGAGCAGAACAAGAGCTCATCAAGCGAGCACAGCGTGAAAGCTTCAAAGAAGACATTAAGAAAATGAAGATGGGACGACCGATAACCAGGAGCAGTCGCCTGTTTCAGCTAGATCCAGTGCTGGAGGACGACATCATAAGGGTGCGCGGTCGAATCCAAGCCGCCACCGCGCCCGATCACGTGAAGAAACCAATAATCATGGACGGACGTCATCGAATAACTAGGCTCATCGTGCTACGGGAACACTGTGCTGCAGGTCACGCCAACAGAGAACGCGTGACCAACGACCTGCGACAAAGGTACTGGGTCATCCACCTACGACCCACAGTACGAGCCATCGAGAGAGACTGCGCGAAGTGCAAGATCGAGAAAGCAAGACCAAGACCACCGACTATGGGGGACCTCCCACGTGCCCGCCTGGACCCTTTTCACCGCCCATTCACTAACTGTGGCGTGGATTATTTTGGGCCAATGATGGTTAAAATAGGGCGCCGCCGAGAGAAGAGATGGGGAGCGATCTTCACCTGCCTCACCACGCGCGCCGTCCACATAGAGCTCGTCTCGTCGCTCTCAACGGACTCCGCAATAATGGCGCTACGACGTATGGCGGCCAGAAGAGGATTGCCAAAGATGATGTACTCGGACAATGGAACAAACTTCCGAGGGGCCGACCAGGAGCTACGAGCTGCCTACACTGAATGGGCGCCAGCTCTGCATGAGGAAGGGCTGCTACATAGGATGGAGTGGAGATTCATACCGCCAGGGGCTCCAAACCAAGGAGGAGCCTGGGAACGACTAGTACGCTCGGTGAAGGCTGCGCTTAGCGTCACCATGCGTGAAAAGGCGCCCGCAGAAGAGGTCCTGGGGACTCTGCTGACCGAAGCGGAGTTCTCAATCAACGCCAGACCGCTGACCCACGTCAGCGTGAGCAAAGACGACCCGGAGGCGCTCACACCCAACCACTTCCTGTTGGGCTCATCGATTGGGCTGCCTTCCACGGGACCGTGCGACGAAGCCGACAGAAGGACATGGCGAGCCAGCCAAACCTTAGCGGATCACTTCTGGAGGCGTTGGGTTCACGAATACCTCCCAACCCTGATCCCGCGAGGCGAAGCAACAAATATGAGACGACGCCTGCAACCTGGTGATGTCGTCGTGGTGGTGGACAATACGCTGCCCCGCAACGTGTGGCCAATGGGTATCATCGAGCGGGTGTACGAGGGACCAGACGGCGGTGTACGAGTGGCCGAAGTCAAGACTAGGACTGGGGTCTTCAAGCGTCCCGCCAGTAAACTCGCCGTGCTCCCGGTGGAAGAGGCTACGCAAGCTACGCCGGGGGGAGGATGTTGAGGACGGCGAGCTTAGCAAACATGTAAATAAATAGCACGTGTTTTTCGATATGTATAAACTTAGATCGTAAGAGTTTCTATTAAAGAATTCCAAAACGGTGTTCACATTTATTTAGTTCATAAGTAAGAATAAGTAGGAAAAGTAGGTAATTAGTAGGAAATAAATAGACTTGTAATAGCTAGGAAACAAATAAGTATGAAATTTCGATAAAGTAGGCAATATTTAACATGTTATCAATAGGAAATATTAAGTATGTAATAAATAAGAAATGAGTATGTTGTCAATGTAAATAAACATGATATTTAGTAAGTAAGATATGTAAAAATAGGCATAAGTACGCAAAGTAAGACATTGTTGTTAGATAAGTTCAAATTAAAAATTGTAAGCTCAGCACACTATCCGAGGTAGGACAAATTAGAAAGAAAGAAATAAAGTATATATTAGACAGTGATAACACTGCGAGACAGAGAGGCACCGGTAGGAACGAGACAGCGCTTAGAAATTAAAGTAGGGCCTGCGATTGGTCAGGCAATAAATGTAGGACTTGTGATTGGCCGGAGCCGGCCGGGCGCTCGGTGCGCGCAGGTATAAAAATAGGGCCGGATAATGTCTGAGCACAGTTCGAGATCGCAGTTCAACCACGCAACATTGTAAACAGGAAGACCCAAATAAAGAAGAAAATATCGAAGAGAGCTTTTAATTCATACAGTCCATTATAATACTATAAAAAAAACAGAATGGTTTTTGGAACATGAATCAATACTATCGCTCTGTAAACTATGGAATAGTCACCATTGGCTATTGCAATATTCTTCAACTAACAAAGTGGGCGCAAAATAAATCCCTTAAATTACGCACGGTTTGCCATCATAATTACTACTATTTCAGCATGTAATATGTTATACTTAACTCTCTTTTTATTAGATACCCTTCTTATTCTACGAGTATGTAAAAGTTATGTTTAAATGACTAGCAGAATCCGCTGCCTCCTATCGCTTTCAACAAAAGTGTGAAGTTCCTAAGGGTGAATCCTGATATGGGAGTCGATCAGGGCCTTTATTGGCCGAGTCTACACGTTATCCATTGTAGTCTTCTATATCCACAGAAGCCTGTCAGCATGAGCATGTGTCGATCGACCATAACAGTGGCTATACCTAACCTTTTCAACAAAATCTTGGGTAGCCTTTGAGGGAGCATAGTAGAGTTTAGTGGGTATGTTCGGTCTCACCATACACATACCTATGCGCGTAATAGCATTCCCCCTACACAAGAGGTTTTGATAGATGTGATGAGGGCTATTTGTCTCACCTGCGTACAGTGTTGGCGGTTGTGTGCAGCGTCATGCACGCTCGACGGCAGGCGGCCGCTGTCTCCGACGACCCGACACACCGACCACTCTCCACGCACTGAACTGATTTCTCTGCAACCAAAGGTCCAGGGTTAAGGTTGACAACATGGTTAGAGAATACAGACAGGATTGACGAAATGAGTAATATCAAGGCTCTGTCACTCTGCACGCAATTATGAAGCGCTCGGCGTCCTCTGGGGCTTGTTTCATATAAAATATTAGTCTAATATTATGAGCATTAGACTAAAAATATTAGTTTAAATCATTAGATATTGTTTCATAAAAGTAGAAACTAATAAAATGAGTTATTAGCGTAGCGTCTAATAATATTAGCTAATATTATTTGTTTTACTAGTAAACCGTTTCATAAACAAAATAAACTAATATTATCAGCTAATAAAATTAGTTACTTTTCATAAGTCTTTCTAGTCTAATAAATTTATTATTAGTTTTTGGAAAATCATTTGAAATGAGTGATTCAGAGTCAAGTGAAGAAGATAATGTTATTGTGAGATGCCCGAGGATATTTAGGAGGAGAACTCTTCATACAGTCATGGAATTTACATACGAAATCAACGAACAATTTTGGTTAGAATTTGAGAAATCGAGGTACCTGATTTTGGTATTGAAATTTATCGCATTTTATAGAACTTTGAAAGGCTTTTCAAATGACATCCCACTCTCGGCGCGGAATTGCGTATTTTTATTTTTATTGTTATTTTAGTGTACGTAAAAAGAAACAGACATCTTGTGTGACAAAATGTCAGTACTTCGTATTTTAGAGTGAAACGGAACACGTTTTGTTTTTAAATAGAGGATAAACAGTTCGCACGTATGTCCAAAGACCATAGATACCAGGTAGTCTAATAATATTAGTAACATCAAAGAGTCTTTTTTATTAGTGTTATAGAAAAGTTTATGAAACAGAAAAATGCCAACTAATAAAATTATTTTATGAGTCTAATAAAATTAGCTAATAATATTAGTAACTTATATGAAACAGGGCCCGGAGAGGACAAATTTCATACGTCAGAAAAGATAAGACCTACGTGATAGAACGAGAGGCAACTACTAGGTGAATGCTTAGGAGCGAAGGGAGCGCTGTGCGACCTGAATTGCACTTTATTGTGTCAAAGCAAGAGTCGCAATTTATTTAAACGATTTTGCGGAGTTCAACTTCTGTAGGCTAGTACTGTTATCTATTCTGTGTTAATATCTCTAAAGTAGGAAGGCAGACCAGCCCCGTCTGACCATACCCACATTGTTAAAATGATAATGAACTTCGCTTTAGAAAGATGTAAGTAAGGATTTGTCGTTTTAATCTATTCCATTATATTAATCTCAAACGATAAATTTATGTCAATCAAATGCATCCTTCGATAACAAAGTTATCGCTTTTGCAAATGTGACATTGGTTTCGACCCTCCATAAGGCCATAAATTATTGTACTACTAGCCTTTATCGTGTGATTGAACACATGTAACATACATGGTAATCAAATGGAATTTATCGCACAATTACGTATTTTAGTGTTTTCCCTTACGCACTTTTCTATGTTAATTTAAATTGCCTCAAGGGCGTACACAAATTATAAGAAATGTTAGGCATGTATCGACTTAAATGTTGGTTGATGTTAGCTAATTTTATGGCACTACTATGTTGCGTGAACGGAGCAAATTTATTCGAAATTCAAAGGCAATATAATATTTAATTTTGTAGTTATTGTTGGGTTGTAGTAGCAGTGGTTGTTGTAGCTATTCTAGGTGACGTTAGTAATAATAAGAGCTTAAGTTCTTGCCTCTGAACCTTAGCAACCAATTATTATATTTTCACGCAAGGCTCACTTCACGGCTTCACCCGAGTACAAAGCACGTAGGTCGATTATCACGCACACGCATTGACGTGGGTGCTTGTTTATCAATGGGGTGCGTCAAGCCAATAAGCACAAGAGCAAACTATGCTTTCGCTGATTTGATAAGTATTGACTGTGCGTGACGTCAATTTGCCAAACAAAGTAGGCGAACTTGCGAATTCTTTGAAACCGTCGCATTAATAAACGTGATTAAGTGTTACGTTTACGTATTCTGTGCGTTTACTTAGAATTATCAGTGGACTTAGTTTATTTATTTATGCTTGCTAGAGCTAGAAGTATGACTATCTGATTGGTGGATGTTTTCTCATTGATGTAATGTAATTAGTTTTAATATTTGTTTGTTTTTCATTCGTTGACCCAAGAGAGTAAAATCTCTTAGGCAACGAATGAAAAACACAAGATATTAAAACTAAATGTGTAATCAACATCGATCACAAAACATCAACAAGCGCACAATGCCACAAGACTGTTAGCTGGTATTCGCTGTTTACATGTCTACGAAGCAAAAAACGAAACAACTCACAGCTTAAACTACTCTGCATTCCACGGCGACATTCGGCTGCGCAGGCGCTTCGAAGGCAACATTTCAAGTATTTATCAAACGCGCGGCGTCCTTGGCGGCGGCCGCTGTGATTGGCCAATAAACTATTCGCGAATCGCGACACATAAATCATAGTTTACGCACTGCCTCTGCGTTTTTATACGCACGGATCATGCGAAGTTACAGAGAAATATATTCGGCGACATCGACACACTCCATGATAAACTTCGAACCAATCTTAAAGGGATTCGACATGGCAACATAACAATAAATCGAGTGTAATTTCATTTGCGGGTGGTTGTTCCGCGATAATTTTTTCATTGCAAATCCCCAGTATATTTCTTCATTTCTTTTCACAAACAATTCATTTTCAAATGGGTTTATTATGATTTTGATCACTAATAAATATTTTTGTTAGTAGTTTATTATTATTATATTATATTATTATTCCGTAAGTATTGTAATCTTGGTGTAATGTGAGAGCTCGACAATTGCAAAATAATAAACAAACAAGGCAACAGTAAAAAAATGAATCAATAAATATATCTTGACAAAGGTATTAACGGACAGAAGGTAATCCAGCAAAATCTCGTTAGGTTCTAAAAAAGCTTGTTTTAAAATTTCGGCCACGGTCGAAAATACCGCAATGCGCCACAATGCATATTTCGTTGTTGTGATATTATATTTTAAAAATAAACTATCTGCCATACATACGCGTACTTTATGATAAAGAATGTTCTGCTATAAGTTAGCTTGTTTACTTCCCGATCACTCTAGTTGTATCATTCGCCTCAGAGTAGAGCAAAATATAAATGACAAGATCCGAGAACCGCAATGCGCTACAAGAAATGAGGCCACATATATTATCTTTCTATTTTTAGGGTTCCGTATCAAAATGGTAAAAAAGGAACCCTTATGGTGTGACTCAGTCTGTCTGTCTGTCTCTCTGTCTGTCTGTCTGTCACAGCTGGATATCTCGAGAACTACTAATGGTATTAACTTGAAATTTAGAATAGTTTGAGATGACATTTGCCCAACTATTTTGCAAATAAGAAATAAATAAAAAAAAAATATCTTTTTTACAACAGGGACTGAAAAGGGGTCTTAAAATTTTGAAGTGGGGCTAACTAGGGCATGGGGTATCATGTGAAAGGAGAAAAATCTGAAATAATTCTATGTGATAGCAGTTTATATAAAGATTACAGGAAAAATAAAACGATGTCTCAATATAGCACTTTTTAAAGAAAAAATCAAATTACTAAAAAGGGCTAACATTAGTTTCATTATCGGTTAAGAGATGGCGCTGACCTAAAACTGCAATACTAATTTTATTATTCTACTCTGCAGTGTGGTTTAATGGTGCAATTATGATGGTACGGAACCCTCGGTGCGCGAGTCCGACTCGCTCTTGACCGGTTTTTTTTTATTTTTTTTTAACATATAAAGTCAGTGCTTGGTTTTTATTTATAAGAAGGGACTGGTGGTCTTGTTTTATATGGTATACGATACGACGACAATGATTTTAGTAAAATAGGAAGAATTTCCCTCGAATAAATACGAAAAGCCACTGATGTGACAGTATTTATTTTCGTGAGATTTTAGTGATATATAATTATTTTTTTCGAACAGGCTTTGCCTATTCCATGCAAATGAATAACAATATTTATATTGAGGAAAAAAAGAAGAAAATAAATAAGTGTACAGCCAGAAACTGTTAAAACTTGACGTCATTATAAAAACCAGCAAACCCAAGTTAGTTCAAAAGTCAATGTATTGCATTGCAATAGTTGCTTGTTGCAAATGACCCTTTGCATTTTGCAAGAAACTATTTTGTGATCAACCGCAAATTAAAAACAAGTAAAATGATTAAAAACATATTAATTAGTCAGATCAGCCCCCCTACCATGACCACCAAAACACGATAATGATATAGTGATTTATCTTGTTTAACCGTCAAAAGACAATGGATTTTGACAGTTGGGTATCGATAAAACGCTGTATCACGCGATATTATCGTGTTTCGTCGGTTATGCTAGGGGGGCTGAGCTGAATACGTAAATTTTCGCGTTTTCTTAGCTTCTGACCATGAGTGTATTTCTAGAGATGGCCTGAAGATGCACCAACCAAAATACCAGCAATAACAACCGTGGAATAGTTGCAAGCATGTTTACTGCCGCTCCCCATTCTCTATGCGCGAGTGCACCTCGCCTGCGCCGCGTCATAATTCACACAATGGAGCATTGTGATCTGATTTACACACTGACATTTGACATTGATGCCCGTACATTTACTAACTTATTTACTGATTGAATTGTCTTGATGACTTTGGGCCGACGCATGGTGACTGATGTGTTGACCGAGCAAGCGATCGCGAGGCGCGACTAATGAAACGGACTGAAATAACCTAGATTGTATCAATTTATGAATTTTATAACTAAGACTATTCGTATCTTGTTAGCAACCAGCATCAAAAGATATCATTGCTTGCAAATAAAGTCGAGACTCGAGATCAGTTGCATATTTGCAGTTGAAAGATAACACTCGAAAATAAGTAGCTCCCTGCTCCCATCCCATTAGATGAAACATGACAGAAATGGGTAATTAAATCGGCAAATAACTGGCAATACTAGTTTTAATTAGAACTCGGAAGTAATTTTATTGTTGTGAATCATACACTTTAACGATGACCAATACCAAATGGAATACTAACGAGACACCTTAATCTTCTGGGCAATGCAATCTCGACTCCACACTGTCTCCGGCGAGAGTCGACGAGCGCCACGGCGAACAATCTCGAAACTATAGCAGCGTCGAGACAGGAAGCTAAACGACATGCGATCCGGTGTTATTATTGACAGTCGACACGACAGACATGCAATGTCGGCCATTCAGCGTAGACTACAACAATCGCAGCCGGCGAGAGATCAACGCGGAGATACTATCAATAGTGTCATAACATGACAACATAGTCAAAGCTGAACAGTAACAACATATCCAGATCGAAAAACACTTTATTTTAAAGAATTGCACTCCAAAATAAGATGACCTACTTTCCGTAAATAACTTTTGGATAATGGGTCTAGCAATTTACGAAATACCAAATAATGCAACAAATTATAACGAGTTTTAGGTTCAAGATGTTTGAGCAATTAGAAATTGTACAAAGTTATTCTGCATCGACTTATCTATCACATACAATACAACTCAGTAGGGGTATCGGATATGACGTGAAACCTGATAACCGCAAGTCGGCCAAGCTACAACAACTAGGATAAATTATAAATAAATAGTTGCGAACGCATATTAATTAAATGTCGCCATCAACGTTGGCTTCTTATTTACAACTAAAATTCCAAGTTCCAACATCTTTGTGGCGTTTAAATTAGGGTGGGTGTAACAATAATATGAAAGATGCTAAAGGAAAAATCTGCCGACACGTTCCGAAATAAGTGCTGACAATAGGTCAGCAAATATTTGCAGTATTGACAGACATTATGGACGGAACTTCCATAAGTTAATGTACCAATGAGACTGGACCATAAAGATAGATAGTGCTAAATAATTTCAGTGGCAACGAAAATATAACTCAACATTCACAAATTGGATACGTACCAAAACGTGATGCTGACATAAGGATTGGGGAGGACGTTATTTTTTTCGAATTAAATATTTTTATTGTCAAATGATAAAATTGCAACAAGGTACAAAGTGAAGGTTATGTAGCGAAATAAAACATGCCACACATAACAAAATAAACATCCGGCGAGCGGTTTCGTCTGGCGATATTCACCACGATACTTTACTTCCGCCGAGTCGCCTGCATGCATAGTCTAATAAAACTAGCTTTATCTGGACATAATTAGATAACTGAAATTTTCTTTTTCTATGTCATAAATTAGTGTTAGTTATAGTTAAAATAAAAGGAATTAAACATTTCGAAACTTCGCATAAAACTAAAAAAACGAAAAACTAAATTTTCATCAAATTTTGATTTCATTATTACAGCATAATAAATAACTTAGTAAATGAACATGTATTATGCTATGACGATTGCATTTCAGGTAAATAAATCAAAATTAAACTAATTGATCAATCGGAACTATTGTTAATAAAGAAGGTTCAGTAAGTTTGGCTTATCTTACCAGAAATTATAGGTAACTGTAATTTAATAAGTCATACTGAATGGTATATAATGTGACGACGAACATGCGAAATTGGATTTAGTTTAATTCTGCTATAACTATTTTGCTTTTAGGAAAAAGCTAGGTAATATACGAAATCTCATTATTTTTGTATGAAACGGTTACCACCCCGGATTTCTTACATCACATATCTAATTAATATTTGACACTTAATATCAATATCCGGTAAACTAATAAAAACAACGAGTTCATTATTTATGTCCAGATAAAGCTAGTTTTATTGGACTAGCACCTAAGTCACCAGACCCGTACGGACATAAAGCCAGCACCACACACGCAGGTCTTGAAGAGTAAGACGACCTAATGTATTGGTTGGTTTTACTCATTAACACTTCGATTTGAACCTCACAGGATTACTTATCAATAATGAATGAGAGCATCGGCTTATAGGAACATTATGATATATGATTATTCTTTTTGTTTCATAAACATCTTCTTGTGATTTTAGTTTTTTTATGGAATAACATTGACAATTAATGTATACAGGGAGATCATTTAAGTTGAAAAATTTGTCTAAACCGATAGGCCAGGGCCGGTCTTGGCGCGCACTAACTAACCAATGACCCTGCCAGTGCGGTTCGACCCTAACTAACGTGTCATGTTACATAATTGCCGTGACGCTCCAATTATTATTAAAGGTGATTCTCGGTACATGCATGATTACTGCCACAGATTACGTTACAAGGACTGACCTACAGGCCTCGACAGGAAGTGGACGGAATTCTTCAAATCATAACTATAAATAAATAAATAAATAAATCAACTTAGACTCCGACTGAGCAAGATATGAACTTTTTAACCTTTCGAGTCGTATTTATAGCTTCTTCATAGTGTGATAATAAAGAATTATATCATGTAATGCAGACTAATTCCAATAAGAGATTTATTCTCTGGAAATAATTAAATGATTTGTATTGTATTTGTATGCAAATGAAGATTGCAACAATAGCATGATTAATTTTTATTACAAGCATGCAGTTTCAGAAAAACACAAATAACGGAACGCCTCCATTTGCTATATTCAAAAGTGTCGCAATCCAAACTTGTTGAAGGAGCTAGGAACTTCTCAAAATATAAACCTTAGAACATTTAACCGTCTTTCATTACGATAGCATTTTTTTTATTGTTTAAAAATGATCATCTTCTCAGTAGTTAAGTACAATGTTTTCTGACATCCGATTTGCTTATTGATGTCAACGAAAACACACCACACCACGCGGCTACATACCTAAATTGAGTGATCATTCAATACTATAATTTCCATACATCTCAATAGATGAATAACTTGACCACTAGACATGTTTTGGAAGTCAAAACTAATTTCTTTTTTAAGGATTAGCTTGGCGGCACGACTGAAGAGGATTCTGGATCGGACAGTAGAGGCGAACGTTCGTATATAAGATCAAAAAGTTATGGTTCGCAATAAGTTTTGATTTGGATATCCACGATAAGTTTTGTAAATTGGGTGATTATCACCAAAAATAAGTTTGCAAGCCAATAAGTTTGGTACTGTTATTATTATACTTTTAGTATACGCAGTTTGGATACAAATAGTTTGTGAGTTATTTCCGAGGCACCCAACACTTTTAACATGGCAGCCCACCCCCTCCCTTCTCATTGGGCAATAAGTGACAATTAACCAGATCCTTGGACACTAACGAGGCCAAACGCTGTTACGGAGCCTGGTTTAATTTCACCCCCCGCTGGTCAAACACATCCTATGAGATTAGGTCAGATTAGGTTGACCTAATCTAATCTGATCCACTTTGAAGTGGAAGAGGCAGCGTTTACAAACCTCAAAACACCTAAATATTGTTTATTAAATAAGGCTCACTTAAGAAGCATTTTCGAAATTTACTTTCTTTACCTTACCCACTCAATATTCATAAAATTTTCGTATTGTAGTGCGCGACCTATAAATAAAACGCTCTCTCTAATTGCTTGGCAATCTTTTGTAACCGCTAGACACCTAAACGCCCTTATACTATTTGCTGGAGCCTTGATACTTTCAAATCGATTTAGGCAAATCGTTTTACAACAACTTTTCTGTTCACCTCTATTCGTGATTGTACGATAACAACAAGAAAGCTTTTCTCTAATCTTGAAGACGTACCAATGATTTTTGGTAAATAAATACAACTAAAAACCTCGGTTATTTGAATTAATGGCTTTATTTCAAGCACCCAGCAGGAAAGGTATTGTGTCATCTAAACAAGAAAGACGAATTAGTATTTTAAGGAAACTTAACATTTACACACGTAAACTTACAATTGGCTTTGGTTAAAAAATAAAAGGTATTTTTTTAATATTTTTTTACTACAGATTAGGCCAATTTAAGAAACTAATTTGAATATTTTAACATTTGGTCCCGTATTTATTTTTTTATAAATATATTTGTCGAGCGGATATGGTCAACCGGAATGACGTCATTAGTGGCATGAAAGTTTAAGAAGAAAACCTTTGCCATCTACTTATAGAAAAAGAAAGGCCAAGTGTCATTAACTGTCATAATGACTTTATGGTTGTTTGTAAACAAATAAGTTATAGTTAATATTTCTTCTATTTTATTCATTTAATCCAGTTGTGACGGTTCTAGCCTACCTTCTTAATTTGCCGCAATAATTTTTGAGGTGGTAAAATTATAATAAAAATGCTTACCAGTGGAAACTCTGCTGAAAAACTTTGTAAAAACTGACACGCCCAATCTACCCAAATTGCGAAATGTATTGTATGTATTGTGTCTATTTTGGATGTAGGCTACATGGATGAAATTGTAACGATTGCTTGTGGACTGATAAATTTGCAGGATAACATAATAAACATTGTGAAAATATGTGCATACTTTGTTTCTATTTACAAACATTTAATAGTAGGGATGTGGAAAAAATTACGAGATAAGTTCATCGATATTTTTCGGGCGATATTAAATACTCTGATATATCGATAGATGTTTTTACAATAATTTTTCTAAAACATTTTTTTGGTAATTACGTATGGATTCTAATAGTCGACACTATTTTGTCACTGGAGCATTTTGATTTTTTCCAACTTTGAGTCTTAAAAATCAGTCTCAATTCATCAAATCGAGCCAAAATTTCGCGTAGGGGTTTATTTTGCTATTTTTTATGTTTTACAATACCTTAAAATTAGAATCCATTTCTTAGTCATCGTCCCATTTCATCCCATTTTTTTCTGAGAAATATTACCTATATCGATATTTTTTCACTTCCACCTTCCACCATCCCTAATGCAAAGTTCATTGTCAAAATTGTCTTTGCACTTTTTTCTTTTTTTTATTATGGCTGGGAGATCTGTATGTGATGACGTCATATGAAGGTCATTTGAAGGTTAAAGCTTTTTATTGAATATTATAAATATCTTTAAAAATATAGACTTATTTTTAAATTTAATTAGTAGACACTGTACCGAAAGCTTATTCCTCGAAATGGTTTTGAGATTTCCAGTCATGTTCAAAAAGTTATCAAAGCCAATTGTAGTGTTAAAAAGTAAACATTTTAAATTATCCTAAAAATATTAGGGCTTCGAATTGGGAACACAATTTCCGTAAAAACCCTCAAAGGGATCGTGATCCATGTCTCGTCTCGTGTTTGTTGCCCTATGACATTAACTAAGAAAATTGCTTATTGAGAAGTGAAGAGAACCTATCCATCATTTTTTGTACACAGTAAATTTTCTATTTACTTCGATGAAATTGAAATTTTTGATCTTGAGGATATGAATTCGTCAATAAAACCGATTAATAATGAGTAACATTCAATGCAGGAAGGTCGCTAAATACACTTTCGATAAATTAGGTCAGGCCGAATCTACGTATAAAGAGAGTTTATTTAGTGAAATGGAAACTACTCGGCATGTAATCATGTGTGTACCTATCAATCTCAATCAGGTGTATCAATACACACCCAAAACAGTACTATTCAAAATATACGACCAATAGAAATGGAATTTTTCTGAAGAGGTAGTTAGATCAATGCGATTAGTAGACCGGTAACTAGGTACGTACACCTGCGGGTCTACCGCCTAACTCTCTCGCTTTGACTCTGGCTTTGGTTTATGACGTCAATGCACTGTCCGTCCTTGTCATTGTGTTATGATATGACAAGGACGGATAGAGCATAGCTATCGCTTTGGCTATAGGCGGTAGGGCCCCTGGCCTAATAAAACGCTAAAATGACATGTTCTAGTTGATAAAGATTGGTCTTCAAATAAACGAATAGCAATAAATGGTAATGTTTCAGCAATCACCACAGTGGGGAATGTCCGAAAAAAATCAAATAAGCTAAATATTTTTCTATAGGTAGGAATAAGATTAGTAATAGAAAATTGCCAAAAAACCTTTGCCATCACCTGCCACAACCACAACAAGTATTAAAAAAAAATGTTTTGACATTTTGTATTGAAACTTTTTTTAATACCATGTTGTGGCTGTGACAGGTGGTGGCAAAGGTATAATTTCCATTCTGCTGTTACTTTCGTACATTTGTGATGTCGAAGAGACTTTCATTTTTTTTAATTGTTTCACGCAAGTGAAAATTCTTGAACTTTTTTCTATTACTAAGGGAGCTTATTCCTACATATAGAAAAATATTCAGCCAATTTGATTTTTTTCGGACATTCCCCATTGTATAAGAAGGGAATGACCAGACACTCTAGACCAGGGGTTTCCAAACTACGGCCCGCGGGCCAGATCCGGCCCGCGAGCACCAACAATCCGGCCCGCGAGCACCAACAATCCGGCCCGCGAAAGCAGGTCAGATCGTACCAACAATACTGTAATTTACAGTATGTTGGTACGGAGCTAGCTATGTCCTGGCCCTTGGAACTTGGTGGAGGAGTAAGTCTGGCCCTTTTGCTAAAAAGTTTGGAGATCCATGCTCTAGACAGACAAATATTCGGAACATTCCGCGGATTCTGCGCGGGCAGGTGACGGAGTCAAGGTCTAATTCAATATTCTGTTCCGTACGCGCGACATGGCGGAACTGAATCGTAAAGCCGTCGACGAGTTTAACACCTTTGTAAAAGATACGGAGATAGTTACTACAACCGACGGTTATATTTAACCTTATTACCAATACATTTACTTACAGGATAAAGGTCACATAAACATGTGAAAAATAAAGACAAGAGAAATTTGCGGATAATGCGAATTTGGATACCTGTTTCCATAACTTCAAAATGTTAGCATCGTTATCCAGTTATTAACTAATCAAAGAAAGATAACAATATTTCATAAGAAGTGTCTAACAAAAATATAATTATTGGTCCAGTAGAATAGAATAGAGTCTAGACTCTAGACATTACCAGACGAAAATAAATTGTGCCTTAGAAGGCACAATTTATTTCGACTAGGACTAGAGTCCTAGTCGAAATAGATGATTTTAAATTCAATTGAATTTGCAATGGAATCGCATTGCATTATATTTCTTGTCAACATCCATCTTTTAAGGCAGGACCCAACACAATATTCAGCTTTTAGATCTCAATCAATATTCGATTATCAACGTCAAGTGAATTTGCCATTGCACAATGAATTTCAGAATGAAAGGCTTTTAATTGCATCTTAACGAACAATGCTAGATAAGTGGCTCTCCCGCTATGCCCAGCGCATGTTATGTTATCAGCCTACTGCCACTGTCGGTGCCGAGTTCACACACTGCGTGTAGACACAGATAATATAATACTATATTGTGTAGATAACAAGGCCACTGCCGAATGACGAGACTAAACCACGGAAACTGTAATTTGTCTGTATTGTATATAAGGTACCAGAGGCCCTACCGGCTAACTTACATGGCTATCGTAATCGCTGGATGTGATACATTGCTACTTTTCTTTGGTGTGCCAAAAAGAAGTTGCAATGTGTCAAATCCATCTGTCAAATGAAAGCGATTACGATAGCCATGTAAGTTAGCCGGTAGGGCTCCAGGATAAGATACAAGGATAGTTCTTAGCTTTAAAAAGAGCTTTAGCGAACGGAAGAAACAATCGATGAATTCTAGACTCAGCTAACGAGATTTTAGCAGGATTCGTTGAAACCAAGCATTTCAATTCAAGTCAACATTCTTCATTCTAGTTAGTGCTATGTATTATAGTACCTAAGCCTGGAGGCTTTGAGGGTCCGGGGGGATCGGCGCCCGCACGCATGCGTGCTCCATCGATCGATCGCTACCCTCCAGGCTTCCTACAGCCTAAACCGCTTTAAAACATTTTTATCACATCAAACGCGTAAATGATTTTGTCTGTACATTGAATAAGAAAAGCGATCATAAGAACGGTATTGCTTTGGCTTTTATTTTCATTACAATACATCAATTTAAATCTGCTACTATAGTTTAAGAGAAATATTTTAGGTCTGTACATTGAATAAGAAAAGCGATCATACTGTAAAGCATTGGCTTTTATTTTCATTGCATTGCAATACATCAATTTAAATTTGCTACCTACTATATATAGTATAAAAGAGAAATATACAAGACAAACAAGATCTTACACATAATAATAACGTCTTGATTAATTAGTCAAAGTTCTCAAAGAACAGAAGTTACTAAACGGGAAAATTGCTAGCAGATTGGAAGTCATTGACCTCGGAGAAAATTCTTCATAACCGGGTCATTGATCGCGAATCTTTAGGTTTCATTTCGTGTAGAGTTCTAATTCTGGCGAAGGATTCCATTGTCGCGTTAAAAAAAACTGCCCCAATTTGTTATCATAATATTCGCTAGAGTAAGTTTAACGCGGGCTGCGGTGACGTCGTTTAGATAAGATAATGGATATGAGTTAATGTGTTCTACACGGTAGCACGTACTTCGCTTAATGGAGGTCGATAAAATGTTCAGTCTGGCTTAGGTCAGCATGAGAAGACTTTTTTTTACTAATTTGTCTTGTTAATTTTTTGAGATACCAGCTGCTAGAGTAAGGCAGTTAGTGTTTAGTGTTCTAGCGTATTATACTAAGAGCTAGCTTCGGAAATAGGTGGTCAATTTACGAAAATTAACAGAGCCGAGCGTCTGACAGCTTTTCATTTCAGTGGTTGGGCAACATAGGGGCTGAAAAACCAATTGAAGGTATACAATTTATAGAGCTCTGGATTTGGTGTGGTATAATAGCAAGCCAATCATGTATCTAAATCGAATATAACATTGTATGGCATTGTGGCTGGTGGGAAAGTAGTGCCAGGCGGCATAAAACTTTACCACTTTTTCGCGCACTTTTTGATGCCGCCTGGCACTATTTTTCTGCCAGCCCAAATGCCTGGCAATGTTATATTCGATTTAGATACATTATTGGCTTGCTATTATACCACACCAAATCCAGAGCTCTGTAAATTGTATACCTTCAATCGGTGTTTCAGTTCCTTTGTTGCCCAACCACTCCCACCCTTACCACTGAAAAGCTGTCAGGCGCCCGGATCTATTAATAATGATAGTAGGGCAAACTAACAAGAGGGGTTTTGTCGCTCTGTAAATAGGCATGATGACTATTTTTGTATTTTATGTTACATAAATTACCTCTCAAAAAAAAGAAACATTGGTAAAAGAATTATTTCGCTAGCATGAAAACTGCCCGAGATATCACAGTTTGAAATGCACAAAATTGGACTCACCCAAAAACGCTCCATACTAACGGCTACTTAGTTATGACGTCACGCTTAAGTAGTTTGTATGCAATGCAATGCGTAGGAAATTTGTTCGGCAGCTATATTAAATATTGTGTTCAACAAAATGGTTTTTTAGACAAATTTGCTATAAAAGACATGTCCCATCGCGCCTATGTCATTTGTCTCACCATTCTCAAAAAATGAAAGTCTATCGCGCCTTAATCAAAATAGTATGTCAGAGTAGGTATTTTACTCTAGAATCAGATTAATAATTATTTTCTGCAATGAAAAGTGGGATTTTCAAGTTAAAACGCTTTGAAATCACAATTTTTTTATCATGATAGTACTATTTACTTACATTTTTTTTCACAAAATACTTCAGAAAACAACTTAATGTTTTTGTAATTGTTTTCTAAATATAAAACAATTCTTGACTGATACTATACCTAAATAAAATGTAATTAGCATTTTTTAATTATGAAAGTAATTAAATAAAATGAAACTGGGGCAACTCTGGGACATCTCTTTTTATGGACTAATTAAAGGTATTATTTATTTTAATAAATTTTATACTTTTTAAATGGACTTTTCCACCCAACTTTGAAGGGTCATAAAACAAATAATATGCAATATATAAAACCAAGAGGTATACAAGCTACTCTAGAAGTTTAATATGTTTACGATTTTTATTAGTATTTCGTTATTTTATTCATTAGTCATCATCCCTATTGTCCACCTATTTCCAGGGCTAGCTCTTAGTCCATATGTTTGCGTCGTCTGATCGATAAGGCATTACCGATGCAGCGTGCGTGAGCGGCGGCCGTCGACCCCGTCTGTAGAACCTTCGATCAGTTGACATTCGCACTACCAAATGCCAGTGTCTTCGCACGAACCAAGGGATTAGAGAGGCTGCTTTGAAACACGACTCATCTGTTACGAAAGGGATAATTTACTCTCATTTTATTATTTTAAAGTGTTCTGCTAAATAATGATGTGAAATCACGCGATATAATACTGACCAGTGAATTGAGAAGGAGGTTACCAAATAAGCCTCTACTCAGTATAAGCCGTGGCAACTGAAACTGTAAATTGTCCAATTTCATTATCTTATCTCATGGATATACGAGTATGTATGCATCAATCACTTGATTTGTCTGCCAAATGCTTATGCCTGCTTTGTGGGCAAAAGCTCCATTTTTTTTTAACATGATGAGATTGAAATAAAACAGCAGAATTGTCCAATAACAGTTAGCGTGTCCAAGATGCGGCAAAGTCTAGGAGAAATGGTGGATCGCAAACAGCTATCTAACCAGACGTGGCAGCCAACGAGGTCTCTGTGTTAGACGAGAAAGGCGAGTTCAACGACCTTGGTGACATAACAGCTGTTTGGGCAATGCTGCCGCCGACCACGTAACGTAACATTTGCAATACGATTGTTTGCCGGCGGAGTAACTATTGGGTTACGAAGATTTCGCTCTTTTCAGGGAATAACATTGGATTATTAATAAGGTTATGATGACTTATGAGTATTCATTTCGTTCAATGAATTTGATAAGACTGGTCAAAATAATGTAGATTGCATTTAATTTCAACCCTATGCTATTATTAGATAATCTGTTGAAAACATCCAAGATCTAATTCACCCAGGTCGTCCGAATGAAATAAAGCATTATTCGATTGATGCCAGCGGTACGTACTTCAAATAAATTACTGATAAGCTGCGGGAATTGATTACAATTAGTGAATTCAGTTCATCATTTGCATTCTACGCAGTCTGCAATTTGCGATAGGGCTGCAAATAGGTCTGTGTTGAAGCGGAAGTGCGTCCTCCCTCCTACGCAGGACAAATGGGTCAATAATGGCGGGTTGGTCCCGATATTGTGCAATTTGAAGCAAGATGGCTATTGATCGAAGAGATACTGGGTGCATCTGCGGCCTGCGGTCTGCGTCGCAATACCGCTTCAGAGACTTGCGTGACAGTGTAAATGCTACCGATTTATACACTGTCCATTTTTATATCAACCCGTAACCCGACCAAGGACACGATGGTAGGCGGTTGGTCCCGAACGTGTAGAAGGTCTTTTATGAAGAGATAGACAATGGCAATGAGGAGCTCGGTGGCGCAGTGGTTTAGCGCCTGGCCCAGCGATTGCGGAGGTCAAGCAACGTTCGCAAGGGTCGGTCATGGGATGGGTGACAAAAATTTATTATCTCGAGCTCCTCCGTGCTTCGGAAGGCACGTTAAGCCGTTGGTCCCGGCTGCATTTGCAGTCTTTAACACCCACCAATCCGCATTGGGCCCGCGTGGTGGGTTATGGCCCGTCCTCCTTATCCACCCATAAGGAAGGCCTGTGCCCCAACAGTGGGGACATTAAAAATGGCTGATGGACATAGACTGTACAAAGTACAGATTTACAATACATTAGAGTCAGCAAAATAGTATTGCACAATGAATCATCGATATCGTAATTAATTATTTCATAAACATGAATGCTGTAAACAGTATTGCCTTGTCGAAAGCTGGCCAAAGACGTTACTTTAGGTCGGCAATTAAACGTTTTACACCTTAAAAAATATTGTTAACATCATTTCCAGTTATATGAAAGTAATAAAAAAATACAACAAATTAACTTGCAGTTAAAGGCAGCTATGGCAGATGATGAAGATACTTATTCTGATCCTGATGCGAATCCCGACGATTATGAAACATTTACGTGGCAAGGCGAATTCCAGTCTTCCGAAAATCCAATGAGGCGTTGAAAATAATTAATGACATTTTAATGTTTCAATTATCCTTTTCCCTACTTTGAAACTTTTTATTAATACAGTGTTTATTTATATAAAAAATATCGATAGCCTTCTTTAAGCCTTAGCTTACGAAACTTTGAAATAAAATTTTCAATGTAATCATTGTTTTTTTATTGGGTCTTAAGTTGGGTTACTGTTACTGCAGTTCTCATAGATTGTGTAATTGTATGACTGCGCCGAGACCATCGCTGTTGCGGGTACCTATCCCAAAGGAACCGGAGCCGACTGCGTCTTCAGTTCAACCTTCAATCAAATGGGTGGATGAAGTACCATTATCCCAGCAGTACACATCTCAAGGAACGAATAGCCTCCTAGAAGACATGCTTAAGAAACAGACTACCAACTTCAAGGCCTTCTCAAGAACCGTGTCTCAGATTGACATTGAAAATATCAACGATAGACGGGAGTTTGAAGACATTCTGCGGGCGTTACAATCTCGTTGGCAAGCTATAGATACCCTTCACTGGGAGATCGACGGTATTTTAAATGGGTCAGATGCAAAATATGAAATGTAACTTCTTAAGTTAGTCCACTTATATTTACTTACATAAATTAATCAAGCTTTCTTTTTTTTTTTTTTTTTTATGTTAGGACTGTCTGCGCGTTTGTCCTCACTTTCACCTGATGGGAAGTGACAAGGAGGACTAAGATGGAGCACGCACAGTCAGTAAATGCCTATTTACTCTGGCTTTAAAGACGCCCAAGTTATATTGTTCGGGGAATACAGACGCAGGGAGGTCATTCCACATCTTAGCTGTTCGAATTAAAAAGTTGGAACCGAAGCGTTTCGTGCGGGTATGTGGAATGTCAACAACATAGGGATGGTAAGCCGCCCTGCGCCTGGTAGTCCGAAGATGAAACGGGGAAGGAGGTATGAGGTTGTGTAACTCCTGAGCACACTCCCCGAAATGTAACCTATAGAAGACCGATAGGCAGGCTACCCTTCGTCGGTGCTCTAAACTTTGAAGCCTTCGGTGGACCAGATCATCGTCACCAATCAGCCTCTTTGCTCGACGTTCGATAGAGTCCAAGGCAGCCAACTGGTATTTGGCAGATCCATCCCAGAGGTGAGAACAATACTCCATACACGATCGGACCTGAGCTTGATATAGAGTTAAAAGCTGTCCCGGCGTGAAATACCGTCTCACCCTGGAGAGGATACCCAGCTTTTTGGCTGCGGTTTTTGCTTTATGTTCTATGGAACGGCCGAAATTGAGGTCAGGTGACAAATCAAGTCCAAGGAGGTCTAGATGGTCACTAATGTCTATAGGTACATTTCGAAAAGTCGGAGTCAGGTTAAATGGACTCCGTTTGGCGCTGAATAGACACGCTTGTGTTTTAGTGGCATTAAAATTCACCAGGTTGGCATCGCCCCATTCGGAGACAGCCTGAAGGGATAAATCGTGCTGAAAATTTTGATTTCTGTAGGTACTGTAATCTAATTCAGGTTAGGTACTTACAGTCAAATGAATCGTTGAACGAAATGAAGAGTCAAGAAAAAGAAAAACAAAAATCTATTTGATCTACGCAATTAGAATAATCATATTGTTGTATCTTTGCACAATGATGCACATTATGCTCAGATAACTTTGACAGCTTTGTTTGCTAAGATAATTTTGAACTGACTGCTTATATAAATATGAAACAATATGATGATTCTAACTGTAGATCAATTGATTTGTTTTACAGATCATTTTGACTACTCTAGACGCTCATATCAGTTTGACGCTAACTGTACTATTACTAACTACTTTAGTTTTATTTTAACAGTTTTACAATTGAACGTTTCGTTGATTTGTACGATACGCTAACGTAAATTCATTTATGTTAGAATTTCACATAATAAATGAATGCATTGTGTCAACATAATTATTAACGAAATGTATTGTATTGTAATAAACATTGAAAAGAATTGGCTAAATTAATTCATATCATATCTTTTCAAAACATTCCGTGTACAGTCAACAGCACATTATGATGTTGATAACTTTAGCCATTTAAATGTTAATTTAAGTCTTCAACATTCAATGGTAACTCAGTGTACTTCTGTGTGTACAGTCAGCGATGAAAGTAGCTTAACACTAACAAAAAAAGAAGGATAAGTATTAAGCATCCATCAAAACATCTAAAAAATATCAAAATAAAATTTTTTTTTTTACTTCCAAACAAAATATTTAACAAAAGACAAAAGTTAAGTTACACAACAAAGAATTTATTTATTTATTTTTATTTTACCAGTTGCTGACGATTATATTTTACGCTAAAATACTAAAAATTAACACTACAATTAAAATATCAAAACAATTTCTCTCATCATATCATTTCGCAACAAAGTTACATTAAAGAAAATCATTTAAGAAAAATCTTGTCACATCCGAGTTTACTTACAAAATATTTCATAATCCATTATTTGTGGAGGGCTAATCCACATTATCTAGACAAATACATATACGCGTATCTCACAATTTACAATATTAGGTTAGGTACTTATATTATCTCATAGTCGACTCATTTCATTTTACTTTTTTTTCATTTTATCTTTATTTTTTACATAATTATAACTCATATAATATCAACATAGTGGTACTTTAATTATCACATGTGTACACATTTTACAACTTATTCATTTCATCTTATACTTTCTTCATAATATAAACAATACAGGGACTTTATTTTAAGGTCATACTCTGACGCTGCGTAGCTCGCGCACCTTCGTCATCAGTCGCCTCCAACTATTCTCATAGAGAAATCTCGTTTCTGCTATGATCGAATGAAGGTCAGAACCCTTATTTTGTACCACTTATAACCACATATTCACTTTCAATACATCATAATAATTCTCCTTTAATACATCTCTTAATTTTCACATATAAAACTTCTACTTATTTCACTTTTACTTCATCTCAATCCCAAGCCGACAAAAAAAAACTATTCATCTGTCCAAATAAATCATTAGTTGATCAGAATTTTAACTAAAGGATGATCAGTCCAAAAATAAAGATTCCGATTAATTAATCAATTCCTACTTTAAAACTTATCATAGCGATTCCAATACCTTACATCTATCCAATACTATTCATAAAATTTCATTCGCCATTCCATACACTTTAAAAATACCTACTCAATCCTTAAAAAGAATCCAACTCTTCCGAAAAAAACAACGATCCTAAACCATACTCATATTTCACAAAATCATAGTTATTTTCTCATTTCCATGTTTATTTATGTCTTAATCAGGTAGTTTGTTACATTTCATAATTTTTCTCCATTACAAACTCATGTCAAGACTTAAGTACTTTAATTCAATACCTATTGTTTAGTAAGGTTACAAGACAATCAAAGTCTGAGATTTAAATTACATTTCTTTAACTGATACCTAAAATCATACAAAGTAGCAACATGGATTCAATTCTAATAATTTAACTTGATACTTCTAATAACAATCTTGCATTCTTGCCAGTTCATGTGGCCTTAAATGTAGTTGTTGCGCCAACGCGTTTTCGCTGACACAATGAAATATAAAACAAACTGACGAACTTTAGACTCTGGGAATCTAGATTAGCTAACTAATAAACTATATTTAGAACAATCAATTAAGTATCCAATTTGGAAAAAAAAATCAGTATCGCTTTTAACACAATAACACTGAATTTATGGTACTTAATTACGATTACATAAAATCAAAACTGTTTCAAATTCTTTGAAAAATAAATCAGGAACACACTAAACTTTCAACAAAACAAATTTTCACTTCTTTTTAACTAACATTTAAAATTCAACTTAAACCATATAAAAAAATATATCCTTATCTTTTAGCCAATTTACATCGTCAATAACTGTACTGTTATTTATTTAACACAATGCATAGTGATTATATTGCAAGTGAATATAAAATTAAGTATAAACTAATACGATTACAAAAGAAAAATACAAAAGACACAATTAAATTCTTCAGTAAAAAGTTCTAAGGTCAAATTTTATTTCAGTATATAAAACCGTTTCTTTTTTATATTAATTACCTACACAAAATCGAATAGCACATACCTATTTTATTTTAACGAGAAAAAAAAATTGCACTAACATTAATTTTAGCGACAGATAAAAAATCGAAAATAGTTTTTTTTTTTCAGCACTGAATCACATATTTCCAAATTCTAATAGACTGGAACATCTCGCGGCTGCATCCTCATCAGACACCTGCATCACCCGGCGCCCTGCTCTTATCACCACTCATCATCACCTCGATATCAGCACGCAGAAATTACAGTTTATTTGACATTAGTTTTCAATTTCATTTTGTTAAGTTTTTTTTAACGTCCAATTTCACATGTAGATTTTTTTTTGTTTCACATGAAGAATTTAATCACTTAAAAATATAAAGTTCAAGAAGATTTCTTATACATTTTTGTAGTCACATAATGTCTGGTTTCTTTCACTTTAGTAAAGTCACATTTTCACCTCGTCAAAGTCACATAATGTTTTTAGTTCACTTTATTATATCTCAAAATTGGCCAAACCATCTGCCCAGCGCCGCCGATGGGCAGCACTGGCAGGGTCGCCATGAGGTATTAGGATTTGCAGCGGGGATGAGGCAGTTAAAATAGAAACATGTTTTCTGCTCCGAAGTCAGATATTTATTGAAATAAACTTACATTAAATTACACAATTAAAATATTGCTTACATCGAGTAATCGTATGTCGCAGACACTTATAAAATAATTCATGTTACGGTAAAGGTAACAAATAAGGATACTTCATATAGATAGTAAGACTGTGACAAATCTAATTTTGAAAAATAGATACTACCAGAAAGAGAGTCTAAAATTTCGGTAATATTTGGCAATGGGAATTTATCGTCTTGAATTACGTTATTAAGTTGTCTATAATCAATAACTAATCGCCATTTCTTTTCTCCACTTTTATCCGATTTTTTAGGGACGAGAAGAACAGGGCTGGACCATTCTGAGGTGGTCTCCTCAATGATGTCGTTTTCTAACATGTCGTTAATTTGCTTTTGTATTTCAGACTTAAGCGCATGTGGTATTCTATAAGGTTTTTTATAAATAGGGGTAACATTATCCTTCAACTTAATAGAATGTTCCATCAGATTAGTGACTGATAATTTATCTCCGGGCAACTGAAACACATCGGCATATTTCGCACAGATGTTTTCAATGCTAATTTGTTCCTCTTTATTCAAATAAGAACTTAAATCCAGTAAATCAAATAAGGTCTTTACACGTTTAACAGCCTATGGTCATAACGACCACAGCAAATAGTGCGTTTGAAATAATAAGTTTAGATCTAATAGGTCCTTTAGAAATAGATAATTTTGATTATAAGTATGCACTAACGCTTCAATGTAACCTAACGAAATTTGTTGAAGCATATCCGTTACAGAGAAAAGACGCGGAAAGTGTAGCTAGAAGTTTTGTAGATAATTTTATTTTAAGATTTGGTTTACCTCGTACTATTATGACAGATCAGGGAACAGAGTTCACTTCTTCTATCATGAGTAACATTTGCAAACTGTTAAATATCACTAAGCTACAATCAACAGCATATCATCATGAAACAATAGGTGGTTTAGAAAACACGCATAAAAATTTGGGAGCTTTTCTCCGAATCCAATGCGAGTCTAATAAAAAAGATTGGAGTGTATGGCTACCCTATTGGTGCTTTGCATTTAATACAACCGTTCATAGTGAAACAAAGTACACACCATACGAATTAGTTTTTGGGAAATTATGCACATTACCTAGTAATTTAAATATACCTCCAGAACCTTTATATAACTATGATGATTATCCTTTGCAAATGAAATATCGATCACAAAAAGCACAAACAGAAGCGAAACAAAATCTTTTAGCAAGTA
Source organism: Agriphila geniculea (assembly GCA_943789525.1). NCBI lineage: Eukaryota > Metazoa > Arthropoda > Insecta > Lepidoptera > Crambidae > Agriphila > Agriphila geniculea. Next base: position 2,280,409 of record OX038884.1, on the reverse strand, counting down.
AGGAAATTAGAAAGTTTAACTATGATAAGAACTGTAACTCTATTCATTATAAAAAGGGAGACTTATTGTTAATAAAAAATCAAATAGGAAATAAGCTTGATAAAATTTATAGTGGTCCTTATGTTGTAGTAAAGGACATTTCTCCCAATGTTGTTATCTTAAAAAATAATAAAGAGGTAGTTATTCATAAAAATAATACAAAAATGTTTCATGTTTAGCATTGTAGTTTTTATTTCTTTTATAAAAAAAAAATGTACTTTTGTATAGTAATTTTTTTTTCTTTTTAACCGAAGGGGTGACGATATACTTTTCGGGGGAGGTGAAGTATCCTTATTTGTTACCTTTACCGTAACATGAATTATTTTATAAGTGTCTGCGACATACGATTACTCGATGTAAGCAATATTTTAATTGTGTAATTTAATGTAAGTTTATTTCAATAAATATCTGACTTCGGAGCAGAAAACATGTTTCTATTTTAACTGCCTCATCCCCGCTGCAAATCCTAATACCTCAATACGCTCAACTAAAGCAGCTCTCAGCGCTGTGGTCTCCTCTTCAGTAGTTCGTGCGTTGGAGAAGTATCTGTCTACAACAGTGCTATCATCTGCATACCCAATGATACCCGGTTTTAGCAGATCATTTATGTGTAGCAGGAAAAGGGTTGCAGACAGAACAGACCCCTGAGGTACCCCGGCGTTGATCGCCATTAGATCTGAGGAGTGGCCATCGAGGACCACACGAATTGATCGTTCGCTCAGGAAATCTTGTAACCAAACACACAGATTGTCGGGAATCCCATAACTTGGAAGTTTGCTAAGTAGGCCCGCATGCCAGACCCTATCGAAAGCTTTGGAAATATCCAAAGACACGGCAAGAGCTTCTCCGTGTTTCTCAATCGCTTCACTCCATAAGTGAGTTGCATAGATCAGAAGGTCTCCTGTGGATCTACTTGGGCGAAATCCGAATTGGCGATCACTAAGGAGGTCGTTCCTTTCTAAATATGCAAGGAGTTTGTTGTTTAGAACACGTTCCATACATTTACAAAGTATAGACGTGATGGCGATGGGTCTATAGTTATTGGGGTCAGATCGGCTGCCTTTTTTCGGGATTGGTTGCACATTGGCGGACTTCCAAGATTTGGGAACTAGGCCTGATTTTATAGAGAGTCGAAACAAGCGTGTCAAGACTGGAGACAACTCAGGTGCGCATGTCCGTAAAACAATCGCTGGAATGCCGTCAGGACCACTAGCTTTATTCACATCTAATGACCTAAGCGTCCTTAGCACATCTTTCTGGTGGATGCAAACCTCAGGCATTTGTGATCCGCAGTGAGGTAGCACTGGAGGGGTGCGATTGTTGGCATTTAGATGTGAATTGGACGCAAAAAGAGAGGCAAAGAGATTCGCTTTCTCAACCGCGTTATGTGCCAGTGAACCATCAGGCTTCAGCAGAGGAGGTAATGACGGACGGCAGAAATTGGATTGTACCGATTTGGCAAGAGACCAGAACGCTTTGCTACCCGCCTTATGAGTGGCAATTTTGGATCCGATTCGTCTGATATGGTCGAAATGGGCCTTGCGTAATGTCTTTTTGCAGGACTTGGAGGCTTTATTGAATGCTATCTTTTTAAGATGGGTGTCTGGAGCTTTGCGGCTGCGAGCTGTAGCCCATGCTTGGTATGCGGCTTGCTTCAATGCATCAGCACGAGCACAAGCAGCGTTGTACCAAGGGTGAGTAGTACCATGAGGGGACACATCGGAAAAAGGAATGAAGTATTCCATTGCCCGACAAATCACCTCAGTAACGGCTTCCGCAGCATTTGAAGGATCCTCACTAGTGAAGCATGTTTGCCGCCAAGGATATGAGGCAAGAAAATGACGCATCTCATCCCAATCTGCTGACCTGTATTTCCATACTCTCCTAGATACAGTTGGGTTGGAATAAGGAGGGACGTAGCTAGATACAGATTTCACCAGACAGTGGTCGGAGGTCCCAAGGGGAGCTGTCACCGAAATCGAGAATTGGTCTGGATCAGTTGTCAACAGAAGGTCCAAGCAATTAGACTTATGGCCGGCAACGTCAGGTATGTGCGTTGGTTGGTCGACGAGCTGAGTTAGATCAAGCGAGAGTGAAAATTTAAGCGCTTCTCTACCGGCGTGGTCTGTTTTCTCGTACGGAATCAGCCAATCTTTGTGGTGAGCGTTGAAGTCACCCAAAAACACCAGTTGCGCTGTGGGGTACCTTTGCTGGGCAGTATCTGCCATGTCCGTAAGGTAATCAAAGAGCCTGGTGGTCTCCAAGTCGCCAGTGTGCGATCGGTAAACACAGGCATAGAGGGTTTGCTCTGAGGTGGTGCTTACAATTACCCATAAAACAGAGAAACTGGGGTCTTCGAGGTTTTGGAGACGCTGATAGCAGATGTCATCGCGAGCATATAAGCAGGCGCCAGCATGTTGTTTAAAATTATGCTCCAGAGTGTAGCCAGGGTACTGGAGATAGGCTGTGTCAGCTGGACGTTTAATCTGCGTCTCAGTCAGGAAAAGAAGATGAGGTTTTTCAGTCTCGAGATGGTGGTGGACTGGGTTGAGATTGGAGTGCAGTCCTCGAATATTCGAAAAATGCACTTTAAGCGAGAGGAAGTGCTTCCGCTGTACTAACTTCTTTTTCTTATTTTTCCTCGGCATGTTAATTAGAGTGGAAGGCAAGGGAGCGGCAGTTGATGGAGGCACAGCGCAACATAACCTCAGTGCAAAAAAGACATCATTGCTGGTAGGGGACTCGCATGGAGACTGCGGGGACGCCCGAACCCCCCTGAGAATGGCCGCCGGGTCCTCTCGTCCGGTCGCCAACCGGCACGGCGGAGCATTTCAGGATTTTTCACAGGCGGTGGGGCAGCCTTTCATCGGTGGCTAACCGGCTACTTGGGCCCCCTACAACCTGCGGTCGGCCAGCGGAGAACCGTGCTTCGGATCCCGCTACCCTCCATAACGAGGCCCCCGGCGCAGATGCTTAATTACACACAAAACCGGTATACAGTTGCACTGAACAACTGATCAGACCCGTTCCCAGTTAGGCTGCACCGAACAACACGACGGAACACGACATGGAGCCGCTTGGCGGCGTGGCTTTGATCGGTGGGTGGTGACTAGCCGCGGCCGGAGCCTACCACCAGTAGGTGTAACTCATTTGGCGCCACCCAGGGGTCACGTGCAGGCCATCGAGGGCTAAAACCTGCGGACGCGAGTTACTTAACCCCCTATATCCCAGCATCTCCCGCCCCGGAATATGTACAAAGTACAGATTTACAATACATTAGAGTCAGCAAAATAGTATTGCACAATGAATCATCGATATCGTAATTAATTATTTCATAAACATGTAATTTAGTTCTAAGCAGCCTTTCTTTGTGTGCACACATTTATTTACAATTTTATAAATATATCAAGTTTATATTTTACGAGTGTTGTTATTATCAAGATCAAATCAAGACAGATAAATCAAGTTAATGTATGAGTTTAGCAAGGGCTCATACATAGACAATGGCAATAAGCTAAACAAGTACGATGCAGTGACGTTATTATAGGTTTAGTTAGATGTATTTTTTATTCAGGACCCCGGAGGTAGTTTATATATAGAATTTATGGCAGAATGAAAGCATTTAATAAGCATCATGGCAAACAGTATGACTACATGCACTCGACGTCAGAAAAATAGCACCTCTTCAAAATAAGATTAGACTTGAGCACCTGCTATTGGTAGCTAACGTTTTATTGTGTAAATGTTGATATCTATTGAAAGTACATTTATTGAGCTTTCAATTAATAATTGTTTGATTTAATTAACATAACAGTTACCACAATTAAACGCTTAAATCGTTATTGCTTGCGCTGCCATAAAAGGGAAATAAAAGGGGTCAATCAGGAAATGCGAGTAAATTCGCTATCGAGATGATGGAGAAAACACACTTCAACAGTTCAATTAAAAAAAGGAATAGGTACCCAAGATGGATACTATTGCCCATGAAGTTGCTTAAATATTTCCATTCTTAACGAATATCGTCGTACAGAATGCGGTATTGATCGGTATAAAATAAGATAATTTATTACAGTAAACTCAAAAAAAAATAGGGAAAATAAACTTATCGAAAGGGAGACTTATTTAACATTTATCAAAAAACTTGTGCAAGGGAAAATGTCATACTTTTTTCTCTTTCAATCAGGGACCGGAAAACCCCTTGATAAGGAAACCCTATTAAAAAGCATACCAAATCATAGGGTTTCCCTTTCGATATGGTTAGTCGACGATATGCTTACCGTTATTGTGATTAGGTCTTTCCATGCCCTGACGAATAGAGTGCTCATTACTCAACGTCAAGTTAACTGAAGAGCACTTCACCAGAGTACCAGACATCGCCATAGGGACCGGGATTGTGCGATATTTGCATGGTAATCACGTAGGCCCTGTCCTAATTGGCATCGGTCGTGCGATCATGCGTTGCGACTTCATCGTGCGATGAAACTGAACAATAGACAATTTGGTCGCATCGCATGATCGCGCGACCGTCAATTAGGACGTTCAATAGATATCACTAGGTTTGATCGCATGGTCGCACGACCAGTTTCATCGGACGGACGCACCATCGCACGATGGCCAATTAAGACAGGGCCGAACACAGCCTCGCGCTCGGCACACGGGCGACACGCCACAACCATAATAGTGGTCGTTCTACGAGCTCAAAATGAATGGAAAACCGCAAATCGATGTACAGCATAGCCGTTTGGTACACGTATACTTGAGGTCAAAACAAAATTTTGGACCTGCAGTTCTTAAAATTTTTTTCCTTAGGGCCTTCGTACCTCTATGAACATGATAGTTAGAAATTCTAAAATGGGTGTAAAAAATAGTAAATATTCTAAGCTATTTTATACCGTTTTGAAATCCCTGAATTAAAAATAGTTTAAGCTTGGTCGTGCTACAAAGTGATTCTTTTCAGCACGACCTTCGTATCTCTGTGATCCTTATAGTAGGAAATTCCTGAATAGGTGTAAATAATAGTAAATATTCTAAACTATTTTATGCCGTTTTGAAATGCAGGAATAACACGGAAGTCTACGTGGTCGTGTTAGGAAGCATTCTTTCCAGCACGACCAGTCTATCTCTTAGATTTAGTAGGTAAAAAAATCAAAACAGGGGTAATAAATAGTAGAAAATCCAAGCTATTTTTTACCACCTAAAGATATGAGAAAATCTTCAATGGTTATGGCAGGAAGAACAACACCGAAAAACATAGAAAAAGTGCCGAAGTGATGTTATTTCCAATACTCTTCATGCGTAAAGAAAAAGACAGACAAATGTTTCGACATAGCTGAGCCTTAACTAGAAATTTAATTAGTTTTTTGGTCTAATCAGTTCCATTTCTCTAGAGAAGAGTGTCTCCTCAACAATATTTAGGTCTTACTCTTATCCACTCTATAATAACACCTAGAACGATAATTCCCTACAAAGCACACTGTCAAAAGTGAGGCAACTAAAACAGCCATAATGGCGCCCCATTTTCAGATTTTTATCGTCCATTATTACCTAAAGTCTGTCCCTCCTTACTTATGGTAAACAATCTTCACCCAACTCTTTATTGAAATAATTATTTACAAAATAAAACAAATGGTTTTCCACACATAGATTACGAATTAAATTGTTAATAAATTAACAATAATTTCATAAACTTACTAACATATTTTTAAATACAGATTTAAGTTTAAAAGACGTATGACAAGTGTCAAAAACTGTTTATAGTCCAATAAAACTAGCTTTATCGGGACATAATAAGATAACTGAAATTTAAATTCTTTTTCTATGTCATAAAAAAAAAATTCTTTTTCTATGTCATAAATTAGTGTTAGTTATAGTTAAAATAAAAGGAATTAAACATTTAGAAACTTCGCATAAAATTAAAAAAAAAATAACTACTGAGAAATACATTATTATTAAAACGTAAAAAATAAATGTTTAAGATTTGTCTAAAATGTCTAAAAAGACGCATCATAGCTTAATAAGATACAAGCATCATAGTTACCATTTTGGCTTATCTAGATATTGAGATCAGATGAATACTGTGAAAAAAACGAACATGCGAATTTGGATTCAGTTTAATTTTGCTATTAGGTGATAGCATTTTAATGCACCATAAAATTATACTAACAAGGTATTTGGTTAACTATTTTGCTTTTAGGAAAAAGCTAGGTAATGTACGAAATCTCAAGATTTTTATATGAAACGGTTACCACCCCGGATTTCTTACATCACATATCTAATTAATATTTGGCACTTAATATCAATATCCTATAAACTAATAAAAACAATGAGTTTATTAATTATGTCCAGATAAAGCTAGTTTTATTGGACTATTACTAAATAAGACAAGTAAGGATGAACAGACTTTAAGTCTTTAAGGCTGAGTTGCACCATCTTACTTTAACGATAACAAGCTTGTCATAGTACCGGTTAAGAATAAGTTAGCCAAAAAAGAGGTTGCCAGCCAGTATGATGTCCTTTGACAAATTTGACGTTACAAATAGGTAGCATTATCATTTGACAATCACTTTAACTTTGACAGCGTTTTGGTGCAACTCACACTAAGGCTGAGTTGCACCATCTAACTTTAACAATAACAAGCTTGTTATAGTACCGGTTAAGCATAAGTTAGCCAAAAAAAGAGATTGCCAGCCAGCATGATGTCCTTTGACAAGTTTGACGTGACAAATTGGTAGCATTATCATTTGATGATAACTTTAACTTTGACAGCGTTTTGGTGCAACTCACACTAAGTATATTACCGCCTCTGTGGTCTAGTGGTTCGCCCACCCGTGTAAGACGCAGAGGTCCCAGGTTCGATTCCCAGGGGGGGTACAATTTGTACTCGGTTTGGTTGGTAGTAGGGCTTATTTCAAGTCCGCCTGGCTAGCTACCACCATCTTACCTAAGTCTGACGACATAACAACCATTTAAAAATTGTTGTGTTCCGGCAGGTAGAGGTAAGATAGCCAGTATTCCGGGTGTAGTGCGCTTCCACCTTCGGCCTTATCGTCATTTAACATTAGGTGAGATGAAGGCCAGGCACTATCTCGTTGTGTATAAAAAATAATACCTAATAAGTACAAAACAGTTTCAATTTCCCTACCTTTAGGGGATTATTTACTATATTTGGATTTTAGTTACGATTAGGTAACATATGAAGGATATAAATCTGAGAACTGAGCCATTTGGCCTCAGTACTAGTTGCCTCATTTTGCATACGAGGACACGGCTTCTAGGTGTTATTATTATTCTAAGCTTGATCCAGATTTATCATTTGAATGAACTTTGAAGAAGAGCAATGGTACTCAACAAAATGGTACCAATATTCACCAGAATCATCCTTTTAGGTATTATACAACATTATTTTTTGTATATACGAAAGCCGAAACATGAATCACATATTTTCATTTTCAGAATCAGTATAAAAAAATGTTAACGATACCATAGAAACTCACGAATTTACAAGCTTTTTGTGTTGTCCCATTAGTAGGGTGTGCGTTAATTATGGTTTTGTAAATATTATTTAGTCAAAATATAACATAATATAAAAAATATTGCAATTGATTCTACTACTGATTCTGAACAAACAGTTTTCAGGTTTCATATATACAAAAAATAACCTTGTATAAAAACTTAGAATTTTAACACACTTTATTAATAAGGTAATCAACAGTAGATTCTTAAATTACTATAAGATAATTCACGATTGGCTGCTGATAAAAAATGAAATGCAAAAACATTTTTGAAATTATTGTAGTACAGTAGTAATATCAATTGTGACAATTTAAATTTATTTAATTTTTTTCATTTTATGTTTTCTTTCTTTGTCAAACCTCATAAAATTACTTTGGACGTGCCTGATATTTCATAATTATTTATTTACAATATTTCAGTATAAATTTAATCGGAATGTCTCTATATTCCAGTAACTGCATTATTTTATATTTGATATTGGGTTTTATTGCATAAGACTAATCTAAATAACAACTAAGTACCCACTAAGTTACTCTTGGTTTTAAATGGAAACAATTCTAGACAACTCTAACCTAATTTATGTAGCCTTAAAATATGTCCTTACTGGAGCTGAATTTAATTTGAAGACAAAATTGTCTAAGGATATTGTGGAAAAATAGTACTGTAGCATAAAGAGTTCATTGATGTACTCAGATAACACTTTGAGCCAAGAAATTGTCTCCCACGAATACTGCATGCATGATAGGGGACCGAAGCACATTATTAGTAAAAATGTATACACTAACCTGTTAATCTTGCTAAAGTCATATAAAACGGTAACGCCCCTATGGACGAGAGCTGACGAACGGGAATAGTAGATCCTGGCTTCGAGGAAGCTTGCACCAGGGGAACACGTCCTCGCGACACGCCGGGAGAACCAACCTGCCACAAATGACACACCACCTATTAGCCAAAACGTGTCCCACACTAATCCATATCAACTACTTTCGCGCATCTAAGCTTGCTACTATTCTAACCAACTTCTGCAAACGCAATGTATGTACGCACCAGCCAGCTGGCAAAAACGTGGTATCCAAGAAAGAATACTACTACATCTAGGTAAATATAGAATAGATATTCGATATTACGTCGGTACCTTCCACTGTCTATGACGATGCGAAACGCAAAGTGAAACTTCGAAACTTCACACCACTAGTACAACAGCACTTTTTACAATCAACTTAGAACAAACAAATTAAAAATGATTTTCAATTCAATACGTTCCCGTCGCGTGGAATGACGACAGACAGAAAAATAAATGAAAATTGTACACTTTCTTATGTTTCTAGAACTATGTTCACACCGGAAGCGAGCATTTTTTTAAACATGAAACAATGAAAACATAGTATTTAAAATTGTATTTATGCGGGCTGAAAAAATATTTCATTTCTATGAATTTGTAAGCAAATCAGAAACAAAAATTTTTAATGGCGAATAATTTGACGAATCAGTGCAAAAATCTACAACAAAAATCAAATATTGACAAGCGGAAACTAAGTGATTATCTTCTCTCTGACACCGTTTCAGTGTTGTTCCTGGCAAATTTAGGATTGCCGAATTCACACTCAAAAATTGCCGTAAAACGCCAAAAATTCTAAATAATTGCCGTATTTTCGAAAAATACACCAATTTTGGCCAGGGCTTTATAACGTTATCAAATAACAGTAAAAATAACGTTACGTAACGTTATTTTCAATTATGATACCTTGATAACGTTATTTTTTTAACGTTACCTAGTAACATAACCATATTATAACGTTATAATATGGTTATGTTACTAGATAACGTTACAAAAAATAACGTTATTTTTACCGGTAATTAGTATCATTATTTTCTGTTACGCGACGTTGCCAGCTCGCCCGCCGCCGGCCGGCGTCGGGCGCCGCCGCTGCACCGCCGGCCGTGCTAAACATGACATGACTCCGACCGAATGAATTCTTTCTTTCGGTATAGGTGGCTGAAAAAAATATCTATGTGATATATTTTTTAACACGTTTTTATTAGGTTGCTTTCTCGTTTGTTTGTTTGTTTGTTTCTCCGCAAAGTTTGCAAACGATTTTAAACTAGCTTCCCGATGAGCTGGAGACTTAAAACTTAGAACATAGGTCAGAACTGGAAGGCAATGCAATATTATGGTGTCATTGAGCTGATTTGATAATGGAACTGGAAGAAGGCCACAGGAACTTAATAATGAAACCAAACAACCCCATTGTGATAAGGCTTGTTAGAATCGTCTTGACGAGTACTCTAAGGGAGATAAGATCCAGGGTCTGATGATGAAGCTGGAAGGCCATGCCAAAGGAACTCAATATTAAAACCGTGCAATCCCATTGAGTTTGGGCTCATTTGAATCGTCTTGACGAGAACTTTGTTGGGAAAAAGTGTCCGAGGATCTGATGATGGAGCCGGAAGAAGACCATAGGAACTCTATAACAAAACCATGCAACCCCATCGAGTTTGGGCTCGTTTGAATCGTCTTGGCGAGTACCTTGTTGAGAAATAGTGTCCGAGGATCTGATGACGGAGCCGGAAGAAAGCCATAGGAACTCTTTAACAAAACCACGCTACCCCATCGAGTTTGGGCTCGTTTGAATCGTCTTGACGAGTACATACAAAAAAAAAGATGACACCATACTCCTCTCCTAAGGGAAGAATTTTTAAGAACTGCGGGTCCAACATTATTTTTTTCACCATAAATATATTAGTGCGGCGGTAATCTTAAAAAAGACGCTTAGAAAACACTTTTCGTCACTTATTAATTTTTTCGTTATTTTTTAATTTTTTTATTAATTTTTAAAGGAATCTGAGAATTTGGAAAAAGCAGAAAATTATGCTGTTATTAAAACTGATGTACTTTTCTTATTTTTAAATATCTTTGGTCAATTACCTTTAGACATTCGAAAAGAGTATGTGCAGAGTTATTTGTTATGTATTTTGTAAAAATCAATTCAGTCGTTTTCAATCTAGACCTGTTTAATGGCAACTCTGAATTGCGAAATTTTTCGACGTTTGCTAATAATTTGTTAGACCAAGTAGTGAAAATGTTATAGTCTGTTATATATTCGCAATCTACTCACAAAGCCCTTTCATTTGGTATACCACATGATATGTTTTTATTATTTCTTGGTACTTAAAACTTTATGACGTCACAGTTTCTACCCCCACCATTTTCGCGCTTGTCATCTTATATATTTGTGATCAGGGCATCGTACTGAATGCATCGATACCACATTTTCGTATTTCCGTGATGACTTGTGCGAAAACTAACCTCAAACCTTGTTTTACCGCCCTACTATCTACTATCCCCCTTACTAATAAAGATTGTATAGCAGCTGCATAGTTACACAGTGTTTTGTCACTTTCTTTTTAATGTCAAATTCAAATAGTTTGACAGAGAGTAACCATTGTGTAACTAAACATCTGCTATTCAATCTTTATTAGTAAGGGGGTATATGTGTAGTATACCAAACGGCTATACACATCGATTTGCAGTATTCGTCGTGGACGATGTACGATACGCTGAGCGGTAGGTATATAACGCGTGGCCTTGAGCGAGTGACGGAGACGCCTGCTTTAGGTACTATTTGGTGGAATTATAACTACCTATACCTAGTCTGGCCATAAGTTCTGTTACTTAGGTAAAATTTCAAATTTAGAATGCAAGCCGAAAAAAATATTGTGGGTGTTCGAAATTTGAACATTTAAAGAAAATAAAAACATATAGTTTCTGGAATTTTTTTCATTTTCTAAAATGAAGGGGACGCTCAAAGAAGACAAAGTCGTAGTAATTTCATTGCATCGTTGCGGTCTGGCGCCAACTGAGATTTTCACACTGCTGAAAAGTTTGAAAATTCCACTGAGATTTATTTATCGTACTATCAAACGATTCAGAGAAGATTCAAGATTAGAAGATAATCAGAGGAGCGGTCAACCTCATTCTGTTTGGACTCCAGCGGCCATCAAAGCAGTGAAAGCGCAAATCTAACGAAATCCTGTCCGTAAGCAAAAAAATTTGGTTCTGCAGATGGGACTAAGCAAAATCACTGTTAAAAGGGTGTTGAATGAAGACCTAGGACAGCATGCTTACAGAAAAAAACAGCACATCTTCTTAACGCATGGCTGAATATTCGAAAAATGCCGGGTTTTGTTAATGTGGTACGCGGGATAAAAATTCGTGAAATTTATTTTTTGGGCGAAATTTTTTTTAATGTTTGGAGAGTTTCAACAAACTAAATGATAAAGTGTATACACACTCTAGCGAAGAAGCAAGCACACATGTGCCACGTGTTCAGCGTGGTCATCACCCTTCAGAATTCATGGTTTGGTTTGGGGTCTCCAATTTGGGTCCAACGGAGCTGTTTTTTTGTGAAAAAGGAGTGAAAACCAGTGCCCTCATATACCAAAACACAATCCTAACAAACATTGTGGAACCTCTTTCACAAACAAGGTTCGAAAACGGACACTGGGTTTTCCAGCAAGATTCTGCGCTCACTCATAAGGCAAAAAGTACCCAAAACTTGCTCAGGACTCGTGAAATCGACTTTATCAGGCATGAGGATTGGCCCTCCTCCAGTCCAGACTTGAATCTCATGGATTTTAAAATATGGCAGTACTTAGAGGAGAAGGTCTGCGCTAAACCCCATCGCAACTTGGCGTCACTTGAAACATCCCTGATTAAAGCAGTCGCCGCTATTGACATGAACGTCGTGCGTGTTTCGATTGATGACTGGCCTCGCAGATTGAAGGCTTGTATCCAAGCAAGAGGAGGACATTTCGAATAATTTTAATGTGGTTTAAATCTGTATTTTATACCCTTTCATATGATACATATATGGTTGTAGTGCGTAACTCACTGTGTCACTTATTTAACTTTCCATATGTAACAAAATTTATGGCCAGACTAGGTAGATTTAAATTGGGTACCTACGCCTTAATTTTAGAAAATTGTCGACTAGGAATAATTGTCAAAAACTAAAATTAGGTAGTAATTTTAATATTTTTACGGTTTATAATATAACGCTTATTTATTACCAGAATCAAAATATTTATTTGACAATATTGTATAACAAATCAAGGTATTGATTGATGCTATTGGTCATATTCTATGAGTTTTTTTTCCAAAATATCCTTAAAATGTTCAAAGATTGATTTGCACTATTTTTCTCACCATATCACAGCTGCTCGCCACCATATTGACATTTTGACAGCAGCACCGCCTAGAGCGCACTGGTGATAGAAAATTAAACTAAATTACGATGACACGGCTAGGCAAGTGATTAAACGTTATCGAACCAAGTAATTTGCCTAGGCGTTAAAATAAATGCCGGGATGTTATTTAGGCCAATGATTGAATGGCGCCTATCAATGAAAAGGCTAGGCCGCTAATTAAACGGCTTATTAAGCTAGTTGGCTGCGACATAATATACATTGAGATGGATAACAATGTTTCTAATCTAAAGTATCAACAATATTCTGCCTTAAGTGTAGGCATGCAAATGTTAGTAAGTGTCAGCTATCTGTAGACTATTGTTACTTCTAAGTATTACTATTTAAAGACGTCAATTATTATTACAAAGCTGTCAACAGGAATTTTATAAGTAATCAAAATTACATAAATAAAGTTATTTTTCTGTTTAGGTACTTTTAGGTTTTTCCCGAGGTTTCGTCACCTTTTCAGGGGCCGTATTCAGAGTACCTATAAAAGTACTTAGTTGTAAGAAAAAACCTAAAAAAACAAATTAAAAAGTAAAAAATAAATTCTTCTGTAAATATTTGTAACCCTAATAACCTATACCTACAGAAAGTTTAAACCAGAAAATTTTAAACCAAAAAACGTGGGGCGTGCTATAGACAATATAAGGACAATATGGATGATAAATTTTACAAAACGCGCCCCACGTTTTTAGGTTTAAAATATATGTAGGTATAGGTTATTAGGGTTATAAATATTTACAGAAGAATTTATTCTTTACTTTTTAGTTCATTTTTACTAGTCCGTTTTAATATTTTTTAGTCCGATATATTTTGTAAATAATTTAGTCCGTTTTAAAAACGTGTTTTAAAAAAATATTTTTTTCAGTAAATTATTATTTTCTGCTCTTTAGTTAACGAGCTAAGACTAAAAATATACCATCTCCTATCGGAGCACTCGTCAAGACGATTCAAACGAGCCCAAACTTGATGGGGTTGCATGGTTTTATTACAGAGTCCCAGTCCCCTTCTTCCGGCTCAATCATCAGACCCTGGAAACTATTTCCAAATAAAGAACTCGTCAACACGATTCAAACGAGCCCAAACTCGATGGGGTAGCGTGGTTTTATTATAGAGTTCCTATGGCCTTCTTCCGGCTCCATCATCAGATCCTCGGACACTATTTCCCAACAAAGTTCTCGTCAAAACAATTCAAACGAGCCCAAACTCGATGGGGTAGCGTGGTTTTATTAAAGAGTTCCTATGGCCTTCTTCCGGCTCCATCATCAGTTCCTCGGACACTATTTCCCAACAAAGTACTCTTCAAGACGATTCAATTGAGCCCAAACTCGATGGGATTGCACGGTTTCAATATTGAGTTCCTTTGGCATGGCCTTCCAGCTTCATCATCAGACCCTGGACCTTATCTCCCCTTAGAGTACTCGTCAAGACGATTCTAACAAGCCTAATCACAATGGGGTTGTATGGTTTCATCATTAAGTTCCTGTGGCCTTCTTCCAGTTCCTGATCTGATGAATCAGCTCAATGACACCAATATATTGCATTGCGTTCCAGTTCTGATCTATGTTCAAAAATTTCAAGTCTAGCTCATCGGGAAGCTAGTTTAAAATCGTTCGCATAACGAATATTTCCTACAAAGAATAATGAAACTTATTTACCTTCCATTTTCGTCTTGTTCAATTTAAATAGGTACCTACGAGTAGTTGCAAACTGCGCAGAGACGGGTCGTGACCGTGCCGTGACGTGTCACGGCGCGGCGCGGCGGGGCGTCAATGTCAAATACACAATTACTTTTAAATATTTTTAATACAGTGTCATAACGTTACCCAGGAACGAAAAAATAACGTTATTATTCTGTTTACCGTTATCATTTTTACCGTTACTAATTTCCAGTTATAACGTTATTTATTTTAACGTTATTTTTTTCTTACCGTTATCGATGCAAGTACATCGATAACGTTACTCATTTTTAACGGTATTTGAAGCCCTGATTTTGGCAATGAAAATTGCCGTATTTGTATGGACAGCGCTAAAAATGGGTGCCGTATCTCGAGTCAAATTCGATCGGGATTACCGTAGAATACGGCAATTGCCGTATCAAGAACAACACTGCACCGTTTCGAAGTTTAGTCTATGCTAGAGTCTTCTTCTACTTATTTTTGTTTTGGCAATCTACTTTCCTCTTGGAAGTAATTTTTGCCAGTGTCAAGTGTTGAATAGTTCAGTGGCAGATTGTTTCAGTTTACATTAAAATGCGGGTGCATCGCATTCCAATGCTGCTTGGAGCATTTGGCACCAAGTATAATCAAGACAGTTTACTCGGTAAGTTCAGCCGAGGTAGCCACCACTACAATAAAAGTCTCGGCTTCACACAACCAAGATCGCGCCTATTTCCATTATCCCACATATTGTTCAGTTCCGTAGACACTTGTACCACAAAACTGCACCAATTTTAAGACACAATAACCACTATGAATCAATTTACCAATAATTAAAATAGTCACTGAACCGAAGTCGACGAAATGGCGCCAAAAACTCCATGCTAGAGTCTATGGCTTCGAACTCACTGCGACCTCTGACGAAGGAATAAGATGGACCTGTCATACCTACGAAGAAAGCCCGCATATCTACTTACTTACTACGTAGAGTTCGTTTCATCGGCTATTACCTATGGCGTTATGTTGGTACCCCGTAAAGGTGATGTCCAAAAATGTATGAGGTCTGGGCTACGTCTTTGTACAGTATACAAAAAAATAGATAAAGACACGATAAACAGTTTCTAACTATTCAATTTCTTTAAAACGTTATACAAAATGCAAAAACGCATAAAAAAGCATCATGGCGGAAGATTTTACAACAACTCTCAGCACAGAGTAGGTAGAACTCGATGACAGTGACAGTGGGCGCATTCTGCTAGACAAATCTTTGAGTCATCGATCTCCATAGAGGGTACATTGATTTTTAACCATGGAAAGTAAAATATTGAACAATACCTGCATCTAGACCGCCTATCTCAAAGCGATAGCAATGCTCTATCCGTCCTTGTCATATCATAACACGATGACAAGGACGGGCAGTGCACTGACGTTATAAACCGAAGCAATAATCAAAGCAATCGAGCCGCAGGCCTCCTTCACTTGCTCGTTGGTCGCGCGATAAGGGTGCTACACCTACACGGTGCATGTAGCTTGCGCAAGTTGAGGTGCGGGTTACTTGCGCGGGTTACGTGGGTTACAATGCTATGGAGCTGGACCTGCTTTACGTGTTTCCACGGAGCATGTAACCTGCGCAAGTGCTAAACAAATGCCGAGACCATGGTCCATAGCGCGTGTTTTGCTCTAAACAATCAACAAAAACATCTCAACATTCAACAAAAAAAAAAGTTTGAGGATTTTGTTTGGTGAAACAATGTTTTGTTGATTGTGTAGGGCAAAACACGCGCTATGGACCCGGCTAAACGCGGGCTACTTGCTCCGTGTAAA
Organism: Agriphila geniculea; assembly: GCA_943789525.1. Classification (NCBI taxonomy): domain Eukaryota; kingdom Metazoa; phylum Arthropoda; class Insecta; order Lepidoptera; family Crambidae; genus Agriphila; species Agriphila geniculea. Next base: position 2,264,126 of record OX038884.1, on the reverse strand, counting down.
AACACCCCAGGCATCTACCGCTATACTTTCCATGGTTAAAAATGGCAATCGATGTCTCAAAGATTTGTCTGACAGAATGCGCCCACTGACAGCTTTTTAACAGAGAGTTGCCATATTTGACGCTTTATTTCTAGTAAAAAATATTGATATGTTTTTATTAATAACCATTTAACCATCCATTCTATAAAATTATTTGTATTTTTCTCAGAATCAGTATATTTTTCTCCATCTTTGAGGTTGGTGTACATAGACGTGGCCCAAATTAGGACATGTCCTTTATTATTATTGCGATGGATTCCTTCCTTCCTTATCCTCACTAATATTATAAATGCGAAAGTCCGTTTGTTTGTTTGTTTGTTTGTTACACCTTCACGTCTTAACTACTTAACCGATCATTATAAAATTTTGCATACACGTTGTCAGGGGTACAGAAAAGGACATAGGGTACCTTTCATCCCGAAAAAAAGTATTGTTCCCGAGGGACAGCAAAAACCTATCCACGCAGACGAAGTCGCGGGCGGCCGCTAGTAAGGTTCATAATTGAATAAATTTCCGGGGTACCAACATAATGCCATACGTAGTATCAAAGTCAAAGTCAAGTCAAAAATAGCTTTATTCAAATAAACTTAATTATTAAGTACTTTTGAATCGTCATAATATTTTCCTACCACCATTCGTCCATCTTCTTATTCGTCTGTGATAACGCCATAGGTGATAACCGATGAAACGCACTCTACATACACCTTATGTAGAAGCATAGTGTCGAAATTGTAACATGTAAACGCAACACAATATGGCGGACACGGCACGCGCCTGACGTCCGAAAGCTTTGTTATTGCAGTTTATGCCATTTCCATAGGTTTCCTTTTTCAGAGATTGCGATACAAATCCTTCATACGCTGCCTCACGCTAGAAACATACTATTGTGATGTGTTGTGTCGTGTCGCGATCTGTCGCGTATCGGTTTCATACATATAGTATGACTAAAAACACACTATTGTGTTGTGTTGTGTCGACACACTAGTAATGTGTTTCTAACCATACTAATTGTATGAAACCGATACGCGACAGATCGCGACACGACACAACACAACACAATAGTATGTTTCTAGCGTAAAGCCCTGTTTACATGGGTCAAACGATCAAATAGAGTTTTTGGCGGGATTTTGTCGAGTTCAGTTCGGTGACTATTTTAATTATTCGCAAATTGATTCATAGTGGATATTGTGTCTTAAAATTGGTGCAGTTTTGTGGTACAAGTGTCTACGCAACTGAACAATATGTGGGATAATGGAAATAGGCACGATCTTGGTTGTGTGAAGCTGAGACTTTTATTGTAGTGGTCGCTCTACCTCGGCAAAACTTACCGAGTAAACTGTCTTGATATACTTGCTGCCAAATGCTCCAAGCAGCATTGGAATGTGATGCACCCGCATTTTAATGTAAACTGAAATAATCTACTAAAAAATCTAGAAATACTGAACTATTCAAAACATGACATTGGCAAAAATTATTTCCAAGAGGAAAGTAGATTGCCATAACAAAAATAAGAAGAAGAAACGATCAAATAGGTATTATCTAAATGGCCAACTTAAGGTCGCTGTATACGTTACGTGGAAAATCCCGGACGGAACGGGAACGGGGGCCCTACCGCCTAACTCATAGCTTTAGCCAGAGCGATAGCTAGACTATATCCATCCTTGTCTTATCATAACACGATGACAAGGACGGACAGTGCACTGACGTCATAAACCAAAGCCAGAGTCAAAGCGAGAGAGTTAGGCGGTCCGGGGGCGGGACGGGGATGGGATAGGGATGCGCCGAACCGATCCGATCTTTTGAATTATTGGATCGGCAGGCGGGACGGGGCGGGGACGGAACGTGGTCCTGATGGGGAGTTTAATGCATACGCAACGTGCTACTTGCAACAGTTAACGTGGAAGTACCGTGCTAGTGTTGTGTATTGTAGATGGATTTTTCATTAGAAGAATTGGCTTTAATTGCCATTGCCTTAGTTAGACGATGAAGAGGCTACGGCTACGACCGTTTGTTTCGTTGTTGTTTTAAACAAAAATAACTATCGAAATATGCAACATAGAGTAATAAATTTTGGAGTCGTTTTGTAGATAATATTCCTGTGTATTTGAATAATGCAAAAAAAATAATGTCCTAGTTTTTGAGAAATGTAATAAAAACTCAAAAAAACACACAAATTTCGTATAAAATTTTACTTTAGTATTTTTTTATGACGTATTTAAGTTGAAAGTTTACACAAATTTTCTTTTTTAAATTGATATCGTAGACTGATCGTACTATACTCTGCACATTTCTTTGCTTTAGCTTTTTTTTTGGCAAGGTGATAAACATAGATCGGAGCCAGTCAGTGAGACGATTCGTGATTATTCTCGAAAAAAAAAATAAAGACATGGCTCAGAAGTGGAATGAGTCTATAGTTCTTCACCTCGCTTGTGTTTCATGTCTTAAGCGTTTTGCCTTCGATGATGATATCAGCTTACCACCCGCTCTCAGAAGTTCCGTAGTAAGTCGTCGTCACTCCGTCGTCACCCACTGCCTTGTTGTTTTTCAGCTGTTTGAGAGCCATTACAATCTCGTAAAGGCTGACTGACCTCCGGGATACCTATAATTATACTTTACCGAAGAGGGTATAGTATAATTTATAGGTATATTATTATGTTGCCTATCTTTTTTCAATGAGGTCATTATTTCTTAATGCTAGTACGTTTCTATATTTCTATGATAAATGATTTTAATTATTAAATATTACAAGCATTACAAAATACAAATTAAACAGCGTGTAGAACATATTATACATCTATCAACAAATAGTATTTTATGGAACAGGTAAAAAAAACTGACAAATATGTATTTTTTATTAAGATAAATAATTTAATAGAAAAAAATACTAGCTAAAATCGACTCACCCGTAGCAGCTCAGACGGGATTTGAACCCGCACCCTTGGGATTCCGGTCCAATGCACTAACCAATTATGCTACCGAGTCGCTAGTGGGAGAGCGGCGAAATTTTTTACTGCTTTTTACGTTTTCGCTGTAAGCCAGCGTTATTTCATCAATGTGAAGAATACCTTCAACATTCGAATGCAACATCTTTACAGATGCCAGACATAACAATCGATTAAGATGAAATAGCTATATAATTATTGAATTTTTTTAGATTTTTAGGCATTCACAATGCTATTTTTTAGAGATGCGCCGAATGTTCGGCCGAATATTCGTATTCGGCAAATTCGGCATATCTTTTCATGTTCGTATTCGGCCGAATATTCGGTTGATTTGCCGAATAATTATCGAATGATTAAATTGTACCAATAATACCAATTATTTATTGACAAAATAAAAAAGATTAAGAGGATTCTCCAGCAAACGGTCTCCATACAAACGGCGATAACGTTCCCCACCCTCTCTAAACCTTAACCTACAGCAACAGATTATACAACGTGTAACAAAAAGGGGGTATCAACCCGAAAGGAGGTCAATGTACTCGTGAAACTGAACACTTTCCAACAGAAAAAAAATTCAAATAAATAAAAAAAAATTGAACTCTCCATACAAAATGTTGGCGGCAAATTCAACTTTTCTATGGATAGTCCAAAATTTTTTTTTTCGATTAGAATTTTTTTTTCTCTTGGAAGTTGTTCAGATTCATGAGTACATTGACCTCCTTTCGGGTTGATACCCCCTTTTTGTTGCACGTTCTATAATCCTACAGCAAAGAATTTTCGGTATGGTTTTAAAATGCCTAAAAATAGGGCTGTATGTTTTGATTTTTTAAATATTGTAAATTTGAAAATATTGGCACTTTTTTGTTTTGTATGAAATCACTAAAATGCAAATATTTCAAAATCTTTGATAGATATTAAAAAAATCAAAACGTACAGGCTACAGCCCTCTTTTTTTAGACATTTCAAAAACATGCCTATTATTTTTAAAAATAAAAACTGCTGTCTTTAGAACCCACCACTAGTATTAAAATGAATACTTAATCAAATTATGTTTTTTTAATAAATGTCAATGTATGCCTCATCTTCAAAGACTTTCGTCAACGTAATAATAAATTTCAAAGTATGCAGTTCCGAACTGCAATTATTTGTAACCGAAAGAGCGGTACATCGACTGAGCGAGCCGTGCTAGAGAAGGAGTTGCTTTGGCAAACGCCCGCCCGACACGTGTAAAACCTGTTTACTGCGCAGAATTGAACCGAATGGTTCGGCCGAATATTCGGTTCGGTACATTTTGGACCGAATATTCGGCCGAACATTCGTATTCGGTTAAACCTACATTCGGCGCATCACTACTATTTTTATATTAAGAGAAATAATTTAATAGAAAAATACAAGAAAAAAATCGATTCACCCGTTGCTACGGGGTCGACGGGATTCGAACCCACCCAGAAAAAATCTGAGCTGCTACGGGTATAATTTATGTTCATAAGTTGACAAATGTCAAATCAGTATATTTTTATTGACTTTCGATGAAGTGGCCCTCAAACCACACGCACGCTATTTGCTTGCCAAATGTGCTGTTTACACGGCGGCAAGTAAAGCAAGGAGCGGGAGACGAAGCGGAAGGTTGCGCGTTACTTACCTGTCAAAAATAGAACCCGATTCTATCCTGCGGCAAGTCGCTACTTACTTACTTACTTATGGATGTGTAAATCGGCCTTAAAATGGCAATCGTTGACCCAGCGGATATCAGCGATTAGTCTGTAGGAATATAGCTATTGATTTAACATGACATGACACTTGACATTGACAGATGTAAGATTGCACGGATTACGAATTTCCACCAATGTTGTAGTAAAATTTAGATATTGTAAAAGTTACAATACAAAAGAATAATTACAGAGTGAAATAGTGACCAAAACTAAAACTTAAATCCATAGTATCATATAGAAATGGTAAGAAAAACGTGAATTTATAATACCTAAATCTTTTGAGGTTATGTGAAATGTCCTTGTGATGATTAAAAAATTATTATCAATTTCAGCATACATGCCGACAATTATTTTACAGTCCAGCACGTTGGAAATGCGTCTTACCCGTAAACGTCAAACCTGCAGTTTTTTCCCTAAAATCAGAAAAGGTATGTATCATTTGCAGAAAATTCTTTTATCTTTATTTTTGAAGTGATTAAAGCACTTCAGTCAAAAAATGCTATACTTACACCATTATTATGCAATTAATCAATGCTATAACTTTTTGATTAGTTAATATTGATATCCATTCCCTCTTCATTTGTCCTTAGGCACCCATTACATGGTAGGTTTTGCTGTCAGTTTAACCACAGTTACGGCTGTGACTGACGATTAACCTACCGTGTAATGGGGTGACTGATGGTTGCATGACGTTGACTGACAGAAATTTGGATATTCGTCATGCAACCATCAGTCATGACTTTTGAATAATTGTGTAATGGGATTTCGTCAGTCAAGCGTCAGTCAGCGCGCAGGCAGCAATAGAGTCGGACACTTTTCTGGCATAATAATGCAATTAATAATATGTATAAGACTTGGTACACACCTACCTAAAGTCTGTTCATCCTTACTTGTCTTATTTAGTAAACAGTTTTTGACAGTTGTCATACATCTTTTAAACTTAAATCTTTATTTAAAAATATGTTAGTAAGTTTATGAAATTGTTGTTACTTTATTAACAATTTATTTTGTAATCTATGTGTGGAAAACCATTTGTAGTATTTTATAAATGATTATTTCAATAAAGAGTTGGGTGAAGATTGTTTACCATATAAGACAAGTAAGGATGAACAGACTGTAGTTGTAACAATTTTATTGATTTTTAAATAGGTACTTATTACAAATTGACTGTATGTATGTAGGCCAGCGTTTCTCGAATTCTTTTGGCTACAGAACCCTTTTTGTTTCACTGTTTTTGGGTGGAACCATAGCTCAAGTAAAAAGTAAACTAACTTAACTAATAGTCCAATCAACGGGGCTTATGCAACCCGAATAATTCTTCCGTCTATGAAATTTGGCATGTGATGAAGTTAGGTAATACAGATTACAGATGAACAATAATCCAATAAATTTTGTTACGAGAAGTTAGGTATTTTTACCTAAACATGAAAATCGCTTATATCTCTCTGTGAATATTTCCTCGGGCTAAAATACTTTCTGTATACGTACTTGTGTATTAGTTAGAATAAGTATGTAAAAGAATCCAATATTTTTTCGATTTCGGAGATACTCCAAATTTAAATTTTAATATTTTTCAATATATCTTTTCTTGATAAAAATATCTGCTGATTATTATTTTTAATATGTTTTTATATCCTTAAATATATAGCTTTGTTCAGTAAGTCAATTAATTTTCTTCTTTAATCATATTTTTTTTATTTTTTGGTCTTAAGAGGTAATGTGAAAAATAGTCGGTCCATTTTCATACATTTATGTATAAATATGATTAAAGAAGAAAATTTGTTGGCCTACTGAACAAATCTATATATTAAGGGTATAAAAAAATATTAAAAAATAATAATCAGCAGATATTTTAATCAAGAAAAGATATATTGAAAAATAATAAAATTTAAATTTGGAGTATCTCCGAAATCGAAAAAATATTGGATTCTTTTACATACTTATTCTAACTAATACACAAATACGTATACAGAAAGTATTTTAGCCCGAGGAAATATTCACAGAGAGATATAAGCGATTTTCATGTTTAGGTAAAAATACCTAACTTCTCGTAACAAATTTTATTGGCTTATTGTTCATCTGTAATCTGTGTTACCTAACTTCATCACATGCCAAATTTTATAGACGGGAGAATTTTTCGGAAGTCTCCATACAACAAATATGCTCATTGATTGGACTATAACTGTAACATTGTACTGAGGCCTTTTGACTTGGTGTTCACGTCTTGTAAACTAGTTTGACTTTAAAAGGAGGACTTTTAAGATATACAATATTTATTAAGTTAGAACATAGTTAGAACAATAAGATAAGTATATATATATACCTATCCTGTTCCGCGGAACTCCATTCGGGAACCGCTGAATTGTAAGCTATTGTTGGTGGAAACATATAAGTAAGTAAAAGTAGTCTGTGACATTTACTCTGGCAAGCTGTCTCTGTGCTGTGCACATTAATTTCATAAAATTACAGGGTATCTTATAATTAGTGGTCCAGAGCAAAGGAGCCATTTCCAACAACAATCTTTATTTTTAGTTACCTATAGATTTTCGCATTATGGTAACTTGTTTTTTAGGTATGGAGTCTGTCAATAAGACCAAAAGGTTATAAAAAAACGCATCTTTCATGCAAAAATAATTCGCATAGTGTTTATCTTCTTTTGAATCCCATTTAACAGTCAACAAGTTTATATGGGTTTAGAAAGCATTTTTTAATAGCCAATCTTTTGCCCAATGCTTTCTTTTTACCCGTTTCTTATTCAAAATCGCAATCAAAATTTGAATAGAGGCCTTTCTATAATGAATATCCATAATTTATACATGAACATGAACACGTGTACTCTTTATGAATTTTTGCATATGACTGACGATCAGTCAGAATGACCGTGTAATGTCGATATAATTCCTTCAGTCACCAACAGTCAAACGTAATTCATGACTGATAGAATTTGACTGACGCTTGCATGACCATGTAATGGCTGTCTTATAACAATTTTGTGTGGTTTTGAGGACAGCACTTAGCATTTTTCTTGGTTATTATTCTCTCAATCATTAGGTTAACCTGTCAAGCCAGACAAAAAGAGACAATAAATTTTCCATTGTTGTCCAGCCTCATGGGACCGCCTACTGAATTAAGTGTTTTTTTGTAGTTAACAGTGCCAGAATGCCGCCACTACTCAGCTCGGAAAGGTTTCTTCTCATCCATCATCGAAAACATAAAAGAAGACATGGCAAAGAACAAAGAAATGACAGAAAATATCAAGAAGTTCAGAGAAGAAGCTCAGAAATTAGAGAACTCTGAGGCATTGCAGGTACCTTCTTTATTACTTCCCTAAAACTCCTAAACCCAACAAGCTTTAATTCTTTGTATTATTTATTTCTTGTACTAGTTTAAATATAGATTTGTTTGTGTGGGCATTTGAAAACTCCCTAGGGAGCCTTTGATAAGAATAAAAGTATTTTATGTTTTAATTAGGGATTGCAATTGCTGGATCCAGCATCCAGCAATCCAGCTGGATCCAGCGCTTTTTTATACATGCTGCATCCAGCATACCGCGCTGGATCCAGCGGTGCGGATCCGCAAACGTATCAAATTCGATTTGTGAAATAGGTTAGGCCTGGGGTCTCCAAACTATGGCCCGCGGGCCAGATCCGGCCCGCAAGCGCCAACAATCCGGCCCGCGACAGCAGGCCGGATCGTACCAACGATACTGTAATTTACAGTATTTTGATACGGAGCTACCTAGATCCTGGCCCTTGGGACTTCATGAAGAAGTAAGTCTGGCCCTTTTGCTAAAAAGTTTGGAGACCCATGGGTTAGGCGATAAGACTAAAGATATTTTTTTTTAAGGTCTTACTTCCAGCTAACTCAAAAAACTAAATAAAAGATCTTTCTGTTGTTAACAGTGTGGTAATTAACACAAATGTAAGTACATTTGTGTATTTAGGATAAGGATACAGGCTGATTTGTAGTTGTAGCATTAGCTCTAGCCAGATGCCATTTTGATTGTGACTTAAGTCAATTATTTTGATCTCCAATAAACAAAAAACTAATCAAAATTGAATAGTTACCACCAAATGAGTAAAGGTTTTTGTTTGAGTAGTTTGTAGTAAAAAGCATAAATGATTAAATAAACAAAAAAATCACTAAAAATTTATATTGATTCCATATTTTGCTGGATGCGCGCTGAATCCAGCTGGATTCAGGCCAATCCAGCAAAAATCCAGCTGGATTGAAAATGCTGCTGGATTGCAATCCCTAGTTTTAATCCAAGCTACTACATCCAAATCCATTCAGCCATTCTTGTGTGATTGAGTAACAAACATCCAAACTTTCACTTCCAATATAAAACAAAGTCAGGGGCCCTATTTTTGAATCGCTCGACTGCTGTCGAGCGCTCTTTTCGACTGATTTTCGTTCGACATATGACTCAAAGGTTCGAGATAGAGTCATATGTCGAACGAAAATCAGTAGAAACGAGTGCTCGATGCCAGCCGAGCGATTCAAAAATAGGGCCCCAGGTTATTTACACCATTTATATCTCAAAGAACGGCTGGACTGATTTGGATGAAATTTGGCTGGTAGATAAATCAGAATCAGGATTAACATATAGGCTACTTTTTATCCTGGTCAAAGGTTCCTTAGGCTCCACGTGGACAAAGACGCTGGTGCCTGTAAGTAAGATTAGTAGGATGTTAAGCTTGTTTGATCAAGATCTAATTGATAATTGGCTTGTCAATTCAAGTAAAATTATTTTTAATTAAAGGACCTGCACAGAAATGTTTGAAAAAATTTTGTGTAAATTTACCCTGTAACAGATAGATCGAAACTGTAAAGTTGCAAAGTGAAATAATGACTAGTTTAGAGATATGGCTTTTTTAACATTGTAAGCAGAAAGTAAAAGATATCGAATTTTCTGTTTCTAATTTAATTCTTAGGTTTAACAGTACCATGTAATTGCATTTAATGTATATTTTAATAAGCATAGTCCCATACGGTATTCTTTCGTATAACATAATATTATTTGTAATAATTTCATTTGCCTTATTGATCCTCGATCATAATATTCATATGTAATAATGTCTTTTATACTAACAACGTATGACATAACAATCCATTAGCCATAACTTTCATTTGCCATAAAATTAGGTGCCATAATAACAAGTGTCATAATGATTAGTTCCTATAAATATTATTTGACATAATCAATAATTGACATAATATACATAACTTATAACGTATCTCTTTACCTAAACGTACCTAAGGGTTATAAATAAAAACTTTTATTGCGACCACCTCTTGTAGGTTAGGTTAGTGTTTTGATCACTCGCAGCGGAGCTCCATAATGCTTGCATGCGTGTTGCATGCCGAATGCCTGCTTGCATGCTGCATGCCTGCTTGCATGCAACATGCTTGCTCGCATTCTGCATGCCTGCTTGCATGCTGCTTGCCTGCTTGCATGTAGAATGGTCGCCGGGGGGTGCAGGGGGGCCGGCCCCCCTGCACGGGGGGTGGGGAGCCTGAGGCCCCCCGCTATAATGAAAAACGTTAATGCACCTACCAGTAGGTTAGGTTAGGTTAGTGTTTTGACCACTCGCAGCGGAGCGAGCTCCCTAATGCTTGCGTGCATGTTGCATGCTGCATGCTTGATTGCTTGCTGCTTGCCTGCTGCATGCCTACTTGCATGCTGCATGCCTGCTTGCATGCTGCATGCCTGCTTGCATGCTGCATGCTTGCTTGCATGCTGCATGCTTGCTTGCATGCTGCATGCCTGCTTGCGTGTTGAATGCCTGCTGGCACTACATGCAATTGCAATTGCATGCTTACTCATTATATTTAAAACTTAATCATTAAAAAACCTGAATCGTATAATCATAAAGCTAATCATAATTTTATAAATCAAATATTAACATTAGTATAATAAATAAATTATCTTGATTGGTCAAAATCTTATTAATTCTTTAATTAATATGAATTATGCTGGCTTCTTTCATTATTTCTTTGCTGATATAATAGAACCAATGTTTGTTTTGCCAAATATTGTAATATGTAAGTTTTATGGAAAATAATTGTTATGGATAATAACATTATTTTAAATGAAGAGTATGGCAAATAAAATTATGTAAGAAGAATAATATGTCATTTGATTGCTTATGACCAATGAAATTAGTGAAAATAAATTTATGTCATATGTTAGTTATGGCAAATAAAACATTATGTTCAGTGAAATTATGACATATGCCATTATGGCAAATGAAATTATTGCTTTTAAAATTAGGGAAAACATTAGTAAACCGTCCCATACATAGTACCTACACATAGACATCCTATAGTACCACAACCTAGACAAAGTTGTTCAAAGGATCCATAATATGAAAACATGGTTTGCGCGGGCCATATTTTTGTATAGAAAACGTAAAGTTGTAGCCTCAAAAAAAACATATGACAAGCTAAAGAGATTATCTAGTCGCTACAAGTATTAATTTGCGTATAAACCTCACAGATAATTGTAAAAAAATCAGAATATCATCAAAAGCGCTTGTCGCGGGCCATATTTTTGGCGTAAATAATAGCGGAAATGGATTGAATTCTACATCAAAATATACTAGTTGCTCCAATAATTTTTTTTTCAAGAAAGATAACGCAAAACATCGAGAAAGTGCAGAAGTGAAGCTATTTTCAGTACTCTTTACACGTAAAGAAAAAGACAGAGACAAATGATTTTGCATAACCGAGCCTTAATAAGAGCAAAAAATAATCCGCTGTTCCATACATTTTGGAGTAGATATTGATGTTTTCTAAGGAAAGTTGTTCAATTAGTCGGTCTTAGCCAACGTTTCCCGAATGATGTTAAGCGGAACAAATGAACAAACTAAGCTAAGCACATCACATTTGTCGACTGTTTTCTATTTCACCCTATAGTTTTGTCTGTCCATAGGCCGCGCGGCGGAAGTTCCATGCGGTGGAGTCAGAGGCCTCCAAGAGCTCCGAGGTGCTGAAGGAGACCCTGGAAGGCATCAAGGGCAAGATGGAGCATGTCCTGGAGGAAGCCGGCAAGACTGAGATTGCCAAGAAAGCCGGTATGTTTCACAGAAATAATGAAATATTTTTAGCAGCGATTATGCCCTTTGGACTATACCATCCATTAGCCATTTTCTAACAGCTCAGGATAGATCATCCGACAGATGGCGTTTTATGAAATCCCTAGGAAAGCCGAGCTGTAAAGTTAAACCACAGATCATACAGTCTTAAGACCCTGTTCGGCTACGCGCGAATTAGACGTGTTTTGTTATACAATGCTCGCTTAGGACCTTCGACGTCAGCAACGTGTGCAATATTAACAGCAGTATAAACAAAATCGTGTGTAAATTCGCGGTGAATTCGCCCTCTCTGGACAAATTAAACCCCCTAGGCACGCATTTTTTTATTTTTAACACAAGCGCTGTAGTCTGTAGGCAGCGGGGCAAACGAGGCGGGGGAGTTAAGGCCTACTCAAATCTGACCGGTATCCTGTACCGGTGGTGGTAACGGTATGCGGATAACGCGCTGTTAAAACCATAACGGAACTTTACCGATACCGGAGGTGGTAACGGTACTGACGCGCGCCGTCCGCGAAAAGTTTCGTTCAAACACGCGGTACGGACGGCGTACCCATCCGGTTTCGAAACAGCTGCTGTAATGCCATACAAAATACCGGTCGGGATATCGGTCGGGTATACCGTTACCCACTGCGGTGGCGGATACAGGTCAGTTGAATAGGCCTTTAACACGGCGATAGTACGTACGTTTTTACGATTGAAATACAAAAAGCAACCTAATAAAAACGTGTTAAATAAGCAACTTAACGACGGCTCGGCTTCCATAAAACGCCATCTATTGAGATTTTTTGAACTATTTTTTTATTTGGTCTCGGAAAATCGCCCAATCTAATAATTCATTAGAGGTAGGTATTTGTATTGACACAAAACACAGTTTTTGGACTGAATGCTATTATTAAAAATAATTTATTCAGTCATAGAATCTAGAAACTTGTTTTAAAAAACATATTTAACTCTGTTTATTCTTACCGCTCGTTCCCACTTGTCGGGTGTCGGATCGGATGTTCCAGTGGCAGAACATTTTATAGGTAGCTATTCACACTTGTCGGACACCGATTTTGTGTCAAGCCGACAAGAAATATCGGGTGTTTTGCCAGCCCTCGTCGCCCAGAAAAAAATCGTGTCGGATCTCGCTCGCCTATGAGTACGTATGACGCTGTTCACATTTGTCGGATATCGGGTCCGACAACCCTCTCCCTGCTGGCCTCGGCGCGGTGCTTGAGCGTTAAAATATGCGCAGAAGTCATTTTTAGGTCACGTTTGCGGGGTGGAGACGTACGCGTCTAGCGCTTATTGGCTTGTTGTTTGACTTCGCCCCGCACGCCCGCTTCATAAGTACAGTCGCACTCGACAAAATTAACATTGTTTATGTGATATATTAAGTATTTATGATTTTGTAACTAACAATTGCCGAGAAAAAATAATGTGTTGAGGAGACATGAGACATAGTCGCTCACAATAGTGAAACGCCTCGCACAGAGTGAAAATGGCACCACAACCCGTTTCGATCGGGCCGACAACCGACAAGTGTGCACAGGAGCTCGGACTCCGACACCCGATTAAAATCTGGAACCGACACCCGACAAGTGGGAACAAGCTTAAGAGCTGTAAGCAGCTCGTAACTAACGTAACAAGCTCTTACACTCTACGCGAAGCGACTGTAGTACGCGATGGACGTCGACGAACTTCTTGCTGTGATGTATTATTATTTGAAAAGATGCCAAAATACAGCCAATCAACGAAAGAAAATATTGGGTGCACCCAATCCTGAAGGGAAAGATTAAGTTTGGGAACATTTCAGAACTTAAAAAAGAATTGAAAAGTGACGAAATTAAGTTTTTCATAAATAAATAAAAAATAAACACAATCAACGATCTATTGGCTCCAATATTAGCGAGCACAAACTACCAAAATACAAGATTTAGAGACTGTATCTGCCCCGCCCGACATCCGATAAATGTGAACAGCGTCATACTTACTCATAGGCGAGCAAGATCCGATACGATTTTTTCCGGGCGACGGCGACGAGGGCTGGCAAAACATCCGATATTTCTTGTCGGCTCCGACACAAAATCGTTGTCCGACAAGTGTGAATGAATAGCTACATATAAAATGCTCTGCCACTGGAACATCCGATAAAAATCCAACACCCGACAAGTGGGAACGAGCTATACCCTTTATAATACTTCAAGATAAAGAATAGGTATCGGAAAACATCGGAAACAATCGTTTACATATATTACATAACAAATACAATCAACAAAAAGTAGTTTGGCCCTAAAAGTAATTTACAATTTCAACTTTATTGCAATGAAATAAATGTCACCGTCATTTCTAAGATTAGCAAAAACATTATGCCCTTTGTTTATCTTGACAAATTCTTCTTTTCTGTCAGTAACTGTAAATTATACACTTTATTATATGTAACAATGCAGGCAAGATAACTGAAGACCTGTCGAAGAGCGCGAAAGGTGCAGCCGAGAGCATAGCGGACACCAGGCAGAAGCTGGGACAGACTTCTGCCTTTAAAACAATATCACAAGTAAGTGGTTCACGGGTGATTTCAATAATATATCTTCAGTAAAAGATAGGCGTGAAACGTGGTCGTTAACTATGGGTCTCATAAGAAGGCTCAAGGTCACCCAGCGTGTAATAGAGAGAGCCATGCTCGGCGTCTCCCTGCTTGATCGAATTAGAAATGAGGAGATCCGTAGGAGAACTAAAGTAACCGACGTCGCTCGAAGGATTGCTCAGCTGAAGTGGCAGTGGGCTGGACACATAGCGAGAAGAACCGCTGGCCGTTGGAGCGGAAAGGTTCTGAAATGGCGACCGCGCACCGGACTCGGCTCCGTGGGTAGGCCCCCGACAAGGTGGACCGACGATCTGGTGAAGGTCGCGAGAAGCCACTGGATGCGGGCAGCGCAGGACCGATCGTCGTGGAGATCTTTGGGGGAGGCCTATACCCAGCAGTGGGTGTCCTGTGCGGCTGATGATGATCAAGAGATAAGCCTACTATGGATCTGTTACTAGGCAACTGTTGTTATTTCCCATCATTTAACAGAAATATCCCTTTCTGATCACGCTGCCTAAAAAGCAAAAAGACTATGAGGGCGAAATTACCAAAACGCAGAATGACTTAAATATAGAATACTAAAACGCAAAATGTCTAAAATGCAAAATGACTAAAAAGCAGAATGACTAGAAAGCAAAATGACTAAAATGGAGAGGGACTAAATAACTTCAAAATGCCGTAAACAATAAGTTCAATTGGCCAGTAATTGTTTGATTAAAAATCTATGAACATACTTGCGTATTTCAAGCAGACAAAGATGTTTATACTAGGATAATTTGCGACATAGACGTTTTGCAATTTAGACTTTTTTAATCCTAGGCAAACTGCTGTTTAGTCTTTCTGCGTTTTAGACAATTTACTTAGTAGACATTTTGCTCTTTAGACATGAATTTTAGGCATTTTGCTTCGTAGACATTTTAATTTTTAGGCAGCGTGATCATGATCGGAAATATCTAGGCAACAAATATTTAGTAATATAAGCCTATCTCTTACTGAAGATAAGTTATTGAAATTGGCCGTTTTTCTTTACTAGCGACCTGCACTCGCTTCGCTTTGGTTACTTCCTTTTTTTGCCAATTGCGACCTTCCAACAACACCCAAAAAGTAGACGAATACCTCCTAGTCGTCACCTCCATTCGCTTCAAAAGTCTGTTTCCGTCCCATTCGAGTCCCGTCTTCGTTGTGAGAAACGAGCTTGAATTTATTTTCGCGCGCGTTAATTTTTTGCTGTAACTCCCAAGATATTCATTTAAATTATATGGTGTAAAAGATTATAATAAAGTGCATGAAAGTTATATAGATGGATACGGTATCCCTCTAAATAGCTCTCTTATTACCGCATTGTAAGTGACCAATTTTTACACGACTGCCCAAAGCAAAAAGAGTGTATGTGTTCAGGGTTCATGTATGTTTGTGGGTATGTGAGTTTCTTTATTCCACCATAACTTCTAAATGCCTGAACTGATTTGGATAAATGGGGTATCGTTAGAATCCTTACAGCATCCCGAGTGACATTGGCTATATTTTTTTTTAGGAAAAATCAATATGGCGACAGTAAGACGCCATTTTCAAATGTGAAAAAATTTTTTTTCTTGTATTACAATATGGGCATCAAATGAAAGGCCTTGATGAGCACATTCCAAAACTATATAATATGTCACTAAAATGTGCGAAATAAAAAATAAATAAATAAAAATAAATTAAAAACACGACTGCCCTGCCAAAAACGAACTAAAAAGTTAAACAACAAGTGTCATTGCAGTCGGTGGACTTCTTTGATCAAAAATTGTTCCATAATAAAGTCCCCCGACTGCAATGACACTTGTTGTTTAACTTTTTAGTTCGTTTTTGGCAGGGCAGTCATGTTTTTAATATTTTTTTAATTAATTAATTTTTTATAGAATATATAATGGGTAGAGTATGCTATTCGTAAAAGATAGATATATGCCATATCGCGAACTTTTTTGTAGATCTATGAAAGAGGAATATCCTATCATGCATTGTTTTGTTATATCACAAAGACTTGTTTTGAATGTTCATTAAGGGTGCAACGGATTTTCACCAACATATAAAGTGATTCATGAAGAAGGTTTAGGTGTATAATTTGTCAAGGTTTTGTGTAAATTGGTTGAATAACGATAATAGAGCGTTGGAAAAGGTCAAGTCGCTTGGGTTCTTTCATCAAAAACGCTGCCTAATCCCTTTGTGATATAACAAAACAATGCATGATTACACTTGTAACAACTATCAAAATTTGTTCCTTTTCCAACTGCGCGCCATCTTCAGAATATCTTATTTCCTTCCTTACAATTTAAGTTGTTTATTTTCAGGCGACCGAAGTGGTGAAAAACGAAATATCGCCGAAAGGCCTCGAGGGCCGAGTATACGTGTCTCCCATAGTTTTACGGAAACGAGTTGAGGTAAGTTAATCATAAAACAGATTATCCATCAGCTAAGACGCAGGTACTTACTTTAATTTCCCATCCAGTATGGACCCGTTCCAAACTCCTTATTGATCCATATGGATTCTATATGGACGATGTAGGATGGCCACTAACACATAAAAGTACATAATGATGATATAGCGTTTAAGTGATACAGTGAATTTAAAGCGGAAAAGGACATAAGACCCACGTGGGCCACGTACGCCGATCTGGGTGCGTGGGTCCCCATACTCGTACATTGAACATAGCTAGAGGTTAGTCGTTAACAGCTACACTACATCCACGTGTATCCACGCATTCTTGTGACGCGATACCACGTTACGCAATGCAAAGAAAAGTATGTCCTATAACGCCCCACGTGCCGGACTACAGCTGCGCCACAAAAAAAAGTAAGAAATCTGACTTTTTGACTATGCCATGATGAAGACGATGGTTTGTCGAAATTTGTCGCCAAAATCCAGAATTTGTTGGTCTTGCGTTTAGGAGATTGTGTGGCGCAGCTGTAGAGGAGACGTCTCTACAGCTACTCCACACAGATCTCCTAAACGAAGAATCGACAAACTCTGGTTATTGTGCGACAAATTCCGACAAATTAACGGCTGCACACTCGCGTAATCAGATTTTCACTACGACCTTCCGTTTTCGAGATCTGTGTGGCGCAGCTGTAGAGACGTCTCTACAGCTGCGCCACACGTATCTCCTAAACGCAAGACCGACAAATTCTGGATTTTGGTCACAAATTCCGACAAACTATCGTCTTCATCATGGCATAGTCAAAAAGTCAGATTTCCAACTTTTTTTTGTGGCGCAGCTGTAGTCCGGCACGTTAACGCGCCCATAGCGTACATTATTGGACGCACCTAGATCGGCGTACGTGGCGCACGTCGGTTCGTCCGGCTGAGTTGACTCTCTACTGACTGGGTATTCGGCTTTTATGTCATGTAGCTGAATTGTCTTTCGGCTATCTAGGTATCTTGCTTTCATGTCATCCAACGTGAATTGTCTTTCAGCTAAAAGGTCATACTGATAGAAAGGGGTCTTGTGTAGTTCCCGGTTTAATCGTGTAGCTACCTACGGTCTCATACAAAACGCATCTGCCTGCGCACGACCGCGCTCGCCGCGCGCCTGAGAAGACTGAGCGAGCGGCCGATGCGACGCGATGTTTTACGTGTCTCATTTGCAAGTGCGAGCATCAACCGACGTAGTGACTGCCTGCGCATACCTTTGTCACTGAAGAAACGATCTCTCGTCCGCGATATTTATATACCTACTGTCCCGCTCCCTCATGTCTGTCTCTTTCTACAAAACAGCCGACCCGCGTTTTGATAAATAATTTTTGAATTCTGAAGTATAAATATAAGGCGATTTTGGAAATAAATATTCATTACAACGTTGGTACTGGTGTTTAACTCAACTACCTAGCAATCCGCTACATTGGTGACCCTAGAAGAAATGAGCACTACAGATAACGTCAGCGAAGCCGCCGCCGCTGCCGCCGCCGCATCCACGGGTGAAGAAGAGATGGCACAAATCACGCTGAAATCTCGAGTTCCACCGTTTTGGCGCCAAAAACCAAGACTATGGTTCGCACAACTGGAGTCGATCATAGCTAACCAGAAGATGGGTGACGAGGCAAAATACCACTTCGTCGTAGCTCAGCTGGAACTCGCCGACATCGAACAAGTTGGAGACATCATCCTGTCACCGCCAGATACCAACAAATACGGATCATTGAAGGCTCGACTGCTATCCGTGTATGAAGAATCCGAGTCGCAACAACTACAAAAACTACTTGGGGAGATGGAGTTAGGCAGCCAAAAGCCATCCCAGCTACTTAGAAGAATGCGCGACCTAGCGCGCGGGAAAATTCCAGACAATACACTGAAATTCATGTGGACCAGACACCTCCCCGCTTCAGTACGCGCCGTACTCGCCATAACCATGGCAGACAAGATGACAGAACAATCACATGAAAATAACTCAATTTGTTCCTGCTCTACATCGAAGCCTACGACGAACGAGGATTTAGTCAACAAGATCGACGCTTTATCAAAAGAAATCGCATCTTTGAAAATGAACCAATCACGACGGAGAAATTCATTCAAAAGAAACCATTTCAATCGTAATCGTTCCCGATCCAGATCGTCAAGTCGTACACGAACGGATCCGATTTGCTATTTTCATCGAAAATTCGGCAAAGATGCCTACCGCTGCCGAGAGCCCTGCGATTTCAAGAAAAATCAAAATAAAGAAGAATTTTTAAACTAACTTCGACTCAAGCAACGACGGGGGCTGGAGTCGCTGAAATATCAAACCACCGTCTTTTTATTCAAGACAGAACTTCAGCACTAAACTTTCTCATCGATACTGGCGCAAATGTTTCCGTATTACCTGCAAGCTCGAAAGAAAAAATGAAGAATACACCAAGCAATTACTTATACGCCGCAAACGGTTCGTCAATATCCGTTCACGGTGAGAAGACAATGGTACTCAACCTTGGACTGCGCCGACCCTACAAATGGAGATTCGTGGTCGCGAACGTATCAAGACCAATACTAGGCGCCGATTTCCTTCAGCACTACAACATTATAGTCGACTTGCACGGAAGAAGATTGGTAGATAAACAAACCAATTTATTTACCAGAGGTTATATGATACCTACAACGCAAAGCAGCGTAAGAACATTGGACGACAGCCAGCCGTATCACGATCTACTAAAGAAGTACCCCGAGATTACCAGACCAAGATTGAATAACATCTGCAATAGCGAAGTCGAACATCACATAGAAACAAAAGGCCCACCGGTATTCTGCAGAGCAAGACCACTACCGCCACTCAAGTACAATTTGGCTAAAGAAGAGTTTCGTCAGATGATGGACCAAGGAATTTGTCGACCCTCCAGCAGCGCATGGGCGAGCCCGCTCCACCTAGTAACAAAGAAAAACGGCCAAGTATGTCCCTGTGGCGACTATCGGAAGTTGAACGCAATCACAGTTCCCGATCGGTACCCTATACCGAGACTGCACGATTTCACCCTTAACCTAAGGGGTAAGAAGATATTTTCGAAAATCGACCTTCAGAAAGCTTATTTTCAAATCAAGATCCGAGAAGAAGATATAAAGAAGACCGCCATTATTACACCGTTCGGCCTATACGAATTCACAAGAATGTGTTTTGGTTTGCGTAATAGCGGCCAAACATTTCAACGCCACATCGATGACGTCATGCGGGGACTACCTATATTCTCATTCGTGGACGATCTACTTTGCGCTTCGGAAGATGAAACCTCACATAAAAAATTACTTGAAGAAGTTTTCAAACGACTAGAAAAAAATGGACTTCAGATTAATGCCGCCAAGTGCATTTTCGGCCAAGAAAACATAGAATTTCTGGGTTATCAAGTTTCTTCAGAGGGAATAAAACCAACAGCAGACAAAATAAAGGCGATCAACGACTACCCACTCCCAAAAACAGTGCAAGAACTAAGACGATATCTGGGAATGATTAACTTTTACCGTGAAAACATTCCCAACGCAGCGCAACATCAACATGTACTCAACGAATATTTACATAATTCAAGAAAAAACGATAAGACTCCGATCACCTGGAACGAAAAGTCAAGGGAAGCGTTCGAACAATGTAAGCGAGACATCACTAGCGCCGTCCTGCTCAATCATCCATCAGCTGACGCGCCATTCGCACTAATGACCGACGCCTCCGAAACATGCGCGGGCGCGGTCCTACAACAGAAAATCGATGGTACATGGAAGCCGCTTGGATTTTTTTCGAAGAAATTTAGTGATGCCCAACAAAAATACAGCACCTACGATCGTGAGCTGCTATCAATATACATGGCAGTACGACACTTTCGAAGAATGTTTGAAGGAGGTGAACTCATAATTTTCTCGGATCATAAACCTCTTACTTACGCGCTGACAGCAAACAGCAAGAATGAAACACCTCGACGAACACGATATTTGGAATATATCGGACAATTCACATCCGATATTCGTCACATCGCTGGGAAACAAAATGATGTCGCCGACGCCCTGTCCCGCCTAGAAGAAATAGCGTGCCCTTCACCTATCGATTATTTTTCGTTATCAAAACGACAAAAAGAAGACAAAGAACTACAAACAATGATGGAAAACAAGAAGCACGAATTCAAAAATATCATCATGCCCGGCACTACGATACCTATCATCTGTGAAACGTCGACAGGCACAGCTCGCCCCTACCTACCGCCAGAATTTCGGGAAACAGCCTACAAAGCACTCCACGATCTGAGCCATCCTGGGATACGAGCCACGAGAAAAATAATAACCAAGCGTTATTTTTGGCCGTCAATGAATACCGATGTATCAACTTGGACTCGAACCTGTATACCTTGCCAGCGATCGAAGACACAACGACATACACATGCACCGATAGCAAAGTTTGAAAAAGTCGATCGACTATTCCAGGTTAATTTAGACATCATCGGGCCATTAAGTCCGTCCGATAATAAGAGATATTGTCTCACGATGATCGACAGAGCGACTAAGTGGCCGGAAGCGTACCCGCTGGAAGAAATAACTGCCGAAAAAGTAGCCGACGCTTTTTATACAGCCTGGATATCAAGATTCGGCTGCCCTGCTATCGTGACCACAGACCAAGGCCGACAATTTGAGTCCGAAATATTTAAAGCACTGATGCAGGACTTGGCGCACACGAACAACCGCATACCACCCGCAATCAAACGGAATCATCGAGCGCTGGCACAGAACCCTGAAAGCCGCACTCACAGCACGTCTTCAAAATAACACCAAATGGACGCGCGAGCTACCTACCGTTCTATTGGGGCTACGCGCAGCTATAAAAGAAGACATTGGATACAGCGCCGCCGAGCTACTCTATAACCAAGCCCTATGTCTACCCGGTGAACTTCACGGTGAACGCACGAGTACCTTCACATCGTCACAATTCCATAACGACCTCACAGAAGCAATACACAGATCGCAAGAACAAAGAAAATCGTCTAAGCCTACGTACATTCAAAAGGACATGAATACATGTACACACGTATTCATAAGAAACGACGCCGTTCACAAGCCGCTCACGCCTAACTACACTGGCCCTTTCGAAGTAATCAAGCGAAACGAGAAATATTTCACACTGCAACTGCCAAACTGCGAACGTAAACATCGAACGACTAAAGCCCGCTTTCATCAGCACTGAAACACACAACACTTCAGACGACGCCGACGCCGAGAACTCCAGACGCTCAATCATGACGAGAAGCGGAAGAACATCCAAGCCTCCTGTACGCTTCGCTGGGGGCGGAGTGATGTAGCTACCTACGGTCTCATACAAAACGCATCTGCCTGCGCACGACCGCGCTCGCCGCGCGCCTGAGAAGACTGAGCGAGCGGCCGATGCGACGCGATGTTTTACGTGTCTCATTTGCAAGTGCGAGCATCAACCGACGTAGTGACTGCCTGCGCATACCTTTGTCACTGAAGAAACGATCTCTCGTCCGCGATATTTATATACCTACTGTCCCGCTCCCTCATGTCTGTCTCTTTCTACAAAACAGCTGACCCGCGTTTTGATAAATAATTTTTGAATTCTGAAGTATAAATAACGGGTGGCGCAAAAGTACTGGCACTAAAGAAAATACTTTTATTTTTTTTATATGACATTTTCTGTCATTCTGTTGTTGAAAATTGTGTAGTGAACAAATATAAAATACACTGAAAATAAACATGGACCGTTTTACTCCCCAAGAACGTGGAATAATTGTGTCAATGTTCTTACGGAATAATTCATCAGTGATAAGAACACAACGTGAATTTCGTCGACGATTTCCCCACCGTCCGGCACCGATTGGTCGCACAATTCGACGCTTTGCCACACGCCTTGAAGCAACTGGCTCAACATTGGATAGACCTAAGTCTGGGAGACTCTCGCAGCTCTAAAAGAAAACATTCGTCAAGAAATAACGAACATATCGCAGGAAGTGTTACGGCAAGTTATGCAAAATGTCATAAATAGGGCTCAAATGTGTATCAACTCTGGAGGTCACCATTTAAAAGACATCATCTTTAAATCCTAATGGTACGAAATTTAATGGCACAAATATACATTTAAAAAAACCTAAATCTAGTTTTCTAATTTAGAAAAAATGTTATAGCTGAACCAAATAGGGTATTTACTTTTGCGCCACCCGTTATAAGGCGATTTTGGAAATAAATATTCATTACAACTTTGGTACTGGTGTTTAACTCAACTACCTAGCAATCCGCTACAATCGCATTGTATGTCTGATGATGATGCTGAAGAGTGTATGTTGCGTGTAGATCGAGATGGACTCGCGCAGCTTCGAGGCAGACACGCTGACGACGGGCGTGGAGCTGCACCGCGACTCCAAGTTCCACCAGCAGTGGGAGAACTTCAAGAACAACAACCAGTACATCAACAAGGTACTGTGCGGTTCACCCCCCTTGAACCCCTATTTGTGATTGCAAGTCACAATTTTTAAATAAACCTTTTTTTATTGTTTTTTCTCTAGACATAATAGGCCAGTAAAATCTTACAAATATTTATCCTAAAAACGCGGTGAACTGACTATAGAATCGATAATAATGCAAAATTCTGTTGCAAATAATCAAGTACAATTAACTATTTCAGGTCTTAGATTGGAAATTAAAATACGAAGAGTCTCAAAACCCTGTCGTGAAGGCGTCGCGTTTCCTCACAGAAAAAGTCGGCAGCCTCTTCGGCAACATGTTCGAGAACACGGAACTGTCCAAAACGCTCACGGAGATCTGCAAGATCGAACCCGAGTTCACCGCACAGAAGTTTCTTGAGGACTGCTCGAACGACATCATCCCGAACATTCTAGAAGCCATGGTGCGCGGAGACTTGGATATACTCAAAGACTGGTGCTACGAAGGCGTCTTCAACATCATAGCGACCCCAATAAAGCAGTGTAAACAGCTCGGCTACAGACTCGACTCGAAAATCTTGGATATCGAGCAAATAGAACTCGTTATGGGTAAAATGATGGACCAAGGGCCAGTTCTAGTCATCACATTCCAGTCGCAGCAGATCATGTGTGTCCGGGACGCCAAAAACAATGTGATTGAAGGTGACCCGGATAAGGTCATGAGGGTCAACTACGTGTGGGTGTTGTGTCGAGACCCACAGGAGGTCAACCCTAAAGCTGCGTGGAGACTACTAGAACTCTCCGCCAACAGTGTAGAACAATTGATATAGGTGTAGTGTACATTGTGTAGATTAAATCGTTGACATTTAGTGCTCGTTTCAGTAGACCTCACCCGCGGAGTTTGATATTTGCCGTCTTTTGATATTTGAATCCCATCTACAGGTTGTTTGGTAATAGACTTATAAAGCCATATGTTAGATAGGATATGTGTGCATGCATACAACTCTGAAAAATTATTATGAATTCAGAAAACCGGTACATGTCAGAGAAAATTTGTTTTTTATTTGTATGTAAAAATGCAAAATGACAGCCCTAGACGCAAATAGACTAATTGTATTCGATAATCAATCCCATTAATGGGCGAAAGCTAATATGCAATTTTGGTTTAGGGTTGTCACTATGCAGATTTTCATAAAATGAAATGTTTCCAAAAAGTGATGGTTTTTATAATAATTTTCAATGCATGGTCCTCTATCTACCATATGCAGCTTTATAAGCTATTAGCGAAAACCGTGTATAAAGTATTTAAATTTAAATAAAGATTGACTGTTAACAATGTGATAAAAATTTAATACTTTATTGAGCTCTGGAGTTCAATTATCAAAAGAGGTAACCTTGTCTACTCTGCTGTTCCTGATAAACCTTTCCACAGTAGTGGAGTGGCGAAAATCCAGGTTGTGATGCGGTTCCTATCAAATATTAATGTCGTGATTTTCAGTTCTGGTATTCATTTTAGAATTGAA
Organism: Agriphila geniculea; assembly: GCA_943789525.1. NCBI lineage: Eukaryota > Metazoa > Arthropoda > Insecta > Lepidoptera > Crambidae > Agriphila > Agriphila geniculea. The sequence goes on along the minus strand of OX038884.1, from coordinate 2,239,373 downwards.
AAAAAAACGTCAAAAACATGTAGTATATGGAAATGCATCACAGTTGCATCGAATATATATTACGTTGTAGGAGATCTATTTTAGTTTTTAATAATACCGATTTTTATTAATACCTATTGCTGTTTTGCAATGAAATGGTAGGAATTTGTTATTTTAAGTTTTAGTGCTCGCGGAACCCTGGATGGCAGTTTCGAATATGAATTTAAACCGATAGTTGGTAATTTTAATCAACCCTAAATACTCCAATTTTAAATATAGTTTTTTTTATGTTTGATAAAAATTAAAACTCACTTCAGGGTTTTGCGAGAAACTCAACATTTTGAGTTATGACTTGTTTATTTTTTAATTTTAGTTTTATTTTATAGTCGTTTATTTGTTTAATATAATTATTTATTTGAATGTTATGTTGGATTTTGTCGTTTGCTATTTGTCGACCGCTGCGTTAGTGCGAGATTGTAAAGGTGTGTCCCCACTTAGGTTCGCGAACCTCCGCGCTCCGCGAACCTAGAACAGTGATCCATAGCAAAAACAAATATTTTTACTTTGGCTACAGTGTGTGCCTGTGCGAACCAGCTTCGCATACGAGTTCCCTCACGTACACACCTTGGCGCCCTGTTCCAGCAGAGGATAAACGATATTTTCGGTGCAGGTTCGCGGAGCGCGGAGGTTCGCGAACCTAAGTGGGTACCCACCCTAATAGTTTGTCGATTACAAATAAAGACGTTTTTACCAGTGGTTATCATATTATATACGGTCGTATTATTTTGATAGTAGATTAGACTGCAATAATACAAAAAAATTTAGGTATCTTTTTCTAGGTTTCCACTCTCGCGCTCGACTGTTGTGAGTTTCGTATAAAACGTGCCGGACTACAGCTGCGCCAAAAAAAAAAGTTGGTAATCTGACTTTTTGACTATGCCATGATGAAGACGATAGTTACTCGGAATTTGTCGCCAAAAACCAGAATTTGTCGGTCTTGCGTTTAGGAGATACGTGTGGCGCAGCTGTGGAGACGTCTCTACAGCTGCGCCACACAGATCTCGAAAACGGAAGGTCGTAGCGAAAATCTGATTACTCGTGTGTGCAGCCGTTAATTTGTCGGAATTTGTCGCACAAAAACTAGAGTTTGTCGGTCTTGCGTTTAGGAGATCTGTGTGAGGCAGCTGTAGAGACGTCTCTACAGCTGCGCCACACAGATCTCGCAAACGGAAGGTCGGTCGTAGCGAAAATCTGATTACTCGTATGTGTAGCCAGTAGTTTGTCGGATTTTGTCGGTCGTGCGTTTAGGAGATATGTGAGGATACGCTGTGGAGATCTTTCTACCTGGATCTTGAGAAAGGAAGGTCGTAGCGAAAATCTGATTACTCGAGTGCGTAGTCGTTAGTTTGTCGGAGTTTGTCACCAAGAATCAGAGTTTGTCGATCTTGCGTTTAGGAGATATGTGAGGATACGCTGTGGAGACCTTTCTACCTGGATCTCGAGAACGAAAGGTCGTAAGCGTATCCTCACATATATCTCTACAGCTGCGCCACACGTATCTCCTAAACGCAAGACCGACAAATTCTGGTTTTTGGCGACAAATTCCGACAAACTATCGTCTTCATGGCATAGTCAAAAAGTCAGATTTCTAACTTTTTTTGTGGCGCAGCTGTAGTCCGGCACGTTTCGTATTAGGGCTTTAAATAAGATTGTAATTGACTGTAAAGTTAATAAACTCCATAAAGATTAATTTAATATTTACCCTATAGTATATTTTTCTTTTTCAAGTATAACTTCTCTATTTATGGAAAATAAGCTAATAAAAATAAACTCACTAATATACGACTGAATCCCTATGTAATAATAATGTCCTGAATATTGCATATTATGAATTTGACTCGGAAGACGTCATCATTTATATCAGATTTTAAAGAAAAATAATACGCAATAAGTTCGTAAAACATTTTAATAGAGGCACATTCAAAAAGACGGATCACGCACGCCTTCATACATTAATATATTTACAATGCATTCTACAAATAGCGCTAAATGGGACATAATTATTAACTTATTAATTAAAACGCGATGAAATGAAACTTCCACGGTGACTAGGTTACAAACAAACAGATGGAACGAAGAATGTAGGTAAAGAAAATATATAAACAGTCGTGGTTTATGAAAATTCTAGACAATATTTGTGTACAAGTCAGATATGAAAACAGAGGCTGTTATCATAAATCGTATGTGAGATTTTGTACTTCGCAAAAATATGGTCATAAACCACACGCTAAAAACTTAAAAGTTTAAAATCTACTTTGTAAAACTTGATCTATTTCTTAACAACTACTTAAGTGCACAGTTAATTATGCTTATAAATATTAAAAAATACGCAACAAGCTCAATCGCTTAGTTAAAAAAATATTCGCAATGTTGCAAGTGTAAAATTCACAATGTTAGTGTCAGTGTTGCTATTAATACTAATAAAATGTGAACAATGTTTTAAAATTGCTTGAACTCGCTTTAAACATAAAATTAAAATGTATCTAGCCCGTTTTCACAACCCCTATATAAAAGTCAGATTCTCGGTCTTGGAATGCTTAGCTTATTATCACGTTATCGAATCAAAATAAATTACAGCTGAAATGCTCAATATCTTTTATCCGCTAAGTCGGGTATGCTGCGCTTAATTTCCAACAAAACATGTTGAAAAAACATTGTTTTCAAAACATGTTTAGCATAACCGCACGTCCGCTGCGCCTAGGTTTTGTTTTGAAAACATGTTTTGTTAGAAAATTTACGTCTAATAACGTGTTATACTCCGTCGCAGTACCACGACGCCAAATAAGTACAAATTCTACTTAAAATAAATGTACATTAATTGTTCGTAATTTGTACGCCATTAAAAAAATTGTACGTTACGTATTTTAGTCTCAAAAAATGTCGGGGTGGTACTGCCAGGGAGTATGCTCTGCCGCAGTTTCATTTTTCTCACGAACCAGAGACAGTTTGCATGGTTTTTTTGGGTGAAAAAAATGTACATTAATTGTACGTTCTAGTATCATACAAGAAAATGGCCAAGTGCGAGTCGAATTCGAGCTATAGGGCATTTACAGTTTTTCAAATACACCTTGATCGTTATCATTATTGTGGGGAGATGGGAGAGGAAGAGTTGTTGGATTGGATTGCATGAGATTTGGATTGGATTGCATGAGATTTAAGTGTTTGACCTAGCTACCCTAGACGTAGGTAGGTATACAAATCATGCAAATACAAAAAGTACACTGCATTTAATTATTTTAATAACAACAACTTCACATAACAGTATACATTAGAAGATGACATTGAATTTGTTGATTTAATTTTGATCTCGTCACTTTTTTTGCCATATCATCATAGCATTCCCATTTACCGTTTCTCTTGCAATGCGCTCGATAATGACTAATGCCAGTACCACACGCATTGGGTAGATGGTGCATTTTTTAAGTTTTAGCTCGTTGACTAAAAAGCAGAAAATAAGTACTTGATAATTTACTGAAAAATTTTTTTTATAAAAACACGTTTTTGAAACAGCTAAAAAGGAGGTATAAATCTCCCGTAAAGATTTATAATCCTTTACAGATTTAAACCTAAAAATGTGGGGCACATGCAAAAACCATCCTCATTAATATTATAAATGCGAAAGTCCGTTTATTTGTTTGTTATGCCTACATGTCATCATCATTAAATTTTATATACACGTTGTTAGAGGTACAGAGAAGGACGTAATAGGTTACCTTTCATTCCGAAAAAAATTATTGTTCCCAAGGGATAGCAAAAAACTTTCCACGCAGACGAAGTCGCGGGCCGCCGCTAGTTGATGATAAATCTTACAAAATGCGCCCCACGTTTTTAGGTTTAAAAGTTCTGTATAGGTTCATAAATCTTTACGCGAGAAATAATTTTATACATTTTAGTCCGTTTAAAACGTGTTTTGCTTAAAAATTTTTTTTCCATAAATTTTGTATTTGTATTGTATAAGACAGTAAGGCTTATACAATTCGTGTAATCTACTCCATCCAACAACTTTTCCTCTCCAACTTATTTTTTTGTTGACGATTTATCAAGTTGTATTTGGAAAATTGTAAATGCCCTGTAGCTCGAATTCGACTCGCACTTGGCCATTTTCTTGTACGATACTAGAACGTACAATTAATGTACATTTTTTTCACCCAAAAAAACCATGCAAACTGTCTTGGTTCGTGAGAAAAATGAGTGGTACTGCGGCAGAGCATACTCCCTGGCAGTACCACACCGACATTTTTTTGAGACTAAAATACGTAACGTACAATTTTTTTAATAGCGTACAAATTACGAACAATTAATGTACATTTATTTTAAGTAGGATTTGCACTTATTTGGCGTCGTGGTACTGCGACGGAGTATAACACCTAATAACGGCTCATCACAATCACCATAACATCCTTAAGTATCGGTCTTTCTCTGAGTAACTCGATTAAAAATATTCTCCTTATTCCACTCCATCACTATGACAATTACACAAATCCATCGAATCATAAATCACACAATGGCACACGAACGCAGGCGAGACGTCTGCATCTAGTGAGCGCTAACACAAAATGAGTTACTTCCCCTCCCCGCAGGCGAGAGCGGGGGATGTTTTCCGTTCGTCGCGGCAAACATGTTTTGTGTTTTTGCAAAACAAAACTCATAGGCCACGCCCCAAACATGTTGAGAAAACATTGTTTTGATGTTTGAAAACACAAAAACACGGCGCAGGAGACCCGCGGGCTGATTATCTAATTAGAAACCACCTAGCGACCGGTTGCAGTTCATAGATGATAGTGATCCATTGCTACTTCTTCTTGGATTAAAAAAAAACATACCAAAGAAAAGTAGCAATGTATGTGGAATGAAACCGGTCGCTAACTAATTTAACTAGTTTCTTTTTAGATAATCAGCGGGCCGGCCTTACTATTATAAAATTGTATTAAGTAGGTACAGATTCCGGCAAACATCTAGACGCTCTTTCGACGGAGTGGGGATAAGTGCACGCATATGCACTTGCGAGCGACCAATAGCGGGCGCCTCTCTCCCGTCGCCCGCGTGCCTCACCGCTACGCATACACAAAATAAGAGTTCTGCGCAATCCCCACCCGATTTCAAGATGTTTGCCAGCTACTATACAGTCACGTCTCTTTACCTATACAGTTTAATACTTTATTACTTGATTACTTTTTTGAACAGAAATCAATGACAATTACAACAAGGTGACAAAGTTCTTAAATGTATATTGTTAGATATTTTTAAACGTGACTATATAGTTTTGCCAATAAATATGTGTACGATTGTCTCACGTGCAGTTTCAGGTGCATACCTTATAAAAAATTTAGTAAAATGAAATGAAAGTAAAAAAAAAACCATCGTGATTTTATTCTTATCTTCATCAATAATAGTAAGAAAATTGACTCAATGTTGTAATATAAAAAATTGGGGCCATACAAATATTGTCCCCCGTTTCATAAAGGAGCATTTTCACGGGTTGATTTTAGTCGACCAGCTCTTTTTCGCTTGTAAAATCGAATCGCAAGCCTAATTTTAAAGAGGTGGCGATTCGATTTTACAAGCTATTGTCGTAAAAAGCCTTAGGGCTGGTTTACATTATCTTAGTCTTTAGTAGAGTGTTTTAGGAGAGTAGAAGTTCATTACGTGGTGTGTTTGACGTTCTTTTAAAATCGACGAACATGCCAAGCAATGTATTTCTACTCGCTACTCGACTCGGTCGTCTACTTGCCTAATGTAAACCAGGCCTTAGGAGAATAAAATTAACCAGCAAGTCGCCTGGAAAGTCAACCCGGTGTAAATCCCACATAATCAACTTAGCCCACCTTTCAAGTAAGTAGTGCGACAAAGTTCCGATCATGCTCACATGTATACAGTTACGTCTATAAATATGTATACAGTTTAGAACTTTGTCACTTTAAACACTTTTAGTTTTTTGTTGAATAGATGACAAAATGACAACTACAGCGAAGTGACAAAGTTCTAAATTGTATAGAAATTATATAGAAATTATTAGACATGACTGTACATTATGTACGACGGCAAAACAGATGACTAGTTTATGCCCATGGGCGTACCGATGGGGGGGGGGGGGGGGGGGGGGGGCTGGAGGAGGCTGGATTTTATTTACCTCCAACTAACTATCAATTGTTATCAATAAAAGTTCTTATTTGCTATACAATATATTTGATTTACAATAAATTTGCCCCCCCCCCCCCCCTGTGGGCGATACAATACATTTACTCTCCCCTGGCCCAGAACCTGGGTACGCCCATGTTTATGCCGTTTGTTTTCATTGAAGATATCTGTCTACCCTAATCAAACATCTTATCATTTCATTTGGTTGCGGCACAACAGGTAGATGATTTTATTCGTAATCTACTTAATTTTTAAAGTTTGTCGACGTATTTTAACGACGTGTGACAATTACAGATTAATGAAAACAACAAAAAACTGTTACATTGTGCCAGCGGGCATGACTGGTAGGAGGCTTTTTCCCGATGGGTATAATATAAAACATTAAGGTTCAACATTAGCGCGTGACTCGCTATTGTAGGTACATAACGTGGATAAAGTTGTATTCGGCGGGCTAATTATCTGATTAGTAACCACCTAGCGACCGGTCTCATTTGACAGATGAATGAGATACATTGCTACTTCTTTTTTGGGTGAAAAAAACAAGAAAAGTAGCAATGTATGCCAAATGAAACCGGTCGCTAAATAGTTTCTATTTAATCAGCCTGCGGTAGTATTTGCCGAATACAATTTTACAACTTTAGTGTTTACAAATAAATATGTACACACTTAAAGTTGTATTTGCTACAAACATATTGCATTTAATGAGATAATTTTGCTTTGATAACATAGTTCATAGTGAACAATTGTCGTTTGTCGGGACACGTTAAACTATCCTTACTAATATTATAAATGCGAAAGTCCATTTGTTTGTTTGTTACGCCTTCACGTCCTAACTACTAAACCGATCATCATGAAATTTTGCATACACGTTGTCAGGGGCACAGAGAAGGACATAGGGTACCTTTCATCCCGAAAAAAAGCATAGTTCCCGAGGGATAGCAAAAAACCTTTCCACGCAGACGAAGTCGCGGGCGGCCGCTAGTATTGTATAAAAGCTAAAATCCTGGGAAACCACGTTATGTGCCTACAAGGGCGGGCAGGGAGGGGCAGCTGCCCCCCCTTAGAGGTTAAAAACATGTAGCCAACTGCAAAGTAACCAAAGTCCTAAGGCAATTGATTTGCTTTTTCTATAAATCCCGCGTCTCTAAACTTGAATAAATTCACTAGGTGCTCTTGATTGTACCTACAATTCATATTTTTCTCATATAGGAATATGAGATATATATTAAGGATAATATAAAGTTGCCCCTCTCTGGGCCATGGGCTGGTGAGCGACGCCCTTGTGTGCCTACAATAGCGAGTCACGTGCTAATGTTTAACTTTAATATTTAGTGGGTGATAGTCGCAGTCACTGTAATTTGTACGTTTTATGTATGGTATGCAGCGTGAAATTTTAATCATTTGGTTCCCGCAGTGGGGTGGTTCCACTCATGATTACAAGCAACTTTTACTATGGACCCAACTCTGATATCGCGAAAATAGCTGTTCCATATATGTATTAAGGTCGAGTAAGTACTGCGCTTTTGTATGAAACGGCTGATATCAGAGTCGGCCTTGTAGTAAAAGTTGCTTGTAATCATGGGTGGTGCCACCCCACTGATGATAAAAATGTTCAGTGTGTAAGGTCCCTAGTCGAGGGCCCACTGCAGCAGCGCCGTGTCGTTGCCGCCGGCCGACACGACGCGCGCGCCGTCCGACAGGAACCGCACGCACGTCACGTGCGACGAGTGCCCGCCGTACTGGTGACACAGCGACTGCAAACAGGAACGAATATTTACATTGTGTCCTATTCGCCGTTATTCGAAGCCTTGGTAAACAGATTGAGAATAGCGAAGCCTTTCCGTTTCCCGTTCAGCATCATTATTATAGGTCTATCTTACCGAATTACGTCACATCCGCATCCGTGCGACGTCATACCTCACCCCGCTTTGTTCACCAGGCGGCCATGCTAGTTTCAGCGCTCATTGGCGTCCTTTTTTCGCAACCGTTCACATCTAGTCAAACGCTGTTAGCGTTCGAAATTTAAAAATTTTCCTAAGTAGGTCAAACGCTGTTAGCGTTCGAATTTTAAAGTTTTCTAAAGTAGGTCAAACGCTGTTAGCGTTCGCGAAATTCTTAATTCAAATTTAGATTTTATATTACATATTTTTGTTGAAAAGTAACATCTTACGATTTATTTTCGGCTATATAAAATGAGTGTGCGTAGTTTGAAAACCATACGTAAAATCAGTGTTAGTTGGGTCCGACTCTGTGTCGTCTCCGTTTTCGTCGTCATGTTCGTGGAGTAGCAGAGAACGAGGGTGAGGACATGGATCTACAGTAAATACGACGCAGGATTTGAATTGAATTGAGGTAATCTAACGCCTCGCCCTAAGGTCAGTGAATTTTTTCCATATTTTATAATGATATGATTCTACCCACGATATGTTGAAAAATATTTTTTGTTAATTCTAACATTCGTAAAATTGCCGTTCATGAGTGTTATTCGCTTTTGGCCTAAGCGATCTGCTGACAAATTTAATGCTTATGAAAATTTTTACGTTACGGAAAACATGTTTCGTAAGATTCCTATTCATTGTCGGTAAAGCTATATTGCGTTGAATGTGAGCTGAGCCTTGTGTTCTTCAAATATGAGAAAGTGTATACAGCTTGAGTTTATTCTGTGTCCTGGCGCTGTCCGGCCATTTATTTCCGTGGCATTTCGTTCAACTCATAATTCGTTCAACTTGACCAGTGTTGAGATTAACCATTGCGCCCTATTTTATTTAGAGATGTTGTTTAGCCGTAGACGTTTGAACGAGTATTCAAAAAATTTTTTTTTTTTTTTTTTTAAAAAGCTGCTGCTTTGTAAATTTAAATAGATACGTAACGAGGCACTTTTAACAAGAATTATATTGGTGTTCAATTAAAACATTTATACAGTCAGATATTGGCTTGATTGCGGAATATTACAACAATTGATGGCGTATTTGATGCAGCGACAGTAAACGCTATCAATGCGCAAAATGACCCGGGTTCAGTTCCCAGTAAAATGAGCGTACTAATCTTGTCTTGTGTACAAATAAAAATGATTGCTTTATATTTGCTTTCTATGCTTTCCAAACCTTTAATTTGATTGTTTTAACCTTTGATTGAATAAATGTGTGGTATATTACGCTTGTCGGGTACAGCTAGATAATAATAAAATTAATTGTGGTAATTGTTTTAGATAATTTGAAATCTATTTTTAATTTGCAGGCAATTCAAAGTTTATCATAGTAATTAGATATTTTCTATTATTATTATACCCCTCGGTTCCAGCTTGTTCCGCAACTGGACCGGGGAAGGTCTATCGGCTGCTCCTGGCACCGTTGACACAAGTTTATGAAAAGTTTTATCTAAATAATTTTGTATAAGTAATTAAAACATGCTGTTTTCTTCCTCTATGGTAGTAAGCCCCACATGTTGAAAGTTGTGTGATTTGTAACAATATTTTGATATGGATTCATCCGGTCGCTTCGAAGCATCGTTGATTGATAATTTGATATGAACTCTGGCGGTCACTCCTAATGGTTACCGTTGATTAAGTATCTTACTATTTAACTTAATTCGGTCGCCCTCTGATGCACCGTCACTATAGTTATGTAAGGTGAATAAATAGATTAACATTCAATAAACATTTATTATGGTTTTAACATAATTAACATAAATTCGGCCGGTCGCTACAGAGCACCGTCGATTGATGTTTTAACATAAATTATTTCGGTTGCTTTTGATGAGCACCATCCAGGCACCGTCGATATGTACATATTTTTACTCATTTTATCTTATTATTTTATTTTAATTTTCGGTGTAAACACTGTCCTTAATCCCTGAGGGAGAGGAACTTAAAAAGGGGATCATCCAAAATATTCCCGTACTTCTGGTGGGCAACATGTTTCTAACAACCATTAGTTGCTGCTTACAGAACAACCAGAAGGATTTTGAAATTTTTCTTTGGAGAGTTATTTATTAATAGTATTTTTTTTTTAAACGTGGGCCTGTTAAAACAAGTTATTTCGATTGAAATATTTCAATCAATATATTTTCCTGTTATTTAAAATGTTTCTTTATTAAAAATATCGAACCGGGTGCAAAGTCCGGGTGTCGCAAAGGAGGTTCACCAACAGTTGCGTTCTGGTGCTTCACTGGCCGCTGCCGTGGCACACTCGATGCCCTCGCTCAGCTCGCGCTTCATTGTGCCGTTTTGTGACCAAAAAGGTCAGTTTTAATCTAACCTAACTGATGATGTCCCTTTTGCCTACACTGTAGCCAAAATAACTGTCGCAGATTTATGTTTTGTTTGAAAATTTTATACTCATTTGTACGCTTTGAAGACTGATATTGTCTCAAGAGTCCGATGACAGATCAGATATCCTAGATAGTTTTAGTTAAGTGGTCACTGCAATGCAAGGGTTGTGCCTGTTTTACATTTAAAATTTTATGAAGATTTAAGTCTGATGATGTTGGCTTTATTACAAAGTGCCGGGGGCGTGTAATGTGTATGTACGTACATAAATAAATACATAAGTGCTAATTTTTATTGTACTTCGACCACGTCGTTGTGTACATTAATAGATATGAATTTAAATAATAACTTTTTGGTGTGATGTAAAGCTTATTAAATTTGTGGGGAATCTCGATTTTACTCAGACCTCGATTGAATCATTCTATATTTCGATTATAATCTTAGCACGTTGTAGATAACAAGTTAACATTTTGTTATATACTTACTTAAGTACTTGTTGAATATTTCAGTAGAATATGAAAATACTTCTAATTAGCTACCATAACATGTACCATATTCTGAAATTAACTTTAAAATAATATACCTAAGCAGTCTGACATTAGTCAGTTGTTGTAAACACTGTCGCTCTGATTTTATATTGGTTGGTGTCTGCGAATAAGTCACTTAAATATACTTTAAGCTTACCTACCATGGGGAAACACTGGCACCCGGTTCTTGTTTATTTATCCGGGTGATGATACTTGATTTATTAGATAACTGAGATAATCTTCTCGGTGGATGATTCCAAAGTATTTATGTGATTTTATTTGAATAATGAAATGCAAGTATATTCATTGTTATTATTATTACTATTATTGTTGATATGCAACATTTTTGCTATATTGTTAGGAATTCAAGTTCAAAACAAATGTTATACAGGGTCACTGGAAATATGACGTATTCCTGCTAAAGGGTTATAGATGAGGTCAAAACAAATATTTTTTGTTATATTACTTTTTCTCAAAAAGTTCATAGTTTTTGAGTAAATTGAAATTAAGTAATTTTTTACCATAAGTACGTTTTCAAAAACAAAAATTTAAAATAAAAGATAACTACTCGTTCGATTCCGGTTTTTTTATTATTTTGGGATAGAAAATAGTCAATATGTTGATAATATATAAAAAAATTACAAAAAGTACAGGTGTTTAAAAAAAATCAATCCATAAAAGCATTTTTTATTTTTATTTTTTCAGTTTTTTTTAGAAAAGGCAGCAAATATCTTTAAAAAATTCCTAGTAGCTAAGCGTGCATAATATTTTAAAAACATCACCATCTATTCAGCTTTCAGTTAAGGTATAAAACTTAATGATATCTTTAAAAAAAAAATGAGAAATTAAGACTTAAGTAAATTGCAGTCCCATTTCATGTAGCAAAAATTTCCTACTTCGAGCGCTTCGGAGGTGGCCGTATTATCCTACTTATATCATAAATGTGAAAGTTTGCGTGTTTGGATGATTGTTAATCAATCACACAAAACGGCTGAACCGATTTGGATGAAATATGGCGCACAGATAGTTTAAAAGCCGGATTAAAACATAGAAGGATACTATTATCTTGGTTAAAGGTTCCCTAGGGATTTTCTCGAATGTAAATGCCGATGAAGTCGCGGGCGGAAGCTAGTTTTCCATAAATGGTCGTGTTTACTAAAAATACTTTCATCCGAGTGAGTTTCGAGACAGGATTATTTTCCGCCAATGAGTCAAAATTTTATACAGATGGCATCAAAAATAACCATGCATATCAGCCATTTTTAATGCCTTTATGCCAGGCCTTCCTTTTGGCTTGTGGATGGATAAAGTGGACGGGCCATAACCCACCACATGGTCCCAATGCGGATTTGTCGGTGTTAACACAATGTACCTTACATGGAGCCGTTGGTCCTGGCTACATTTACAGTCGTTAACACTGACCAATCCACATTGGGTCCACGTGGTGGGTTATGGCCCGTCCGCTCTATCCATTCACAAGCCAAAAGGAAGGCCTGGTTTTAAAAATGGCTAATATGCATGGTTATTTTTGATGCCGTCCGTAAAAATTTTGACTCATCGGCGGAAAATAATCCTGTCCCCAAACTCTTATTATTATTTTTAGTAAGCATAACCATTTATGGCAAACTAGCTTCTGCCCGCGACTTCATCGGCATTTACATTCGAGAAAATCCCTAGGGAACCTTTAACCAAGATAATAGTATCCTCCTATGTTTTAATCCGGCTTTTAAACTATCTGTGCGCCATATTTCATCCAAATCGGTTCAGCCGTTTTGTGTGATTGATTAACAATCATCCAAACACGCAAACTTTCACATTTATGATATAAGTAGGATAATACGGCCACCTCCGAAGCGCTCGAAGTAGGAAATTTTTGCTACATGAAATGGGACTGCAATTTACTTAAGTCTTAATTTCTCATTTTTTTTTAAAGATATCATTAAGTTTTATACCTTAACTGAAAGCTGAATAGATGGTGATGTTTTTAAAATATTATGCACGCTTAGTTACAAGGAATTATTTAAAGATATTTGCTACCTTTTCTAAAAAATCTGAAAAAATAAAAATAAAAAATGTTTTTAAGGATTGATTTTTTTATAAACACATGTACTTTTTGAAACTTTTTTCATTCATTATCAACATTTAGACTGTTTTCTATACCAAAATAATAAAAAAACCGGAATCGAACGAGTAGTTATCTTTTATGTTAATTTTTTGTGTCTGAAATCGTACTTTTGGTAAAAAATTACTTAATTTTAATTTACTCAAAAACTATGAACTTTTTGAGAAAAAGTAATATTACAAAAAATATTTGTTTTGACCTCATCTATAACCATTTAGCAGGAATACGTCATATTTCCAGTGACCCTGTATAAGTATTAAGTTTATGCTGCGTGCAGCTTTTCCGATGGCCATAGAAACCATGGCATGTAGAATCTTGATTGTTTTTTTTTTATATTTATTTTATAGATTGATAAAAAGAAAATATTTTATGTACTTACCTTTATCTATAAAAGATGAAACTTTGTCTATAGAAAGTAAATACATGTTGGAATAATTAAAGTCATGTTTCTTTATTTGGTATGCAGTACTGTCATATGTTTTGTTATTTTAATACATCTTTTGATTTTATCTATTATACTATAATAGTTAGTCTATCTATACCTTGTATTTTAATTCCCAATGTTAAGATGTCATTTAATTTTGCGATGATAATTAAAAATGTTACAGTTAAATTTAGTGGTAGTACTTACCTAAATAAGTATCTACATACTTACCTTTTTTTTTGTGTTTGTTTTGGGCTAACACAGCTGCTGTGTGCTGACCATTCGAATACTAAATGTTTTATTAACTGTAAAAATTCAAATGGACTTGTCAATGTTAATTAACATTCTATAGCAATTTATATAACACTAACTTCTGACATTAGTGCTTGTTCCGCCCACTATTAAAGTTTATGTCGGACGCGACACAACAAGGTGTCGCAGACAGTGGCGCACACAGACACTCTAGCTAGCTAGTCGGCCTAAGTGGGTAACACCGAAGGTGGTTAGCCTGCCTTTGGCTTAAGTCAGTCGTATAACGTTTATTTTTGGGTAGGTATTTATTAAGTCCAGTTCGCAGTTTACGATTAAATTAATTTAATCAAGTATTTGATATAAAAGTAATAACTTTGTGAACGCGTTCACAAAAATTTATTTTATTATGATATCCAAATCCAGTTAGGGATTTTATAAAGATTGGTTTTTTTTTGCAGAGCAAAAGCTCAAAGATTTCGTAAGGTTTGTATTTTAAGTGAATTAATTGTGCAGCACCCGACACCACATTTGTAATAAAAGAATCTGCGAAGAAAACGTTGTCTTGTCCCAGATAATTTTGAAGTAGGCGATCGACGCGACTTAAGCAGAGATGCACTGTCAGCCAGCAGTCATATTGAACGATAACACAACTAAAATATTATGAGGTAAATAATTTATGTTAAATAATTACGCAAGTAAAAATTTATGAGAATTTATTTAAAGCTGATCTGATTGGTCAATTGTCTTTATTTTAGTTTTAATTGTTATATTTTTGTATTTTTTTTTCTTCCCTTTACTAATTTAAAGAAAGATTTCTTTTGATCTAATTTAAAATAAATTTTAAGATAAATAAACTATTTATGATTTAAAGTGTCACATTGGCGTCCTGTCCCTGTTCACCAGGCGATAACAAACAATGTCTCAATCTGTTTACCAAGGCTTCGAATTACGGCGAATAGGACACAATAGGAGCGTTTTACCTACCATTAAAACGCATATTGTGTCTGAAGCCTTATTCGAAGCCTACCTTCAAGGGCTGCCTGGTATGCATTTAATGCTAATTAGTTGTAAAGTATTTTTCAGATTTTGAGACTGCAATGAGCGCGGAAAGTAGCAATGGCCGCCTGGTGAACATTGTGGGGTGAGGTATGACGGATGCGGATGTGACGTAATTTGGTAAGATAGACCTATAATAATGATGCTGAACGGGAAACGGAAAGGCTTCGCTATTCTCAATCTGTTTACCAAGGCTTCGAATAAGGCTTCAGACACAATATGCGTTTTAATGGTAGGTAAAACGCTCCTACTATTATATTATTCGATTAAAAATACACTAGATGTCCGATCAGTCAGTTTAAAGCCTGGCTAGCTACCACCATCTTACGTAACTCTGACGCCATAATTAAGTAAAAGGTAAGATAGTCAGTTCCTCAGTTGATGAGGATTCCGGGTGTAGTGCGTTTCCACCTTTAGCCTTATCGTCAGTTAACATCAGGTGTGGTGAAGGCCAAACACTATCTCGTTGTACATAAAAAATCTGCTCAGAAAATAAGGCTTCACTTCATACTGGAAAGGAATGAACAAAACTTATTGTTGATCGAAGATTAAATTACTTTGAAGTCGCGTAGATACACAGAATACATAATAGTACAAGTAGTAGATAGTAATTATTCGTAGGAATCGAGAGTAAAAAGCCTTCCTCCAAAATCCGATCATCGTTCGCGCATGCATTTTGCATCCTTAAGGCTGTAGACTCGCATCACGTTCCATTTTTAAATTTTCAATACAAATGATCAAAACAACTCTGCGCGAGCCGTAATGAGGGCGAACTTTGAAAATTCCTATTAAATTATTAAATAGATATAAGTATATACAAAACACG
Organism: Agriphila geniculea; assembly: GCA_943789525.1. Taxonomy (NCBI): domain Eukaryota; kingdom Metazoa; phylum Arthropoda; class Insecta; order Lepidoptera; family Crambidae; genus Agriphila; species Agriphila geniculea. Next base: position 2,223,722 of record OX038884.1, on the reverse strand, counting down.
CAATACATTAGACAAATACCTCATTATTCCTAAGAAAAATTAAAAATTACTTTAAATTCTGTAAATACCAGTAAAAAACATTTCAAAGTGTTCCAATTTGAGCATTTTTTTAATTTTCTCTCTATAGGGAACTAATTTAAGAATTTGACTTCCTAAAACTAAAGTTTACATCAATAATAATGCTTTCATTCTTTACATAACTTCATTGGAAGAACACTAATTTCATTGAAATGCAAATATACAGCCTTAAGTGAACGAAAAAAAATCTAACCGCACCGCACAAGGGCGCTCGTGGGTAATTGTCAAGTGCAGGCGAATATGCGCCATTAGTTCCAACTGCATTTTTAGTTTAGTCACAGTACCATCATTTTCCTTATCCACCCATAAAGAAAGCTTGTGCCAGTGGGGTCATAAAAAAGCTGATGATAATAAGGTGAGGAATACCTAAAAATGCTTCTTTATTAGTTCAGCCCCCCTAGCATGACCAGCATAACACGATTTATATCAAGTGATATAGCGTTTTATCACGTTTAACTGTCAAAAAGGCAAAGGAGTTTGACAGTTGAGTGTCGATAAAATGCTATATTACGCGATATAAATCGGTCATGCTAGGCAGGCAGACCTTAATTTGAAAATCAGTTAAGTGATATTGGACATCATTTATAAGTAAGTGTTACCTTGGGTTGCGTGACGGGGTATGCGTAAAGCTTCACTTTGCCGAAGTCGTCTCCGGTGACTGCGAGCCGACCGTCTTGTGATCTACAACGATAAAAATTATGGATAAAATCAAAATCATGTTATGTCAAGTAAGAGTTAAGTAGTATTAAATAGTAGAAGAGCCCTTCAGAACAAACCGCGGTAAAAAATTAGAAATGATTTATTTTAATTAAGAAAATATACAAGATTATTTTTACCGACTTCAAAAAGAGGGAGGTACTCAATTCGACCCGTTTTTTTTTTGTTTTTTGTATGTACCCCGATTACTCGAAGACGGCTGAACCGATTGAAATGATTCAAACGTTATTACATTAGGTAACCTCTCAAGTTGGTCCCATTTTTTAAAATTTTGAAATCGGTTCAGTACTTTTCAAGTAATCTTGAAAAAAGCACGAAAATAGTATGATTTTTGTGTGAACTACCTCGATGATCAGTCGTATAACTTCTTTGTTTATGAACTGAATAAGATAATTATTTTTTTGTTTGAAAAGGGATATCTTAAGTGTAGTTCTTTAACCGACTTAAAAAAGGAGATTCGTAGTTTGACCCGTGCGTATGTATGTTTTTCCGCGATTAACTCACGTTTGGCTGAGCCGATTTTTCTACCTAAATAATATACCTACATTACTTAATACAAAAAGGTACCTACACTAAAAATTAAAAAATAAAAAATTGTTTAAAAAAACAAAAAACCGACTTCAAAAAACCTACCTCTAAAAAGCAAGAAATAATATTCGTAATAATAAAAACACGTCTATTGAAGTCGGGTGGGGCTTTTAGAATAAAAAAAAAGGAATTTGTACTCCAGCTCCACCCGACTTCAATAGACGTGTTTTTATTATTACGAATATTATTAGTTAACATTTCGATGGAGTAGGATTGTAGTTTTGTATGGAACAGCAGATTTTTTTTCGTGTTTTCCAGGTTGGTCCCATAATGAAAATTGTTCAGTTTGATGGTCTGATCAACCCTACAAGAGGTTTTATATTAACTAAAAATAACTTTGTAGTTTTTTAAAACACATGCTTCTTAGACTTTTCACGGTACTGAATGAATTGGGAATTCGCGAGTCGCGTCACCGTTCGCCGCTTCGCGTGGCCTGGCCATGATGCGTCGTCGTCTGCTGTCTAATGTCTCCATATGTGTACAGGCCCGGCCTGCAAGATTGTACGGAAGGACGCGGCCGGAAGGCATGTGGAGGGCCCATAATGTCATTTGTGACTGTGATTAGAGTGCTTCTACACGGTGCATGTAGCTTGCGCACGTAGAGGCGCGGGGTACGATGCTATGGAGCTAGATCGGCTCACGTGTTTCCACAGAGCATGTAATCTGCGCAAGTGCCTCGACTTGCGCGGGCTAGGGAACGTACCCATACTACGTGACCCATATTTTACCATTTTTGACCCCCCTCCCCCCCCTTGGTGACCACCCGTAGTATATGCCGAGACCCCCCCCCCCCCCCCCCTCCCCCCTGGTTTTCACGTAGTATTTCATAGATAATGGTTTTACATCATTTTCAACAGAAATCAAAAAAAAATTTGCTCATTTTTGTCTTTTCATTAGTAAGGCGCTTGCCACGTAATGCCAAGAGTGTGTATTATAATTTTACATACAATTACAAGTGAAAAAATGTATCAAGAAGAAAAAAATTTCGCTGCGTGCCATATTTGAATACAAGTTGAAAAAAAAAGAACCAGATTTCCATTGACAATATTGACTACGTGACAAATCATAGGCCCCCCCTCCCCCCCCCCCCCTGTGACCAAGCGTGGTATTTTAAAGACCCCCCTCCCCCCTCTTAACGGGTCACGTAGTATGGGTACGTTCCCCTACTTGCACCGTGTAGAAGCATCTTTAGTGTAAGTACACAGATAGCAAATCAAATTAAACGGTTGAACTGCGAAAACGACTTATAACATAGGGCCGAAGGGTATAAAGACGATCTCAAAGGTCAACATGTTATGTCAGTGCCGTCATGTACATGTTAGTTTTTTTGTTGCATACTAAGTTTTCAGGTTTAGTAGTATGTTTGAATAAAATGAGTGTGATTTGTGTTATAAGGAAACGTGAAAATCGAAAAACGTTTTCATGATCCGCAGACCCCATCTACTATTCCATACAAACGGGGATAAATATAAGAGAACAGAACAGAGATAGGGGAGGAAGAGAAATGCAATAGAAAATCAAAGGAAAGGAAAGAAGAATTGTACATGTTAGTTTGATAGTCACCTGGTGCAGGAGTTGATGTCGGTGCCGTCGGCGGCGTCGGGCCACACGCCCACGGTGGCGTACGTGATGGGGCAGTAGTTGCTGGCCCACGCCACGTCGCGCACGCTCGTCGGGGACGTCACTTGGCGGCATGTCGTCGCGTTCCCTGTAACGTGTACGGACCTCTTTATAGTTAGTCATCACTTTAGTAAAGATAGCCTAAGACAGGGGGGTCAAGTCTGCTAATGTTTTCGTCAAAATCGTAGTTCAATAGTGTTTGAATGGTAATGCTTTTTTGACACAGTTCTTGTTTCTTAAACTCAAAACCGAAACACATTGTGTTTCTTAAACTCAACACGGAAACATTTTGTGTCTTGATTTTGGGTTTAAGAAACAAGAACTGTGTCAAAAAACATTACCATTGGAAAACCATTGAGCTACGATTTTGACGAAAACATTAGCAGACTTGACCCCCTGGTTTATACGGAATCAGTGATTAGACCCAGTGACTCAGAATTTCGGACCTAGTAACTGGGTACATGTAGACAACATCGGCAGTAAGTCGTGCTGTGCCCAATAATAGAACGGGTGGCTAGTCAGCTGGACTGACTTGTGATCGAGAAGTCAGCACTGGACTGAATTGAAACTAATTGTGTCTACACGAGCCCATTAGCAAGTCAGCGCTGGACTGGATTACTTTACTGCCATGTGTTAATGACCCCGTATAAACCAGGCATAATGCCGGCACTTCATGCACGCCGAGGGAAGACGAGCAGTGGCGAACATTTCCGGTTTTGTAACAAATTTTGTCAGAGGTCCTTTTCAAAAGCATCAACGAACTGTATATTCGCCGTGGTTGGACAAGCGTGTGGAGTTGTGTAAGGTTTTTTTCCGAACGAGCGCGAAGTGCGAGCGAATCGTCTCCGTTCAGCTTAGGAAAAAATGCTAACGTATGTCCGGCTGTCCCGCTTTCTGTCTGTTCTCCTCTATAGGTCACAATTCTCAACCGATTCTCGTGAAATTTTGTGAATAGGTTGTAGATTTTTTTTGTAAATTCAGTTTATCAAAATGGCGGAGATACCTATGTTTTAACCAGGTTTTACTGCTCACAGAGCCACTATAATAGTACCTACCTAGATATAGAGATGGGTAAAGGACCGGGTTTAAACCCAACCACTGGGTTTAAACCCAATAAAAACCCACATTGTATGTTATGGAAGCTTTTTACAGTTTTATTATTTCTATTGATATGATTTCTTTTTAACAATTTCTTGTTAAATCAATACACAAAAATATTCAAAGGCCGAAACATCCCTTATTCCTAAAAAAAATATTTAGTTCAACAAAATGGTCTATGGGCGTTAACTGGGGTTAAACCCAGCAGTCGGGTCAAAATCAGGTCCTTTACTCATCTCTACCTAAATATGATAGATAGAGTGTAAAAACAAAACATAAATTCGCCTTCGTGCCAAAAATAGAGTTAAGAAATGGCATAAACAATTTTGAATTAAAAAAAGGACTTTTGAGGTTAAATTGAAATATAAAAATATATAATATTATAAATAATAAAATAAATATTAAAAACAAAAAGTTAACTAGCAAACCACTTGGTCTAACTAAGCCAAGACATCCTCTGCGTAATGCCATGTATTGTACACGTTGTCTATATAAAAGTCTACAGTTGTTTTAATAAGGATAGTTTAACTTACAGAATAACAGCTCATAGTCTCCAGAATTGCTCCTTATGTACTGGCTATCTTCCGACCAATCCAGATGGGTGATGTAGCTGGAATGACCCTGTGGAACCAACAAGTGTTTTAAAAGTCCTGTCTTTTGAAGGTTATTTCAGTCTAATTCAGTCTATATTGACAAAAATCTAAAGGATTGTTTAAGAAGGGATGGTGGGACATTGTTTGTGAGATTTCTATTATTTAGGTTAAGTGGAATGGTAACATGCATTCTTCTACTTGCTAAGCGAGCATGTTTTTACATGCATGAAACGGGATAAAGCATATATGAGGGGTTTAGGTACTTTCAAACCCCGCTAAAACGTTTTTTTATAAAATCATTGTTAATACCTATAAAGACACTGTTATGCATTTCTTTTCATATTCACTAATCTGTTCTCATCAAAATCCCCTATATCCTTTAAAAATCGACTAACAAAAAACACTGTTTGTTGCAAACACCACTAAAACCGCATGGTTGCGTTTCAAATTCCGCTAAAACTGCGAGAACCAATCATAACGCGGCATTCATATCACGTGACGCTTTAAATAGTATGGCGTTGCGCCTAAGTTAGTCAAGACCTGTGGGTAGATTTAATAAGTTTTTACCGTTTTAAAATGGAGGAAATGTTATCATTCATTAAAAAATGTGATCCAAAACAAGAGGAAAGGAAAGGAAAAACTGACCTAACAAAGTGGAAACGTAAGGCGGAGGAAATAAAACGGTATGTTTAAATCCACTATGAAACTACCAATGCTGTCTGATTGTGATGTTATGCAGAATGAAGCAGCTAATTTGAGCATAGGTATTATAGGTACTCCATTTCAGATTATAATGATTCTGGTCATGGTAGAGAATCCTAGTACATTTCTACACGATTCAAAAAAATACAGCGCCATCTATTTTAAACGATTGGCAACTCTGCTGCGCCGTATCAGTGTTACCACTATAGGCAATAATAAATAATTTTATTTCATTTTTATAAGTGGCAATATCGGAGTGTCAAGTAAACTAGGGTTCGACCGAAACCACTTTTCTGCAGAGAACTGAGAACGAGATTTGAAACTGAGACCAAGAATTCTGAACATAAGGGTCCCCCCAGACCTACCGGTTTCCGTTCTTTGCTTTGCTGTTCGGCAATGGACCGCCGGCCAAGAGGCTCATTTTCAATCTATCGCATATTTTCAATCTAAGTACATTTCACATATAAGAATGTTCTTGTGAGCTTTGTTCTATAAACGATCGTTATGAAAACACAAAAAAATTGTTCAGATAGGTAATGATGACACCCACAACCCTGTTCACAATTTATATAAATATGCGATCGATTTATTTTTAGCAATCGGAGACCATGTTCAGGGTGGCATATCTCCCAGAAGCTTCCTACTTCGCAACCCAGACGATGATATTTGATAACACCAAGCTAATGGCTATCTTGCCAATTTGGTCTGGTCCAAATATGCGATAGATTGAAAATGACCCTGGTTGGCCGGCGTTCTAAACAGCAAGTAGAACAGCAAAGCAAAGAAACGAAACCGGTAGGTCTGGGGGGACCCTTAGTAAAATCTTACAACAATTTGGCAAAAACTGATGAAAAACACGTTAACTGAAGAAAATAACGTATTTTTCATTAATTTTTTAATTGATTAAATCAACAAAACATGCCAGATACATAACGTTTGTATGTAATCATAATCAATATTCGTAAGCAAACAAATAATTATTTCTATTCTCAAATTTTTGAATGTCTTTCTATAATTGCAAGACGTACCAAACACATATTGCACACCAAACCAACCAGCTTAATAAGGCTAGCAATAAATTGTAAAAAAAAATACTTTTCCTACCACACGCAAACCGAGACCGAGACTCGGTCGGACCTTACCTTATTGCTTGCTATAAATTATTAATCTGTGCCTTATTGTGTAAACTTTAATTTGGTGTTTGTTGGATAATTTTCACTTTTTAATGTCGTAAATAGTCATTTCTTCATTGATATTCGTTGAGTTGTGCTTCATTTTCTACTAATCATCGTCGAGTGCTATTTGCGACTGTGTTTATAGATATTTTTTAGAGAAAAGACTATGTGAACTACGTCAACAATGTTCTAGATACGAGTACCTACGGTGCCTATTTACATGATATTTTGTTGTGTTCTGGATTGCTTGCAGTTTGCGCTACGGGCAAGGTAAATAAATAATACGCTTTCATTATCTCAGTTCTATCTATTAAAACATAAACATTTCAAAGTACATAACCTAAACCTCATAGTAATAAAAAGTTGCATTAATGTTTAAACCTTTTCTGCGACATTTCGTACCATATATTTACCTTTGTTTAAACAAAAACACAAAGCAATAAAGGTACCTAACCTTTTTAAAACATACTTATTGCTAAAATATTATATTAGTATATTTTATATTTTCTTCAATGTTGATCTGTAAGTAAAGTAAAATCACAACTCTTTGTTTCAGATGTTTCTAAGTAGCCACTCCCAGTCACAATGCTATCACTTTTGAAAAACAGTTGGAGTCATGCACAGCATTTACTGGAAGTATTTTATGAGCAGTGGGTAAATTATGTAACTCATTTTAATTGTTATTTTTGTGATGTTTACTACTTACTAACTTATACTGCATTAACTGTGTCTATAGTGTGTTTAGAACTGTAATTTATACTTAGCATAATAGATATTATTACTCATAAAATTAAATAAAAATCATTTTCAGAATATAAGGATGTTTTTCATTTTTTGACAACCTAGATAACTCTTTGGCAAAGTTATTTGGTGTTTATTGGACAGTAAAATACAAGCTCATAACAGCTTGTAATTTATTGTACAATAAACATCAGATAACTTTGACATCTGATTTTCATTAAAATATTGAATAGGTTAGGTAGGTACCTACGTATACCTATAGCGATGTAGTTCCATTCGAGAAAAAGAGATGGCGCTGTATGCTTGTATCCTAAAAACAGAGGGGAGAGCGCCATCTATAACCAGTATATAACTTTAATCTATGATTCTGGTGACGTTTATCAATATAAATTGATGTACAGCTTTTTATAAAAATTATAAGGTTTAGGTTATAATGTTACGATAAAATATTTTTATTAGAAAATACGAATTTTGTGTTTGGCGATTCATGAATGAAATTGACCGTGTCACTGATTCGAATATGATGTTTTGCAAATGTGATCTAATCGAATTCATACAGTGTAAAATTGAATCAAGGTATAATAATGGTTTTCATTTTGAATAAAACCATCCATGCGAAAAAAATTGTTCGGATCAAAACCCGCTAAAATGAAACATGTCAGTTTCAAAGTCCGCCATAATGAAAAGTGCGCATCAAAGGCCGCTAAATTGATTTAATTTTTAGTTATAGTTCCCTTATTAAGGCCATTTTTAAATTAAAAACACAGTCAAAGTGTTAACACATGATTAAATTGATTAATACTTAATAGTAAATTGTAACATAACATTTTTTTTCCTAAAGCCAAACATAAACTAAAATTTTTAATTCCCCAACATTTCTTAAAAAGCGTTTTAGTGGATTTTGAAAGTAGACCCCTCATATTAGGTATTTGAGCGACTACAATATTAATATATAATAATATTGACAGGTTTAGAAGTCCCCTTTTTGTACTCACTTTTGGGTATAAAAATGAAATTATGTGTATTTTGAGCGAGTTACAGGGGCGTAAAATTACTAATGCCTGGTTTCTAAGGTATAGTCAACGGCACGCCAGGCTACGACTTATCAAATTCATTCAATTTTATATTTAAACACGAAGACATTAGAGTTTAAAATAAATCTCAGATTTTTGACATTTTTGTGTAACCTGACGTGCTGCTGACTGTACTTATCGGTGGTTTATCGGAGGGTTCCATATTATCTGGTTTAAAGTAATAAAATTCACTTTTAACCAGATAATGTGGACCCTACCGATAAAGTACTTCAGAAACAGGGGGTACTTAAGTAAAATTAAAGTTGCTAGATATGACCATACTACTTATTATGTATTCTATGGTATGCGTCTTTATTAGCAGCGAGCATAAAGCCTATAATCGATTAACAATGTTTACCCTTCTACGTTTTTTCTCCGTGCACTATGGTGATGCGTGAAACCATTATATTAGGTATTATGATCACAAATTAATACATACGATGAGTTAGATTATAGTTTGCATAAATGGTAAAAAAAGAATCGTTTAAGTAAGAAACTAGAATAATTCATCCTGTATTACAAAAAAAAACAGTGCTACAACTCTACAACAACTGCAAATACACTAACACCCATTTGCACTAACATTAAGAATCGCCTAAGTCTTTTCCTAACTAACTTAAGACATTCTTAGCAAAAAATTGGTTTGCACTAACCTTAGGACGTTCCTAAATGCACTTTAGGCTATTCTTAACTTACGCGCCCAATATCGAGCGCCCAAGGCTTAAGAAATTCCTATGTTATGAATTGTAAATCTGTGGTTATAGCCTGTGGCCGTCAATTATGACAAAAACAGAAATATTTGCTGAAAAATGGAAGATTCATGGAACATTCATTGAAATAATTGAATTACTAAACGACTCGGTGGAAAATCGCAAACATTGCAGTATTTCAATACAATTACTGCACTTATAAAATAATAAGAACGTATGAAATAACTGTACTTGTATGTAAACTTCTGCATTAAGCTGCCGTGTCAAGGTTAATTTTTGACCCCAATTACCGTATAATACGGCAATTACCGTACCATTGGCAACACTATCGCGATTTGATTTCCATTTTCTAAATTGACAGTTGATGACATAACTTTTTCGATCACCCTACCAAATAAAATAAACCAACGCCTTATCTTTCGTCTCCTTTTAACTCACGAATGAATCAATGTGATGTTATAACCAAAAAGTACTCTATGACCTATATTACTTCGCCGGCTTAAAAATCCATAAACAATTAATATTTACATTCGTTCATTCTTTCTCTTAGCAAGGCGATGCCCAAGTTACGACGTAGTCTGTTAGTGCAAACAAAAATTTCAGCTCGGCATTTTTAGGCTGTTCCTAAGCTAAGAAATAACTTAACTAGGACACGCCTAACTTGAGTTTAGTGCAAACGGCTGTAAGGCAGTGATTTCCAATTAGTTTGCCCCTCTAAGAAACAGGCGCGGTCGCAGCCTGAAATTTTGGGGTGGGGGGGTCACTAATAATAATAATTGCTTTTTTGTAAATTTTTAGATGCTTTTTCTATGTGACATGTACGATTTTGGGGGGGGGTCATGTACCCTGTGACCCCCCCCCCCCTCGGACCGCGCCTGCTAAGAAAGGCCCCAAACTCACGTATCCCTTAGTACAGCCCCCTTCTCCTCACAGGAATGATATGTAGAAAAAGGTTACTGATATATTACGTTACAGAAGTAAGAGATTGTATACTGCGCGGCATATATATTGGCAAGATTAAAACGAGACAAAAGATGCGCAGTAGCCACAAACTTTAGTGTTTGTGGCTACTGCGCAACTTTTGTCTCAACTTTCTCTTGCCAATATATATGCCGGCATCTGTACCCCGCGTACCACTATTTGGAGAACACTGCAATAAGGCATATAGGCAAATCTGATATGAGTATGAGCACAAATATGAGTGTTTTAATGATGATAATTTTCGTTAAGAAAGTGTAAAATAAGATGTGTGAAAATATTGATAATTATTATTGTAATTTTGGTTTTGTTTTGTTAGTATAGTTTTATAACAAGAAACTTAAGAAATGAAATGTAATTATTACTTAAATAAGCTAAAAATTGTTACTACCATATTACTAATAATCTATAGATGTTTAACGTCTGAAATAAATGTTTTATTATGTATGTTACGGCTAATACCAGAAGTGCGGCTAAACCTAGTTTTAGCCGGCTAAAACTAGGTGTAGCCGATTGGTGTTGGCTAAACCTAGGTGAACCGATCTGATTTACTTAAATTTCGAGGTTATTCTTTTTTAACAGACAACAGAAATAATTTTCTGAATACCCCATGCTACACCTAGTTTTAGCCGGCTACACCTAGTATTAGCCGCGAGCAAATCGGCTACACTTAGTTTTAGCCAACAGCTATCGGCTACACCTAGTTTTAGCCGGCTAAAACTAGGTTTAGCCGCACTTCGGGTATTAGCCGTAACATATATAACAACACCACTTTTCAGTAGGGCTTGGTAGTTCAGTCAGTGCATGAGTGTCATCCTTCTCTCTCACTATAAAGCGGGAACTAAACTAAGCAGACGTGGGCCACGCATACAGATCTTGGCGCGTTCAATAATGTACTCTACGGGAACGTCAGAAGACATACTGTTCGTTGCGTCGCGAAATGTTAAATCGCGTCGCAAGGCGTGGATACACGTGGATGTAGTGAGTAGCCTATATGTTGAATGTATGGGGACCAACCAGTGGGCCTACCACGCAAGTGTCGTCGGCATCGCTATCCGCTTCATTTGACAAGGATGTGACACATTGCTAGTTCTTTAGTATTTGTGCCAAAAAGAAATAGCAATCTATCACATCCATCTGTCAAATGAAGCCGATAGTGATGCCGACGATACTTGCGCGGTAGGACCCTAGATCGGTATTCGCGATAAAAACAAAGATGACTGACCAATGGACCAGAAATTCGAGCTCGATATTACGTCAAAGTAACTTGGGGAATGTATTCTGTGCCTTGGGCCATTTCGTTAATAAACAGTCAAAATTTCATCTGTCACATCGACCCAGCAAGTCAAAACAATGCACCTTGACCAAGAACCTTTAGAATATGAATATATAACATTCTTGACCTTGGCCCACGTAAATGTTGAGATTGTATAACCCACTCTTAATAGCTGTTAGTACAAAGTACTATGTTAATTTAGTTCCTCCAAAATGTAATAGATATCGCTAAAGCGTCGGAACTCGCGATATTGTCAGCTATCCAATAAACTGTTGCACAAAATTGTGGCGGTAACGGTATACCCCGATATCCTGACCGGTATTTTGTACGGCATTAAGGCCTACTCAAACCTGACCGGTATTCTGTACCGGTGGCGGTAACGGTATACCTGACCGATATCCCGACCTGTATATTGTATGGCATTACCGGAGCTCTTGCGGAACACCTTTGAACAGCGCGTTACCGCATACCCATCGGGATATCGTTACCGCCATCGGTACAGGATACCGGTGAGATTTGAGTAGGCCTTAACGCGGGCAATGCCTTACTTATGTGTATGTAAATAGGGTTGTCTCACCAGGCACTTCCCAACACGTGTGTACCGCGCGCCGCTGTCGTCGACGCGGTACACGTACACGAAGTTGTCGCGCGACCCTATCGCCACCATGGAGTTGTCCGGGGAGTACTGGATGGTTTGGATCGGCTCCGTACTGGGGACAACATTATGTTCTTCAAATTATAGAAAAAAATTGCGCATTTTTATCAGGACTTTGATTTTTGAGAGACAAAAAGGTCACTAGGGAACACAATAGAAGAATAATCAAAGTCCAAAGAATGGAGAAAGAAGAACTGTAGAAAACAAACTAACTTTGGCTTGATAAAGAAACCAAAGTAGAAAGTAACGTCGAAACGATGAAGTAATGTCATATCTTGGAATTAAACGGGGCTTTTATATAAAAAAAAATCTAAGTTGTGATGTGCAAATGGTTTTGCGCCTTCATTCCTCTATGATCCACCGACATGGCTCCAACGGTGGATCGAATGAGCCCACAGACCATACAACAATACTAGCCGTACACTCACCCGTCCTGATGTTGCGCGAGCAGTGCGCGCGAGTGTGGATCGAACACTAGCCACGTGCCCGTCAGAGTGCCCACAGCTAGCGCGCCGCCGTCAGTCGACCACGCGCAACAGTGGGTGGTAATGATATAATCAGATGGTCCTTCGAGCTGTAAGTACACACTCACCCGTCCTGATGTTGCGCGAGCAGTGCGCGCGAGTGTGGATCGAACACTAGCCACGTGCCCGTCAGAGTGCCCACAGCTAGCGCGCCGCCGTCAGTCGACCACGCGCAACAGTGGGTGGTAATGATATAATCAGATGGTCCTTCGAGCTGTAAGTACACACTCACCCGTCCTGATGTTGCGCGAGCAGTGCGCGCGAGTGTGGATCGAACACTAGCCACGTGCCCGTCAGAGTGCCCACAGCTAGCGCGCCGCCGTCAGTCGACCACGCGCAACAGTGGGTGGTAATGATATAATCAGATGGTCCTTCGAGCTGTAAGTACACACTCACCCGTCCTGATGTTGCGCGAGCAGTGCGCGCGAGTGTGGATCGAACACTAGCCACGTGCCCGTCAGAGTGCCCACAGCTAGCGCGCCGCCGTCAGTCGACCACGCGCAACACTGGGCCCGCTCCTGATAATCACATCAATACGTGTAAGAAAATAGATTGAAAGATTAAATTAAAAGTAATAAAGTGCAGAAATTAGAAAAAAGTTTTGTGTTGCACTAAAACATAGTGGTTTATACTATACAATATGTGACTCCCAAATTGTTGTTCCTCAACGGTAAAAACAATTATGTTATAAAAAAGGATATAGGGTAGGACGTTGCAGGAGAGGATTTTTTAATGACAAGTTAGTTCGTTGTCAGTTGAATTTTTCCACTACTTTTAGAAAAAACGTCTCCTAAGAACAAATCCTTCAAAACCTTATCTCAAAAAAAATTGCTCAGTTAGGCCTCCTTCACTCGCACAAGGTCGCGCGATAAGCACCTACCGCTAGCCGTTTGTCCGAACGAACAAGTGAGCAGCGGGCCGCCACACGCCCGCCTGTGTAGTCGCGCGGCACCTTACTGCACAAGTAGGTATTGTCTCTTTATAATAGTAACAATGTCGAATCGACATTACTGTGCCTTGTACGGATGTCTAAATAAAAAAAAATTCGTTTTTCACATTATGATATACTAGCGGCCGCCCGCGACTTCGTCTGCGCCAAAAGGTTTTTTTGCTATCCCTCGGGAACAATACTTTTTTTCGGGATGAAAAGTATCCTATGTCCTTTTCTGTACCCCTGACAACGTGTATGCAAAATTTCACGATGATCGGTTCAGTAGTTAAGACGTGAAGGCGTAACAAACAAACAAACGGACTTTCGCATTTATAATATTAGTAAGGATGCTACGCAGTTCATTTAAAAGAAGGTAAGAGCATGCGATAGAAAGAGAGGCAACTACTAGGTGAATATAATTGTAGGCCATTAGCGCTGCGCGACCTGAATTGCATTTTATTGTGTCGAATTGCATTTTACAGTACGAGGCAAACATCTTGACACTTTTTCGACGGACTGGAGTTAAGTTCGTGCATGTGGACTTGCGAGCGACCAAAAGAGCGCGCCCCTCTCCCACCGCCCGCGTACCTCACCGCTACGCATACACAAAATACGCGTTCTGAGCAATCCCCACCCGATTTCAAGATGTTTGCCTCGTGTTGTACAACTATAAACTGTGATTGGCACTAAACCAGTAAGTGATGTAGTGTAAAGTCGCATTACTAATTTCCCAGCAAAAATGTAAACAAAAGAGTTGCCAGAACAAAAGAACACAAAAAGAAATAGTATATTGCTAAGTCAAGAAATAAACACACTTACATGTTTTTTCATCACAAACCTAATAAAAATAGATTAGATAAATATTCTGAATCATGAGTTTTGCGGCAAAAACAGTAATATAATTTAATATTTCATAATAACAGTTTTATAGTAGAAAACATTTTTATGATGCTGTGATCAACTGCAAACCGTACACATCAATCTTTGGTCATTTTATAAAATTTCATAAAAAATAGTATTACGAGTAGTAGCTGTAGTAGTAACATTTGTCTTTTGGTATTGGGGGGAAACAGGCGAAGACGCTACGTATTTTTGATAGTTTACATACAGTCAATATCTAAGTTTACTTATCAGTTCGTTTCAAGAATTTTTAACATCAAACATTATGTAGGTTATAAAGATAAAATTTCTAATTACCATCCTACTTTAAAATTACCCTGGGTAACATTATATTTATTATGACTCAAACTATAATAAACAAATTAAAAAGTTATAAAAGTGACCAAAGGTTTTCAATATCTGAAAATGTCACTATCAGGGTCAGTTTGTCAATTTGACAGTGACGTTTCTTCGTTTACATTTTTGCTGGGAAATTAGTAATGCGACTTTAGTACCTCAATGTCCTTGCTCCACACGGTGCAATGGCTGAGCCCGTCCCACAGCTGCAGTAACCTGTCCCAGCCGGCCGACGCGAACTGGTTGAGGGACGGGTGCGCCGCCAGACCCCACACCTCGTCCACGTGGCCTGCACACACAGGGTAGCTGCGTTACATACACTATCTTAATACCGTCAGTCAAGCCCACATGACCGTGACACGTGACGTGGCACATATTGGCTCCGTGCACGCTTTTAGCGCCACCTAACGTGTTGCAACTTTGTTGGCTCTGACCTGACCGTTTTGACGTTTTGATATGTAATGGCGGCATTGTGACAAAATGTTAAAAAATACTACTTATACATATTGTGTTATTAATGTAAATTTCAAAATTACTGTGATTTGGGTGGACAAAGTGTTGTGAAATCATTTTTGGTCATTTAAATTAAATATGGCAAGTAAGATATATTCAAAAAGAGTGTTTGATTTTGGTGATGTCAGGGTTTGTTTACTTCTTTTTTAGTTGTATATTTTATAAAACAAGAGGATAAAGCTACTTTAATAATTTTACTAAGTGATAATAAACATATATAATTATTCCTGTATCGCTAGTAATAAATTAAATATCGTTTTCAAACAGATTACAGAGCCTTCATTATTTCTACTTTTTGCCACCATGAGCGCTGGAATCGATTTTTAGGTATAAAAATCCGCACCCAGCGGATAGCATGTTTATTAGTTACGGCTAATACCCGAAGTGCGGCTAAACCTAGTTAAAGAGCCAGTTTGACCCATACACTTTGGAATGCTGGATAGTTAAGTAGTTGTAGCACGCAGATAAAGAAGTACCGCAGTTAAAGTTGAAGCAGTTGTTTATTATAAATGACTAAAATATTACGGTAATAAATTATAAGTCGTAGGTAACTTTTTGCTCGACCGTCTAGTGCAAACGCTATTGCGTACTCAGAAACAAATTAAAATATAATTAATAAAGTAAACAATGACGCGCAACTTAAGTGTGTCGCGAGTCAGCAAAAATAAAATATGTGCGGTGTTGAGACCGTACACCTAGTTTTAACCGACTAAAACTAGATAAAGCCGATAGCTGTTGGCTAAAACTAGGTATAACCGATCTGCTTTACTCCTCAAGGTCCCGAATATAGGTTAGAAATTTAAATTAAATAATTTTAATATTTTTAATTTACATAATTTTTTTAATAGACAACAGATATAACTTTCTTATTACCCCATAAATTACTCCACATTAGTTTAAGCACAAAGAAGGTTAGACCTGGTTGTATTAAGCAATGGGTATTTCGAGATTAGTTCAAAACAGCACGGAAGGCTATTTTTAACCGGCTACAGTATTAGCCGCAAGAAAATCGGCTACACCTACTTTTAATCAACAGCTATTGGCTACAGTACGAGGCATGTATCTTGAAATTTTTTTAACGGAGTGGGGATAAATTCACGCATGTGCTTTTGTGTGCGACCATAGCGCGCGCCCCTCACCGCTACGCATGCCCAAAATACGCATTCCGCGCAATCCCCACCCGATTTCAAGATATATGCCTCGTACTGTGCACCTAATTTTAGCCGGCTAAAACTAGGTTTAGACGTACTATAGGCAACAGCGTCGCTTAACCAGTTTTCAACAAAATTCGCGTGCGCGCGTATCGCCCCTGCACGAACTAAACGTATGTGATAGCGGGCGCGGCGTGCAAGCGATTGGTTAAGCGACGCTGTTGCCCATGGTACTTCGGGTATTAGCGGTAATTAGGGTTGCCAGATGGCCGGGATTTCCGGGATTGTCCCGGAATTACGTGCCATGTCCCGTGTCCAGGAACTATACTTTAGTGGCCTGGATTTCAAATACCTACTAAGCTACCACTACTTTTTGTTTTCATTGTTGTCAGATGGCCGGGATTTCCGGGATTGTCCCGGAATTACGTGCCTTGTCCCGTGTCCAGGAATTATACTTTAGTGGCCCGGATTTCAAATACCTACTAAGCTACCACTACTTTTTGTTTTCATTGTTGTCAGATGGCCGGGATTTCCGGGATTGTCCCGGAATTACGTGCCTTGTCCCGTGTCCAGGAATTATACTTTAGTGGCCCGGATTTCAAATACCTACTAAGCTACCACTACTTTTTGTTTTCATTGTTGTCAGATGGCCGGGATTTCCGGGATTGTCCCGGAATTACGTGCCTTGTCCCGTGTCCAGGAATTATACTTTAGTGGCCCGGATTTCAAATACCTACTAGGCTACCACTACTTTTTGTTTTCATTGTTGTCAGATGGCCGGGATTTCCGGGATTGTCTCGGAATTACGTGCCTTGTCCCGTGTCCAGGAATTATACTTTAGTGGCCCGGATTTCAAATACCTACTAGGCTACCACTACTTTTTGTTTTCATTGTTGTCAGATGGCCGGGATTTCCGGGATTGTCTCGGAATTACGTGCCTTGTCCCGTGTCCAGGAATTATACTTTAGTGGCCCGGATTTCAAATACCTACTAAGCTACCACTACTTTTTGTTTTCATTGTTGTCAGATGGCCGGGATTTCCGGGATTGTCCCGGAATTACGTGCCTTGTCCCGTGTCCAGGAATTATACTTTAGTGGCCTGGATTTCAAATACCTACTAAGCTACCACTACTTTTTGTTTTCATTGTTGTCAGATGGCCGGGATTTCCGGGATTGTCCCGGAATTACGTGCCTTGTCCCGTGTCCAGGAATTATACTTTAGTGGCCCGGATTTCAAATACCTACTAGGCTACCACTACTTTGTTTTCATTGTTGTCAGATGGCCGGGATTTCCGGGATTGTCCCGGAATTACGTGCCTTGTCCCGTGTCCAGGAATTATACTTTAGTGGCCCGGATTTCAAATACCTACTAGGCTACCACTACTTTTTGTTTTCATTGTTGTCAGATGGCCGGGATTTCCGGGATTGTCTCGGAATTACGTGCCTTGTCCCGTGTCCAGGAATTATACTTTAGTGGCCCGGATTTCAAATACCTACTAGGCTACCACTACTTTTTGTTTTCACTGTTGTCAGATGGCCGGGATTTCCGGGATTGTCCCGGAATTACGTGCCTTGTCCCGTGTCCAGGAATTATACTTTAGTGGCCCGGATTTCAAATACCTACTAGGCTACCACTACTTTTTGTTTTCATTGTTGTCAGATGGCCGGGATTTCCGGGATTGTCCCGGAATTACGTGCCTTGTCCCGTGTCCAGGAATTAAACTTTAGTGGCCCGGATTTCAAATACCTACTAGGCTACTACTACTTTTTGTTTTCATTATGTTACGAGTAGATAGGAAGGAGGGCGTGTGTAAGCAGTAGTGGTCCCCCGGAATTGACGCCACCAAATCTGGCAACCCTAGCAGTAATAAATAAATACATTAAATAAAAATCCACAAGGTGATTTTTTGAACACTCGACATATTTTGTGGTGAGGCTTAGACCGTCAAACTGAACATCTTTGTCTATGGGACCAACTTAAGGGCGGGTCCATAGCACATGTTTTGCTCTACACAATCAACAAAAACATCTACACAAAACATTGTTTGCGAAACATGTTTCTCTACACACGCCGCCCGTCCACAGCGATTGTGTGGCTAGTGTAGACAAAACTTCAGTGTTGCCAATTTAGCATTTTATGTTAGCCTATTACAGCTTGACCATAAAGAGTTGACAAAAATTGAGGGCGCCACTTTGTATGTAAACACGTCAAAACCACAAATAATTCGGCAACACTGACTATATTTTGTACTGAAAAAAATTTGCTCCATTTTATTTTATTTCAACTTTTTATGACCAAGCTGTACTTATCATGACTCGAAAATGTATGAAATAAAATGAGTTTAGGTATATCTGAAAATGTAACTTTCAAGGTCAGTTTGAGAGTGTCATTTTTTTGTTTTCATTTTTGCTAGGAGATTAGAATCAGATTGTAATACCGCCTCCAAACGTTCGCCAACCTCGTTATAGTTCGTTGATGTTTTTGGAAAGGTTCTCTTTGACACATTCGTTACAAAACCGGCAATGTACGCCACCGGCTTTAAAAAAACACCCCAAAAACGTATTCCGCATAATGCATCGATTAAAATATACGGTCAGATGATCGATGACCTAGCGGCTTGTCTGGCAGAATGCGCCCAATATGACCACAGACTATGACAATACCCTGCCCCTCGACCCGCGCAAAATGTTTTGTGTACGTGTTTTCCACCGTTTATCTACACAACCACCACCACCACCACCACCAAAAAACATTGTTTCTCTACACAAAAATGTTTCGCGAAACAATGTTTTGTGTAGATGTTTTTGTTGATTGTGTAGAGCAAAACACGAGCTATGGACCCGCCTTAATGAGAGCAAAAAAATAGTCAGCTGTTCCATAGATATCGTCAATATATATTCGACTAAAATGTATGAACAGCTAATTATTTTGCTCTGATTAAGTTGGTCCCAAAGTTGTTCAGTTCGACAGTCTAAATCACACTACAAAATTAGTCTATTGTTTTCAATACCGTATTTTCTAGTTAGGTATGATAAAATTAAGAGCCTGTAGTGATTTTGCCGCTGACTGCCGCTCTCTCGCTCGCACATTTCATGTTTTCTCAAGATTTCTTAAATCTGAGTGCGTAATTAAAAAATACGTTTCGGCCACTTTTTGCAATAGAATATTACAGACATTTTATAATATATTTCAGTTTTTTGTTGCTAAAGTACAAAAAGTTGTCGTTTCTAACTGTAATTGAACTGGCAAATACGACAACTTTTTGTACTTCAGCAACTCGAAACTGAAATATATGTTGAAATGTCCGTCATCTTAAATTGCGAAAAGTGGCCGAGACACATTTTTCAGTTACGCACTCAGATTTAAAAAATCTTGAGAAACATGAAATGAGCAAGCGAGAGAGCGGCAAAATCGCTACAGGCTCTTAAGTCATACCCCACCACAAAATTTGTCTACTGTTTTCGATACCATATTTTCTCGTATGATGAAATTAATGGATTGAGTAACTCAGCTTCGTAACGCTAATATTTTGATTGTTGTAAAAATAACGATTGAACCTCCAATAAGGATGCAGTTCTTTCCCTCTTGATTTTGCCCATGAACACGCTAGTAAGTAGTGGTCAGTTGAAAATAGACTCTAAGAATTGCAAATAAGTTTCATAATAATGACATAAGGTTCATAATCAGTTCCCATGTAGGATGCGTTTCTAGTAATACCCACGAACACATAGTGGCCGATTGAAACTAGATTCCAACGCCGTACAAATAAGGTACATAATTACCCAACACTGCTGGCGTGAAGCCCAGCTCCAGGTCTCCGTGCAGGATGCAGTTCCGGGTGGTGCCCACGAACACCTGGCTGCCGCGACCTTCGGCCACCACGCGCACTCCGCCGTAGTGGCCCTCGATCTGACAAACAAGGTTTCAGTTGTACAGCAAAAGTAGATGAATTTTTTTACTAGACTTCAAAACGAACATTATAACCCCTAGACTAGACTATCGCGCTGTCGCAAAGCTTTTCGTTGTCATGTTGTACAAATCGTACGATTAGAAACTGTGACTCAAGGGATTAAAGTTTATTTTTATGAAATCCCTTTAATTTATTTCCTTTAAGTGCAATTAAACTCTAATTCATTGATTCAAAGTATCTAATTGTACAACAAGAAGTTAACTTTATTGTTATTTTTTAAAGAAGAGTGTACGATTAAAACACCTGTATTCAAGAACGATACTCAAACGAGATTCTTAACATTCGGAAATACACTTGCTGTGTTATTCAGAGATGTTTCACAAAACTGGGGTGCAAGACTGTTCTAACAAAACCTGGTTTAATGCTTGTAAACCAATCACAATGCACCTTTTAATCCTTAAACGGTGGGACTAAACGTTAAACTGTCACTCTGAATACGATTTGCGCTAAAATGGCGTTAGTCCGCAGTCTAACGCCATGTCAACTTTGGCCCTAGTTTAACAAACGCACTCTGAATAAGACAGTTGACGTTTTAATCTAGATGCATTAATTTTAGCATCAAACGCGACAATCCGACCGTCCCTTCCCCGGCAAATAACAGCCGGCCGTCCTCCAGGAAACAGAAAGAGAACAGTGGTCCATCTCCCTCTATTTTGCAATAACTTTTTATCTTTTTTTTATGTACTACGAGATAGTACTTGGCCGTCATCTCACTGATGTTAAGTGATGATAAGGCCAAAGGTGGAAGCGCACTACTCCCGGAATCCTCATCACTGAGGAACTGGCTATTTTACCTCTAACTGCCGGAACACAACAATTTTTAAATTGTTGTTATGGCATCAGACTTAGGTAAGATGGTGGTAGCTAGCCAGGCGGACTTGAAATAAGCCCTACCACCAACCAAACCGAATACAAATTGTACCCCCCTGGTAATCGAACCCGGGACCCCTGCGTCTTACACGGGTGGGCGAACCATTAGACCACAGAGGCGGTTATCTATACATACCGGGTGTAACAAGACCTTCAACGAAGCCGAGGTCTACGTATTCTGCCCATCATCATGACCATTTCTGTTCAAAATTATTGCTGGGAAACGATTTTCATTTTTGGTGTTAAAAAGTATTGCATACTTTATCACGCAATGTAACGCGTACAACAGACCGCGCCTGCGAGTATACACAACTGTGTGCAGCCAAGTTGAAAGACAGCGTTTATGTGCATGCTTATGAGATACATCTAGTGACGTCGTTTTGAAGCCATTGTTTGTTACGAAATACATAAAATTTTGATAATGTTTCATTAAACAAAAAGTAGGCAATAACGAATAAAAAAAGATTACATAAAAATTTTGAAAAAAAATTTTTGACCTTGACCTTCAATAACTTCTTAGCTATTGGTTTCCCAGGTATAGTCTAAAAGACAAAAATGATCCTGATGATGGGCGGAATACGTGGACTTCGGCTTCGTTGAAGGTCTTGTTACACCCGTTATATTCATGTACTTACAACAGCTTCAACCCCAGTGGCGTTCATTTCAGCATCAAACGCGACGATCCGTCCGTCCTTCCCCCCGGCGGACAGCAGCCGGCCGTCCTTGAGGCTGCAGACGGAGAACACGGCGCCCGAGTGCACGCCGCGCACGAGCTTGGCGATCGTGTTCGTGCCGCGGCCCCACACTATTATGTTGCCGTTCGAGTCCCCGGAAAGGACGTCACCTGAGTATGAATTCAAAAAATTGTTTAAAAAAACAAAAAACCGACTTCAAAAAACCTACCTCTAAAAAGCAACAAATAATATTCGTAATAATAAAACACGTCTATTGAAGTCGGGTGGGGCTGGAGTACAAATCCCTTTTTTTATTCTAAAAGCCCCACCCGACTTCAATAGACGTGTTTTATTATTACGAATATTATTTGTTGCTTTTTAGAGGTAGGTTTTTGAAGTCGGTTTTTTGTTTTTTTAAACAATTTTTTATTTTTTTATTTTTAGTGTAGGTACTTTTTGTATTAGATAGTGTAGGTATATTATTTAGGTAGAAATTAAAATCGGCTCAGCCAAACGTGAGTTAATCGCGGAGAAACATACATACATGCGGGTCAAACTGAGAACCTCCTTTTTTAAGTCGGTTAAAGAACTACACTTAAGATATCCCTTTTCCAACAAAAAAATAATTATCTTATTCAGTTCATAAACAAAGAAGTTATACGACTGATCATCGAGGTAGTTCACACAAAATCATACTATTTTCGTGCTTTTTTTCAAGATTACTTGAAAAGTACTGAACCGATTTCAAAATTTTAAAAAATGGGACCATCTTGGAAGTTTACCTAATGTAATAACTTTGAATCATTTCAATTAGTCCAGCCGTCTTCGAGTAATCGGTGTACATACAAAAAACAAAAAAAAAACAAAAAAAAAAACTGGTCGAATTGAGTACCTCCCTCCTTTTGAAGTCGGTAAAAAGAAAGAATTAATTTTCAGCCACCTAATTGTCAAACTCAAATCTATCGCAATGGATAGACATAGGAAAGCATTTTTGCTGAAGCAGAGACGCTTCGCGCTAGCTCGGTCAATATCATGAACGAAAGGTCGTTAACAAGCTGGGTTTACACTTGTAAAATTTTGTCGTGTCAGACCGTGTTTTACACATCGTCCTATTTGATACAGTATTATCACAGCGCACGCCAACCAAACTAGCGACTTATACAAGCGCGGTCCTGTGACCCCCTCCCACTCAGACCACGCCTGGACTTATAAAGATAAAGATAAAAGATAAAAGATATATTTATTTGCAAAAAACATGAGTACTAAAATAGGTGACATAAGAAAAAGTAAAAACTAGATCTAGCATGTTTTGCCGGTTAGCATGCAAAAAAATTCAACAGGTATATAATAATTATTACTTAATTCAATTATTACAATGCATTTATATAAATAACAATAACCTCAAATAAAATTTCAATAATCATATAGAAAAAAATATTTTAAGTTTAAATTTAAATCCATTAGATGTCAAAATATGTCAAAATAAAATAAATGTCAGAATAAAATAAAATAAAATAAAATTAGCTAAACAATCTATATAAAGAAGATAAAGAAACAGTCAAGCTTATTAATGATTGTGTCAAAAAGTTTTATCACTCAAAAAGTCTTGTACTCGGTAATAACATTTTTCAAGTAGTAAGCTTTTTAGTTTAGCTCTAAACAAATTTTTACTTAGATTTTTGTAGTTTTCTGGAATTTTATTGTAAATCTTCGGAGCCATACATATTACACTGTTTCGTAAAAGTGTTGTCTTAGCAGCATGTATACAAAGCTTATCACCATGACGCCTGTTACGTACAACAATAGAAGATTGACGTGGAAACAGATGTGGATAAGTTTTAACAAAGAGAGCCATTTCTAATATATACAAAGACGGAAGTGTCAGTATTTTATATTTTGCAAAATACGGCTTACAACTATCTGTGGTTTGAAGACCAAACATTGCCCGTAGACACCTTTTCTGCATTTTAAAGATAATTTCTTTATCCGTAGAATTTCCCCAAAATATGATGCCATATCTAAGTACAGACTCAACCATGCCATGGTATGCCGTGAGAAGGGTGTCAGTATTAGTCGAAAATGAAAGTCGGTACAAAGCATAAGCTAAACTACTTATTCTTTTACTAATTACAGCTATATGATTTTTCCAATTAAGTTTTCCGTCAATCTGTAGCTCAAGAAAACGCGCAGTTTCAGCTTTGTTTATGCTGTTACCACTATATTCCACTTTAATGTCATGAGCAAACTGAGTCCTTTGTGAAAAATGCATAATATTTGTCTTGTCAATGTTTATTTTCAAATTATTATTTTTAAGCCAGTCAATTATCAATGTCAAGGTTTTATTAACGTCAAGTTCATAGGTGTTAATGTCAGAAAATTTAACGGAAACCGTACTGTCATCAGCAAATAGTGTCATTGGTTGATCAGTTGCATTAGGCAGGTCATTTATATATATGAGAAATAGAAGAGGGCCAAGGACACTTCCTTGAGGAACACCGTACGTTACATTACGAGTGTGCGATCTGAAAAGTTCCTCGGTTCTCGTTTTGTTATTAAATCTCGATATTTCTGTTATTTGTTGGCGATCACTTAGATAAGACCTAATTAAGTCTAAAACGTTACCTCGTATTCCACAGGCCTCCAATTTTTTTATTAATATATTATGATCTACGTAATCGAAAGCTTGTGTCATGTCACAGAATATTGTACATACTGGCAAGGTTTTATCAACATTTGACATAACAACTTTTAAAAACTCAAAAATCGCGATGTTTATGGACTTGTTTTGTCTAAAGCCTTTTTGTTCCTCACACAATATGTCAAATTTTTCGAGATAAGCATATAATTCTTTATAGTAATACTTTTCTAATATTTTTGAAAATATAGAAATTAAAGCAATAGGTCTATAGAATTCCATTAATTCTTTATTACTTTTTTTTAACAATGGTTTTATAATACTCAACTTAAGATCCTTAGGAAAGATCCCTGTTTCTATGCTAAGATTAGTAATGTGGCATAAATGACGACATATTTGATCGCTAACAGATTTTATTATTTTTGTTGATATTCCGTCATGTCCAACACTACTGGTATTTTTTAATTTCGTTATGATTACTTTTATATCTTGGGGTAGGCAAGGGGGCATAAACATAGACTGCTGTTTTCTATCTATGTGAGCAGTTATGTTACGACCACTTTCAGGGATCGGTTGAATTTTATCTACAAAATAATCATTAAATGCATTTGCGATGTCTAAGGGATTGCTAATATAGTTATCATTTATTTTTATTTTTGTAATATGTTCCTTGGGTTTGTCAAAACGCGTTTCATTAATTATTTGCCATACAGTCTTAGATTTGTTATCAGATGTTTTTATTTTATAATTATTTTGAGCCTTTTTTGTCAAACTTATAATTTTCTTAAATAACCTTGAATACGACCTGTATTTATCCTTATTTACATTTGAGGGTTTCGACCTGGAAATCCATAGCAAATGTCTTTTTCTTTTGCTACATATTTTTAAGCCACGCGTTATCCATTTAGACTTCTTATAGATGTTAATTGTAATTTGTTTCAATGGAAAACACAAGTCGTAAAAAAGTTTAAAAACGTCAATAAAATTACGGTATGCAGAAGAGGCATCTGTAGTGTTGTATATCTCTGGGAATGAATAGCTCTCCAAGCACTTTTTTAATTTTTCTTTATTTTCAGGGCAATAATCTCTAACATGTTTACGCCAAAATTTTACTCTCGGGACATGTTTTACAGGGAATTTTATAACTTGTGCTGTATGATCAGACAAACCGAATTCCAACACTTCAGCCTTACATTTTTTTTTACAATTGTGAGCAAAGTTATCAATACATGTTTTACTCCGCAACCTGGTAGGTTGTCTTAATGCTAATTTATGGTTAAAATTTAGAAGTAAACATTCAAGATCTAACGTTATATTATTAGTTTTTAAAACATCAATATTAAAATCACCGGCTATTAAAATATTAGAATATTTCTTTTTCGAAATATAAGACAGTACTTTTTCTAATTTGTTAAAAAATATAGAAAGGTTACTTCGTTTTGGTACTCTATAAAAACAAATGATAACAATGTTATAGTCTGTTAACTCAATAGCACAGCATTCAAAAACATTTACTAACGAAAATTTACTGATTTCTGAGAGCTCTCTCCATTTGTGTTCCTTTTTTACCATGATGCACGCCCCTCCTCTTCTAGACTTGTCTCGACTGAAACACGCTGCTAAATTATAGTCTTGGGTTCTGAGTAGCTGCTCATCTCCCACCATCATAAAATGTTCAGAAATACAGAGCACGTCTATTTCCATTTTTCTGTCTATTAGTTCATCTAAATGTATTTGGAGTATGTCTGATTTTGTTATTAATCCTGCAATGTTCTGATGAAATATGTGCAAGTATTTAGTTTCGAAAAAAATTTGAGTCATATTCGGTAGCTTCGACATCGTGATTGGTGTTTTCCATTAAAGAAACATCATCAGTGTTATGATGGAACTGAATTTTCGTAATAAGGTCCTGAAGGTTTTTGAATATAATACGCATGCCATAGTCATTCAGACTGCCAGAATATTTATGAAACATTTTAAAATCGTAATCTAAGTTTCGATTGGAATCCAGTATATATGCATGTTCGTGCGTCATTACATCCAAATACAATAAATTATTAAAATTTTCAACTCTCCAGTTGAACATGTTCTTTAAGTACCCATATTTGTAGATTGGGAGACAAATAATAATGTTTGTGTAATTAATGTGTTTCAGGGTTTCTCGAATATAGTAAATGATGTTGAAATAGTCTTTGGTAGTTTTGAAATCTTCATCACCGAACATAATTATACAATAGTCATCTAGTGTAAAACTTACTAACTTTTTGTGGATATCTTTCATCATTTGTTCGATACTTTTATTTGGCGTAAGATAATGACATAGATTCCTATGATCGACCAGAGTATCCTTGGCAATGTTGAGAACTTTATTTTGCTTATTTGTACTTAAAATGCAGATCTTATTGGGAGTGTTTTCCTTTGGAGTAGTCTGTAAACAGCTTTGGGGCAAGGTTGTATCAGTACTTTTATCTTGTGGTTCCTTCGTTATAATATCTTTCGGCAGTTTTGTATTTTCGCTTGTTTTTATATTTTTTATAGATGGACTTACGGTAGGTATTTTTTTCTTTGGTGTCTGTTTTAAACTGGCTGGGCTCTTTGTGATTTTATTTAATAATTCATTTTTTATCACTAAGTCTTCATTACAGCGTTTTAGTTTAATATTTTCTAATGACAGTATTTCTATTTCTTTGTGAGCACTTTTTAACTCAGTTTGTAGTGTGTCTATTTGCTCCTTTAGTTTAATTAATTCATCCATTTCACATTCAACGGATATGTCTGGTAAGCTATTACTTGTCTCTTCTAAGTCTATTTCCACCGATTCTTTTGTCTCATTGACTGTATCAGACTTTGTACGGTTGCGTCGAAATGTTATATTTTCTAAGAAATTCATTTTAAAATTTTATTCTAATTAAAAAAAGCGAAAATAATTTCTGTCCATCCTTAGGATCGAACTCCGGGCCAACAGAGTTAACTACGAAGTGTCGCAGCGATGCGCCACCGGTGCGTTGAGAGCTAGCGGCCAAACAATGAAATGTATTGATAGCAATCCTTTACATTTAATGACAAGCGGGCAGTGTAAGAAATGTTTTTTGTATGAACACCCTTTTATCACTTTTCAATTATTTTAAATACTATAAAAAATCACTTTTGAAACACAATATGCAATTTTAATGGTAGTTTATATAATTATAATTTTTCACAAAGTTAGTTATTGTTTGTCACTTTTAATTTTGTTAGTTTTTTCACAGTTTCTTGTTATTTTCGTTTTTTTTTCAGAAATATACTTAACAATGTCACTATTTACGGATTGTTTTGTTATTATTTCTGCATAATCTCACACAACACCACGTTTTCCGTAAAATAGAACTGTTGTAAATAGTAACTTTATTGTTCCTTTCGTATGCTGTATTCTCAAAGTTGCTTGAGTCTTAGCTTGAATGCACTGAACAGTTTTATTTTATTTTATAGCACAATAGATGGTAAACACTTTTGAAAACAGTCACAACTGAAGTTCACACCATAAACTACGAATAAACTTTGTACTTTTATGGAAATAGTAATGTAATTAATTATTATCAATAAAAATTTACGGAGCCTAATGTTTATGTCGCACAGTAGCGCCCTCTCCACCAAATCCACTTGTTAGGGTTCCGTAGCCTAAATGGCAAAAAACGGAACCCTTATAGATTCGTCATGTCTGTCTGTCTGTCTGTCTGTCTGTCTGTCTGTCTGTCTGTCTGTCTGTCTGTCCGTATGTCACAGCCACTTTATTCCGAAAGTATTAAGACTACACAGTTGAAACTCGGTACGTAGATGTATTCTGTTAACCGCTTAACGAATTTAATACAAAAATGAGAAAAATAAAAGATTAAGGGGGGGCTCCCCATACATGAAACGGAAACTGAAAAAAATTTTTTTCTTCAAACCAACACATGTTGGGTGTCTATAGATAGGTCTTTAAAAATGACATTGAGGTTTCTAAGACAACTTTTTCTCAAAGTCAACCGTTTGAAAGATAAACACTGCCAAAGTGGTAAAATGTGTGTCCCCCCCCCCCTTTAACTTTTGAAATAAGAGAGTGAAAAATTAAAAAAAAATATATGCTATAGATCTTAATAAAAACTTTCAACCAAAATTGGTTTGAACGAGATATAGCAATTAGTTTTTGAGATATAGCACATTTTCTAAAACCGCAAATATAACTTTTTCATTCATACCAACACTGTGAAAAACAAAGTTATTTTTGCAGACGAAAAATGATAGGTGGTATTAAATATGATATAGTATAAGGTAACTACGGAACCCTACGGCGCGTGGCCCGACACGCACTTGGCCGGTTTTTTTTTTCTTATACAGGGTCATTTTGTATTCACCATCCAAATTTTAAGGATGTGTTCAGTCCATGAAACTGAACAACTTTCTCTAAGGAACGCATGGTCAAATATGTAAAATAAAAATCGACTTTCCATACAAATCAAAGAGAACACGTGATCAATTTAGTATGGGATGTCCAAAATTTTTTGGCGAAATTTGACACATGTTTCTTAGAGAAAGTTGTTTAGTTTCATGGACTGGACACATCCTTAAAATTTGGATGGTAAGTTCAAAATGACCCGATATAAAGACACAGTGATCCAACAATAGACCCAGCTCTTCGATCAAGGATACCCTAGATGTCCGTCAGAGTCTCAAAAACGGCACTTCGAATAACGCCCCACTTTCAAACTTAGTTGTTATTTTATACAAAATATTCTCTTCTTTGATTCTAACTATTTAAAGTTGAATTTGAAAGGAATTGAAATTTGAACTCGGACATTTTTTTGTCAGTCAGTGCCACATTTGCTTTTTGCATTTTACAGTGACAGAAAAGTTGAAACGGAATCCTCTGACTTGGTATGGGCATGTTATGAGAATTATAGAAGAGTCATGGATATGGATGTTGATGGTTGGAAAGTAAGAGGAAGACCGTAGAAAAGACGGATGGATTGTGTGCCGAATAATATGAATGTGATGGGAGTGGATGAGGAGATGACGTGGACGGAATGAAAGAGAAGGACGCACTGTACTGACCCCGAATAAATTGGGATAAAGGTAGGGATCATCCGATGATGATCCAGTTAGAGTGGTCCACTCACCGTCCTGGTTGAACCCGAGGCAGGTGACGTACTTGGGCTTATCGCGCGCCTCGAACACGCCGAGGCGCTTGTACAGCACGTTGCTCTGGTCGAGGGTCCAGAACGCGATGTGGTTCTTGCCGCACGTCACTATCTGGTTGCGGTCCAGCGGGTGGAACTCGGCCGCCACTACCGTGTCTACGGAACACTGGTCACAGAATAACAGAATTAGATTAAGACGGTACTCAGACCGAAAGTGGCGCCGCGGTGAATTTTATTGAATATTGTAATTGTACAAGGTTTTTTTTAGTATACACGAAACCTGAAAACTGTTTGTTCAGAATCAATAATAGAATCGATTGCATTTTTTTTTATATATTTTATATTTGACTAAATAATATTTACAAAACCTTATTTAACGTACACCTTACTAAAATGTCTCGCGCGCGCAACACAAAAAACTTGGTGAGATTTTAAGGTATCATTATTAACATTTTTATACTGATTCTGAAGCTAAAAATATGTGACCCGTGTTTCCGCTTTCGTGTATACAAAAAATAATGTTGTAATACATGATTTTAATTAAACTTTACGTGGAATTTTTAAGATGCAAAGTTTAAGATAATTAATATATTAGAAAAAATTCTACAAAAAAAAAAAAAACTCCTCACCCGTAGCACCTGAGACTGGACTCGAATCAAACAACGCAAAGTTTAGTATTTTGAGAAGATATCATCACATTTCGTCGTAACAATTTCTAGAAGTAGATAGCAAAACTTTGGGTTTCTAAATATTTCAACGTAGTTTTATTAAAATACTTATTAAATAAAAACTTCTTAGGGCATCACTTTCGGTAGGTATGTGATTGTGATGCATCTTAAGTGTAAATTCTTATGCCGGCATTACATATTAGCCGAACATCGGCACAATTCATCGTACGTTGTCGGTTTTGAAAGAACCTCTTTGAAGCATTTGTTACAAAACCAGCAAACGATGAATAGTGCCGATGCTCGGCGAATATGTAATGCTGGCATTAGCCTAATAATTTAGGGAAGAGAATTATTCTCTTTCTTTCTTTCTTTAAATACAGTTAACCAGTCTCAGCAAGACAGTCACCCCTACACACCTGTACTATAACTTAATGGATTAAAGGACATCAGGCACATGAGACCCAAAAGTGTATAAACATAATTCTGTTATCTATAAACACTTTATGTTACTAGAATCATAAAACAGTAGCAATATTATTTTTTAACTCCTTCATTTAGCTTTAATTAATTATTGAAAAAAACAAAAGCATATCAATGAAACGGACATCTTTGTTAGCGATTTCACAAGTCTGACAAGTCTCCCCTGAGTATATTTGTTCTGTGGCACAAGTGATTGCGCATTAAAAAAAGTCTGTCGGATACGTCCGTCAACTCAACTGTCAAAAGCGTTTTGTTACGCGTGCGACATATGCACAGATTTTCCGTTTGATCTGAGTCCAACTCGTACATTGTGGTGCTAATCTGTATCACTAACGCAGCTAACGAAACGTTTTGTTGTGAAACTGGAGTTGCTATTTAGTATCGGGGTTACCAAAAAAAAAAAACTTTCAAACGTAAATAACTCTTAAAACATAAATCTTCGTAAAAATCTGAATATTTTCTATGACTTACTAATTACATGCCTACATTTTGAAAAAAAAAACGTTATACATTCTTTGGTTTTTTTCTATGGGACTCTGCCTGATGTCCTTTGGTGCCCCCGCGCCCCTGTGCCTCGCGGGCGAGGACTCATTTAACCGGTCGAACTATAGTAACGTGCCGCCGTCCACCTGACGGAACGTTAAATAAGCCACCGCACGCTCGAACTGACCAACGTCGCTAGAAACACGCTAATGTAAATAGTTCCACAGCTACCTTGGTCTCCGCGAGGCAGTGTCCCTTGTCCGGCCTCTGCCATTCCCACACGGATATAGTATGGTCCGGCCTATCGTCCACGCAGGCTAATAACGCACCACCGTCCGACCGATAACGTTAAACCGTACGCTCGAACCGGCCAACATCGCTAGAAACACGTTAATATAAATAGTTCCATAGCTACCTTGGTTTCCGCGAGGCAGTGTCCTTTGTCCGGCCGCTGCCACTCCCACACGGATATAGTATGGTCCGGCCCATCGTCCACGCAGGCTAATAACGCACCACCGTCCGTCCGATAACGTTAAACCGCACGCTCGAACCGGCCAACATCGCTAGAATCACGCTAATATAAATAGTTCCATAGCTACCTTGGTCTCTGCGAGGCAGTGTCCCTTGTCCGGCCGCTGCCACTCCCACACGGATATGGTATGGTCGGGGCCGTCGTCCACGCAGGCCAGCAGCGCGCCGCCGTCGGCCCGCGAGAACGTCAGGCAGGCCACGGCGCGCTCCATCTGGCCGGCGCCGACCACCGCCAGCGTCGCCAGGGACACGCTGTTCCATACGCGGACGTGGGGCTGTCGGACGAAACAATGTATTTCATAAGCAAGACAGCAGAAAAGTTGAATAATAAATGAGAAGGAAAACGTGAAAATAAGAAAGCGAATGATGACATTGAAGACTGATGAAACCAGATAGTTGGCCTTCATTCGGTAATAGCTCTCAAGACTACTGCCATAATAGGAAAACATGGTTTGCGCGGGCCATATTTTTATATAGAAAACGTAAAGTTGTAGCCACAAAAAAACATGCGACAAGCTTAAAGAGAATCTAGTAGCTACAAGTATTAAATTACGTATAAACCTCACAGATAATTGTAAAAAAAATCAGAATATCATCAAAAGCGCTTGTCGCGGGCCATATTCTTGGCGTAAATAATAGCGGAAACGTATTGAATTCTACATTAAAATTCCTCCAATAACTTTTTTTCAAGAAAGATAATTGTGCTAAAGATAATGATGAAAACACAACGAAAAACATCGAAAAAGTGCAGAAGTGAGGTTATTTTCCATACTCTTTACACGTAAAGAAAAAGACAGAGACAAATGATTTCGCATAACGAAGCCTTAAAGTCTGATCACGGAGAAGAGCCACCAGCGTGACCGAATTCTCTTCATTGTATAGCAGAAACTTTTACCGCCCCGAGGTAAATTGGCATCGCATGCTACGTATGACGATTCGCTCGTGGTGCCTACTGTCGCGCTTTTCCGTAGCCAGTTATAGCCAGGCCCTCAAGGTTACTAAGCCTTGCATCCAGCCAGACATTAAAATAGCTCGTGAGCCTCACCCGAGCGTCTAGTCGGTCGTGGCCGGCGCACTGGCCGCTAGCTATGACCAGCTTGTTGGGGTGGACGGCCAGACACTTGACGTCGTCGGTGTGGCCAGTGTAGTGTCGCTGGCACTGCTCGTCTACGTTGAACAAGACAACCACTGCGGCCACGAAGTACACGATCTCGCCGGTTGGCAGGAGGTAGAGGTTGCTGCGGCAGTCTTTGCCTCTGTAACAAAATTGTACTAATTAATATGAATCTAGGAAATTGAGACGAAATGTAGGAAGAAAAGAGATCAGCTATATTATTCTCTAAAGTTTGCAGCGTCTACTATGTCGCTGCAGCTGCGTAGTATGGCAGGTGTTTCCATGTCATATTCCCATTACTGGTTAAACTCTTAGGAATCTATGGCATTTTGCCTAGTGACTCAGTAATGGGTATATGATATGACATCTGTCAGAAACTCGACGAAACGATCACTGACAGTGAAATTGCATGTTAGAGAATAGCACCCCTGCCCCCCTACAATGACTTTCAAAAGTACCTAATATCGAAGCGATGTTGTGATTGAGATGGCGCTATACGCGATGTATAGCTCTGTCTCTATTTTTCTACATCACTTTGATGTTGCTATAAGAGCTTAGAGTAAGCCTTTAATCTTAGGGAAATCTCTAAACTAAGATTTGGATATTAACTTTAAAGACTGTTTTATATTTTATCACGTGTTATGCTTAGCTATGAGTGTTAAGTTTACAAATACGTAATAATTGTTATAATGAGTAGTGGTTCGCCCACCCGTGTAAGACGCAAGTGTTCCGAGTTCGATTTCCAGGAGGGGGGTTCATTTGTATTCGATTTGGTTGGTGGTAGGGCCTAGGGCTTATTCCAAGTCCGCCTGGCTGCCACCATCTTACCTAAGTCTAACGCCATAACAACAATTTAAAATTGCTGTGTTCGGCAGTTAGAGGTAAGATAACCAGTTCCTCAGTGCTGACGATTTCGGGTGTAGTGCGCTTCCACCTTCAGCCTTATCGTCACTTAACATCAGGTGAGCTGAAGGCCAAGCACTATCCCATTGTGCATAAAAAAGACATTTTGCCAGCTCTCAGAAAGTTCTTGTGGTTCAAACATATTTGCTTACTTTAGTTTTTCAAAATATTATCCACGCTTTTTTCTTAGAATTATGTATTTCGTAAATATTCATTGTTTCGTAAATTGTAGTGAATCATTTATCGATCATTGTCGGCGATCTGCCCAACGAAGCGAGACCGTTGTACTGTGCCGACCTTCAAACGTAGTAGGGCTGCCCAGAGACCAATAAGTTAAACGAAATAGTTACTTAAGTGCATATTTCATAATATGTCAATTTAATTTAAATTCAAAAGAATCAATGAAGTTGTTAGAAACTGTCAAAATGGCACTGTGTACGCTTGTTCCACGAGAGCTATGAAAATAAAAGACTTTTACTAAAAAAAAAAACTTTTTTTTTTAGCTTTAGAATGATTAAATTCTGTGTAATAATAGGCTTTAAAAATGTTGGCACTTACAAATTTTCAGAAATCTGGATATAGAAAAAAAATATAAATTCTGTAAGAATAAAAACATCTTAATTTATGGCTTCCAATTCCGGTACTTGCATTGTAGAATAGTCTTTTATATCCGTTTTGGGTCAATGGGTCTTTTTCGGTAAAAAAATAGCACAAAATAAATACCTATTTTCCCATACATTTTGTTCTGAACGTCAACTGTCTTAGGAACAAGCGTACGCAGCGACATCTACAATTAGCTTTGCGTTGCAAACCCCATTAGCTTAGTACCTAGTTGGAATTAACATAATTACTCCTATAGGAGGATTATGTATACATAAGCGCCCATAATATGAATAAGAAAAATAAATAAATGGGTACAAAATTACTATGCAACACATCCCGTATTTAACAAAGTCAAAAATAGCTTTATACAAATAAACTTAATTATTAAGTAGTTTTGAATCGTCCATATTTTCCTACCACCAACAACTAAATAAATGTTTCGGATTTTATAAAGATCGATTTCCTCTTTGCTCGAATGATTAGGATAAAAGAAGTGACAACCCTAATATCAACGTTCTTTTTTTGTGTTGTGTGATATACAATTTACGGAAATATATATTTCTAGGTCAATTAAAACAAACAAAGAATTACGAGTAGTCATACGCGGTTCTTGTTACAAACCATGCAAGATTTAACTGATTAGTAATTCCGCATTTTTTCACATACTTACTTTAATTAAATTAACACGGAAAGACTGAATTTTACGTTACCTACTATGAAATAAAAAAATTATCAGACAAGCTAATTGACAGCGAAAAAAACGGTTCATAAATTATGTACCTACCTACTTATTCAGAGTAAGCCCTTATTGAGATAGTCCAATTCCAATAACTACCATCATCATCATCATATTAGCCACACGACACCCACTGCTGGGTATAGGCCTCCCCTAAGGATCTCCACGACGATCGGTCTTGCGCTGCCCGCATCCAGTGGCTTCCCGCGACCTTCACCAGATCGTCGGTCCACCTTGTCGGGGGCCTACCCACGGAGCGTCGTCCGGTGCGCGGTCGCCATTCCAGAACCTTTCCGCCCCAACGGCCATCAGTTCTTCTCGCTATGTGTCCTGCCCATTGCCACTTCAGCTGAGCAATCCTTCGAGCGATGTCGGTTACTTTAGTTCTCCTGCGGATCTCCTCGTTTCTGATTTGATCACGCAGGGAAACGCCGAGCATGGCTCTCTCCATTGCACGCTGGGTGACCTTGAGCCTCCTTATGAGACCCATAGTTAGCGACCACATTTCACTGCCGTAAGTCATCACTGGCAACACACACTGTTCATAGACTTTCGTCTTGAGACACTGAGGTAAGTCGGTAAGGTAAGTAGTTGGATTCGACGAGAGATCTCTTTCTCAAAGTTGGACTTATCTAACTGGATTGCCTGTCCTAGGTATACGTAGTGGTCAACAACTTCAAGTGTAGTGTTCCCAACATGAACTGGAGAGCCATTAAAGGCCAGTACCCTACCATAACTTTACTTAATCCCGGTTATTAACTTGCGTGTTAACCTAAAAACCGTTTAGGCTGGGGGTCAAACGGCTTGCTCGGCCTTCCTAATCCTATCAAGATCGTTTTACCTAACACCATGGAACGGGGATCTAAACCCCTTCGCACACGAGTCGTAGCAGAAACGTATCCGTATGCGACGCGTATGCCGCACGCTTTACGAGAGCGTTACATTTCTAAACATAACCACAGACGATGCGGTGTCATCGTTTCTCGTACTCGAAGCGTCACCTGCGGATATATTCAGAAATGTATGCGCTCGCAACGCTCTCGTACAGTGTGCGGCATACGCGTCGCATACGATACGTTTCTGCTACGACTCGTGTGTGAAGGGGCTTAAACACCTATCTAGTACTTAAACTACCTACATTTCATATTTACTGACGACAAATTTCAGTGTGGCCTAACATTGCAAGCTTTCATTGACACGGATTAACGACCTCTGTCAATTTCCTGCGGCGAAGAGTTGCCAGATTAGCAGAGGTTGGCCGGCCAAGCGTGGTGGCACAAAAAGCAGCCTTGGCGAGGCTCCGCGACCGGTCGCAAATGATTGTTGTTGAAACAATGGGATTGCTAAGGTGCCAGTCACGGTGGCTGGGAAAGCCTTCATCTTGAAGATAGTGCAAGTCAGGTAAAGTTTTTGTATGTAAGGCATTAAAGAAGAAGTGCATTAATGTTTTGTAAAACTAAGTTCTACGCCCCACTACTCAGAAAGTCTGTTGTTTTTAGGGTTCCGTACCCAAAGGGTAAAAACGGGACCCTATTACTAAGACTCCGCTGTCCGTCTGTCTGTCTGTCTGTCTGTCACCAGGCTGTATCTAATGAACCGTGATAGCTAGAAAGTTGAAATTTTCACAGATGATGTATTTCTGTTGCCGCTATAACAACAAATACTAAAATCAGAATAAAATTAATATTGAAGGGGGGCTCCCATACAACAAACGAATTTTTTTTTTGCCGTTTTTTGGTACGGAACCCTTCGTGCGCGAGTCCGACTCGCACTTGGCCGGTTTTTTTATGTGTAGCGGTGGTGAGGGGTGAAATTATGGCGAAGGTAAGCCACTCTACAAGAATGTTATGATCTGCATAGTGAATCCGTGGGGGTGGTATTTCTAAAAGGTAAGCCGATGGGAATTGGCTTGTATGGACCCTTCGCCACTGCTGTGTAGTGATCACGGATATTGAAAAAAAGAGCTTTGATTCCACAAAGTAGTGCAGTTATTATACGTGAAAAAAATATTGGGATTTCAGACTCGTGTGTTTTACAGTTACCAAGTTTCAAATGAAGCAAGTTATTAAAGACTAATTTTAACAGTCTTTAAGTCCTTTGCTTTGTTTTGAACCGGCTTAAAATTTGTGACAATGTCGTGTTCTCGGTTAAGTAATTGTCTAAATATTAGTCATGGACAGCGTTCGTGAATGTGGACAGCAGCGGTCTAATTTCCCCAGACTATAACATCCACCTGAGGTCGTCGAGGACATTACGGACAATATTATGATAACGTCACGCTAACAAAGGCGAAATATAACCACTTTACAACCTATTAGTTTTATAATAATAAAAGTAGTAGGGCATTACAGCTTTACGACTGTGTAAATAAGAAAAAATATGTTTTTATAAATGCATGGGCGAGGCATGATACGGTGCGGTCTTTTCATCTATACTATATAGATCTCTAGTGTCCCCCCGAAAAACTGGTCTGGCTACGCCTACGCAGGAAAGTTACGTGAAAATCATAAATCTGAAACTATAATAGCAAGCGACGCGACGTTATAGCTTTAAAATGAAATAAGTTGACTGACTTACCGTGTGATCGGAACGCGGTTTCCGAACGATAAGTAGTTTTTTTATTATTTAGATTCTAGACTAAGGTATGTAATTAAAATCAGTGGTCTGCTGGCCTGCTATTTCAGAATTAGTTAATCTAATATGTATATAAGTAAAAATTAATACTTGGATTCACATCGCTTGAACCACATAGGTGTATTTTTTCAATTATTTGCTGCTAATCCATTAGGGAAAATGAAGATGCATGTCTGAGAGTAGTGTCGCATGTTTGCCGATACTAGTGTCACTCGTTTACGATTCCTAGTAAGGCGGTAGTGTGGGAGTAATTGACACCAATTCCGTGAAACACCACAATTGGTAAAATGGACAAACGAATTTCAGTTTATTAGCATCAACGTGGTCTTGACCGCTACTAAAATGGTCTGTATTCACCGTAGTGTAGGAAATGAAGCGATCTTTTGTATGGAGACCCCGACATTAAATCTTCAGTCGCTGAAACTTTTGCAGGGATGTAATATAGTATGACCCAAAACCTATGTACCCAAAAACAACAAAAAAAGCTTATTTGACTTTTTATTCGACTTTTTGTAAAGTTTCGTCTACTGAGGATTTACTGTGAGGGTCCACTACTTTCCTTTCCTACATTATCGAGTCGCTTCAATTTCCAAGTCAACCTGTGTCAAGCGCATGCAATTTTGCCTTTAAACCGTGCGCTTTCCCTTTCAACTTGCGTCAAACGCATGCTATATTGATTGCCTCCAAACCGTGCGCTTTCACGTCCAATTTTCTGGCAGACTATCGTTTTTTTTTGAGAAGATAGGACATGCGGTATGCCTCTGTTAAGAGCGCAAGAGGAAAGCGAAAAGGCACGGTCAGCGTGCACTCTTGAATGTGTTGAGGCATGGGTTAGATGAAAGTGAAAGGGAAGGGAACGGGAAAGCGATCCTATGAATACTTAACGGTAGGTAACAAAATATACTATGAAACGGATTAAATAAATATTTACAAAAACGTTATCACTTATCAACGTCTAAACAAGTTAGAAATTAGAAGAGAAAAATCTGTTTGTCAAAGTGAAGCAGGAAAACACATAGTTGGAAGAGGAAGTAGGTACGTAAATATTACTGTATCTTTTACGTTCTATTTTTGGCTGCATGCAATCTACCTTTCAGCGATTTATCAGTGAGAATTTATCAAATTTCATTCATTTTCTACAGGTTGAACTTTAAAATCGCATAACCACATTTTACCCAGTTTATTTATTAATTTAAAAAATCATAGCGTTTGATACCTATTTACATCAAATAAAACCAAAAGATATATCTCAAGATAAACAATATTTCGACGTGTTTATTTTTTTGTTTGTATTTCTGTACATACAATTTAATTCTACTACGTAAATACTATACAGTTGATGATATGGATCAAGGAGTTATTGTGCAAAGTTGTTCACCTCATGACTCACTCATGAATCTGCAATTCATTTTATCAAAAGGCTTTACATCTTTCTATCAACAATAGCTTTCACAATTTATATCAGATTAATTTAGGTTATTTTTGTTGTCAATTGAATATTTTATTTAGTTTGGAGAAAAATTGTTAGGAATATAATAGCCATAGATAAACATCTATGAAATTATGTGTTGTTTTCAAACTCTATACCGACTTTGTCTAAAATGTAAAAACATATAATTTAGTTTCATTAAGCGTGTACACGCATAGGTTCAAATTTGTTTAAATATTCAGCTTTTAGATTATTTCCAGTAAATAGTATGACCTTCAATAGGATCGATAGTTGTATGCTGTTATGGGTTTATTAATAATAAATAACGGTGTCTAGATCTAAATTATTCTAGACTCAAACCTATCAGATCGAAATACAAGGGTAGTAAAAGGTTATAGGTTGTTACTAGTAGCTGAAAACGTTCATGTTTTCCTGGAAAATAACTTTTCATATCTATAGTGTTAGGTATTTTTTTATGCACAATAGGAAAGTACTTGGCCTCCACCTCACCTGATGTTAAGTGACGATAAGGCCGAAGGTGGAAGCGCACTACACCCGGAATCCTCATCACTGAGGAACTGGCTATCTTACCTCTAACTGCCGGAACACAACAATTGTTGT
Organism: Agriphila geniculea; assembly: GCA_943789525.1. NCBI lineage: Eukaryota > Metazoa > Arthropoda > Insecta > Lepidoptera > Crambidae > Agriphila > Agriphila geniculea. The sequence continues at coordinate 2,183,855 of OX038884.1, read as the reverse complement.
TACAGCGTCAGACTTAGGTAAGATGGTGGTAGCTAGCTAGCCAGGCGGATTTGAAATAAGCCCTACCACCAACCAAACCGAGAACGAATGTACCCCCCTCCTGAAATCCTGAAATCGAACCCGGGACCCCTGCGTCTTACACGGGTGGGCAAACCACTAGACAACAGAGGCGGTTAAAAATAAAATTAATGGGAATAGAACAATCTAATATTTGCGCCATGAAGTCCGAGCAACTGCGTGGTGGCGTGGCGGAGTTTTTCCATAGATTAGTTTTTACCAAACTACGTTCTTTGCCTAGAAATGGGCGTCTTCATGGGCGTACCCACGTTGGGGCAGGGTGGGGCACCTGCCCCACCTTCCACCCTAACTTTAAGTAATTTAAGCTTGTAGCGGACTTGCCAGTTCCACTAGCTCAAAACACGCGACTAAACGCAGCACAGGATCGTATGTTATGTTTATTTAACTAAATCTAAGCCTTAAGAGTTATACTTTTTTTGGCACAAAATAATTTCGAAAACGAACTTTTAACGAAATTTTGCCAGAATACTTGTAAGTTATTATTGATATAAGCTCAGTTTTTTTTCAAAGCATTTTAAATTCCTATAAGGTACCTATTTATCGAATTTTCTTAGTTTTGCCCCACCCCTAAGTAGATGCTGGGTACGCCCATGGGCGTCTTACGACGATGGTGATGATTACACGGGTGTAAATGGTGTAATATATCTCAGAATAGCGTAAGGTAGGGTGTCCCAAAACTTGCCACACGCTGAGAGAGTATGTAGGTACGTTAAATATTAAAGGTAGGAAATTTTAGTGAAAGAAGACTTCATTTTGATTTAAAAAAAATAATTGGAACTGAATTCTGAGATTTTTGAAAAATCGCGTGCCTTTACCAGGAATCGAACCCACCAAAAAAATACAAGTATATGGAATCGTAGGTATGCGATTAAAATTTTTGAAAGCAGTTCCATTTCTTTTTAAAAATAAAATGAAGTCTTCTTTCAGTACAATTATATCTTCAATATTTAAGGTACTTTCCCTCCGTTTGGCAAAGTTTTGGGACACCCTGTATATATAATTGTCAGTATATTATACATACAGCAGTGGCGAGTGGTGAAATAATGGCGAAGTAAGCCGCTCTACAAAAAAAAATATGATCTGCGTAGTGGATCGGTGGGATGGGATTTCTAAAAGATCGAAGCCGATAGTATATGGAACCTTCGCTACTGGCGTTCATGCGCATTTGGTCCACTTAGCATTTGGTCCACTTGGTCCATTTCGTGAAACGTCCGTTTGGCATTTAATCCATTTCGCATTTGGTCAACTTTCACATAAATATGGAAGAAGGTAAATAATTTGTATATTTTCTCTTTTTGATATATATTTTGATTTTTCTTCTTCTTAGTTAGTACGTCACCAAAGTACCAGGATCACATAAATATGGAGAATGTTAACTTATATATTTTAACAATTAGGTAAGTAAACGTATTTTGTGCTCTCAAAAAAGTAAATTTTAGAAAATGGACCAAATGCGAAATTGACGTCCCCGAAGTGGATCAAATGCACATGAACAATAAATGTTAACCCTCAAACGCTCACCTGTATCCATACACCCATTCTAGCTTGAGCTTGCTCTGCGGCGGCGGCGCTACCTTCGCGGGGTCGGTCCCGTCGTGGTCGCTGGGCCCGTACAGCACCACGGGCCGCCCGCGCAGGTACATGCGCATGGACCCATCCTCTTCGTTGTACTGGCACGTGTGGGTGCTACGGATCATAATTATATTACTATAACGGGTGTAAAAAGACCCTCAACGAAGCCGAAGTCCACGCATTCCGCCCACCATCAGGATCATTTTTACTATACCTGGGAAACCAATAGCTACGAAGTTATTGAAGGTCAAAGACAAAAATTTTTTTTCAACATTTTTATGAAATCTTATTTTATTCGTTATTTCCTAATTTTTAGTCCAAAGCAACATTATCAAAATTTTAAGTATTTCGTAACAAACAATGGTTTCAATCATCACTCAATGTATCTCATGAGCACGCACATAAACGCTGCCTTTAAACTCGGCCGCACGCAGCTGTGTAGCATTCACTTGCAGGCGCGGTCTTTTGTACGCGTTACATTGCGTGGTAATGTATGCAATGTTTTTTAACACCACAAATTAAAAATCGTTTCCCAGCAATAATTTTGAACAGAAATGGTCCTGATGATGGGCAGAATACGTAGACCTCGGCTTCGTTGAGAGTTTTGTTACACTCGGTATTTTACAGACAAGATTGATCAAACACCTTATTAGTAAAATAAAATACTCCTATTTCTTTCCGAATTTTATGTTGAATTATTACTTTATCCCATTTAATTCAAATTGATGTAGCAGGACCATTAACTAAATCAACTCAAATCTTTTTAAAATATAAAAAAACATATTATATGTAGAATTGATACGCTCAAGTCAAAAACAGACCAAGTAGCAATTTTGGCGAAATAGAGTTAATGATGCAGATTGGTATTATTTTATGAAATCTACAGGCCTAATATATAAAGCCGCGGGCTGATTATCTAATTAGAAACCACCTAGCGACCGGTTGCAGTTCATAGATGATAGTGATCCATTGCTACTTCTTTTTGAATTAAAAAAAAACATACCAAAGAAAAGTAGCAATGTATGTGGAATGAAACCGGTCGCTAAATAGTTTCTTTTTAGATAATCAGGGTGCCGATCAAATGCTCACTTTAAACGGTCAAAACACGTGACCGAAAATTCGACTAAAGTAAAAAACAGACCATGTTTCGGTTAGATGGGCGGTTTTCGACTTGAATTCTATTGACGAAAAAACAGATATATATGAATTTATGAAATGTGCGCATGAAAGAAGAGAAACTTAATGATAAAAAAGCTCTATTCATATTTTTTTGAAAATGTCTTTTTTTAATTTTTATTAAATAAATATAAGACCTGATGATACTGAAAATAATTTAGAGTCTGATGAAAATGATGGGAATGAGACTGGCTATGAATAAATATTAAATTTTGTATATTTGTACCATTTTACTAAGCCAAAAACAGACCATATAAATAATTTTGACATAATTTTTAAAAATATGAAGAGATTATCTTTGTTTATTTTGATAACGTAAAAGTGTGACTAAAGAATGAAATTACTTTATTATATTTTTTATTTCCGATGTTTGGTAAATTTTTTTCCAACCAGAAGAAACCAGAAGAAACCAGAAGAAGAGTTTTTTTTAATTCCCTAAAATTTGTACTTGGTCTGTTTTTGACTTGAGCGTATCAATTGTAGAGCCAAACCCTTTAAGGACTCTACCAAAAACAAAGTTGATATGCTTTCTAAAAATAATAATAATAAAGGAATTGGAATTAACTAGACCAGATGCTAAATTAAGAAGTAAAATAACTAAGTTTAAGTAGCCAAGCTATAAATATAGAACGTTTGATACATTACATAAAAGTATTTGTTTTTTTGTTTTATTGGTTAATTACAGATAATATAGAATCATTAAGGGTTAGTTGTTAAAAACACAAGCTGCATTTTAATATTAGTCAAGTAAGATAGTTGAAGGTTAGTCAGGTAGTTGAAAAGTTTTACCAACACAACAAAAGTCAAAATAAACGGAAATAAAAAAAATGCAAATTAAGCACAGATCCCACTGCAACCAAGAAACCAAGCGACTTACATCGGGGTGAATGACATTTTGCTCTCAAAACGGCGCTTCTGCCCACAAGAATAAAAAAAACAAACCACCCGTTCAGCAGAAAGCGTCCAAATGACTATTAGCCGGTACAAAATAATCTAAAAACAAATATTGTCCTGTTACATGAAACTATTACGTTAATTGATCATTAACTGATAATACAATGATAGGCTATTAAAGTTGTCGCACACAGTACCTGTCATCCATAATGACGCCAAAACGAGTACAGTTCGAAACAACACCCTTTTTTAATTACCAAAAACGGCAGAGAAACGAGCGCGAGGCCGTGGAATAAAGAATTATGAAACAAGTTTTAAGTCGGCAAATCGCGTCACACAGCCGGCTTCCAAGGAAAACATTGGCAGACTGCGTGTGGTGGGGAACGGAACACCACGTGATGGAATGCGAAGCAAACTTATTGCTGTGCCACTATACATTATCACTTTTGTTTTCAAACTGCTTTAAATCGGTGAGCAAAGCAAGCAATGTAACTGTTACAAAGTAGAAATGTAGGTGTTCCGCATGACGTGGTGCGGGCATGCGGGCACTAAAGAATTATCTATACTTTAAGTAGTTTTGTGTGAATCATCTTTAATCCTAAGCTTGACTGAATGTTGACGGTGACGTTTGCATTTAGCTCAACTGAGGCAAATTGCACGTTTAAGAGTTTTTGCGGACACTGAATTAATCTTCACCTGCTACTGTATTAGGCAACAAAGGTCAGGTTAAGACGTTTACAACTTAGAATAATTACACGTTTACAATTAGACATGGGAACCACGTAAACTTCTCTTATGGTAATGGGATTGTTGTACCTACTGTAAACACTAACTAGCTTTTTAAATGGTTATAATTGACGGTTTTCTATATTTAATTCACTTTAACGAATTATTGAAGAAATATGTATTATGGTTTAGGAATACCATTGGGTGAATGTAGATCTCTAGGTGTGGAATCGAAGCTACCCTTGGGCTTCAAGGTTTGCTGTATCCAATATTCACCGCTGACCCAAGCTCTGACTACATTTTCCATCAGATCACCAAATACTATCCCCGTCATTTGGTAATGCGACTGGCGGCCATGATTTTAACCTCAAAAACGAAAAATAATTGTATTTTTTTATATAACTAGACCCTATCTTATTGAAAATAATAATTCAATAATTAATATATTAGATTACCTATTAGAATTTTCTTGTTTCATGGCATTTTTAGTTGCGGATCACGTCAACGTGGATGTTAATGTGACAAGGTTCCAGCGCATTACCAATTGACGAAGATAATACTTAACAAAATCCATAATTTTGCGTAAAACAAACTTGTTAAACTTTTTTGTTGTCTGTCCAAATACTCGCGATGTTATCAATAGTATTTTACTTTGATGACTCAAAAAATTACAACATGTTACAAATACCTAAACAAAATATATTGAGGTACACAGTATAAACATTTATCGTGCTTAATTCTCCTTTCGGGTAAGGAGGTAAGGACAGATACGGTTTCCCTGTTGTAGGTACAATAAATGAAATTAAAGTAGATTAAGAGCACATACAAACAGAGCCGCATTTTGTTGTGTTTTTGAACAAAAATATTATATTCAAAAGAATGAATTCCGTTTTTTTAAATATTTTCAACTAGCGGCCGCCCCCGGTTTCACCCGCGTGGTTCCCGTTCCCGTGGGAAAATCGGGATAAAAAGTATTCTATGTTTTAATCTAGGCTATCTTCTATCTGTGTGCCAAATTTCAACCAAATCCGTTCAGTAGTTTTTGCGTGATTGAGGAACAAACATCCAAACCCACAAACTTTCTAATTTATAATATTAGTAGGATAAGTACTTACCTATTTATTTTACCTACCATTCTGCACCATAGATCTTATTCTACATAGTTCCAGGTTGTCAGAAAATGAATCTCTTTTATTCAGATCAGTTCATTTTCTGGAACTTGGAACCGTCTAGGTCCTAGATAAGATCTGTGATGCAGAATGGTAGGTAAAATAAATAGGTTTAGAAAAAATAAAATATATTTTTGTTCAAAAACACAAGAAAATGCGGCCCTGTCTGTAAACACACCCTTAACCGGAAACGGCCAGCCTCTACGTTCATCAGCAACACAGAACCTCCCATTGATTGTCACTCATGCGCAGTCACAATCACAAGTGATCCGGCCTTTAGTACGCGGTCAGAGTTGCGCGTAGGCATAAAGGATGACCCGTTACTTTATAGGGAGATTAATATAAATTGTCCACTTGTGTACCTATTTCCTTGCTGCTACTGTGGCCGACGTAAGCTTATCACATTATTTTCATTTTTATTCGGGATTTTATTAATTTATGAACTCGAAAATTGTGGTCAACAATATTAGCAAATTGATATTAGCGACTGATCAAACCCCGATATGATCGTATTGAGTTTCGGCGTTTGACTGTCCAAGTTGGTCTCTCCTAGCTTTGGCCATAAATTCCTTAAGAAAGGCCGAAACACGCTTTTGTTTTGGACTTTGACTAGGCTTCTTGTCAAACCTAGGAGCACCGGAGCTTCAGCGTTTGCCTATAAAATATGCACTAGAAGACATTTATCTTATAACACGTCCATACAAATACGGCGTGTTAGCACGTGGCGTCAGACAGATGTGTAATATTTATCACATTTTTTACACCATCTCCATGGCTATTGGCTACCATATCGATAGGTATGTATATGTTACGGCTAATACCCGAATTGCGTCTAAACCTAGTTTTAACCGGCTAAAACTAGGTGTAGCCGATAGCTGTTGGCTAAAACTAGGTGAACCGATCTGCTTTACCCCTGTAGGTCCCGAATATAGGTAAGAAATTTAAGGCGAGCTTCGCGCTCGCCTTAAATTTCGAGGTTTTTTTTAACATACAACAGAAATAAATTTCTTAATACCCCATGCTACACCTAGTTTTAGCCGCGAGCAAATCGGCTACACCTAATTTTAACCAACAGCTATCGGCTACACCTAGTTTTAGCCGGCTAAAACTAGGTGTAGCCGCTCTTCGGGTATTAGCCGTAACATATACAACAAAATGATGATGACGTAAAGATGATACAAGTACATGATTCAAGCTTTAATGATGATATCGCTTTTGCTCAGTATTTCTAAAAGCTACCACAACCAATACAAAGGAAGTACCACAACCGAAATAGTGAATACCAAACCAAGTGGAGTGGACCATATAACCCAAAGCTGCACCCAAAACCTCGAACGCTATAACGGACTTACCCGTGCTTCAATATAGGCCCATTTTGTGACGGCTTAGAATACAAATTTAGCAACGACTTTGTGGTTGTAAATCTAAAGGAAATAAAAGAAAACGTAACATTAGAAACTAAACTAATAAGAAATAACACAGAACATTGTACATAGCTGCGATAGCGTAGCGTAGCTTATTTACTGGCAGATGCAATCATTCTTATACATTCTAATTTAAATATGAAATGGGTTCGGAAACAACGATATACAATGGTCTTCATCGCTCTTTCTTAAGGGGCTGACCTGACATGAGCCATCTGACTTAAACCCATTTAAAACTGTATAATTTCTTCTATTCGCCATGTGTCAGTTAGAATAGAAAGATTTTGGAGTTTCAAACAAAAAAATAACATTTTTAAATTCTAACTGACTTTTCTAACGGAAGTGACGGTTCTATTATTATCAATCAGCAAATATCAACGTAGTGTAGAATTTACGCAGTTTTATTATTTGTCATGTTTTTTTTAATATGAGGCAAGCGCTTGACCGCTATCACGATCACTTTCACTTTCATCGAACCATCAGGGGTTCATTTAGGCTGCGTTCAAACGATAACACACGACCCGACCTCAACCTGAACTCAACTCAAACTCACCTCAACCGCAGCCCACCTTGAAATACATCGCTTACAATTTTGAGTCTTATAACACATTAATAAGCTCTTGTGTAATGTTCAGGTGAGTTTGAGGTGAGTTCGGGTTGAGTTTGAGTTGAGTTCGGGTTGAGGGCGAGGCGTGTGCAGTTGCATCGACAAAATATAACGGAGCTTATTAATGTGTTATAAAACTCAAAATTGTAAAGAGTGGGCTCCGGTCGAGTTGAGTTTGAGTTGAGTTCGGGTTGATGGCGAGTCGTGCGTTATCGTTTGAAAGCAGCCTCATGATGAAACGTGCTCGCTTAGAAGATAATCGCGACTTGAAGGCCCCCAAATCACGATATCATTACCGTACTCAGATGGTCATAAAATATTGTATATATTTTATCTAAATATTGTAGATACTAAAGCTTCTTTTCCAATAGAAAATGTTAACATAGCCAAGCCAATACGTCTTGTGCTCAGTGGCGCCCTCCCAGTCCCTATTAAAAATACCAGTTTATCAAAAATCCTATCTACACGACTGGCTCATAGTGGCTGGCTACTTCAGTATTTCTGCGGTCAATAGTTTTTAATGAACGAAAGTTTGTAATGTAGGATGAATTTGCCAATACCGTAGCCATCGTGTGGAGTCAGCATAAATACGAGTTTGGGAAGCTTCAGTTTGCAGTACACATTGACTTAAGGTGGGCCAATGTTGGGCCAAAGTAATGGATCCCAAAAGTAGCTGCTGATTATACACATACCCCCTTACTAATAAAGATTGAATAGCAGATGTATAGTTACACAATGGTTACTCTCTGTCAAACTATTTGAATTTGACATTAAAAAGAAAGTGACAAAACACTGTGTAACTATGCAGCCGCTATACAATCTTTATTAGTAAGGGGGATAGCGTATTGATTATTGTATACTGCTTTGCTAATATATGGATCTAGACCGAAGAAAAATTGTCACTATTCAGTTCGCCAGTTAAGGTTGGCCGCCGGAGTTGGTGCCTAGAGGCCGTACCGGCTAACTTACATGGCTATCGTAATCGTTTTCATTTGACAGATGGATGTGATTCATTGCTACTTTTCTATGGTAAGTTTTTATTTATGCCAAATAGAAGTAGCAATGTGTCACATCCATCTGTCAAATGAAAGCGATTACGATAGCCATGTAAGCCCTGGTGATGATCAAGCACCTGGGCCAATGTGCGCTTTTAAATTATTTTACTGGTACAATATTGCTAGGGACTTTCACGGCACTACGGCACGGCACGATTTGTAGTGGCTGTATAGTAGTCACAATATCATCATAAGGAAAATGTGAGCACAGTGAATGAACGAACAAAACACGTTTTATGATCCCGCGTCAGTGGGGTCTCACTCTACACTGAAACTTTTATGTTAACCTATAGCTCGCGGCTGACTCAGTCGAGCCAGCGCACGAGGGGTGTCATGTGTCGGTTGAGACAGAGCTACGCGATACGAAGAGAAGCGCTTTGGAGGCGCTTATTAATAGGCACGCAGCGCTGTGCCATTTGAAAATTGTACTTTATTACCGTGCAGCGAGAGTAGCTTATTATTTGACTGTCCTCGTGCGGATGGACTTCTGTAGTAAGATTATTATTATTATATGAGCTCGCGTGCAGCGGGATAACGTTATGCGTGACGTCCACGGTAATAAATATAAAAGAGCACATGACCATCAGCCATTTTAATGTCCCCACTGCTGGGACACAGGCCTTCCTTATGGGTGGATAAAGAGGATGGGCCATACATAACCCACCACGCGGACCCAATGAGGATTCGTGGGTGACTGCAAATGCAGCCGGGACTAACGGCTTAACATACCTTTTGAAGAACGGAGGAGCTAGAGCTAATAAATTTTTGGTCACCCATCCCATGACTGACCCTTGCGAAAGTTGCTTAACCTCCGCAATCGCTGGGTCAGGCGCTATACCACTGCGCCACCGAGCTCCTCAGAAAAAAGCACATCGTTGTACATGATACCTGGAGGTGGGCAGGAGTCCTTGCGCGTTGAAGTCCCCCGTGGAGTTCCAGCGCTTGGTGAGGTGTCCCGGCGACGCGCTCTGGTTGCTGGACGTCGAGTTGTTGCGGGACCTAAACACACGAGCTGAGCGATGCCAACTAGCAATAACTTAATGACCAGCGGTTCCCAAATTCTTTTGGCTACGGAACCCCTTTTTAGTTCACCGTTTTTGGGCGGAACCCTAGCACAAGTAAGAAATAAACTAACGTATACTGCCCGGCATATATGTATATTGGCAAGATAAAAACGAGACAAAAGATGCGCAGTAGTCATAAACTTAGTGTTTATGGCTACAGCGCATTTTTTGTCTCATCTTTCTCTTGCCAATATATATGCCGGCATTTTTTTATGTGAAATCACACCATAATGAAGTTTTTTGGCGTTCGCACCTTGTAAGTAAAGTTTGACTTTAAAAGGATTTTTTAAGATAAAAACATTTATTTAGTTAGAACAAAAAGATATTTACTTAACTCTTGAATTTTCACGGAACCCCTGAGAGCCTCTTACTGAACCCTGAGGGTTCCGCGGAACACCATTCGGGAACCACTGGCTTAATCAACTAGCTAAGCTAAAGCGATACGATTAGCTTGACGACTACTGCAATGCGATTAGCTATTGCTAACGAGCTAGCGACTGAGTATGGCGGGCGAATTCGCTATTTATTGCCTGGGCAAAATAGTGCAGTATTTAGTGGCATCATTTGTATGGGGACCTTGCAGATCGTCAACAAAGGAAGCCGCTTGGCACAGGCGTACTTTGTGGTCATCTGAGCTGATTTAGCCCTGGACCCACGCGGTACCACCATGGTGGTAGCCAGGGGTGGGGGGGAGAGGTCCCTTTTACCACGCTGCACTTTTACATTTCATAAGTTTAGCAAATAGGTCATGTTTGGTATCGTTTTCATATAATTCAAGGACGAGGAATTCATTTCTGGATCAATTTTTTCACTCGTTCATAGAAAAAACAAAAGTTCTGCACAAAATAAGAAAAATAAGAAAACAAAAATCTTACAAAATCTATGCCTACAAATAAACCACGAGATTGTGCTTTATAAAAAAATATAATTAAATAGCCCTGTTTATCAAAAATATATAAACATCAACTTTTTTGTACAAATTATATTTATAAATGTGTCAAAAAAAAACATTTGCGACGCGCGGCGGTATTTTGGCGCAGTATATTTGGATAGTATTTATCACTTATTGTTTAATAATGACACAAATAGGTTGTGTTTGGTATCGTTTTCATATAATTCAAGGACGGGGAATTCAATTCTGCAACAACATTTTTACTCGTTCATAGAAAAAAATAAAGTTCAGCACAAAAAAAAGTAAAAAAAAAAAAAAAAATTACAAAATCTATGCCTACAATTAAACCACGAGATTATGTTTATAAAAAATATGTTTAAACAGCCCTATTTATTTTAAATATATAAACATAAACTTTTTTTACAGAAATTATATTTTTAAATGTGTCAAAAGAATCAGTTGCGCCTAGGGTTGCCAGATGGTCGGGATTCGCCTGGATTCTCCCGCAATTTCAAGTGGTCTCCCGACTCCCGAAAAATCTAAGAATCTCCCGGAAAAACTGCTGTTCCAAAAGTTCACAGATCACAATATTAGTGGATGAAACTAACTAACAATCGCGCTGCGCGTCCGTTTTATTTTACTATAGACAGGCAACAGTACAAGATTAGTGGATGAAACGGGTGAAACTTACTAAAAATCGCGCTGCGTGGCCGTTTTTTTTCAATAGACAGGCAAGATCATAACTTACATGATTAGTGGATGAAACTGACTAAAAATCGCACTGCGCGGCCGTTTTTTTTTCAACAGACAGGCAAGATCACAACTTACAAAATTAGTGGATAAAACTGACTAAAAATCGCGCTGCGCGGCCTTTTTTTTCAATAGACAGGCAAGATCACAACTTACAAGATTAGTGGATGAAACTGACTAAAAATCGCGCTGCGCGGCCGTTTTTGTACTATATACAGGCATTTAGAATATAATAGCATAGAATAGCATTTTATTGGCAGCACATATCACATACACAAAGCGTAACAAAAAAATATTAGGACAACACAAAACTTACAAGGAAAGAAAAGCACACTGTGTAGTGCTATTTAAGTTACATTTTTAATTTTAAATATTTATTTCTCCCGACAACAACCGCAAAATCCCGACATTTTCAAATATTCTCCAGATATTTTGGAGTTCCGATCTGGCCACCCTAGTTGCGCCGCGTGGCCCGCGTGGCGTTATTTTAGTGCAGTATTTTTTGATTTGGATTTATCACTTATTGTTTAATAATGACACGGATTAGTATTGGTAGTCCCATAATTTTACTTTAAAAAAGAGTTAAAGTAATAATTAAGTAAAAAAAAAACATTTTACCTACCTAGTTACAACAAATTTTATTGGCAGTTTCCGCTGCGTCCACATAGTTCGGTGCGCTTTATTTCTCTTTTTAAACAATCGCACCTTTCTGTGCATTTTTGCTTACACTTACACCTTATTAACTCCATGCAAGCTGTGGCTGCTGCCGGTAGGGTGGTTCACATAGGCCCCCATAAGCCATTATTTTTGGCCCAACCCCAATCTGCAGGACATGGCAGGTTTTAGATTGGTTTTAAAAGTTGACCCCATACATTCCGCCCTGATAAATCGCTCGCAAAATATGGTTACACAGGGCGTCTCTGGTTGGTGGGAGATTCTCCAGCTGCCAGCTGCCTGTCCTTTTTCGTGAATAGCACTTTTCTGCATTGATTAATATCAAAAGCATTTCCAACAATAACTTAAATCACAATAGACAATCACTACGCAACTTACTTGTCATACAATGCAAGGACAACTTTTATTAATACTTATTGGCAAAGCCTGCTCCACATTTCCTTCTTTATCGTATTTAACCTTCCGTTGCAAATGGGATATAAGCGTCCCAAGCTTCGAAAGCGCTTTTTTCCTTTTACCAGCAAAAGATGATACGGTACCCGGAAAAGGAGTTCTGCTTTTTCCGGTCTTAAAAGAAGATAAACTTTATTAATTGCTTGAGGAATTGTGGGTTCATATTGGCACGGGTAAAAATCATCAATTCCTGCCTTGACATGCAATTGCAGCTTCATTAAGTAACCCAAATAAGAATAGTATTTTCACACTTTAAAATCTAAAAATAATTCAGCTATAATTTAATACAGTTTATCTTCTAGGACCGGAAAAAGCAGAAGTATTGCCACTGTTCCACGCCTTTTCCAGGTGTGATACTGTGATACCGTATCGTCTTTTGCTGGTAAAAGGAAAAAAGCGCTTTCGAAGCTTGGGACGCTTATATCCCATTTGCAACGGAAGGTTAAATACGATAAAGAAGGAAATGTGGAGCAGGCTTTGCCAATAAGTATTAATAAAAGTTGTCCTTGCATTGTATGACAAGTAAGTTGCGTAGTGATTGTCTATTGTGATTTAAGTTATTGTTGGAAATGCTTTTGATATTAATCAATGCAGAAAAGTGCTATTCACGAAAAAGGACAGGCAGCTGGCAGCTGGAGAATCTCCCACCAACCAGAGACGCCCTGTGTAACCATATTTTGCGAGCGATTTATCAGGGCGGAATGTATGGGGTCAACTTTTAAAACCAATCTAAAACCTGCCATGTCCTGCAGATTGGGGTTGGGCCAAAAATAATGGCTTATGGGGGCCTATGTGAACCACCCTACCGGCAGCAGCCACAGCTTGCATGGAGTTAATAAGGTGTAAGTGTAAGCAAAAATGCACAGAAAGGTGCGATTGTTTAAAAAGAGAAATAAAGCGCACCGAACTATGTGGACGCAGCGGAAACTGCCAATAAAATTTGTTGTAACTAGGTAGGTAAAATGTTTTTTTTTTACTTAATTATTACTTTAACTCTTTTTTAAAGTAAAATTATGGGACTACCAATACTAATCCGTGTCATTATTAAACAATAAGTGATAAATCCAAATCAAAAAATACTGCACTAAAATAACGCCACGCGGGCCACGCGGCGCAACTGATTCTTTTGACACATTTAAAAATATAATTTCTGTAAAAAAAAGTTTATGTTTATATATTTAAAATAAATAGGGCTGTTTAAACATATTTTTTATAAACATGATCTCGTGGTTTAATTGTAGGCATAGATTTTGTAAAAAAAATATTTTTTCTTTTTCTTTTTTAGCGCTGAACTTTATTTTTTTCTATGAACGAGTAAAAATGTTGTTGCAGAATTGAATTCCCCGTCCTTGAATTATATGAAAACGATACCAAACACGACCTATTTGTGTCATTATTAAACAATAAGTGATAAATACTATCCAAATATACTGCGCCAAAATACCACCGCGAGTCGCAAATGTTTTTTTGACACATTTATAAATATAATTTGTACAAAAAAGTTGATGTTTATATATTTTTGATAAACAGGGCTATTTAATTATATTTTTTTTATAAAGCACAATCTCGTGGTTTATTTGTAGGCATAGATTTTGTAAGATTTTTGTTTTCTTATTTTTATTATTTTGTGCAGAACTTTTGTTTTTTCTATGAACGAGTGAAAAAATTGATCCAGAAATGAATTCCTCGTCCTTGAATTATATGAAAACGATACCAAACATGACCTATTTGCTAAACTTATGAAGATATGGATGTAAAAGTACAGCGTGGTAGAAGGGACCTCTCCCCCCCGCCCCTGGCTACCACCAGGGTGGTACCGCGTGGGTCCAGGGCTAAATCAGCTCAGATGATCACAAAGTACGCCTGTGCCAAGCGGCTTCCTTTGTTGACAATCTGCAAGGTTGATGCCACTAAATACTGCACTAAAAAGCTACTAAACACAACACAAGGCATGTATTAAGGCTGTATATTTGCATTTCAACGAAATTAGTGTTTTTCCAATGAAGTTATCTAAAGAATGAAAGCATTATTATTGATGTAAACTTTAGTTTTAGGAAGAAAAATTCTTAAATTAGAGCCGTATAGAGAGAAAAACATAATAAATTGTCAGGTATTTTAAAACGAAGACAATCTGTTCAAGTGGAATTTCAAATTTGCTTGTCAGAGGTATTTTTCACAAACGTTTTAGCTGTAACAAATAAGAATACGACTCATATTTATTTTTTCACTTATTGTTTGTATTGTCAAGGAGTTCCCTATAGAGAGAAAAAAAAAATGCTTTTAATCACAGAGAAATAAAATATTAAAAAATGCTCAAATTGGTACACTTTGACATGTTTTTTTACTGGTATTTACAGAATCTAAAGTAATTTTTATTTTTTCTTAGGAATGATGAGGTATTTGTCTAATGTATTGCGTGTTTTGTATATACTTATATCTATTTAATAATTTAATAGGAATTTTCAAAGTTCGCCCTCATTACGGCTCGCGCAGAGTTGTTTTGATCATTTGTATTGAAAATTAAAAAATGGAACGTGAAGCGACTCTACAGCCTTAAGATAGGAGATCGCTCACTGCTAGTTGTGTTGTAGCGAGGCTAGGCCATAACTCTACATCCGACGATATACATTACTATTTTTAGTCTTGAATTTTATACAGGGATTATTTGTAAAACACCAACCTCGTAGTAGATTACTAACATTATAAACATTTGTTTTAAGACTTTTCTGGAAACAGACAACAAAATCGACTTTCCAAGTTTCCATACAACAGCTGATCGAGTTTTGAATGAAAAGTAGTTTTTCTTTGGGCTTATGTTTATGCTTTTAAAGCCACATAACCCTGCTATTAAAAGAGTCAGAAGGTTCCTAATATACTTACGTTTACTCATTTATTCCCGTTTTGATAATATTGATCATATACCGATCGTGTATTGGGCCATAAGGCTCCGCATTTTTAAACCTCTATCTCTTTTGGCCGCCAACAAACATCATTTGCTAGAGCGAGAATACCGCATGGCAACACCCAACTAGCAAAGAGATCGTTTAAGCAATTACTCTCACGACTATGGCTCGTAAAACACTCGCATGAAAGATCCTATCATTCCAAAAAGCAGTATAAAAGCAGCTTTCTAGATCATTTAGCACTCAATGCTTTTTGGCTGTATAACATGTCTAGTAATCGTGGTCTCGACGAATTCATATCGCATTTATTCAACAATTGTATAAAGATATCTCTCGATCGCATTCAAACAACCGTTTGTCCGATGACATCTCTTTAAAAGCAACCGGTTTGCTAATTTGTTGTCAAACTAGCTTTTATAGCACTATCTTTCGTCACTTAATTTTTACAGCATTATTGTGGAGTAAAAGCTGTTTATCCAACTAAATAGCATCTCGGTTACTATAACAGCATCTAATGTCATATTATAGCTTTCTGCAAGGCTTTAATTCGACTTAACTATTGAAGTTGAGAAAACGCTATCAAATCATCAACTACAGGTCCAAAGGTGCCCAAAGGTAATTTTAGAAGCTATCATACAGCGTAATAATGGTATGAAAGTTAAATAAAATCTTTTACAGCACTTTGAAAAATGGACTATAATCGGTGGAAAAAAAAATGAAGTGAGGGTTCCGACGGAAAATTAATAAGATGTTAGTTGTTGAAGTGCGTGTTCCGTATGAATTATTACGCTAATTATGTTTGTGAACCGTATACTAGTCATAGTAGCGATTTTGCCAATCACACAGAGATCAGAGTCTAAAGACAACGTTAGATTGATGATTTAGCATTTTGCGCTAAGGAACCCTAAACTAACTGCAATGGCGCTCTTAGAAGTCGTATAATGGAAACCTCATTTCTATTTTTCGGCTTTTTATTTGGTCTGAGTTTTCGGCTAAGAGCTGAGTGAATATTTTGTAATGATAATTGAGTTGCTATTAATGGCGAAATAATTTTATCTATTATACTAATATTATTTGTGATTCATTATTTACTAGAAATATTGCGGCCCATGAAAATTGCTAAAAATGTAAGGATTATAGACGAAAAAATTAATTCCTCATATGAAAGTCTCATGAGCTAACTTTAATATATTACCTTTACTGTCATTGTGGCTGTAAAATTGTAAGGTGTAGCATAATTTGGCAACATACATTTATTTTAATTTCCTTCCTTACACGAACACAACAGCGCACTTATGATTTTAAGATAAAACTGTTGCATTCACACAATCAAAGTGTCGAGTGATTGTAACCGCACTGTTATATTAGCACTAATAAGTCGAAAGAAAGAGTTTCTACTGACTTGGAAGAAGCTGATGTGTGGAAAAATGGCATACTAACGTCTATTGCAATGCAGTAGATATATTTAATTTTAACCTACCTACCCATTGTGTGCAAACTTTTGTTAATTATTGTGATGGAAAATGACCTCACTTTAAACGTGGAGCTCATTTTTTTATGTTGACGACTCTGTATGAAATATACAGGGAGAAAAAAGCAGCCCTTGACGAGTTTCTTGCCGGTTCTTCTCGTTACAAGGTCTCCCGCTTAGGGTTTGCGAACCGATGGCGTAGCTTCTATGACATTCACAAGTGCTTGTAACAGCCTAGACTGAATAAATTATTTTGAATTTTGAATTTATTATAGTACTAGTAGCACTTTGAGTTGCGATTACTCTATATTCTTTCAACTAAAACGCAATCCAGACGATAATTTTACTATATTTACAGCATTTAAAGCAGAGAGAAGTGCGCCCGAATCGCGTTGAGAGAACGTTCACAGATCGTTTACTCGACATTTTGTAGATCCGTCACACCACTAATAGTTGAAATAAAAACGTGCTGCTGACTTTTTTACGACATAAATTGCTAGTTGGGCAGTTCATGGCGATAGTCGGCTTGCCAGTCAGTACCAAGCTCGGAAATTGCCGTCTTTTTTACGCTGTGCTGGATGAAAAGAGATAGAGCAGAAAATGCGGTGCCGGACGAGCCAATGAAATCCATTGTCTTAAAGATTACAAAAAAATCATTTATACATATATGGTCCTTCGAGTCGGATCTAGTATCGCTCTATTTCAACAAAATAGGGCGATACTACAGGGTGATTTTTTGAACAGTTGACAAATTTTATGGCGTGGCTTATTAGACCGTCAAATTGAACAACTTTGTCTATTCTGTCTATATGTCTGTCTATCTGTTCCACAGAAAACGTCAATACTCGACCAAAATGTATGGAACAGCTGACTATTTTTTTGTTCTGATTTAGTGGTCCCATAGACAACTTTTGTTTAGTTTGACGGTCTAAGCCATACCACAAAATTTTCGCCTGTTTTCGATTTCACTCTATAGGTTTCGTTTTGCCGAAAAAAGTCCTTAGGCTGCGTACACACCGACAGGTGGCTTGCCTAGCACCTACCGCCTAGATAGATATATCAAAGTAAAAAGAACGTTCACGAATGTTCACAACCGGCCGCTCTGCGCGCTTGGCGCTTCGCTAGGTTAGTCGCCTTCTAAATACATGTCTAGGAGCTAGGCAAACTACATGTCGGTGTGTACGCGGCCTAAGGATTTGGTCAGACAGAAAGCGGTGACGCATTCAGGCACTCCGTTCGAAAAGCATTCCAAAACCGCAACTCCCGAACGAGTGAACGATCTCTGTCTGACCAAACCCTAAGCTACTTAAGGTAAGGATAGACATGCTTTTTAATAGCACAAAAGCATGATTTTTCGAGAAAATGCTATTCATAAGCAAGCTTTCTATTATGCTATTAGTGTGGGTACCCTAAGGTTCGCGAACATTCGCGTTCTGTGAACCTGCAACAGTGCGCCATAATGTGTCGTGTGCGAACCTCGGTGCGCGCTCCGTATTTTGCAATCCGATGCAAACGAACACAAAGGGGGGAGCAAGTAGAAGTTCGCAATAGCGTCCACATTAAATTCAATGAACCTATAATATAGGTTCGCGGAGCACGCACGAGGTTCGCGAGCCTGTGAGTACCCACCTTTATAGAGCATGTCTATCTGTACCTTGATACTGTTCGCTTCTACCTTTTTACTGATCGAGCGAGCGCGAAGCATCTCTGCTTCAGCTTGGCCAAAATGCTTTCGTATATTTGTCCCGCTGTCCGTTTGTTCTCCTTCAGAGATCACATTTCTCAAGCGATTCTCGTGAAATTTTGTGAGCAGGTTCGATAATAATAAATTTTTTTGCTGATACAGTTTTTCGTCATTTTTCAAAATAGTGGAGATATGGGGAAAATAATATTTCAGCCATTTCGAAAGGTGTCCAAAAATGTCACAAAACGTGAAGTCTACAGAGTCAGTAGTATTGTAGCCACAATAATACCTATATGGCTGGCTAGAGGCGGGGTGTGCGGGGTGCGCGGGGTGCGGCGCGGGCGTGGCGCGCGGCGACGGCGACGGCGCGGGCGACAGCGACGACGACGACGCCGGCGAGTCCGACTGCAGCGAGCCCGTCGACTGATGCTGCGGACCTCGTCTGGAAACAACACACCTAATTGTTAATATCGGTATGAGGAAACTATGTAAATTGGAAGTATAGTAGTGGCCAGAATTAGTGGCCACCTCTGGCGTTAGAGTTTAAGTCGCCTGTAAGGCCTACAGCCGGGACGTTTAACGTGCCATCCGAAGCACGGAAACGCTCAGTTGTATTGCCACTTCAACGGTCACCCATCCGACACCTGACCGGACCGAACGTTGCTTAACAAACGTGGTCGAGTACGATCAGTCTGTAAAGTTCCGCCATGAGCGCTTCGTGCCCTCACAGTGACACACTTATAAGTATATAATGTAAAAGAGCAAAAAATTTCCACTTTTGTTACATTTGCAAGCTACTATCACAACAAACTATACTTTGCAGAAGTTATTGTTTGTAAATAAACTATTGAACCTTATAGAACTGAATTTTCGTATGTACATGCACTTAGAGAGCAATAAACGTAATTAATATGAAGGCGCCACTGTGAGGCCCCTAATCGCCTAGAGCGAGAAATCCACGTAGTGTCTTCCGCGTTCATCGGAATCGCCAAGCGGTATTCTGGTTTCGTCATGGTGGTTCCGAGCGGTATAAGAGATATAGCTAAATTCGAATTACATTTAAATATTTGTGTCTTTGATTCGTGGATAGTCGAAGATGTAGAACTGAATT
Organism: Agriphila geniculea; assembly: GCA_943789525.1. Lineage (NCBI taxonomy): Eukaryota > Metazoa > Arthropoda > Insecta > Lepidoptera > Crambidae > Agriphila > Agriphila geniculea. The sequence goes on along the minus strand of OX038884.1, from coordinate 2,164,151 downwards.
TTGCATTAAAAGCGTATTACTCATATTGTGACAGCGAGGTCACAATAAATCGTTTTTAACAATTCAAAGAATGATGGGTTTTAGGGTCACATTATACAGTAGTGGTCACATAATTAAAGACACCTGTTGATTTTCATACGAACGAGGTAACTTTGAAATCTTAGTTCTCCACCACGGATTGACCTAACTGTAATCTGATGATGGCCATCCAGGGAGTGAATGGAGGTCATCCAGGGAGTGAATGGAGGTGATCCAGATCGCTATACACACTCAACTGATCTGATCAGCATTCTAAGTAATATAAGGATATGTTTAAAAACCCCAAAAAAACATAAAATGGATGAAAATCCTGAAACTGAAAACTCTAATCCTTAGATCTATTAGAATGCTAATCAGATCTGTTGGGTTTGTATAGCGATCTGAATCTCCTCCATCCACTCCCTGGATGGCCATCATCAGATCACAGATAGGTCAATCCTTGGCGGAGAACCAAAGCTTCAAAGTTATCTCGTTTTTTTTAAAAATCAACAATTATGTGACCGCTACTGTATAATGAGGCTCTAAAACCCATCATTCTTAGAATTGTTAAAAACGATTTATTGTGACCTCGCCGTCACAATATGCGTAATACGCTTTTAATGCAAAATTCAGTTCTACATCTTCGACTATCCACGAATCAAAGACACAAATATTTTAATGTAATTCGAATTTAGCTATATCTCTTATACCACTCGAAACCACCATGACGAAACCAGAATACCGCTTGGTGATTCCGATGAGCGCGGAAGACACTAGGTGGATTTCTCGCTCTACAGATGGATGTTCCCATGTGACAGAAAGGGATAAAGCTATCGTTAAAGGTATCAATAATTACCTCTGTGGTAGTGAAGAGGCTGTAGACCCGTAGCTGGAGGTACGCTTGGCGGTCTCTCTGTACGCGGGCTGGCGCAGGCGCAGCTCTCTGGTAGGGGTGCCAGATGACGCTGCAAGTGAACAACATACTGTTATAATCAGTTTCTAATATTTCTATTACACGTTATAAGAAAAAAGGAATAGATTTTAGTCAGGGGCATAGGATATGATGCTTCAAGCACCGAATATAGAATAGTACTAAACGTACAGAAGCCCATCCGTGCAAAGACAGTCAAATAATAAGCTACTCTTGCTGCACAGCAATAAAGTGCAATTTCAAATTTCACCTGCGTGCCTATTATCATAAGCACCTCCGAAGCGCTTCTCTTTTTGTCGCGTAGCTCTGTCTCAACCGACACATGACACCCCTCGTGCGCTGGCTCGACTGAGTCAGACGCGAGCAGTAGGCTAATATAAAAGTTTAAGCGCGGAGTGAGACCACTCTGTTTTAAGTCTTCATGCTAGGATATATTTTTAGGAGAATTTCTTTTGCGAAATAAACCTGGAGTTGTGAGCCGTCACGAGCTCATTGATCTAAATTATCAGTAGTAAAATTATTCTTGATTACGTAATGCGAGAAATCTTGGGTTCGCTTCCTCAATGACCTCAAGTGATTAATTGCTAATAGAGGACGTATGAGAATGTACAGTTTTACCAGTAAAATTAATAGCCTAATTGACATACTTTCACAAAACAGCTTTTTCTTAATGTAAATGAGCGATATTATTTAATCTAGAAAACTTGAATACCTGATCAAAGATCTAGTGCTGGAAGCCGTTTATTCAGGAAATTGAATACGAATTAAATTTCTCTTCAATGTAACTACGGAGAAAATATTCAATAACCGTATTCTAATAAGTAATAAATAATAGATAAAATTTAATGAATTATGAATAAAACATTTATGATCAACACATGCAACAACATGTGCTCTTTAAAAGTATCGAGCTAAGATATTGCTAAATGATTATCAAATAATCTGCAAAGCCATACAAGAAAGTAGTAGCAAACGTTTGTTATCTTCATTCACGTATAACAAACACTTTCTCACTTCAAACACTTTTATGCACATCTCCTGTTCCTAGGCTAGGCTAGGTTTCTGGGACCACGGCCTGCCAGCGCGTTCACACATCGCAGGGCATCAGCTAAGGCGTGAAATACATAGAAGAGATGCGGCCAGAGATAAGGCGCAGATACCATACATTTCGATGGGCGATACGTGTATTTCCTTTGCCGACCGTCTCACATCTGCACCGTATCGTCGCTGTATCTGAGCTGCGTCGCTTCTGTGTATTTCACGCCTAAGATGAACCGCAGATATAGGAGCTCCTTTGCCTGCCGCGCGCACTAAACCTTCATATACCCAGCGTTTAAACATTAGCTGCGATCGAGGAGTGACAGAATTGCCTAAGAGTAACTATTCATCTGTATAGGTCCCGTTCCTCGGCCCACTCGACGCCGCCGCCGGCCGGCTTTCCAGCGCGTTCAGTCGTCGCAGGGCTTCACTGTGCAGGGCACTGCACCTCCATTAACAGGCATTCAAACATCAGCTGCGACCTAGGAATGACAGAATTGCCCAAGAGTAACTATTCACCTGTGTAGGTCCCGTTTCTCGGCCTACTCGGCGTCACCGGCCGGCCTTCGAACACGTTCAGTCGTCGCAGGGCATCGGCTAAGGTGGACCGCAGACACAGCAGCTCCTTTGCCTGCCGCGCGCACTGCACATTGTTGAAACATCAGCTGCGATTGAGGAATGACAGGATTGCCCAAGAGTAACTATTCACCTGTATAGGTCCCGTTCCTCGGCCCACGCGGCGCCGCCGGCCGGTCTTCCAGCATCGGCTACAGTGAACCGCTCACACAGCAGATTTTCTACCTGCACTTCCATATACCGAGATTATCGAGCGTGCAGGTATCAGTTGCGATCGAGGTGTGACAGAATTGCCACAATTCACCTGTATAGGTCCCGTTCCTCGGCCCACTCGGCGCCGCCGGCCGGCCTCCGAACGCGTTCAGTCGTCGCAGGGCATCGGCTAAGGTGGACTGCAGACACAACAGATCCTCCGCCTGTCACGCTCACCACACCTACATATACCGGGCGTTCATACATCAGCTGCGATCGAGGAGTGACAGAATTTCCTAAGAGTAACTATTCACCTGTGTAGGTCCCGTTCCTCGGCCCACTCGGCGCCGCCGGCCGGCCTTCGAGCGCGTTCAGTCGTCGCAGGGCATCGGCTAAGGTGGACCGCAGACACAGCAGCTCTTCCGCCTGCCGCGCGCATCGCACCTCCAGGTCGGCCACGCGCGCTGCCAACCCTGCCCCCTCGCCTTCTAGCATTTCATCTGGAAGAAGAAACAAATTAACTTTAGTTAGGTACATATTATAAAAAGAGGTCTTCAAACAGACAAAGCAAAAGCCTAGTTAAAAATGAGACTAGTTAGGAAAGTGACAAGTTTAAGAAAATGACAAAGTCATCGGGTGGGGAGACGAGTTGGGAACGTGTCAAGCTTAAGAAAGCGACCAACTAAGACGAGTTAGGAAAGTGTCAAGTTTTAGAAAATGAGGAATTCATCCGGAGCTTTGGAAAATATATGCGTATTGGTAAAATCGTGAGAAATAATTCGATGCAGTTATAATAAAAGTACCTGATGATAATAGAATTTATAGAATAAAAACTAAAACTGAAACTGACGATTCGAATAGGTTTAGTTAGTAGTACCTATAGGTAGCAAAAAAATTTTTTAAAACATGAATACACGCCAAAATAACATTATATTTGATTCCAGCTATAAAATAATCCCATTCCCATCCCTCCAAAAGTATTGATGTTAAAAACACTATATTATTTAATAACATACTCCACTCTCTGTTCATAACTAAATGCCGAACCACACCTCGTTATCAGGCAAATACATCGAATTTGAATATCTATGAGATAAAGCCGGACAGAGGAAACAGGTTTCGAAAGACGCCGGGGACAATCGGGGTCAAGATCACTGTGTCAAGTCGCTTCTCATAACCATAACCATACCGAGGAGCAAACTAATTTATGCCATAACTCGTCGGTTCAACGACGATGTCCTTTAAAGGTTTTTGAGGATCTCTCGACGATAAGATAACAAGGTGATGCAAATTAATCCTTGACGACGCCAGATTTAGCTTGTTTATTATCGAAGGTTTTATGTTGTGCGTCCATGGGGACGCACAACATAAAACCTTCCCTTTGACTCTAAAACTGTGATTTCTATGGGATCTTTGGTACAACCAAAGAGAATGTAAATAAACTAGGGTACAACCAAGGTACAACTATAATGAATGTTTCATTCATTCACGGGGGAGCTCTAACGGCATTTTGAGGATGTTATCGGAGAGGTTAGATTCTCCTTTGTTTGCAAGGTTCACCGATTTGCATGTCAAAAATGTAAATCGGTGCAGCTTGTTTTCATTATTATAATTTTTCAATTTGATTTACTAACATAATGTGTAAGCCGTTTGTTACTAACAATATATGGACCCTTGGAAGTCGGGTGACATTATGGCCAAGGTAAGCTGTGCTACAAAAATTTGATGGTCTGCATTTTAACCGCCTCTATGGTCTAGTGGTTCGTCCACCCGTGTAAGACGTGTTCGATTCCCAGGGTGGGTACAATTTGTACTCTGGTTGGTTGGTGGTAGGGCTTATTTCAAGTCCGCCTGGCTAGCTACCACCATCTTACCTAAGTCTGCCGCCATAACAACAATTTTAAAATTGTTGTGTTCCGGCAGTTAGAGGTAAGATAGCCGTTCCTCAGTGACGAGGATTCCGGGAGTAGTGCGCTTCCACCTTCGGCCTTATCGTCACTTTACATGGTGAGATGAACGCCAAGTACTATCTCGTTGTGCATAAAAAGAACGGTGGGGCGAGATTTCTAAAAGGTAAGCCGATGGGAATCGGCTTTAATGAACTCTTTGCCACTAATAGCCATTAAATGCATAAAAAGTTCATTTGAAACAGTTAAGTATGGTATGAAGCTTATGTTGTATCATGTCATACATCTTATCTCGTTTATTAATTATAAATAGATGCACGCAACGCAACTAATTGCCAAGTACAGCTAAGACCAATGCCATACCATTAATTAAAACTAAGACTAACGCTTAATAAGGCAAGCGACAAGACCATTTAGAGAACTTAAGCCCGTTTAAGGTGATTACAAGGTTTTAGAGGTAATTCTATCTAATTACCGAAATACAGAGGCAGACGGCCATGTCGCAATGCATTGTCAGTTGACAGATACATTGTTCAACATTCAGGTCGCGTGGACGGTGACAACGGAATTGGGCTGAGTTTGCGAATATGCCGCTCGACGTACAAGGTACAACTGTTGACAAACCATTGTGGCGCGAACAATGCCGATTCAGTGTGCGCGTACGCAAAAATTGAGGCAATTTTAAACCCTAAAGACATAAGTTATTGGACAAGTTACTTGCATAGAAATACCGAAGGATCCATGGTGATGTATGTTATCACCTACATACTTTGCTTTACTTTGTGCGCGTTTCTACTTTACGAGTTTCACGACAGTGTTTATTCAAATGGTGAGCACGAGTCTGTATCTTGTATGCTTACGTCAGGGTTACATAATGTGTATGTGTATTATACGTTACCGGCGTAGCACTGATTTCCTAAAAATACTTAAAATTCATAGTACTAACCAACGAACCAGACTGGTTTTCGGTTAAACCATCACGTCCCATCAGCGGTTGAGAGAGTGGTTTGTCGGTTAGTAATAAAGATGTGTACTCAAAGTTACGAAGACAAAAGATGTGTGAAAGGATGAAAAATATTCTCGAATGATAACAGGCATTCCAGACTACGGCAGGATCTCATCTTACGAAGGAAAACAGCTAAGTAAGTCTATTCTCTCTCGACTTATTTCAATAACGTTGCATTTTTAGTACGACCACTAACTATTGAAGATCTTTGAACATCTTCCTATTACAGGATGAAAAACAAAAAAAAAACTATTTTTTCTAAGCAGTAAGAAACAGTCTAAAATTTAAGGAACTGCTTTTAAAAGAAATCACAAAGAAACTCACGCCAAGCTGCGTAGACATCGTTCATGGTGTCTCCGGGGGAGTCGCTGGCCCTTGAACTCCTGGACTCTCTGTCCTGGCCCTCCATGGTATTATATTATTTATGGTACATAACAAGAATTGTTAACCATTTCCCACCCATCACAGCATCACAGTATAGCCTAACGCAGCGTTAATATGCTAAAAAGATGAGCCTCCTGCTCACATGGCTAATCTATTAAAATTGACGCTAGTAGAATAGAAACAGTGTATGGGAATGACATAAGCTAACGCTTAGCTTCTGTCACTCCCATACAATGTCATTATATTCTACTAGCGTTAATTTTAGTAGAATGGCCGTTTAAGTAAGCCCTCTATTGCTTTTGGTCTGCCTTTCTTTACAAGGCAAATATAAGGTGGTACCAAATGATCTGATGATACTTAAACAGGTGATAGTGTTGCTTAAACTGAACAACTTTCTCCATAGAACATAGGTCGAAAAACGAATTTTTTTTTCGCCTTTCCATAGTAAGTCGGTCAGCTGACCAACACATTTTGTATGGGAGAATGAAAATTTTTTTTTCGTTTTTCGACCTATGTTCCTTGGAGAAAGTTATTCAGTTTAAGCAACACTATCACCTGTTTAAGTATCATCAGATCATTTGGTACCACCTTATATACGAGGTAAATGTACGAGGCAAATATTTTGAAATCTGGTGGGGATTGCGCGGAACGCGTATTTTGGGCATGCGTAGCGGTGAGGTACGCGGGCGGCGGGAAAGGGGCGCGCGCTATTGGTTGCGCGAAATCCCCACTCCATCGAAAAATTTCAAGTAATGTGCCTCGTACTTGTGTACACATTTTATCTATTATATTAGAGATATTATTTTAATTTTAACTGAAATATCGCAGTTATTTGCATTTTTTCAGAAGCCATGATTGTTAAGAAACCTTTGCACTTGAGTAAAAAAATGGTGCGCACCTCCGTGATTTTGTAAAATAATTCATTTTAAAACTCGTGAGGTTAAAATTAGTTCAAGTCAACATTCGCTAAATGCCCTCAACTTTAAACATTACCACACATATTGCAAAACTTCATTGCACTTAAAGAAGAGCTTTTAGTGCACATCAAAATGTTGAGGCGTGTCATGAAATGTCAACTGGCTAATGGCCTTGTTATTTTTTATTCGAGAACAATCACATACTCATAAGAATTTAGCAAAGCAACTCTTTAGGATGTTGCGGAAAATGTATGGAACTCATGGAAGTACGAATGTTATGCTGAAAAGCATTTTGAATAATAAACAGCGACATAAAAATATCTGCATATTGCAGACTACAATGGAATGGAGCAAGGACATCTTATTTTACAAACTCTACGATGAGATAAGTGACAAAAATTATATCTATTTGTGGCGGAATCCACATGTGGATTCACATATCCCCATAACCAGATCTACAATCTGTGGTAAGTACCCTTAGATATAATTTGGCAAGGAACCACATAGTAAAACAACATGTAACACCACCACACCAATAGGTAACAGAGTTGAAAACTCAACAAGGTCTTTACCATGGCTGATGTTGAATTCGTTAACGGTACGAGAATTTACATAAACGATAGAATTCCAAATAACGGTGCGCGGGTCACATCTGGCGAGTTCCGCAGACTACATAAACATAAGCTCTGAAAGCCTTGCATGCTAATATGGAGCTACAGGTGGAATGCTAATATGGCACAAGTTGAAGCACTTCATTATTATGTTAAGATTTATGGGTCTAGCCTAGCGGTTACTGAGGATCTTTTTATAAGCACTTCATATTCGGAAAATATATAAAAATATAGAAGTTAAACCTTCTCCAATCCTCTTTACATATCTGCTTACGTGTACTCCTGTCCTTTTGCGAATCTATCTTTTTTGTAAGAAGCTGTCCTTAAAAGTATAGTCTTAAAATTAAATGTATTTACTAGTATCACTTATTTTTCTTCACTCAAATTCAGACTGTATAGATTAATAGCTCTTCGCTCTACTTAGGGAAGATGAAGACAGGACCCTAGTGACTCAAGATTCTGGAATAGCATTATGCCGGCTCCACAATTAGGCCACAATATTGGCCAATTAATCGTTCGTTGATGCTTTTGAAAGAACCTCTTTGGAGCATTTGTTACAAAACCGGCAGCGTAGGATGAATTTGCCAATATTGTGGCTAACGTGGAGCCGGCTACGATAGTACTTAGGCAACCCCGTAGTAAATTTGGATACATAGAGTGGCACTGGCGAATTTTTGTGATCTGTGGTGGCAAAGTAGACAGTAGACAACACTTATTATTTCCTATGTGGCGGCGTGCGTTTATCAACAAAGGAAGGAGTCGGATTACTGGTAGGTGCTTTATAATACTGTGCCTGTGCTATACGGCCGACATTAGTTAACATAATCATTCCTCCGTATTTCATCTTCCGTAATTAAATGGACTTTACCGAGGAAGTTACCAAGACAGGCACTAAATAACAAAACAAGCAATTATCGCGCACGAGACAAGAAGACAAACGCAATAAACATTCATGAAATCACGCCCGTTTAATCTCCTCCATTTTTAAAATGCATACACGACAATTTACTTTAATGACCGTTTAAAGTTAATTCTTCGGCTTGAGTGGATATTTTTAATTGTTTGATTGGATTGCGAGACCTTTTTTGGTTGTTCATTTAATTTTTCTGTTGTCGTACGAGTAAATTATAGCTTGTTGAAGAGCATAGTAAGGTTGAAATATTATTACTTTTAAAGTAGAAAAACAAGTTTATAAACAATACGGCGGCGGCAAAAAATAGATTTCTTTCAGATGAACAATACTTAAAACTGTCAAAAACAACTGAGACTGAAGTTGCTGAAATATACAGAATAATTAAAAAAACAAATATGAACTACTTTTCCATTTGAATAGGAATCCAGCCCTTACTGTAAGATTTTCATTTCATTGGCTAGTTATTAATATTTTTTCGTCACGACCACTCACGACAGTGATGGTTAAATAAAACTATTTATTTTTAAGAAATTGTCAATAAATTGAGTGAGACATCATTCATGTGTTCAATTTCGTCAGTGCCATCGCGTGTTTATACAATATCCGGCATCCATAGTGCACCACTTAAAGGTTGAAGCACAATAATTCACTTTTTTCACACGATTGATGACGGACGACGCAGGCGGAAAGAGATTATGATAGGGCTGTTACAACATCAAGAATTGAAATAAGTAATAATAACCGATACGTTAAGAGAAAGGTTAGATATATTTGCAGCGAAAAGATGAAATGGTTTAAAATAGACGTCAAATAAGTTACTAGCCCGATTCCTGTGCGAACCTTTCTGACTGCACTCGCTAGAATTAAGGTCTATTTCAGTTTCCGTAACTAAGAAATTAACTAGTAAAAGCCTTTTATTATTTGTTTAAAAGGAAAGTGATTGGCAGCCCTAATAGCAAACAAAACACAATTTGATTTGAGCAAGAACAACTCGCTCGTTTCTCACGAGTGAGAAAGTTAGTCCATGGGAATCATCACGAAAAACAACAAGATGGATTCCCACTCGCCATTTTGAACTTTGCGTAATCGTAATAGAATTTACGCGTACAGATCGGTGAGTGCTGTCATTTATTTAAATTTAAACGGTGCGAAATGTCTGGTGATCGAAGTGAAAGCGGGTGATAAGATTGGAATCTTGTGGCGTATGGGTCTGTACTGTATGTAAAGACAGACAGACCCATAAGCAGACCCGCAGGCCCATACGCAGACACAAAATACCTAATACGCAGATAGAATTTGCAACAGAACTGGAAAAAATAAAAACATAACAAGCTAATTGGTATAATACTAACTACATCATATAAAACAATAGGGGCATGGGAAAACAATAACGTCCCACAGTCAACTAGGTGTTTAATTTCCCTTACTTAAGTGATTAGCATGATAAAAGAAAAAATACAAGAACTTAGTAAAAAGGCTGTTGATAGCAAATTGCATAAGGCGTTATGTTGCATTTTGAATGCAATGAGTGCAAGTAAAAGGCACTTGTCATCAAATCAGGTTTAGCAGTGTCTACCTGTTTCGTACCTGCTTCTAGTTCCGTCATTTTACCAGTTGTTATTTTAACATTACTGGATTTTATAGTGACATAACAACATTTTATTATAGCTTGTAGGAGTTAATATTGTATGTAACAAAAAAGGTGTATAGTAACGTCTTGAATAACATTTGAAGCTTTTCCGAATACAGAATCATCCAAAAATTTTGGGTGTTTCAATATTAATCCATTGTTTGTTACAAATACTTTGGATAACCATGGGATAGCTATAAGATTTAATTAGGTAATACCTACTATTTTCAATCCAAATAAGGAAAACAACAAACAAACAAATAAGTAGTTTAGGTAGGTAGTAATTTAGATACGTTGATTCGTTAGGATCACCAAAAATTTCAATTTTAACAACAACAGCTTCTATACGCCTATAAGCTTATCCATGCCACCGTCCACGTATCATTTTGATCCATCCATAATACTATCTCCTTGTTATTTTTGTTTTCTGCAGCCAGAGACCACCAGTCTACGTCTAGTCTAGAATAAACATTCCAGTTCGTTTGGCAACTGGCATGGCAGTAGGCATCCTACTTGTGCAAGTCTTTTAAACTTGTATTACTCTATCAATGCGGGCTCTACTTATTTTACTGCCAATTGTTAGTATTACTGCCTTATGGAACTGTATACGTGGTTTTCAGTGCTTGTTTTAGTACTCGTTAGAAAGTTGCGTTGTTAAAGTTTTACAAGTATTTCTTTAGGTACCATAAGATTGTATCGCAATATCCCGTTGTTGGACCCATCAATTGAGGTTATTACCTCAATTGATGGGTCTGGTCAACGCGTTATTACGCGATCCTATGTTTTAATCCAGGCTATAAACTATCTGTATGTTTTTAACCCAATCCGTCCGTACATCCGTTTTCGCGTGATTGGGTAATAAAAATCCAAACATCTAAATATCTAAACTTTATAATATTAGTAGGATTCGCACATTCCGATATGTAAATACATAATTCTATATTCGAACAACGATTTAATAAACTTGTACGACGATCCCGACTAAAAATATTGAATAATTTGTCCAAGGACAGTTATAAGTTGAATTGCAGCAGTCCCCACACAAAAAAGTCATACAAAATATAAATAGGCCCTTCCTTTAATTTATTTAATGTCGATAATTTACTATTTTTATTTCCAATCTCCATAGCATTACAAACTTATATGGACTCTATGGTTTAACACCGGATGTGACGTCAAGCTGCCATTACAATTTCTAATGGCGACGGCCAATGTCGGATATGTGATTGTAAATCTGCGCATGCGATCACCGGTCATCATGACTAATGTATGGGTGTGACAGGAATAATGGCAGCTACTGGGTTGAATAGACATGTAGATAGTTCTCAGAAAGATACAAAGGGTACGTATTAAAAGTAATGAAGATGGATAGAGTAAGATACAAATCGAAATAACAAATGGTATTTAAGAAAGTTTGCCGACCAAGTCCGACGATCTATCTGATAGTAAAAATCGCGAGAAGGCTCTGGAAGTGTGGATGCCGGCAGAGCTGGATCGATCGTCTCGTGGAGATCTTTGAGGGAAGCCTGGCCCAGCAGTGGGTGTCGAGCTGACATTATGATGATCATGAACCCCAATATCAAAACGAGGGTATCAAAGCTAAAGTTAGCGATAAGATAACAACAAAAGCACATTTCGCAGACTGAAAGAAAGCAGGGGTACGATTGCGTAAAGTCCATCGTATTCATTTGGCAGTTCATACGTAGCAATTTGTATGGAATTTGACACTAATGACATACAATATGAACTTTCAAATGAATACGATCTCTTTACGCAATCGCCTATCTGATTTGGCTGTAGTTCTCTCTACTGCAATCATGTAGAAAAACATTAATTAAATACACTTAACACTCACCAATCATTTATTAATGATGACATGAATATGTAGTATAGTAAAGTGCACTATAATCAAGTGTACATTGATCCGAATCCAATTCACCAGTTATTTCGAAGTTTGTTTATATTTTTTGTGTGGTTTAGTTTACGTGTGGCCGGTGGTGCGCCGGCGCTGTCACGCGACCACGTCACGGTCGGACGACGCCGATAGTGATGCCACATGCCTATCTGTGGTCACGTTTTGATGTTGATGATCAGTGGAACTACGTGATAGAATGCACTAGTAGGCCTAGAAGATAGTTTAGGTACGAAAATTGATCTAGGGAAACTGCTTGATAGCAATTTTGGACTACACCAGGTAAAACAGTAATGATTAAAAAGGGGCCTTGCGATTCCGTGCCTTGATTATAAGGAAACGATAAATAAGATATATTTTTGAAACCGTGAAAGAGTAAATGGATAGTTCTACCGCAAAGATAAACTAAAATCTCCCCAATTTAAAATCATATCGTCAAGACAAGAAAGAAACCAGTAAAACAAAATAAAACTCATTACTTACATAAACATGAGTTGTTTGTCATGCCGCCGGCTTGCATTTAAAATGATGGATATAAGACCCAGTTGTCAGTAAGTTTGCCTTAAAAATCTAAAATCGTCATATTTGGTATGATGTTGATGTCATACCGCTACGAACACTATATTGGCTTAGAATATTTACAGAACTAAACTATTAGATTAGATAGGCTTGTGTACGAAAACTATGATATTTTGGTTTAAATGAGGCTTAGTTTTATACTCAAAATTTTTATTGTTAAAGACAATTTTGACAAGGTCATATACGATAAGTGCAAACAGCACTATTATGTATATGTTTTAAGAGGCTTGTTTAAATATAATGTTGAATGTCCATGCCATTGAATGTCCAAGAGAAAATGCTTCACAAAGCACAATTCAAACGACACAAATGGGTTTTCCGTTGAAATTGTTGAAATGCCTCAACAAACATGGCTTTCTTTCTATGGACAACCAATAATGTCTCCGATTTCTCGCTACTTGTAGAATTGCAACTCCTCGTGATGCAGTCGTTAGCGCAAGGTCGTGGAGTCGTAAAACAAACGACAACAGATTACCTCAATGACGACATTATCGTCGTTGACCACATCGAAACCTTACTTATGCTGATTGCAGTAGCCACTTTGAATTAGCATTAGTTACATGTGTTTGTTGCAATAAGATGAGTTATTGCAATTTGTTTGGGTAACCTTCGATTTTCCGTGTTGTACAATATTCAGTTGATTTTACTAATACTTTCGTCTTTTATATCTACTGTCTGCAATATCATGCATTTTTGAAAACGATACTATCTGCGATTTTTCGAGCGTGAAATTAACTAAATTGACCTACTAAGTTATCAATGAGTATCTCATTGTTGGTGAACTATGATTTCTCTTCACATTCCACACACCAACCAGACACCATTTTTCACGGAACAATCTCGATATTACAATATCGTTACCTACCTATTTTAGTATCGGAAAAACCCAATGTTGCCGTGTGCTGTGCAAAGGTTTATTAACAGTATGATGGATACAATGATGTCTTTGTACGACATTGCTATGTTTACCTACTTAGTTGTAGGTAGGTATTTTAAAATTCCTTATTGATAATAATTTACTCCCTTTGCAATTTGCTAAAAGCTTCTTTACGGAATAGCCGGAACGTTTTAGTTTAGGGTCGATTAAATCACGAACAGTCATTTGGAATGACCTTTAAAAGAGTTAAAAGCAGAGCATTAAAATGTAAACTTCTATTTTAATCAAGTTGTAACTTCTAGTTTAATAAAATCAAGTTACTCGTTTTATTTATAAACTAAACTGAAAAATTAAATGTCACAGTTCTTAGCCTACTTTTCCATCAATAGGCCTTACCACATTTATAATTTTTCATATTGTTGTCACAAAAAAATTGCTGATTCATTGATTGATGTTGGCCAATCAAGCAAAAAGCAACCTTTTACCTACATTTGCCACAGTGTCCGGCCATCATGACGCACCTATAAAGTAGATTAGTATGGCAAATATTAGCAAATGGCTTCTGCACACCCGAAACATATAACACAGTACTGCTAATAAAAACGTAAACAGACCAAAAACAATAGACACTCAGATTTCTGTTGCTCTGACAACCAAAGTAACCTTTCACATTTTTGTTTTTCTTTCACAATTCCATCACTTCTCTTCTAAGTTAGAATAATCAATCACAAAAGTTAGCACCAGATCAAGATTCACAGATTTTGAAGCACTTTTTAAATAAAGGTTTTTTTAAGAAGGCTCAACGTAGCCGGCAGTCTCTGAACTAACTGAATTATCAATTGGGGCCAGACAGCTGATTAAACATAGAAACGAAATGGTCCTAAATTTCAGTGAGAAACACTGAAAAGAACCTTGTCTACTAGCGTAGAAAGCAGATAGTGGTGGGTGTTGCGACAGACAGGACTCTGTCGAAGTAACCGGGGTAGACACGCATGCGTAGGGTGTCGCACTGGGGTTTCGAAATCGGAAAACTTTTATGTGAAACGGTGTCTTATCTGCTACTATTAAAACATACTTTTGAATGTGTGTAATTGTCGCGCACGCGTGGTGTGTCGCAAGTTGTAAGACTAGCAAATATTTGAAATATTTCATTTGAAGATTTACAAACAGTAACCAAGGAACAGCTTGTGTAAATACAGCATTTCATTTGACTTAGAAATATAGTAGCAGTTGTATTGTCCAAGAGTTTATTAAAATAAGTACCTCTCGAAGCCTTGAACATTCAGAACAATAGAACATATTATTGAGAGAAAAGGTAAAATTAAAATTAACAAGATTGACACGACAAATCGCAAAACTAAACTTAAAACCTGGCCATAAAACTTCATAAAATACTGGTTAGGTAGTTACATAGCTTTTTTCTTCTTCTGCACCAATGTAAAGCCATCTGGAATTATCAAAATTTCAGTTTTCAGTAAGATTTCAATTTAGTTTAGGACCTAGGTAATCAAAATAAAGACGAAACCACACGAAACTACAATATATCCTGATGAAAGAATGCAATTTTGATTTTTTTATAGTCAAGCTTTAATACTACGATACAAACCTCAAGTAGACTATGTTTGGATTTTTATATTGAAGTACCGAAAATATAATTTGTTGCTTAATTTTAATGCTCAGCTCGGCTGATACTTGATTTATACTTAAGCTTGACAATACCATCAAACAGGAAAATACTAAGATCATGGCCGTGTTTATCAGATGAGCAGATGACGTCAAGTTGACATCACTTTATCGTTTGAATTCGCATAACCTTCGCACTCGGACTAATACCTGGCTTATCTGGCAGTAATACCTACTATATTTTATATTTTAGACACGTTCGTGTATTTAAGCATTATGTAATCAATTGCTTGTGTTGTGGGTGTGTTTTGTTTGATAACTTGTTTTTTTTTCGATGCCTTTTTAGAGATACAATTGCATTTGAATTTTTACCCATCTAGCCTACTCTTTTGCTGAGTCAAACAATATCTTCTGTGAAGCAACCACCCTTTGTCATTTAAATCATTCTTCTACTTTTTAAATTACGGAATTTATTTACTTTATTGCTATTAACTCGTTCCAATTCTTTACAGCAAAATATTGATTTGCAGGATAAAATGCAATTTTGCCTTTATTGCACTTGCATTAATATTGGCTTGTGTTGCACGTACACGTTTACATATAGTTAAACATATATGATGATAATATTTGTAGAGCAAGTCGTGAGTAAATAAAATCTCATTATTTACAGAGCCGTCGTTTCTACTGAGAAAAATAAATAAATCTGCGAAGTCGTTTCTTGGATCAGCTGCTGCCCGCAGCAGCCCATTTGAACAGAATGCTATGTTCTAATTTTAATAATACTTAAATAGGTACTTACCTTTTAAGAAAAAAGTTTAGTTTATATCCCATTAATTCATAAAGTAAAAAAAAAAACATTTACTTTAACCTTAAGGCGGTTGTATGACCGAAAGTGGCCCCTCAGGTTTTTATTTAATAAGTTATTAATAGAAAAAGATTTTAATAATGTTTATCGTGGAGATTTTAGGGCCAATGTTCTAGTATTTTTAGAAGGTATCACTACATGCCCTCGTAGTCATTCGTAGAAGTAGATAGCAAATGTGCAAAAACGGCCACTTTAAGCAGTTTTTCTATCTACTTCTAGCAGTGACTACTAGGGAATGTTACGATACCGTCTAAAAATACAAGTCTGTGGGCCCTAAAATCTTCACGATAAACATTATAAAAATTGTGTACTAGAATTATAATATTAAATAAAATTCACCGCGGCGCCACTTTCGCTCAGGGTACCACCTCAATTCTTGTATATTTATTTGTATATTTCTGTGATCTCGGAAACGGCTGTAACGATTTCGCTGAAATTTGGTATATGGGGGTTTTCGGGGGTAAACAATCGATCTAGATTAGTCTTACGTTTGGGAAAATGCGTTTTAAGAGTTTTCATGCGTTTTTCATGCGTTAGATCTGATCTTGAAGGATATTTTTGTGTAATCTAACGCCATCTTGCAGACTTTTAAAATAGGTGTCTGGCTAGCATGCTATGCGGCAAGCAGAGGCTGAGTGTAGTAAAGTAGCACCACAGCATAAAATGTACACAGCACTTCATAGATGGCGATACTCCGACTGTTACCAATTAGTTTTTTAGTTTTTGGAAAATAAAAAAGAAATTATAACTACTTTTTCTACGTTTTATAACACCACCATATTACAATAAATAGTAATAACAGAGCAAAGCTCGGTCGCCCAGATATTCATCTTTAAGTAAGTAAGTATAAACAATGGTAAGGTACTCTTGTTTGATGTCCCGTTAACTGATTGGACGTTCCTTAATAGTTAAAAATAGATCAGTAAAAAATCTAAACCAGTTATAACATAACTGTGATCGTTTCTAAGAAACTTACCGTCCATTTAGTTAGTAAGTAAGGTAGGTAAGTACCTACATTTACTTTCAATTAACTTTTTTAGTATCAATCAAGGTCGAAATATTCACTGTGAGGTAGGTAGCACGTTTTTTCATTGACATTTAAGATAATTTAACGATTTAGAAAATCTAGTAAGTATTTAATTACAAAACACTTAAAACACCGAATATCCATAAAATTGTATTGATGGGATTGAAAACTTAGTAAGAACTAATAAAAAAAATCTATGTAGGTAGGTACCTAGGTGTACTTATTTATTTTTAAGCCTGATGATTTTTATTGGCTTATTCCACAAGTCCACAACTAAGCAACTTTTAAAAGCTCAGAATATATTTTTTGCGAAATGGCCATTTTATGACAGCTAGACGTTTTGCGAATTGGACATTCTGCATTAACATTTTTCATTGCTATTGCAATAAAAACTGTTTTATATTTCTTAAAGAAATATACTAAGATATGCCACATCGTAAATGTAAATTTAAGTATATGATACGTGTAATGGCAAAAAACTTATTAATATTATTCATAAACAGTTACTATCGCATTAGGTATTATAATTAATGAGATGATAAGTCAGTGAACCTGAAGTTTCATCCCACGTTATTTATCTAAGAATAATTTATCTATTCACATACAATTATAGAAACTTTTTTCAATGGAATAGTCATTTTATATGTACTTACTAGATTCGACTAAATCCATTCAAAAAACTTGCTGAGATGATGAGTGAGACTGCGTGTGTACAGGCTCGGCCTGCAGGCCCGGACTGACCAAAACCTACGTGTGTCCCATGTCAAACCGGATGCAGCACACACAGCAATGCGGCGCGGCTGCTGCGCATCTGACGCGCGTTCGGTGTGACATAATCCAAAGCATTTTATACATTACATTGTATAACGCTACGCAACGCAACGCGCTGTGTTCTGTAACGCACGCACACTTGGTTTGAACTTTAAATCCCGCTCAGAAGCATCCTGAAGGCCCCGCTTCAGCAGAGCCGTTAAAATGCTGCCTGGCGCGCAAGCTGTGGCAATGATCACATTTATCAGTGTACTTATCAGTAGTAACAAGGTCATGATAGAGTTAGTGGTAACTCTCATGATTCCCGATTTCCTGAAGATGTTCAAGGGGATGTCGTATCCAATGTTAACGACAAATGATTGGTTTTGCTGCAAAAGTCCATCAATCCATTAGCATTTATGAGTAATCTAATCATAAAATAAAAACTTAAGATATCTGTATCCTTTTTGAGGTTGCATTGATTATAATCATTGCTAGATCTCGGCATAGTGTTCATACCGCGCCATGTGGGTGGGCGCCATATTGCAAACATGGCTACCGGGCCAGGGTCACCGGCCTTAGTTATTGCACATCATGGGTTGTATGGTATGCCTACAGTTCTGAGTGGCAAAAGGAAAAATTGTTTAGGACATTAAAAATCTACGCCACATCTTTGAAAATCTACTTAAGTCAAATTTAAAAATAATTTATACAGTCGAGGTTGTTACAAGCACTCGTGAAGTTGTGAATGTCATAGAAGCTACGCCATCGGTTCGCAAACCCTAAGCGGGAGACCTTGTAGCGACAAGAACCGGCAAGAAACTGTCAAGGGCTGCTTTTTTCTCCCTGTATATTTAATACAGAGTTGTCGTAAAATTACCTTAGCCTTTAAAGTGAGGTCGTTTTTCATCACAAAAATAAGAACTATTCTTATATATAAAAAAGTCTGGAACGGGTGGTAGGAAAATATAGAGTATAGACGATTCAAAAGTACTTAATTATTAAGTTTATTTGAATAAAGCTTATTTGACTTTGACTTCTTATTTTGTGATAAGTGAAAAGATATTGTAAGTAGGTACTGGAAAGAGAAAATAAATTACTATCTAAACGACCTCTGTGCTGTGATGTAGTTATTCCGTCCAGTCACCTCCAGTGGACAACAGCAAGTTTAATATCTGACACTATTTTGAGCCACCTAGCTTTAGCTGGTGGTAGTAGGTTTTGTTTAAGACATGGACTATTTCATTCACTTAATTCTGTTGCTTGTTGAAATATTGTATTGTATTCCAGGATTTCCAGAAGTTAAGGTTTTCCTCAATATTGTTAAGGATAAGTCTTCACCAGTTACTTACATACTAGACAAAGTTGACAAAGATATCAATCTTCAAGATGATTGATAAATATTGATGTTACACTGTTTACAATGTGCTATACTGGTTTGGCGCAAGAAGTAGGCAAACATGCCGACATGAAAGGTCAAGGTTCGGTGTTTCTCGTCGATGAATGAAAGTATGAAAATAAGAGTTGATATTTTAACGGACATTCAGTTTATTTTAACACTTAAGGTTCATTGCAGTAATTATATATGCCATTACGGACATACACCTCATGTAATAAAGATAGATACGATTACATAAGTTGATCCTCTGATCTTAAGATAAGTAGCTGCTAATAAAGAACTTGAATAGGTGGTGTATGATTTGTTATTGATTACTTAGTATTGATTTGTACTGGTTACTTACATTATTCAAACTAAAAAGGTAATAAATTACTGCAAAGGGAGATAGCCCTATTAGTAGACATTTATGTGCTAGCAGTCTAGAGTCTAGACCAAACCAAATCACTAAAGAGACGAGACAGGCGGTGAATCGGATCGTAAAATTAAACCCTACTAGAAAAATAAAACCGGTCAAGAGCGAGTCGGACTCGCGCACCGAGGGTTCCGTACCATCATAATTGCACCATCAAACCACACTGCAGAAGAGAATAATAAAATTAGTATTGCAGTTTTAGGTCAGCGCCATCTCTTGACCGATAGTGGAACTAATGTTAACTTTTTCGAAATTTGATGATTTCTAAAAAAGTGTGCTATATTGAGACATCGTTTTATTTTTTCTGTAATCTTTATATAAACTGCTATCACATAGAATTATTTCAGATTTTTCTCTTTGCAAACTTCGGAGATAAGGGGGGGAACGGTATTTTTTTTACATTTTTCATTATAAATCAAAAACTATGCGGCCTAAAACAAAAATAAAAAATGATTGAAAACGTGCAAACGACGCTCTTTCATATGATACCCCACATGCCCTAGTAGCTCCACTTCAAATTTTTAAGACCCCTTTTCAGTCCCTGTGGTAAAAAATATATTTATTTTTTTATTTATTTCTTATTTGCAAAATAGTTGGGCAAATGTCATCTCAAACTATTCTAAATTTCAAGTTGATACCATTAGTAGTTCTCGAGATATCCAGCTGTGACAGACAGACAGATAGACTGAGTCACACCATAAGGGTTCCTTTTTTACCATTTTGGTAAGGAACCCTAAAAACAAACAAAATAATCATAAAACGGCCAGAGCTTGATGATGGGCATTTGTGTCCAATTGGCCACCGACGCGTGACGACATAGGTTCGACAAAGGGCCGGAAGCAGACAGAAGGCAGGTGTGCGAGGGTCCCCTCCCTTTGTGTCGGTTCGATCAGGTTGGGAGACAGGTTGTGAAGGGTTTTAGTGGAGGGGAAATGAGGCATTTTGTCGTTATGATTGAGATATCAAACTACGAAGTGAGTTTGTAGGAAGGAGCGAGTAGAGCAATTAAGTCGTAGGAAAACAGCAGGTACACTTAGAATTTTAAGTTAGTACATAATTAAGTATGTATGACCATAATCTTATTACCTATTCATTATTTTTGACAAAAAATTTCCAAAAGATTTATTTTAAAAAGCCCATTCCTCTGAACTAATGGCTTGTATTGTAAATTGTAAAAAGTCAAATCCAATTCAAGCGAGATGATAAAAATTCAATAACATAAATATTATTAAATTAATATTAAGTACCTCGATAGAATATATTGTACCTAAGTCAGATACCTACATACAGTCGGCCCATGAAAGTGTTGAGAACTTTAGTACTGTGTCAAATAAAAATAGGCAAAGAGATGTAAGTAATACGTTACTTGTCAATATGACAAGGTTCTAAATATGCTAAACATTTTCATAGACCGTCAACCGATTTTACTATGGAACGGACAATGTTGGCCTCCGAATTCATAAATCACCCCAACCAAAATACGTGTGTTCTTATTTCTGTCATCTGTGTGTTACCTATAAAGTGTTTACTATTTTCTCGATCTAATCTGTCTGTATCTTATTTCCGTTTATCACTTATAAACTTACTAAAACTTCAACTAACGACTTTGTAAATTGTCTATTAATTGTTGTGAGAATCATGGGAAACGCAAACAATCGCACAGTCTCGGGAAACATTCATGGAATGTATAAATAGCGAAATAATCGTTATCTAACCTAACGTAGAACGATAATACGTAATTACAATTTTGGGACAAGGTCCCCAGATATGGTTATCGTATAGCTTTGGTCAAAACATTGGTTTCAAGATAACTAAAATACGTGAGAATATTTGATTTGATCATTGGAAAACTGCCTACGGCTTTTAATTAATTTGCCGAAGATCGTGTTTATCGGTTTTTCCCGTAAACTTTTCAATATTTTCAGCTGGAAAAAGATCTTATTTTACGGAAATCATGTCTTTACATTATATGCAAGCGTCGCGTACTCATCGATCACTGTTGTATCATTTATTTCTAATTTCTATTATTATACTAATGCAACTTCCATTTAAAATCTCGTTATAAAAGCAAAGTTTTCTATTAAATTTAATGACACTGAATACAGTCATTATAATTAACAACCTATCCACTGTTGTAATTGGTGGGCAGGCTTGTTTTTGTCACGGCATGGATGGAACTTGTTCACACAACAGCTAACAGCAAATTATCTGTCTACACCACATTAATTTTTGCTACCGAAATCAATATGCGAAGGGTAGATAGATAGACGTCATCATAAGCCATTTTAATAAATCTCCCCACTTTCTTGTAAAAGGGATGGATAAGGAGTTTGGGCCATAACATAACACACTCGCGGGTCCAATGCGGATTGGATGATTTGGAAGTTAGTAGTTTTGGTAAGTAGTTAGAGTAGTACCGCTCTTTTATGGGTGCCTCCATGGTTCCTCAAACTCCTCAAAATCATATAGGGGTCGCATCGCATGCCGTCGGTACTTACTGGCATGGTCGTCGTGCAGCAGGTTGTACCGGTGCTGTTTCTTGGTAGGGGGATGATGATGACTCTGTACGGGTAGTCGGTACTTACTGGCATGGTCGTCGTGCAGCAGGTTATGGTACCGGTGCTGTTTCTCGGTAGGGGGGTGATGATGACTCTGTACAGGTAGTCGGTACTTACTGGCATGGTCGTCGTGCAGCAGGTTGTGGTACCGGTGCTGTTTCTCGGTAGGGGGGTGATGATGACTCTGTACAGGTAGTCGGTACTTACTGGCATGGTCGTCGTGCAGCAGGTTGTGGTACCGGTGCTGTTTCTCGGTAGGGGGATGATGATGTCTCTGTACAGGTAGTCGGTACTTACTGGCATGGTCGTCGTGCAGCAGGTTGTGGTACCGGTGCTGTTTCTCGGTAGGGGGGTGATGATGACTCTGTACAGGTAGTCGGTACTTACTGGCATGGTCGTCGTGCAGCAGGTTATGGTACCGGTGCTGTTTCTCGGTAGGGGGGTGATGATGACTCTGTACAGGTAGTCGGTACTTACTGGCATGGTCGTCGTGCAGCAGGTTGTGGTACCGGTGCTGTTTCTCGGTAGGGGGGTGATGATGACTCTGTACTGGTAGTCGGTACTTACTGGCATGGTCGTCGTGCAGCAGGTTGTGGTACCGGTGCTGTTTCTCGGTAGGGGGGTGTTGATGACTCTGTACTGGTAGTCGGTACTTACTGGCATGGTCGTCGTGCAGCAGGTTGTGGTACCGGTGCTGTTTCTCGGTAGGGGGGTGTTGATGACTCTGTACTGGTAGTCGGTACTTACTGGCATGGTCGTCGTGCAGCAGGTTATGGTACCGGTGCTGTTTCTCGGTACGGGGGTGATGATGACTCTGTACAGGTAGTCGGTACTTACTGGCATGGTCGTCGTGCAGCAGGTTGTGGTACCGGTGCTGTTTCTCGGTAGGGGGGTGATGATGACTCTGTACTGGTAGTCGGTACTTACTGGCATGGTCATCGTGCAGCAGGTTGTGGTACCGGTGCTGTTTCTCGGTAGGGGGGTGTTGATGACTCTGTACTGGTAGTCGGTACTTACTGGCATGGTCGTCGTGCAGCAGGTTGTGGTACCGGTGCTGTTTCTCGTCGAGCTTCATCATCACGCCGGTCACACCACCATTGCGATTTCCTACGGACAAATTAATAACAATTTTAAAACATACTCGTACCAACTAGGTTATGCAAGCAAGTTTAAAGAACTGTTTTGACTTGGTGCATTATAGCTTAAATCACGAACAACTGCAGTTTGTTATGCGCTAACCTTATTAATTCAATGTAAGGCGCTAACATATCTTACATGTATATGTACCAAATGTATGTATATCATTTAATACGCTTACGTCTCGCGCATTTGCGCACAATACGTGAAGAATAATTTCAAAACAGGAAATTTTGCGAAACTGCTAGTGCTGCAAGACATAAAAGTCGTTTAATTACGCAGTATTGGCAGTATGTCACTCGTTAATTCGATTTAAATTTTTAATACACGGAACTCAAAGACTTCTATGTGTAATACACATAGAAATCTTTGACGGAACTACAAAAAGTGCTTCAGCTAAAGGTTATTGCAGAATTGGTTTCGTCATTTGTATCAGCTGTAGCCTGTTTGTTGACCGCATCAGAGCGAGCAATTTGGTAATAAGATGACTGTCCACTTTGTGGCGGATTAGGACGAGTAGCGAGTCTATGATGGATTGATCTTTGATGCGATTCGAAGTCGAACCGCGAACGTCAGATATTTTTTGGTAGGCATTATTTTTTAGGGTTCCGTAGCCTAAATGGCAAAAAACGGAACCCTTATAGATTCGTCATGTCTGTCTGTCTGTCTGTCTGTCCGTATGTCACAGCCACTTTATTCCGAAAGTATTAAGACTACACAGTTGAAACTTGGTAGGTAGTTGTATTCTGTTAACCGCTTAACGAATTTAATACAAAAATAAGAAAAATAAAAGATTAAGGGGGGCTCCCCATACATGGAACTGAAACTGAAAAAAAATTTTTTCTTCAAACCAACACGTGTTGGGTGTCTATAGATAGGTCTTTAAAAATGACGTTGAGGTTTCTAAGACAACTTTTTCTCAAAGTCAACCGTTTGAAAGATATTCACCGCCAAAGTGGTAAAATGTGTGTCCCCCCTCCTTTAACTTTTGAAATAAGAGAGTGAAAAATCTAAAAAAAATATATGCTGTAGATC
Organism: Agriphila geniculea; assembly: GCA_943789525.1. Lineage (NCBI taxonomy): Eukaryota > Metazoa > Arthropoda > Insecta > Lepidoptera > Crambidae > Agriphila > Agriphila geniculea. The sequence continues at coordinate 2,139,854 of OX038884.1, read as the reverse complement.
TTAATAAACACTTTCAACCAAAATTGGTTTGAACAAGATATAGTAATTAGTTTTTGAGATATAGCACCTTTTTCCAAAACCGCAAATAAAACTTTGTCATTCATACCAACACTGTGAAAAACAAAGTTATTTTTGCAAACGAAAAATGATAGGTGGTATTAAATATGGTATGGTATAAGGTAACTACGGAACCCTATGGCGCGTGGCCCGACACGCACTTGGCCGGTTTTTTTTGTTTTTGAAGAGCAAGATGATATTTGGTGTTACAATAAAATTAAAATATGCCATTTATAATTAAGTTTATTTGTAAATATAGACCATGTAAGTTGAATCTACTAGTCCTACTCATAAAACATTTCTTTTTGTTTCCTCAACTAATATGAAGGTTACTTGAATTATACGTAATAATTAAATAAGAAAAGGCGTTAAATAAACTATGCAGTTATTAAATTCTTTTCGGGTTTATTATGTTACGGTCGGCTTAAAACTGCAATAGTTGCTCAACGGAAACTTTTCATAATTTCCATTAAACATTAAATCGCCTATCGATGCTGATATTGGAGTTTGTAACAGCCGTAACCCAGTTCAGTATGAAATGGGTTAAACAATGGGCCAAGGGTTGCCAAGTATCATACAATGATAAAAAACAAATTAATTATTTTCTTTACACTTTACAACCCAAAAGAGACATGTAACTTTTTTGAACGACACAAGAAACATGAGCAGTTAGGTAATAATTGTTTTTGCTCGAATCAATATTCTATTTATTTATACTTCAAATAAATATACATATTTCTTTCTGTCTTAAATTATTCAAAGTTACGTTTTCTACAGATTGACAGAATAAGCAATAGCGACTAACGATTTCAAGTTTAGCGTGAGCTATCCACTTTGACTACTGAGAAAATCTCAATAAAAGTACTCTTCTAAAATTTAGTAGGCAACCCTAGCGTATGTCGCAGTGAGTTGGTTTGTAGTTGGTGCAATGACATTAGTGTTCAGGTGCGATGCCCAGTGAAGTGACATCCTGTTCTAGCTGGCTAGGTAGTGGCTAGACAAACAAGAGGACAGGCATATCCTATACCGATAATGCACATCACATACTCCATTTTTAGGTTCACTGTTAGTTTTATAATTATTAGTATTAATTCTTTTGGATTTATTACGGTAGTTTGTCAATTTGGTGGTTTAATTTTTTTAGGGGTTTGTTCCTCAAAAGGAAAAATAAATCTGTGCCTATAAAGTTACCCATAAACGATGGATTTGATTTTCATTGGATCCGTCTCTTTGTTTAGGACCCTGAACCCTCTTTCTTAGGAACAGGTATATCATACCTGATATCAAATTGGAATGAATCACAAATACCTGGTTATAAGGGTGATTGGTAATAGCCTTATAAAGCCGAATATGGTAGATAGGGACCATCAAACTGAACAACTTTTACTATGGGACCAACTCTGAAATCGCGAAAAAAAAAATTGCTGTTTCATACATTTTAATATTTTCTTTATTCATTTTTGTAGGAAACAGCTGATTTTTTAGCGATTTCAGAGTTTGTCCCATAGTAAAAGTTGTTCAGTTTGATGGTCCCTATATAACGTATTCGGCTTTATAAGGCTATTACCAAACACCCTGTATACACGGTACTATATTCTACGGTCTCTTCTTTTACATTTACTACTAAATTCTGTTACAGTACGATACGAAGGGTAGACCTTTACTGTTACTGCACCGATTTCGTTGGCACTCTTATGAGCAATAATTTAAAAACTTATTTTAGCAATCACAGATATTGCTGCTGAATTCAAATTGGAAAATCTTGTTGGCAAATGTAATTTTTAACCAAGAGGAACATTTACCAGTTTGCCTAATCTGGCTCTCCGATCGAATCGAACGCGTGTCGAATGCGAACGTTCAAGGATTTGTACTGAGATATTACGTAAACATACTGAGTTCAGAGTGAATCATCAACTCATCAGTTTTTCAGAGCTTTTTTTTTTACAAAAAAAGGGCGTTTATTTATGGGGGACATCTTTCATAATATTTGTATTTCTACTACATATTTGTTATGTGGTTCTACTGAGAGTTGTAATTGTAAGCGGGATGTCTAATGCGAAGCTAAAATTTTATTATTAAACAAAATCTGGTGACGGCAAGCAGCTATCGCATCCCATAAACCTTTATGGGGTTCTTACCATGTTGCCATAGACTTCAGTAAATTATTTAATTACAGGAAAGTAAGACCATAAGAGCTGGCACACACGAGCAATTTCTGTCTCCGCAACTAGCTGGCGCATACGAGCAACTTTTGTCTCCGGAACTAATTTGTCTCTCACATCAAGTCTACAGGTTTGTATGAAAGTGTGCTGCGCACACGTAGCAAAGCAACGCGACAACCGGCAACTTTTCATACAACTATGTGAGAGACAAGTTAGTTGTGGAGACAAAAGTTGCTCATGTGCGCTATTTTAGCAAATAAACTTCTTAACTATCTATGTCTTAGCGCTATCGCACACAGGCAACTTAGTCGCCCAGCAACTGTTTTGTCTCTGTCTCAAGTCCACAGGTTTAAATGGAAGCGCGCACACGAAGCGACGCAGTCGTCGGCAACTTTTCATACAAATCATGTGAGAGACAAAATAGTTGCGGAGACAAAAGTCGCCTGTGTGCGGTAGCGCTTAGTCTCTCACATGGTTTCTATGAAAAGTTGTCGACTGTCGCGTCGCTACGTATGCGCGCTTTCATACAAAACCGTAGACTTGATGTGAGAGACAAAATAGTTGCGGAGACAAAAGTTGCTCGTGGGCGCTACTACTAGCAAACAAGTCGAACAAGTCTACTAGCAATTGACGAAATTTCAGATATCTTTAGAGCGCTTCAGCAAAAAACTAAATAACATCATAAACAATATCAGTAGTGACATTCCCATAGAAATCTAGAAGTCATTTCGAATTTACCAGCTGCACAAAATAGATTCAATATTAATTTCAATAATGTACTATTTAAACCTTGTTTCGTTTCTTTGTCCTTTTTTATTAATTTGTGTTACAAAAACTACAAGGATATTTTTTTTGTGAATCGAAATAGTTATATGATAAAAAATTTAAAACATTTATGCTGCCCTCATAAGCCAAGTGACTTCCGAGAAAATCAATGTTTTGTCTTTTTCATTTTCGCGTCAACTTAGGAAAGTCTTTTATGGATTATTATAACTTGTTTATAAATATTTGAAGCCATCTTTAGTATTGATACAATAAAATATTGGAAAACTATATATTTTTGCTTTTTATTTGAGATACCGTCATTTTCCTTCAAATTACTTTGCTTTCGAAAATGAGTTACTGCTGTCGGCTTTAGTGTTTGTATAGAAATTTCCATACAAATATTTTCATATACATTTTTGCCGAAAATCTAAAATAATAAAAGTCAAACTAAAAGTAAATGCATTTTTCAATAATTTTATTATATTTAGGACAAATCAAGCACAAAATTGTAAATGTTTGGTCTACGCAACTATATTTTATATCACTCGGAAAACACCTCCCTCAAAAGGAAAAATCGGTTTCTTGGCATTATATTTTGAAGGGATTTCAAAATATTACTCTTCTTGGCCTGTGAAATACCATTAGAAATTATTTTCTTCTGAGGGGTAGAAGTACTTTTTTTTGTTTGCAACAATGCTGGTGATTATAGACTTACTAGCTTCCGCTCGTGACTTTGTCCGCGTGGACATTCGAAATGTCCTTAAGCTTTGACGGAGATAAAAAATATCCTATGTTATTATAACTAGAGTTGTTCATAACGCCTATAAAGCAACAGCACGCTACAGACTATATGCTATTGATTTCTAGCGCGCTATTAAATACGCTATGTTATAACGCGCTATTTATCAGGTAGCGTGCGAGCGGCTGGCTGGCGCGTTAGATGCAGCACGTTAGATTTCGTAACACGTTACTTGAGTTACTTCACACGTCGTTCGTTAGACAGATCGCGCGCTTTACAAAAACGTTATTTATTAATACGTTACATTTTAGTCTTAAATAAAATTAAGCAGTAATGTAAACTAAATGTAAAACTAAATGTAAACTTTTCGGGCTTAGAACTGTCTAAAGTTCGAAATAAGTTTCGTAATAAAGTCGAAAATAGCTTGCACTAATTTTTCTAACTTGTGATCACTAGACAATGTTTCCTAGTTAAAAAAACAGGTGCAAGCGATTTTAGACCTTACTGACGTTTGCAATTCGGTTGTTTTTTTGCCGTATTCTCGTTTACTAATTTTGATGTTTCATTAAAAACCGTGATTTTGATAAATGTCAATAAGGTCGAAAATTGCTTGTACTTATTTTTCAAACTTCTGATTACTAGACAATGTTTTCTAGTTAAAAAAACAGGTGCAAGCGATTTGCGACCTTATTGACGTTTGCTATTCGGTTGTTTTATGCCGTATTCTCGTTTACTAATTCAGTTCTTTCATTAAAAATCGTTATTTAGGTAAATGTCAATAAGGTCGAAAATCGCTTGCATTCATTTTTTTAACTAGTGACCACTAGACAATGTTTTCTAGTAAAAAAAACAGGTGCAAGCGATTTTCGACCTTATTGACCTTTGAAATTCGGTTGTTTTTACCATATTTCTCGTTCAACTAACTTTGCTTAGCTAAATAGCTTTTACATAATACTAACTAATTGACTAGTTGTGTCATAAAAGTCCTAATCGAACTAACACAATTATAAGGTCGCGCGCTATATTATACTCGTACCTAGCGTGTTGCGAGAGAAACGCGCGTAACGCGTCCGGTAGCAAAAGCGCGCACGCGATGTTTTTTAACTATAACGAATGCCCGCGCCCCCGTCCGGCCAACGACGACGCTACTTGTTGCCACGCGCGATATTCATAGCGCCATAGCGTCTACTTTAGGGCTTGCAATTCGAATATTCGAATATTCGAATTATTCGAATATTCGCCTTATTTTGCTATTCGAATACTCAAGTCGGTGATATTCGAATATTTTCCACTTTTTTGGATTTATGCAAAAGTCATTCATTAAATACCCGAATAGCTTTTGTGAGCATAGAATGAAGTCATTAACGTTCACTTTCTCGTTTATTTATGTGTTTACCTATGTTATTTGTTTTTCCACAAATTGTAAACGATTTTAATCTAGCTTCCCAATGAATCAAAGACTTGAAACTTAAAACATAGGTCAGAACAGGAAGACAATGACATAGTGTCATTGAGCTGATCTGATGATGGAACCAAAAGGCCTCAGGAAATCTGTAATAAAACCATACAAACCCATCGAGTTTGGGCTCGTTTGATTCGTCTTGACAAGTACAAATGTGTGATTGTCTCAAATACCTAAATATTTTTTCTTTCTTTTGTTCATTTTATTCCTTTTTGGCTTTAGTGATCAGCGTGTCTTGCGACACGTAGGCCTTTTTCAGCTGTTTCCATTCTGTTCAAATTCATTACACACAAGAGATAGAACAGAACTATCTGAGGAGAGAAAACTGGAGGAACACTTTGATCGCAAAAAGCAAGAGCTTTTTGCGATCAAAGTGTTCCTCCAGTTTTCATAATACCTATCATCTGCCTATCTTTTGGTTTGTCTTCCTCTTTTCCTTTTTCTGTCCCATGGTTGCCACTCTGTAATTATTTTGGTACATTTTCCCTTGCTTTCTCTTGCCATTTTACCCGTCTATTGCCATTTTAACAGTCATATTTTCCTTATTATGTCTTCTACTGAGTTTGGGGCCGCTTTGGGACAAATAGTGGTTTAAGTTTTATTGTACGTATTGATGTCTGTCTCAAATAAATTATTTTTCTTTCTTTCTTTCGTTTTTTTCTTCTTATTTCCTCTGATTTTTGACGGTCTCTCAGCGTAACACCTATTAAGCTTCTTTTCATTTTCTTTGGCATATTCTTAGCTTCAAATAATGCTTTTGAGTCAGGGCCTACGTTTGACACTCTGTACTAAAACCATAAAAATTCATCGAAATTTGGCTCTTTTGATTCGTCTTGACTAGTACTTTGTTGGGAAATATTGTCCAGGGTCTGATGATGGAGCCGGAAGAAAACTACAGGAACTCTGTAATGAAACCATACAAATCAAACGAGTTTGGGCTCGTTTGATTCGTCTTGGCAATAACTCTGTTTAAAAATAGTATCCATGGTATAATGATGAAGCCGGAAGAAAATCACGGGAACTCTGTAATAAAACCATACATATCCATCGAGGGCTCGATTGATTCGTCTCGACAAGTTGGAGAAATAGTGTCCAGGGTCTGATAATGAAGCCGGAAGTAAGCCACAAAAACTATGTAATAAAACCATGCAACTCCATTTAGTTTGGGCTCGTTTGATTCGTCTTGACTAATTCTCTATTGGGAAATAGTATTGAAACCATACAAATCCATCAAGTTTGGGCCCTGTTTGATTCGTCTTGCCAATAACTCAGTTGAGAAATAGTGTCCAAGTTCTGATGATGGAGCCGGTAGAAAATCACAGGAACTCTGTAATAAAATCATACATATCCATCAAGGGTTCGTTTGATTCGTCTCGACAAGTATTCTGTTGGGAAAATAGTGTCCAGTGTCTGATAATGAAGTTGGAAGAAAACCACAAAAACAAAACCACAAAAACAGGGTCTACCCTGGTCTAATAATGATGCCGGAAAAAAGCCCGAGAAAAACACAGATAAGACTAAAAAACAAAAAATAAACATTTACTGACAATCAAACCAAAAAACAAACGTTTTAAAAATGAACTAAAAAGTATCAAAATCGAAATCAAAACATTCCTTTAAAATTAACTAGAAAAACGGACTAATAAATGTAAAATATTTTCCCCTTTAAATACTTATAACTCTACAAAGAAGTTTTTAAACTAAAAACGTGGGGCGAAGGCAAAAAAGTCAATTGAGGATAATTTTTACACAATGCGTCCCATTAAACAAAGCATTTAACTTTGGTTTAACTTGAAAAAATAAGTAATATTTAATAATTACGACCATCTGTTTTATTTTACAGAATTATTCGAATAATATTCGAATATATTCGAATACCTCCTTAAAAATTTTCGAATATTCGAATATTGGATTTCATCGAATATTTGCAAGCCCTAGTCTACTTACATAGCGCGCTATGTGCGCTATGTACAGATAGCGTGCTATAATATGGCGCTAGATGCTATATTAACCACCTCTAATTATAACCCAGGCTATAAACTACCTGTGTACCATATTTCATTCAAATCCGTTTAGCTGTTTTTGCGTCATTGAGTAACAAACATCCAAACATCGTAACTTTCCCATTTATAAATTTAGTAGGATAGTAGGTATATCCTTAGCAGTAGGAATAAATTATCAAACACTGCGCTGAAAAAAAAACTACCCGTGTACGCAAATGCCGCCAAATGCCTTAGAAATATTTTTTTACGGCTATTCGCATTCAAAATTATGGTATACCCCTAAGTCTCTTAGTAATTTCATGTAGAATTGAGATATGCAATATTTTCTGAATGGATTTTCTACATTTTTTAGAAGAGATAACGCTATTTTGCTTAGTCCATCAGATAGATAATTGATTAAGCTATCCGATACAACAAAAATCAGAAAATAGTATTTTTTTGAGATACCGCTTTTTGTCTTATGAGGGCAGTATGTGCCTTTAAAGTAAAGTAAACTGTGTTTAAATGTTACATTGAACCTTTTATAAAGCATAATAGTCAGTTTACACACCTTTATCTGATATTTTGGTCGCGTAAATGTTTTCCCTGTACTCTTTATGCAACATTTTGGCCATTCTTTAACCGTTATACGACTTTTACTTAAGATTTTCTGACGATTTAGTAGAACTTTATTTAACCATTACGGGACCTATAGGTCTTATAAAATGCGCCACTTTCGCCTTTTATAACCGTTTATTTTATGTTTATACGACTAACCCAATCAGATCAGAAGTTGCGTGTAAAACGTTGTCTCAACTTCTATAGGACTTATTTTGCTAGTTGGGAGTTATCGGAAAAATCTACTGCACCAAATTTCTCTTCAACCATAAAATTGGTAACATACATTTTTCGCCAGCACACTGTGTTGTAATGATTGTAGTACGACGGGGGCACGATTCTACGAACATTGTAATTTTTTTTAATTACCATTTTTAAAACTAAGTCACATTTTTTTACTTAATAATAACATTAGGAAACCACGAAGGTTTATAACGATGCTATTAAATGTTTAGATTAATAAATAAATGAATATCTAGGTGACATATTATTATAAATTATTGGAGCGAGTTAGGTTAACTGGTAATGTAACTATACATGCTTACATGCGTACACGCATGTCTGACGCGAACGCGTACGCGTCATGCAGGCGTAGGGTTGTTACGGCTGCTGCTCAGCTGATGATAAAAGTATTGTGTTACTGTGTTAATAATCGACTTTGTCCTGAATAAATTACCGTGGTAATTTTGGTAGTAATAAAATAACACTGGTCGTCTCCGAAGTCTAATCAAAAGCCAACAAAAAGCCTCCATAATACCTACTATCCTCGTACGTGCGTGATAAATAGGATCGTGCAAAAGTAACGGCTTGAAAAAAGCGTGGTATAAAGAATTTTTGACTTGTTGACAGATAGACAGAAATGCACCCAATAATGCACTTGATAGGTTTATTTATGTACACACACATACGTAATCGTGTATTGTTATTCAAGGACGTAGATAACAAGTTGAGATAAAATCAGATCAATATGATTATACCTTTATCTGCTTATAAGGAGATGTTTAGAAAGTCGTAAAACTGCCACTCAAAACAAATCTTTAGAAAAAAAAAATTAAGTGACATAAAAAATAATTAAGTTTGAACACATTTTTTCAAACAATAAAACAGACATGGTGCAGACGCCTAACAATTTTTTTTCAACCAAAGCTGTTTTTTTATTTTAGTTATATTTAAGGCCAGTATATTCGAAATTATCGAATTTGGCCTATTTTTGATTCAACAATAAACAATCAAATATTCTTTATTTTGAGCAGATAAAAATATAACAATCAAATATTCTTTATTTTGAGCAGATAAAAATATATGTTGAAGTTTCATAAACGATCTTGATTAATTTACGGTTAAAAATTCGATATTCGTTTCTTCACTCGACTAAAAAAATACGCAAAGACTAAGAAAATTTTCATTAATTTTATATTTTTTGGATAATACTTAAAGTCTATTAATCCATTATTCTCGAAAAATATATAGAAAAATAGGTAATGACATATAGAAGAATATTCAACGGTTACTTTTTCAAAAAGTGACTTTATGCTCAAAATATCTACAAAAACATTGAAAAAATTAAAAAGTGAGGTTATTTTCATTACTCTTCACACGTAAAGAAAAAGACAGAGACAGAGTTTTTGGAATATACTGGCCTTAACTGATATAACAAAAGCTGTTTTTTTAACGCTTGAAAAAAAGTGGTAGCCCTACCTGCGCGCGTAGGAGATGCGTCGGCGCACCGGGATTTAAAAAAAAAACAACAATGGTGGCGCCACTTTTTGTTAGCTCACTGGAATTTATGTTGTTTTGGTTACATCATTCTAATGCATCGTCCTTTTTAGGATGACGGTAATGATGATATTCAAAAGAAACATCTCTGTAGTCTCAAGTAGGGACTTGGTCAAGTATTTTTATAGTACGTATGTAGGCTAGGCCTCGGTATGATTCGAATTTTTTTTCTTAGTTTTGTAATTCATTATGAGTTGAACCCTTGATTCGAAGTTTTTCAGTTTGTTATGGTTTTTATTTAAAATTTAAATAACTTTCAAATTAGTTGTACCGATTGCACTATTCATTTATTAAACTAATTTCGCTATTGTCTACTGTAAGCACGTTATCCATCGGTAAGTGGACGCAACGACAACGACACAAATTACGACAACGAAACAAAAACGAGCCAGTGAGAATGGTTTCGATAATAAGGTGTCAAGTCTACTCATCGATACGTGTAATTGATGAAAAAACTTACGTAACGGCAAAAATTATCAAAGTTTTATTAGAATTAGATTACTAATCCCAATAATATGGTATAAAATGAATTCCAACAGCGATTAACCGGACAAACACATTTGTGTGCTACTACGCCGATAATTATTTGGCAGCTATCGATTTTTTGAATAGCTATCTATCATTGATAAATTTATCAAATCACGTTTTTATTTTTTGATCAAACTAGTTGGAAAATATTTTGCAAGTTTCAAAACCAGTTGGTCGAGGAGTAGGTACGATCTGAATTATTTATTTTACGACGGATGCGATGTTGTTAAATTTATTAATATAACAACATCGCATAAGTACTTATCTAATAGTATTATGTTATTTTTAGACATTGGAAAAGGTGACAAAAATACCATTTCGTATGTAGTAGATTTTAAATTTTAAATAAAAACAAAAATGTTATACAATTCGATTTAATTATCTGCGGCAACTTCAGGGCGCTTGCGGTATAAAACAACGTGTGTATTCTGTAAAGTTTTCTCTTTGCCATACATTCTTGAGTGAAGTTGCATAGGATCACTGTCTTTTGTCAATTTAATCTCATTGTAAGTAAGCTTGTGGCTTTATTATAAACTTATTTATCTCCTGAGGACTAATAAATTATAATAATAAATCAAGGACTGAAAATTATATCTGAGAAGTTTTCATAGTAGAATCTTTGCTTGTTTAACACATAAGTAGGTATGCAGGTATAGTTAGCAAATGAACAACATAACTTCAAGTCAGCTGACAGCTAAATGATCATTAATCACGGAGAAGTGACGGTGCGCAATGGCAGCTATCGAGCTATACAAATGATACAATTAAATCAATTGAGCTAGATCTCAGCCACCTGTATGAATGGTTGTGGCACAGATTTTACGCCCCGTGAAACCCATACATAACAATAGCCAAAGAAACTTTTACTATACGAACATTAAAATTTAACTTTCCCAATTTCAAATATGAATTACTAGCGGCCGCCCGCGACTTCGTCTGCGTGGAAAGGTTTTTTGCTATCCTTCGGGAACTATACTTTTTCGGTATGAAATGTACCCTATGTCCTTCTCTGTACCCCTGACAACATGTATGCAAAATTTCATGATGATCGGTTCAGTAGTTAGGACGTGAAGGCGTAACAAACAAACAAACGGACTTTCGCATTTATAATATTAGTAAGGATTAGATATAAGAATTATAGAAAATGAGGCCCAACACTGATCATACAGGAACTCTTTTTCGTCAATGATTATAACAAAAACATTTTGTTTTCAAATTCCGTAATATCTATCAAGTAAGTATGCTTTATTGGTTAGACATTATTTAAAATAAATATACCACAGTTTAAAAACTATATTACTTATTGAAAAATGTGCGTTCTAATTGGTTTCGGATTAAATACCTATTGAAGAGAAGATGGGGCAAGGAGCAAGGAGATGGGGCAAGGAGCAAGGAGGTGGGGCGATTGACCGCGATATAACAAACCGACACCCTGATTATCTAAAAAGAAACTATTTAGCGACCGGTTTCATTCCACATACATTGCTACTTTTCTTTGGTATGTTTTTTTTTTTAATCCAAAAAGAAGTAGCAATGGATCACTATCAGCTATGAACTGCAACCGGTCGCTAGGTGGTTTCTAATTAGATAATCAGCCCGCGGATCAACGCAGGGTGGACGAAATGGCGACAGGTTACGGGAGTTACATGTGACCCGCGGTTGCCACTTAATGTTAGTTAATAAGTTAAAGGGCAAAATTTATAAGTCCGTAATATGGCCAGTAGTCATGTATGGATCAGAATGTTGTGCTTTGAAGAAGATGGATGAAAGGAAATTACATGTAGCAGAGCAGAGATGAAAATGCTAAGGTGGATGTGTGGTGTGACGCGAATGGAATAAATAAGGAATGAGTATGTCAGAGGAAGTCTGAAAGTAACACCAGTAACAGAGACGTTGAAAGGGAATCGTCTGGCTTGGTTTGGGCATGTTATGAGAAGGGATGAAAGGCATGTTACTAGAAGAGTAATGGATATGGATGTTGAGGGCTGGAAAGTAAGAGGAAGACCGCAGAGAAGATGGATGGTGTGCGGAATGATACTTATGAATGTGATGGGAGTGGATAAAGAGATGACGATAAATTAGGATAAGGGTAGAGGAATGATGACGATGATAAACAGGTCCAATTTCAGAAGCATCTATGTCATCTAATGTATATTAGCAATAAATCTATTAGGATTTAAAATTGAAGGACACAGCAAAAGAGAGCAGTAGCCAACATTACCTAATCATCCGAGGCGTTCAATGAGTTACTGCTCTTATCACATACTGCATTGTATGCAGATGTGGAGACTCGGATGGCGAAAGCTCCCAGCGCGGGAATCGAACCGGCAAGCCTTTCGCAGCCTCACCACTCAATAGGGCTGCCAATTTTTTTTGTTCAAGAAAAAAGTATATTATGGCCAGAAAAAGGAAAGAACAATAAGGAAAGGAATTTCAAAAACATTCAAAATTAAATAATTGAGGATTTTTAATTAATGGAAAGACGTATTTCTGTCATCTCTTAGCTTTATTTATTGGGAACCGAAAATGATGGCTAATTAGTGGAGTTTTGGGAAAGGCAGAGCCCATAGCAATAGCACCCTATAGTACAGAATACATAATAGTACAAGTCCCATAGCCAGTAAGCTGCGCTAGACTGTGCTCTACTGGACTGAGGCCCTGCCGCCTAACTTATATGGCTATCGTCAGCGAACTAAAATCTATGGAATAAGCATTCTGCGCAAAAAATGGCACCACATGAAAAGTACAACTAAGTGGATAGAGCTAAAAATGGTGGCATTTAATTATGCAGCACAAAGCGTCTGAACACTGGTTGCTTATTAGCGACCATAATTTGTGTACTTCTTGATATTTTCTATACTTAAACGAAAAAATAAGATACGTTTTTTCTGCATCTTTTTACTGCCTTCTTTGCATCTTTTACACCATTTGACTATAAAAGACGTAATTTCTAATAAACTCTCTCTTTCTATCTTTTCTCTACAATACAAACTGCAATTTATTGAAAAGAACACTAACGTCAGTCACTGGGTGCGTGGCTGGCCCGACTAAAGATGAGCGGGTTGTACTTTTTCGGCACCGTGGGGCCACTTTTTAAGCAATATTTGTTTGCAATTACACTTCCATATTTTAGTTCGCTGGCTATCGTAATCGCTTTCATTTGATGGATGTGACACATTGCTACCTTCTTTTTGACACAAATAAAAACTTACCAAAGATAAATAGCAATGTATCACATACATCTGTCAAATGAAAGCGATTACGATAGCCATATAAGTTAGGCGGAGGGCCCCACATGGGGGTTAGGGTTACTTACTTCCTGCGCGATTGAGATAGAGTTCGAATCCAATAAACGTCAAAACCATACTATGGAAACCATGAGAACCGTTTTCAAAGTAGGTACCAAAATAACAGGTTTCTGACGTTTATTCGATCCTGATGTGAACTCGATCCCGTCGGGACTGTCGGGAGTAACCCTCTTGGCTTTAATAATGGCTTTGAATTTTGTCTTCTTTTTTTTTAAATTTGAGATTTTTGCATTTACAATGCTATTTTTAAACAATACTAAATAATATACTAGAAAAAATACGACTCGCACCAGATCAATACTCAGACGGGAATCGAACCCGCGACCTTTGGATATCCGGTCCAATGCTCTGACCGCTGAGCTACCGAGTCACTAGTGACATCGTCGAATTTTTCCTAGTATATCCTAAACTCTTACGCTGTAAGCCAGCGTTATTTCACCAATGTGAGGAATTACCTCGACATTCAATTGAAATATCTTTCCAGATATTTTAACAATTGATTAAGATGAAATAGCTATATAATTTTTAAATTTGAGATTTTTGCATTTACAATGCTATTTTTAAACAATACTAAATAATATACTAGAAAAAATATACTAGAAAAAATACGACTCGCACCAGATCAATACTCAGACGGGAATCGAACCCGCGACCTTTGGATATCCGGTCCAATGCTCTGACCGCTGAGCTACCGAGTCACTAGTGACATCGTCGAATTTTTCCTAGTATATCCTAAACTCTTACGCTGTAAGCCAGCGTTATTTCACCAATGTGAGGAATTACCTCGACATTCAATTGAAATATCTTTCCAGATATTTTAACAATTGATTAAGATGAAATAGCTATATAATTTTTAAATTTGAGATTTTTGCATTTACAATGCTATTTTTAAACAATACTAAATAATATACTAGAAAAAATACGACTCGCACCAGATCAATACTCAGACGGGAATCGAACCCGCGACCTTTGGATATCCGGTCCAATGCTCTGACCGCTGAGCTACCGAGTCACTAGTGACATCGTCGAATTTTTCCTAGTATATCCTAAACTCTTACGCTGTAAGCCAGCGTTATTTCACCAATGTGAGGAATTACCTCGAAATGCAAAAATCTCAAATTTAAAAATTATATAGCTATTTCATCTTAATCAATTGTTAAAATATCTGGAAAGATATTTCAATTGAATGTCGAGGTAATTCCTCACATTGGTGAAATAACGCTGGCTTACAGCGTAAGAGTTTAGGATATACTAGGAAAAATTCGACGATGTCACTAGTGACTCGGTAGCTCAGCGGTCAGAGCATTGGACCGGATATCCAAAGGTCGCGGGTTCGATTCCCGTCTGAGTATTGATCTGGTGCGAGTCGTATTTTTTCTAGTATATTATTTAGTATTGTTTAAAAATAGCATTGTAAATGCAAAAATCTCAAATTTAAAAATTATATAGCTATTTCATCTTAATCAATTGTTAAAATATCTGGAAAGATATTTCAATTGAATGTCGAGGTAATTCCTCACATTGGTGAAATAACGCTGGCTTACAGCGTAAGAGTTTAGGATATACTAGGAAAAATTCGACGATGTCACTAGTGACTCGGTAGCTCAGCGGTCAGAGCATTGGACCGGATATCCAAAGGTCGCGGGTTCGATTCCCGTCTGAGTATTGATCTGGTGCGAGTCGTATTTTTTCTAGTATATTATTTAGTATTGTTTAAAAATAGCATTGTAAATGCAAAAATCTCAAATTTAAAAATTATATAGCTATTTCATCTTAATCAATTGTTAAAATATCTGGAAAGATATTTCAATTGAATGTCGAGGTAATTCCTCACATTGGTGAAATAACGCTGGCTTACAGCGTAAGAGTTTAGGATATACTAGGAAAAATTCGACGATGTCACTAGTGACTCGGTAGCTCAGCGGTCAGAGCATTGGACCGGATATCCAAAGGTCGCGGGTTCGATTCCCGTCTGAGTATTGATCTGGTGCGAGTCGTATTTTTTCTAGTATATTATTTAGTATTGTTTAAAAATAGCATTGTAAATGCAAAAATCTCAAATTTAAAAATTATATAGCTATTTCATCTTAATCAATTGTTAAAATATCTGGAAAGATATTTCAATTGAATGTCGAGGTAATTCCTCACATTGGTGAAATAACGCTGGCTTACAGCGTAAGAGTTTAGGATATACTAGGAAAAATTCGACGATGTCACTAGTGACTCGGTAGCTCAGCGGTCAGAGCATTGGACCGGATATCCAAAGGTCGCGGGTTCGATTCCCGTCTGAGTATTGATCTGGTGCGAGTCGTATTTTTTCTAGTATATTATTTAGTATTGTTTAAAAATAGCATTGTAAATGCAAAAATCTCAAATTTAAAAATTATATAGCTATTTCATCTTAATCAATTGTTAAAATATCTGGAAAGATATTTCAATTGAATGTCGAGGTAATTCCTCACATTGGTGAAATAACGCTGGCTTACAGCGTAAGAGTTTAGGATATACTAGGAAAAATTCGACGATGTCACTAGTGACTCGGTAGCTCAGCGGTCAGAGCATTGGACCGGATATCCAAAGGTCGCGGGTTCGATTCCCGTCTGAGTATTGATCGGGTGCGAGTCGTATTTTTTCTAGTATATTATTTAGTATTGTTTAAAAATAGCATTGTAAATGCAAAAATCTCAAATTTAAAAATTATATAGCTATTTCATCTTAATCAATTGTTAAAATATCTGGAAAGATATTTCAATTGAATGTCGAGGTAATTCCTCACATTGGTGAAATAACGCTGGCTTACAGCGTAAGAGTTTAGGATATACTAGGAAAAATTCGACGATGTCACTAGTGACTCGGTAGCTCAGCGGTCAGAGCATTGGACCGGATATCCAAAGGTCGCGGGTTCGATTCCCGTCTGAGTATTGATCTGGTGCGAGTCGTATTTTTTCTAGTATATTATTTAGTATTGTTTTGTCTTCTTCTTCTTTTTATTGAATGAGGATTAGTGGCCACCTCTGGTGTAAGAGTTTATCAAGCCGCCTGTAAGCCCTCTAACTTGGCTTAACGACAGTTATCAGATGACAACAGCCGGGACCGACGGCTTAACGTGCCCTCTAAAGCACAGAAGAGCTCAGTTGTAATGACACTTTAACGGTCACCCATCCGACACCTGACCAAACCGAGCGTTGCTTAACAAACGTGTTCGAGTACGATCAGTCTGTCAAGTTCCGCCGTGAGCGTTATTTGAATTTTGTAATTTTGTATGTATACTTTTTTAAATTTGTTTTATAATAAAGAGCGAGCGTTTTGTGGCACAGCGGCAACCCTACCCTACCACCCGCTAACAAAGTTTCTCTAATTACAAGTGTTCTTCAGAGCAATTCCAATCTTGGATCGTACTTTCATTGAATACACCCACATTTTAACTTAAAAGCAATATTTAACGCTCGTTAATTTATTTTTATTTGATTTGAGTGCCTTTTTAAGAGTAAATGGATGGTGCTTCATCTTCTGAACATTTTAAATCTAATTTAAGTCGGCAAAAACTCTCTTTAGATTGGTATTTGTTTTGTTTGCCTGATTTGAAGTTTTGCGTTGTTATTTTTTGGCAGTGAATTATTGACGATGTTTAATGTATTTTGATGGCTTTAAACATACTTATTTAATTTCATTCGTAGATGAAATTGCCTTTTCAACTATTAGGTGCATAAAAATAATAACTCCTGTGTAATTGGGATGATTTTAAAATAATTTTGTATGAAAAGTTTTCTCTGTCGTCGTCTGCCCCAGATGAGGAAAACACATTGCAAAGTTGCGTATGTGACGAGTTGCGTTGCGTTGGTACAGTACTAGGCACGTATCTTGAAATTTTTTCGGCGGAGTGGGGATAAGTTCGCGCATATGCTCTTGTGAGCGACCAATAGCGCGCGCCCCTCTCCCGCCGCCCGCGCCCCTCACCGCTACGCATACCCAAAACACGCGTTTCGCGCAATCCCCACCCGATTTCAAGTTATATGCCTCGTACTGTATGTGAAAAGTTGTGAATGTGACGAGATGCGAATGTGGCGAGTTGCGTATGGACCACTTGCGTTTAGTGACGAATTGCCTATGTGACGACCTGCGTGACACTCCCATTTTCATCTAACTATTTAATCACATATCGTGCAGGAAATCTGCTAATAATTTGCATATGTATGTAATATGTATTACGGAACTGGAATGGTTATTAGGGTTGTTCCTATTGTCATCTTTGAACACGATGTAAACGTAGCCATGGTATCATATCAGCAGCGTCAAACTAAATACCAACTAATTACCAAAGGTACTTTCAATAAAACCGCGCTAGTATCCGTTAAAAGTGTGTTTTATTCTATATGTAGTGAGCGCGTATGCTTGAGATGTGAATACATTGCTACTTTTTTGGCACAAAGAAAAGTAGCAATGTCACAGATTATAAAATAGTACAAACATGCAATGATGTGCCACATCCATCTATCAAATGAAGCCGATAGTAATGCCGACGACACTGTGCAGCGCAGTAGACCCCCTGACAACTAATGAAGACCAAGCAGTGAAACGTCTGTGATTGACTTTTAGAATATTACATGCATTTCTTATCAAGGATAATTTAAAATGCCAAGTGATGAAAGTAAAGTGGCGATTATATCCGCATTGCAAAACTACACCAATTATGCATAACTCTAGATAAATTCCAGTTTACATGACCTGGTCATATCTGAGCACGTAACTCTCCTTATATGGGGACAATCAATCTTTACATAATTAAATAAATGGTTCGCATCGTTTCGAAAGCTGTAATGTTGGCAATACTAATCCAGTGTTTACATAATGGTGTAACTCTATAGTCTATGGTCTGCTGAACACATCGCACTAGTGTCTAGTGTTCAATTACGAGATGAGGCTAATAAGAGTTATAAGGCAGAAGATAAATGCAATGCAATGCAACGAAATCCCACGGATTATTAAAAATACATTTAACAAAAAAAAAAAAACGTTTTAAATGTCAGATAGGTATAAGCATAGAGGAAATAATCACTACGTTTTAGGTATAAGTTTAAAAATCGTAGATTCGAGAATAATTCACATCACACGTTTTCAGATACGGTAGGTAGGTAAGTACAATAAATGTAAGTTTAGTACATACGTACTGTATTAGCCGGTCTTTTGTAAAATGTCCTCAAAAACGCTTACAACAGAAACATCAAATTAAGAAATTGTACATTTGTTGTTGATGGATGAGCAGTTTAGGTACCTAATACTGTACTTGCGTATCATTAAGTTTTTCAAAGTTCAAACATCATAACTTGTATCATTAAAAATAATTGAGTGAGTGTTAAGGAAGTCTGAAAGTTCGAAAATCATTTGTAAGTTGACTCCGTTTCAAGATGTTTGGTTATGTAAGTTCCTATACTTTTGTGGTGCTTTTGTATAAGAGATTGTAAGGCAGTTACATAGATTGGTGATCTGTATTGTATCTATCATATAAGCCAATTTAACCAGTCACTATAATTACAAAATTGCTGTTATGTATGTTTTATTTAACCAATCGTTTTAATAAAGACAAGTAGCAATTACGAAGTTTAGACGAATAGACGCAATGATAGTTCCATTAAAGTAAGACAACTTTAATTTTTCAGTAAGTACCTACCGGCAGTTGTATGACCGAAAGTGGTGCCGCGGTGAATTTTATTTATTACCTATTGTAATTCTAATACACAATTTTAATAAAACTACGTGGAATTTTTAGGGCCCATAGTTTAGTACTTTATTTTAACGGTATCATTACATTCCCTCATAGAGTGATCAGGAAGGGTAGTCACTGCTAGAAGAGCAAAACTGCTAAAAGTGGCCGTTTTTTACACATTTGCTAATCTACTTCTACGAATGACTACGAGGGAATATACCTAGTAGGTACCTTCTAAAAATACTAGATTATGGGCCCTAAAAAGTCCACGTAAAATTTTATTGAAATAATTTTCTATTGCCAACTTATTAAATAAAAACCTTTGAAGGCGCCACTTTCCACGGTATAGCCACCTTTAATAGCCGAATCGAAAGTCAAAATATTTATTTATTTATTTATCCATCAGTCAGTTCATTATTTCCAGTTTAAAGCAAGTATCAGTTATGGGCTAAAGGTCAAACCAGTTCATTGGGACTGTAAAGCCATGGCGGATCCAAGCCAAGTTGTCCAGACATGGCCACTGCCAAACATGGAAGCTATATCGGCCTACGAGAAATCGACTCAATGTGTCGAATATTTTAACGAAGAAAATGAGACAGATGGATGTTTCTTAGTTGGAGACAGATATTTATTTATTAAACCTTACTGCAGGGATGATTCTTCAAAGACAAAGAAAAGTTATCCATTAATTCGACATTCAAAGGGTTGGCTTGGCTGGCATTAGCAGCGTCGGAGCTTGGGTCGTGATGAGCGCCTCTGGCAAGATTTGAATTTTGCGCCAATGCGATAGGGATTATCCTAGAAATATGTCTTGGGGCGCAAAATTCAAATCTTGCCAGGAGCAATCATGACCATAGCTTCGATGTTGCTAATGCCAGCCATTAGAGCGCCCCTGGCGAGATTTGAATTTTGCACACAAAGACATATGGACTTATTTTCTAGTTATGGGCACAGTCTTAATTTGGGTCAGCAAAGTGCGCCCTCTGAGGGTTGCGTCTCTGGCAGCTCCCCTTGCCAGCCCCCAGCTACGACGCGACGCTGGGCTAATAGCCCTAGGTACTAATATTCTACAATATATTCTATAGGAATATTATAAACATTCACAGAAGCACAGATGTTTTAATTTTAAGCTATTGTGCATTAAACCTTTAATTAAACCCTTCTGTAAAATTTGCATAAAAGCAGTTGTGCGGATATTCCACCGGATGCAGCGAACTAAAATCTATGGAGGTGTAATTGCAAACAAATATTGCTTAAAAAATGGCACCATGGGCGAAAAAGTACAACCCGCTCAGTTTTAGTCGGGCCAGCCACGCACCCGGTGACTGACGTTAACGTTCTTTACAATGATTGCAATTTGTATTGTAGAGAAAAGAGAGAAAGAGAAAGTTTATTTGAAATGACGTCCTGTGTAGTCAAATGGTGTAAAAGACGCAAAGAAGACAAAGAGAGAAAAATATGCAGAAATAACGTATCATATTTTATCGTTTAAGTATAGAAAATATCTATGAGTATACGAATTATGGTCGCTAATATGCAACCAGTGCTCAGACGTTTTGTGCTGCATAATTAAATGCCAGCATTTTTAGCTCCATCCACTTAGTTGTACTTTTTGTGTGGTGCCATTTTTTGAGCGCAATGCTAGTTCCATAGATTTTAGTTCGGTGACCGGATGAGCGATTTATTGACATTTCAAGACAGTTAAATATTTTGATCAGGGTTAGCCGGTTAGCGTAACCAACCGAACACTGCACAGCTAGTACTAGTAAGTATACACACCAACTTTGTCTAGGGATACAGAGGTGCTATTTTCATACAAACGAGGTAACTTTGCAGCCTTGGTTTTCTGCCAGGGATGTACCGTGCTGTAATCTGATGATGGCCATCCAGGGAGTGAATGGAGTAGATTCAGATCGCTATACACACCCAACTGATCTGATCAGCTTTCTAAAAGATTTGGGTCAGAGTTCTCAGTTTGAGGATTTCCATACATTTTCATGCTATTTTCGCGGTTTTTTTAAACATATCCATTACGTTTTTAGAATGCTGGTCAGATCAGTTGGGTGTGTATAGCGATCTGAATCTCTTCCATTCACTCCCTGGATAGCCATCATCAGATCACAGCAGGGATGTCCTTGGCAGGAAACCAAAGCTTCAAAGTAACCTCGTTTGTATGAAAATAGCACCTGTATCCCTAGACAAAGTTGAAGTGTGTATTGAATTTAATATCAACAAATAGTTGTAGATATATTTTAGTACCAACAACATCGTACTCGCGGTTTGCCAACATTCCGCTATCAGCTTATCAGATAGATAGGTTATCACAAGTAATCACAAAGACCCATACAGAGGCACGTGGCTGCACTGTTACTTCCTTGTAAAATTGGGACCTTTTATTGTATTGTTACTGTCAAAACTTTCTTTTTAAGGCTTGTTTACTGTAGGTTTCGGTGACGAAGTTTACAAGAATTAGTAACTTTTGGCCCCAACAAAACTTTTGACTGAAAAGAACAACGTAGGTAATCCGACCACGCCTCTTTTAGTTCTTTTAGACAGCCTATTCAAAATCTTTAAAAAAAAGTTTGCAACCTGCAAATTATTATCAACAGTCCTAGAATAATGTTTCAAATAGATTTGCCATCATAGAAGAAGTAAATCACTAAATTTCATGAACAAATTTTGTTTTACAAAAGAGTGTCCGTAATCTGGAAAGTTCACACAGTTCGATTAACCTTTTTTAATAGAACAATTATAGTAAAATCTTAATTTTCCCGTGATATGAGTTTAGGGTTACCAGATCTAATAATGAGATTTCCTGACTTTTCAGAAAATTTCCTGAAATTTTGTCACCTACATACCTACCTAACCTACATTCTTCATTTAGTTTACGTTTGATATTTTTTTTCTCACCAAAATGATTGTCAAGTCTTACACTTTTTGGGATATCAAAAATTCCTGACACCTACTGTTTTTCCCTGCTTTCCTGACAGATGCCTTAAATTCCTGACATGTCAGGAAAATTCTTGTCATCTGGTAATTCTATATGAGTTGCCGTCACGTCACGAGCTCGGTCACCAACCCGCAGCACAGAAAGAGCGTGTGAACAGCGAGGTCACTATCGTATCGGCCTATCTCCGACCTACCTCCGTCTTGGCTCTTACCTCACGACTATAACAATCATTCTATAACCGTTACTTCCGAGGTAATTGTATAATTTTTGCTATTGTTTTCTATTCATATCAGATCAGCGTTTTTTTTGGAATTGATTCCATTTTTTATGCACAATAGTGTGTACTTAACATCAGGTCTTTACCTCACCTGATGTTAAGTGACGATAAGGCCGAAGGTGGAAGCGCACTACACCCGGAATCCTCATCATTGAGGAACTGGTTATCTTGCCTCTAACCGCCCCGGAACACAACAATTTTTAAATTTATGGCGTCAGACTTAGGTAATTCCATAGATTTTTTATTCTATTTATAACACATAATTAGCCAGGCCGACGTTATAATACGATAGGGATGCCGCTACGAAATCAACCATGCCAATTTACATTTGACAGCGCCAATTAAGGAGTAGGGTCTGTTAACCAATGTGTAGAAAATATACAGTAAACTACAATTTAAAATTAAACAACATAAATCAAATCCAACACAGCTTCCTATTTTTAGCCGCTCTATTGTAAACTTTAGTTCGCAAACTTAGATTGCAGTGGATGGCTGATAAGGTGCTTAATTGCCTTAATTTGTAAACGTGACTCATAAAGTTAACGTTCGCGGTTTGTAGAAAGTTAAAGACACGAGAATAGGCAATTAATTTTAGCGAGTTTTCAAAGTCAAAGTATTACAGCTATAGGCAGAAACAAACACTGGTACTTTGAATATACTATTTTACGATTTACAGATTTTAGTTTATTTGCGCAGAATAGAAGATATTTTAAGACAGCGCCAACCAAACAGTAGGTACTTTGCAGGAAATAAAACAAAACTTGAATATAAAGAACTTTCCCCTAAAACTTTCCAAAAACGATAAACAAACAAATGCTTAGTGGAAATATGCATAAAACCCTTTATTCTCATAAGGACAGATTCTCAAAAAGACAAAAAGAGAGTATCTATGTATAGGTATGTAATTAGATGATGATAAAAAGATCAAAACCCTAACCATAGAATAAAATAATCCCCTAAATCCCAACAAAAAAAGATCCCTAAAGAAACCACTGGAGTAGAGTGAGTGATTTGTAAATGGTGAAATAGCACAGATCAGTCAATCTACTATCAAAGTCAAAAATTGCTTTAGTCAAATAAACTTAATAATTAAGCACTTTTGAATCGTCTATATTTAATTTTTCCAACCACCCGTTACAGACTTTTTCGGGAGTAGAAATCCATCACCAGTCACTGATCTGTGACTGGTGATGGATTTCTGGTGCAAGCAAGGCAAAAAATAATAAATACCGTGTTCGATTATTTCGCTATTTCCTCGCAGTCATCTCTAGGAAAGTTAATTTGCTAAATTATAGTTTTTTTCTGAATATTCGATTTAAAAGTTATCGGCATAAAGTACAAGTTGTATTTTACTATGAAATGTGTAAACTGGGAGTGTTCATTGACGTGTGGTGGTCATCAGTGCTGTGCTGATGGTGCGGCCGGTGACCTCCACAAACTGGTAACGGCGGCGGCCCTGTAGATCCGAGAACAGTGATGTGATAAAAAAGATACTTTGACCGAAATGATTCGTATCATTTTGTTTAATCTTAATCTGGTATTTTGATCTCGAGCTTAAATTAAAGTAGTAATTTCTGACTTAGTAGGTAGGTATTTCGCTCTGCCAGTACTGCCGTCATTCAGATTTTAGCAGAAATTTACGCGCGTAGCGTCTACTCATCTGCAAATGCGTCGTCCGTCGTAGTGGTGTTCTACACCATGTGTTGGTTACATACAGTTCAGGTTGTTCTATGATACAAATTGGCAAGATCTGCATCTGCAGTCATGCCCGATGAGATGATTCATACAGCATGGTGCGTCTAAGTACCTACTATTATGTACTCTGTGGTCTAAGAGAAATATGATACGTTACATTACAAATCATACAAAGTTTTTGTGAAAAAACAAATAATAAGTATGTAGGTAGCTTAGTGAGCGTTCAAGTATTACGTAACGCAATTTTTGGAGATTTTTAACCCCCCTAGTAAAACGTTACGTAACCACCAAGTGACTATTTTTAACTAAAAATTACAATTATGTGGCGTAAAGTACCGGAAAGTCGCGACTTTTCTGAAGGGTTAAAAATAATAATATTACGTAACGCGTAGTTCAAAAACCCCCCTCCCGCCCCTGTAACGCATCGTAACGTTTTACAAAACCCCCCTCCCCCCCCAAATTAGTAACGAAATATTTGAATGCTACCTTAGTTCCGCAATTCAAAAATTTTTTTGCGGACGTAAACTATGTATAATTCTTTCACAGTGGATTGGGACTTTCGCTGAGTGACGCCTGATTCAATCAAATTCATACAAAGTTGTCTATCTTGATGTGGAAACAGGTAGGTACCACAGAACAAATGCATTCGACAAAACTTTTACCTAAACGAAAACTCGGTTCGATATCAAGTGACGCGGATACAATCACTCTTTCTTCGGATACGTATCTCCTTATCACAGCACTACGCACTCGCCGTAGGGTGACCAAAACTGGTTTCCGAAGGGCCAATAAAACCTCGCATCGTTTGCGGTCGCCTTTCGCCATCGCAAATTACAGGTAGGTATTTGCATTCCAGATATTTTTAGAAATTCCTATTGGCTGTGTAACTGTACATAATTTGACACTCGTGAAGCAACCTGTTATATAATCGCAGGAAAAATAAATTGTTGACGTAAATGGATCACGAATGATATTGTCTATTTCAATGGAAAGAAATAACAGTAGGTAAAGTAAGAATAATATTTTAACTAGAAAACAACTGATTCGCTCTTTAGATTGAAAAAGTATTGCCCATTAGCATTCAAAAGACATTAACTATATCCTTCTTTGAGCAAATAGCTGTTCCTAATAACAAAAATGGACGTTAATGTGTTCAACCCAGAACTAATCGGAAAGAAACAGGATACCTACTAACCGGGATATCCTTTTTGTCGTGTAAAGGAATGAATTCAATCACAGTTTTTTTTATTGGTAACGGATCAGTGATTGCTCATCACCTCACCCGATGTTAAGTGACGATAAGGCAGAAGGTTTCCACCTTCTGCCTTATCGTCACTTAAGATCGGGCACTAACACTAACTTAACATCGCGCACTACACCCGGAATCCCCACCACTGAGGAACTGGCTCTACTGGAACACATTTTTCTTATTGTTGTAATGGCATGGCACCAGATAAGGGTAAGGTGGTAGCTAAGCTAGGCAAACTTGAAATAAATTCTACCACCAACAAAATCCAGTTATACCCTCCTCCTGGGAATCAAACCTGGGACCCTTAGGAGATGTCACGACATGAGCAAAGAATACCAACTATTACTACCCACTTATTTGTATGACATGAGTGAAATTATAATTTAATTATTTAACCGCCTCTGTCTGTGGTCTAGTGGTTCGCCCACCCGTGTAAGACGCAGGGGTCCCGGGTTCGATTCCCAGGGGGGGTACAATTTGTTCTCGGTTTGGTTGGTGGTAGGGCTTATTTCAAGTCCGCCTGGCTAGCTCCCACCATCTTACTTAAGTCTGACGCCATAACAATGTCCATGCAGGACATTGTAGTTTTTGACTTGTGGTCGTTTTATCAGCCGTAGGAGACTCACGGGATAGGCATCCCGTGAGTCCCGTCCCGTCCCGTCGTCGTCGTAGTGCGCGCGCTAGGTAGGTCGTGTCGTAGGTACATGTCAGGAATTTTAGGCATCAGTCAGGAAAACGGAAAAACTGTAGTTGTCAGGGATTTTTGAAATCCCAAAAAGCGTTAGAACTTAATGAAAACATTTAATTTGTTAATCATTTTGGTGAGAAATAAATATCAATGAAGAACGTAGATGTAGGTGTACAAAATGTCACGAAATTTCCTGAAAAATCGGGAAAAAAGTCAGGAAATCTCATTATTAGATTTGGTAACCCTAGTCGTAGGGTAGGTAAACAACACGACACGCACGTCATGGGCCTGTCGTCAGGGTCAGTTAGGCCTTTTTAGGGTTCCGTACCCAAAGGGGTAAAAACGGGACCCTATTACTAAGACTCCGCTGTCCGTCTGTCTGTCTGGCTGTCTGTCTGTCTGTCTGTCTGTCACCAGGCTGTATCTCATGAACCGTGATAGCTAGAAAGTTGAAATTTTCACAGATGATGTATTTCTGTTGCCGCTATAACAACAAATATTAAAAACAGAATAAAATTAATATTTAAGGGGGCTCCCATACAACAAACGTGAGTTTTTTGCCGTTTTTTGCTCGATATTAATAATGACAACAGGTAGACAGTTGAAATTTTCACAGATGATGTATTTTTGTTGCCGCTATAACAACAAATACTAAAAACAGAATAAAATTAATATTTATGGGGGGCTTCCATACAACAAACATATTTTTTTTGCCGTGTTTTGGTACGGAACCTTACGTGCGCGAGTCCGACTCGCACTTGGCCGGTTTTTTTTAACGAGAAAAAACGCATTTACGCTTCCTCCCACTCTCCCTGCAGTTGAGCAGAGGGTTCGTATGTGGGGCTCGCCAGGAGGGGACCGCAACATTCAACGTTGCGGATCCCTCCAGCCAGGACCGCCTCCCGTGGTCCCACCCAGCCGTGGCTCGATGGGACCTCGGGAGGGGTGAATACCCACTAAAAACTAGGTACTTGCCCTCATGTGCCCCTGCCACATAGGTAAGTACTACAGTAAACTTTGAAGAGTTCCGTCCGTATGTATTCTGATTCGAATGTATCAGTTCAGTACAGATAGTACCTAGGCAGGTAGTATAGTATACCACGACAGATTATGTGGTAAACTTATAATCGAGGTAGGAAGGTGATACACGTGTGATTAGTGTTACCAGTTCTAATAATGAGATTTCCTGACTTTTCAGTAAATTTCCTGACATTTCGTCACCTACATCTGCATTATTCATTTAATGACGTTTGATATATTTTCTCACCAAAATGATTAACAAATCTTACACTTTTTGGGATATCAAAAAATCTTAACAACTAGTTTTCCTTGTTTTCTTGACAGATGCCTTAAATTCGTGACGTCAGGAAAACTCCTGTCATCTGGTAACCCTACGTGTGATCGATCATCGGGATCTCTATAGGGAAAATAACGAAGTAGGGACCTTTTTACAACCGTCCAAAAAAAGGGTGTATTATATTTAATTAACGAACGTCACACATGTTAAAAGTAAAGTACCTACTTTAATGAAAAATACTGTAAAGTACCTAAGTGAGGTTTTTATTTTCTGCGACAATTTAAATATCAAAGATCTTTTTGTCAGTAAACATCGGCCGTTAAACATTTGAAAACTGTTAGTGGATAAGAATACAGCGAACGAATTATCGCTTATTTCGCAAAACCTAGAGATGACACCCTGACCCAATTGTTTTCCGTTTACCATGAAACTAGTAAAACCATAGCAAAACGCTACTCACCGAATAACCCGATAGAATCGACGGCAATCCGACACGACCTAAGTTCCGTTAATACAAGTTTTACAGGCGATTTTAGTTCAAAACCACTTAAAACCCGATGAAATTAACACAAAACGATGTACACACTGTATGGTCGCACTTATCACTTTGAATTGCACTGACACTGATTTATTTTTGGTGTTATTATGCAAAGAATGCGATTGTTTGTCGTAACAAGTGTTGAGTTTAACCGCAAGTCGCGATACAACCAACCACGATGACGTCTCGAATGACACTAGCGCTCGCGAGCCGCGGGCGGCGGGCGAAACGAAGCGCCCGCGCGCGACGGAAACGAAGTGCGGCCGTGACGTAAAATCAAATCAAAAATACTTTTTTTGTCTATTATTTTATTATCTTTGAGAAAATCATCTAGAAAAGCTCTAAGAAATCATAAAATAAAACCCAAAGACAAATCCTTCATTTTCAAATATTATTTAGGGATTATATTCGAAGTAAAAATTACTAAAAATGGATTTGGATACTTTTTTATGTTTCCTAGGGATTTTCCGGATGTTTCCGCTCGGGAAACTAGTTGACGATAACGGCGGATCTACACATTCGCCAATGATCGCCACATCGGCGTACTACATTGCCGGTTTTGTAAAAAATGTGTCAAAGAGGTTTTGTTACAAAACCGGCAATGTAGGTACGTACCTACGCCGATTTGTGGCGATCATTGGCGAATATGTAGATCCGCCGTAAAAAAATAAAATAATATCAAAGCTTTGTACAATGCACCAGGCTCCAATGATATCTACAACTGTGTTTTTAATAAACTATCGTTGCCAGGCTCACTCAGAATATTAGGTAGGTACCTACTACCTACCAACCAAAGAGGAGTAAGAAGTATTTATACAACATCTTAAAACTGACAGTTTTCTGAAGGTTACCAATACAAATGCGTCTCTTTCTTGCTGTATAGCAAATAATGGCAAAAAAAGGTCCTGCCAAAAAGCGGGGAGAAGCTGAAAAAAAAAATAACTACCCCACAAGGTAACTTTTTTATTCTTATGCCTTTACACAAACCATTGAACTGTACGTAGGTACGAACGTAGCTCAGTGCCACAAAACCCCTCTTTTTGCGTCGGGGGTTAAAAAAACCGGCCAAGTGCGTGTCGGGCCACGCGCAGTAGGGTTCCGTAGGTACATTATACCATACCATACTTTAATACTGCTATCATTTTTCGTCTGAAAAAATAACTTTGTTTTTCACAGTGTTTGTATGAATGACAAAGTTATATTTGCGGTTTTGGAAAATGTACTATATCTCGAAAACTGATTACTGTATCTCGTTCAAAACAATTTTCGTTGAAAGTATTTATTAAGATCTATAGTTTATATTTTTTTTAAATTTTTCACCCTCTTACTTTAAAAGTTAAAGGGGGGGGGGGGACACACATTTTACCACTTTGGCGGCATATATCTTTCAAACGGTTGACTTTAAAAAAAAATAGTCTTAGAAACCTCAATGTGATTTTTAAAGACCTATCTATAAACACCCCACAAGTATTGGTTTGATGAAAAAAAAAATTTTCAATTTCATTCCATGTATGGGGAGCCCCCCCTTAATCTTTCATTTTTTTATTTTTGTATAAAAATCGTAAAGCGGTTCATAGAATACACCTACCTACTAAGTTTCAACTATGTAGTCCTAATACTTTTGGAATAAAGTGGCTGTGACATACGGACGGACAGACAGACAGACAGACATTCAGACAGACAGACAGACAGACAGACAGACAGACAGACATGACGAATCTATAAGGGTTCCGTTTTTTGCCATTTTGGCTACGGAACCCTAAAAATGATAAGTTCACACCTGCTGCGGCACACTATATATACGTAGCTTCCATACGTAATAATACATTTCAGTGCTCAAAAATTAAAAAAATATTAAAAACACGACTGCCCTAGCAAAAACGAACTAAAAAGTTAAACAACAAGTGTCATTGCAGGGGGGGGACCTTATTATGGAACAGTTTTTGATCAAAGAGGTCCCCCGACTGCAATGACACTTGTTAACTTTTTAGTTCGTTTTTGCCAGGGCCTCAGACCCTTTTTTATTTGGTCTGAGGCCAGGGCAGTCGTGTATTTAATTTTTTTTTAATTTATTTATTTTTATTTCATACATTTTAGTGACATATTATATAGTTTTGAAATGTGCTCATCAAGGCCTTTCATTTGATGCCGATATTATAATAATAGAAGAAAATTTTTTTTTTTCACATTTGAAAATGGCGTCGTCGTACAGTCGCCAAAGTCGCCATATTGATTTTTTCTAAATAAAGATATAGCCAGTGTCACTCGGGATGCTGTAAGGATTCTAACGATACCTCATTTATCCAAATCAGTTCAGGCATTTAGAAGTTATGGTGGAATAAAGAAACTCACATACCCATAAACATACATGAACCCTGAACACATTTACACTCTTTTTGCTTTGGGCAGTCGTGTAAAAAAGCAAGAAACAGTCGTAAGCAATTTCCCTGTCACTAAGATTAACAGAAGATTTTCTCTTTTGTTCAAGTAACTATGTAAAAGAACATTTTTTCGGCATTTTTTCGGATGCACACATGATTACTATACCTCAGTGAGTGCTTTTCTAATTTCCATCATTATTATAAGACCGTAAAAACAATATTCGTTTTAGTTTCTTGCGTCTAATACCCATCGAACCATTGAATGGGGTTCCGCGGAAATAAGTAGGAAGAGGCTCTCAGGGGTTCCGCGAAAATTCAAGTAGGGAACATGCTTATTTTTTTTTATCAAAATCTAAAGTATAATGCATGAGAAAATCAACTGTAATATTAAAACTTTTCTCTTGTGTTTTTTTCTCGTGATATAGTTACTTGAAGTTAGCACGCAGCAGCACCCGCCGAAAACGCTCTATACAAAAAGGTCACCATTTGTGACGTTACTCATGTCACGTTTCAGTGCATTAGTATGGAGTTAGCCAAGAATTTTCAAATATCTCCCTAAATATTGCGTTTAAGTACATACTTATGTGTCTTACAAAATATTATTGTTTATTTGATGTTCTATTCGACTGTTTGTTTTGTTGAAGTGCATTATATCCGAAAACGACAAAAAAAATCGTTGTTTTCCCTTGTGTGATAAAACTAAAGTAATACATTTTATTTTTTATTTTTCTGTTCCATCATGTTTTTATACGTGTCCGCAGCGATCAAGCTCAAATTTATCAAAATCGGTGACTTATGCATGTTCCCTATTATATGTATATCTTTTTGTTCTAACTAAATACATTATTATCTTAAAAAGTCCTTCTTTTAAAGTCAAACTATACTTAGAAGCGAAAACCAAGGAAAAAAGCCTCAGTATAATGTGATTTCACGTAAAAAAACAATGTTAGGCCTGGTTTACATTAGTCAAGTAGACGACCGAGTCGAGTAGCGAGTAGAAATACTAGTCCAGGCAAAATAAAATTTTGATCACATTAAATCCTACAGTTCATTTTCGTTTTTCTAAATAAGGATTAGGGTTATTATAACATCGTACTATGGCTGCTTTTCCTCTCCACCATAAGCGTTATGAGATATAGGTAAAAAATACCTAACTTCTAGAAAGTAATGTTCATAAAATTCTACAGTGGAGATTTATGATGCGTTTGCTTATTTACATACTTAATATTTAATTAAAAAATAATCACTGATTTTATGTTTAAGGTTAAGGAGATAGGGTGCGTTACAATCATATTTTTGGAGAAAGTATAGTAATGTATTTTAATAAATCGTACACAAGGTGATTTTTTTATAATATGTTTTTAAGCTTAATCCAGGAGCATCTTTAAGTTTTCACTCCAGTGACTTTAATATATCTAGTGATTTTTATGTTTTTACGTGATTTTTGCCATTTATTTTAGCCAACAAAAAATCCTACACCAAATATTTTATCTCGTCTTCGTTTCTACCCTTGCAATAAACCCTCATAAAAAAAATCACCAGCTTTTATGAGTAGCATACGAAGTTTTAGCCATTAATAGCTGTAGTTGAATTGCGCATCAATCGGACGGAGTCAAGTGACAGATCGAAAATATCATTTCGTCCCCAATACATAATAGTTTTATCGCTTGGTGGGTTTCTTAAGTTTTATTGTCTGCCACTCCTACCACTTGATCGTTTTTCACACTAAATTGGTTGCAACTGTTCGCATCGAGTTGCGAGAAGTTCGGGTTAGTAGATAAGTTAAGGTCTGCTAAGAAACAGCGGCATAAATACGACGATCGAGTATCACTAGTATGAGCTCGCGCAGACCGGTGCAAGTTTGAGTTGTTGCAAACTGTTTACGTTACAGTAAACTATCGTTTTCTCTCTTTCACTCGTATTGACTGTGAGCAGTATATCCGACAGTTTACTGTAACGTAAACAGTTTGCATCAACTCATGGTAGGGCCACAGGTATTCTCGAAACCGTAGTGATTAACCGGGGCCTCATTACGCACCAACGGACGTGTATGTAGTTGTCTCATTTACACCCGCTCCCTCACCGACTGGGGTCGGTTCGCCTGTTTGGTGCTCTCTTTCATTCCTAGGGTGAAATGCCCTAAATTCGGCCACGTCAGCAATTTTAGAGATTAAATCTAAAATATTTATATTAAAATTGAACTACAGCATTGTAATTTTTATTATTTACGATTGCTACATGATTGTTCTTTATAATAATTGTAAGAAAATCAAGGAAACAATAATAGTAAAATTAAGAAAAAATAATATATGACGAGTGACCCAATTTTCCTAAATTCTGACGCGTATGCCCTTCATTCGACCCATTTTTCCCTAAATTCGGCTAAGGTGAAATAAGCATGTTAATTAGGAACTTCAATTGTTTTTATTGACATTCAAATAAAATAATTAACATAATTATTATTCCGATCAACATTAATCATATTAGGCATAACAAAAATCTACGAAAAATAAGCTTAAATAAAAAAATTTATCAAGTCTAATTCTTGAATGCATTTATTGTATATTTATCAACATTAATAATTTTAGGCTTATTCAAAATCAACAAAAACATTGTTGGCTATATATTGTTCTTTATATGAGTGTAACAACAATCATATCAAAATTATGAATGTTTATCAAAAACATTATTTATCAAAAATTAATAAACATAATTAATACAGTCACGTTCACACTAATATTTTTAATGCTAGGTAGTTCTATTTTTATCAGTTAATATATTAATAATAGTTATTTAGGAATTTATAGATTTTATTCAGAAGTTTTTGTGAATATTTATTATTAATATTACATTGATTACCATTAAATATTATAATTTTAAAAATAAATTCAAATGTTGATTTGTGGTATCAAATATCTAAATTAAATTAATTTTAAGTTTTTCAAAAGGTTTTTTTTATTTTTTTATTTTATTAAGGATATTTTTTATTTTATTATAAATAATTAAGTTCTTTTTTGGAGTGGAAAGTTTTTTCATTTAGATCTATAAGTATTGTAATAAGAATTTTATAAGATTGGATGTCAGCAATATTTATAATATTTATTTTATAAATTTCTTTTGCAGTAATCTATTATAGAAAAAGATAAGTAGGGTAGGTGCACCAGTGAATGAACACCCCCCCAGTGAAGGAACAAATGTGTAATTTTTCTATAAAATAAGAAATCTTTTGTTTTCTACACGCAACAGAATTTTTTAAATGAAAATTATACTTTATTTCCTTAACTGGCTGCACAGACGACTATGTGTGTTCCGTACTTTCTAAATGGTGATTGCTCAAAGTAGACACGTTGTGTAGTGTTCCTGTTTCTATGGACCAATACTAAGAACTATGGTGCGACAACATATTTTGATAATAGCTTTTAGGTTGATATATGATTCATTCTACAAAGAAAATTAGTTTCTTAGATGTAATAATGATTATTTCGTCTAATAGAAAGCAGATTGTAAAGAATTTCATTATTTTAAACAAAATATAGGGGTGTTCGAGTACTGGATTAAAAAATTGAGAAATAATTAGTTAATGAACCAGGTGTTCATTCATAGGATCTAACGTATTTTTTGGTTTAGGCTTATTTTGTGTCTTACTTTTAAAGGAGTTTGTTCATATTTAGGGGATAGCTATAGTAAATCATTGTCAATCTTTGGACCAGTCTTCGAACTAGGGTTTTCATTCATTAGTTTTTAAAATTTTAAGATTCTTCTATAGTAAATGCCTAGTTCATTTACTGATTATTAAAAAACTAGTAAATGAACTATACATTTCTTAATTGTTACATTAATTATTTTATTGTTTTTAATTTTAGACCACTTCTAAAACAATTAGAATAACATAGCTGATGTGAACTATAAAGCAATATGGTGGTAAATACTTAGGTCTAATTTTTTTAATATTGGCTGTCCTAAGTTAAATAAACTCTTCGACCTGACTCTTCAACTCATGAAACAGAGACATGAAGTGAGGATACAGGTCATACAGAGCCCCAGGAGTATCCGGAGGATTCCAGAAAGGAAAATAGGCAAGCCTCAAGAGAGGCTTATGCCAGTGGGTTGGGTATCGTGCGCCATTTAGAATTTAGATTTCCTTTGAAATTTTATATGTTTTACCAGTTTGTTATGCTATAAAATATCGTGTACAGACATAAATTAACGATTTCTGTTTACATCCACCTTATGAAACTAGTAGTTCATTTATCGGATTTCAAACATTCGTTAACTGGATTTTGCCGTTCATTCACTGGTGATTTGGGTGGGGTACTTTTGTGTAAAATTCGGATTATCTAAATAACTATAAGCATTTCAGAAATACTGAAGATATTATATTGAACATTAATAAATTCTGAATAGTATGTAGTGCCATTATTATAGCAAAGTCATCCAGAAATAGGTATTCGTAATTTTTAAAGTTTCAAATCGCCTTAAGGGTTCATTCACTGGTGCACCTACCCTATATGAGATCTGAGTTAAATTTAAATCAGTTTATATTATTAGTATTATTATTTGTATTTTCAATAATTTTAATAATAATTATTATTAATCATAAAAATAATTATATAAGACTTTTATTAAGTTTGACCGTTGTCCGAATATAAGATCATATTTATTCTATTTTCAGCCACCCTTTCAAAAACGGCCGAATTTAGATTTTTGACTAGTTTTTAGGGTTCCGTACCCAAAGGTTAAAAACGGGACCCTATTACTAAGACTCCGCTGTCCGTCTGTCTGTCTGTCTGTCATCAGGCTGTATCTCATGAACCGTGATAGCTAGACAATTGAAATTTTCACAGATGATGTATTTCTGTTGCCGCTATAACAATAAATACTAAAAACAGAATAAAATAAATATTTGAGGGGGGCTCCCATACAACAAACGTGAGTTTCTTGCCGTTTTCTGCTCGATATTAATAACGACAACTGGTAGACAATTGAAATGTTCACAAATGATGTATTTCTGTTGCCGCTTTAACAACATATACTGAAAACAGAATAAAATAAATATTTAAGGGGGGCTCCTATACAACAAACGTGTTTTTGCTGTTTTCTGGTACGGAAACCTTCGTGCGCGAGTCCGACTCGCACTTGGCCGGTTTTTTGAATCCTGATTTTGAACAAGCTTTTATTAATTAACTAATAAAAATATATGAAAAAATATCACTTCAAATCATTCTTTGGTTAAGGTTTTATCACATAAATGCCAATGGATTGAGAAATCAGTAAGTATTTAAATAGTAAAAGTATTTAAAAATTTATTTTCCAGAACTTGCTCGTAACGTAACTAGAATTTGACACCCAAATGGTACAATGCGTGGCACAACAACGTAGGTCACTGGTCAGATCGTTACTGAGTGCAAACCATATGACTGCTTACTGCCATTTTACAATTCTTAATCTATACATATAATAAATCTGTAGAAAAGTTGAGTCTGTACAAAGGAAATATTTTGAAAAAAGTGATTGGAGTGTTTAATAATTACCAGTAGAACCCATTTATAACATTTTTTTAATTTTTGTGTGTTTGTCTGTATGTTGGTGCGCTAAAAATGTAAAAAGCGCTAACTTAATACTAAATAATGTTTACATACAAATATATGGTGTATCTTGCAAAATAATGAAATCTTTATTTCATCGCAATTGGTTCACTGAATCAAAAGTTAAACTAATTTAAAATTTACGATGAGTTTTTGTTGTAATAATATCTTCGGGAATTATACTGTTAGAAAAACCGACCAGCTGGTGTATCCACATCTGGCACAGAATAATGGTCAATGGCTAAAAGTAAACAAAAACGTGTGGAGTTTTGGGTCTATTGTAATTTCTCAGAAACAAAATGCACATGCATGCAGTAAAATCAAAGCCCGCTTTCTATTATATTATTTTTAAACACACACACTAACATATATAATTTAAAAAATAATTTTGATTATATTTATATAACTTAACTAATTAGTTGTTCATATTCATACATAGTATGTAAGTGTTACGATGGAGCGGGGCTGTCTGTCATAAGTATTGTAATACTCACTAGGCAGTCCCAACCTGCTGTTTTGAAAACCAATGTTTTGTGAACAAAATAAACATTTTTGATTTTTTTTTATTTTCTACTAGCTTCCGCCCGCGACTTCGTTCGCAAGGACATTCGAGAAAATCCTTCGGGAACCTTTAACCAGGATAAAAGTATTCTATGTTTTAACGTCCTGCCTCGCTAGGCAGCGCGCTTGGTGTGAACTAGGGCTTGCAATTCGAATATTCGAATATTCGAATTATTCGAATATTCGCCTTATTTTGCTATTCGAATACTCAAGTCAGTGATATTCGAATATTCGAATATTTTCCACTTTTTTGGATTTAGGCAAAAGTCATTCATTAAATACCCGAATATGTGTACTATTAGTTATTCTGTGCCCGAATAGCTTTTATGAGCATAGAATGAAGCTATCGTTAACGTTCACTTTCTCGTTTGTTTATTGTTTACCTATGTTGTTTGTTTTTCCGCAAATTGTAAACGATTTTAATCTAGCTTCCCAATGAGTCAAAGACTTGAAACTTAAAACATAGGTCAGAACAGGAAGACAATGACATCTTATAGTGTCATTGAGCTGATCTGATGACGGAACCAAAAGGCCCCAGGAAATCAGTAAAAAAACCATAAAAACCCATCGATTTTGTGCTTGTTTGATTCGTCTTGACAAGTACAAGTGTGTGATTGTCTCAAATAAATATTTTTCTTTCTTTTGTTCATTTTATTCCTTTTTGGTTTTAGTGATCAGCGTGTATTGCGACACGTAGGCCTTTTTCAGCTGTTTCCATTCTGTTCGATCTCTTGCTTTTCGCGATCAAAGTGTTCCTCCAGTTTTCATAATATCATCTGCCCATCTTTTGGCTTGTTTTCCTCTTTTCCTTTTTCTGTCCCATGGTTGCCACTCTGTAATAATTTGGCACATTTTTCCTTGCTTTCTCTTGCCATTTAACCCGTCCATTGCCATTATAACAGTCTTATTTTTCTTATTAATTATGTCTTCTACTTTCGATTTTTTCTTCTTATTTCCTCTGATTTTTGACGGTCTTTCATACCTATTAAACATCTTTTCATTTTCTTTAGCATATTCTTAGCTTCAAATAGTGCTTTTGAGTCAAGGCCTATGTTTGACACTCTGTACTAAAACCATAAAAATTCATCGAGTTTTGACTCGTTTGATTCGTCTTGGTTAGTACTCTGTTGGAAAATATTGTCCAGGGTCTGATGATGGAGCCGGAAGAAAACTACAGGAACTCTGTAATGAAACCATACAAATCAATCGAGTTTGGGCTCGTTTGATTTGTCTTGACAATAACTCTGTTTAGAAATAGTGTCCATGGTATAATGATGGAGCCGGAAGAAAACCACGCGAACTCTATAATATAACAATACAAATCCATCGAGTTTGGGCTCGTTTGATTCGTCTTGACAAGTACTCTGTTGGGAAAATAAATAGTGTCCAGGGTCTGATTATGAAGCCGGAAGAAAACCACAAAACTATGTAATAAAACCATGCAACTCAATTTAGTTTGGGCTCGTTTGATTCGTCTTGACTAGTACTCTGTTGGGAAATAGTGTCCAGAGTCTGATGATGGCGCCGAACGAAAATCACAGGAACTCTGTAATGAAACCATACAAATCCATCGAGTTTGAGCTTGTTTGATTTGTCTTGGCAATAACTCTGTTTAGAAATAGTGTCCATGGTATAATGATGGAGCCGGAAGAAAACCACGGGAACTCTATAATAAAACAATACAAATCCATCGAGTTTGGGCTCGTTTGATTCGTCTTGACAAGTTCTCTGTTGGGAAAATAAATAGTGTCCAGGGTCTGATTATGAAGCCGGAAGAAAACCACAAAACTATGTAATAAAACCATGCAACTCCATTTAGTTTGGGGTCGTTTGATTCGTCTTGACTAGTACTCTGTTGAGAAATAGTGTCCAAGGTCTGATGATGGAGCCGGAAGAAAATCACAGGAACTCTGTAATATAACCATAGATACATATCCATCGAGGGTCGTTTGATTCGTCTCGACAAGTTCTCTGTTGGGAAAAAAGTGTCCAGGGTCTGATAATGAAGCCGGAAGTAAACCACAAAAATTATGTAATAAAACCATGTTACTTCATTGAATTTGAGCTCGTTTGGTTCGTCTTGACTAGTACTCTGTTGGAAAATAGTGTCCAGAGTCTGATGATGGAAGAAAACCATAGGAACTCTGTAATGAAACCATACAAATCCATCGAGTTTGGGCTCGTTTGATTCGTCTTGACAATAACTCTGTTGAGAAATAGTGTCCAAGATCTGATGATGGAGCCGCAAGAAAATCACAGGAACTCTGTAATAAAACCATACATATCCATCGAGGGCTCGTTTGATTCGTCTCGACAAGTACTCTGTTGGGAAAATAGTGTCCAGTGTCTGATAATAAAACCGGAAGAAAATGATGAAAAATATGTAATAAAACCATGCAGCTCTATTTATTTTGGGCTCGTTTGATTTGTCTTGACTAGTACTTTGACGGAAGATGATTTCCAGGGTCTGGTGATTGAGTCGGAAAAGGCCACAGGAACTCTTTAATAAAATCATACAACTCCATAGAGTTTGGCTTGTTTCATTTGTCTTGACAAGTAATCTGTTTGGAAATAGTGTCCAGTATCTGATGATGGAGCCGAAAGAAGGGTACATACAGGATCTCTATAATAATACCATACAACCCCATCAAGTTTGGGCTCTTTTGATTCGTTTTGACATGTATTCTGATGAGAGATAGTACTAGACCCTGGTCTAATAATGAAGCCGGAAAAAAGCCCGAGAAAAAACACAGATAAGACTAAAAAACAAAAAATAAACATTTACTGACAATCAAACCAAAAAATTACTTTTTAAAAATAAACTAAAAAGTATCAAAATCGGACTCAAAACATGCCTTTGAAATTAAACAGAAATTTTTTTTTAATAAAAACAAAACCTCCTTCAAAAACCTTGAAAATAATCTAACAAAAACAGTTTCAAAAATAAATTAATGGCTCTAAAAAGCAAGAAATAAAATATTGAAATCTGTATAATAACTAACTCGAAAGTTTGTATGCATATCTTATATTAAACAACGCCTTTTGAAGTCGGGTGGGGGGGGGGGACGAACGATATTTTTTATCTAAACTAATATATCTAAACTTTAATCATGGGTTTAAACCCCACCCGACTTCATAAGACGTTGTTTAATATAAGATATGCATACAAACTTTCGAGTTAGTTATTATAGAATAGAATAGAATAGAATAGAATATTATTTATTGGCAACACATAGCACATAGGTACACAATAGGCACAAATAAAAAATATAATAAAACAAAACAAAAAAAAAAACAACAACTAGAAATACCTACAATAAACTACATGCCATGTAATGCCAATACTGACCTCAGCTCAGTATGAGCAGCAGACAAAGTCTACTGCACTGGTATTCTGCTGAGACCAGTCGTGACATCACGGAACAGAGACGAAAACAATACAAACATTACAAAATTAACTAATTCATATTAAAGCAAAGAGAGAACATATAAAAAATAAAAAACAAGGACAAAAAACGTGCAAAACAGCAAAAAGAAAAAATACAGCAAATACTTTAGGGACAATACAGATATACAGATACAGACAGACAGACCTATATATATAGGAATTATACAGATTTCAATATTTTATTTCTTGCTTTTTAGAGCCATTAATTTATTTTTGAAACTGTTTTTTGTTAGATTATTTTCAAGGTTTTTGAAGGAGGTTTTGTTTTTATTAAAAAAAAAATTATTTTAAACTTTTTTGTGGTAAGTATATTTGGTGATGATATTATCAAAGTTACAATAGCCTTTTGTCAACGGCTCATCACCTTTTACATAGTACTGCTTTTCCCGACACAGGGGCGTTTATTGTTGAGGAGTTCTCCTGGTACTTCACTATCAGCTCTTCTTCACCATACGAATTATGATGAGCATAAATAGCCTAGCAACCATATGAAAGTAATCGTATCGTACCAGTGAACTACTTAGTATTGAATAGTTTCGATGATCATCTATGCTGGTCTTCATCATCAGTTCTACTTCACCAAAATGGTACTTTTCGTAAGCAAATGCACAAGTTACTTAAGAAAATACTAAAATCGCTATAGATGTGCCTATAATATTTGAAGAGTTCCCTCGATTTCTCCAAGATCCCATCATCAAATCCTGATTTCATGACAATGGGACCAACTTGAAAGTATATACTTTCAAACAAAAAAAGAATTTTTCAAATCGGTCCAGCCGTCTTCGAGTAATCGAGTAACATACAAAAAAAAAAAAGATTCCGACGAATTGAGAACCTCCTCCTTTTTTTTGAAGTCGGTTAAAAACGGACTAATAAATATAAAAATAATTTCCCCTTTAAAGATTTATAATTCTACGAAGAAGTTTTTAAACTAAAAACGTGGGGCGAAGGCAAAAAAAATCAATTGAGTATAATTTTTACACAATGCGTCACATTAAACGAAGCATTTAACTTTGGTTTAACTTGAAAAATAAGCAATATTTAATAATTACGACCATCTGTCTTATTTTACAGAATTATTCGAATAATATTCGAATATATTCGAATACCTCCTCAAAAATTTTCGAATATTCGAATACTGGATTTCATCGAATATTTGCAAGCCCTAGTGTGAACGTACCTCGCGCATGGCAGGCCTCGGGTGAGCGTGAGTGCGATGTCGAGCGCGAGGCCTGCCACAACGCAAGCGGCAAACGCCCTGCCTTGCGAGGTTCGTCTACACCAAGCGTACTGCGTAGCGAAGCAGGACGTTAAAACATAGAATACTTTCATACTGGTTAAAGGTTCCCTAAGGATTTTCTCGAACGTCTCCTCTACAAGTCGCATTTCTCAACCGATTCTCGTGAAATTTTGTAACCAGATTAAAAAAATATATATAATTTTATCGTCAAGCTAGTTTTTGATTTCTTAAAAATGGCCGAGATATGTAAAAAAAACGTATTTCTGCCCTGTTTTTCGGCGCGGTTTGTTCTCCTCTACAGATCTCATTTCTCAACCGATTCTCGTGAAATTTTGTGAGCAGGTTTGAAAATTATATAGGCTTTTTTGTTAGGCCAGTTTTTTGAAATATTGGATACAGTTCGAAAAACTGAACCTAAAAAAATAAATAATTCACACATTTCGAAAATACAAAATTAGAAGCGCCATCTAGCTGCGAATATACCAAATACTTAATATAACAAACAGCATGAACCCCACTATTTGCTTGAAAACCTCGTGGCGAGAGGGCGAGATCTATATTTTTTTAACAATTTACTTTTCAATGCAAGGTCTACACTACAGCTCACTTAGCCACTAGTTTATCTTAAATTACATAACTAATGTGAGGTAATTTCAATAAAAGGTTTTTAAATTACTTTGTTAGGTACCTTGTCTTACCCTTACCCCTACTGCCCTAACAACGGCTTACCTCAATTACTTGTTTTTAGGATACCTCAAAAGGAAAAACAGATATCTACTCTTATCTTAGGATCACTTCGTTGTCATGGTCAATTACTTCCTTAAAAGGCCAGGTCCCTATTTCACAGACGTGACAATTGTAAGTGACAATGACAATTTGCTGTCCATGGCGTCAGCTAATTTGAATTTAGAAAATATACTGACCAAACTACATAACGCACAGATACCACTACGAACATAAAATTGTCATTGTAATTTACAATTGTCCTGTATGTAAAATAGGGGCCAGGTATTGGGCAAGTCACCCTACTCAGTACTCGCGTCGAGTCCGAGAAGTCCGTGTTGCACTTGATGGGTTTTTTCATCTAAAAATAATTTCGAAAATTCCTATAGATTACGTCAACAAAAGATGAGATTGAAATGGTGGCGCCACTTTTCCTGTTTAATTAACGTTTAGAGGTTAAGTCATTGGAAATTGACCTTAAAATAAGGCGCAAAATTAGTTCCATTTCCAATCGAGTCTCATCTTTCGTTGACCAAACTCAACGTAAATAAACCTTTTTTTTGTTTATTTACTATAGGTAATTATATCTTGTCGCGAAAATGGTGCCACTTTGAGTAACCATGATTTTGTTCCGATAGATCATCGAAACAATTTTTTGATCACTTATACAAATGTTGAAAAGTTACCGAAATAATCGTAATATTCGTAACCTTTTGTACCGGCTCGCGTCACTGTGCGCCACCCACCGCCGCGCGCCGATTACCTACCTTACGCGAGTCCGTCCTTCCGTGCACTACCGCGTTGATATTTATTTTCGTACATTTCTAGAAATCCTTTGGGAATAATTGGGGGATTACTTAATTTTTAAAAGTAAATACTTATTTAATATTTAACTTTTACGACTGTAGAATTAATGCTTCCTATATAAAAATTAATAAAACGCAATAAAAAAAACTATAATAGTCACTTGAGTGAAAACTTTTGCTATTAGTGTAGTAATTATAGGGAATCTTATGCTACAAAATCACTTATTTTATAATATTTGTTTCTGAGTTAGGATTTTTTATTTTTTATTGGCCTTTATGAAAAAATCCTCTGAAATGTAAGTGGTGATTTTGTAAGGTTTAGTTTCTAATGGTTTTAAGAAATTCATTAAGAAAATTCCCTTCATGTACGATTTAATCTCGATGTTATAAAATAAAAACAGTCTTTAAACCGCCTTTGTAAAAAAAACAACCTAGATATTTTGGGGAAAACTTGAAATTTATCATTGACAAGTTTATTTTAATCAAGTTTTCAAAAATCACTTCTGTAGGATATAATGTGATTTTCTCGAACAAAGTATTTTTCATTGCCCGGAGACTCATGACACGCCGCGCGCCGTCGCGTCATCGTCGCTCGTAGGTACAGAGTGCCTGCCATTCGTGCTCGCTCACCACTCTATATTACGCTCCGTCTTGCTGATATTTTCGTAAATTTCGAGAAATCCTCTACTTAGAATTGAGGGATTACTTAATTTTAAGATGTTATTAATTATTACACTATATATTATTGAACTTTTACGACTGTAGAATTTATGCTTCATATTTAAAAATGAATAAAACGCATTTAAAAAAAAACTATATTAGTCACCTGAGTGAAAATTTTGTTTTTAGTAAAGTTAATTATAAGAAACTTTATACTGCAAAATCACTGATTTTTTAATATTTGTTTCTGAGTTATGTTTTTTTTTATTTATTAGTCTTTTTTGCAAATTCCTCTGAAATGTAAGTGGTGATTTTTGAGGTTTCATTTCTAATGGTTTTAAGAAATTCATAAAGGAAATTCCCTTTGTGTACGATTTATTCTCGATGTTT
The DNA here is from genome assembly GCA_943789525.1 of Agriphila geniculea. NCBI lineage: Eukaryota > Metazoa > Arthropoda > Insecta > Lepidoptera > Crambidae > Agriphila > Agriphila geniculea. The sequence continues at coordinate 2,096,265 of OX038884.1, read as the reverse complement.
TAAGACAAAAACAATATTTAAACCACCGTTGTAAAAAAAGCACCCCAGATATTTTGGGCAAAACTTGAAATTTATCATTGACAAACTTATTTTAATCATGTTTCCAAAAATCACCTCTGTAGGATTTATTGTGATTTTTTCGAACAAAGTATTTTTCCTTGCCCGGAGTATACATTGCTTGGCATGTTCGTCGATTTTAAAAGAACGTCAAACACACCACGTAATGAACTTCTACTCTCCTAAAGCACTCTACTAAAGACTAAGATAATGTAAACCAGCCCTTACAGTTAGTTGACTTCTTACTAGAGCTAGGGTTCCGCGCAAAAACGGTGAATCAAAAAGGGTCCCATCGCCAATAGAATTCGGGAACCGCTGATCTAACTACCTAACTAAAGCATCACAGAATAAGAAGAACAATTTTGAAAAACATTACAATAATTCCTCCAAAATAAAGGCCTTGGCGGAACTTCAAAATTGCTGTCATCGGAAAATAGTATTTATTGCAGAATAATAATAAAGACTTGGTTGCGCGGGTTGTCATGTTTAGTCTCGGTCAATTATGGGGCGCCATAACAAATGATAGGATTTCCTGCCTTTTGTTGCCATAAGTGAGTCAAGGTTCCCTGATTCCGTCGGAAGCTTTTAAATGCCTTAGCAGCCTAGAATTAGGATAGACGGTGACAATGCATCATTAAAATTGATGACACATTTTGACGAACTTGGTCTTTATACAATCCTACTAATATTATAAATGTGAAAGTTTGTGGGTTTGGATGTTTGTTCCTCAATCACGCAAAAACTACTGAACAGATTTGGTTGAAATTTGGCACACAGATAGAAGATAGCCTAGATTAAAACATAGAATACTTTTTATCTCGATTTTCCCACGGGAACGGGAATCACGCGGGTAAAACCGCGGGCGGCCGCTAGTATTATAAATGTGGAAGTTTGTGCGTTTGGATGTTTGGATGTTTGTTCCTCAATCACGCAAAAAATACTGAACGGATTTGGTTGAAATTTGGCACACAGATAGTAGATAGGCTGGATTGAAACATAGAATACTTTTTATCCCGATATTCCTTCGGGAACGGGAATCACGCGGGTGAAACCGCGGGCGGCCGCTAGTACTTAATAACAATACTTTTTAACCGTCTCTGTCCCACCCGAGACGCAGGGGTCCCGGGTTCGAATCCCAGGGAGGGTATAATTTGTACACGGTTTGGTTGGTGGTAGGGCTTATTTCAAAAGCCGCCTGGGTAGCTACCACCTTCTTAGCTAAGTCCGACGCCATAACAACAATTCAAAAATAATATGTAATTGTTGTGTTCCGGCAGTTAGAGTTAAGATAACCAGTTCCTCAAATATGAGGATACCGGGTGTAGTGCGCTTCCACCTTCGGCCTTATCGTTACTTAACTTCAGTTGAGGTAAGGCCAAGCGCTATCCCGTTGTACATTAAAAAAAACGATAACAAACATCCAGATTCATCAAAAACATGGTGGGCATTCCGATGATGCTCCTATTTTGACTGATGGTGCTGTCAAACCACTTTGTTTGACATTACCATTCATCTTTCCTTACCAACTATACCTAATGTCAAAGTTCTACATTGTTGCGACACGAAGAAAAAGTGAAACGACCCGTGACGATGGTAATGTCACGCTTCACATGCGCATGCGCCGCCCGCCGTGACTTAGGTCGCAGTACGATGGTGGATCGTGTGGCATTTTAATTGGCATGGTGTTAAACCTTTGGGAAAACTTTAACAGTATGACGTAACAAGGAAAAGTAAGTAGGTAGGTAGGTACTTTACGTAACATGGAATATGAGAAGGTATTGTGTTAAAAGCACAGTTGTCACCAAAGAGAATGTACACCGGTTATGTAGGCGCCGAAGAATATGAGATTAAGATTCTAATTATGTATTTATTAAAGCTTGTCGTAAACTATACTGTAGTGTTACAAAGAAAGGATGAGAAAGCCTACCTTTAAGAGAGGATTTTATCTAACTAAGTGAGGAGTAGAGCAGAAAGATGGAAGTAGAATACAATAAACATTTATTTACACTAGACCTACGGACAGAGAGCTCAGGAACTTAAACACTAAAGAACGAGGGAGGATAGGGTAGGGGATGCGAATCTTCAGGGGTTTACAGAGGGACAGGGGAACGTAAACGCGGCACGGGGCTTTCTTGAGTCCCGGGAACGGCCACTGTCGTTTTGCGGTAGATTTCGAAGACTGACTGAGCCACGTAGCACGTTTGACAACCTTTTTATACTCACAGAAAATTTTGAAAAATCGAAAGAAAAACGATAATACAGCATTTCAAAATGGGAATTTGTGTATTCGCTCGGCAGCAATACAAAAGAGCGGGATGAACAACAAATAGATAGACAACCTACGGCGAAGTGTGAATAAAATTGAGAAAAAGTAAATAAACTAACTGTCACATATAAACAAGCAGCTGTCAAAATAAATAGAAAATAAAATTAAAACCTAACTTTTCTACTAGATATGAAATTTATGTATGAAATTCAATCAAATTGTATGCGAGAGGATGAAACTACCAACAAAATAAGAATCGCCGTAAATCTATGATTATATTACTGCCGAGCAAATGCTTATTTTCAAAAAATTTGGAAAGTTACGGCCAAAAATACTTATTCCCTAAGAAACTTAAACTAATTAAAACTAGATAAAAACTAAAAGTTTAAGAGCGACAGGCAGCACGCTACATTATTATTGTTGTTTCTGATTCCTGAATGTAATAGCGATATAATTTTCTTTCTTATGTGTTGTGTGCATAGACTTATTATATTATTGGTTGTGTGTCTAACTCAAGCGCAGAATTAAAATCTGTTTCTAACTGAATGAATCTATGTTAATTGCCAGATGGTCAATAAAACTGTAATGAAGATAACACGAATTAAAATTTGAGACAAAATGCCATTAAGATATCTTAAATACGGACATTAAGATAACTGGATACATCGGAAGGCGTCAATTCAATATAAAATCTCAGAAGTTTGTCTTCACATTAGAATGTGGGGTACGTTACATTAATCAATTATACCTAAAAGTTACCTAATGTAACCAAATTTTTACTTTCGAAATGAACTCTTTTCTAAGTTTTCTTACAAAATATTAAAGCAGGGTTGGATTATAGTTAATTATTAATGTGTTTCTTTCATTAGTTTATTTGTCTATCTGCAATTACATTTGACGAACATACTAGGTATTGGAAGCTCAGAGAGTTTCGACTTTTGCTGACCAATTACTTTTTAAGATAAGTTTTCGGAAAAAATACAGTCAAAAAATGCCTATTGATCCTATTTCATGTGGGGATCAAAAGTCTCTAGTAGGTACCTACTAGAAAATATAGAAATCGCCAAAACTTTTCTTAAAACTTTTTAACGGAAAAGTGATAAATCAGCTCGATATATTCTTTATTGCCTTATTGCAAAGCATTCCTATTTTTACTGTGATCAAAGGACTCTTTAAGGCCAACTGATAGGGCCAACTGACAGCAGTACAGCTATAGCTAAACTAACTAAACCCAAGATAACTAAATGACAACGTAACGGTTTTAGTTTAATCGTTCATTGGACCACAGATTGAAAAAAATACAGTCAAAAAATTGCCTATTGATCCTATTTCATGTGGGGATCAAAAGTCTCTAGTAGGTACCTCGAAAATATAGAAATCGCCAAAAACTTTTACTATAACTTTTTTACTTAAAAACGATAAATCACCTCGAAATAGACTTTATTGCCTTATTGCAAAGCATTCCTATTTTTACTGAGATCCAACGACTCTTTAAGGCCAACTGATAGGGTCAACTGATAGCAGTACAGCTACAGCTAAACTAACTAAACCCAAGATGACTAAATGACAACGTAACGGTTTTAGTTTTATCATTCAATGGACTACAGATTGACCCTTTAGAAAATAAAAATGGCGACAGACACCCAGTAAGCTAACTAGCTAATACTGTGTTGGTTGCAATAACTGATAGAAACAATTGTAATGTAATAGTTTTCCTGTTTCCTTCACCTTAATCGTTTAAGCAAGTAATAAACAGTGAAATACTTGGGTCTTGCGAAAACAGCCAATACTACGATAGAATCTATTGGTTCCAATGCTTTTTATACCATTGTAATTACTACAGCTAGTAAAATAGCAATAAAAAACTATAAGAATGAAGTAGCGATGGATGATGTGAAAAAGGTGTTATTTCTCACACCGATTCCAATAGGTTCGTACAAAACACTTTCTAAAAAGTAAATCAAATTAATCAGAACGATTTCACGCAATTTTTTAGGCGAGTAAACAAATTTATCTTCTTAGCTACACATTGTCTATTTGTAACATACTTTTACAAAAACTTGTCTTAATTCCATGGTTTTCAAATACGCAAGTACACCTTTCGTCTACGAAAAAAGTACTGTTCCCGAGTGTAAAAACTGTCCATGCGATTGCTAGTGGTTTTAATAAAAGTCCTTGCTCACTCATTTAGCGCAATTGTTCTTTTTGCAACATCAAATCTTTTCATCTCAACGCCTCTATTATGAAATAGCAGATTACATTGATTAATCGTAAAAACTGTTGGAATTTCTTAATGCTTATTGTCGACTATCAATTTGTTTGTAATCGCGTCCCTCGAACTCAATTAATCAAACTTAACCTTTCTATTATGAAAGTTACCGCCGCCGCCCGTCGGTGCGCCCGCGCCGCCGCAGGCGCAGAGCAGGCCCGATCTACTCGAATCACTCGGTTTAATGGTCAGACGGATAAGGTCCTTGATTTCATGCCATTTGAAGAGTATGACCATAATTTGCGAGTTCACCGAAGTGATGTTTGGAATGGGAATGGCGAAAGTGTGGAAAGCTATGAGTGACGTATACATTTTGTCTAGCATTTAAATGGGCAGAAGCTAGGTTGTAGAACAAGTATTTATTTATGACTAGCGGGCGCGGACAGTTATTTTTCTATCTTTTAGTAGATACTTTTTTGGGGAAGAAAGGTACGCTATGTCCTTTTTGGTACCCCTGACAACGTGTATGAAAAATTTGTGATGAAAATGATCTGCTCATTAGTTAAGACGTGAAGGCGTAACAAACAAACGGACTTTCGTATTTATATTCTGTGATATTAGTAAGGGTATTAGAAAAGAACATATGGGCGAGTTTTTCTCAAAATTTCCACAGGAAACAAAATACCTATGTTACAACAAGTTTTTTACAGGTTTATTGTTTGACCAACATTGCGATTCTCTGCCCGCCATTGACACTTGGCAGATTAGATTCGCGCAATATGGCGTTGTTGGGCCATATGGCGAGCTGGATATGGAGTGCTGTTATTGTTCATAGGGTTGACTACTTTTGAAGTGAAAACTTCTTTAGCGGCGTTGTATACTTTTTTGTATGGGGAAAAAATGTTGAACTCGCGTCAGTCAGTCACGATCACGTGTTCCTGATCGAAAGTCAAAGTCAAATAAGCTTTATTCAAACAAACTTAATTATTAAGTACTTTTGAATCGTCTATATTTTCCTACCACCTAAAATTTCGTAAGAATATGTAAACACTTGTGTCACCATAGCAATGCGCTAATTTTTTAAATCAATGTCAAAACTCCAAATTTTCTGTCAAGCTGTGGATAAGACTTTTGTACAATACTGTTCTGTATTCGTAAATTCAAATGCAGAGTAAATTCTTAAGACGACAATTCGTACAAAAAGTTTTCATTTCTGCCGGCACTCCCGGAGTGCAATCCGATTTTTTTATTATGAAATCTTTTCAAGGCTAAAACTTGCCAATTTATAATACCTATAGTCTTGGTTTTTTGTGTGTCGTCTTTATGGCTTAACTCGCATTCTGAGTAGTTCTTAAAGCTGGTTGTATATCCATCCATTAGCCATTTTTAATGTCCCCACTGCTGGGGCACAGGCCTGCCTTATGGGTGGATGTGGATACGGAGGACGACCACGCGGGCCCAATGCGGATTGGTGGGTGTTAACGACTGCAAATATTATTTAGTCATAACAGCTTATGCATAATTTTTTTAAGCATAACTACTTTAAGCATAATCATGTTTAAGCATTATATTTTTTAGCATAAATTTAAACACGCATAATGTTATTTACGCATATTTTTATAAACAAAAAAATCACGACGTTTAAAATCACGAAAGAACATTTTACCTAAAATACAAAATCCCGAAGCTTAAAAAACCGAAGGTTAATTGAGGGTTACATGCCAGCAGGCCGGTTCTGGCACTTCGCCGGCCGCTGCCGCGGCACGCTCGCTTCGCTCGCTCGGCTCGTGCGTTTATTGGTCGCAATGGAAACTAACCTCCTCCTCGCTCGCTACGCTCGCTCGTCGTCGCACCTAATAGACCTAAACGTATTTTCGGGATTTTTAACTATGGGCATTTTAACTTTCAGGGTTTCAAACTATCATCAGTCATTTAATAATCGATCTTTCAAGTTTCGGTCTATTGGATATCGACATTAAGGATTTTCGGTATTTTAAAAATGGGTGTTTTATGAGACGATATTTAGGTCGTATGTGTTATGAGTTTTTGGCATTTTAATACAATACCTACCCCTTTTGCATGAAAATAAATGAGTGCGTAAAAATATTTATTCTTATTGTTTTTGATTTTTATGTCTAAATAATACTAGGCGAATAGACAATATGCCTAATAACATTATGCGAAAACAAATTAGTCTAAATGATAATTATGCTAATATAAATAGTATGCCAAAAAACAATTATGCGAAAGTATTATTATGACAAAAAAGATTATGCCAAATCCGTTATGCCAAATCAAATTAGGTATAAAACAATTATGCGAAAACAAGGGATATCGCCGGGACCAACGACTTAACGTGCCCTCCGAAGCACGGAGGAGCTCGAGATAATAATTTTTTGATCACCCATCCCATGACCGACCCTTGCGAAAGTTGCTTAATCTCCGCAATCGCTGGGCCAGGCACTAAACCACTGTGCCACCGAGCTACCGGTTGTATATAAAATTAGTAAATTAAGTAATTAATGTGCTCGGTTTCATAATATTCGTTTAACGAGGTGACAACTGAGAACTCTTCGTTTTAAAATTTTGTTTGTAGCATTACATTGAAAGAGTTGACTGTTGTTCTCGGTAGTGTAGTACAGATAGTTACTGGATTATCCGAGGTTCATTTACAGTTCATGACATTTATACTTAAGTACCTAGTTATTTTTTTTATCCATCAACTCGACACAATTTAAGTTATAGTTTGTCACAGAGAACTTGAACATTGCCAGTAATTCATTTTCTATATAGTAAAAATTTTCTCTTTTCTTGTATTGGCTCCGTGCACGCTTTTAGCGCCACCTAGCGTGTTGCAACTTTGTTGGCTCTGAAACCTGACCGTTTTGACGTTTTGGTATGTAATGGCGGGATTGTGACAAAATATTAAAAAATACTATACATATTGTGTTATTAATGTAAATTTCAAAATTACTGTGATTTGGGTGGACTAAGTGTTGTGAAATCATTTTCGGTCATTTAAATTAAATCTGGCAAGTAAGATCTATTCAAAAAGACCGTTTTATTTTGGTTATATTAGGGTTTGTTTACTTCTTTTTTAGTTGTAGATTTTATAAAACGACAGGATAAAGCTGCTTTAATAATTTTACTAAGTGATAATAAACATATATAATTGGTCCTGTATCGCTAGTAATCAATTAAATATCGTTTTCAAACAGATTACAGAGCCTTCATTATTTCAACTTTTTGCCACCATGAGCGCTGCGATCGATTATTATACCTTCGCACCCTCCCAATAGGGTTACAAATATTTTATTATTAATTTTATTCAAATGACTAATCACGCAAACTAACCATAACCTTATTAATCATAATTATACGTATTATCTAAACATTCGGTACCTAATAATGTTTATCAAGATAGCTAATTTTTTTTCCAAATGCAACGAGTTCAAAAAAAGTTGCATCACGAATCACGACACACTGATCGAGTAACGCGATCTGAATTGAAATATAGTAGATGTTGCAAGAGGCAGACACGTCGGCTCACGCGCAGCACGCAGGGCCAAGGTGAGCCGGCGACAGCAAGCCATTCAGCCGATAGAATACAGCTATTCTACGATCGTCTAGCTAACACAACACAACTATAATTATAGGTCAGAATTGCTATATATTTAACCGACTTCAAAAATAGAAGGAGGTTCTCAAGTCAACGGTATTTTTTTTTATTTTTTTTTATGTATGTTTTACCATAACTTCGTCAGTTATTATCCGATTTATACAATTATTTTTTTATCTCAAAGAACATAGTACGTGTGTGGTCCCATAAAAAAATTACAGAGATCTGGCTGGTTAGGTAGTGTTTTTCATAATCATGAAAAATGACGATTATTTAGCTTGCCATCACACGTGTTTTCACGGATTTTCGAACATAACATCTTTGTTTATGTACCGATTTAGATGATTCTTTTTTTGTTTGAAAGGGTATATGTACTTCATCAAGAGTGGTCACATTTTAATTTCATCGATATTGAACCTTGAACTTCGAAGATACACAAGGGAACTCCTCATATTCAAATAGTACATGTAAAGTGATTTGGATTTTAGTAGTTTTATGACAATCTCAAAACAAACCAAACCATGGTCTGCGATGCAACGTTGCTACGGACGACGGACTAGACTTGGACTACAAAGACACAACGGAACTCCTCAAAAGCAAACAGCGTAAATTTGGAAATTGAGTTGTGGGCATTTTACCATTGAAAATATTTTATACAGTTAAAAAATATTTACATGCTTACATACCTACCACTAAAAAGTTGAAAATAAAAATCTTTTTTAACAAAAAAGAAAAACCTCCTTCAAAAAACCTGAAACAAAAACAGCATCAAAATTTAATACCTCTAAAAGCGAGAAATAATATTCAAATCATTAGTTACGCATAACATTATTAATAAAACACGTCTAATGAAATGAAGTCGGGTGTGGCTTTTAGAAATATAAAAAAAAATTGTTGTCTTCCAGCCCCACCCGACTTCAATAGACGTGTTTTATTAATAATGTTATGCGTAACTAATGATTTGAATATTATTTCTCGCTTTTTTAGAGGTATTTAATTTTGAAGCTGTTTTTGTTTCAGGTTTTTTGAAGTTTCTCGCTTTTTTAGAGGTATTTAATTTTGAAGCTGTTTTTGTTTTAGGTTTTTAGGGTTCCGTAGCCAAAATGGCAAAAAACGGAACCCTTATAGGTTCGTCATGTCTGTCTGTCTGTCTGTCTGTCCGTCTGTCTGTCTGTCTGTCTGTCTGTCTGTCTGTCTGTCTGTCTGTCCGTCCGTATGTCACAGCCACTTTATTCCGAAAGTATTAGGACTACATAGTTGAAACTTGGTAGGTAGATGTATTCTGTGAACTGCTTTACGATTTCTTCACAAAAATAAAAAAAATAAAAGATTAAGGGGGCCTCCCTATATATGGAACTGAAACAGAAAAGATTCTTTTTCATCAAACCAATACTTGCGGGGTGTCTTTAGATAGGTCTTTAAAAATGACATTGAGGTTCCTAAGACAATTTTTTCACAAAGTCAACCGTTTGAAAGATATATACTGCCAAAGTGGTAAAATGTGTGTCCCCCCCCCCCCTTTAACTTTTAAAGTAAGAGAGTGAAAAATCTAAAAAAAATATATGATATAGATCTTTGTGAACACTTTCAACGAAAATTGGTTTGAACGAGATACAGTAAAAAGATTTCGAAATATAGTACATTTTCTAAAACCGCAAATATAACTTTGTCGTTCATACAAACACTGTGAAAATCAAAGTTATTTTTTCAGGTGAAAAATGATAGCGGTATTAAAATATGGTATGGTATAATGTAACTACGGAACCCTACTGCGCGTGGCCCGACACGCACTTGGCCGGTTTTTGAAGGAGGTTTTGTTAAAATTGTTGGAAACTAGGCAGTGTAGGATGCCAATCTTGTACAATTAAAATGAAAATTCTAAAGCTAAAACAAAGATTTTTAGGTAACTATGACTTAATGACAACGTAACGGTTTTGGTTTTATCGTTCAGGAAGGAATCCAGAAATATTTGGCAATTGAAGGTACGTGCTGATACGATTCCTCCGTCTGTGGGTTGTGGTCGCTGCATAATATGTGAGATTCACCAGGGTACCTATTAGTGGCAAGAGGTGAAATTATGGCCATTCTACAAAAATGTTATGTACTGCAATTGCATAGTGGATCGGTGGGATGGGATTTCTTTAAATGGTATGAAATAGACCCTTCGCCACTGGTACTTATCCATGACGATGTTGTTTCTCTACGTTCTGGTTTCCCACACAGTGTCCACTTCCTTTATGTCTATCAAGTCGACAGGGAGTCACATCCACCTAAGCCCATAAGAATAAATTAATTTCCTTTATATATTTCTAATAATAATTGATAAGAGTTCACTACGAAAATGTAGTTCTATTGTTTTCTTCGTTCATTAAATTCCTAAGCTTTGACCTTTCAATAATAATGATTTGATTTGTTCATTTCCCAGTTGTCGCCCAAAAACAGTCACAAACGAGTCACTAATGGAGCTCGTTAGGAGCCCACGACAACAGGTTAAATTCAAACTGACTGACCTTTGTTATCCTTTTGCAGTTTGTTTTATAGACTTGACTAGATTGCTAGTCTGTGACTCACTGGCTAGATTAGATCGGAATGGATTTATCGCCCATTGTGACGAAAACGACTAGCAGAATTTGGAAATGGACTCGTTTCAGACTTTATTAATTAAACAGTAGCCAACGATATTGATCAAAGTGAATGGAATTGGAAAAAATGGCAGTTACGCCATTTTGCGGAGACCTAGATTATTAGGTTATCACAGATGGACTTGCGCAAGTTAAGCTCCCAATGGGGTTGGCAACGCAAAGCTAATTGTAGATGTCGCTGCGTACGCTTGTTCCTAAGACAGTAGACGTTCAGAACAAAATGTATGGGAAAATAGGTATTTATTTTGTGGTATTTTTTTACCGAAAAAGACCTATTGACCCAAAATAGATATAAAAGACTATTCTACAATGCAAATGCCGGAACTGAAAGCCAAATTAAGACGTTTTTATTCTTACAGAATTTTTTTTTCTATATCCAGATTTTTCGGAAATTTGTAAGTACATACCAACATTTTTAAAGCCTATTTTATCATTTTGAAGCTTTAAAAACTATTTTTTAAGTAAAAGTCCTTTGTTTTCATAGCTCCCGTGGAACAAGAACAACGTTAAAAATGTTGGCACATACAAATTTCAAAAAAACCTGCGGATATAGAAAAAATGGATAACTTCTGTAAGAATAAAAACGTCTTAATTTGGCTTTCATTTCCGGCATTTGCATTGTAGAATAGTCTTTCATATCCATTTTGGGTCAATAGGTCTTTTTCGGTAAAAAAATACCTCAAAATAAATATCTATTTTCCCATAGATTTGTTCTGACCTTCTACTGTCTTAGGAACAAGCGTACGCAGCGACATCTACAATTAGCTTTGCGTTGCTAACCCCATTCATTAGTACCTAAAACTTTTGACTATGAATTTTATGAACTTCTCTCTTATCACTTTGGACATTTCATGAAATTGCCACACGAACAACTTGTTTGTAAAAAAAGGATAATAAAAGAGCTCTTTTAAGCTAGTTTTTGTAGGTCTTTTAAGGATAAAAGAGCTACCTAGGTATCTAGATGGGGTTACCTCTATCTGGCAGAAACTTGATGCTCCGAAATTTATTTGGCAGAACACACTTGGCAGAATCTTCTTTAAACGAATATTTTTAAGGCATAAAAATTGTTTAATATAATTATTGTTTGGCAGAATGTTTACATGCCCGAATTTACAATGGCATACTATTCAGATGGCAGAATTTCATAAGGCATAAAAACCTTTGGCAAAATTTTTATTCGCAGAATTTCGTTTGGCATAACGTTTGTTTAGTAGACAATTATTTGGTATAATTTTCACATGGTATACTACGAATATGGCAGAATTTCATTAAGAATAATGTCATCAAGCATATTGTAATCACTAAAAAATTGCATAACGTTAAATTGAATTAAAAATTTGTCTTGAAAAGTCAATATGTTGAATTTTGTAAATGTTGTGCTACAAAAGTCAACAACAGAACGAATCGCTGCAAAACCGATATGCATGCTGCTTGCTTGCATGCATGCTGCTTGCTTGCATGCATGCATGCTTGAATGCTTATTTATGCTGCTTGCATGCTTGCCGGGGGGTGCAGGGGCCCCCCTGCTCGGGGGGGTCGGGGGGCCTGAGGCCCCCCGCTATAAAGATAAACTTTTAATGCACCTACCAGTCGGTTAGGTTAGGTTAGTGTTTTGACCATTCGCAGCGGAGCTCCACAATGCTTGCATGCATGTTGCATGCTGCATGCTTGCTTGCATGCTGCATGCTTGCTTGCATGCTGCATGCTTGCTTGCATGCTGCATGCTTGCTTGCTTGCTGCATGCTTGCTTGCATGCATGTTTATTTGTCTGCATGTAAGGATGCATGCAGCATGAAACATGCGTGTAAGCAATACAAAATTATTCTAGATATGAATTTTCTATTAAATGTATGCCAAAAGATGATTCTGACTATAAACTGTCTGCGATATGATGGTTCTGACTGTGAACTTTCTGCGATATGATGGTTCTACTGTTTAATTATTATGGATATGAAATGTATGCCAAAAGATGATTCTGGCTTACAAAATTATGCGTTTTAAGTGTATGATAAATGAGTGTATGCCAAACGATTTTCTGCGACATGAAGTTTATACCATTAGTTGTTATGCATAATAAAATTATGACATAAAAAGTTCTGCCATAAAAGGTAGACTCATCTAGATGCTGTTAAGTAGGCCTTATAAGGCGCAATCGTCTCTCTCTTTACTAAACGATTAAATATCGATTGATGTACTCTCACAAAAAGTAGAGGAACAATTGGCATTATCGAGTACATCAGCGACCTTCACCGCAATGAAAAGATAAAGGCTGGCTCCAATAAACGGTCTTAATTCGATCTCGATTGTCGTATCAGACTGGGACAATGGACCAATCAATCAGACTTCATGGGTAGGGTTGCCACTTACATATTATATTATTTGTCGCTGAAACCCAATATTCGTTATCCCCTGCCACAGTTGTATATTTCTGTTAATTAATGAGAAAGTACCTAAAGTTGCATTACTAATTTCCCAGCAAAAATGTAAACAAAGGTGTTGCCAGAACAAAACAACACAAAAAGAAATAATATATTGCTAAGTCAAGAAATAAACACACTTACATGTTTTTTCATTACAAACCTAATAAAAATAGATTAGATACCTAAATATTCTGAATCATGAGTTTTGCGGCAAAAACAGTAATATAATTTAATATTTTATAATAACAGTTTTATAGTAGAAACCATTTTTATGATGCTGTGCACACATCAACTGCAAACCGTACACATTAAACTTTGGTAATTTTATAAAATTTCATTTAAATTGTATTACGAGTAGTAGCTGTGGGGAACATGCGAAGATGCTACGTATTTTTCATAGTTTACATACAGTCAATATCTATGTAAAGTTTTCTTATCAGTTCGTTTCAAGAACTTTTAACATCAAAAATTATGATAGGTTATAAAGATAACATTTCTAATTACCATCCTACTTTAAAATTACTCTGGATGGCATTATTATTTATTATGACTCAAAATATAATAAACAAATTAAAAAGTTATAAAAGTGACGAAAGGTTTCCAATATCTGAAAATGTCACTATCAGAGTCAATTTGTCAATTTGACAGTGACGTTTCTTTGTTTACATTTTTGCTGGGAAATGAGTAACGCGACTTTAGATCTTGCTGCAGTCAGTCAACACTGATTACTAGGTACCTATATAACTCAGTGGTAGTCTATGAACAAGTTGTCTATGTTTTTCAATAGTTAAAGTTCTTATTATTATGCTCAATTTTTATGCTGATGATATTGCACTTCTTATAAGCCAACCTATATCGAAGCCTTTTTTTATCTAAGTAAATTAAGGGTTCATGGTAGGAAAACATGGTTTGTTCGGGCCATATTTTTATATAGAAAACATAAAGTTGTTGCCACAAATAAAAAACATACGACAAGCTAAAGAGAATATCTAGTAGCTACAAGTATTAAATTGCGTATAAATCTCACAGATAATTGTAAAAAAAAACAGAACATCATCAAAAGCGCTTGTCGCAGGTCATTTTTTGGGCCTAAATAATAGCGGAAACGTATTGAATTCTACATCAAAATACACTTTAACGTACTGTGAATTTGCTCAAATAAATTTCAAGAAAAAAAATTTTGCTAAAGATAGTGTTGAAAAAACAACGAAAAAGATCGAAAAAGTTCAGAGTTGAGGTTATTTACATTAGTCTTTACACGTAAATAAAAAGACAGAAACAAATGTTTCCGCATAACCGAGCCTTAACGAAACTGAAACGTTTTTGGCTTTGGTGTTACAATCATTGACACTTAACCCGATTGGTCTCACAGCTAGGGTTGGCAACTTTTTTTTCATCAAATATAGTAGTTTCAAGATTATTACGTGTAAAAATATAGTAGATGGCGAAAAAGTCCAAAAAATATAGTAGGTTATCGTCTTGTATGGAGGATTTTAAAGAAGTTGCATTTTTCATACTAACTTTTTCATAATTTATTCAACAATCATAAACACAAGTGTTTAGACACAAGAATTACTATGCAATTACATATGTGCATAAGTATTTTTTTTTGTTGCTACTGTTTCATTTTTTCACTTGAAAAAATATAGTAGTTTTTTCAAAAAATATAGTAGGCGAGCCCTCAATATAGTAGGATACTATATTATATAGTAGGGTTGGCAACCCTACTCACAGCCGGCATTCACAAGTCATCACTGCAGAAGAGTCATCCCTGATGTATCGGGCAATCGCAATAAGTATCGAACGGAGGCCTGTGTTCTCTTGATCGGCAATTACTTTCTAGCGACAGGTGTTCATCCGCCATTGTTGGCATACCTGTAAGTACCGCTTTGTCAGCATACATGCAGTACATTGTTGTACTGTGTGATTATTTTATAAATATAAATGCTTATGATTTGTAGTACATTTTGTATATAGAAATTGCGAGTGGCAGAGATAGATGACTTGCTGTTTCTACACCCTACAACTGTACTGTTTCTGGATCAGTTATATGTACCTATTTTGAAATTTGGAAATTATTATTTATCGTACTCTGGATATAGCTATTAACTTTGTTTTTGCCTTGATCAGTTTGTTTTGACTTGGTTGTTCCGGTGTTTTACGGTGTTTCAGTGTTTGTCTTCAGGAAGAGCAGACTGCACTGGCCATACTGATGTTTTCAATTTATTTTCTATACATAACGTTAAAAATAATTAGGCATGTGAATAAGAGTAGATCAGACCAGAATAGTCGAGTAAATCAGATTCAGAACCCAAGAAATATTTATGTAGACACTAGTTTTAACCCAGTCTAGATCCCGTATTACAACATTTTAAAACTTGGCAGTTTTCTGAATGGCTATCAATGTGTCTCTTTTATTTGCAATGCAGCGAGAAAGAGGTAACTATAGCAATTCATAAACCTGGCAAATTTTAAGAGGTTGTAATACCCCCCCAGTGCTGATTGACTTCTCGCTCGCAAGTCAGTCCAGCTGACTAGCCACACGTTCTATTTTCGGGCACAGTACGACTTACTGCCGATCCTGTCTACATGAACCCAGTTACTGGGTCCAAAATTCCGATTCACTGGGCCCAGTAATGGACTCCGTATAAACCAGCCCTATACCTCATTGCGTTCAATTATTTTTGTATTAACGCTTGCAAATTTCTACTGTTACTTTTGAATGGTGAACAGGTAGACCAGTCTTCATAAAAGTGCTATATTCACATATGATTTACGCATGGTTTGTTTTGAAAAGGAACTTTGTTTCCGACGTGTTTATCTACCAGCCATCTTCTCGTGATACACAGACAGTCGTTTTATTACGAAACATTAACAGTGCCATGTAATTCTAGCCGCGGTGAGAGCAGTTATACTAACAAATGGCTCACTGTGAAAGTGATATGAGAGTAGGTAGTGGAGCAGAAGCGTCATTTGACATTACGATTTTGGGCCAAAGATTGCAGTAATATGACTGTTTCTTACGGATATCTGCAGGACTTTGTAGGCCTACGTATACTTGATTGATCCAACCTACGTATTATGGCATTTTTTTTTTATACACGAATTAAAATGCCTACCAAGTAGAATGAAAATAACCTATTGCAACATCGCAAATAACTAATTAGGTAAGTAAACATATTTTTTGTCAGTTGCAGATAATGAGTTCATGTTACAAATTACTTACCATTTTAGCAATGTTTAGTATTAAGGCTCCGTTATGCGAAATCATTTGTCTCTGTCTTTTTTTTACGTGTAAATAGTATAGAAAATAACCGCACTCTGCACTTTTTCGATGTTTTTCGTTGTTTTTTCATCATTATCTTTAGCACAATTATCTTTCTTGAAAAAAAGTTATTGGAGCAACTGCACAGTACGTTGAAGTTTATTTTGATGTAGAATTCAATACATTTCCGCTATTATTTACGCCAAAAATATGGCCCGCAACAAGCACTTTTGACAATATTCTGATTTTTTTACAATCATCTGTGAGGTTTATACGCAATTTAATACTTGTAGCTACTAGATAATCTCTTTAGCTTGTCGTATGTTTTTTTTGTGGCTTCAACTTTACGTTTTCTATATAAAAATATGGCCCGCGCAAACCATGTTTTCCTATTATGGCCCCTTAATGTGAGTAAAATAAGTAATTGTTAATAATAACTACATATTATTATGCATGAGAAATGTAGATAGGTAAGTAGGTACTTGTAGATTGAACACTTTTTGTGTGCTACGGCTACGGTCTCACTTAATGATTTTAGACTTATTCTTTGACAAAATAAGAAATGCCTACGCATTGACCATGAACGAAAAAGTCCAAACTGTATTAATTGTGAAGAAAGTGTTGCCATGTTACAAAATTGCAAGAGAACGCCCACTGTTACTATTTAATTACTCAATTGCTGTTTTAATTATTGTTATTTAATTGTCTTCATTACGAGTGCGTTGAACTCTTTTAGTCTATGTGTTGTAGATTAAAGATATTCCCATTACTTTCTAGATTGTATTGAAAAGTTAACGTGGTATTATTTTCCGACCGTATGACAAGAAAATTTTGCAACACTTTTTGTTGCGTTGGCGTTTTGTAATAAAATTTTAGTAACTATAGGTAATGGTGAAGTTAGTGTTGAAATTAAGTCAAAGTTTTGGTAATAGTTGGTTCTTAAGAACATTTCAAACAAACATTGTAGGTTAATACCATTTATATGTAATAAAATAAAACAAATTTGTTTTCAATACAATCTAGAAAGTAATGGGAATATAAATTATCTTTAACGTTTCAAGGGTTTTACATCTGTTTTAAGTATCATCTTCAACCCCGTTTGCGCTCTATTTTTTTTATTGAAAAAACGGGATAGCGCTTGGCCTTCATCTCACCTGATATTAAGTGACGATAAGCAGAAGGTGGAAGCGCACTACTCCCGGAATCCTCATCACTGAGGAACTAGCTATCTTACCTCTAACTACCGGAACACAACAATTTTTTTTTTGTGTTCCGTCCTTAGAATAATAACCCCTAGAAGCCGTGTCCTCGTATGCAAAGTGCGGCAACTATTGCCAAACCAGAATGGCTTAGTTTTCAAATTTATATCCTTCATACGTTAACTAATCGTAACTGAAACCGAATAATATAGTAACTAGTCTTATAAATGTGGAAAAATTGAAACTGTTTTGTACTTAATCGGTATGATTAGGGAATAATGTAGAATAACAATCTGAAAACGGAGCCATTTTGGCTGTTTTAGTTGCCTCACTTTTGACAGTGCGCTTTGTAGAGAACTATCGTTCTAGGTGTAATTTCTAACCTAAGTTCCGTCAGACTTAGGTTAGATGGTGGTAGCTAGCCAGGCGAACTTGAAATAAGCCTTACCACCACCCAAACCGAGTACAAATTGTACCCGGAGTCCCGGAACCCCTGCGTCTTACACGGGTGGGCGAACCACTGGACCACATTCCCCAAATCACAGCACAAATAGTACAATAGACTGTGATTATGTATAAATAGTAAATAGTGTACTTATACATAGACTTCTGTTTTCCTTCCTGGTACTGGTACGGCTAGCCTGCAGGTTCAGTGGAATGTGCGGTGACTGACCGCCGGTAACCTGCTGCAGGGCTTTCACATTTTCCAGAACTTACAAGCTCGCAATTACAACTAAACTACAGCCATTCTATGATAGTACTAGCTATTATAATATAACTGACCGACCGAAAATGAAGTTGATTGAGGCTCCATTTTTCATTTGTAGGTGAGAAAACGAACTCTCACCTCGAATTTTGATTGCACATAAAGGGGTTATTGTTTGAAATTGCAGATTTTTTTCTGACACACAGAGACTCTTATCTTCTTTAATGTTAAAGATACTACGGTTACTTGAGCCCGCCGGTAACGATCAATTGCGATTGTCAATTTTTCCGTCAATGCCATTGTTGGAGCAATTGACAATCGCTTCAATTGCACGCGTAAACGATCAATTTTTCCGTCAATGGGCGTCAATTGCGGAAAAATTGACAATCGCAATTGATCGTTACCGGTGGGCTTTATTATTTCGAATTATTATCATAACGGCCCACTATCAGCAATAAAAATACAACATATTTTTTTGTAATTGTATACGAAAGCCGAAACACGACGGGTCACATATTTTTATTTTCAGAATGAGTTAAAAAAAATATAATGATACCTTAAAAACTCACGAAGTTACAAACTTTTTGTGTTGTCCTGTTAGTAGGGTTTGCGTTAATTATGGTTTTGTAAATATTATTTAGTCAAATATTTGGAAATAGGGTTCCGTACCCAAAGGGTAAAACGGGACCCTATTACTAAGACTCCGCTGTCCGTCTGTCTGTCTGTCTGTCTGTCTGTCTGTCTGTCACCAGGCCGAATCTCAGGAACCGTGATAGCTAGACAATTGAAATTTTCACAGATAATGTATTTCTGTTGCCGCTATAACAACAAATACTAAAAACAGAATAAAATAAATATTTATGGGGGCCCCCATACAACAAACGTGTTTTTTTCCGTATTTTGGTACGGAACCCTTCGTGCGCGACTCCGACTCGCACTTGGCCAGTTTTATTCATAAGCAGAAATGACCACTTAATTCGTTGTAACTTAGCCGATACTTATTTTTTCACTTAACACGGGTGGCATTATTTAGTTAGCTGATAATTTTTTTTGCATAAAAGTTTTAAAACATTAGCGTTCATGGTTGTTAAATCAATCAAGAAAATGTTGCGAATCCCTTAAAATTCTCCATACAAAACTGCCAATTAAAACTTTAACCCTAATACTTACAGGGTTATTTTTGGACCATGATGATGCTGTTTATTTTTATTATTATTTTATTTGCGTACGTTTGTTATCTAAACACAGTATTTTCGACATCACAGCAAATTATTAATTAGGTACAAGACTTGATTGTGCTTAAATAAAACTCAGATCGCTTATTGAATTGTTTTTTTTTAATTCTGTATTGTATCTATCTAGGGTGATTTTACACAGAAAGGCAAGGTAACAAAAAATAAATAAATAAAATCTTTATTAAAATAATCTTACATCAAAATAAAACAATTAAAATCTAGACATAGGTACATAAAGCTATTCATATTCATATCTTTTATTGCACCATAATGTTTACAGGATGGTATATAGCTAAAATACAGAATGCCTGTACTAGGTTTAAATAACCTGTATCTCAGGCAAATAAGAACTTACATCATTATGTTGTAATATTATTATACAATTAAATACAATAAATATTAATATTGGAAAAATGAAAACAAAATTAAATCAAAAATAATTGCAGGAAGAGTTAAACTAAAGGCTAAAATAATGTTAATTTGTTACATCATTTAATGACAGACGAATAATGCATCTGCGCCATCAAAAATAAACTATGTAGTTCAAAGTCAGTTGTGTGTGCATTATTACTTATTTACATTTATTATTTTTATATTACGTGCGTGTTAGTAAAGGTTTACGAATGAAAGGGTCCCCGTAAAACGTTGTAACCATCAAACAACGTTTTTCGGGGGACCCTTCAAATAAAGATTTTGGCTTCAATTCACTTATTATTAATACAGATTACATAATGTTATTAAGTCAGATTACCCATTCTATTGTATCATCTTTGCAATCTATGCAATTTTGCAACCGGAAGTGCTCACTTAGACACAGCTATTTCGGTGTGCATTTCATTTGGATGCCATAATTTTTTTAATTGCCTGCGCTTTCGTCACCGCCTCGCCATAAATAATATTAGAAAATAATATTTATATTTTGATCATGGTTGAAGAGAAATCTTTTTAATCATACATAAGTACTTAATAATTTTATCAAAAGTGCGGTGTGAAAAAGATTAACTTAACGTTTTTATTATACTCTTTATTGCACTTATAAAAACAGTTACACAAAAATAAATTGAGATATGTACACAAAGGAGGACTTATCTCTAGAAGAGATCTCTTCCAGCCAACCTGAGACGTGTTTGAGATTTTAATATTAAGCGGGTGACATAAAGTGTGAAAATTAATTAAGAATAACTGACAATTTAAAGTCCAAAATATGGTAGGTATCTATATTTTGGACTCTATCTATTATTATCTATCTTTTATAGGTCTGCTCAAATTCTTGAAAAACTTATTTAATAAAAGTGTAATGTATTTTTCCAATTCGCAGGTAAAAAGGTAAAGTAATATATGTCGTAAAATATAGACACTTTTTTATTCATAAAATGGGCGTGGAGATAGCTAAATTTAGGTTAAAGTTATTTTTCTTGAAGGAGAGCCTTCGATCATCTCAAGCTCATACCTTTACTATAAACGATCGCATCGCTACACTGTCCAAGTTTAACCGCAACGGCTATATACCTAACTATTCCAGGATAAGCCCTACTTAATGAAGGTTTGATCCTGTCGATAATAGTAGGTTGTCAGATTGCGTTCCCAGGGTCTGGAGACACGTTTGACGATGCCGCTGATAACATGGTGCAGTAATAATGCGGCAAAAACACCATGCGGTAACCACATCCGCCGCGCACCGCCGCGACATGTGTCCATTACACCTTGTTTGCTGTAGAGTTTAACGGCCTCCGTGCTCTGTCGTCCACGTGTAAGACGCAGGGGTCCCGGATTTGATTCCCAGAAGAGTGATACAAGTACTTACTCGGTATGGTTGGTGGGCTTGTTTCAAGTGCGCCTGCCAAGGTTAGCTTAGCTACCACCTCATCTTAATCCGACGCTATAACAAAAATGTAACATTGTTGTCTTAGAGCAGTGATGGTTCTTAACCTGTGGTCCGTGGACCACTGGTGGTCCCTGGAGGCACCAGAAGTAGTCCTCGAAGCCACCCTAAAATAAAATGACAACCCTTCATTCAACTTCGTGCATTTACTGGATTTTATTTTTTTATTTTTGGTGGTCCATGGCATGACAGAAATTTTGTCAAATGCTCCCACATCACTAAAAGATTAAGAACCACTGTCTTAGAGGCAAGATAGCCAAGCCAGTTCCTAAGTGGTTCAGGATTCCGTATGAGCAGTGCGCTTCTACCTTCGGCCTTATTGTCACTTAACATTATATTGCTGTACTGACCCACAAAGTATAAATAAATTAGGTAGTTATTTTTGTTACTTACAGTTTGATATGAACAGTTTGATAACAAGAATAATAGGTAGGTATTGATATTGATTTCGAGTCATGAGGCAATGGAGCCGCGCCTAGACCGGCTTGGCTATTGTTTAGAACCTAAGCTATCAGCAAATACTGGTTCCTGATAACAACACCGGAGGCTTGCATGGTGCGACGTTTAAAAAAGGACGATATCATTAGGTACCTATTATTTGAAGACTGTATCGACCGGCAGAGTGGGTTTGCCCCAACCGTTCACACGGTGCCATCTTTATGAAGCCAAATGGTGATCTGGTGATGAATCAGGTGCCAAAACTAGTTATTACTTAATAGGCAAATAAAACTTCAGTAAAAAATAGTCAAAATCACCATAAAATATAAGTAATCATTCTGTAATTTTATTGACCACAACTGATTTGCTATATCATTGTTAAACGATATTTTCACTCTTTTGTAATCAAATAGCTCTCTATATTCATCAGTTTAACAACTAACGAGATGTTATGATAGCAAGAACATAATTGCTGATGGGCGATAACGAATGTAATGTAAAGTCATTGTTAATGCGAATAATGGAAAAAGAAAGTGATTAGGTGTCCGATTCGTAAAAATTTACAAGTCTTTGATTTTGTAACACTTACAGCGGTCTATTGTCTTTAGACGTCTCGGCCACGACATCGGAGCACGCGCGTCCTGCATCTTGCGTCTCGGCAAACACTCTCGCGCTGTCTTGAAGTTATGGCCGAGGGGTGACTGATTCCCATGTTTTCAGTTAAGTATATTAATCATCATCATCAGTTATTTTAAGGTTCCCACTCCTGGGGCACATCATGAATAGATAACCCACTACATGGGTCCAATGTAGGTGATATTGACGGTTGCAAATGCAGCCATGTCCATCGGTTTAACGTGCCTTATGAAACAACGAGGAGCCATGGTCACACGCTGACAGATCTTATCCAAAGAGTTGTAATATGTATTCTGTGGCATCATACAATGCGATTAAATTAACTACTTACTTATGTACAACAGAAGTGACCAAATTCAGAGCGCTAGCGGTACAAAAGGATCTGTAAAATTTATTTTGCCATACATTCGAGTGTAGTTGAATAGTTAAATTAATCGCATTATAACTTTAACCGTCGTTATCACAGACTGAATGTGTTGGACTACTGAACCATCGAGCTCCTTTATCATTAACTAGCATCCTTTCCAACTTCCTTTGCGAGTATCTCCACTTCCTTTGGAAATTCTGCTGATAATATAAGTCTGGGATCGTGTAGCTTTCTAACGGTGAAATTTATCTTATTACTTCCAACATCAAAACTTGCATACTTTTCTTCTATAAAATATTAGTATGGACATAGTAAAAAAACTGCTCGGCGTTTCCCTGCGTGATCTAATCAGAAACGAGGAGATCCGCAGGAGAACTAAAGTAACCGACATCGCTCGAAGGATTGCTCAGCTGAAGTGGCAATGGGCAGAACACATAGCGAGAAGAACTGATGGCCGTTGGGTGGGGCGGAAAAGTTCTGGAATGGCGACCGCGCACTGGACGGCGCTCCGTGGGTAGGCCCCCGACAAGGGGGACCGACGATCTGGTGAAGGTCGCGGGAAGCCACTGGATGCGGGCAGTGCAGGACCCAGCCTATACCCAGCAGTGGGTGTCTCGCGGCTTATATGATGATGATGAAAAGAACTGTACGACCTTGTTCCTCCGACCCCTTTGCACCATCGGGGTACCAGACGCAGGTTAGCATATCTCCCTTACATAATAGACACTCCAAGGGTCTGTACCAAGTGGTTTACCAATACATTTCTTATGCGAACTGGAACGGATTGCGTTGCCTACGTTTAAGTATATGTTCCCCGACAACCTTGGTCTCTTTAAGGCAAGAGTGAATACTTAGACCACATCCTGTTTATTAAGCAAGATGGTGGTCAAAGATCTGCCCAGTTATTAATAAAAATAAAAATAAAAGTTAAAAGTATAGATTTATCATGGTCAAAACGAATTCGTGACCTTTTCGTGGGAAGGAGAGTTAAAGCTGACCGTCTGATGACACGAGCCTCGGGCATTGTATACTTTTTATAAAACACTTTCTTATATTTTTAACAACTAGAAAGGCTTTATTATTTTTTTTGATGCAAAACCGAAGTCATTGACCCTGCGAAGTGTTTGAATTAGTAAAACCAATTTGAATTTTCCTTTTGCACATGCAGAGGTTTTCCATGAAGATTCTTTTTTCTTTTTTTTCAACAAGTTTATAGCAGATTTTTTTGGGTCAGTTCAAGCGCTTTTGAAATGCGAGGCTGTCCGTATGTATGTAAGCATAATAGTACTGACGTAAGTATAAAATCGTCGGGTAAATCATCTTCTATGGAAGAGATCACTAAGCAGGTAATGCAGTAGACTTTGTTCATCCATTTTTGAAATAAATAATAAAATCTTATTTTATTTCACTATTTTAATGTTAAACCTTGAATTATCAAAGAGTAAAACTTTATACAGTAAGGTAAATATAATATAGGCACTTAATTTACTAAATATAGTGAACTAGGTATCATTTGACTTTAGCTTTGAAGGTGAAGCAACAGATCTGTGATACGTCATCAGCATTCCAAAGCTTAACTTGGACTGGGAATTTACCATTGTACATTTTACCCTGAAAATAAAGTAAAATAGATTATGTTTAAAGAAGGAAAACCGGGAAAAAATACCTACTAATATAAATAAAAAAAGCAGATGGCTAGAGAACATTCTCCTTTTTAAGGTGGCCAGCCCCTGGATCCGCCAAGCTCTTGGTGTATAATAAAAAAAAATATTCTTTAATTTCGGACTTTTTTAAATTAGAATTTTTTTGAGCCCCGTTTTGACAATGACCCGTATATGATTATGATCGCGTGGATTCAGAGGCATTCAATGCTTGTTTTGACAATCATAACCAAACTATGTAATAATATTGAAACAGGTGATATGAACAATACAATGTGTTAAAGAATTAACGCAAAATGAGAAAACCGTTTCTTCGGACCATCAAACTGAACAACTTTTACTATGGGACCAACTCTGAAATCACGAAAAAAAAATCAGCTGCTTCATACATTTTTATATCTTCGTTCTTAATTTTTGCATGAAACAGCTGATTTTTTTTCGTGATTTCAGAGTTGGTCCGGTGGTCCGGTTGGAACGGTTTTCTCATTTTGCGTTAATATCTTCTAAGGAACATAAGTCAAAAACGAAAATAAAAAAATATTCATACTCCCATACAAAATGTATTGGTCAGCTGACTGACTTTCTATTGGATCGTCGGCCAACCAGGGTCATTTTCGATCTATCGCATATTGGGACGAGACCAAATTGGCATGATAGCCATTAGCTTGGATATTGGGACGAGACCAAATTGGCAAGATAGCCATTAGCTTGGTGTTAACTTGGTGTTTAATATGCCACCCTGAATATGGTCACCCATCGCAAAAAAAGATCGATCGCATATTTACGTAAATGGTGAACAGGGTCCTGGGTGGCATCATTACCTGAACAATTTTTTTGTGTCTAACATGTTTGTAATGATGCCATATTCTACCATCCTGTTCACCATTTATATCAATATGCGATCGATTATTTTTTGCGATCGGAGATCATTGTATAGGAGGCCATATGTTCAGGGTGGCATATCTCCCAGAAGCTTCCTACTTCACAACCCAGACGACAATATTTGATAACAATAATTCAGAATTGACATCTTGACAAAACTTTTCTTTTCAAAACTTTTCATTCGCTTTCCAAAATGGCAGCCACGCCATTTTTCCATGACATGTTTAGATTATAGTGACATTGACATTGACCAAAGAGTAAAATAATACATTGACATTTATCATAGACAATTTAATTTGACATTTGTAAACTTTTTTATGGCGAGGGGAATAGAATCATAAAGCCTCTGTCACGTAGTGATAATATTCTCTTTGGCCTTTGTATTTGTGATTGCCATTATTGTTTTTATTGTTTTTTTTTGTGTGACTTGTTGAAATATAGAATCATTTTAATAATTATTATCTATAATATATAATAAATTTGCATGCTGCTATTGTTGGCTGAATGGGAGGAGATGTTATTAATTAAGACCTATAAATGTACCCCAATCAAAAGCAAATAAAATTATTTCTATTTCTATTTCTATAACACCAAATTAATGGATATCTTGCCAATGTGGTCTGGTACGAATATGCGATAGATTGAAAATGAGCTTCTGGGCCGATGGTCCATATGGAAAGGCGAAAAAAGAATTTATTTTTTGAAATTTTAATTGGAGAAAGTTGTTTCAGTATAAATAGTTAAATAATTTGGTTCCACCTAGTTAATAAAAGAAGCAACTTACTAAAGTTCCGTCAAATGTCAGGGGTACTTCAAACGACTGTCTGACACCATGTTCCAAGGGGCAGGTGAGCAACCTTTGGCAGGCGTCCTTGTAGGTCCTCTCCATGGCTGATATACCATCCTCTGGGTCGGAAACTATTGTCACCTTCACGTTGTGCGCCGAGAAATCTGTGGGAAAAGTTTGTATGTCAACCTATTTGGTGGAAACTTCGTTTTTTATAGGGATAGATTTGGGATAGATGGAGGTAGGATTACCAGATGACAGGAATTTTCCTGACATGTCAGGAATTTAAGGCATCTGTTAGGAAAACAGGGATAAACTGTAGTTGTCAGAGATTTTTGATATCGCAAAAAGTGTAAGTAAGTACTTAATGAAAATTTAAAAAAAAACATAATTTGTTAATCATTTTGATGAGAAAAAATAATAAAACGCCAATTAAATGAAGAATGTACATGTAGGTATACGAAATGTCAGGAATTTTACTGAAAAGTCAGGGAAAAAGTCAGGAAATCTCACTATTAGATCTGGTAACCATAGATGGAGACGCTTGATGAGAAATGGAAAGAAAGTGCTTAAAGCTTTGGTTTCATACTTACGCTTACCGCTTACAGCGGCAGCGTCAAAATGCTTACTAAAGAATTGTACTGTTGTGGTCTCTTTCAAACGCTGACGTCGGCGCATGAAATGTATGGGAAATATAGGAATGTTTACGCTGACGTCAGACGTCGCGTATAATATACAATAGGAGACTGGAACAAAGTCCACGCGATAGTTATCACGGGCAGCTACAATACAAACATTTGGTATAATCATAGAAATAGAATGTCAAAATTTTTCTATGTCTATGGGTATAATACAAACTTTTTATGTGTGATAATTAGGTGTACTTACACGGAGTGAAGTTGACGTTGACGCTATATCTCTTGCCCAAGATCATGGAGCAGAATCGAGGGCCGTGCAAGCATGGATCCACGCTCACACTGTGCACCGCACACTGGGAAGAATCCACTGGAAATCGGAAATACTTTATTAACATGAGACGCATATAGATAAAGATGAACTCGCATTAAAAATAAATAAATCAAGCCATTTTTATGCCAAAGATAAATGACCGTTAGAAATGAAACTCATCGACATATTTTTTTATAATAAATAAAAAAATATACGCGACGAATAGATAACCTCCTCCTTTTAAAATTTTTGAAGTCGTTTAATAAGAATATGGTAAGCATAACATAGGTAGAAGAGAGAGGGAGAGTTTTTCTAATTTGCCTTTTGCGTTCTTAACTACGTATAACTAAAACATTCCACTCGACTAATGTTAAACAATAAGTTGTGATTGTGCACTTTGTGACATCACTTCCTTTTTTTTCGTTTTCCGTTTTTTTATTAATTTAAGTAGCAAATCAATAAGCAAAATCAACTCACCGTTTGCACAGAGTTTCTTGTGCACATCCTCTGCACTCACAAAAAAGCCCAGCAAAACAAATATGAAACACTGTGACAACATGGCGCCGGCGGATCTCGAAGGCTACTGAACCCGTGTCACAATAATAATGTCAACTTTATCACTGTTATAATTTCAGGGATCGTTCACACTAAACCGACATTTTTAACCGACTTCAAAAAAGGAGGACGTTATAATAGGTTATTGATCCTACCGAAACAACCTCCGTGGTCGAGTGGTTTGCACGCAGGTTTTCATGGCGTCGCCATCTTTGGTTTCCCGTGTTTGATCCCTGGACTGGATGGGTCAATTTAGAAAATGAACTTATTTCCTCACAGGTCTGGGTGTGTGTAAGTTAAAGATGTGCCGTGTGGGAATATTCCCGGCAATATTGGGAATATTCTCGACTCTAAGGTAATATTCCCGGCAACGGCACATCTTCTGTTACCATCGTTGTCTATGATCCATGACACAAGTGCTTTATCAAATTACTTTCACGTGATTTACCACTTTGCAGAAAAATTCGTGTGCCGAACAAAACTTATGTAGTGACGGCGAGGCGTGCAAGCGATTTTAAAATCGCTTAGGAGTTGTAAAGCGAAAGTGTTGTTGATATGTGATTATGTCCAATATTTGTAGAAAAAAATCTACATTTTAGGGCCTGTACAGGTGAACATGCGAGGTTTACTTGTGAGGAGGACTTACACAGTGGTTCCGGATATGTTGCAGTTAACGGACATATCAGAAAATTTCTTACAAATTAAGTTTTTAAATACCTACGAGTACTAAATAATATTATTATTTTCTGTTGATGGTTGGTGAATACTGTCTTTAATAACAAGTGTCAAATGTGACCCACTGAACCTACCGACTGATTAACTTTAACAGCTAGATAACAGCTCCCACAAAACATCGAACGATGTTTGTTTGTGGATGTTGTTTGGGCTTTACTTTCTTTTTCATCTTTGATGCACCAGTTGCATCACTCACCACCTTACCATTCATATTAGATTGGTACACAAAGTTTGAGTCGTTTTTTACGCCTGGAATTAATAAATAGAGTAAAGGTATGATTCCGATGTCAGCAGCACTGCTGCGCGACACTGCTGCGCGACACTGCTGCGCGACAGTGCTGCGCAGCACTGCTGCCGAGCTCGGAATGTAGTCTCATATAAACCTATAGAGAATGTATGGGGACCAGTGGTGTTGCGGCAGCAGTGCCGCGCAGCACTGCTGCGCAGCAGTGTCGCGCAGCAGTGTTGCGCACCAGTGTCGCGTCGCTTCTCCGCTCACATCAAATTGAGCGTTTTCAACGTAACATTAGGGTTCAATTTGGAGTGCACTGCTGCGGCAACACTGCTGCTGCTGCCGAGATCGGAATCATACCTTTATGCGTCCAACGTACTAATAATTTGTTCTGTGCGCCTACTATTAAATTGACTGCAATATCTGCCTGCTTAAAGCACATTTCAAATTTTAATACATATTACTACGATGTCAGTTTTCTCTACTAGGTACTTTTATCACAGCAACCAAACCTCTTATTTTGTTGATACCTTTTTAGGGTTCCGTACCAAAATGGTAAAAAAGGAACCCTTATGGTGTGACTCAGTCTGTCTGTCTGTCACAGCTGGATATCTCGAGAACTACTAATGGTATCAACTTGAAATTTGGAATGGTTTAAGATGACATTTGCCCAACTATTTTGCAAATAAGAAATAAATAAAAAAAATCAATATATTTTTTTACAACAGGGACTGAAAAGGGGTCTTAAAATTTTGAAGTGGGGTTACTAGAGCATGTGGGGTATCATATAAAAGAACGCTGTTTGTACGTTTGTAGCGGCATCTACCGTACCGCCGCACATAGCAACACGGTTACAACAAGATTCAACCACCATGTTACTAGATGGCGCTAGTGTCGAATGAACACAAAGATTAGTAAGGAATAACACCTCGTAGTATGAAGAATATATGGAGAAAACCTACATCTCGCTATCGGAGTTTTCTCAGCCACCAAACTATATATACAACTTCCAACCATCATCGGTTGGACCGCGGTCCCCGGGCTAAGATCACCCAGCCCGGAGGAAGATCTTCCACTTTGGCCTTCCTATCAGTGGCCACCTCTTTCTTCATACCTACCTACATTTCCTACACGTTTTTAATCATTTTTTATTTTTTATTTAGGCCGCATAGTTTTCGACTTATGATGCAAAATGTAAAAAAAAAAACCGTTTCCCTCCCCCTTATCTCCGAAGTTTGCAAAGACAAAAATCTGAAATAATTCTATGTGATAGCAGTTTATATAAAGATTACAGGAAAAATAAAACGATGTCTCAATTATAGCACACTCTTTTAGAAATCATCAAATTTCTAAAAAAGTTAACATTAGTTCCACTATCGGTCGAGAGATGGCGCTGACCTAAAACTGCAATACTAATTTTATTATTCTACTCTGCAGGGTGCAAATATGATGGTACGGAACCCTCGGTGCGCGAGTCCGACTCGCTCTTGACTGGTTTTTTTTCATAAACTTAGTAAATGTTATCCCGCAGAAGAACGGCTGGTTCGCGTTGGTATCAATATGGTATCAACTCAAAAATTTAGAATTTTTACTTTTTAATGCGTTCTTAATAAAAAAATCGAGATCTTTCTAATTAATAAGGTCTTAAAACGATCGGGGGCAAAATCGCGCGGGAGGCAGATTGTATCTCCGTCCTTTCCACACTTTTAGACCCTTAGCTTTGACTAACACAGTCTTATTCAGTCTTACACCGTGAAACTATAGTAAAAGGTGTCGTCGTCGTTTCTTGAACAGGGTATTGAAACTAAAAAGTGCTGTGTTCATTATAGTACAGGTTAATTTAAGAATTTTCATTTATTTATTTATCATAATTTAACGGCCCTATGCCCAATTGGCCAAAAAAATAATTATAATTATATTCAACATTTATTTCTATTAAATTTCTTCTTTAACGGCGGTTTTTATGTGATTTTTTATGGTTATCATACCGTACATGGTACTTTTTTGAGATGTACCATGTTCCTCAAAGTTTTAACGAATTTTGAGTTAAAACTTTATTTTTCAAATATTTTATGTTTTAAAGGGTATTATTTTACACCTTTCTGAATAATTTCAGGATTTTCTCAAAACTACTTTACTGAAAATAAATAAAAAGTACTTAAAAATATTGTCAAACGTATATAGGCCATGTCAGCCAAATAATAATAGCGGCTTATATAATCCTGGAGGAGACTTTAAAATTGCTCTCCTGAAAAATCTCTGTTTTTGAGATATTACCCTGTTCATCTGGACCAACGATGTGGTTAGTAAAGCCCGTTCACTCAGATAGTGTCGGTACACCCGCAAGCACTTGTGTTCAGAGACAGAAATACTGGTAACAAACACAACCTTTCACTAGGCACTTCTATGTGCTGCCAAAATCCAAATTGACTTGCGGGAGTACGCCGCATGCTGTATCCTTTGTTTATGCGGCGGCGTCTTTTGACAAGAAGCGGCACGTGCAAAGGCGGCACGATAAAAGAGCGACACTATCTGAGCGAACGGACTTTACTTACTGACTCATAAAACATAAACTGAGTAGAGCTGACAAACTATCATATTATTTTTAAAAGGGTATGATTTTAGCTATCGTCTAATATACCGGGTGTAACAAGACCCTCAACGAAGCCGAAGTCTACGTATTCTGCCCATCATCAGGACCATTTCTGTTCAATATTATTGCTGGGAAACGATTTTGATTTTTGGTGTCAAAAAAGCTTTGTATACATTACCACGCAATGTAACGCGTACAATAGACCGCATCTGCGAGTGTATGCTACACAGCTGCGTGCGTAAGAGCTGAAAGGCAGCGTTTATGTGCGTGCTCATGAGATCCAACGAGTGACGACGTTTTGAAGCCATTGTTTGTTACGAAATACTTAAAGTTTTGATAATGATTCATTGGACAAAAAGTAGGAAATAACGAATAAAACAAGATTTCATAAAAAATTTGAAGAAGAATTTTTACTTTGACCTTCAATAACTTCGTAGCTATTGGTTTCCCAGGTATAGTCCAAAAGACAAAATTGATCCTGATGATGGGCGGAACGCGTAGGCTTCGGCTTCGTTGAGAGTCTTGTTACACCCGTTAGATGCAAAAAATATTAATTTTATTGTCCCTATGAAATAATTGCTCAGTTCTTAAAATAAAACTTTACGCTTCATATACATAGCAATTGATTTTGGGTGCGTATATAACAGAATTTGAACACAGTTAATAAATTAAAACTTTGTAATTGTGGCATAAGCTAAATATTTTATTTACTTAGACCTCCAAGCTCCAACAAGAATACACGGGTCAATTTCAACAAGTCGTGTTTTTCTTTCATTTCGGTTGAAATTTTAATTATAAAGTATTTTTAAATTTTAACCATGGCTTATTATATTTCTTTATATCATTTATGCACATATTTAACACCATCAAAATATCTTTATAGACTTATGAGATATTTGTGTTTAAAAATGTTATGTCAACGAAATGAAACAGTCGTTCACCGAAATGAAAGAACTAGCTACCGAAATGAAAGAATCTATCCACCGAAAATAAATCCGCCGAAGCAGGGTATATGTATACGGACTTAAACAAGGTGGTTCAATAATCCCCCTATGATTCCGAGTATAGTAGATAGAATACCTACCTACCGTGCATGCGTAAAATTATTATAAAACCTGAAAACAATCAGATAGCTGAGAAATTGAGCATTTTATTTGTACGCACGGAAAACGGTAAAGTAACAAAACAATCCTAGACGCAGATGGACAATTGTTTATGATAATATTCTATCCCATAAAAGGTAAAAACATCCCATAAAAAATACAGTCAAATATTTTGATAAATCACCTGCTGGCCTGGATTTTCACCGAAATGAAACAATAATTAACCGAAATGATAAATCAATCCACCGACATGAAACAATTATACACCGAAATTCTTATCACTCACCGAAATGATTTTTTTTTTCATTTCGGTTAGTTTTTTATCATTTCGGTTGACAGATTAGTCCACCGAATCAACTGAAATGAAAACACCGAAATGAAAATCAAGGACAAAAATTATAAATAGTTACAAGAAAACTATTTAGTATAGGATATAATGAATAATGCACCAATAACCGTTAAACAATAAGCACACTCATGAAATATTTCACTGAATTTACTAGCTGATTGATAGGCAAGTTATACCTATACATGGAAATGAAAAGAAAGTTGTCCCATGACCACCGAACAGCAATACTTAATTTTTTGGCGGGATCCACAGGCAATTGACGCTCGTTCTTCCACAACAAGAACTTAGGTGGCACTAGTACGCAAGTTTTAAGCATATGAAGGGGGAGCTAGAGTTGTTCTATGCAAAAATATGCCTTGTAAAGTTTAGGTCACCGAAATGAATAGACTTTCTGGGACACATACGTTTACTCATACTAGTTATTAAACTGGGTAGATATAATTATAAAATTACTTTGTGATAATACCCTCACTATTCAAGATTAAAATAAAAGTAACCACACATCTAAATAATCAATAGTTTTTGTTGTACGAGGGAACTTACACTGAAAAAGGTGTTCTGGACAGCTACCGAAATGAAAAAATCGGGGCTTTACCATTATTTT
Source organism: Agriphila geniculea (assembly GCA_943789525.1). NCBI lineage: Eukaryota > Metazoa > Arthropoda > Insecta > Lepidoptera > Crambidae > Agriphila > Agriphila geniculea. The sequence goes on along the minus strand of OX038884.1, from coordinate 2,062,875 downwards.
TTCCTAACTAACTGCAATTCAAATAAAAAAATATTTTTTGCCTCTTATATAGGCAACGACCTCTTCTACATAGAAAAAAATATTAGAACTGTAAAGTAACGTTCTACACTACCGATATCATCCGTGCCGCGTAAATTTTGCATCTGAGAAATCCACCCACACAATACATTTTTAAAATTTTAACGTTTATGGCTTCTGCCTATGATAACTTTGTGAAAATAAGTATTGCAAAAAATGTTTTGCATTGTGCTTTATCCTCTAGTGTTATATTATTATAAGGTCCTTCTTAAATAGTGCACATAATTTTAAGGGGTAAATTTACTTATGCATACAAACAACTGGACCAACATTGAAATCGCAAAAAAATATCAGCTGTTCCATAGAAAATTTATAATCGAATAGGTAGATCAAAATGTATGGAACAGCTGATTTTTTTTTCGCGATTTCAATGTTGGTCCCATAGTAAAGTTGTTTGTATGCATGAGTACATTGACCCCTTATTTCGTGCACTATTTAAAAAGGACCCTATATATAGGCTGATGTATGGCCGATATAATGGGTAGCAGTTCCGAAGTCATTTGTTTACTCAATATTTAATGGCATTACTTTACTTATGATTATTTTTTGAGTTCCACTTGAGTCTCGAAGCAGCACACCTGTTCTGGGTTATCCTCGTTCCAGAGCTTCCACCGGAACCAAAATTTACCCTGCGAATATAATTTTTTGTTTATTTTGAATTTAATTTAGAAAGATAATCGTACTCTGGATTACCAAATACTTAAGTCAAATCTTCCAACGACATCCTTGCGGCAGCCCGCAGCTCGCCAAAGCAATGTGAATGATTTTAATTATTAAAAATAAAATAAAATCTGTTGTTTAATTCAATGCAGTGTTCAAAATTATCATTGACTTTTTATGGCGACCCTGATTAAAGTTTCAAAAACAAAGTTACATTTCAGTTTTTGACGGTATTAAGCTTTACATGGGGAGCTCGATGGCGCAGTGGTTTAGCGCCTGGCCCAGCAATTGTGTATGTTAAGCAACTTTCGCAAGGGTCAGTCATGGGATAGGTGACCAAAAATTTAGTATCTCGCGCTTCTCCGTGCTTCGGAAGGCACGTTAAGCCGTTGGTCCCGGCTGAATTTGCAGTCGTTAACACCCACCAATCTGCATTGGGCCCGCGTGGTGGGTTATGGCCCATCCTCCTTATCCACTCATAAGGAAGGCCTGTGCCCCAGCAGTGGGGACATCAAAAATGGCTGATGGTCAAGCCTTACATTGGGTAGCTTCTTCCCGATGTAGAGCGAGTAGTCCAGGGTGTTGGGTGTGGCAGGAGCGACCGGGCAGGTGGAGTGCTCGCAGCCGTCGGCGATGCCCACGGACGAGAAGGGGGTCGCAGTCGGGTCGTCCGCCCAGTATACTGCCGTCTTCAACTTCGACGCTGAGAAGTCTGGAAGGGGACACGGTCTTTTAGCTTCTCTCTTTAGCTGAGCTGTTGCTTGTCAGCCTATTCCCGTTGCCCTCGTGAAAAAAGAAAGTATGGTAAAACAAACTTTTTCCCCGATATCCCCCAGTTGGGCAAAAGTGGGAGAAACGGGAATAGACCTGCCTGTCACACATAATTCACGTGATACTGATTATTGTACCGACTTTTTCGTAATGTTAAGAGAGTATGTGCTGGTGACCTTTGGTCTGGTCCACGTCCTTAACTATCTTTCTTAACCTGCTATGAAAAAAGAATTTTTCGTCGCTTTTTCCTAACTGGTTAATAAATAAGAATATCCCATCCGTTTTCTTAGCTAATTTTCTTAACCAATTATAAAAATGGACAAAATATTCTGGTTTATTAACCAGTTAGGAAAAATTCTCCAGGTCTCTGTAGAGGAAAAACTTACATTTTTCTAATGTGTGTTGCAATAAGATATTATTTAATTTGAATATAGCATGAGCCCTTGCTGGCACCCATTACACGGTGAATTTTGCTGTCAGTTTAACCACAGTCACGGGCTGTGACTGACGATTAACCTACCGTGTAATGTAGTGACCAAGAACCTTATAGAATATGAATATAAGGTTCTTGGTAGTGACTGATGGTTGCATGATGTGTTTTCTTCTTTCCATCAGTCAATCAGTCAAACGTAATTCATGACTGATGGAATTTGACTGAAGCTTGCATGACTATGTAATGGCTGCATAATTATGTTATTGGTTGCAAAGTTAGTTGTAAAAGACTACTCTGCTAAGTAGCGTATAGATAGTCCGTGGAAGTGTGACGTCACATAATGGCGGACATGCGGAGTTTGACATTTTGGGTAAAAACAAACCTCTGAAGCAAGCAAGTTTCTCTTCTTGAGACATGGAATCACTTATTCCTAACACCAAAATAACTCAATAATTTGATAACAAAGCAAAAGTGCCAATGTTCTCGTGTTTGTTATTACCCGATTTTACGTTATCACTTCCACGGTCTATTATTTATATGTTTTTTATTTAATTCAGGCAACTAGGTCCATACAATATACAGGGTTATTTGTAAAACACCAACAACCTCGCAGGAGTAGATTACTAACATCATAAACAACAACATTTTGTTCTACGAGTCTACGACTTTTCCGAAAACAGACAAAACAATTCAACTTTCCATACATATGTCCGAACAGCTGAACGATCTTTGAATGGAAAGTGTAATTTTTCTTGTCTGTTTCCGGAAAAGTAGTAGAACAAAATATGTTGTTGTTTATGATGTTAATAATCTACTCCTACGAGGTTGTTGTTGTTTTACAAATAACCCTGTATACCTTACAGACTAACATACATATTTTTTTATGAGTTTGCGCTGACTAGGTACTTATATTACACTCGATTGCGACCGTAGTTAACATTTGTATTACCACCAGAGGCGCTCTATGTACCAAATTACGTACAAAATTACTTACTAGAGTCTTTATCGAGGATAGTAAATAACTGTGCAAACTAATAAATGCAGTGATTTCAGACCCTTTGCCGGATAAAATGCCATTAGATTTATGTATTCTGTGATTATGATAATGTTCGTTTTGAACAGGTAAGGGTATGAACTTACTGGGCGTGAAGTCGAAAGCCATGGAGGCGTTGAAGCCCTTCTTCAGAACACATGGAGTTCTCCTACATGGGTTTACCCTCAGCTCGGTCACCGTGCAATGCTCCTGGGGCACTGGAACATGGAAGACATGGAAAACATTGAAATATTATTCAGGTTCATTATAGTGGTTCGCCCACCCGTGTAAGACGTAGAAGTCCCGGGTTCGATTAGAATAAAATTTGTACTCGGTTTGGTTGGTTGGTAGGGCTACCGCCATCTTACCTAAAGGTGCTAGTTCGCAGCGAGCTGCCAACTGCAACTGCCAACTGCACGTGTTTTTAGGGTTCACGCTTCATAAAAAAAAACACGTGCAGTCGGCAGTTGCAGTTGGCAGCACGTTGGCAGCACATGACTAGTTGGCAACTCTCTGCGAACTAGTCTGATGCCATAACAACAATTTAAATTTTGTTGTGTTCTGGCAGTTAGAGGTGGCTGGCAGTTCCTTAGTGATGAGGATTCCGGGTGTAGTACACTTCCACCTTCGGCCTTATCGTCACATAACATCCAGGAGAGTTGAAGGCCAAGCACTATCCTGTTGTGGCTAAAAAAAAGGAAATTTTTGGTAATCCTTAACAGTGAAAAGTTTTAGAAAAATTATTTAGGTTCAATTGGTAATCCGTCTGTCTGTCTGTTAAGAAATTAATATCTTAAACGAAGGCTATTGGGCCTATAAAAATATCAAGCTCCTAGGAATTCCAATCAGATATAATCGCCAAAACCTAGGGTTTCCGTTGACTTAGGCGATTCTCACGCTGCCGGCGCGCGCCGTCGCGGGGCGCGGTTTGGCGTTTCACGCGCGCGGCGACGGCGCAGCGTGACGCCAATTCGGGCGGTTTTCGACGCGCCTCCGCGCCGGTCGGCGTCAGAACCCTTGACGTCCCTTGGCATTTATCCGGTTTTACTTCTATAATCCAAATTCCATTAATCATGTTATTCATAAACAAGTGATAACTTGATAAGGTGTCCGTGCATCAGCAGTGATGAAAGTGCGTTACTTTCTGGGGTTATAGACTTTGCGGAAGATATGAGGTCGCAGGTTATCTGCTCGGTTGATGTTATTGCGTTTTACCTCAAACATTGTTGTTATGACGTAGGTTTGTTTATCGGGATTATTATTCTGAATTATGATGATCTGGCACTGACATGAAAAAAAATTTTTTTATTTAACTGGACTGGCTGTCTGTATGATTTGACAGCTAAGTTTTTGTGCCTTTTTGAAACGCCACTAGCGTGCGTCTAAAGAACTAATTTTGACGTACAATATGAAAATGGTTGCCGTGATGGTCTCTCCAGACTTCAAATTTTAGTACCACATGGTACTAAAGTTTACAATAATAATAAAGGGACATCCCTCACGCTATGCTCACGCTACAGCGCCAAAATGGCGGAAATCAAATAGGCACAAAAACAGTTTGACATAAGCCTGTCCAGTGTAAATATATGCAGGTCAGTGTGATCTGGTATATTTTTAACTGCCTTCAAAAAACGGAGGAGGTTCTCATCAATTCGTTTGTTACCTACTTTTTATCATTGTTTGCGCATAACTTCGACATGACGGACCGATTTTGATGATTTTTTTGAGTTTTCTTTTGAGATGGTCCCATTTCAAAACGGTTCAGAAGTTTTCAAGTAAATAATTAAAAATGAAAATACGAATAATTTCGGTTAGGTACTATTTACTTTACTTACATAGATGACAAATTGGTTGTTCGGACATACTTCTTTTTTTCATCATAAGCCATTTACGCACAGTTTTCTTTAAAGATAATTAAAAATGGAGAAGAAGAATAGGCTATAAAGTGAGTGACCCAATGCGGATTGGTGGGGCTTAACGACTACAAAATTGCAATGCAGCCGATGACGCAGGACACATTTGAGAGTTTATTACTAAATTACCAATCAAGTGAGTTACACAAATAAGTAAGTTAACAATTATTAACAGCTTAACAGGAACATAATACAGTCCGTACATAGCCCGCCAATTAAACTCCGCTCCTATTAGGAATTTTTCTATTAATTAGGTAACAGATCTATAATTTTGATAATTGAACGAATTAAATGATGCTAATAGTTAGATGATTAGATTTATAGTGACAGACTTACTATTTTTAGGTACAGATGTGTTATTCCTGCCCGTGACTTACTTTTTAGAGCATAGCTCTTATATTCAGGCTATAGAAAAAAAGTGATCAAACTATAATTTAAGATACATATTTACATTAATCCGATGATTTATACTTAGAGACAGTTTTGATAAATATTTCATATTTCATATTTCATTTATTGCATCTATAAGTACATTTTGGTGGAAATCATACATTTTGGATTCATTATAGACCCTGTTGGGCATAGCAATTTAAAAAGAGAGGAGGATGCTTTATTATTTTTCAGTTAAAGTTACAGTGAAATACATTTACTTCAATAATTTTGGTCATTTTGATAACATTATGTAATATTTATTATATACTATATTTATTATAATTATAGTAGTAGTGTGTTACAGAGCATTCATGGCATGCACAATATATTCTGAAATAGTTTCCTAATATACATTTTATTTTTATTTATGTTTAATTATATATATATATTTAATTATTGTTATTTATTTTTACTTATTAATGAAATTGCTAAATAAACTTGATGATTTTGGTTATTATTATTTATTTACTTACTATATTTTATCAGTTAAATATTCTTCTACCGTATAGTAGCATTTTTCAATAAGTAAATGTTTTAATTGTTGTGTAAACTTTTTTTCATTGTTTTCTTGCTTTAATGATTCTGGGAGTTTATTATATATTTTAATGGACATCACAAAAGGGCTTTTACCATAAAGAGACAATCGAGAGACCGGCAATACAAGGTTATTTTTGTGTCTTAGATTATGAGCTGTCTTTATATCCTTCCGCTCAGTGTAATATTTGTGGTGCTTTTTAACAAATTTGCATATCTCAAAAATGTAGATGCATGGAAGGGTCAGGATTTGAAATTTACGGAAATGGGGTTTACAGCTATCAGTTTGTTCTATATTAGATATTATTCGTATTAGTTTCTTTTGTTGTGTTAATAGGGTAGGTGCCAGTGGCGAGGGGTGAAATTATGGCGAAGGTAAGCCACTCTACAAAAATGATGAAAAATGTAGTGATCTGCATAGTGGATCAGTGGGGTGGGATTTCCAAAAGGTAAGCCGATGGGAATCGGCTTGTATGGACCCTTCGCCACTGGTAGGTGCGTCTGTACTATTTCCCCAAAGGACAATGCCATAACTTAGCCATGCATATGCATAAGCGTAGTATGTCACTAGGGCAGTTTGTATGTTTGTAGTTGTTTTTATTTCTCTGAGTGCGTATACAAAACCGGACAATTTTCTGCGCAATTTTTGGACGTGGGGTTTCCAGTTTAGATGTGTATCAATTTCTAGGCCCAATAATGTCGATTCACTAACTTCCTCTAATTTAATCTGTTTAAATTGAAAATTAATTTTGTTTTGCTTTCTTTGATAGGGATAGAATGATATTAGTTTAGTTTTTTGTATATTAATTTTAAGGTTGTGTTCATCTAACCATTTGGTGGTACTGTCTAGCGCATTGTTAAGCTTTTCATTCAAAATATGATAATGGTAACAAATATATTTCTTGGGAATAGATATTATTATTAGGGTATTGCAGATTAGTGACACATCTAAACTTAGGTGACAGAAAATATTGTTCCCTTTGTTTTATAACCTCAGACCAAATAAAAAAGTAAAGACGGAGTCTTCCGACAAAGCGGTGAGGCCAGTAAAACTACGCCTTGGCTGTGTACATACACAGTTTACGCACACATATGTAACCAAACTACGCCTTGGCTTTCGTTCGTCATTGGGCGTTCCACATCGAACCCTGCCGCCCGGCCCCCGCCGGCCCTCTAGTACGCACACATGTACCATCAAAAACCGGCCTCACTTAGTTGTTCGCAACCACTGCGCAACGCTCCATCTTCCTTTTTTATTTGGTCTGAGTTTATAACACGTTGTATAAACTCACACACATACCTTTGTCGCACCTCTTAAACTGAGTCACCTCAGCGGTTGCGACCGCCAGGACAGCAAAGATGACCGCAACAATTTTGCCGTCCATGACGAGTGTTGCTCCCGATGGCCGACACTTCAATGCCACTGGTTGCTTCTGGTGTAGTTACAGTTACTGGTTATCGTAGGGTTGTCGCAAGTTTGCTCATTGAATTAAGATATTTTCCCCTTGGTCTTTCCCTAACTTTTTTGAGTAAAGTATGCTAGCTGATTTAATCTTTGTCACATTTTCCTTATCTCTTATTGAGTAGGCAAAGGCAAGTAAAAATACAAATAGAAAAATGATAAAAACGGCTGATCAGATTTGGATGAAATTTGACACACATATTCAAAGGTCAAAGGTTCCCTCGGGACTTTCAGAATGTCCACGCGGGCGGAAGCTAGTAATGTATTTTTCTCAAAATATGTTATCCAAGTTTTTCACTGCCAGGCAAGTATTGTTGATATTCAGAGTCGCGAATAAACCACGGAGCGATATAATTCCTGTTCTTATGAACTTACGAGTGTATTACAGCTGTTCATAAATACATATTCGTAAAATAAATTTAAAAATTTTAAAAACACGACTGCCCTGCCAAAAACGAACTAAAAAGTTAAACAACAAGTGTCATTGCAGTCGGGGGACCTTATTATGTAACAATTTTTGATGAAAGAGGTCCCCCGACTGCAATGACACTTGTTGTTTATCTTTTTAGTTCGTTTTTGGCAGGGCAGTCGTGTTTTTATTTAATATTTTTTAAATTTATTTATTTTTATTTCACACATTTTAGTGACATCTTATATAGTTTTGGAATGTGCTCATCAAGGCCTTTCATTTGATGCCCATATTGTAATAATAGAAGAAAAAATTTTTTTTTCACATTTGAAAATGGCGTCGTACAGTCGCCATATTGCTTTTTTTCTAAAAAAAAATATAGCCAGTGTCACTCAGGATGCTGTAAGGATTCTAACGATACCCCATTTATACAAATCAGGCATTTAGAAGTTATGGTGGAATAAATAAACTCACATACCGACATACATGAATCCTGAACACATACACTCTTTTTGCTTTGGGCAGTCGTGTAAAAAATATCAACAAAGACTATTCAAAATTAAGGATGTTCTATTGTTGTCTGTCACTAAAGCACAAATATGAATGGCTATTTGTGCGCTAGTGACAGACAACCAACCCTATAATTGGCACATTTACAGAGTTATCTCCAAACTTGACTCTGGCGACCCGGACGCCTAAAGAACTGCTGATAAGACATCAATTACTTTATGTCTGTCTCGTCGTTGTTCATGAGTGTGTCTGCATCTACACTCGTCAATGTCTATTTATTAATCTATCTTGCTTTAGTTAGATGAGGTACAAAAGTCAAGTGAAAGTGTGAAATCACATAATGGCGGGGTTTGACTTTTGGGTAAAAACAAACATCTGAAGAAAGCTAATTTCTCATCTTGAGACATGGAATTACACACAGGAGAAGCAAAACAATACGGCATAATACTTATTCCTAACACCAAAATAACTTAATAATTTGATTTAACTTAATTGTAGACAGTACCACTTACAGTAATTAGTAAATTACACACAACAAAAGAAAAAGTGATGCAGAAATAACAATAAAAGAAAATAATGATATGAAATAAGATCACACACACACAGGTGGATTTTGGTTCTGACTTCTCTCAAAACAATAAACAAATTCTTGAGATTAACTTCTACTCATCCACAAACACATCGCACTCAGACTGGTTAGCCAGGAACTTATTAATATCAGTCAATATGCGGCAGAGAGGCGACTGTGCACTGCACGTGCCACTGTAAGCGACCCCGCTGACGGGCGATTAATCGCTGAGCGATTTCTTGTCGCTGAGAATAGTACATACGGAGTTCTATACGTAAACGCCCACGAGCTACTTTTCGTAGCTGCAATAAACGCGGCGATAATCGCGGCGCTTTTTTGTCGCTGGCTAACTAAAACCTTTGTCGCAAAGATATGAGCCCTGTGCCTCTGAAATGTGTCCACATAATAATTGTCAGTGTGCGTAACGTCTCACACGCACGACACATGGGCGCGCGCCGCCGCTTCATTTTGGTAGGTACCGTCAGCATTCTAGATTTGTTAAGTTAGCAATAAATAACTAATAATTATTAGGTACTACTTTACTAAGGTATCGTTGCGAACAACGCTAGTTAGCGCGAGATATGTTCTTACAGTACTTCAAGGTTAATAATGGGCATCGGAAAACGTTGGAAGCATACAAACTTCACCAAAACAAATTAACAAAAAGTAGTTTGGTCCTAAAAATCATTTACAAGTCTTTATTTCAATGTAACAAATGTCAACGTCATTTCTAAGAAAAGCAAAAATACTAGGTACTTTAGCCGATGCCAATTCTTTATCTTGACGTAGTACTGTACTCATACACAATAAGGACTGGGTGTCTTTACGACATAAATAAGTAATTAATATATAGTGGTGCGTTTGTATTCCGATGGTTGCGTTCTATCAGGACGAGCATTTTAAAATTAAAAATCAAAAAACAAGTTCACAAACGATTCTTTATTAACAAAAAGGAGGTTATACAATTTGACACGTATGTACTTAATTGGGACTGCACTAAATACACATTGATAATAAGGCTTCCAAGCAAATACTGACACAAAAATTTACGTATGTACGTATGAATGTTTGTCTAAGCATTTCTCCCACAATATTAATCGGATAATGATAATGCGTAATTTTAACACTTACCCCCTTACTAATAAAAATTGAATAGCAGAATTGTTTAGTTACACAATGGTTACTCTCTGTCAAACTATTTGAATTTGACATTAAAAAGATAGTGACAAAACACTGTGTAACTATGCAGCTGTTATACAATCTTTATTAGTAAAGGGGTTAATAAAGAGAATGGTTCTGTTATAAGGGAGGTTTGGCTTTACGTTAACATTAAATATAGTTATTTATAAATCAGAGTGTGTCATCATTTTTGACAGTAAAAAGTTGGTAAAAAGTAAAAACGTAGTTTAGATGGTTTTTATTACATGTAGGTACTCTTTGGTTGACAGTATAGGTACTTACTGGTATTTTGCCATATTTTGAAAAAAGTTTTCAATAAGTTCCCATTACATACTACAACATAGACAACTATGTGATATTTATGCATCACTAGCGGCCGCCCGCGACTTCGTCTGTGTAAAACGGTTTTTTTCTATCCCTCGGGAACTATACTTTTTTTCGGGATGAAAGGCACCCTATATTCTCTGTACCCCTGACAGCGTGTATGCAAAATTTCATGATGATCGGTTCAGTAGTTAGGACGTGAAGGCGTAACAAACAAACAAACGGACTGTCGCATTTATAATATTAGTAAGGATTTCAACATAATACTTTATAAATGATTTATTTTTATTTTCTGGCAAAGAGACTTACAAGGAAATTTTTCTGCTAAAATACTTTTTACAGAACAACTTGTTCACGTAAAGCCGGGATAGAAAAATTCCTTTTTAACTTAATTAACCTAACACCCTTTTTATACATCTTAGTTTAAAAAGGTTACTTTTAATAAGTTTATCTTTAGACAAAAATAAATTTTAATGTACACAAAATTAATGATTACTATTGCTGACGGTACCGATAGTTTCGCTCTTCGTAGGTCTCGGCGTGGCTCGGCTACGCTCGCCGCTCGGTTTGTTTACGTCTACATAAACTTGACCCCTAGTACGGACAACGATCAGTTATTCAAGAGCTCAATCTTATCTGGCAGATAACCAATGCTATAATGACGAAAAAAGAAACACAGCGTCATCTCGCTCACTCATACTGCAAATTGCAACCATTCGCTCTCTGTCATACAAACACGTGACGGGCACCATTTTAATTTGTTTATTTAATTAGAAACAGTGAAAATAATTAATAATTCTGTACTTACGCATGAAATGTAATTACCTTGGATTTGTTTGTGTTTCTTGAGTTATTAGAACACTTTCTGAAGGCACAGGAAGGCAATTTTGTAGCTTAACGAACCTAATTAGCTAAATCAAAGATGTTTACGTAACGTGCACCGCTCACTGCTTTCTACAAGCGACTGACACGGGAAGAGTGAGCTCACTCTTCCCAACGATGCCACATTTTCGGCCGCTATAGTTTGGCAAGGGCTCATCTTTCGATTTAAATCTTTGCTTTGTCGTGTCATTTCGCGGGCGATTATCGCAGCGATTAACGCCGGGATTATCGCAGCTACAAAAAGTCGCCCGTGATCGGTTACGCTGACAAAGCAAAACATAACAAAGCAAAAGTGCCAATGTTCTCATGTATGTTTTTACACAAATTTACGTCATAGCTTCCTATCGCACTTGCTACAACCACAGAATACATACCTAATTAACCTAATAATACATAAGGGTGGTGGCATATTTGTCTGAAGTAGGCACGTGTTAAGGCTGCAGTCTTGCACGAATCAGTGTTCTTCAGAGATGTGCAAAATACTTTATTAAAAGTATTTAAATATAAAATACAAATACTTGGCTATTTTTTGTATTTCAAATAAAAATACAAAATAGTTTTCAAAAAAAGTATTTAAATACAAAATACAAAATACGTATTTTCAAAATACTTTTTTCAAATAAAATACCTTTTTTCGTATTTTATTTTTTATCATTGTTATTATTTTTATTAACAGCTATAAGTGTACTAAGTACACAAGTGTACAAGTGTCTAAATCCGGAGAAATTTATATTTTTCCGCAAGGTCATCAAATTTAAAATGGCGGCCATTCCAACAGGAGTGGGGATAGACCCCAACATGTGGGTGTTTTTGTCGATAAAATTAGGTATATTGTTATGAAAACAACTGCCTCCCTCATGCCTAATACATAACATAAGAAAACAAAGAGCATGACCATGGCCGACACTAGATCATTTCATGAACTTTCTTCTAAAGTAACAATAATTAACCGCAAAAAATACAGTTTCCAAAAAACAACGCAATTAGACAATGCAACTCTTCCCTTGACCTGTGGCCCGATTTTTAATAAAGTATGATACAGAAATGAAACTTGTTTCCAAATATAGATATTATCAATATCATTCGGGTTGTCTTTTTTCAACAGGCTTATAAAAAGGAGGAGGTCCTCAATTCGATTGAATTTTTTATAGTTGTTCGCGCGTATCTTCGATATTTATAGACCGATTTTGGTGGTTCTTTTTTGTTTGATTGAGTTTTCTTGCGAGATGGTCCCAATTTTTATTATTTTTAAAACGTTCCAGTACTTTTCAAATAATCCTGAAAATATTATGATTTTGCGTTAACTACCTTGACGACTTGGTTATTATGAACCGATTTTTTGTTGGAAAAGGGATACCCTTAAGTGTCCTTTTTTTTTGAGTTTGAGGAGGGAACTCCTCAAATAGGATATGTATAGTGATTGTGATATTGGTAGAGTTGACAATCCAAAACAAATCAAGTTATGGTCTGCGACGTTCTGGAATATTGGAATCTCTGGAATATTCTCAAATAGACTTGGACTACAAAAGCACAACAACTCTTTAAAAATAAACAGCGTAAATTAAGAAATTGAGTTAGGGGCATTTTGAAAATATATAAAATTAAAAAATTTTACATGCTTAGACACTTACCACAAAAAAGTTAAAAATAAAAAAGCTTCTTTAAAAAAGAAATACCTTCAAAAACCTAAAATAAAAACAAAAACAGCTTCACATAGCTCTAAAAGGCAAGAAGTAAATTAAAATCACCAATACGCATATCAATTTTAATAAAAAATAACGTCTAATGAAGTCGGGTGGGGATTTTAGAATAAAAAAAGTTCTTCTCCATCGAGCCCCAACCGACTTCAATAGACGTTTTTTTATTAAAATTTATATGCGTATATATTACAATATTATTTCATGGTTTTTAGAGCTATTTTTAACGATTTTTGTTTTTATTTTTAGGTTTTTGTAGGAGGTTATACCTTTTTTTTACTGGGATACATTTTTTGGTGCCATATTATAAGTCAACCCTAATGATAATAATATCTAGAGAAAGAAAATTTTAAATTTGTCGCGGGTTTGAGATGATACGACTCGTTGGCCAGACTCTATACTTGGAAACAAGTTTCGTTTCTGTACCATACTTTTTTTTAAATTGGGATGGGGAACACTCTAATTTGGGATCTTTGTAGCTTTAAAAAATATTAGTGTTAAAACTGGTCAAATAAATAAAATATGGTAAAAAATAACTTCATATTATTTCACTGATTTTTAACACTAGCATTTGTTCAAAGAGATCATCCTTAATATTATACGCAGATCGGCATACGTGGCCCACGTCTGCCTAGTGTACTCTTTAGAGATTAGTCTGCTGAAATGTACCCATTAGAACCCATTGGTATAGATAGAAATTAAACGAAGTGTCATGACAAATTACCGAGCTCTGTAATTGGTTGCTTTGTTTTGTTTGACATTCACATGACATACTGTGACATACCTATACCACAGAATACATATACCACCAATACACAGAAAAAAGTAATTTGTATTTTAAAAATACTAAATACCTCATAAAAAGTATTTCAAATAAAATACAAAATACATTATGAAAAAAAGTATTTCAAATACAAAATACAAATACGTATTTTGTATTTTGTATTTGTATTTTAAATACATGTATTTCAAATAATTCACATCTCTGGTGTTCTTCCAGTATTATCAGAAACTAAGATCTTTTTTAGTTATTAAAAAAGCTACAAATGACATTTATTAAAACATCACTTTACTGTGTGGGATTTCGAGTTTCCAAAACACATTATTTTGTTTACTTTGATGTTACTTTTGATCAAAAACGTGCTGAAATGATTGAAATTTTTGCCGCTTTTTTTGTTTATAAACGCTCAAGAAGTTTTATTTACAAAAGGTACTTATAATAATGTATTTTTCAACACACTTGCTCGTAAAGTGAGCCCTAATACATCGCTTTTAGGGCCATAAACCGAGCTATAACAAACGCGTGCAATAATATATAAAACACTAGGTTGTCCCTACAAAGTTAAATTAGTGCCTTACTGCCTTAGAATAATTACACCTAGAACGATAGTTTCCTAGAAAGCGGTCTGTCAAAAGTGAGGCACAAATGAAATTTATGTGTGCGTAAGGTGCTTGTGTTTACGCTTGACGAAACGCACACAGCAAAAAAATAATGTTACCAATACATGAAATTTTCCCTCAAAAGTAGGGAAGTTGAAACCATCGTCTTACTTATAGTTGCGATTGTGTAAATTTCACCATTTAACTGTAACTAGAGTTTGCTTGTCAAAACTAGAGATGGGCAAGGGTTTAAGTCCAAGCAAAGTATATAATATGAAATATTTTTAAATAAGATGTGAGTGTACAATGTTAAAAATGACAAAAATTAAAGATGGCGGCCAACTTTTTTGTTTGTGGGCCGATTTCGATGAAACTCGGTTCGGAGTAGTATTATAACAAGAAAACAGCAACGCAATGTTAAAAATAAAACAAAATCAAAGATGGCGGCCAACTTTTTTGTTTGTGGGCCGATTTCGATGCATATTTTTAGCACTGCGTTGCTGTTTTCTTGTTATAATAGTACCCCGAACCGAGTTTCATCGAAATCGGCCCACAAACAAAAAAGTTGGCTGCCATCTTGGATTTTTTTAAATTTTAACATTGCGTTGCTGTTTTATTGTTAAAATAATATCCCGAACCAAGTATCATCGAAATCGGCCCATAAACAAAAAAGTTGGCCGACATCTTGGATTTTTTATATTTTTAACATTGCGTTGCTGTTTTCTTGTTAAAATAGTATCCCGAACCGAGTTTCATCAAAATCAGCCCACAAACAAAAAAGTTGGCCGCCATCTTGGATTTTTTAATATTTTTAACATTGCGTTGCTCTTTTCTTGTTAAAATAGTATCCCGAACCGAGTTTCATCGAAATCGGCCCCTAAACAAAAAAGTTGGCCGCCATCTTGGATTTCTTATATTTTTAACATTGCGTTGCTCTTTTCTTGTTAAAATAGTATCCCGAACCGAGTTTCATCGAAATCGGCCCACAAACAAAAAAGTTGGCCGCGATCTTGGATTATTTACATTTTTAACATTGCGTTCCTGTTTTTTTTATTAAAATAGTACCCTGAACCGAGTTTCATCGAAATCAGGTCACAAACAAAAAAGTTGGCCGCCATCCGCTACCGCTATGGTCCCGGCCTTCTAAGTAAATGCGGGAGATTTTTTCCCCGTACTGGCAACATTTTCATAAAATGTGAAGTGATAAGTTATGGTTAATTTTGTTGAATGTTTTACGTAAAAAAATAAGTTTAAACGCATTAATAATACGTGAAATGTAATCTACAATCTTTCTTGTATTTTTCCGATGTAATGTGACCTGATTGTGACATCCGTTCATTGCGCAAACCCTCATTTTTAATGAAATTCTCGGGAGTTGTTTTCGACACGAATATCACTTGAGCACTAACGGGCCAAATAGTCATACCAAGCCATTCTGGCTTGGTTTGAGTTGCCTCACCATACGGATGCGGACTCGCCTTCTAGGTGTAATACAGTTATTTTTTTTTAGTAACAACAAAGAGCTTTGATGCTGCTGAAAATTCATATTCATTTTTGAAATAAATAAATGTGTAAGTCCTTAATTAAGTCAAACAAATATTTATTATTATCAAATTATTCATAATTCACAATATTTTGTAATAAAATATTAAAATATTTTCACTCGGCTGAGTTATCGTCCTTGCCTACGGCTCGGGCTGCAACTGCAACACACAGCCTTGTGTGCAATGAGCAACCTAAGCTAACTTGTTTCATAATGTACTATTTCAATACAGATTTTTTATATAAGTGGTTAAATTGTGACCTCACCAAAAGATGTTTTTTAAAGAAAAAAATAGTTTTAGATACAGTCGATTCTTAAAATTACCACTAATTAAACCATTTAAAACTAGTGGCTCCGTGAGCTGTAGACCTCGCGTTAAAAAGTAGCTCAAATTGTATGTTTTAAAAACAAATAACACAGAACAGATATTAGTTTTTCTAACTAATAAGTACTTATCTATAGTGCAAATAATATACGCAGTCATAGGTTCTGTCACAAAGTCACAACCTTATTTATTTTCAAATTTCAAATATTGGCTAGAAATGTTTTGATTGGTGAATTTTTGAATCTTCTAAAAATAATAAACAAAATTTAATTTTCAATACAGTTGCTCGAAAATGAGAGCTTACGATGGCAGTGCAGCGTGCGGTAAGTTGATTTTACCGCACGCCGTGCGTTTTTGTTTACGGATTAGTACAGCGTGCGGAAAGTTGATTTTACCGCACGCCGGCGCCGTGCGTTTTTGTTTACATACGTTTTTTTCAATTTCTACTAGCTTCCGCCCGCGACTTCATCTACGTGGACAGTAGAAAAATATAGCAACCAGTTTAAAATGACCCCTTTGGTGTATGAAAGCTAGTACTACGGAGAGTTCAAGCTGTTTCCCTGGCTCCGCCCACCTGAATTTGATAAAAAATAGCTTGGATTTTAAGTTGGACTTCAAGCTACCAAACAGTGAAAATCCCATCAAAATTTGTTCAGCGGTTTTTGCGTAATTGGCGCACAAATATTTTCAATTTACAGTTTTATTACATGTATAGATTACAATTTCAGTAGTACTTATTATGATTTTCTCGCAAATGTATTGAAAAACGTAGTATGGCACACGGTTGTTAAGGTTTTTTAAAACTCGTGACGATTATAAACCCTCCCCTGCGGCTCGGGCTTATAAAACGTCAACTCGTTTTAAAAACCTCCTTACCAACCTTGTATCATAAACTACTATTGCAACGCTAACAAAAAAGTTTTGTTACATTTTTGATCATTTTATGCAACTGTTGAAATATGACTTTTTTTTTACATATAAACGAGTACGAAAAAAATCGAAAAACTGGCTCGACTGAAAAATTATATATAATTGTCAAACCAGCTCACAAAATTCACGAGAATCGGTTGAGAAATGCAACCTGGGGCCGTACCGGCTAACGAATCGAACTTCGGAAAATTTGCCGAGTTTCATATTGAAAAAGATAAACTGAAGTAAGGAATTTAGTATTGTACTATTTGTTGAAGTTATTTGGAAGATATGGATGTTTGTGTGACCTCATGAATTAGGGTTCGCCATTTTGACCCAATTGGGGCTCAATTTATATGTTTAAATTTGAAACCGTTTTTCGAAGTTCGATTCGTTAGCTGGTACGGCCAGCCAGCCAGTAACGTCAGACAAAATTGGCTGATGTGGTAGGTAGCACGCTTAAAATCACGCACACGACTCGTTTAAAAATTGCTAGTGGTGAAATGGCACAATGGCAGTAACTATTATCTAATCTGTGACAATGTGCTATCGCCTTAACTTTTGTAATAAATTGTAAATATTAATTAAAACTACAGCTGTTGAGGTTGACATCAAATTAGATGAACTTAGTTCGGCTTACATACAGGAACGTTGTGAAATAAAAGGACGAAAAATAACTTAGTAGGTACTTTATTTCATAATATTTACAAAAACACCCTTAAAATATAACAAGGGATACAAAATATAAAATTAACCACACTACAATAATAATTAAGATTATTGTCATATTTCGTTGCTCATAATATTTATTTACAATGATTTTATTTGTAATATTTACATGTTTTATATATATTTTGCACACGCTGAGTCAATTCTTTGGCATTAACGTTCCAGTGTGTATGATTTACATAATATTATTAATTATTTATTTACCTCTACAAAGAAAGATAATTAGCTATTTAAACCTACTTATTTATAACATCTTGTTGAAGAAATAAGTTTTTATTGTCATTTCGTTGTATTTAGGAACAATATAATTTTGTTATTCTGAGTATTGGTAGCATTATTGCTTCTTAATATCACTTATCTTGTCATAAAATATGTGTTACATTTCGTTAAATCTATAATTTATAAAAAAGGCATATCTAAGTACCTCCAATACGAAGTGTATTCGAATTTGAAATTGATGCTACAAATTATTTACATTTTACGATTTGTGTAAGTACCTACTTATCTCTTCTTAAAAGTTAATTCAGAATTGACATTTTCGATTCATATTTTTGATTCGATTCGAAATTCGGTTTGAGAGTAGCCTCTTAATATTAATTGACATAAAAAAAATTGCTAAATTTAACAAAGAATAATATTTGTTGAAAATGAGTATTATTTCGTTTCAAATAATTTAAGGAATGTCATGAATATTAAGCTATGGAATATTTTAAAACTTATTTAGATAGATTTTACAATCGCTATGCTATGTACGATTTAAATATAAGTTTGCATTTGTTATCAGATGATAATGAAAGCGTGTTGCTGTAAATAGATTAAAAACTTATTTAAAAGTCATTCCGGCTTACAAGAGCTTTTATATTGGACAATAACGAGTAGGTATGTTGGTAGTATGGCCGTCCCTCGCGGAAAAAATAGAGTAGCAAAAGGTTTTATACCAGACAAAGTATGCATTGTTCGAAAGAGGTTTTATCATCATCATCATCATCATCATATCAGCCGCACGACACCCACTGCTGGGTATAGGCCTCCCCTAAGGATCTCCACGACGATCGGTCCTGCGCTGTCCGCATCCAGTGGCTTCCCGCGACCTTCACCACATCGTCGGTCCACCTTGTCGGGGGCCTACCCACGGAGCGTCGTCCGGTGCGCGGTCGCCATTCCAGAACCTTTCCGCCCCAACAGCCATCAGTTCTTCTCGCTATGTGTCCTGCCCATTGCCACTTCAGCTGAGCAATCCTTCGAGCGATGTCGGTTACTTTAGTTCTCCTGCGGATCTCCTCGTTTCTGATTCGATCTCGCAGGGAAACGCCGAGCATGGCTCTCTCCATTGCACGCTGGCTGACCTTGAGCCTCCTTATGAGACCCATAGTTAGCGACCACGTTTCACTGCCATAAGTCATCACTGGCAACACACACTGTTCATAGACTTTCGTCTTGAGACACTGAGGTAAGTCGGACGCGAAGATTTTTTGAAAGAGAAAGAGGTTTTATATCAGACAATATAAGAAAAAAAAAATCATGTCAGTGCAGACAATGTACATGTTACCGTTAAAGTATGGAATCTGTTAATCTGCAGATTAACTAGTAAATCTGCAGATTAACTGTAACTGGTCGAGTCAGTTAAAGTGCGAAATTTTTCTTAAAGTAGACGATTTCCGCACTTTAACTAGTTAATCTGCACATTCACGGATGCTACACCGTTAAATTGCGGAATACAGTGAGTGAAATAGCCAAGGCTTCAGGAAATTTTAGTAAAAGACCTATATTCCTACCTATAGACTTCGTTTCTAGTACACCGAGTACGGAATACAGTGAGTGAAATAGCCAAGGCTTCAGGATATTTTAGTAAAAGACCTATAGGTATTCCTACCTATAGACTTCGTTTCCATTGCTTATGCACATGCGTTTATGTTATTACGCATTTTTTTCAATAAAAGAACCTGTTTCCGTACTTTAACTGATCCTCGCTCATATCATCACTGGTTTCCGCACTTTAACGGTGACATAATACATGGTTTAATGAGGTTTTATGTCAGAAGACAGCAAGTGTTGTTGTAGTTGTGTTGGCCTTCCCTTGTAAGGTGGTGCAGACCGAAACATTGAGTACGAACGTTTAAAAAGGTTTTTATATCAGACAAGCAAGTAAGCCTATGGTTTAAAAGAGGTTTTTTATCAGAAATTGAATACTTAAAAGAGGTTTTATATCAGATCAGATAGTAAATGCTTAAAAGATGTTGATTTTAGATAATAGCGAGCATAATAGTAGTATTATGGTCGTTTCGATAAGGTGGGGTGTCAACCAGCCTCCTTGAGTATGCGCATGCGCGGCCCCAGTGGCATGTCCAGCGCGCGCAGTTTGTGGTAGTATTATAGTCGTTCCTTGTAAGGTGGTGCAGGCAGACCTCCTTAAGTATTAATGGTTCACAGGAGGTTTTATATCAGACAATAGCGGGCGTAGTGTTGAGACCGAAGCCTTGAGTATGGTTTTAAAGAGGTTTTTATCTTAGACGTTAGCGTGCATTGTAGTAGTATTTATTTTGTATTTATTTATTTTAGTGTTATGGTCATATCTGGATAAGTGATGGTGGTGGACCAGCCACCTTGAGTATGTGCCCAGCGCGCGCAGATTGTAGTAGTGGTGTCATGATTGTTTTCTGCGGGAATCCCGCGATATCTGCCGTGACAATGAGTTTAAAAGAGGTTTTATCTCAGCCGATAGCCAGCGTAGTAGTAGTGTGATGGTCTTCTCTGGATAAGTGGTGGTTGTGCAAGTCAGCTTCCTCCATGCGCGGACCGAGCGCTATGCCTAGCGCGGTGTGTGGATTATAGTTGTCTCTAGTAAGGTATGAGTGGTTTTAAAGAGGTTTTATCTCAGACGATAGCGAGCGTAGTAGTAGTGTTATGGTCATCTCTGGACAAATGGTGGTGGTGCAAGCCGACCTCCACCATGCGCGGGATAATAGTCGTCCCTCGTAAGGTATGAGTGGTTTTAAAGAGGTTTTATCTCAGACGATAGCGAGCGTAGTAGTAGTGTGATGGTCATCCCTGGATAAGTGGTGGTGGTGCAGGCCGGCCTCCTTGAGTATGCGCATGCGCGGCCCGAGTGGCACGCCCAGCGCGCGCAGCTTGTCCTCGCCCACGTACGGTAGTTCAGCCGCGCCTACTTTCTCTTTCTCCAGGAGAGCTGCGTAGCGCTGTGAAGGGAGGTTGTGTTTTTAAGATATTATGACTTTACTATACTTACAGTGTGTTTTTTGAACAGTGATCAAATTTTGTGGTATGGCTTAGACCATCAAACTGAACAACTTTGTCTATGGGACTATCTTAATCAGATCTGTTCAAACATGAATACATGTGTTGGCAGGCAAAGATTTTCATCAAGCCAAAAGGTGGTGTCTGAAATGGGCCCTCATTTCAGTTACCACAGTTTTCAGGCGATGAAAGAAAAAAATAATGGGTTAAATAGATGGGAACTTCATTGGACTGAATATCTAGAGCTATAAAAATATTATGTAGAGAAAAAAACAAAAAATGGCGAAAAAAGATGTTTCTTCTTTACAAAGTCATGGACTTATCAAACCACCCTCGTAAGGTACCTACTGATAAAAAGTATAGTTGTTACCTCATATCCGAGCTTCTTGAGGAACAGCCTCATGAGGGGCGGCTCGTCGCCGAAGAACTTGGTGAGGCGCTTGACGCGCTCCGGGTTGCTGAACGAGTACGGGTCCGAGTGCCGCTGCCCTGTCCTTATGTACTGCTGGGACCTGCCACATTACGGAAGAAATTATTATATTTACTTTGCTAATAAATAGACTATTCATTGCTTCTCTGTTAAAATTAAGAGAGATCTTTTGAATAGTTGAGGAGAAACTGGAATGGGCTCTTTCAAAATCTGTATATAACACACGTGGTGCGTCATGGAAACTGCTTACCCTCCGGCATAAAACTGCAGCCTTTCGGGGCAGCTTTAGATATTTGGCAACGAAATGTTGGAATAATCTCCCGCCACCCATCAGGCAGCTTAAATCAAAATATTCTTTTAAGCATAAACTAAAGCAACATCTGCTATTGTACCAAAAAATGACTACTTAAGATTGCCAGTACCATTGCCACAAAAGCACTTTTTGATTTTTTTTTCTAATTATTTATTATTAATTTTTCATGATTTCAAATATTTTTTTTTCACATAGGTAATATCATGTTGATTTTTGAGCTTTAACTCAATATTTAATGAATTCTTGTCACTGATTCTTTTTAGATTCCTTCTAAATTCTTTTAAGTTTTAACATAAATATTTTAACAAATCAAATTTTAGTTTATTTCCCGCTTTTTACATTATTATTTACAACTCAATGGATTTTAATATAATTATAATATAAGTACCCCTATTGTTTTGGCACATACTTTTATTTGTTTTACTATGATTTAATTTTAATTTCATATTTATGCTGCCTTCTCCGGAATTGGTGACCACTGAAAATCAGCGTCATGGTGCTCCTCTAGGGTGCCGTGGCATAATGCTGAGTGGGAGCCATTTTAGCACTGTTAGTTTTAAAATAATATGTTGTAATTATTTGTGTTTGCTAAATAAAGTTATTTTCTTTCTTTCTTTCTTTAGATGTGAAAAGTCCAGGGCCCTATTTTTAAAAGGCATCAAGCGCTATTTACTTTTTTTTATTGGACAGCTAATAAAAATGAGTAGTAAAGACCGCCCAATGCCTTTTCAAAATAGGGCTCCGATCAACATTGAAAGAAATTAGTTACTAATAACATTTTAGTTACTAATGACTATAGTTACATTCTTTAGTTTTGCTTCTTTGTTGGAGTTGACAAAGATCTTTGTAATAAAGTAGAATAGTTGAGGGGATTTCGTGAAAAGTCCAAATTGTATCGACTTAGGCTCAATTTCCACTGCGGTAGAATTAAAGCGAACTTTATGGTGCTTCATTCGGCCTTGCAACTATTGCTGGAGCACAAAATACATCGCTGGGGCCGGTCATCAGACCGGTAGGATGATTAATTGATTAAAATATTAAAATCCATCAATTTGCATAACGACGAGTTGTGATCCATCTTTCTATCTACACAACAGGGGGTCAAGTCTGCTAATTTTATCTACAAAATCGTGTTTCAATGGTGTTTGAATGATAATGTTTTTAAACCCAAAACGATTTGGGTTTATGAAACAAGAACTGTGTCAAAAAGCATAACCATTAAAACACCATTGAAACACGATTTTGACGTTAACATTAGTAGACTTCACCTCTAGGCCTGTGCCTCAGCAGCAGGAACATTGATAAAGACTCATAATGATGATGATGATGATGATGAAAAGAGGAAGTAATGCATTGTCATACTTGTACATGTGTCGCAGCGCGGCGATCTCGGCGCGGATGTTGTCCATCTCCTGCATGACAAGGTGCTGGGTGCGCATCTCGCTGGAAAGATGCGCAACGGACCGCGCCAACGTCACAACGTGCGACTCCAGCCGCTGGAACCGCTTATTGATGCCCTGTGATACAATTACCGAAACATTTCAATAAAGACAAATAAACGTAAGGGTGGGTCAGTACCCAACTACCCACTTAAGGTTCGCGAACCTCGTACTCCGCGAACTTATCTTGTAGGGTCGCGGAGCTCAATGTGGACGCTATTGCGAATTTCTACTTGCTCCCTTTTGTGTTCGTTCGCATCGGATCGCAAAATGCGTAATAAATAGTGCGCACCGAGGCGCACTGTTGCAAGTTCACAGCGTGGAGGTTGGCGAACCTAACCACTCTTACGTCAGGAAATTTCTTTGATGACGACCACAATCTGAGTATCTTAACGTGGTGGGCTACACAGTTGCAAATTAGAACTACGACTACGTGTCCCAAAACGTAAACGTGCCCAGAGAAAGATCGCCTTTGCGCTAATTTTCTGAAGAACTTGGACATTATTTCCCATTAGAGTACTCGTCGAGACGATTCAAACGAGCCCAAACTCGATGGGGTTGCATGGTTTTATTACAGATTTCCAGTGACCTTCTTCCGGCTCCATCATCAGACCATGGAAACTATTTCCCAATAAAGTACTCGTCAAGACGATTCTAACGAACCCAATCACGATGGAGTTGTATGGTTTCATCATAGAGTTCCTGTGGCCTTCTTCCGGCTTTATCATCAGATCAGCCCAATGACACCATAATATTGCATCGCCTTCTAGTTCTGACCCATAGGTCAGCTAGAGATTTGAAACTTTGAACATATTCAAAGTTTCAAATCTCTAGCTGATCGGGAAGCTAGTATAAAATTGTTCACATACTTTGTGAAGAAACAAAATAAACAAACAAACGACAAAGCAATCTAATCAAAACGTGTTAAAAAAAGTAATTCCTCAATCTAATAGGATGAAATCAATGCTGCAGTTTAGCGTCAGCTGGAAATCGTCAATATATTATTTGTCTCTCCATTCCATAGATTTATTATTATTATACCTACTATAAAGTTATTATTATACTTTTCACTCTTTTCACTGGTGGTGATTGGTTGTATGTACATTGACAAGTCAGCATTATGTACGTGATTAAATTGATAATGTTACCTTGTAGTCGCTCTTCTTCCGGTCGTTGGCGCGGCGCTTGTCGCGCGCGGGCCGCGAGCTCACGGAGCTGGACGGCAGCGACGACATGCTACCGTAACGACGCTTCGACGACAATCTGACAAACAGGCATTTATTTATTACTAGCGGCCGCCCGCGACTTCGTCTGCGTGGAAAGTTTTTTTGCTATCCCTCGGGAACAATACTTTTTTTCTGGATGAAAGGTACCCTATGTCCTTTTCTGTACCCCTAGCAACGTGTATGTAAAAATTCATGATGATCGGTTCAGTAGTTAAGACGTGAAGGCGTAACAAACAAACAAACAAATAAACAAACAAACGGACTTTCGCATTTATAATATTACTAGCTGCCGCCCGCGACTTCGTCTGCGTGGAAAGATTTTTTGCTATCCCTCGGGAACAATTCATTTATTCGGGATGTAAGGTACCCTATGTCCTTCTCTGTACCCCTAAGAACGTGTATGCAAAATTTCATGATGATCGGTTCAGTAGTTAAGACGTGAAGGCGTAACAAACAAACAAACAAACAAACGGACTTTCGCATTTATAATATTAGTAAGGATGTCCTCGTCACCGTACACGGCGACGACAACTCTTAATAGTCTTTGTGATGTGCTCGAATGTCACTAATTTTGACTTAAAAGCGATGATCACAAGGAGTACAGTGCAGCTGGCCTAACGTATTATGTAGGTAGGCTTCAATCAAGTCTTTCGTGCTTGGCGTTTCGCATCCACATTTCATGATTATCTACACTGAAGTAAACGATATGACATCATTCTGGTCTACGTCGTGCAAACTCCTCGTAGGCATCGGTTGGAATTATCACAGGCCACTTACTAGGCATTGCTTTAATATCAGATAAGTCATAAAAAGGATTGGATTAAATTAATTCATTGAATCAGTTGCAGAGATCTGCATAGATGATCTTCTTAACTGTCTAGCTAGAAGAGATGGCAAGTATTAACCCAATAAGAGAGACTAAGTTTAGGTTAGGTTCCTCCTGGTTTGTGCCCAACAGTGGGGATGTTAAAATGGCTGACGATGGCTTAGTTTGGGGCTTTACCTGTAATTTCCAATTTAAGATGATAAGGAAAACCTACTAGTCGGCTTCCTAACGCCCAGCAGTTGTAGAACGTTAGCGCCTTAGCGTACATAGTATTAGGGCCGTTCAGATAGAAATTATGGGAGGTGTGATTCCGATATACTTAAGATACGTAAAAGTTTAGAGCATTACCGGATTCCCAAGTGGAATGCTTGGGCATGCTCGCAGTCTTCCTAAAGCCCAGCGTCCTAAAGTCAGAAATAATAAGAGGATAATTCTTCACATTGATGAAATAACGCTGGCTTACAGCGTGAACGTAAAAAGTACTAGAAAATTTCGCCGCTCCCACTAGCGACGGTAGCATAATTGGTCAGTGTATTGGGCCGGAATTCCAAGGCTGCGGGTTCGAGTCCCTTCTGAGCCGTTACGGGTGGGTTGATTTTTTCTATGAAAATAATTATCGTATTAGATCTTCGATCATTGATCGAAGTTTGAAGTATTACCTGGATTCCCAAGTAGGATGCTTGGGCATACTAGACGGTTTCCTCACGCCCAGCAGTTGCAGCACCTCAGCGTACATAGTTTCGAGCCCTCGTAACTGTCGTCGTATGGCGCGAGCGTCGCCGGCAGACGCGTCGCTATCCGACCGCCCTTCTAGCAGCGATGATAGGTCGAGGCTGCGCGTTGTGGTAGATGTCATGTCTGTTGTGTCGAGGCCGAATACTGGAAAGAATAATACAAAATAATACCGCCTCTGTGTTCTAATGGTCCGCTCAACCGTGTAAGATGCAGGGTTCGATTCCCAGGAAGGGGTTTGGTTGGTGGTAGGGCTTATTTAGTCCGCCTGGCTAGTTACCAAACCTGACGCCATAACAATTTTTTTTTGTGTGTTCCGGCAGTTACAGGTAATTAGCAGTTCCTCAGTGGTGAGAATTCCGGGTATAGTGCGCTTCCACCTTCGGCCTTATCACAATTTAACATCAGCTGGGCTGAAGGCCAAGCACTATCCTGTTGTGCATATAAAAAGCTTTATCTTAGTTGTATCAGTCCTTAAGAAGCCTCAGTAAAATCATTTAAGATCTTTGTCATTTGCTTTAATTGGTTGTTTCTACTAATTTCACAAGATGCAAAATTGATTGATGACTTACAATGTTTCTTGTAATGGTGGTCCCGCTTCGAGGAGTGTTTCTTGTGGGAGTGCCAGCGAGGGGAGTCTCGGCCGCGTCGTCGCTCGTCGGGGTACTCTGATGAGCGTCCAGGAAGGCTGCCGAATTAAAGATTATTAGTTTACTAGACAAATAATATGGCAGTTAGTTACTAAGGGTCAGCGTTGTTTACTTCTTTAAAAACTCTGTCAATCTCTAATTTTAAGTAGTCACTTTGATCTTCTTCCCGTCTGTTTTATATCTAATTATTCCACTTTGACCTACCAAGCTGTTCTAGATCGGCTTAGGACAGATTCGCTTTAAGACAGATTAGCTTTAGGACGCTTTACGATAGATTCGCTTTGAGACAAATTGTACAGTCGATGGAGAATATTAACTTCTCTTACTTTCACTTTTTGATACTTATACATATTTACACCAGTGCTACAGTGGGCGGTTTGGTGGGGAAAAGTGGAATAATTCCTTTCTTCTGCATCCGACAGGGTCCATTATGCCAACAATCTTTACAATTTTTTTATGCACAGCAGGGTAGTGCTTGGCCTTCACCCCACTTAATCTTAAGTGACGATAAGGTCGAAGTTGGAAGCGCACTTCACCCGAAATCCTCGTCACTGAGGAACTGGCTATCTTATCTCTAACTGCCGGAACACTGTTATGGCGTTAGAAATAGGTAAAATGGTGGTAGCTAGCCAGGTGGACTTAAAATAAGCCCTACCACCAACCAAACCGAGTACAAATTGTACCCCCCCTGGAAATCGAACCCGGGACCCCTGCGTCTTACACGGGTGGGCGAACCACTAGACCACAGAGGCGGTTAGTTCAACAAGCTCACCTATTCCGCTTATGAATGTCGGAGGAGGGCGACAGCGGGGGCAGCGGCGGCGTGACGGAGCTGTCGGAGCTGGCCGACGAGTCCAGCCGCATGCCGGCCAGCTTTGGCTCCAGGATCTGCCGCAGCTCGCACTCCACCAGATCGGCCCATTCGTTTTCCCCGCCTGCAACATTTGAATTGTCTCTTGTTAGGCTAATAGGCTTGAGGAGCTCATTGGCGCAGTAGTTTAGTACCTGGACCTGCGATTGTAGAGGTAAAGCAACTTTCGCAAGGGTCGGTCATGGGATGGGTGACCAAAATGTATTATCTCAATATCCTTCGTGCTTCTGAAGGCACGCTAAGCTGTTTCGGCTGTATTTGCAGTCATTAACACCCACCAATCCGCAGTGGGACAGAATGTTATGGCCCATCTTCCTTATCCTTATAGGTTAAGGAAGACCTGTGCCCAATCAGTGGGGACATTAAAAATGGCTCATGTAAGGCTTATTAAAAAAATGTTCAAATTATAGCATGTGAATGTGAGAGGTATTGTTCAATGATGAAACGTAAGGTTGATAACATACTCGTAAGAATCTTCCTAGTTCAGGTATCAGCCCACCAGCCTTTAAATTGTACCACTTCACCTTGTTTAATTATTGTGGTGTGAAATAAACGTTAATATTATGATTTTTAATAACATTACAAGAGTTTATATTCTCACAGTCTGGTGAGCCGACAGGTCACAAATTTAAAATGATCAAATCAGGAAATAAGCAAGGACTGCATGCGTTTTTCATTTAAGTGCTAATTCAATGTTTTAGCAGCTAAACTTTTTGCTTATACTTGCCATTACGTTAGTACGAAACAGATAAACATCAAGAAGAGGACGGGCGACTTGTATGGTGGACAATGGACCCAAAGGTGAGGGGAAGTGAGATATGAAGAGGGAGAGGCTATCCTGTGAAAGGGGTACTATCAGTAACCGTTATCTATCTATATAGTACTCACTTGGTCCTGCACTCTGTTGGCTGGTCCCAGGTTGAGGCTGGACCCTCGAAGGCCCCACCGCGTCTGAATCAGCTGACGTGTCATGCAGAGCTTCAGGCCTCCGTCCACTGGAATATGCCACGCTGCCTCTCCCAGAATCCACGTTAGATGATTGTCCACCATTTTTGTCGTAGTCTGAGGTTATTTTAGAAAAATAGCTTTTGGTGATTCTCTTCACAAATATTACGCACCCAGATATTTATTTTAAGAATTGACTCGTACCTACGTTTTTAAATCCAAATCATTTAATTGATAAACATTTGTCTAACTTTATTAAACATTAATGTCTGCCATACGAATTACGAGTATCTTTTAGCATTTCTTTAAGCAAGCTTATTTCTAAAATATTTTATTGAATTAACATAATATGGTAATTATTACCTGAACTCGCACCCGACCCAGCCGCCTTTTTGCCATGCCCCTTCAGGTCTTCTATCCTGTTAGGGGTTTGTCTCGACGAGGAAGGTTGGGGATGACTCGCTTCCGCCTTTCCGCTAGAATTGTAAACACTATCAGCTGATTTCTGGCTTGCACTCTCATCGTTTCTGTCAACCTGGCTTGAAGACACAATTTGTTCATCTTTCTGTTTCTGCTTTATAGAGTCAGGTGTTCTACGTGATTCTCTATGTATCTCAGGGGTTCTTCTTTCCCTATGAATTTCAGGCGTACGTCGTTCCTTATGATTTTCAGGCGTACGTCGTTCCTTATGATTTTCAGGCGTACGTCGTTCCTTATGAATTTCAGGTGTACGACGTTCTTTATTAATTTCAGGAGTTCTTCTATAAATATTTTCCTGCATTCTATGTGATTCTACTGAACGGCCACTAGTTCTGATTCTTTCTTCAAAAGTAGGTCTTTCCTGTGCTGCATGTCTCGTTCTAAAGCCTCCATCATCAGATTCCCGTTCGTCAATTCTACTTCGCTGATGTTCGATTTCGTTCACTCCTTCCAAAAGATTCCCATGTGAATTTCTTCTAGAGCGATCGTGGATTTGAGGCGACGTTAATTCTAGTCTTGGTTGTGGCTCATCCAAAAGGTGAGGATGTGATGCAGCCCGTCTGCCTTCTACTAAACCTCTTTGTCTTATAATCTCTCTTTCAAGCTGTTGGGGACTTCTCAAATCTGCTCTTGAATGGGAACTTTCACACTGAAATAATAGTTGTTTGTGTTTTATAATGGTAATTTTTATCAAATAAAATTATAACTCAACTCAATATATGCCGAAATTTAATTAACGTTGTAGTCAAGGTAAAAAGGAAGTAATAAAATGCTTGCATGTACGATGCTATCAGATTTGGAATTAATTGATGAAATTGTTGATTGAATTCATAAATTAACTGTAAATTAACGAGGAGTCGAAATGTAAAGTACCTAATTTCCTCTTTGTGAATGGCAAACTTGTCCAATGTTAAACTGGTTTAAATGTATGGGTTAAATTGAAACTGTACGGTTTAATGAAACATTTAGCTCCTTAGGTATTTTCTCACATGAGGCTTAAATTCAGACATGATTTATAAAATGCTAAAAAACATTTAACTTAATTTGACACCTTGGGGTGCTTGAGAAGAGAAAGTAATTGAGTTCAATTTGCTAATAAAAAATTGAGGATGTAATTGTATAGTTTCTGAAATTAGACCTGTCTGAATTGATTGACTTATTTATGGAGAAGAAAACAATGATTCAATAAAGTTTCTTGTTGGGAGCGTAAAAATAAGTTCTAAGATCTCTCGGCGGCAACACAAAGCTGTACCTGCTGTTGTAATTGTGGAGCCCGTGGGAAGTGTTATTTAATTGTTGAGAATCATTGTTCTTTGTCTCGATGAGGTTGCCAGTGAGAACGGAATACAGGGACCGAGAAAAGTGTTGCAAGAGAACTATTGCAACGTTTTTTTCACTCGTAATTCCATATTTTTTGGTCAATGAATATTACGAATACGGTAATTAGTTCTGAGCACTCGTTAATGTGCGGTGCTTGGGTGTTGAGATAAAAGTTCCCAAGCCATTAATTTTCGTTATAACCTCCAAAATTAGAAAGAAAATTATAATTGGCATTTCATGAGTCTTCGCTATGTAATATGAAAGCTAATGAACGGTAATGATCTTTATAATGGCTTTCAAGTTTTGTTTATTTTTCTAAGTTTGGAATAGGGTACTTAATGAACTACCTGTGATTGGGGACCAGTCTTCAGCGAAGTGAAGTTAGCCATAGATCTGACGTCAACGTCTCGTTGATAGAGCGCGCTTCTTCTGCCAGGAGGGCCGTATTGTTGGTAGAGGGCATCAGCTCCTAAGGCTTGTGGTTGTGGTCTGGCGTGGGGAGCTGAAGCCAGCATCTCTTGTGACCTGGCTTGATGACTAAGAAGCATTTGTTGCTGGACTATCTGTTGCTGCATTAATTGTCTGTGGAAATATGACAATTGATTAATTGTGTACATTATTCGTCAATTGGTAAATATTGTAAGTATAAAGGGCGGAAGTAACTTTTACCTGTGCGGTGAGGGACTAGGATAAGCCATGTTGTTTGCCATGTTATGACTGTACTGCATTTCGGGTCGGTTCTGTGGCATGGGTCTACCATATATGCCTTGCTCTACCTTCCTTGCACCCGTATCTCTCGGAGGAGTTTGTTCTGGTTCTGGTCTTTCTGGTCTTTTCCTTTCTTCGCTGTTGTTCAAGCTAGGTTCTGGCTCATTATTCTTTTCAGTGTCATTATTGTCTTTGCTTTTAAATCTACTTGAGATCATGTCTTTGAGTGTATGGTAAGTTTTACTTACAGATTTATTGCTTTTGGGTGCATCTCTTGTGCTATCTTTACCGGTTTCCACGGTAACCGTGATTAGTTGCGAGTTATTTGGCGTTTCAGGTTTTGTGCCATAAACATTTTTTGCTGGAATAGGCGGTTTCGGAGAGTCGTACTGAACGTTTCTCGATACAGCTCCTTGGTTCTGATTCTGATGCATGGCGTAACTGTAGTTTTCGTGAAACTGTCTGAAGTTATCCCCAGACGTGCCCGCCTGCTGATTCTGTGAAACATCGCTCTGTTTTAATACTGCATTGTGCTATCTATGGGAATCATAGAAACAATAGTCTATTGGTTAGTGGAAGTTGAATTGCCACAGTTGGGACTCTAACTGTATATTTTATCACAGTATTGTGTGATGCTTCACTTATCGGATTGGAAAACGTAATGAAAGTCTTAAAAGTAGTATCACATACAATCAAGTATAATTAGCATAAACATGTACGCACGGGGATTTATAGCACAGTGACTGTATTTGAAATGGTTTGTTCTCGTGTATTTCTTTTTGAATTTATTTGTTCTCCTTTCCAGCATTGTCGTTGTAGTCCTCGCGTCATAATTTAATGTTTTGATAAGATTTAAAATGTGTAATTAGTAAATAATACACAATCCTTTAGGATTGTAAATTTGGAAGCATTTATCACAATCATTAGTTACTATGAATGTT
Organism: Agriphila geniculea; assembly: GCA_943789525.1. NCBI lineage: Eukaryota > Metazoa > Arthropoda > Insecta > Lepidoptera > Crambidae > Agriphila > Agriphila geniculea. Next base: position 2,030,968 of record OX038884.1, on the reverse strand, counting down.
TTTCTAAGATCCTTTAATACAAGTATGTAAAGTTTTCGATTGAAGTACTTAACGAAAATTGCTTCGTCGTCATTGTGGGTGGTTTCAAATCATGGGATATAATTCCATTCCGCTTTAATTATTCGAATTAAGACAATGTCTAAGCCAACCTTTCGAAGGACCAAATAATATCTCGAAGTCGCATTTAATTCGCCTAATTAGTATTTTCATGAAAATAATTAAGAAATTGTTTCGAGCTAACATTTTGGAAGCGGCACGGCCAAGAGTCTTAGAGTAAAATATTTCCTGTCTCAAAAGCAAAGTTAAAAATTAATCATTGTGTAAAATGTTGAATTTTTAAATTATGGCTTTTTTGTCTTAAATCTACATATTTTTCTTAAAAGGGCGTCAATGTACATAATATCTTATCATTCCGTAACTAACACACTCCAATTATTTTAAATAAATAAGAGCTGATGTTGTTTAAAAACAAAATAAAAATTTAAGCTATATTAAGTACGTTGCTTTTAATTTAAATAGATTTTTTTGAGTGATAAAGTTGACGATTCGCACAGTCAAAATATGTGGTTTGGGATATTCCCAATTTTCTTGTTGAATCTAGATAATATGACTATTTCTTGGGAGATTAGTTTCTCTATTTGAAATTCACATTAAAATTAAATAAATACCAACATTCTCCAAAGCGAATTCCACCATCTTGACAATATCAACACGCACTCACATTTTATTCACCACAATTTAACTCCCGCGGCATTTACACCGAACACATAGAATAGACGTGTTACAGGCACTGATTCAATGCGCGAGGCGTGTGGCTCTACCCTGCGCGTGCGCCGGGCGCCGGATGCGCGTGACGGATGCGCGGCCCGACCGTATACTGCGACTGGAGTTGACTGGAGGACGTTCGCTTCGGCTGCAGATGCTAACCTTTTTTTTAATAATCGTGAATTAATTTCTAACGAGCGAGGCTCTGTTTTTGTTAATTGTGATATGGTAAGTTGAAAGCGAAGTTTTTTGTTACATTTGATAATAGCTTAGATCCAAAGTATATTTATAACCAAATCCGTTAGATAGAAGGTCATGATTTATACAAATAAATTTCAATTACATAATGAGATAGAAAATTCGAACATGTTTAGAATATTGAAATTTTGCTAAGAACTTTTGATTTTAAAAGTCCTTTCAATGTATTATGTGTTAGCACATAGGTACCATGAGTGATACGCATCAATCAATTACCGATTACGTATAAACAGATTCGACACGAGATGCAACTTTCACTGTGATGCGACGCGACTCGTGCGCAGCTATTGTCTGTGCCGTGTATTGAACATGATACATTCACATATGTATGGTGAAATCTATAGTTCCGCCATTGGAGTTAATGACACTATGTGAGAGGTTAACTACTTCCGCTTATACTGCTTATACTTACTCAGGTTTAGATAGTAGAATACTGAATAACTAAATACCTTTTACTGCGTTTGATTGTAATGATAAAATTGTAGAATTTCATTCGTTTTAACCGAAGAGATTTAATGTAGGTACCTAATTGATTGTAGTTCCATTTTAAATGTTTAAAAGTAATCAAATGTATATGTTACCGCTAAAGTGCGGAATCCGTTAATGTGCCAATTAACTAGTTAATTTGCGTCAGTTAAAGTGCGATTTTTTTCTTAAAGTGGCAGATTTCCGCACTTTAACTAGTTAATCTGCACATTAACAGATGCTACACCGTTCAAGTGTAGAAGGCAGTGAGTGAAATAGCCAAGGCTTCAGGAAATTTAAGTTAAGGACCTATATTGAAAGTAAATTTTACAAAATCGTCGTTTCTGGCGCTTCGCCGGCCACCCCCGCGGCAAGCTCGCTCCGCTCGCTCGGCTCGCTCCGCTCGCTCGGCTCGCGCGTTTTTGGTCACAATACTAACCTAACCTAACCTAATGAACTCTTTAAGACTTTACCCACGGCGGGGAGCTTAGCCCCCCGAGCACCTCCACTTTTTTGTGATTACAGTATTTTTTTAATTAAACAACCTTTTTTCGCACTTTAACTGATCCTTGGTCGTTAATCTGATTACCTTTTTAAAGTAAGAAATGAAACAATTTTTCGCACTTTAATTGATTCGACCAGTGAATCTGCAGATTAACTGTTACATAGTGCACTCTAACTGATTTCCGCACTTTAACGGTGACATATACATATTTCATTGAGATCATCAAATTTCTTTCTTTTTAGTTACCTATTCTTCTATTCATATAATTTAAGCGATTCGGCGGTTAACTACACAGAAATTAAAATATAGTTTGTACGTTAGTTTCTCTTCTTTTTCATTTTCCTATCAGTGAATAAATATTTAATTGATTTCCGAATGACATTCGTCGTACAAGAGCCGCACACGCAGCGCACCGTTGGATTCGGCGTAACGCCGCAGCACGGCGCCACTCATTGAATGTTTATTGGCTGTTAATAAACATTAGACTGCCTTCGCCTGCTCATTACACACTTCCTGTGCTTTGCATAAGAAAATAAAGCATTATTACTTAATCCGTACCTAGCACAGAAACAATAACATTATTAGGCAACTAGTGATGTACACACTCGCATGCTTAAACCTAAAAAACGGATAACTTACTCAAACACTTAGAAAGATTTACACAAAAAGTAGAAAATAATAAATATATCTAAATTATTTCAAGTAGTCTTGTATACTGGATCGAAAAGTATAGAAATACGGCGCGGCATAAGAAAAAAATATTTTTCTGCTATTTCTGCTTCCAGTGCACCATCTATACAAACAGAATACAATAAAAAGTAGTTCCACAAAAATACTAGTAGGTGTTCATTAGCCTGTGACGGTCTTCGGCCTCACAGACCAGAACGGCCGACGGTACACCCATGACGGATGAGGATGTATTGTTAGATACGTCATGATTTGCAAAAACCTGCCTTAAATACAAGCAACGAGTAACTAAGGCATGCCAAATTACTAGTATAAATTCATGAATGATTTGAATTGTGGGGCGACAACTTTTCTGAACATAAAAATCTTAAGTATGATCTTGAAGTATAAAGTGTTCATAATCCGTTCCTTTGTAATGTGGTATTATTTGTGTAATAAATGTAAAGATCAATAAGATCGAGATAAGTGATGCGTATGAAGGAGGACTTCAGTTACCTGTTCCGTCGTATCAAACAATAGCCTAGGATAAGGTTCAATTCAATGGCACGCCCAATAGGGAACATGTATCAATTTCTTTTGTATCAAAATCAAAAGTATAATGCGCGAGAAAATCAACTGTAATATCAAAACTTTTCTCTTGCGTGTTTTTCTCGTGATATAGTCACTTGAAGTTGGCACGCAGCAGCACCCGCCGAAAGCGCTCCATACAAAACGGTCAACATTTGTGACGTCACTTATGCCACGTTTCAGGCGCATTATTATGGAGTTAGCCAAGAATTTACAAATATCTCCCTAAATATTGCGTTTAAGTACATAGGTGTCGTACAAAATATTATTTCTTATTCGATATTCTATCCGACTGTTAAGTACATTATATCCGAAAATAACAATAAAAAATCGTTATTTTCCCCTGTGTGATAAAACTAAAATAATGGATTTTTTAATTGATTTTTCTGTTTCATCATGTTTTTATACGTGTCCGCAGCGATCAAACTCAAATTTATCAAAATGGTGACTTATGCATGTTCCCTATTCTGACTGACGTCACTGACGCGTTTGACAACCCCGCGTACCACGAACGTTCCCATGAACTATAGTTTTTTTTTTATTCCGTTTTCGTGAGACTTATCTGTAATGGGGAAGGCAACTGTCAAAATGGCGCTGCGTACGCTTGTTCCACGAGAGCTATGAAAACAACGGACTTTTACTTAACAAAATCGTTTTTTTAGCTTTAAAATGATTATTTTTTGTATATTATGCTTTAAAAATGTTGGCACTTACATATTTCCGAAAAATCTGGATAAAGAAAAAAATGATAAATTCTGTAAGAATAAAAACGTCTTAATTTGGCTTTAAATTCCGGCATTTGCATTGTAGAATAGTCTTTTATATCCATTTTGGGTCAATGGGTCTTTTTCGTTAAAAAAATACTACAAAATAAATACCTATTTTCTCATACATTTTGTTCTGAACGTCTACTGTCTTAGGAACAAGCGTACGCAGCGACATCTACAAAAATACTACTTTCCACAAAAATTACCAACCTACAGCGCCAAGTCTAATTATTTCCTTAGAGGTAGCATTTTTTTAAGAATTTAGGATTAACGATACTAGCAATGATTTAACAAAGACAATTGAAATACTAAAAAATATAATAACAAAAGAATTAAGAAAAGTGTTACACCAAACTATTTTCTGCGTAAATAAGAAAAATTGCGAAGTTATAATGCATTTTTAACAACATATAAAAACATTTAAATTATTGGTTTAGGACGATACAGACAGTATGCATGGTCACCTCATAAATGGAATCTAAGCCAATCACCGTTTACTGAAAGCCGTTAGTCTGTCATCTTTGGAGACACCGTGTCGACATTCTTAGCCCAATTAACTAGATTAATACCGATGTTTGCCGCTCAATTGGTTTAAGAGGCATATTACGTTTCGACTGTGATTTTTGCGTAAAATTACCAATTTTGGGGTTCTCGATCTCAGAAACAAAAATACATTAATAGTTTTGACTTATTGAATAGTGTAGAATAGCTATTGAAATACTTTATAGCGGCCTCGCTTTTTTGAAAATTTGCTTAACTTTATAATTAAACCCGAAATTGCAGAGAAAGATTTTCATAAAATGCGCGAAGGCACTTTTTTGGGGTCATGGATTGAACTACTGTGCTAAACAAATGAAATAAAAAAAATTGAATATTATCTTTTATATAGTCGAATAGTTCATAGCGGCCTCGGAATTTTGAAATTATGTATGAAATATGTGAAAAAAAATCCCAATCAAAAACCATAAAACTACTAAAAACGCTCAGAATTAACTGTGAATTTCTCCTAGATACATAATTATTATTACGTAAAATTTATATCAGAATGATTTTGACTTGATAAGAAAATCAAATTTCATACTTTTATTTCAAATTTCAAATTTCAAATTTCAAATTAATTTATTCAGTCTAGGCTGTTACAAGCACTTGTGAATGTCATAGAAGCTACGCCATCGGTTCGCAAACCCTAAGCGGGAGACCTTGTAACGAGAAGAACCGGCAAGAAACTCGTCAAGGGCTGCTTTTTTCTCCCTGTATATTTCATACAGAGTCGTCAAGATTGAAAAATGAGCTCCACATTTAAAGTGAGGTCATTTTCCATCACAATAGTTATCAAAAGGTTACACACAATGGGTAGTTAGGTTAAAATTAAATATCTACTATATTCAGTTAGATAATCGTGAGAGTAAATAACTTTCAACTAGTTTAGAAATCACTCTGTCTGCTACTCTAACAAAAAAACACTTGATACAAGACATAAAAATAAAACGCAATTCTTACAATTCAATATGCGTTAAGATAGGTTCTCAGAAGCAGACCCATTCCCACTGGCAGCACCCGTTCACGAGCATGACGCATGGACCAGCCATCGCTTCGCTCAACCATATTTGAGGGAACGTAACGACCCGCCCCACACGACACCACCGCAGAAATGATTAAAGAGAGCATGACATACTTAGGCTACCCATCCTAAGGCACCGAATTGAAAACTAATATCCAAAAGCTTTTCATAGGCCTTTACTTACAAAACTATAGACAAAAAAATACGAAAACATCGTGATAACGAAAGCCAAATAATCATTTTGGTCATTAGCAATAAAAAAGTGCGAAATCAAAACAAGGATTAGTTATTAATTCTATGTTTTGAGTAAGAAGTGCCATACTGATTGATAATATTAAACAGGAAAAAAAAAAAAATATATTTGTTGTTTGTACTTGTTTTTCTTTCTGTGTATGTTCAAAGTTGACTCTAAAAAATCGTTCACTAACTTTAATTTTCCTTTCTAACCCTTTAACTTTTCAGTGTATCGTCATATTACTTTTTGTAGCGAACACATATAAATGTATTTAGTAGACCCAAAGGTTTCTCTAGGTTGTAGCGCTAAAATCCGTCAAAATCGAAATTTCGACGAAAAAATGTGATAGGGCCCTTAATGATTTAATGGGTTAAATGTTCAGTTATACACACATCTTATACATTACAAGTGAATATTTATCTTATAAATAGGTACTCGTACCTACTTCAAATTAATTATATCATTTTGTGTACTATTGAAATAAATATATCATAATTTAGCTGAGTAAATACTTTGGATCAGAAATCAAACGAAGGCACTATTTATAAATTATATGATAGTATTTTCGATTCGAAAAGTTAATCCGCAATAAAAAAAAACCAGTCAAGTGCGAGTTGGACTCGCGCACGAAGGGTTTCGTACCAAAAAACAGCAAAAAATCACGTTTGTTGTATGGGAGCCCCCCTTAAATATAAATTTTATTTTGTTTTTAGTATTTGTTGTTATAGCGGCAACAGAAATACATCATCTGTGAAAATTTCAACTTTCTAGTTATCATGGTTCATGAGATACAGCCTGGTGACAGACAGACAGACGGACAGCGGAGTCTTAGTAATAGGGTCCCGTTTTTACCCTTTGGGTAAGGAACCCTAAAAATAAGCTTTTATTGAACAGAAGCCTTTTGCAGAGGTAGCTTCTCTCACCTCGGCATGTGTCCAGGCCGCCAGCGCCTTCGGCGGGGTATCCGGGGCTACGGCGCCCAGCCGCCCTCTCTTGCGCGCCTCCTGCAGGATAGGCACCTTCGAGTTCTTCTCTCCTGAAGATAGTATCACCTCGCGTTCTATCTGTTGACAAATAAAAAATACTTATACAACGTACTACAAATAACCCCTATGCCGAATATGGTAGATAGGGACCATCGAACTGAACAACTTTTACTATGTTATATTATATAATTTTAATTATGTTATATTTATATTACTTATGTTATATTTAATTTTAATTTAAATTTAATATTATGTTATATTTATATGTTAGAAATAACTTAGTTTAAGAACACTTTTGTAACCGTATTCTTGCAAATAAATTTACTTACTTACTATGAAATCGCGAAAAAAAATTCAGCTGTTTAGTACAAAAATTAATATCAAAAATATCACAATGTATGAAACAGCTGATTTTTTTGCGATTTCTGAGTTTGTCCCATAGTAAAAAGCTGTTCAATTTGATGGTTCCTACCCTATATACCATATTCGGCATTAGGGATTATTTTGTAATACGTTGTATATACGTTGACGGTGAAACTTATACCTGATATTTTTTTTTAAATACTTGCCTTTCTTGAGGTTTGTCAGATACAACCTTTTGCTAATAATGTGCCATAGAATTTTTCGCCTACTTACCAAAATTCTAGCCAATCAATAGTGAATTTTATTGGGATCCCTTGTTTTCGCATAATTGTTTTATACCTAATTTGATTTGGCATAACGGATTTGGCATAATCTTTTTTGTCATAATAATACTTTCGCATAATTGTTTTTTGGCATACTATTTATATTAGCATAATTATCATTTAGACTAATTTGTTTTCGCATAATGTTATTAGGCATATTGTCTATTCGCCTAATATTATTTAGACATAAAAATCAAAAACAATAAGAATAAATATTTTTACGCACTCATTTATTTTCATGCAAAAGGGGTAGGTATTGTATTAAAATGCCAAAAACTCATAACACATACGACCTAAATATCGTCTCATAAAACACCAATTTTTAAAATACCGAAAATCCTGAATGTCGATATCCAATAGACCGAAACTTGAAAGATCGATTATTAAATGACTGATGATAGTTTGAAACCCTGAAAGTTAAAATGCCCATAGTTAAAAATCCCGAAAATACGTTTAGGTCTATTAGGTGCGACGACGAGCGAGCGTAGCGAGCGAGGAGGAGGTTAGTTTCCATTGCGACCAACAAACGCACGAGCCGAGCAAGCGAAGCGAGCGTGCCGCGGCAGCGGCCGGCGAAGTGCCAGAACCGGCCTGCTGGCATGTAACCCTCAATTAACCTTCGGTTTTTTAAGCTTCGGGATTTTGTATTTTAGGTAAAATGTTCTTTCGTGATTTTAAACGTCGTGTTTTTTTGTTTATAAAAATATGCGTAAATAACATTATGCGTGTTTAAATTTATGTTAAAAAATATTATGCTTAAACATGATTATGCTTAAAGTAGTTATGCTTAAAAAAATTATGCATAAGCTGTTATGACTAAATAATATTATGCGTAAACATCATTCGGCGAAATCATATTATGCCATGACATATTATGCCTTAAAATTTTATGGAAATACATAGGGATACTAAAACTTTATCTGTCTTTTTTTAGTATTCACTTAGGTATAATCAAAATCTTATTAAAGTTTCACGCGTTTATATTGATTTTCCACAACATTTCTTAACTACACAGATAACACAATAAACGTTGTGCTTACATACTAATTATCATGTCCAATAATCCTTACTTCAAGCTTTCAGCACAGGTCTTGTCACACTAAACAAGTTTTACAACAATCACAATTCCGATAGAGAAATAACGAAAGCTTCTGCGCAGGCGCATGGGCGTCTGATCTGAGACACAATCACAGTATATAATACTGTGTAATAGCTACTTTCACTGGGTTCGATACACTCGTCTGTAAACAGTTTTGGCAATTTTTTTTTGCGGATAGCAGTCACTAGACAATTTAATAATGAAGTTGGTAAGAGATAACTAATTAATAAAATTGTAATTTAAATGAAACTTATGTTAGGTTGCAGAAATCTGATGGCGAGCACATTTAATTTTGCTGTAATCTGATCGTAGTGCGAATTCATTTCTTTTTTACTTTTTTTTTATTAATGTCCAATTAAGTTACCTACGGACTTTGTCAATTGAAATAAAATTTCTCAATTCACTTTTTTACGACATTTATCTTTTTTATCTATTTAGTAGATTAATTAGTTAAGTCCTTTTGATAAAATCTGTTCCGAAGGCTTATACAATAAATAAAAGGTAATAATACAACTCGTTGTAATTTATTGTTGTTGATCAGGAAGAAATAGAGATTTTGTGAAATTTGATGAATAAAGACAGACGTTTTCTTTAGTGCAATTTATTAAATTCTTAGTTATATATTTATTGTTTCTGCAAAAGATTTAATACTAGTCCGTACTAGTTCGTCACACACATAAATACGCTTCATACTTTCGCGCGTACAGTTCATTAGACAAAACCAATAAGTAAATCAATAAAACAAAAAGAACCTAAACTAAATAATTCTAAAATAAAACCTGAATTAATGATATACGCGCTGTGATCTGTAATCCGTAAAAAAAGTGTTCTATTTCTAATGTTTTAATTCAATTTAGATCAGCCTATCTGGAATGGAGACGCTAACACTCGGAAGATTTTGCTAAGTCAGCCATTACACGGTAGTTATATTCTGTGCCATAACTCTGTTTTTCTTAAAACACGGAATTAATTTTTATGAAAATGGAAAGGTCCGGCCGTCAAGCACCTATCCGCCACGCTCGCCCCCGATGATTTTTTTGGAAATACGGTAATATAAATAATTAATCATCAAGAGTTATAAATAAATATAATTTTTATTTCATAAATGAAGAAAGTAAAATTATTAATTCAGTAAACATTTACTCAGCATTTGATTAAAAACACAGGCATTTATACGCGTTTAAACTAAAACAGGTATTTCCAACAAACGTCGTATGCTTTATTATTTTAGTTTAAACGCGTTTAAAATATGTATTAAGTGTATATTTTCTCAGCATTCATTACCTACTTCCTTAGAAAATGAAATATTATTCTATACTAATTTTTGTATTGGCAACTTTGATAAACAATTTTTTTTTTGGGTTATTTAAGATGAAATGAAATATCGTTTAACGAATATTTTGAATTAATTGGACTGTCAATTAAGAAATGTAAATTGATCTCAGATGTTAGTAGATGTGTGTTGGAGTGACGTAATACCAATTTGTATGGAAGTCATTAGCATTATTTAATGGAAAGGTGTGAAAATGGAACTAGGCCTGTTCGTATTTTGTATAATTAAATATGAATGAATTTATGATAAAAACTTGACCCAGTGGAAGAAGACATTTGGTTAAGTTAATACAATGTTTTTAATTAAAATCCTCTTACATGTTTTGATTTAAGTATTTATTTCTAGGTTGTTACACGGGTTGATTTTCCCCGGGTAACTTGCTGGGCGACGACGTCTAGAAGGGTGGCCAACCTTTTCGACACTTGGGGCCAAAATTCGGAAGTAGAATTTTACCCCGGGCCGCACTACCAAATTTTTCTGTACAGTGCGCGCCAGATAAGTCCGACTTTAAAAAATGTGCTCGGCTCCGCGGGCCGCAAGGTAACAGACGGCGGGCCGCATGTGGCCCGCGGGCCGCGGGTTGGCCACCCTTAAGACTTTTCTATCGACAATCGCTTGTAAAATCGAATTGAAAACCCAATTTCAAATCAAATCATTTTATGCACACAAAATAGAGTGCATACAGTTGTTATTGGTTACATTCCGGTTCTCTGCCTTGCCATAGGGCATGTGAAATGTCAGTTTAGATTAAGTAGTAAATTAGATACAATTAAATAATTAAATTAAAATTACATGCGATGAGAATAATTCATTTTATGTCAATTTTTGAATTTAAAAATTCTTCAATTAAATAGAAACTTTTATTTTTTAACCATGTTTGTAATTTTTTCTTTAATATAGGTAGACTAAGCTCCTTTACGGTCTTTGGTAGTTTATTATAAATTTTTATGCAGTTAGGGTAACAATTTTTTCTATAATACTTTGTATGCGTTTTGGGTACCATCAACTTACCATGGTGTCTCGCTAATCTACAGCAGGACGTTATTGGAGGGACGTCCCATGTAGCTCTCGGATGCATTGTTTCTGTGATATGAAAGCTTTTTTTACGTCAACTGAGTTACCCAACAAGAGTATACCATATTTTAGATTTGATGCAACATACCCACGATAGGCCAATAAAGCAGCTTTTTTATTAACTTGAGTAGTTAACCGCCATAAAGCATATGCAAATCTATTTATCTTTTCCACGAAGTGACGTTTCGATTTTAGAAGCGATTGTCGATAAAAAGCGGTAGTCGACTAAAATCGCCTAGCTAGATGCCCAAAAAATCGACCCGTGTAAATGCCCCATAAGTAACATAATACAGGTGCTTTTATTAATTTTTAGGAATGTTATAATAATGTGTAAGAAGAAAGTAAAAGAAACAAATCCTACTTATTTATATGTGAAAGTTTAGATGTTACGATGTTATCAATTTAGATTTAGATGTTACGATGTTATTAAAAAAAAAATTATTTGACGATTTAAAAACGCTCATTATGTGAGCTTATTTGAATAAAGATTTTTCCATTTTTCATTCATTTTTCATTTATCACGCAAAAACGGCTGAACGGATTTGGATGAAATTTTGCATACATAGTTTATAGCCTGGAATAAAACACAACATACTTTTTTCGGCCAAAGGTTCCCTAGGGATTTTCCGAATGTTCACACGGAAGAAGTTGCGGGTAGAAGCTAGTACAAAAATTGAGTATGTTATTATGTCAATGTGCTTTTTCCCACTTGTTCTACTGGGCAGTTATACCGTGGATCTAATGAGACTTTATTTCCATTAGTTCCACGATTTAAGAACTATGTGGCAGGACTTAATATGAGAAAAAAGTCTTAAGGCTCCGTTATGCGAAATCATTTGTCTCTGTCTTTTTCTTTACGTGTAAAGAGTATGGAAAATAACCTCACTTCTGCACTTTTTCGATGTTTTTCGTTGTTTTTTCATTATTATCTTAAGCACAATTATCTTTCTTGAAAAAAAGTTATTAGAGCAACTGCACAATACGTAAAAGTGTATTTTAATGTAGAATTCAATACGTTTACGCTATTATTTACGCCAAAAATATGGCCCGCGTCAAGCGCTTTTGATGATATTCTGTTTTTTTTACAATCATCTGTGAGGTTTATACGCAATTTAATGTTTGTAGCAACTAGATAAACTCTTTAGCTTGTCGTATATTTTTTTTTGGTGGCTACAAGTTTACGTTTTCAATATAAAGATATGGCCCGCGCAAACCATGTTTTCCTATAATCGCCCCTTAAGAACTAAACGTCCAAGTCTATTGCTTTGTATATTGCCAAAGAACGGGCACTGCAAAGGAAGTTAAGTTGATCGTAAAACGTTGTAACTTAGATTGCATACAAACTAAGTCGTAAAAACCCAACTTGGTACTACTAAGTATAGAATTTAACTACTATATGACTACTGTTTCTACCGACTGAAAGTCCTCTATCGAATTCGTAATTTTTTATGCACCAAAACAAGACAAATTTTGGTAGAATCTTTGGTGCTATCAAAGTTTAATTATATGGATGTAGTGTATGACCCTAGATTGTTGTCAAAAACGAAAAATTTAATACAGAGGGTGCAGAATGCTTGTGCCAGATTTTGTTATAATATTCCGCCTAGAAGCCATGTATCCCCCTATATTAATGGTACTAACACACTGAATATGCAGTCTAGACGGGATGTACACTTAGTTCTGCTTTTGTTTGGTATAGTGAAAAATCGTAAGCCGCTTTACTTGTATGAGAAACTCGTATGGTCTACTCGCACCCGCTTAGCTTTGCTTAACGTACCTATCCACCAAACCGCTGCTTTTAGGGGTAGCTTTAAATATGCTGCAACCAAAATATGGAACGACATACCACCTCCCCTGCGTCGCCTTACTTCTGCGACTTCTTTTCGGGTAAAAATAAAAGAGTTGATTCTGCATGAACAGATAAATAGCGCTACCTAGTGAATACTGTTTGACCTATTATATTATGTATATATATATTTTTTTCGGTACCTCTATATTAATATTATGTCAATGTCAAAATTTATTTAATTAAAATAAACTTATAATTGGGCACTTTTGAATATGTTTAATTCTATTGTATAAGCTTAATATTTGTTTTATATAACGATACTCATCTATATCATTACCGTTCTAAAGTGAACTGTTGTTGAGTTTGCATAAATTGATTTATTATATCATTGCATTGTTTGGCGAGTGTTGTTGCTTTAAACACATTTGGCTCCACCTGAAAATCAGTGTCGCACAGGCTGTGACAATAGCTGAGGTTGGAGACCATTTCGGCTAACTACTTTTTTTTTTAAATAAATTGTGTTATAAATAGTAATATGTACTTTTTGTAATCACATGTACTGTAAACAAGTGTGCTGAATAAATTTTTTCACTTTCACTTTCACTTTCACTAAATCACGGACAAGTCTATTGAAATAACTGTGTTTTTAAGTGCTTGTTACATTATGTTTTAAGTGGAAAAACTGTATCTTTTCTTAGAATATTTAAAACTTAAAATATCTGTGGTAAAGTGTGAGTGTAACGACAAAATAACAAAAAATTCACAGATCCGTGCCTTTCACGACCTTCTGGTACATTGAAAATGAATTTAATGAATTAACTAAAACAAAATTTATTCGTAAACATTTTTTATTATTATTAAATATACCTATGTAAGTACTATCTTAGAATTTCTACAAAAAAATACCAATTAAAAAATTCTAATCAAAATCAAATGCAGTCTCGCGCTGATTTCATCATCATTTGAATATGTGCGATAACAAACTATGTCTATCTATCATCATCTATCACATTCTCATTTAGAGACCCTTGTAAAAAATCATTGGGAATCGTAGCGTACTAAGAAAAACATGAGACATGCCCGATCGAGTAATTTTAAATCTCAAAATTGAAATAACAGCAACCCACGAATATACAGCAACATCTTTAACATTAACATAGGTACCTATTTATTTCACTTTTTACACGTTTTGAGTGTAATATATCTTAAAAATTCTAACCAATTAGTGCAAATGCTTTTCTGTATCTACTACTAAGTATGGAAACTACAAACTCTCTTCTATTCAACCTTCGCTCAAGATTCGTTTATTCGTTTGCCTATACAAAAAAGTGCCGGGTATCACGAAATCTCACGGTGCGGTGCAGGCAATGGTCAGGAAATATAGCCAAAACAATAGAAACAGATGCGCCGAAATAGTTTTTTCGATGCTCACGTGCAACTGCAAGGCAAAGCCCGGCCTTTTGCATAAGTATAAAGAAACGCGTTATTAACCAAAATAGGGTTAATAAATAAATGATATCTTGTTCTTCGTATGGGTAATATACTAATGGTGTTTATTTAACTTAGTTGTTTTACATTAGATTTGACACCTAACCATTAAAAAGTCATAAATAAATAATTATTATAAAATAACATTAACAAAATTTAATACAAACATAATCTCATTTAATCTAATTTTACTTGATTAAAGAATTTTACATAAGTATCAATAAATTAAAAATATATTTTTGTTTTGCTTTTAAAAACACTTTCATTAGACAAGTATCCGATTTTTTTATAATAAGAAAATAACATTTTATTACATTTACAACTCAAAATATAACTATAAACAAACATTTGTCTTTCATACCATTAGCGTTGATACGACTAGGTACGTACGTACACTACTGCGCTCAGCGCTCACTCACACGCTCCGCGCAAACTTAACTTCATAAAGGTTAAGCTACAGAATTATCCTTTTACGTTATTTACCTTAAATATTTTTTTTAAGTAGACCAATGTCATATCTCGAGGTGTTTTTAAAATCGACCTGATATCGCGTTTCGTTTACGAGATATGATTTTTTTCTTGCCGAAACCGGGTGAAAATCGACCACATTTTTCACATTTTTGCGATTTACAAAAAAAGATTTTGAGATTTTTGAAAAATTTTTTTTTCTGTTTATAGCCCTTGATTAGATGCGTCATTTGATATCTCAATCATTTACGTAGCTCTAATATCTACGACACCAGGGTGATATCGCACTTTGGCTGAAAATCGGGCCTATACAGATGCCTCAAAAAAAACATTTTCAATGTCAAAAATAGATATCGTATGGTAAAAATATACTGACAAAACGTAAGTTGCTGTTAAGCTGAAATTGTAAATCTGAAATTGAATTTTGGTTCATAATAGATCTCTAAACTAATGTAACTTCTTCCAATTTACGTTTATCTAGTAAAAAATTAAGTTTACTGCCGAAATAAAAATTGTTTTAAGTAAACATAGTTTTTAGTACCTAGCTTGTTTAGCAAAAGAAAACAGTTTAATTGATTCTTGCGATTGTCGAATGATCTTATTTCGGTGATCAATCAATTAGCCGAAACAGGAATTAATTGATTTTGTTAAGTGGCGTGAAACCACAATTTTACGCGTCGTTGGTATTTTTATACTTGAGTAATATAACTAGCCTTTCGCCCGCAGCTTCACCTGCGTGGACTACAGGTTACATCGTGCGGGCGGAGACCCGTGCCCAGCAGTGGGATAAAACCGGCCAAGTGCATGTCGGGCCACGCGCAGTGGGGTTCCGTAGTTATCTTATACCATACCATAGTGAATATCACTAATTTTACGTCTGCAAAAAACTTTGTTTTTCATAGTGTTTGTATGAATGACAAAGTTATATTTTGGAAAATGTGATATATCTCTAAAAATTATAACTATTTCTCATTCAAACCAATTTTCATTGAAAGTATTAATTGATATTTACAGCATATAATTTTTTTAGATTTTTCACTCTCTTATTTTAAAAGTTAAAGGGGGGGGGGACACTCATTTTACCACTTTGGCAGTGTATATCTTTCAAACGGTTGACTTTGAGAAATAATAGTCTAAAAAACCTCAATGTCATTTTTAAAGACCTATCTATAGACACCCCGCACGTATAGGATTGATGAAAAAAAAAAAATTTTCTGTTTCAGTTCCATGTATGGGGAGCCCCCCCTTAATCTTTAATTTTTTTTATTTTTATGTAAAAACCTTAGAGCTGTTTACAGAATACATCTACCTACCAAGTTTCAACTATGTAATCTTAATAGTTTCGGAATAAAGTGGCTGTGACATACGGACAGACAGACATGACGAAACTATTAAGGGTTCCGTTTTTTGCCATTAGGCTACGGAACCCTAAAAAGTAGCCTATGTTCTTCCCCAAGGTCCCATGTATATCCGTACCACGTCAAAATCAGTCCAGCGGTCTAGGCTTGGACACGTAACAGACAGACAGACAGTTACTTTCGTATTTATAACATTACGAATGTGTCTGTATCTGTGGGGAAAGGGGATCTTTTCCAGCCCCCCGATTACGAAACTTAGTTGTTAACAGTTCTCGTTTGAAATCAATAGCTTTATCAGCACTGTGCTAATAAATGGCAGATAATAAAACTCATACTTGGCCCTCAGAGGGTCGCAGTGAGGTGAGAAAACTCGTACTTAGCCCTCAGAGGGTTGCAGGGAGGTGAGAAAACTCGTACTTAGCCCTCAGAGGGTCGCAGTGAGGTGAGAAAACTCGTACTTAGCCCTCAGAGGGTCGCAGTGAGGTGAGAAAACTCGTACTAAGCCCTCAGAGGGTTGCAGGGAGGTGAGAAAACTCGTACTTAGCCCTCAGAGGGTCGCAGTGAGGTGAGAAAATTCGTACTTAGCCCTCACAGGGTTGCAGGGAGGTGAGAAAACTCGTTCTAAGCCCTCAGAGGGTCGCAGTGAGGTGAGAAAACTCGTACTTAGCCCTCAGAGGGTTGCAGTGAGGTGAGAAAACTCGTACTTAGTCCTCAGAGGGTCGCAGTGAGGTGAAAAAACTCGTTCTAAGCCCTCAGAGGGTCGCAGTGAGGTGAGAAAACTCGTACTAAGCCCTCAAAGGGTCGCAGTGAGGTGAGAAAATTCGTACTTAGCCCTCACAGGGTTGCAGTGAGGTGAGAAAACTCGTACTAAGCCCTCAGAGGGTCGCAGTGAGGTGAGAAAACTCGTACTAAGTCCTCAGAGGGTCGCAGTGAGGTGAGAAAACTCGTACTAAGCCCTCAGAGGGTCGCAGTGAGGTGAAAAAACTCGTTCTAAGCCCTCAGAGGGTCGCAGTGAGGTGAGAAAACTCGTACTAAGCCCTCAAAGGGTCGCAGTGAGGTGAGAAAATTCGTACTTAGCCCTCACAGGGTTGCAGTGAGGTGAGAAAACTCGTACTAAGCCCTCAGAGGGTCGCAGTGAGGTGAGAAAACTCGTACTAAGTCCTCAGAGGGTCGCAGTGAGGTGAGAAAACTCGTACTAAGCCCTCAGAGGGTCGCAGTGAGGTGAGAAAAGTTATACTAGGCCCTCAGAAGATCGCAGTGAGGGTGAGAAAGTGTCACTCGATCTATCAAATATTATGATTAATGCTATTAGAAGGATTCAAAGCCAGTTTCTGCGTGGGATTGTATACCACCAGTTATGAATAACAGACATTAATGCAATGACCTACCGAGTCGGTTCCTCTATTGTGCAAAATGAATGACAAATTTTATAATCTGTTTTACGAATTACGACCTTAAAGCTCATACTATAGATGCACTTTGAGTTGGCTCAGTTGAAGCAAATTAGTGGATAAAATATTTTGCTGTAGTCTTCTGTGACAGTGATTTTTTGATAAATTAGTATTGAGAAAGCTAAAAATAATTCTTAATTGTGGCACAGCTAGTAATAATTCCGGTTTATACAACGTGTAACAGAAATAATGGCTAAACCAGAATATGGTAGATAGGAACCATTAAACTGAACAACTTTTACTACGGGACCAAATCTGACATCTCAAAAAAACAGCTGCTTCATACAATAATAATAACGAAAATATGAAAATGTATGAAACAGTTGATTTTTTTCCTAGGCCGTGCAGTGTGTGTTACTTTAGTGCTTAAATTAAGACGAAATTGAAGCTTTGTGGTACTCTGTCGATTAGTTTAATGGACTTTTATAGTTAAAAGCTCATGGCGGAACTTGAAAGACTGATCGTACTCGATCACGTTTGTTAAGCAACGCTCTGTCCGGTCAGGTGTCGGATGGGTGACCGTTAAGTGCCATTACAACTTCCGTGCTTCGGAGGGCACGTTAAACCGTCGGCCCCGGCTGTTGTGATCTGATAACAGTAGTTAAGCCAAGTTAGAGGCCTTACAGGCGGCTTGGTAAACTCTGACACCAGAGGTTGGCCACCAATCCTCATTCGATACGAAACGAAACGATTGCTAAAAGTGGCCACTTTTCTTAATAAAAGTCCATTAAACTAAACGATAGGCTAGAAAAATTTTTTTGAGTGATAAAAAGTACCCCAAAGCTTGATCGGAGTGCACTACAGAGAGATTATTCACTATTTCGTCCTTATTTTAGCACTTTGATTCTCGTTTCAATGGTGATGCTAGTGTGCGGACTGTGTCCTCTTCAGAGGTTGTTCCTAGGGTTGCCAACCCTACTATATAATATAGTATCCTATTCTATTGAGTGTTTGCCTACTATATTTTTTGAAAAAATAAATAGTAGGCAACACTACTATATTTTTTCAAGTGAAAAAAATAAAACAAAAGCAACAAAAAAAATACTTATATGCACATAAGTAACTGCACTGCAATATTTTTTTGTGATTTAACACTTGTGTTTATGGTTGTTGAATAAATTATGAAAATGTTAGTACGTATGAAAAATGCAACTTCTTTAAAATCCTCCATACAAAACGGCTACCTACTATATTTTATTGGACTTTTTCGCCATCTACTATATTTTTACACTAATAATCTTGAAAATACTATATTTGATGCAAAAAAAGTTGGCAACTCTAGTTGTTCCCATAGTAAAAGTTGTTCAGTTAAGACCCTATTCTATATCTACCATATTCGGCTTCGGGGGTTTTTTAGAACACGTTGTATAGTGATAATGACAACTATTATATTGAGGGAAATGTAATCATCATCAACCATTTTGATGTCCCCACTGCTTAGGGTTGCCAACCCTACTATATAATATAGTATCCTACTATATTGAGGGCTCGCCTACTATTTCTTTTGAAAAAATATATAGTAGGCAAAACTACTGTATTTTTTCAAGTGAAAAAATGTAATAAAAGCAGCATATAAAAATTACTTATACTTATGCACAAAGGTAATTGCATAGTAATTTTTGTGTTTAAATACTTGTGTTTATGATTTTTGAATAAATTATGAAAATGTTAGTATGAAAAATCTTCCATACAAATCAATAACGTACTATACTTTTTGGACTTTTTCGCCATCTACTATATTTTTACACGTTATAATCTTGAAACTACTATATTTGATGCAAAAAAAGTTGGCAACCCTAACACTGCTGGGGCACAGGTCTTCCTTATGGGTGGATAAGAAGGATGTGCCATAACCCACCACGCGGGCCCAATTCGGATTGGTGGGTGGAGAAGTTCGAGATAACAAATTTTTGGTCACCCATCCCATGACTGACCCTTGCGAAAGTTGCTTAACCTGCGCAATCGCTGGGCCAGGCTATACCACTGCGCCACTGAGCTCCCCTAAGAAATGTAATACTTACAGGGAACTTGGCGGAGTGTGTGTGCAGAGCCGAAGTGTTGGGAGCCGGCGCGCCGGGCAGCGCCGCATCCGGCGCCGGAGGCATCCTGTACGGCGGCAGCGACTCGACCGTGCCTGGGGACAAACATAGTTAATAATTATCAATATGAGAAATATAACGTAGGTAAGTAATTGTAAGTAATTGATATTGGTAATTGTAGACCAGGGACCGGAAAAACCCTTTTTTTGGTTAACCCAATTGATAGGGAAACCCTATTAAAAAACTTAGCGAATGATAGGGTTTCCCTTTCGATAGGGTTTTTGAAAACAAGTCTATAAAATACTCCATCAAAAATCCCTTTAACGGTAAGCGGTTCATAAAATACCCAGTCAAAACTAGGTATAAATTGCTTGAACACGTTTTATAACCCCTTCATAAAGCCTTCATAGGGTTTCCTCGATAGGTTTTCGTATTCGGTGAGTGCTTACATGGGTTACCGTATTGATAGGGTTACCGTATGATAGGGTTACCGTATTGATAGGGTTTTTGAAAACAAGTCTATGAAATACCCAATCAAAAACCCCTTTAACGGTAAGCGGTTCCGGTCCTTGTTATAGACATGTCACGTAATCCAGGAATCAAGGATATCAGTGCTCTCTTTATTAATAAAAGGTTTCGTGTTGCCCTCTTTACTAACAAAACACATTTGAATTCGAAATAGAAAATAATGTGCAGAATTTTAATTTTATTTCTTCGCGCATCAAATGGATTATTTTTCTTTTTATTTCATACCAGCAGATAACAAAAAGAAGGTTCGATAGCAAAACTTCTCTTTCCATCAACGCCATCTAGTTAGGCAATCCTTACTATTTTTATTTTTTAAATGTCACTTTTAAAAGCCCTCAATGTATCTATTGTTTTTAGCTTAGGGCATCGCGGCTTCCGTCCGGAAAGCTCTAAGGTTTTTAGTTACACTGTTTTTGTACAGATAACATGACTGACATAACCGCCTTCCTAACTGTAGGTACATAGTACCTTATACTAAAAATCAATGTCACTACACTACTATAAAATTATTTCTATCATAAATTACTGTTCTCGTATAGTATACTTAAGACCTTATTACTTTGACCGACTAACGGTTCTACGTTCTCAAATAATTATGTTATTATAATGTCATCAATATTGATATTAGTACAAATGTGACCATCTGTACTTTTCTTTATTTTCTTTACAACATGTGCAATTTGCGGAGGCAAGTATACGAATTATGCGATAACACATCGCGAGTGCAATGCCACAGGAAATGAGCGAATGCCTCCGCCTGTACTTATGACGGCTGGCCCAAGTCACAAGCGTATTTTAAATTATTTTGTTAAGAAAACAATACCATTACGCCCATTACCTAATTATTTTTACTAAATATCTGTAAAATGTTACGCTATCAATATGAGAGTAGTAACATTTATATTCTGTGGTAGTAATTACAATCTCTTACCTATTTGATCCAAAAGACTAGACTAAAACTAAGTAGTACAATAATTACAGTTTGTCTAGTTATTGACATACTCATAAGACGTACCTAAATATCCACAAATTGTGTTTTTAGTGTAGTATAAAAGGTATCACTGTAAAAATAAAAAATAAACGATTAGCTGGATTTCGTCTGCTAATAAAGTTAATCAAACAACTTAAGTAACGAAGAAAAGAACCTCCTACTCAAAAGAATTAAGAAGCATTATTAATTTTAAAGAATTAAGTACCTGCATTGCATTTGCATTATTTAAACCAAAAGACAACTACTTACTACTTTTTAGGGGCATTTAATCAGTTATAGATATCACATTTATTTTATCCGATAATTTAATATAATAAAAATGTCCAAATATTTGTTAAATAAAATCGTTCATAAAGTAGGTAATCATAAGTCAACACATCATTGAGCTGTCACTCTCAGGCGAATGATAGAAAAATAAGGAATGGTGGAGCACTCAATGGAGTACTCCTCCTGCATGACAATTGCCTTCATCACATCTGCTCATAGTCAAGAGACTGATCGCAAAAAAAATGTTCATAATTTTAATACAAAAAGAAAATTATTTATCGTAATCCGCTGTCTTCTATGAGTTGCACGACAAACTCGTCATGAGAAATAGCCACTTAATTTGCCGTCCGTATTATTGTGCTGTGTCTTCGAGTGGGAAAACGGAGGAAAATGGAGTTACGTGAGTTTTCCACTTACAGCCAGTTCCTGATAGGGGCATGATAGTTCTCGAGCTGATTGGAAACCAGTAGCAAAGACTAGTTTGGTTGGGAAAGAGAAATCCATAGAGCTTACCTAAGAATATTTCAAAATATTTTTTTTCGCCTAATTACCTAAATTGGAAAAAGATAAAATTATCTATTAGGTAATTTAGGTTTGTAAAATATTATTCTGCTTGATTTTTAACATTCTATTTTTTTTTCTATAATATCTAATAAATTATCCCATAATTATGCATTAATGGCTTGGTGTAAATAATGATTCCTACCTTTTAAAACGGCTATGGTTCGATCCGGATGTAAACCGTTTACCCATTACCTACCTTCAAGCTAAAAACAATCTTATGGTGTCAATCTTACGATATTATTTATCATTTGGTCATCTCTAACAGTACATTGAATTGATACTTTTAAGTTTTTGCGGTTTCTTAATTATGTCATTCGGCGACGTGTGAGAGAGTAGCGATAATTTTTCAATTTGCAAGTTCCGCTAAGAATTTGTTACACCGTTAATCATTCCTTTTATTTTTAATAATACTATATTTTGCTTTAAAGACTTCTTATCTTTCATAATCATAGAAAATATTAAAATACTTCAATATGTAAATAAAATCATTAAAACAATGTACTTAACTATTTTGTTATGATCACTTCTTAGCGAAATTCCCATAATTTTATTTTTGTTAATAACACTGAATTAGTTTACCTATAGGTAACTATTGCAAAAAGACGGAATTTCACTGGTCCTGCACTCCACACCCCTCCTAGTAGATGCATCCATCCATCTTGGCGTGGTCAAAATTATTACTTCTCCAATACCTACATATTATTCAATAGCGGCTAACGGTAATTCTTGTAAATTTAAGATACAAATTGATAATAGTGACAAGTTTACAATAACACACGTGACAAAGGTCACTGGGCATTTTCTTCGAACATTTGACCTACGGCGTACACAGACAAAATAGGGCTAGTTATGTAGACAACTAATGTATCTGCTACGCAGTGGTGTGGGTCGCATTCTTGCAGGATATGTTTAATTTTTTATCATTATATCATAGCATTTCAATAATAAATAAAATAAATAAAGGCAATACAAACGTTTTTTTGCTAGTACCACACAAAAGTAAAAACTTCTGTTTTATTAACAAAAGTTTAATAACGTTAAACATATACTTACACACATAATGTGAAATAACTTTATTCTACTGGTCGTTACATAAAAAAAATAATACATATTTTGAAAAAATGGGATTGAATTCTTCATCTTACAACTGGTTTGGTTTCTGTACGCGAACTTTCATCAAGCAGGACAAATATGCCCAATGATCTTAACATACATTTTTTTTAACAGTGGTGAATTTATTTTCAATGTATGGAACTTTTCAAAACGTGACGAGTTTACAACAACCCTGCATGAAATCTATTTTTTCACATTTTACTAATTCTTTCAACGTAATTAGTTACTTTTCAAAAAAAATGTGACCACATTGCGAGCTAAGGTATTTGTACCATAGAACAAAGAATGTTTCCCCCCCATTAGTACTACTACTGGCAAGTACCCAGTACTACGGTGTGTCTGAGAACCATTAAGTAAGATGGTGTCCGACCCGCATAACCGAGTCATAACATTGTGGTTTGATGGCCATTACGTTAGTTTTACGACGATTCAGTTTTATGCGTTTTATGCGATGAGTTGATGACCGAAACTACGCATTGGCACGGAGTTATATCTTGCGTTTTTTATTACACTTTAGTTTTTTTTATTAAAGATGTTTTTGTCCTATTTATAACATGTACTTACTTATGTAAAAAAAAATTGCGTCAATAATTTTTGGACAAAAAGTATCGGTCACTCTATTGTTATGGGGCATTTACACGGGTCAATTTTCCAGGCGACTTGCTAGGCGACTTTAATTGAATGGGGCAAGTTAATATTAAGGATGATGAGAAAACAAAAATATGAATTGTAGGTACAGTCAAGAGCACCTAGTGAATTTATTCAAGTTTCTCCTCTAGGGAAGGGGGGGGGGGGGGGGGGGGGGGGGGAAGCTGCCCTTCCCTGCCCACCCTTGGCAACGCCCTTGGAAACAACAATAATTTATTTATTAAAAGAAAATTTATGTGTTATCGTAATCACGTGGAGCCGTGTGGGCGCTTTAGCAAAGTGTCAGGACTTTTTAGTAGAAATCAGGCTTTGTGTCAGGATTTTAGATATACCGTCTGGTAAACCTTGTGGCGATTCGATTTTATAAGCGATGATCGATAAAAAGCACTAGTCGACTAAAGTCGCCGAGCAAGTTGCCTGGGAAATAGACTCGTGTAAATGCCCCATTATCAACCATGCCCCTCTTTCTATGGACTTTCATTAATTTAGGACTATTTATGAAACCATTCTGCTAATGTTTTATGACACTTTTATTTTGCATTGCACGTTCAAAACATTCAAAGTTCAGATTCGTAGAATTTACATGACCAACTCAAAAGCTTGCAAACTGATTTGCATATAATGCGACATGAGTCAATCATATACTGACAGTATGCTGTTTAATACAAGCCAGCCCATATATACTCGTTCGTATGTACATACATACATATACCTATATAATATACCTATGTCTTTTTTATACCAAACATGCTATGGCACAATGTATAATTTGAACATGACTTCTGACTTAAGATACAGTAAAACTAACACCTCATAAGTATGTAAAAATGTGATTACCAGTGACTATTTCTTTAGATGACATACGATTTCTAAAGTATTTTTACATTAATTTATGGTAATTTGTACTAGAAAAAAGCTCTTAATAACCTAGTACCTTTTTTGGTGAGCAGATTTTAATTTACAAAATTTATAAACTAAATTTTCTATTATGTTTGCAGAGAAGTATTAAACTGCTTCTCTCAGTGAAGACGGCATATTACAAGCATCAACAGATTAACTAAACATCTTCAATAAAACATCCCAGTAACTAGAACTGTCTCATTAATTACACAACACCGGAACTATCGAATTTTAAAATTTTATCACCCAGCAATCGATTACGAAACGAATAAGAAACCGATTAATTAATCATTCAAAATTATGATATATCGGATAAAATGGTCGTTATTATACAAGTTATAGTTACACAAGAAAAATCTAACAATGGAAAATGTTGGTTGGGAACGGTTTTTATTGGGAACGAAGCAATTTGAACTGATTGTGAAGATAATGGACTAGTTGATGGATTAAGATAGCTTTGAGGAAAATCTCTGAGGCTCTATTTGTTATGGAACTGGTGACTACGATACGATCATTTTGTTATGTCCGGTTCTCATTATTATCTATTCCAGTCCAGCAATCCAGTTCAGAGTTAGACTAGATCTCACTGGAATGGATTCATTATTTCTGGATTCAACTACTGTGTGAACCGAACATTTACCAATCATACACCCTCTTTATAACGAAATATATAAAGGATAAATAAACGTCACTTATGAGATGAAAATGGAAGTGTTTGAAACACTAAAGTAACTTTCGTAGAAATTTTTATTCCACCCGGCATTCTATAATATTCACTAAATCCTCTACTGATTCATTCATACTAATCAATATGAAAAAATTGGATGAAAAACAAAGGGAGTGAAATAAGGGATGAAAGTACGTGCGCGACCTGGGACCCTATTTTTGAATCGCTCGGCTGGCGTCGAGCGCTCGTTTCTACTGATTTTTTACCGACTTCAAAAGGAGGGAGGTACTCAATTCGACCCGTTTTTTTTTTGTTTTTTGTATGTACACCGATTACTCGAAGACGGCTGAACCGATTGAAATAATTCAACGTTATTAGATTAGGTAAACGTCCAAGTTGGTCCCATTTTTTAAAATTTTGAAATCGGGTCAGTACTCTTCAAGTAATCTTGAAAAAAGCACGAAAATATGTATGATTTTTGTGTGAACTACCTCGATGATCATGATCAGTCGTATAACTTCTTTGTATATGAACTGAATAAGATAATTATTTTTTTGTTTGAAAAGGGATATCTTAAGTGTAGTTCTTTAACCGACTTAAAAAAGGAGGTTCGTAGTTTGACCCGCATGTATATATGTTTCTCCGCGATTAACTCACGTTTGGCTGAGCCGATTTTTCTACCTAAATAATATACATACACTACCTAATGAACTACACAGAGTCTTTTTGAGGAGCTCATGATGTCTTCACCTGCTGTACAGTCGGCAGAACAGTCAATAACCAAAGACAATGATTTTTCACCTCGACCTCAAATTTTAGGTGCTAAGAAACTAAAGAAATATATTAAAATACGTAAATTAATTAAAAAAACAGGAAAACTAATAAGGAAAAATAATTGTTTTTCTAAAAATATTGTTTTAAGAAAAGAACGAATTAGCCTCTTGGATTCATTGGAAATTTATAGTAGTAAATTAACTGAAAGCAGGCAAATGTATGAACGGGACACTAAAAAATTGCAATTTAAAATCACTCTGTTGCATGAGTCACTTGAACTTGTGCAAAAGAAGTACTCTCTTGCGCAGAAACAAATTGATGAGCACATCAAATCTGCCACAGAGTTAGTGGAACTCTGCAATTACAATGCGGACCGGTATGATTCCTTAGTAAATAGTCAACTTATTGTTGAATTTTCAGTTATTCACAATAACGATTCTGATGTAAATAAAACTAGCCAATCTACACAGAGCCCCTGTCATTCATCATCCTGCATAAAAACATTACAAAGTAGCTATAGTAAATGCATGTTCAAACCAGCATTATCTTTTAACTCAAAGGAGGCAAAAATAATTATGTTTTCCGACAAATTAGGTCAGGGATTAGGTTTAGCCCTAAGAGATAAGCTCTCTAAAAAACTAATTAATATTTGTACTCCTGGTTTATCTCTTAACCAAATTGTACAAAATATTAATAAGTCACATATTGATGACGCCACAACAGTTGTAATATTATGTGGGGACAGTTCCCATATTACAAAAAGGGACATTCTTAAAAATATTAATATTCTATTAACATTGCAGTCTGAAACAAGATGTAAAATAATAATTAGCGCTTTCCCTTATGCAAGTAACTTAAACTGGGATCAAAATAAGCGCATTTTTGATTTAAATTTGTATATATATAATTTGATTTGTCGTCACAGTGACGTTATTTTATACTTTGACGTTAATAAATTTATTAACACTTTTACATTGACTCCAGATAGTATGTATCTGCCGAAAAAATGTAGGATGCAAATAGCTAATTTGTTAGCTTACAATTTACAGGACTCTGTTACAGCTGTAACTAAGTCCATAAAACCGAGTATTAGTACTTCATCTACTACTCGGCATATTGTTTCAAATAAAACAGTGACAAACTCAGATTTAAACTGAGGCACAAGACAACAGCCAGGCCTAATTGTATCAATATAATTAGTCAAAATATTCAGGGCCTGTCTGGCAAAGATCTAGAATTAGAATTGTTTGTTGAATGTAATAATATTCAAATCATTTGCATTACAGAACACTGGCTAAAGCCTGGTGATATGTCATTTAATCTAAATAATTTTCAACTAGCAAGTGCGATGGTTAGGCAAACAACTATTCGTGGCGGTTCTGTAATTTTTGTGAATAATAATATAAAGTATAAAGAAAGAAAAGATATTGTGAACCTTACATCAGAGCGCCATGTGGAGTTGTCTTGTATTGAATTAGATAGCATGATTATTGTGTCTGTATACCGCCCCCCTAAGGGTATCTATGAAATCTTTGAATCTGTCATGGAAGATGTTCTAAAAAAGTTAAGGTTAAAAAATAAACCAGTAGTAATTTGTGGCGATTTTAATATTGATATTCTTGAGAGCAATTCATCGACCACTCGTTTTCTGGCATTATTTAAATGTTTTAATTTACATAATAAATTTTTAGAACCCACACGGGTAACTGAACACTCCGCCACTTGCATAGATAATGTTTTTTCAGAATGTGATCCGAAAAACAAATTTGTTTTTAGTAATATTTCATCCGACCATTACGGTTTAAAAGTTTCATACGCTGTGAACGTCATAGATACACCTAAGACTGTAGAATGCAGACCTATCACAAAAAAGGGATTGGACAATTTTAAAAACAACATTGATGAACAAATCTCTTTATTGCCATGGATTTCGGATAATCCTGATGTTCTGTATGAGAACCTCTTTCATTTAGTTACTAATGAGTTCGATAAATCATTTAAAACCAAGACTATTAAATGTACTCAGAAGTTACGGTTCTGCGATTGGGCTACGACAGGTATTTATAAAAGTAGAAACAGACTTTATGAACTTTATAAGCTTAGAGAAACTAACCAAAGCCCAGGTTTCTTAGAACATGTTAAAAAATACTCGAAGACTTTCAAAATAATTTGTGCAGTTGCAAAGTCTAACTGCCTTAAAAAGCAAATTAAAAACTCGAGTAACAAAACTAAAACAACCTGGGATATCATTAATCGTGAAACTGGTAAATCTAAAGCACGGGAAAATAACCTAACGCTTAATATTAATAATGAATTAATAAAATCAGATAAAGAAATTGCTAATATTTTTGATAAGTTCTTTGTAAACATACCAGTAGAAACTACATCAAATTTGGATTCTTCACCAGCGGCTGCTGTATCTATGCTAAAGGGACATGTGGCTGAAAGTGATTCAATGTTTAATTTTAAATGTATTAATGCTTTAGATATAATTAAAGCTTTCAATTCTCTAAAAATTAAAAGCTCCACTGATTTATGGGGCATATCAGTTAAGGTTATTAATAATATTGTGCATACTATTGCCCCTTATCTTGCTGACATTTTTAATCGGTGTATTGATCAAGGAATATTTCCTGATCTTATGAAGTTTAGCAAGGTAATACCATTGTTTAAATCAGGAGATAAAGAAGATCCTAGCAATTACAGACCAATATCGATATTACCTGCCCTAAGCAAGATTTTTGAAAAAATAATACTTGAGCAATTATTAGGTCATTTTAATGTAAATCAACTTCTGCACAACAAACAATTTGGCTTTACGAAAGGTCGTTCCACAACTGATGCTGGGGTTGCGCTTTTGAAGCATGTCTTTGAGGCTTGGGAGGGGTCTCAGAATGCCCTTGGCATTTTCTGCGACCTGTCCAAGGCTTTTGATTGCGTGGACCACTGGACGCTGCTGTTGAAGCTAAATCATTACGGTGTAAAAAATAATGCCCAAAAATTAATTCTGTCGTATCTCAGTTCAAGGACTCAAACAGTTAATATCAATGGAGTAAGTTCATCAGGTTCTCATGTAAAAATGGGCGTTCCGCAAGGCTCCATTTTGGGCCCTTTTTTATTTTTAATATATATAAATGATCTACCCTTTTTGCAGAGAGGTTCTGTGATATTGTTTTGTTCGCGGATGATACTTCTTTAATATTCAAAGTTGACAGGAATAAAACTGATTTTGACGATGTGAACAAAGCACTCTCGCAGGTTCTTACTTGGTTTAATGTAAATAATCTCCAGCTTAATGCTAAGAAAACCAAATGTGTTAAATTCACTTTACCTAATGTACAGGCGAATCCCACTGAAATTCTAATAAATAATGAGAAATTAGATTTGCTCGATTCAACAGTTTTCTTGGGTGTAACTCTTGACAATAAACTTCAATGGAATATGCATATCACAGCTCTGGCGCTTATGCTATTAGAAAAGTTAGACAGTTAACAGATGAAGAAACTGCCAGATTAGTGTATTTCAGCTATTTTCATAGCATTATGTCATACTGTATTCTTTTGTGGGGGATAGCAGCCGATATAAATACTATTTTTGTTTTACAAAAACGAGCAATAAGAGCTATTTATCAACTAAGTTCTAGAACATCTCTTAGGGATAGATTCAAAGAGATTGGTATATTGACAGCAGCATCACAATTTATATTAAACTGCATACTTTTCGTGCGTCGCAATATTAACTTATATACAAAAAATAGTGATTGGCACAATCGGAACACCAGAAATAAAGACAAACTTGTAATGCCTCAGTAAAGATTAGAAAAAGTCCGTGGTTCTTTCATAGGTCTTGGTATAAAGTTTTATAATAAAATTCCAAGTAATATTTTGGATTTACCATTTGAAAACTTCAAGACTCATGTAAAGAATTGTCTTCTCAAAAAAGGATACTATACTGTTAAAGATTACTTAATTGATAAAACAGCTTGGTCGTAGATTTTTCTATTCTATGTGAAAATTGAGAGAATTGTCCTACCTACTTAAAATGTATTGTAAGCTTTTTGACTCGACGCCTTAATGCGGGTAGCTTTAGTATGTCATGCTCACTTTAAACATTTCTGCGGTGGTGTCGTGTGAGGCGGGTCGTTACGTTCCCTCAAATATGGTTGAGCGAAACGATGGCTGGTTCATGCGTCATGCTCGTGAACGGGTGCTGCCAGTGGGAATGGGTCTGCTTCTGTCTGCTTGTACTAAGGGCGTCGCATATATATTTTTTTTCTTCATGTTTAATATTATCAATCTGTATGGCACTTCTTACTCAAAACATAAAATTAATAACTAATCCTTGTTTTGATTTCTCACTTTTTTATTGCTAATGACTAAAATGATTATTTTGCTTTCGTAATATTTTTTCGTATTTTTTTTCGTCTATAGTTTTGTAAGTAAAGGCCTATGAAAAGCTTTTGGACATTAGTTTTCAATTCAGTGCCTTAGGATGGGTAGCCTAAGTATGTCATGCTCTCCTTAATCATTTCTGCGGTGGTGTCGTGTGGGGCGGGTCGTTACGTTCCCTCAAATATGGTTGAGCGAAGCGATGGCTGGTCCATGCGTCATGCTCGTGAACGGGTGCTGCCAGTGGGAATGGGTCTGCTTCTGAGTACCTATCTTAACGCATATTGAATTGTAAGAATTGCGTTTTTACTTTTTATGTCTTGCATCAAGTGTTTTTTGGTTCGAGTAGCAGACAGAGTGATTTCTCAACTAGTTGAAAGTTATTTACTCTCATATTTACCTATCTGAATGTAGTAGATATATTTAATTTTAACCTCCCTACCCATTGTGTGCAAACTTTTGTTAATTATTGTGATGGAAAATGACCTCACTTTAAACGTAGAGCTCATTTTTCAATGTTGACGACTCTGTATGAAATATACAGGGAGAAAAAAGCAGCCCTTGACGAGTTTCTTGCCGGTTCTTCTCGTTACAAGGTCTCCCGCTTAGGGTTTGCGAACCGATGGCGTAGCTTCTATGACATTCACAAGTGCTTGTAACAGCCTAGACTGAATAAAATATTTTGAATTTTGAATTTTGAATTTTAATACAAAAGGTACCTACACTAAAAATAAAAAAATAAAAAATTGTTTAAAAAAACAAAAAACCGTCTTCAAAAAACCTACCTCTAAAAAGCAAGAAATAATATTCGTAATAATAAAAACACGTCTATTGAAGTCGGGTGGGGCTTTAAGAATAAAAAAAAAGGAATTTGTACTCCAGCCCCACCCGACTTCAATAGACGTGTTTTTATTATTACGAATATTATTTCTTGCTATACTAAATAATATACTAGAAAAAATACGACTCGCACCAGATCAATACTCAGACGGGAATCGAACCCGCGACCTTTGGATATCCGGTCCAATGCTCTGACCGCTGAGCTACCTAGTTATTTCTTGCTTTTTAGAGGTAGGTTTTTGAAGTCGGTTTTTTGTTTTTTTAAACAATTTTTCGTTCGATATCTCATTGTTTTGAGTCATATGTCGAACGAAAATCAGTCGAAAAGAGCGCTCGACGCCAGCCGAGCGATTCAAAAATAGGGCCCCTGGGGCCAAATCGTGCTCAACGATAAAACCAAAGCTAAATGGTTACCGTTATATTTTCGTTTATAAAGAAAAAATATTTGAGAGTTATGCCTAGAGAGCCTAGGATGCCAATTTTGGACAAATTAAATGTAAATTCTCAAGCTAAACCAAAGATTTTTTTGATAAGTATAATTTTAAGTTTTATGTTTTATTTTATTATTTATTATTTTCATTTCATGTTATTTTGTAATTTTTTAATATGGGTTATTTTGGCCTTGAAATAAACTTTTTATTATTATTTATTATTAATATAATCTAAATGACAACGTAACGGCAAAAACTTCTCTATACACATAGAAGTCTTTGCGTAAAGGTTTTGGTTTTATCTGGCTCCTGGAACAAAGTTCTCGTGATCAAAAACGCAGGTGGCCGCTAGTAATATTGAATTATTTTTAACTAGCGACCGCCCGCGACTTCGTCCGCGTGAATAGTGTTTTGTCTATTCCTCGGAAATAGTTACTTTTTCGGGATGAAAGGTATCCTATGTCCTTTTCTGCACTCTTGACAACGTGTATGCAAAATTTCATGACGATAGGTTCAGTAGTTTAGACGTGAAGGCGTAACAAACAAACAAACAAACGGACTTTCGCATTTATAATATTACTAGTAAGGATTATCTTTAACCTTTCGAAAAGTTGAAGGTCAAGGACTTAAATTGTTCCAGTCATGCTTCGTAGAGTCCTTATTAGTAGTTAAGGTCCCGTGATGAATGTGTGAACGTGTTCAACCTTTGATACTGTAGAACAATACGTGTTATCATCATTAATGATCAATGCATCATTAGGACAATCCAAGGTGTTTACCTATTCTATAAAAATGAAGAGTAATAAATGAAATAGATCTCTTATAAAGAATTGACAGTACCAAGACTTAACAATTCAATTTCATTTATGGCAACATTTTTGACTTTGTTAGTTTTGGAAAAGTTCTGAATAATGACAAAACAGAACTGTATTTTTTTATTAATGATATTATTATTATTATTATTGCATTTGAGTAAGAATTCTTTATTACACGTTGTAATAACGATGTCTTTGGCAACTGTTTTGCTTTCTTTTTTTGTTTTACCTACCATTTTCTCAAAAGATTTATTTATCTCAACAAAGTAAAAATATTACAAAAAGAACAAGCAACCTACCGTGATCAAACTTGAAGTTCACATTAATGCTAATTGCTTATTAAATTTCTACCCTGTTGTGGTACAATTAGGTCTAATTTGTATTGATGTGTTTTAAAGGGCTGTGGGCGGTGCGACAGGTGCTTTTGACCTGCTGTTTTTTTTAATACCGGCCGGCATCTGCTTTAAGTTTTTGTCGGGGATTTTAATGATCTACATTCACTTTTATATAATGTCTGTAGGTATCTGTGTTATATAAAATCGATAAGTATTATTTAATTCATTTTGAGTCATTATTTAAAAGACGTGGGTTTTTATTCTGCGGTGATGTTTTCTTTGCTAGATTATCGTATTCATTCAAAGATTTTCTTTACTAATTATAATCAGTAACTCTATCTCATAACACTCAAATCCAAAACTTAAAGACAAAACCATAATCGACAATTTAAACTTCAATTATAATTCTATTCATATTGTCTTTAAAGGAAGTCAAGAGTTAATAATTAGTTTCCTTGTACTAATGATCGGTGACACAAATCAATTGCTTACAACCTGTAGATTGACACGGTTCTATTGTAGTTTGACACACATCAAGCCGATTGTCTGAAGCAATGGGGTGTATCGGGGACGCCAAGGTCTTTGTCACAGTAGTTCCGTGAGATATGACTCCGGGCAAGTGAATATGGGCTTTTAGTCCACCACACAACTATGATATTTGAAGTGACGTACCTAAATAATTTTGATTGACAGTTTATGAATACCTATAGAATGCACGACCTGTATGTATTTTTTTTTATTATCTAGAATCTCAATAATGATTTTAACCATACTATGCACCTAGATCAATCTAGAATTAACTAGCTAGATTATGCTAGGAATTGGACTGGTTCTGGACTGGCAACCGCGTTACGAACGAGGTAAGGAGGTGGACGTAGGTAGGCAAAGTGGACCGAGGTAATCTGGTGAAGGTCGCGAAAAGCAGGTGGAGTCGTGCCGTTGATGAAGAAAAGAAGAAGGAAGATCCGATGGACTTGATATAAATGGGATCCAAATGCAGCAGGGATATTGTATGCTGCATTACTCTAGTAAGTTAGTGTAGGAAATGAAGCGATGTATTGTATGGAGACCCCAACATTAAATCCTCAATCGGGTGGGGCTGTTAGAATAAAAAAAAAGTTGTCCTCCAGCCCCACCCGACTTCAATAGACGTGTTTTATTACAATGATAATGCGTATATCTAGTGATTTCAATATTATTTTTTGCTTTTTAGAGGTAGAGGGGGGTTTTGAAGTCGGTTTTTTGTTTTTTAAAACAATTTTTTTTAATTGGTTCATTCATTGACACGTTGTACCTACTCATGTGTAATTTTATTATGAATAAATAATATTGACTTTAAATACCAACCCTAACGTAACTAATGAATAATGATAAACTACCTAGCTATCACAGCACCGAAAGTACATCGAACTGGAAAATATTTTTTCTGTGTGACTAGAACCGTAGAACGGTTTCAGAAGGTCCGGTGTGAGGTTCGGTCTTTGAATAATAAATTCAATGAATTTACAAGACGAATGAAACTCTCCTAACTAATCACGTAAACATTGTCAATTTGGTTGACAAGAACGGAGGTAGCGTTATATCTTATAAAAACAAGGACATAAATATTTTGTAGAGCTACAAGTTTACGACTTTTACCGGTAAAAGCAAAACAATCTTTCTCAGATAATATATAATTTATCCATCAGTCGAAAAACCAGTTGAATTTATTAATGTTTTCACGTAAACCAGACTAGCTACAAACCAAATTGCAATTTACAGCATACCATCGGTTGCGCGTGTCTCGACTTATAAGGGAACTTTTAGCAGACTGGCTTCGACAATTTCGTAACTGTATACACATTATAGAATACTTTGTTGATTAAGTACGTTTATGTTAATGGAAACATTAATACATTGACTATAAAATCATGCAAGTTCATAGTTAGTCTAAAAATAGATACAGAATAGAGCAAGGACAGACATACCGACTTGTCGGCACTGCACAATGAACCACTTGATGAAATAACCGTTATGGACACAATACCCAAGTCATCGGCATCCCAAGATACACGAGCTTTCGACTTTCGCCCATTCACATGACACAAGTATTAAGACATCAAAATTAATCGTGTGTGGTTCCAGAAAACCAAATCCCGAACGCACCGAAAACACAAAACCGAGAAATCGACAACAAAAAACTTTATCACGAACTTATTGGGTACGCTCAAAAATGGTATGAATTCGTAATTTGAAAACTGATCAAGACATTCACCTCTGTTCGGAGCGGCGCGCGCACTGGCGTCGGCGCGCGGCGCAGGCGCAGAACCCGTTTCGTAGAAAAAAACACCTCTTCCCGCGTCCACGGGCGACGGGCCGACCCTTTGCATATTTCCCTGGTCGCTATTTATCATTGAACCAGCATTATCCACGGGGAACGGCACGGAATTTTCTTGTAGCTTCTCGGGGACTAGTTGAGTGTCGTTAAGTTGATTGTCCGGTCGCGCGACGGCCTTCGGGCTTACGGCCATGTTCGCATTAGTCAGGCCTTGCGAAGCCTCCTTGCGATTTTGCGCGACCAGTGGCACCTGATTTCTGGTAAATACGACAGGTATTCTGCCGTAAGCGGCGCTGCTATATTTTTGTGTGCAGTCAATCACTCTTGGCTCTGGCGCTGGTGGTGTGTTATTGGCGAAAGCGTTTACTTTCAAAATTTCGTTCGCTTGTTGCAAAAGTCTCCTTTGTATGTGTTCAATTTCATCTTTCGAAGCTTTCGAGTTCTCGGATAGTTCTGCTATAAGACGATTCACATTGAAATCAACCATGTTCGGGGCTTGATAGCTTTGTGATGTAGATGCTTGGGTTTCTTCAATTACAGGGGCGGAGTTTTGGTTGATATTTTTATCAAGCCCAATTTTTTTGGCCTTGACCTTCATGTCGATGTTGTTAAGAGGGGTCACGACTATCTTTGAAAGGTGCTCTTCGGAATCTGGTGCGCTAATTGAGTTTTCCTTTCCTTTGCCTCGCTTCACCCTCCGCACAGTTCTACTTGCCATTACATAGTTACAGCGCACTTAACGTTGATTGGTTTCGCATTAACAACCTACTTTTTGCGAACTACTAAGGTCTCAACCTATTTTTGCGATTTGTCCTGATTGGAAAAGATTTAACGTCAAAAAAATCCACTTTATTGAGGCTCATATATTTAACAATTTAAAGAAATACAAAGTACCTAATTTAAATTTATGTTAAGTTGAACAATGTTCTTGGAAGTCTGGGAGGCTGTTTTGCGTAGGGCGTCGATAAAATCCGCCGAATATAGTAGTACTGGTTTGATCATGTCTCAGATAGAACAATGTCGGTTGACACACTTTCCCTGTTGTATGATATTTCATAAGGCTTTGTTATAGTTTATTCAATACATTTGTTCTCACAAGTGTTAATATGTTACGTCCACATATGTTTCATCACCTATTGTGAAGACTTAATTTGAAGGAAGAATGACAACCTTGTTTGATATCAACCTAGATCTCTAAGACAAGATATATAGAATCAGACTATGATACCTACTGTTATGACTTTTTGTATCACAATTGCGAAATAATTTAGAAATAAAAAACCGGTCAAGAGCGAGTCGGACTCGCCCACCGAGGGTTTCGCACCATCATAATTGCACCATCAAACCACACTGTAGCTAGTTTTTAGGGTTCCGTATTTTACGTTCTCTTTGCTGTAGAGTAAAATAATATAATTAGTATTACAGTTTTAGGTCATCGCCATCTCTTGACCGATAGTGGAACTAATGTTAACTTTTTAGAAATTTGATGATTTCAAAAAAATGTGCTATATTGAGACATCGTTTTATTTTCTTATTTCTTTTTATTTTTCCTGTAATCTTTATATAAACTGCTATCACATAGAATTATTTCATATTTTTGTCTTTGCAAACTTCGGTGATAAGGCCCTTTATAATTATAACGGTATTTTTTTTTACATTTTTCATCATAAGACGAAAACTATGCGGCCTCAAAAAAAAAGTGATTGAAAATGTGCAAACGGCGTTCTTTCATATGATACCCCACATGCCCTAGTAGCCCCACCTTAAATTTTTAAGACCCCTTTTCAGTCCCTGTTGTAAAAAAGATATTTATTTTTTAATTTATTTCTTATTTGCAAAATAGTTGGGCAAATGTCATCTTATACTATTCCAAATTTCAAGTTGATACAATTAGTAGTTCACGAGATATCCAGCTGTGACAGACAGACAGACTGAGTCACACCATAAGAGTTCCTTTTTTACCATTTTGGTACGGAACCCTAAAAAGAGGTTCCTTATTAGCACTACGTAATGATGAGCATGCCTACATTTTGCATGATCATCAGACTCATCAGTTAGCATATTATAAAACAATATGGAATGATACTGATGTCATTCCATTTTTGGCATTTCTTAGCGCTACTCGAAATATGGTACTAATTACATTACCATCTTTTGGGTAAAGTAAAGCTTGAATGAATTCATAAATATTAATTCTTTGGTAACTTATTATTCTGATAATTATTATTATACTTTATTTTGCCTTAAATTATGAAAACATTACCACACAATGTTATGTCATGGCCAATTTTAGTGTGCGCAATTAA
The DNA here is from genome assembly GCA_943789525.1 of Agriphila geniculea. Lineage (NCBI taxonomy): Eukaryota > Metazoa > Arthropoda > Insecta > Lepidoptera > Crambidae > Agriphila > Agriphila geniculea. The sequence goes on along the minus strand of OX038884.1, from coordinate 1,993,503 downwards.
ATTTAAATTAACCTCTTTCGCGCAATTTTCACTTGATGATACAATTGACATGATTTTCAAAAGCTTTGCAAGATATAATCTTATTCCATTTAGGGAATAAGGTCATAACTTTATTTTGTTGCTGATATTTATGGGTAAGTAAAGTTTTAAAAAGAATAAAACTACTTAAGGAACTTTCAGTACGCTGTTGTAATGTAAAGTTAATAAAGTTTAAAACTTCTTTATTATGACGAACCAAATAGAGCTTTTTAACACACCATCGAGAATGCATTAACAGGTAAGTAAGTTTTATAGTTAACTCCTACCTACATATAAAAAGCCAATTTGATCTTGTAACGACTATCAAATAACTTAGATGTCATTAAGTTTTAATCGCACTTTTAATCTAGTTCTTTTACATAAAATTAGAAGCAGATTTTTCTTTTTATCATTTATTTTTGTCACTCCATTACCTACGTCAAGATTATATATTCTGTGCCTATTTGTTATCGTATCCTATTGTGAAATTTTTTATGTTTGGATATTTGTGATGACGTTTGATTTTTGTCACAAAATCACGCAAAAACGGCAGGAACAGATTTGAGTGGAATTTGGCACAAAGATAGTTTGTAAACTAGATTAAAACACTATGACTTTTATCCTGGTTAGGTTATCTTGGGATTTCCCGAATATTTATGAGGACGAAGTCGCGGGCAGAAGCTAGTATTTTATACCGAGGGACAGGAGGATGTTATTGAAGTTGTTAATGAAGGAGTATGATTTTTTACCCACGACAGGATAGTTTTGGCCTGTTGTAAAACGACGATAAGGCCAAAAGTCTAAGCGCACTTCACCCGGAATCCTCACCATTGAGGAACTGGCTATTTACCTCAAACTGCCGGAGCACAACAATTTTTAAATTGTTGTTATGGTGTCAGAATAGGTAAGATGGTGCTAGCTAGTCAGGCGGACTTGAAATAAATCCAACCACCAACCAAACTGAGTAGTGAGTACAAATGTACCCCCCTCCCCCGGAAATAGAATCTGGGACCCCTGCGTGACCTGCGTCTTACACAGGTGGACGATCCACTAGATCACAGAAGCGGTTAGAGAAAAGTTAGGTTAGAGCAAGGCTGGCCAATAAAATTTACAGGTGAGCAAAATTGTTTAGATTGTACCAACGTTAGGCCACAACATTTAGGTTTTCATCAGGTGGAAGCGGTGCCACAGAGCGCTGGTCAGCCGGCCGATTGCTGAAGGGTAAATTCAAATGCCTTGTTGGCCCGCGGGCCTGGGATTGGCCGGCCTTGGGTTAGAGTTTTCATCTTACATGCTTTATCTATCTTGTGTAATATTTATAATATTATTTATTATCGGCCGAACTGCCTTAATCTATTTTCTATTCATAAGATAAGTACGTGCTTAGTCGGTACTTAAATCAGAAAATGTATTTTATGTGGTTTGGTAAACTAAGATCAATGTAAAAATGTGATTAAAAATGATTTCCTTAAACCGATCGATAAATAAATACGTGACCCACTTTTGGCGAAAACTAAAACAAGTGTTTCTTAAGATTTTTGCATTAAAGCGCAGGCATTTCATACACACATTACATACACAATTTCATAATCAACATACTAATTATTGTTTTTAAAATATATTTTTTTATATTGTAGTTCATTCTGAAAGCCTGTCAGTCGCCTACGTTTGACTCGTTAATTAGTAGTTATTTCGATTATCTGTTTAATAATTAGGATAATTAGTAGGTTTTAAATTGTTTTCCAAATAAGTTCTTATGTGTTTTGGAAGGCGTTGTGTATGGACTTATTGGACATACATGTAAATAAGTGTGGGTGAAAAGAAAAGTTAAATGTTATTTACAAGTAGGTCTTTTGCACGAATATTACGCCTGAATAAAATTTTCTAGAATGGTAAACGTGGATTTTTGTTTTTTAGTAGACCGTATATATTTATTTTAGTTATGTAGGTTAAATTCAACAAAATAACTCGTCTGTGATATTAAAAAAAACTTTTAAGTACTTAAAATGCATGTTTCACAAATTATGTATGATTTAGGCACTATCTTCTGGTTTAATTAAAAAACCATCCAAGTGCATGTCGGGCCATGTACAGTAGGGTTCCGTAGTTCTTTACCATATTTAATGTCACTATCATTTTTCATCCACTTTGTTTTTCATAGTGTTTGTGTAAATGTCAAAGTTATTAAGCGATTTTGTAAAATGTGTTATATCTCTAAAACTGCTAACTATATCTCGTTTCCAAATTTTCAACGAAAAACCAATTTTCGTTGAAAGTGTTTATTAAAATCTACAGCATATTTATTTTTCTCATATTTACTCTCTTATTTTAAAAATTAGAGGGGGGGGGGGGGGGGGCACACATTTTACCACTTTGGACGTCTATATCTTTCAAACGGCTGATTTCGAGAAAAAAATAGTTTTAGGAACCTTGATGTGTATGGTGCTCCTACGTCAGATTTCAGATTTGAGTTATTTTACGTATTAACTAAAACTACAGTTTAATCTAATAAAGCAATAGCAACATTTGGATTTAACAAGTCAAAGTAACTGTCGGTAACACAACTCTTCGAAATAGTTACAAAGTCACGGTTCCGCTTTGACTGTTTGATATAATTCATTAAGAATTATGTAATTATCAAAATATTTGCATCAAAAACAGGTAATAAGGCTGGTTTATTAGTGGTTTGATTAGTACAGCTGAAGTCTTCTTTTAGTTTAGTTTAATTTAACTATTCTTATTGAAACACTGTGTTTTTAGGGTTCCGTACCAAAATGGTAAAAAAGGAACCCTTATGGTGTGACTCAGTCTGTCTGTCTGTCTGTCACAGCTGGATATCTCGAGAACTACTAATGGTATCAACTTGAAATTTGGAATAGTTTTAGATGACATTTGCCCAACTATTTTGCAAATAAGAAAAAAATAATAAAATTAATATTTTTTTTACACCAGGGACTGAAAAGGGGTCTTAAAAATTTTAAGTGAGGTGATTAGGACATGTGGGGTATAATATGAAAGAGCGCTGTTTGCACATTTCAAAACAATTTTTTCTTTTTTCTTAGGCCACATAGTTTTCGACTTATGATGAAAAATGTAAAAAAAAATACCGTTCCCCCCCCCTTATCTCCGAAGTTTGCAAAGAGAAAAATCTGAAATAATTCTATGTGATAGTAGTTTATGTAAAGATTACAGGAAAAATAAAACGATGTCTCAATATAACACACTTTTTTAGAAATTCAAAAAACAAACATATTTTTTTTAGTTTCACTACCAGTCAACAGATGGCGCTGTCCTAAGCATGCTAACCTAAGGGCAAAAAGTAGTTCTACTATGGGTCAAGAGATGGCGCAACCTAACACTACAATAATAAATTGGTGGCTGGTTCAAATATAATTACCCACAGAACATAGAAGTAGTTAGAAGTAGTATGAGCTCAATTTAGTATGAAAACCAGTGTAACCAAACTAACACATTAAAAATCGAAGCCAAGCCCCCCATTTAATAGTTACATGCTACGCACACATACTTTGTGAACACGTAATTGGATAAAAATTAAAAATGTATAATATCCAAAAAGTCATAAATCACAAAGCTTATTTATTTAGATTCAATCGTATTACCATAGCACTTGGTACCAAATTAAATAATATGTATATTTATAACGCTGCTACTCAGCTGCTAGATGGCGCAAGCAAATTTTAATAATGCGATTTACCACCTTATTTGTTATGACATAAAGTACTTTAAGAAAATTTAACGAGACAAGGGGGAGGCCAGGTTGGTTGACATTTTTCACTTAACTTTTCCTAATAGTTTCAGATCAAATATTCGTTAAACTCTTTTTCATAATTCGGTGAAACCCTGACATTTCTTAGTGTTACTAGGCAACAAATATATGAAATTCAAAATTTAGAATTCCAAATAAAATAAATGATTCGGATATCGATTAATAAGTTCAAAATGAAAATTCTAATGTCGCATATTTATTTATGGAAAAGGTACACCAACAGTATATATATTTAACATTGTTGATATCAGTTATACAATAGAGCACAATACTTATTTATATACCTATTATAGGCGTTTACTAAATTTAACTTAATTAAAAAAATAAATAATTAAAATGACTTGCTACTTGCGACTTCTACTGGGGGGGAAAATTTTTTCTCTGTTCTGTGTAATTACCTACTATTTGCCGTACGAATAAACGAAGAATAAGTTCATACTTTACTAAGTAATTACTCTCATTCTTTACTAGTATAGTTCATACTTTACTAGTATATTACTATATAGTAATATAATAATAACGAGGAGCTCGGTGGCGCAGTGGTTTAGCGCCTGGACCAGCGATTGCGGATCATAAGCAACGTTCGCAAGGTTTGGTCATGGGATGGGTGACCAAAAATTTATTATCTCGAGCTCCTCCGTGCTTCGGAAGGCACGTTAAGCCGTTGGTCCCGGCTGCATTTGCAGTCGTTAACACCCACCAATCCGCATTGGGCCCGCGTGGTGGGTTATGGCCTGTCCTCCTTATCCACCCATAAGGAAGGCCTGTGCCCCAGCAGTGGGGACATTAAAATGGCTGATGGACTAGTAATATAAACATTTTGCAATGTGGAGTGGCTGAAACGTTTTTCAGTCACCATAAGCAGCATTTGTAAATTAACTGTCCGCCTGTTCGCCCTTCCACCTGTCTGCCGTTTATCCTACTTTTTTAAAGACTGTCCTAAAATAACATATCCAAGTATATTTATGATTGTACGGAACCCTCGGTGCGCGAGTCCGACTCGCTCTTGACCGGTTTTTTACTTTTACTTTTTATTTTTGGAAATTCTCTATATATCAAACTAAAATATCCGAAAAAATGCAACTCAATAAAATAAATGTTAATCTACAGTTCCAGAAAGCTTTTTAGTTGACATTTTCCAATAATAAAAATCCACAGTAAGGTAAAGTCAATATTTAATTTAAAAGTTAAATATTGACCTTACTGTGGGTTTTTGACCTTTGTTAAAACAAAAGTATTTCGAATTTGATACTTTTTTCAAAATTGGAACGACTGATTTTGAATTTTTAACATGATTAGAGATGGGCAAAGGTCCTTTGTCCGGGTCAAAATCAGGATTTTGACCCAACCCCATAGACCATTTTGTTGAACTAAATAAAATCTTTAGAAATGAGAGATGTTTCGTCCTTTGAACATTTTTCTGTATTGATTTAACAAGAAATTGTTTCTATAGAAACGTTACATTTGACATATCGGTAGAAATACAAATGCAAATACAAATACAATATGTGGGTTTTTATCGGGTTTAAACCCAGTTGTCGTTTTTATACCGGGTCTTTTACCCATCTCAAAACATGTTTGTTTTCGTATAGCAGGATTTCAAACCAAGGAGACCATAAATAGAGTTTAAATGTTACCTCCTTGGTTAGGTTTTCAGTTTTTCTACGGTTTTGGCTGCGATTTTTCTCACCTTGGCCAACATTGGGGCCAACTTGCGACCAGTATGGAGTTAAACAGTAAGGCGAACAGTTGTTCCTGCCATCGCATTGTCTAATTGTCCAATTACTCGAATCTGGGCCCATTGTTGGAAGCCAGCCGACTGTGATTCCGGGCCTAGTGTAACATTTCGTAAGGGCGTTGACTTTCTTAGGGAAATTTTGTGTCTTTGGGTACCTTTGTCAAACTGTTTGGTCGGGTCGATGTGGAAAGCAATGTTATTTTACAGTTTAAAAGTAAAAAAAGTAACTTTTTCTGTATAGTCTTATATTTCAATTGTTGAGGTACGGTCGTCTTCAATATTAGCTCTAATCTAGTCACATGTACTTACAGATCATCAGGCCCGAAAATAATAAATACGTGTCATGTAATGTATTTTAACATGTTCATATTTTTTTAAGTTCGAATATTTCAGGTGTTATTTTGTTTTAAAGCCAAAATGGCTCAGTTTTCAACTTTTTATCCTTCATACGTTACCTAATCCTAATAAGAATGAAAAAGTAGGTTTCAATTTCCCTATCTTTAGGGGATTAGTTACTACTAGCGGCTGCCCGCGGTTTCACCCGCGTGGTTCCCGTTCCCGTGGGAATATCGGGATAAAAAGTATTCTATGTTTTAATCTAGGCTATTTACTATCTGTGTCCCAAATTCCAACCAAATCTGTTCAGTAGTTAATGCGTGATTGAGGAACAAACATCCAAACATCTAAACATCCAAACCCACAAAGTTTCACATTTATAATATTAGTAGGATAATATACCTAATAGAAAAAAACATGCTCCTATATATATATTTTAATTTAAAGCCAAAATGGTTCAGTTTCAAATGGTTATCCTTCATAATCTAATCCTACCTATAAGAATGAAAAAGTAGATATCAATTTTCCTACCTTTAGAGGATTAGTTACTATTTTACTGGTTTTTGGTGACGATTAGGTAACGCATAAATTTGGAAACTGAGCCATTTTGGCTTGTTTTGGCCTCACTTTACATACAAGGACTTGGCTTTTAGATGTTATTATTCAAAACCTACACGTAATTAGTAGGTAGCCTTTTAAGACACACCCTATGAAGGGTTAGTGCCATTTTACTGCCAAATACTAGGTACCTACCTACTATGATACAATACGACATCACATATTTTTACGCATGCGAATTGCGAAATAAAACGTTCGGTACATAGCTATTATTTTAACTTTAATTTGTGATCAATATATTTTGTGATGTTGATTTTTGGTATTAAGTATTAGCTTTTGAAATGAGATTTTAACCGTTTAATGTTAAAATGCCGTTGTATGTGTGAAGTGTGAACTCATCGATCATCTAAGTCAACGCTAGTCTTAGTCTGTACGAGATCTAGATTAAGTAAGTAGGTATACCGTTCAAAAAGTATATTAGTTTTTTTTTATTTAATTTATGTTTGTGTCTTCTTGCAATTGTGGTTATGTTATCTAAGCTTGAAATCTTTAATACCTAATTAAATTCCTACTTCAAATTAGGAAGTGTATAAATATCCGGCTAGGCGAAACCTGGCTGCAATGACGGGTGAATTTTATATTATTAAGAATACGATAAGAAAATATTATAGGTATCTCCCTCTATGATACCTCAGTATGATCACGTCTACTGAATAAAGTAAGTAAAATAGCTTTATAGTTTGATTTTTTCCAATATTCAACGTGGGTTTAGTCATTAATCTCATAATATGACAAAGAAGGTTAAGTCATTGTTGTTTGCAATAATTTTCGAAATCAAGTAAACCCGGCGCAGGCGCAGATTTCGACCGCGTACCCACGCTCGGCCGCGCTGCCTTTTGTGTAAACGCTAATTCATTTATTGTCTTCAGACAATGTCACTTCTTTAAAGGTATTGCTTCAGATTGGTTGATATAAGGAAAAATAACGCAAAGCAAGTACTTAGGTAACTTAAAAGATTAGGTATACCAAAGATACTGAGAAAATGAAACTAAATTTTCAAATTATTTAAAGGTTTTAGTATCATTCTGGTGACCTAACTCGAAATAAAGCTCGAAAAAGAAAAGAAATGACCTTTGAATCAAACGTTTTCTTTATATCGTTCCACTATTTCGTAATAAAAAATATATCTCGTAAGAGTACAGGTTGTCAATTTTAGGTACTTAAGCTTACTTAAAGAGAAATTGAGTGTTTACAAAGCCTCTGTATGTCGATGGATATCATATCGCAAAGAGCGAAGTCATCGCTTTTCCGTAGTCATGTTGACTTTGAACTCGTGAAGTCGACAAACCACGCGAAACAGCTAATCCAAACCTCCAAGAAGCCTCAGAAAGCAAATAATTCCAAATCAGTTATGTCAATAAACGTGATTGTTGAAAAGCACGCGGTTATTTGATACACTTTCAAAATTATTCATAAATGTGACTATATTTAATTTAAATAAAAACTTTTTAGTTCATCATTTGAATTTAGAGAAAAGTTATAAAAACTCCTTGGAACTCACAACACATTAGCACTCACTTCCTTTTTTTTACAATTCGAAATTTAAAATTCAAATCACGTTAGTTTAGTTTTAAAAAGTTTCCGACCATAGAGGTTGGTAGCGCGCGAAAAACTATTTTTCAATGGATCGCCTGCTTCCGATTGGTCGAATGGTACCGGTAGCGCACAGTGCGCGAGAGCAGGAATTGTACTGAACGTTTTGCGGCGCGTACATTCGGCATCGAGATTCGCTTTCGTAGCCTCAAGTGACGTAGACATGTGAAAAAACAGACACGGCCTTCTTCATATTTGTATTGTTTGGTAATGACGGTAAGAAGTTTATACAGTTCACTGTTTGGGATAAAAAAAAAACATGGACCAGAACCGCTTATATCGTTAAAGGGGTTTTTGATTGGGTATTTCGTAGACTTCTTTTCAAAAACCCTATCAATACGGTAAGCATATCGTCGATTAACCCTATCGAAAGAGAAACCCTATCATTTGGTAAGCCTTTTAATAGGGTTTCCCTAATAATTAGCTTAACCAAAAAAAAGGGTTTTTCCGGTCCCTAAAAACGATGAGGAAAAAGGAATTTTTTGAGATAGTTTATCGAATTTGAGGATAATAAGCAAATAACAAAAAATTACAAGTTTGCCATAAAAAGCTCTATCAAATGAACTCCAAATATTCAGATTTTCGTCATGAAAATTCAAATGTAGATAATTCAGATAATATAAATTGAATTGGGAAACTCACTTTGGTTACTATAAGTTTTAACGAGTTTTTGATTCAGCAGCGATAATAGTTGACTAACTAACTTTTGGTAACACTAATCCAAAAGTTAGTAAATTAATATGTATTTAACTTAGTTAGAGAATAATGTCCCTAGCGAGTTTAATACATTTTTGATGAAATTTTTTAGGTTTTTTTTGTTAGGTAAATAAACTTACTTGTTACTTTCTGTGTCAACGATAAAGTAGCAGATAAGTAGAATGAGTCGAAAAAAAAAGATATTTTCAACTGTGCATAAGAGTTATGATTATGACTGAGGACAACCTGTAAATCGTCGGCGAAGAGTGAAAACCTCGTAAATCTCATTTTTGTCTAGTACATTTTTTTGCAGTTTTTGACAGAAAACCTCTTATTTCACGACTCTATCTGACTCATATTCCATTCAAACGCGTACAACGCTATTTACTGCATTTTATGAAAACCTCGTCAATGACAGAAGCTGGTCACAAGTGACGAAAAACTCGGCAAAAGTGTTTTAGACAAGAAAGAGGACTTACGAGGTTTTCACTCTTCGCCGACGAAATGTAACCTTAATTTTAATTTTTGTGTTAGTAAAAATTAATGCCTGTTGTATGTTTAAACTACTTCTGAATAAATCTTTATAATTTTAACTTTACTGAAGATTTTTCGTGTTACAGATAAGCGTTTACTTATCTCCATATCTTAATATGCAGCAATTTAAAGTGATATATTTAAAAAACCGGCCAAGTGCGAGTCGGACTCGCGCACGAAGGGTTCCGTACCAAAAAACGACATAAAAAATTACGTTTGTTGTATGGGAGCCCCCCTTTAATACTAATTTTATTCTGTTTTTAGTATTTGTTGTTATAGCGGCAACAAAAATACATCATCTGTGAAAATTTCAACTGTCTACTTATTGTCGTTATTAATATCGAGCAAAAAATGGCAAAGAATCACGTTTGTTGTATGGGAGCCCCCCTTAAATATTAATTTTATTCTGTTTTTGGTATTTGTTGTTATAGCGGCAACAGAAATACATCATCTGTGAAAATTTTAACTTTCTAGCTATCACGGTTCATGAGATACAGCCTGGTGACAGACAGACAGACAGACAGACAGACGGACAGCGGAGTCTTAGTAATAGGGTCCCGTTTTTACCCTTTGGGTACGGAACCCTAAAAATGGAAAGTATTTCACAAAACAGGTTTAGTATAATCATGCCATCGTACCAGGCAGTGTTTTCGCAATTTTTAACGAAAATTCCGAAAATGTTTATTACTCTGGATGATAAAGTCATTACTACTATAATTATTTTTAAGCTGCAAAATGTGGGTCTTGTTAAAAGAAATATGTGACCGTTTGCAAGCGGACGAGATGTGGACTGTGGACTACGTAAAATGTTTAAAACATAGCTTCACATCCAACGCCAAAGTACTACAGAAAGCCGACTGCAATAGAAAACTGATGTCCACAGTCATGAGACGTAACGTAAGGACTTCTTTTTCAGACACATGCAGAGAGGATCCTTGTACGAGTTCCTACGGCTAATCCTCGAAGGTCAAATTCCGGTAAAGAGAGGTCCGGGACGTCCGAGACGCAAATGGCTAAACGACATCAAACATTGGACTGGACTTGGCTATCGCCAGTTAAAAGATGCTACATGGGATCGCATAAACTATTGTCTACTGACCGACAAACTTTAGTAAGAAGATGGCACGAAATGATGATGAGTATGAGGAGCTCAATGGCGCAGTGGTTTAACATATCAATCTGCGAGTAAGTTTATCGTTTGCCAAAGAGTTTACAGCATCAAACCCTGCAAAAAGCCGTTACCCAGCTGTATTTGCAGTCGATTGCGTGATGGTGTTTCTGGCACCTCCTTATCCATGTAAGGAAATCCTATACCCCATCAGCGAGGACACAAAATGGTTGATAGTTTCTCTAGTCATATTTTTAATACACAACAGGATAGTGCTTGGCCTTCACCTCATCTGGTGTTAAGTGACGATAAGGCCGAAGGTGAACGCGCACTACACCCGGAATCCTCATCACCAAGTAACTCGCTATCTTACCTCTAACTTCTGGAACACAACAATTTTTAAATTGTTGGTGTCAGGCTTTAGGTAAGATGGTGGCAGCTAGCCAGGCGGACTTGAAATAAGCCCTACTACCAACCAAACCGAGTACAAATTGTACCCCCATTGGTAATCGAACCCAGGACCCCTGCGTCTTACACGGGTGGGCGCACCACTAGACCACAGAGGCGGTCAAAAAGGCAGTCTTTTCTAAACGATTTCTACGTCTACACCATGGTGCAGTACCGTCTGTCACACGTGGCTGCTTCAACTAATGTGCCGTGGTCGGCTGACCACTGGCAAGGAGGAACGAACCACGACCACGCACTCAACCACCACGGACCTGTTACGGAGTCCATTTGTATGGTAATTTCGTTTTACTCCGGTGGGTAGGGATTATGGAGGAAATTATTTCTATTTCCAATAGATTACTTAAAATACTCGTTAGTTGAAAATATTTTATCTGGACATTGATATTTTTCTCACGATCTGTTTGGATTGCAATTTTTTTAGATAATTTATAAGAATTATAAGTTTTGTTGGATGAATAGTCTGTAACATAGTTAAGAAGTGATATGACTAATATACTAGAAAAAAATTACTTCGGTATCCGTCGTAGCACCTCAGACGAGAAAAAAAACTAAATCTATGAAGTAGCATAAAAATTTTGAACCATTTCGCATCAATGATTGTGACCAAGTTCAAGTAGTTTTTATTTACAATAAACCTTACAGTTGGCAAAGTACTTAAAGATTCAGCTCCTTTTGAGGCCTGATGAAATAACATAATCATCAGCCATTTATTGTCCCACTGCTGGGGCAAAGGTCTTCCTTATGGATAAGAAGGTCCGACTCCGTAGCCTTCCACGCGTGCCCAACGCGGATTGGTGATAGTTAACGACTGCAAATGCAGCCGGGACTAACGGCTTAAGGTGCTTTCCGAAACACAGAGCTCGAGAAAAAAAATTTTTGGTCACCCATCCCATGACTGACCCCTGAGAAAGTTGCTTAACCTCAACAATCGCAGGCCAATGGGCTAACTCACTGAGCCATCGAGCTCCTCAAGTAGAGATTTAAAGCTTTCGAATGATTTATATTGGTTGAGTAACTAACCAGTATTGAATAGTGTGTACTTTCGTTAGCACAGTGATAAACACTTTTACTTGTACATTTTTGGCGAGAACATTATTTTCATTATTCGGCTGTCTTATTTTGATGACTTGTTTATCCAATCTGCCCCCCTACTCAAATGGCCAACATTCTATCCGTTTGAACGCTACGCTAACTTTAAATCTAAACATGACAATAAACTATCAAATCACATGTCGCAAACTGTAAATCACAGACTTTTGGTTTGGATAGTAGAATGTTGGCCATTTGAGTAGATGATTTCAGCTTCCCTGAAATCATTGAAATAACGAAAAAAACCAATCCTCTAACCAAGCCATTACAATAAAAAAAACTGCCAATAAAGTAAAACTCAAACTCTCATTTTGTTATTAATTAAATTCTATACTTTATGTTAAACTAGCGGCCGCCCGCGGTTCCCGTTCTCGTAAGAATATCGAGATAAAAAGTATTCTATGTTTTAATCTAGGCTATCTTCTATCTGTGTGCTAAATTCCAACCAAATCCGTTCAGTAGTTTTTGCGTGATTGAGGAACAAACATCCAAACATCTAAACATCCTAACCCACAAACTTTCACATTTATAATATTAGTAGGATAATATACCTATTATACCTATTGGACTAGCTTCACATCTAACGCCAAAGTTTTTCAGAAAGCCGACTGCAAAAGAGAACTGATGTCCACAGTCATGAGATCCTTAAACGAGTTCTTACGGCTAATCCTCGAAGGCAAAATTCCGGGAAAGAGAGGTCCGGGACGTCCGAGACGCTAATGGCTGGACGACATCAAACAATGGACTGGACTTGGCTATCGTCAGTTAAAAAAAGCTACATGGGTCGCAAAAATTTTTGTTTACTGACCGCCAAACTTCAGTATGAAGATGGCACGAGTTGATGATGAATATACCTAATAGAAAAAAAACATGCTCCTCTGGATATCTGTTAGGTAATTTATGGCTTTACAGTGCCATCATTTTACATAAAGTGATTACTTGTAACCTATGTCCAGAATTACCTGTTCCTAATTACGTTATGGTTTCTCAATATCAATTTTCTTGTGCATTGGTTTGTTTATAATTATTGAATTACATTATAGTATTACGAGTCCATTATCTAAAGTGGGTAGTGCCGGAAGGCTGGCTAGTTATACTCCGTTGGATACCTACTTGGTTCTGCTCTGAGGAGTTCACATATTCTTGTCTATGGTAGGAATAAAAAAACTGGAAGGCTATAAAATGTTTATGATTTATAAATCTTTATACTTGTGTTCTTTAATTAAAATTTGCGGTGAAGTAGGAAAATATGGAACGGAAAAAAATCTTTATTGCGGATTTTGTGTTGAGACCCAGTCTATGTCTGATCAACGTGGCAACCACTGATTTGTAGGCAATCTGATTTTAGTCAATTATCGTTTTAGGTATTATTGTAGTAGTGGCATCTTTCATTTTAGGCAATCTGCTTCTTAGTCAATTGACTGAGTTAGGCATTGTGCCAGCAATGGCATGTTGCATTATAGACGTCGCGCTCATAAAGGATAATAAGTACCGATATTATTTTCATGGATAAGCAAAAAAAAATTTACTTCTTGACCATGGCTTCTGATAGGGAAAAAGAAAATGCCGGGCGCCGAAGGAAAATACAAAACCAAACTATAAAAAGAAAACTACAGTTACAACTTTTTTGAAAAACATTATATCGGCATACAATATTATCGCATTTTGTATCCATCCTATCATCTATAAGTAGCCTCAACCGAAGAAATGATCATTTAAAAGTTTTCTCATAGCGTCATTAAGCCATAAACGCGTACTAAATAATGGTCGCCACTCACACCACTGACAGTGGTATTATTTCCCCATCAGCCGATTCAGAATTACAAAAACTCGCACGTTCTAGATACTGTGGATAAAGGCAGATATAGTTTCTTGTACGTCCCTGTTAGGGTGGCGATGAGTTGGTAGTTTAACGGACAAATGAGACATTATTTTACACATTTTACTCACAAAGTTGTCACAACAACGATTGTCAAACTAGGTACAATTACCTCTGGAATAAACTAAAAACCGAGTTCCGACAGGACGGAACTCCGACAGCTCCGACAAGCCCGAGCTCTGACAAGACGCAGTTGCGACGACATATGCACTAGGTACTACTGTTTGAAAAAAAAACATACTTAAATATCGTTCGATTACTGTGGATTTTTTTATTCTTTGTAATAGGCTCGGAGTGGGCATTAAAATGCCAGATTTGACAGCGTTTAAGTGTTATTCTTAGTGGTGTTGCGTACAATCTACGGTGCCTGCTGACAGTCAGGCAGTATGCTTGAAATACTCATGATTTTCTGACTAATAAGTCTCTTTAATGGGACCATATCCCAAAACCCCCTTGACAGTTGGTCACCGTAGCCTTAAAGCGGCCCGCCACGCGCCGCGGAGCGTGACGTGGCGTAACCGTGGCGAGTGAAGTAACGCATGCGCATACTCCTTGTGCCCACTTGCACTCGAATTTGTATTAATTGCTACAATCGGATATACAATACGATCCTTGCGATCTTTATGGAGGAATCATTACACCCTCCGTCGCTACGTAACCTTCGGGCTGTAGGTTCCACTACATGGTTCCATCAGTGGGTCCAATAGGATTTCCTTCCCAAATAATTCGTTCCCTCGAATGGAAAAATCTGCTGTGTCCAACTTCTGAAGATCATTAAGTACCTCAAATGCAACATACAGAATTAAGTGCTTCAATCATGTACCTATGTAAGTAAGTATTTACTTCGACATATTAGTATATAATTGTATACTGTTCAAGATAACCACACGGTTGTTGGTGAACTGTTACGAAAGACGTTGGAAAACCGATAGTTGTTCTCTTTATGACTCTATGGTGCCAAATTATACCTCAATCGATGTCGTAACCTTTGGATCAACTTAGGGTTAGGGAGGGCGCATACTTTCATAAATATTTTCATATTTAACTAGCTGTGGTGCCCGGCTTCGCTCAGGGTGTTGATATGAAAATAACAAAAATAAATTTTGCCTCCCAATTTTGGGTAGTTTCAATAGATTCTCTCTTTTTAACATTAATTAATTCACAAAATTAAATTATAAATTAACTTAAAATTAATAATATTTTTTTGTTAAATATTAATTTCTGAACATCTTTAAAAATACATTGCTTGAGAGAAAGCTCACGAGCGGCTTTAGTTAACGTAGGGAAAATAAAAAAATCAAATCAAATACCAACTAATAACCAAATTAGTTTCAATAAAACTGCGCTAGTATCCGTTAAAAAGTGTTTTATCTCACAACAAAAATAAAGTTAAGAGGTAGGTAGTTTTTTTATTAAAAACATATTGTTTACAAAAGTTGGATACAGGATTGGAAGGAAACGATGGGTTGTAGACACGTCGCTTTATTTAACTACTCTCTCCCCTCTAACCCTCGTTATTGTATCTATAAACGAGTAAGTAATGACTTGAGTAAAACTTGCAATTTTTAAATGATTCTAATATTATATTTACAAGCAAATTATAGTATAATTAATGTTTAATGCAGTTTAAATGCGGTTTTACTAGAAATGCATGTGAATATAAAATAGAAGCATTTGAGAATTGCAAGTTTTACTCAATCATTACTTACTCGTCTGTAGATACGAGAGTTGGTAACGCAGTCATTTTCATTCGAAATGATCTTCCTCTGAGTGACGTGACGTGACGTACTTTCGAATGTCGAGGTCCGCACTCCTGTGTGACGTATAATAATTTCATTCCAAAAGGACTAGAAAATGAAATTTGATATAAGAAGAAACTATAATAGTTACCTTAACTGTACTCAAAGTATTATCATGGTTTGAATTTCTAATTAAGGAATTAACTATTTTAAGTTTTTAAATGAAAAATAGTTATGCCTGCTGATGCATGTCTCCAGTCTCCACCTGGCCTAACATGGTACATAATCTAATAATGTAAGAACATTCACTACACTGTACACACATCCATAAACATTTAATTCAATCATCATTCCATTTAAGTAAGATAGTTATATACGACAATTTAAATAAATGTTTGGGTAGCTAGCTTGATTGGAAAATTTTGTAGCGTTACATAAACAGCGTGAATTTTTAATAATTTGGTCCCCGCAGTGGAATGGTTTACTCATGATTACAAGTAAATATGTTACGAATGTCAAAGTTTACACATTCGCAAATGCTAATGCGAATGCGAATATTTAGGTTGCGAATGTACGAATGCGAATTTTAAGACATCAAGTTAATACTTGATGATTTATTGAAATTATTTATTCATTCATATGGTTTTTGTAATCAAAAACCATATGAATGAATAAATCATTTTTATTACTTAAACGGGAAAAACATCATATAATTTTCTATTAGTGAATTACACTTGTAAAAAATTGCTTGCTTCTTTTATGCACATGGTGCACTTTAATTTTATTGTAATAGTCTAAGTTCAATAAAGTAAAATAAAAAATCGCTATATATCACTTTTCTTTCCCGGTGCCATAAGGAAAAACTGTCTAATTATCACAAAATACTTTAAAACACAATTAATTATTTGTTTACCAAAAGAGGAATTATAGCAGACAACAAAACAATCAACAAACCAAGCAACAGAGTGACCACATCAACAAGCAATCACAATTCACAAACTACCCGCGTGAAATAACGCTTTCTGTTGGTTGAAATAATGACGTCATGCACAAATTCGCATCCGCATAAAATTCGCATTGATTGATGCGAATGCGAATGTCGATGCGAATGTTTAAAACGATGCGAACCATTCGCATATGCGAATGCGAATATTCGTAACATCTCTAATTACAAGCAACTTTTACTACGGGGCCACTCTGATAGCGCGAAAATATCAGCTGTTCCATACAGTATACTCAGTATAAGAGCTCAGTATTTATATGACCTAACAATACCGAAACACAGAACTGCATTCCTTCAGAATAGTTTCCTACTCATGGCACCACGAATTTTCAATAAGATACCGAATAACATCAAGCTGTTAAATAATCAGGCTTTTAAAAAGAAATTACAGAATTTTTGATTGAAAAATCCTATTACTCCATAAAGGACTATTTAGATGATAAGACATTTTGATAACAGTAATTGTATGAATTTACATTTTAATTTTAATATCATTGTAATTTTATATTATTTTTTTTCCTACTTATATTAATGTTGCATGTCAGAAGACAGAATATGGCTGATCAAATTTACTACCTATGTTATCTCTTACTACCTGTATTCGCAATAAAATGATTTGATTTGATTTGATTTGATTTTACATTAAGGTCGAGTAGGTATTGCGCTTTTGTATGGAACAGCAGTTTTTTTTGCGATATCAAAGTTGGCCCCATAGTAAAAGTTGCTTGTAATCATGAGTGGAACCACCCCACTGCGGGGACTAAATGATTAAAATTTCGAATAGAACTCAGAAATAATAATATTGAGTAGGTTTTGCCTTATTATTCGATTCCGACATTTTGATTTAAAAACTTAAAAAAAAGAAAAACCTCCCTCAAAAAACCTTAAAACAAAAACCGCATCAAAATTGTGCGGTTTTTGTTGTTGTTTTAATGTTTTTTGAAGGAGGTTTTTCGTTTTTTTTAAAGTTATTATTTTGAACTTTTGCATCATTTTAATTTTGAAGCAGCTTTAAATCATATTCTCAGGCAGAAATCAAACCACCTTTGGACGTTCGGTTGGCCTGCTACTTTGGCAAGGGTCAGTCGTGGGATGGGTGACCAAAGTGTATTATCTCGATCTCTTCTGTGCTTCAGAAGGCACGTTAAGCCCTTAGTCCCAGCTGCATTTGTACTTATTGATACCCACCATTGGGCCCGCGCGGTGGGTTATGGCCCACCCATCCTACTCATCAATCCGTAAGTAAAGCCTGTATCCCAATAAAAATGGCTAATGCGAAACCTTTCAATACTTTAATGTAATCACTAGTACACTATCCTATTTGATTTTGAAGAGTTCTCATGTGTATCTTCAAAGTCCAGACTCAATGACAATGAAATTAAATGAGACCACCCTTAAGGTATTACCTTTCCAACAAAATAAGAATCATCTAAATCGGTTCATAAATAAAGAAGTTATGTCTGTAGATCCATAAAAACTCGAGCAATATTTTACCAGTATTTTCAGGATTACTCGAAAACTACTGAACAGATTTCAAATTATCAAAAAATGGGACCAATTTGGGAATAAACCTGATGAAGTAACGTTTAAATCATTTCAATCGGTCCAGCCGTTTTCGAGTAATCGGCGGACATACACAAAAAAAAACAAATATACAGACGAACATAGAACCACCTCCTTTTTTTGAAGTCGGTTAAAAAGTACCTGCTTGTTTTTTTTACTAAAGTAGTCTGTCTAGAAAGTTTGTGTACATGGGTAATTTCAATGGTAATTTTATTACCCACCTAAATCTCCAACCACCCCACCAATACCCATCTAAATAAAACTGAGTAAAGCTATATTTATAATTAGAATTTTGACAGCACCAACAGGGTTACCAGTATAAGTTTTTATAAATAATTTAATAATTTCTCATGTAAACAGACTTTATAGACAGACTCTAGCTACCTACCCATTAATATTTTGTCTTAAACAAAAACGATAAATCTCAAAGCAATTAAAAAACAAACCTATTTTGATCGATGTGCAAGGTTAAAGTTACCTACTTATTATGGGTCATAATAGTGTTGTTAATAATGAACTAATAATTATTAGATACACGAATAACCTTCAGCTGACACAAACTTTAAGGCGCAAATTATTGTGTGTGTTTTAATAAATAATTATTGCTTAATGGGTTTTAGGTATAGCTTTGCTTAAATTTTCTATGACGAAAACGAGAATATCCAAAGTGATTAGATAAAACCACAGGACAAAGAAATATAAAAAGATTCTTCTTCTTCTTATCGAATGAGGATTATTGGCCACCTCTGGTGTTAGAGTTTATCAAGCCACATGTAAGGCCTCTAACTTGGCTTAACGACTGTTATCAGCTGACAACAGCCGGGACCGACGGTTTAGCGTGCCCTCCGAAGCAGGGAAGCGCTCAGTTGTAATGCCACTTATCGGTCACCCATCCGACACCTGGCCGGACCGAGCGTTGCTTAACAAACGTGATCGAGTACGATCAGTCTGTCAAAGTTCCGCCATGAGCGCTTCAATTGTATTGTCAATGACAAAGATGCTTAATTATACGATAAAAGCACTATCCTGAATTGAAATAAAAATTTAAACAACTTATCTTTAAAAAAATTAACATCCCATAAAAATACTCTCAAAGTTAAATTATAAATTTTCATAATGCAAATTGATACCCAACCACCCTTTTTTTCACAAATTAAAAAGCGTAGTTTATATTGAATCTTCTAAATTAGAAACAGAGCTTTCTTTGAAGTTTAAAATAAGTATAGTAACTTAAATTAAGAAAACGGATTTTACCGGCTTAGTGGGCCGGAACGAGTTAAAATTTAACTTTCATAAGGTTATCATGGGCGGATATTGCCCTAAGACAAAGAGCTTTCTGTGTAGTCGAGTTTAACGGTCTCTGTTTAACTTTCTTAGAACGAAGCCACGAGATTAGAGGATAAAGCTAAAACTTAATTGTAGAAAGTATGTAAACACAACCTTTGTCAAGATTTATAAGTTAATAACTTCCTATTTGGCCCGCTCGTGGCGCTAATGTATCTGTTCCGTCCGCCATGTCTTGTGTACTCTTGTAAAGTTACTGCGTAATAAACCGTACACAGTTTAACAAAACTTTAATCTTTTTAGTGGTATAATCTTATATTTTACTGCTTTATTTGATGGTGAAAGTTCTTTTTGCGACATTTTCTAGCTCCCAATAAAAGCTCTTAGAAAACAGCAATAGCATTAACAAGTATTTAATTTAAAAGATGTCCGCTTTAGTTCGTAATAAATAGCAAACAAACGATAAAATTACTTTTGTAAACAAAAGTGAAATAATTATGTACTTTTGATGTTATATTTTTAATATTACCTACACAAACACAATATTACA
This sequence comes from Agriphila geniculea, assembly GCA_943789525.1. NCBI lineage: Eukaryota > Metazoa > Arthropoda > Insecta > Lepidoptera > Crambidae > Agriphila > Agriphila geniculea. The sequence continues at coordinate 1,973,500 of OX038884.1, read as the reverse complement.
AAATAGAATTTAGTATTTTTGGTAGAGCCAGTAGATCTTATTTCAAAATGTCGCACAAATCTAGCGACAAATTGGCTGACTTCTTTTGTACTACAGTTGTCAACCTAGACCGCTGGATGTCTTGCTTTGTTCCAGTACAACATACGACCATTAAAAAATCCTTACTTCCTTACTAATATTATAAATGCGAAAGTCCGTTTGTTTGTTTGTTTGTTTGTTTGTTACGCCTTCACGTCCTAACTACTGAACCGATCATCATGAAATTTTGCATACACGTTGTCAGGGGTACAGAGAAGGACATAGGGTACCTTTCATCCCGAAAAAAAGTATAGTTCCTGAGGGATGGCAAAAAACCTTTCCACGCAGACGAAGTCGCGGGCGGCCGCTAGTATTAAATAAATACATATAAAAAAATATAATGAACAAAATAAAAAAAAAAAACAGATTATTTTAAAGTGTATAAGAGCGCGTAGATTGCACACTAGCGCTGCCATTGAAAAAAAATCGGGTTGCACTCCAGGAGTTCCGACAGAAGTGAAAACTTGAATATTAACGTTGTGAATTTTTGATATTTTGCAATGGTTAGGCAATAATTACACAAATTGCCGTCTTACGAATTTACTCTGCATTTGAATTTACGAATACAGAACAGTATTGTACGAAAGTCTTATCCATAGCTTAACAGAAAATCTAGAGTTTTGACGTTGAATTAAAAAACTAGCGCGTTGCTATGGTGACACAAGTGTTTACGTCTTGAAATGACGCGCCGCCATTTTCAACGCGCCCCGTAGAAAGAGAGGGGGATACTTCCGCCGCCAACTGTCTACTCTCCATCCGTCACATCCGTCTTACGAATTTTCGATCAGGGGCACGTGATTCTTACTGACGCGAGTTTAGCATTTTTTCCCCATTACAAAAAAGTGTACAACGCCGCTAAAAAAACTGCTTAAATAAAGACGAAATTGTGAATTATCTCTCTGTAGAGCACTCCGAAGTAGCTTTGTGATACTCTTTATCGTTTAAAAAATATTTTGTAGCCTGTAGATTAGTTGAATGGAGTATTTTTTGTGTGCAGACTACGCGCTCCTCATTCAAAATCTAGCGGGAGATTCTTCTTTCGTTCACTACAACATTACGCTCCCATTCATCTTGAATTGCACGCTTGTTTCGTGGCCCCACTTATGGTTGTTAGCACAGGTGCCCGCGCCGTCCTTGGTATTTGCAACCCTTACTCGAAAGCAGATGTCCAACGGTTAGGGGACAAAGAACTTGCCACTTTCAGCTAGGGTTCCCAACCATACCGTTAAAATAGTAGATTATACAACAAGTGAATAAAAAAAGAATTTAGTTTGAGGGACTAAGTTGGATCCCGAGAGTAGCGAAGGATTCTAGAGTTGGGCCGGAATCCTAAGGGTGCGGGTTCGAGTCCCGTCTGAGCTGCTATGGGTGAGTCGATTTTTTCTAATATTTTTCAATTGTATTAATAATCTTAAAATAAAAATAGCCTTGTAAATGCATAAAAAATCTAAAAGTTTAAAAAGTTACTTATTAATGTATACACATAAAATAAAGATTTGGTATATGAAATCGAGTTGAGAAAAGAAAAATAACATTAGATCAAAATCAAAAAAATATCGTACCAGACTGATGGAATGGACTGATGCAAGACTGAACATTCAATCTCCCTCTAATAGATAGAAAAGAACCCAAAGACACTAAACCTAATTCAATTTGGCGGGATTTTGGCGGGAATCAAGATTGCGGTGAATAAAATCGCTTATTATTCACTCTTATCGTTGAATTAAACGTACTTTTAAGAGTGGCGATGGTTAAATAGTTATTTGTTATACAGTGCCTTTGGTCTTGAACTAGCTAAATAATTTAAAGGCGTGAGACCTAATTTTATCGATAAAAACACCCACATGTTGGGGTCTATCCCCACTCCTGTTGGAATGGCCGCCATATTAAATTTTACTTTTTATTTTAGATGACCCTGCAGAAAAATATTAATTTCTCCGGATTTAGAAGTTTTAAAGTTATAACAAAAATATTGTTCAAAAGCTAATAATATTATCTATCAATTAAAAAAATAAAATGTTTAAATTTTTTGTTTGAATACGTCATAAAAAATTACTGAAATAAAATTTTATACGAAATTTGTGCGATTTTTTTTACTTTTTATTACATTTCTCAAAAACTAGGACGTTAATGTTCACTTTTTTGCATTATTCAAATACACAGGGATATTATCTACAGAACAACTTAAAAATTTGTTGCTCTATGTTGCATATTTCGAGAGCTATTGTTGTTTGAATATGACCCTTACAAGTACTAAATGATTATTTTCGAAAATAAAAAAATCAAAATTCCTTAAAACTAGATTTTATCATTTGATGAAATTAGTATTCAGATAATATTATCAACCTTATTTAAAATATGTTCAAAATGCTTGTAATTATGTCCATTTTCGAAAATAATCATTTTTTGGTTACGTAAGGGTCATAGTTCAAACAAAAATACAACAACTCTCGAAATATGCAACATAGAGCAATAAATTTTGGAATCGTTTTGTAGATAATATTCCTGTGTATTTGAATAGTGCAAAAAAAGTGGATATTAATATCCGCATCCGCTGTTATCTGCATCACTGGTAGTAGTAGTGGTAGAAGGAAATAATGATCATTTTCTACAATGCTTTTTACCTCAGATATAAATATATTTTATTTCTTGTAAAAACAGTTGAGAACCCTACTTGCAGTGTTTTTGTTACAAATAACGTATGTATAGGTAGATGATTATGTGCGACTTTTACTTAACTATTCTTATTATGAAATATTTTTCAGATGGTTTATTGTGTATTAAATATATGCTATCTAGATACTAAAACTTTCTATTTGAAAAAAAAAATACATATTTTCCCTGAAATACATTTTCAATTAAAAGCTCATGACAATATTTGTTAAAATTATTGTATAATTGCATAACATATTAGTAGTTCTACAAATTATGAGAATATTATTTTTTCTTTATTTCATTTATTTAGTGACTTTGGACGTAAATTATGAGAATTATAAAAAAAATATAGAAAAAGATTCCGACGAACTGAGAATCTCCTCCTTTTATGAAGTCGGTTAAAAAGACCTTTACAGAACTCATGCATTTGGTGCATGCAAAATGCAGGGTTTAAAGTCTAGTATTGCAATGTGATTTAAATGAACAACAGGGGCCTATTTCATAAACAACAACCGTAGTAAATAACAACGATTGTTTGGTGTTCATTGCGTCGTCAATTTGAATGTAGAAAATAAACTACCCACAGACACCGCAATGTATGCAAATTACCGTAGTAAATTACAAATGTAAATGAAAAAGACCTCAGAATTTACCAAAAATCCAGAGAGCTTGCGGTACAAAATAATTTATTTTAATCTGTATACTCTTTGCCATACATGATGATGACTCTTTGCCATACATTCTCAAGTGAAGTTGCTATGGTACAGTCGAGTACAAAGAGATGTATCCCCCCTAGAGTTACAAATACATGTACCCATTTAAATAAGTGTACATAATTTGTTACAAATTATTGTGTACATGATTTATGACGGATAAATGTATTCAGTTAATGTGCCAAATTAATGTAGCAAGATGGACACTGTAATGTGTACGCTCTGGGAGTCTGGGACAAATTAAGGTATTCAGACTTTGTTACAAAAATATGTATACAAGCCGTCATTCTAATTTCAAATTTCATAAATTCTGTCAAAACAATTGAAAACTCTTTGGATGGTATAATTAACGATTTTTTTTTATGAGAGAACTACTTCTTTTTGTTGGGGCAATCGCGCACTCACTCGGTTTTGGTTCGAATCCGATAAGTGAAGGGATGGCCGCAAAAGAACTATGACCACTTCCAACCCGCGCAGATAAAGAATGGGATTGAAAATGGCGCCTCATCGGATTATATATTCTGTACCTACTCACCGCGCTTACCACAACGAGAGTGAGTGAGAGATTGATATGATGAGCGGTTCAGTATGCGAGCGAGAAGTGAATATGAAAGACGGCATTTCAAATCCCAATTTATTTGCGCGGGTTGTATGGGATAGTGGTCATTTTTCTTTTGCGGCCATCTTTTCACGTACCGAATTCGAACCGAAACCGAGTGAGTGCGCGATCGCCCTTACGAGTCGTCGGCTGAAAAATAATGTAAATAAGTGGTAACAATCTTTGACAAACAAATGACACGCCAATGACATCATGCACGAAATGATGGATAAAACAAGTATTCCCACACTATTCTAAAATTTGAAAATAGAATATCAGACCTGTATACATATCTTTGTAACCAAAGACGAACAAATTAATGGGGTTGGCAACGCAAAGCTAATTGTAGATGTCGCTGCGTACGCTTGTTCCTAAGACAGTAGACATTCAGAACCAAATGTATGGGAAAATAGGTATTTATTTTGTGGTATTTTTTTAACGAAAATGACCCATTGACCCAAAATGGATATAAAAGACTATTCTACAATGCAAATACCGGAATTTAAAGCCAAATTAAGATGTTTTTATTCTTACAGAATTTATCAATTTTTTCTATATTCAGATTTTTAGGAAATATGTAAGTGCCAACATTTTTAAAGCCTATTACACAAAATTTAAACATTTTAAAGCTAAAAAAACGATTTTGTTAAGTAAAAGTCCTTTGTTTTCATAGCTCTCGTGGAACAAGCGTACGCAGCGCCATTTTGACAGTTGCCTTCCCCATTCGTTTCAGAGCGTACACATAACAGTGTAATTTTAACTGTATACATAAATTTGGTACATTTACATAAAACACAAATCTAGCATATATTATGTTTATAAGTATTTGTAACAAACAATGTTAACATCATCAATGGATACATATTTTTGTAACTTTCAAATGTATACATATCTTTGTACTCGACTGTACTTGTTACTACATACATAGTTAGTTTAGGTATTGCATTGTATATTTCGCTAAATTGCTTTCACATTTTTTTAATGTTTCTAGATAAAATATGTTCATAAATACAAAATGTCAGTGGCGTATTTTAAACAGCCAAGGTGGCTCATCTTATTATATTGTTATCCAATTATACCAATAATCATAGACCTAGAACCTTGTAACATTTAGCACACACGCATTATGGCCTATTTGCTCGTACAGACACACCGCACCTAATATGTTATTAGTAATGCATAAACGATAATGCGTGCCCTCAGGTGATAAAACTTGATTTTTTATGGCAAAAGAAAACCAATAATTTCATGCTTACTTTTAAGCTTGTGCTATTGCAACAGCTTGAAATACATAGTCAAAGTCAAGTCAAAAATAGCTTTATTCAAATAAACTTAATTATTAAGTACTTTTGAATCGTCTATATGTTCCTGCCACCCGTTCAAGACTTTTTTAACTGACAAGAAGAACGGGCGCAAGAAACTTATCAGCTTTAACAGCCATAAGTAACGATATTTACAAACTTAAATATATCGTTACCAGATAATTACAACCGGGTGACAGGATTATTGGCAACAAACATAGACTTATTTATTATAATACTATCATTGGCAAAAGTACTTATAGTAGTTATGTGTTACATCATTTCCACGCATTTTGATCTTTAAGATAATCGTCTACTTAATAATAACCTTTACCCATGAGCGTTTTTAGGGTTCCGTACCAAAATGGTAAAAAAGGAACCCTTATGGTGTGACTCAATCTGTCTGTCTGTCTGTCTGTCACAGCTGGATATCTCGAGAACTACTAGTGGTATCAACTTGAATTTTGGAACAGTTTAAGATGACATTTGCCCAACTATTTTGCAAATAAGAAAGAAATAAAAAAAAATATATTTTTTTTACAACAGGGATTGAAAATGGGTCTTAAAAATTTGAAGTGAGGTGACTAGGGCATGATGGATATCATATGAAAGAACGTTCTTTGCACATTTTAAAACATTTTTTTCTTTTTAGGGTTCCGTAGCCAAAATGGCAAAAAACGGAACCCTTATAGATTCGTCATGTCTGTCTGTCTGTCTGTCTGTCTGTCTGTCTGTCTGTCCGTCCGTCCGTATGTCACAGCCACTTTATTCCAAAAGTATTAAGACTACATAGTTGAAACTTGGTAAGTAGGTGTATTCTGTAAACTGCTTTACGATTTTTACACAAAAATAAATAAAATAAAAGATTCCCCCCTTAATCTTTTATATGGAACTGAAACTGAAAATATTTTTTTTCATCAAACCAATACTTGTGGGGTGTCTATAGATAGGTCTTTAAAAATGACATTGAGGTTTCAAAGACTATTTTTTTTCAAAGTCAACCGTTTGAAAGATATCTGCCGCCAAAGTGGTAAAATGTGTGTCCCCCCCCCTTTAACTTTTAAAGTAAGAGGGTGAAAAATCTAAAAAAAATATATGCTATAGATCTTAATAAACACTTTCAACGAAAATGAACGAGATACAGTAATTAGTTTTTGAGATATAGTACATTTTCCAAAACCGCAAATATAACTTTGTCATTCATACAAACACTGTGAAAAACAAAGTTATTTTTTCAGACGAAAAATTATAGCGGTATTAAAATATGGTATGGTATATAATGTACCTACGGAACCCTACTGCGCGTGGCCCGACACGCACTTGGCCGGTTTTTTTTTCTTAGGACGCATAGTTTTCGACTTATGATGAAAAATGTCAAAAAAAAAAATACCGCCCCCCCCCTTATCTCCGAAGTTTGCAAAGAAAAAAATCTGAAATAATTCTATGTGATAGTAATTTATGTAAAGATTACAGGAAAAATAAAACGATGTCTCAATATAACACACTTTTTTAGAAATTCAAAAAACAAACAAAAATTCTCTAGTTTCACTACCAGTCAACAGATGGCGCAACCTAAAACTACAATAATAATTGGTGGCTGGTTCTAATATAATTACCTACTATTTGCCGTACGAATAAACGAAGAATAAGTTCCTACTTAGTAATATAAACAGTTTGCAATGTGGAGTGGCTGAAACGTTTTTCAGTCACCATAAGCAGCTGTGGTTAAGATTTGTAAATTAACTGTCCGCCTGTTCGCCCTTCCACCTGTCTGCCGTTTATCCTACTTTTTTAAAGACTGTACTAAAGTAACATATCCAAATATATTTATGATTGTACGGAACCCTCGGTGCGCGAGTCCGACTCGCTCTTGACCGGTTTTTTTTTGACAAGGCTTTTAAATTCATGCAAAGGAAGATCAATTACTTGTCATAATAATAAGGGGTCAATGTATTCATGCATACAAACAACTTTTACTATGGTACCAACATTGAAATCGCAAAAAAAATCAGTTGTTCCATAGAAAATTTAAAATCGAATAAATCAAAATGTATGGGATAACTGATTTTTTTTCGTGATTTCAATGTTGGTCCCATAGTAAAAGTTGTTTGTATGCATGAGTACATTCACCCCTTAAAATTATGTGCACTATTTAAGAAGGACCCTATATAAATACGGATGGGGTTTTCTTAAAAAAAGTATGAAATAAAACATTTTTTAACGGATGCTAGCGCGGTTTATTGAAAGTACTTTGGTAATTAGTTGGTATTTGGTTTGATTTATGTTTTTTTCCGACGTTTCGTATGTAAATAATTTCAATAAAACCGCGTTAGTATCCTTTAAAAAGTGTTTTATTTAATGTCTATTGAGCGCGTAAGCTTGAGAGGTGAAAAAATTGTAATTATCTTTATGAATCGTTTGTTCCGTTTCCAACGAAACAAACCTTTTTCACATACCTATTTCAAATGATTCAGACAGATTCAAATGATTTTGATTTTTTTCTCGCAAATACATACAGTGAAAAAATTTAAGCTCTGCTCTTTTGAAATCGGTTATTCATTGGAATGTATTTAAGTAGATACATAAGTACCAATTAGATTTTCAGGCGGGTTCAAAGAAGTCCCTTGTCCAGATTTTACCTATTCCAAAGAAAGTTTGTTATGTCTTACTAATAGTTTGAAATTAAACAGATTTCATTATTATTATACAAGGTTATTTTTAGTTTATACAAAACCTCTCGTGGGGTTGATCAGACCATCACACTGAACAACTTTTAGTATGGCACCAAACTAAAAATCACGAAAAAAAAATTAGCTGTTTCATACAAAAGTACAATCCTACTACATCGAAATGTATGAAACAGCTGATTTTTTTGTCGCGATTTCAAGGTTTGTCCCATAATGAAAGTTGTTCAGTTTGATGGTCTGCGGGCTGATTATATAATTAGAAACCACCTTGCGACCGGTCTCATTTGACAGATGAATGTGATACAACGCTACTTCTTTTTGGGGTTAAGAAAAAACATACCAAAGAAAAGTAGCAGTGTATATCAAATGAAACCAGTCGCTAAATAGTTTCTATTTAGATAATCAGGGTGCGGATCAACCCCACGAGAGGTTTTGTATTAACTAAAAGTAACCTTGTATATTTATTATTCAAGTAACATGCAAAAAACAATGACCACTTTCCATAATCGTGGACCTGTAAAATAGTTTTTTTTTTAAGTTCAAAGTAGAACACTGGTAACTATATTGAATTTTAAAATAGTAATCAGAAAAATATGTTTTTTTTTATTCACAACGGGATAGTGCTTGGCCTTCATCTCACCTGATATTAAATGTGGATAAGGCCGAAGGTGGAAGCGCACTACACCCGGAATACTGCTATCTTACCTCTAACTGCCGCAACACAACAATTTTTAAATTGTTGTTATGGCATCAGACTTAGGTAAGATGGTGGTAGCTAGCCAGGCGGACTTAAAATAAGCCCTACCACCAACCAAACCGAGTACAAATTGTACCCCCCCTGGTAATCGAACCCGGGACCGCTGCTCTTACACGGGTGGGCGAACCACTAGACCACAGAGGCGGTTAAATATGTTGGATGGTAAATCAATCAATATGTTCTAATTGTAATTAATGATAATCTTTATTATGAATTTTCGTTTTAATTAGCAATTTATAAATAACATATAGTCACAAGCAATTTTATGAGCTGAGTATATTGCTTCTCTATACAAGATAATTGATGAAATCAACATTTGACAGGTCAGAAATTAGCATCTTTTTTTAGCAATTGTTTCAATAATTTATTCACAAAAATCAACAAAGGTTTTACTTGTAAGCTGCCACACGTGGGCGTCCATCGTCGGCGATTAAAGCGCCGCAATCGGGAAGTTGAAATGTAAATCGATTTATCGATTGTACACGACATAATCGATCGATTAACGATACAACACTTTGATTCGGACTGTCCGCCCACGGCTTGCGTAATATTTGTGCGCTTGAATTTCGGCAGGTGAAATATATAAGGCGTGTTGTCTAGTGATAAAGCTGTTATTATTATGGTTAGGTGAAAATGCTGAAAAGCAGTAATTTTTAAAAATGGTCAGGGGCCCTATTTTTGAAATAATTCGTTTGAAATCGTTGGTATGTTACGTAATGTCACAATTGACACTCGAATTGTATACTACACTGACAACAACAAGCGATTCAAAAATACGGATTTTGAGTATGTTTAATGAAAATTATGAGTATTAAAGAGCACTCGACTTGACGGCAGTCGAAAGATTTCAAAATAGAGCCCCAAGAATAATCAGCTAATAGGTTATGTTGTTGCAATGCAATAAACAAGTAAATTGACCAATTTATTAAGTGGTACCTACCTAAGTAGTTAAGGAAACCTAGATATTCTAACCTGAATAAACACAATCTAGCAACTCAAGATCCTTCAAAGCGCTACCATAAACCTATTTTTAATAAACATCACTGTTTTATAAGCTAGGTAAGTAATTAAAGTGTTTATTTAAGAAGGTTGTGTTTTTAATAAAACAAAACTTTTTTCTTAATAGATTGGCAATACAGTTTGACAAAGTATAGCGAAGTATAGCTATCGCTTTATATAGCTTACCTATTGGACATCGAGCTTTTAAATACAAAGGATTAAGTATTTCACACTAGGGTTTCATGACCGCCTCATGTCACTTGTCATCTCGAAGTTAAAAGTTGTTAAACAGGAATAAATGTGTTAATTCGATTTTGAGTTACGTTACATTGAATTAACTATACATAGATGTAGGTATAATAAGCTCCTGATTAATATCTATCGCAAACGAAACATGTACCTAATTACTTATTTATTTAAAATAATGAAAATTGCTTGCACTTACATATTTTTTTATTATTTAGTAACGGTTTTTTTAATATCTCAAAACTTACCTACAAAAACGAATTATGAAAACTACAAACTTAAGTATATGAAAACGAACGATAAATTAGATATCACTTTCGTTTTTGTTTTGCAATTTAAATCAAAAACCGAAAAGATCGCCCATCCAGAGAATATCTCATTAGAATATTATCACAAATAATATAATACTATACTAGTACAGATACCTCATCCTATACTAAAGAAATAGCCCTCGTAAGGCTACTATCAGGGCGATTAAAAATGTTTTTCTTATAGAATTCTAGTTAGTTTAAATTCACCTCACTATCTAGTGAGGTACCTGCTAACTAAGCCACATCTGATGTACCAAATGAGAACCCATGATATTATCTAAAGATAGACAAAAATAGGTAGATAATAAAAAGTTTGTGAAGTTATGAAGGTAGGTACTAACTCTTTCAGATTACCTACTTACTTAAGTCTCGTTCAAGGGCCATAACTTCCTCAAAGTAGCGCCCTCATCTTAATTAAAGTTATTGCTCGCTAAGTACGTAATATATCGAAAATTCACATGTAGAAGGTTATTGTTTGTAAATAAACTGTAGAACCTTAGCTTCGATCTGTACATGTGAACGAAGCAATAAATTTAATTAAAAAAAGAGAGAGCCATACTTGAGGTATTAATAAAGGAGCCTTAACAATAAAACTTATTTAGTTTGAATATTAAACCTGTTGTAAATCGTTGAGGAATTCATAATTCCTAAACCTCGGAGAATAACGAGCGAACTTAACAAAGGGATCGCATGCGCAGACTCAAAGGTTCAATCGTTTAACTGCACGCAACGCGCAACGCATAACCGACCAATTTTATCTCTTCGACGGTTATCTTTGAATCTCGGAACGGTTATTAAGTTTAGTAATCAAAGTAAGTAAGTAATTGAATACATTGCTCAATTAGGTACTGATTTCATATTCAGAGATATAGTTCAATATATACAGGATGGAATTTTTTAATACCACCTGGAGGGAAAGTACTCTAAACAATGGAGATAGCAAATTTCACCCAAAAGAAACATTCCTTTATTTTTGAAAAGAAACAAAACTGCATTCAATTATTTTAAAAAATACGCTTGTCACACTCAGGAATTTAACCATTTAAAATTCGAAAAAACAACACCCTGTACTTTTATGATATCAATCGTTAGGGTCAAACATAAGGATCAAATCTCTCTCATAAACATGTTATAAGTTAATAGTATAAGTTATAAGTTAAATGAAAGGAAAACCATTAAATCTAAACTTATTTTAATTGAACGTGGAAAAATATGTAACTTAGTAGTGGTTCGAACCCCATGTTGCTGGTATTTCCCTGTTCCATTTTTAAATCTAAAAAACCGGTCAAGAGCGAGTCGGACTCGCGCACCGAGGGTTCCGTACAATCATAAATATATTTGGATATGTTATTTTAGGACAGTTTTTAAAAAAATAGGATAAACGGCAGACAGGAATGCTGCTTATGGTGACTGAAAAACGTTTCAGCCACTCCACATTGCAAAATGTTTATATTACTAGTCCATCAGCCATTTTAATGTCCCCACTGCTGGGGCACAGGCCTTCCTTATGGGTGGATAAGGAGGACGGGCCATAACCCACCACGCGGGCCCAATGCGGATTGGTGGGTGTTAACGACTGCAAATGCAGCCGGGACCAACGGCTTAACGTGCCTTCCGAAGCACGGAGGAGCTCGAGATAATAAATTTTTGGTCACCCATCCCATGACCGAACCTTGCGAACGTTGCTTAACCTCCGCAATCGCTGGTCCAGGCGCTAAACCACTGCGCCACCGAGCTCCTCGTTATTATTATATTACTGGGATCCCTTGTTTTCGCATAATTGTTTTATACCTAATTTGATTTGGCATAACGGATTTGGCATAATATTTTTTGTCATAATAATACTTTCGCATAATTGTTTTTTGGCATACTATTTATATTAGCATAATTATCATTTAGACTAATTTGTTTTCGCAAAATAGTTGGGCAAATGTCATCTTAAACTATTCCAAATTTCAAGTTGATACCATTAGTAGTTCTCGAGATATCCAGCTGTGACAGACAGACAGACTGAATCACACCATAAGGGTTCCTTTTTTACCATTTTGGTACGGAACCCTAAAAATGCATAATAATTAAGATTAGGTACTGCCACACGCAGTTATGTCTCATCTAATAAAGTGTGCATTACGAACATCTTATCGAAATAGTTCTGCGCCAAGCAATGATATTAGAATTTTAATTCTAATATCATTGGCGCTAAGATAATCTATTGTGAACTACTAACATAATGGATCCTTGAGTAGAAGTGCTTTATTTGTCTTTCATGGTTTTTCTTTCATTTAATTTACCATTATTGTTAGAGAGATTTGATCCTTATGTTTGACCCTATCGATTGATATCATAAAATATAGGATGAATGAATGAATGAATGAATAAAATTTTATTGACACGCATCACACTTACATATCAAGAAACAGCAACAACAAACAAACAAAAAGCATAGTTATGCATAAAAAAAGTAAAAAATAATAACAAAACCAAGTGTGACGGGCCAATCAGGACCCTGCCTCAGCATATGCTGTTGCGGTGTGAGGTCGTCACACCGCAACAGCGCTGGTATTCTGACAGGGCCTGTACGAGGAACGTCAATCGTACGTACCTAACCTAACACATTAATTAATTATGGTTTTTAATTACAGCTATGAGAAAAAAAATGTAATATAATTTTATATGATTTATCAAATATTTAAATAAAATAAATTGTATTAAAAAAAAAACACATCCACACTACACAAATACCGTATCCGCACAGTATACTGTATTTTTGTAGTGTGTGCGCTATGCGCTATTTTATGATGTCATCTGTCTGTCACTTTTGACATATCCTTGTCACTCGCGACCACGAGGACGAGGTGCCTGCCACGTATTTCCTCTGTTGTGCCATGCCCGTAATAAAAGCCAAGTTGATTATCATAACCATTGATTTTATAAAGTTTATGATGGTACAATACTAAACTGGATAGAGGTAGCAAAAAGGATAGAGATATAGGGTGTTGTTTTTGGGGTTCCGTACCCAAGGGCCCGTTTTTACCCTTTGGGTACGGAACCCCAAAAACAACACCCTAATAGTAAGACTCCGCTGTCTGTCTGTCTGTCTGTCTGTCTGTCTGTCTGTCACCAGGCTGTATCTCATGAATCGTGATAGATAGAAAGTTGAAATTTTCACAGATGATGTATTTCTGTTGCCGCTATAACAACAAAACAGAATAAAATTAATATTAAAGGGGGGCTCCCATACAACAAACGTATTTTTTTTGCCGTTTTTGGTACGGAACCCTTCGTGCGCAAGTCCAACTCGCACTTGGCCGGTTTTTTTTTTTAATTTTAGCCGGTTCGTTTCCTGGGTGTGGGAAGCGAATTTTTTAAAATCTTTGAATGCAGTTTTGCTTCTTTTCAAAAATAAAGGAATGTTTCTTTTGAGTGAAATTTGCTATCTCCACTGCCGTCCGTTAACTAAAAGGGCGCAAAGCCACAAAATCAAATTTTGAAATATGAGCGAAAAACGCGGGAAATATTTGAAAAATATGCTACTTGAAAACCATTGGTCGTACAAAATAAAAATAAACGTTCAATTAAAGCTTGATAAATTTATAAACTTATGATCATAATCATGTTTAAATACAATTTGTTTTAAGTCTTAAAAAACACTTTTTTCCTTTTAGCTGCGCATAACTTGGTAATTTTAAAATAAATACTTAACTATAAAGTCACTAAGTGCACCTTAGCGCCTTTATAGCTTATGATTCCAACATAAATTAAGTGTTTTATTTTTGTGTACAAAAACTATTCCACATTACTTAGCTAAAAAGGCATTTAGTTACTTAGCGGCTTTATACTTATGTATTGCCGATTTCCATTTAGCATTAATTCTTAGCTATATTAACACGATAGTGCTTTAGTGCCTTTTTAGGTAAGTTTTTGAATTTAGTGTCGTTTTAAGAATATTTTTTATCAGACTTACTACACTTAAAGGCCGTTAAATGTTAAACCTTTAACTGTAACGACTTTTTAGTTATGTATTAGGGATTGAATATTCTAAAAGAAAAACGAAATAAATGAAATGCGTTTAGTAAAAACTTTAGAAAAATTAAAAATAAATCAACAGCCTTTCTTGAAAAACTAAAACTTTCTGAACTTATACTATAAAAAAAGCTTGCAAAAAATATGAACAAGCGTTTGTTTTAAACATATTTAAAAGGTTAATTAATAAAAGGGTCCCGGGTCGGACGGAATTATTCAAGTGGCGACGGTGAAAACTAGTTTCGGGATCTTTAAGCGGCCTGTTGTAAAATTATATCCTATTCCTACTCAATGATTTTCTGTATTTTATATATTTAGTTGTAATTTAAAGTTGTTTAGGACTTAGCCATGAATCTTTTACATTTCCCATTTAAATATGCTGCATTTATATCTAGCTGATGTATTTCTAGACCCATTTATACAGCAAGGACCATCAGAAGTCTCACTGACTCTAATCGCGCTACAGGTGCAAAGTTTTCTCATAATCAATGCCATAACGTTGACTGAATCCTTGAGCAACAAGCCTTGCCTTCTTCTTGATTGATTTGTCTACATTAGTTTTAGTAGTTAGAACATATTATCTACATCCCACAATATTTTTATATACAGTTCTTTTAACAATTTCCCATGTACCTTTTTGTACAAGACTTCTTACCTCGGAAAGTATAGCATCTTACCATTCTGAATGCTCATGACTTCGCAAAGCATCTTCTAATGTAAGTTGTCCAGTCCCTATAAAATCAACATCATTTTCTATGTCTTCTATCTCAGGTTGATCAATTCTTTCTTCTTCTGTACGATCTTGATCATCGTTATAAGATCTTGGCTTCTCAACTTCCACCATCCTATAGATCTTTTTTGGACGACCAGGCTGGCCAGTGTGCAATAACTTTGGTCTACCACTGCCTCTTTTCAATAATTGTGGATTTTCTAATTGTACATGATCAGTACTTACATTTAAATCTGTCAAAGGTCTCATCATCTCCGATGCTTCATTATCTGTATCTTGAGTAGTTTCTTCCTCTCTTTCTTCCTCACACAACGGTTCTGCACAGCTTTCACGCTGTTGAGAATTATAGTCTCTAGAAATGCAAATATCTATAAAAATCTTCTCATCTTGCATACAATACAATCAGACCTATTTAAAATTTTTGGTGTATGTGTCGACCTTTCTACTCTCAACTCACTAAATTTAATATCTCTAGCAATAGTAAATTTTCTTTGCTCTGGAATCCATACTCTAAAACCTTTAGAAGTTTTAGGATATACTACAAATATACCAGATATTACTCTTGGATCGAATTTGCCTTTATTTGAAGTCTTATCAAGAATGTATACCTTAGATCCAAACTTTTGTAAATAATAAATTTTACTGGTCGGTCGAACCACTTTTCATATGGGATCTAGGACAACGGTTTCTTAGATGGTGTGGCGTGTAAATAGCCAAGCACCTTTGGGGTGGATTACACCTAAAATATTATGGCTGGGATTATGAGAAGACAACGATTAGGATGCTCTCACTAACCTGGTGGATGATGCGGAGCAGCTCACGCCGTCCGAATGGTCTTTAGCGACAGCACTTTGAAGTCGCACAAGATTTTTCAGTTTTTATTTCCACATTCTTCAAGATGATTTTTCACGTTGCTTTTTTAGAAGAAGGCTATGTTTTAAGTAAAAATATCATGCTCAAAAAATCTTTTATCCCTTGCGAGATTCGAACCCGCAACCTTTGACTACGTAGTCCGGACCACTAAGTTAAGACGCCGACATAATAAGCCATCAAGCTAGTAAAATAAAATAGCCCCATTTGAATAATTCCATCTACTATAAGCTGGCTAAATCATTACTAAATATATATATTAGGTAGTCTCAGCGATTACTCCATACCATCAAAGACCATGCATACAACTTTAAAGCGGAAAACCTAGTTATTGGTATCTATATGGCATGGCGCATAGTAACTAGAACGTTACAAAAATTCCTGCCCCCGAGTTTGCGCTTATGATACGCATAAATTATTTATTTACTACAATTACTACTTTAAAATAGTATTTACTTAATTACCTCGGAATTTTTTCAGCCATCCTAAATGTGGCGGGAAATCCCTCCACTCCGCGAGCGATACATGTCCTCACGTGACGTTAGCTCGGTGGTGACACTAGGGAGTAGGGACACAACTGCGTGGCGTGGGGGTGAGATTTAAGAGTCGAGAGCAAATTGCGTCTTTTTAGCCAAGTACTGTGCCTTAGCGTCTTTTAAGCGGAGGATTTGTACCATAATATGAGTAACTAAAGGCGGTTAGCGATTTGTGAAAAGTATTTCTTGATTACAAATGTATTAGTACTACGCTAAAAGGACGTAAGCGGATTTTAACGACTTTCTAGTGTAGTGTTTTTATTAGACGCCTTTTTAGCCTAGGATATTGATGCAAACTACTAATATAAATCTTGGCTTGAAAGTAATTAAAGTATCTTTATGACTTTCTAGTGTAGTAGTGTCAAAAAACGTCTTTTTTGCTAAGCAAAAATTAGGAGAAATATTGAACAATTATGGCGTTAAAGGTTAGAAGTGACCTTTTAGTTAAATATGGATGGTTAACGTACTTTTAGTTGCGTAAACTACTACTTTTTTAGTGTTTAACGATCTTTACGTTAAAAATATTTCAAAAAGTATAAACATTACAAATATGGTACTTAGACAGATCGATAGAGATTTTTTTTCTACATACGATGCCGTTGAAACCTCAAAATCGCTATGAGGGTTAACGCCTTTCTTGTTAGTGGACGGCAGCATTGTTTAGAGTACTTCCCCTCCAGGTGGCATTAAAAAATTCCACCCTGTATACGGTTAAAATCCAAAAGCACGATGAATCGACTATCGTCGGCGGGTTGTGAAAACCTCGCATCCAAATTTTACAGGAGATGCAAAAAACAGTAAAGTGAAATTTTTTCACGAAGTTTTCACTTACCTACATCAATAGATGGCACTACAATTATCGAATCTGAGTTTCTTCGACGTAGACGTATTACGAGGTTTTCTCACGAACAACCCGCCGACGCTATGAGGTTACTCGTATATCCTTATTTAATTTAATGTTAATTAATTAGTAACTTAATGATTAAGTATATCGATTACATTTATTCCTCTGTTGTCTTAAAGCAAAGTATTTTTAAAACGTAATTGCATCATGTGAATCTTTCAAGGCCAATTATTAAACAGAAGTATAACGTTAAACAGTTTCATACATTTCTACGACTTTCAACCAAAGTGAATAAATTTGTTTGAACCGAGTATTTTGGGCATAATACTGTGGGGATGTGAAGTAAAACAAGTCTTTTCCACAGTCGTTGTATGATTCAATAATTAAACAGGGGTAAAATAAAAACCTAAAAAGAAAAGAAACAATAAAACAGTCCGTAGGTACTGAAATGTTTAAACTGCTGTAGCACGCTGTAGACTCACAATATTTAGCTTACCTGTAGATAGATTACATGTTTTTCTTAGTTTATTTATTATACCAACTTAAATAATATTATATACGTATACCTAGGACAGGCAGTCCAGTTAGGTAGGTCCAACTTTGAGAAGGAGATCTCTCGTCGAATCCAACTCGGATGGGCAGCATTCGGGAAGCTCCGAAAAATCTTCGTGTCCGATTTACCTCAGTGTCTCAAGACGAAAGTCTATGACCAGTGTGTGTTGCCAGTGATGACTTACGGCAGTGAAACGTGGTCGCTAACTATGGGTCTCATAAGGAGGCTCAAGGTCACCCAGCGTGCAATGGAGAGAGCCATGCTCGGCGTTTCCCTGCGTGATCGAATCAGAAATGAGGAGATCCGCAGGCGAACTAAAGTAACCGACATCGCTCGAAGGATTGCTCAGCTAAAGTGGCAGTGGGCTGGACACATAGCGAGAAGAACCGATGGCCGTTGGGGCGGAAAGGTTCTGGAATGGCGACCGCGCACCGGACGACGCTCCGTGGGTAGGCCCCCGACAAGGTGGACCGACGATCTGGTGAAGATTGCCGAAAGCCACTGGATGTGGGAAGCGCAGGACCGATCGTCGTGGAAATCCTTGGGGGAGGCCTATACCCAGCAGTGGGTGTCGTGCGGCTGATATGATGAAATAATATTCACATTTATTTGAAGAAATAATTCGTCTGATCGTCGTATGTATAGACGAGTTAAAACTTGCAGTTTTCAAATGCTTCTAATATTATATTCACATGCAATTTGAAGTATAACTAATCTTTAATGAAGTTTGAGTTCAGTTTTGGTGCATTTAAGATTAATTTCTACTAAAAATTGCACCTGAAATTATTACCTATTATAAGCATTTGAAAATTGCGAGTTTTACTCAAGCTATTACTTACTCGTCTATAGAACGAAGGTGACTTTTCAGAGCAAATAAAATATCCTATGACAACGAACATAGCATTCGAATTGTTGCTTTTTAGAACAAACGTAGCCACTAGTATTATGGATATGATCAAAATCAAAATGCACTTTGAGAAAGTCTGAGTTATCCTCTGCCAGGGTTGCCACCTTTAGGAACATAAAAGTCGGGACAAGGGAGCTTTTCAGCTTTCATTAGAGCAACGATTTCTGACATTAGATCATTTAAGCGTATGGGATAATACTCGCTCAACATCGAAGGCTAAGGTATACTTAACGAGATACAAAGGAAAATAAGGCATTTAACTTGCTCTCCTTTATGCTTTTAAATATTTCGACCCATTTTTTATCAACACTTATTTTGATTGCGTGTTATCATCAAAAATCGGATCGTAATCGGGACTGTCCAGGCAAATCCGGAACATCAATCAAGAAAAAAAAGCGCGTTTCTTTCGCTTTTCAGCGTTTTCCCATAAAAAAATACTCTATCGAATTTATTTTTGTCTCGATGGATGTTCGTGCTACGGGTACTGTACACTGACCAGATAATTTATTACGCATGGTTGAATCATTGGGTCTTCGTCATTCGTATTGTTTTTATTTATACACTGCACGTTTTGTTTTTTGGGTCTTATTGTTATATACTAACGCCATCTCTTTTCTTTTACATGAACTAATTATTTTGATGAAATCTATGTATTTTCATACGTTAATTGTTCTTTTGTCGTTATTAGTTTGATTTTAAAACTTAATGTTGGATAAGGAACATGTTATTGTCAATCGCACACTGTTGAATTTAAAATTTGTACGAATAATATGTAAGTAGGTACTAACCTAATTCATTAAATTAACAAATTTAATCATACTAGGTATTTCTCACTCTCTCTTTTTCACTATTTAAGTATTTCAAGATCTAGTAAGTGTACATTAGTTTGTTGGTTTCAGAAACACATCAGTCCAACTTTCTTACGTACTTTAAGCTAACAAAATGATAAGTATTAGGTAATTATATAAATCATATTTTATTCTAATTCTAAATTGGAAAAAAAAACTTACAATCATAATAGTCACCGATGTCAGGGGATCCTAAGATCCCCCTGCGTCTTGGATCCAGATTGGCAAAAGTTATTTGAAATTCGAAATTCACTAAAATTCACTTTCACTATTTTCAAAAGAGGCAAAATGTTTATGCTTAATATTAAAACAGAGAAACATACTTGCGAAAAAATCAAGGAGCGCTCGCGCAATTTTTCCGAAAAGTTCTTTTGTTACCGACTGGTTTCAATGAAAGGAAGATTATAATCTGCGTTTAGGTTTCCGATCACGCTTCACAGGTGGCGTTCCTTCAACCGCCACAGTAGCTAACACTGTGTGAGCTGAGTCAGTTTCTGCCTAAGACCGTGTAACAAATAAGTCTACACCGGTATTCAGCCGGAAAACAAAACCAGCACAGCCATTCTCTATCTCGCTCATGCGTGAATTAATTATTGTTATGCGTTGGCGTCCGTCCTTGTCGGGCGTCCATTTTTTTGTTGGTATTCTCAAATTACTATCCGACCCCAACTTTTAGTGGTTAGGGGATGATTGATGCGATCCGTTTGGACTCGCAACTAATTTCTGAGCATCATTATTGTTTCAAATAGCTAGCTTATTTTATAGTTGCTCAGTACCCTTAGCACGAACAACTATCGAGAAAAAAAAAACGCGCGTAAAATTACTCGATAGAGAATTATCTATGGAAATTTTAATTTCTCTATTCGGCGTTAGATGGCGTTGTACAAATTTCCAAAACAAAATTGCGATCGAATGATTTTACGCGCGTTATTTTTTCCGATAGCTGTTCGTGCTAAGGGTACTGTTCTTGTTGGTTGGTTGGAAAAAAACGCGCGTAAAAGTACTCGATAATACTCGATATAGTAATTATTTATTATCTATGTAAAATTTTATTTCGCTTCTGGGCGGTAGATGGCGCTGTTCATACCATAAAAAATTATCGTATGACTTTACGAGCGTTATTTTTTTCGATAGCTGTTCGTGCTAAGGGTAAAGAGTTTTGATACGTTATTAACTTATGTACTAACGAATAGCTATCGAAAAATAATAATCGCGTAAAAACATACGATAGAGTAATTTTGTATGGGAAATTTGTACAGCGCCATCTACCGCCGATAAGCGAAATGAAATTTTCCATAGATAAACTCTTTTGAGTACTTTTACGCATGTTTATTTTCTCGATAGATGTTCTTGCTAAGGGCATTGATTAATGAATGATTGATTTATTGTTCTTATTTACAGGCAATACCAAAACTTTATTTAGAGTTAACTTCACAATACTGTCATATAAATGTACAAAATCTCAAATTCACAGCTAAGGAACTTCGTGGGAAGGAGGGACATACAATTTCATACTGCATACTGACCGAAATACGTGGAACCGATGGTTGGAGCCGTGACTTGGTTCAGGATGTTCTGGTGAGCCAATGACCCTTCTATTGTCAGACCCTGACCATCTTGGCGGCACATTTTCTGTTGACAAAATTAATTTTGTTTAATATCGCCATCTAGTGAAGCTACAATTGATTACGTAGAACTTGAAAGCAGCAAACTAGGTGAGCGGTTACAGTAAATAATCATAGATGGCGTTAGCTTAGCATTGTTTAAAGGTTTCGTTTCATCAGCTTTTGTTATTCTACTGAAAATGGTGGTGATTTTATAGTACAGATTACGAGGAATAGTAGCTGTTAGTTAAGTACCTATGCGATCCGAGTCGGACGATAGGTACTATTTTATTGTTGGTGGGATAAGTGCTTAGCTCTCTAGGGATCGAACTTTGCAAGTCAAGAGTAAGGAGGGTATTTATTTACTCACGTTGTTTCCGCCTTTGTTGCTTTGGTCTTGGCTTAGATTAATGTTTTTTGTTTGCATTTTCCTTCCTGGTTGTAAAATCTGGTCACCTGTGAAGAAAAAAGGGTTTAATTTTCGTTTTGCAAAATCTTCCTAAAGGTTCATGTACCGCCAGGCTTACAAAGTAATTATTTTTCGAAATTATTTCACGTTACAAGGTCTAAGGTAATGTAAAAGTAATATTGAAAATTTTCAATAAGGATATCAATTTCTTACTTAGAAAAGTAACGTAAAAAAGGGTAAAAAATAATGAAGAAGCATTATTTTTTAATTGGAAGGCGGCAAAATTCATGGCTTCTGAAATTCCTGAAACAATTTTCCGTGAAATCCGAGCGTCACTGATGACTCTAATCTGTCAGCATTTGGTCTGTGATGCGCGAAATCCGAAATTTCTTCGTTAAAAGTTAAGGCGATTGTGCTGTCAGTTACTTTGTTAGATTTATAATAACCAGATTGTAGGGAAAAGGTGATTAATAAGGTTTACGTAACTGCAGCCAAAGTTAAGGTAGGTAATAGTTACCTACGGTAACTTATTCGCTGTCGGAAAAAAGTTTTTAAGTTTTTTTGGATCCTATTTTATAAAAAAATCATTCTTTTAACAGATTAGAGTCGAAAAAATTCTAATGTGGCTCGAAAACGGTCTCGCTCGTACGTAGTTGTAAAAAATAATGAATTAAGTATTTATTCAACCATCACAGGGCCATTTTCAAAATTAAAACAATAAAATTCAATTCATTTCTTAAGCTTACGCACTCACTAGACATGAAATAATAGTACATTATGATATAAGTGCGGTAATTATCAAACCGCACGTATGTCATACGACGTTTTATAACATATTGCGAGGAAATAAATAAAACTCGGCAGTGTCGAATTAATAAATTCATCACTACTTGACGACTGGGACAGAAGCGCGTCTTACTCTAAGAAAACAATAAAGCAAAAAAAGCGCGTGGAATAATTTTTACTTGTTTAAATTAGCTATGTGCGCGCGCATTAGCGCTTTTTTTTAAGGCAAAGGCATAAGAAACAGCCAGTTTTACTAATAAAGTAAATTAATATTTTTGTGTTTTTGTTACAGACAAATTATTGTAATTTATTGTTAAAATTAATTAAATTAAATAATTTAATGTTTATTTATTATATTTTATCTCCCAAAGTTAATTTTATTCATAAAATGTTGACCTCTTTTCTGACATAAAAACTTTGCTAAGATTTAAAAAAGTACCGTTCGCTTTAGACGAAGCATCTTGATAAACCGTGCGGTAATGTAAAGTAAAACGCACGGTTTATCAAGGAAACCGTGCGTTTTACTTTACATTACCGCACAAGTTCGTAATGAATGAGATACAATACGATATTGAAATTGGTGTAATAAGAGACCCTTTACGAGCAAATATGTTATAAAACACTTTTAAACGGACAGTAGCGCGGTTTCATTGAGTACTTTTGTAATTAGTTGGTATTTGGTTTGATTTTTGATTTTTTCCGACGTTTCGGCACCTTTACAGCTGCCGTGGTCACGGGGAACTTACAATAGAATTTAAATTACCTAGATGGGAAATAAATATTCCTAAGTTTTACAAAAGTTATTGTGTGTTATCTGAGAGGTCACTTGTTTGAAACATTCTTGATTGTAGAAATTATAAAGATACCTAGGGTATATTTGGATAGGTATAGATAGTTCTACCATAAATGGTACTAGTGGGATAAATCCATACTAGTTGTACCATCAATGGTACAACTCAATTCAAAAATTACACAAACAAAAATTCAGAGACGCAACATACTGTGGTGTCAAGGAAAAAGGAGATGAGACAATACTGTGTATGAAACTTACAATAGGTACTATGTATGAAACTCGCAATACGAAAAATGTTTAATTGAAAATAATTGTTCAAAACATTATAATGTGCCAATTTTTTGACTCATCTCCTTTTTCCTTGTCACCACAGTATGTTGCGTCTCTGAATTTTGCTTTAAAACTACATATCTGCTTGAATAAGAATAAAATAATAAGATAACCAAAACATAATTTCTTCAAGAAAAACACAAGATAGTGGCAAATTCAATAACTCACTGTCTTCGAACAAATAAAATTCGTTCGACTGTAAATCAAACATTTGATAGCAACTGTAACAAGTGCAAATTGGAAACATATTCAGTCAGGATCCCGAAACCAACAAGGCATGACCTTTAAACTTTTCCGAGCTAAATTTGACTCTAATCTGTTACTTTTAAGATGGGATTTAGTGTGCAGTGATGTGTCTTAAGACGTTTTTTAACTGGTTAAGATGTACAATAGGAAATGTTTCGAGTTCAGTAGAGCTTACTTTGTAATGTTACAGGATTTAGGTAAACTGGGGCGTTTGGTTTCAAGGTAATAATTGGGCCTGTTTTTAGGGTTCCGTACCAAAATGGTAAAAAAGGAACCCTTATGGTGTGACTCAGTCTGTCTGTCTGTCTGTCTGTCACAGCTGGATATCTCGAGAACTACTAATGGTATCAACTTGAAACTTGGATTAGTTTAAGATGACATTTGCCCAACTATTTTGCAAATAAGAAAGAAATAATAAAATTAATATTTTTTTTACAACAGGGACTGAGAAGGGGTCTTAAAAATTTTAAGTGAGGTGACTAGGGCATGTGGGGTATCATATGAAAGAACGCTGTTTGCACATTTCAAAACATTTTTTCCTTTTTTCTTAGGCCGCATAGCTTTCGACTTATGATGAAAAATGTAAAAAAATATACCGTTCCCCCCCCTTATCTCCGAAGTTTGCAAAAAGAAAAATCTGAAATAATTCTATGTGATAGTAGTTTATGTAAAGATTACAGGAAAAATAAAACGATGTCTCAATATAACACACTTTTTTAGAAATTCAAAAAACAAACAAAAATTCTTTAGTTTCACTACCAGTCAACAGATGGCGCTGTCCTAAGCATGCTAACCTAAGAATAGAAAAATAGTTCCACTATCGGTCAAGAGATGGCGCAACCTAATACTACAATAATAAATTGGTGGCTGGTTCTAATATAATTACCTACTATTTGCCTTACGAATAAACGAAGAATAAGTTCCTACTAATATAAACAGTTTGCAATGTGGAGTGGCTGAAACGTTTTTCAGTCACCATAAGCAGCTGTGGTTATGATTTGTACATTAACTGTCCGCCTGTTCGTCCTTCCACCTGTCTGCCGTTTATCCTATTTTTTAAAGACTGTACTAAAGTAACATATCCAAATATATTTATGATTGTACGGAACCCTCGGTGCGCGAGTCCGACTCGGTCTTGACCGGTTTTTTTTACCAGTTCTTTCCATTATACATTTCAAAGAGTAAAAAAAAAACAAAATAATTTGGGAAATATATTTACGACCTTATTCATATCACATTGTAGGTATCTTTACGTAACTGCGCTAGTCTTTTAAAAAATCAATGTCGAGCTAGGTACCCTATTTTTGAAAGGCATTGAACGCTCTTTTTAACCGACTTCAAAAAAGGAGGAGGTTCTCAGTTCAGCTGATTTTTTTTATGTTTGTTATATTCGACAGCTTTACAAAAACAAAACAACAAACAAATCTCTCGATGTTCATTCTATAAATTTGACAGTTATAAGCAAACAAACTGATACTTTGGTTATATTTGTGTACCTTTTCGGGTCGCATTTAGTCGTAGTTCATGGCAAGAATGGCCGCTTAAAAGCAAATTGGTGTCTGTAACGAATAAAACACAGGATATTGCGGTGGCTAGAAGGACAATATCGATGGGTCAGGGCTGGTCAGGGTTTTAGTTAGGGTGCCGAGCCGACACACTATTCTGTCGTGTTGTGTTGTGTCGCGACATAAAGAGCGACAGAAGCGTATCAGTTTCATACATTTAGTATGGCTAGAATAGGAACACATTATTACAGTGTGTTTTGTCGACGCGACACACTGTGATAATGTGTTTTGAACCGATACGCTTCTCGACACTCGCGTCGCGACACAACACAACACGACACGACAAAATAGTATGTTTTCGCCTTTAGCCTGCTGGCTGCTTCTTTTATTTGTACTTTGCTTATGAAAATTGAAGCAAAGGCACGTCCACATGTAATTTTTTCGCCTCTTGACTACCATAGGATCAGCAGCATATATTTTATCCAAAATAGCGGAAAATAATGTTTTTGGTTTCGAAACAGTGCAGTTATTATGGGATATTGCTGTTTTTGCTGCAAATCTATAATTTTAACTCACTTCTTAAAAAATATGGTATTTTATTTGTGCCACCCAAAGTAGGCGATGCTATTTGTTTGTTATCAGTTGAATTTTTTATAATTTTCCTACAAATATACACGGTTAAGTTTTTTAAGTATATCTAAAAATGAAATGAGTGTATCTCATCCCTATTCTACGAACTGTACATACAGTTGAAAGTTTCAATATTTAATAATTGGTCAAGATATTGAGGTTTGTTTATGTTCCAAAATTTTACTGATTTCTGGATTTAGAGCTCATAAAATCACACACGTGTAATCAAAATACTATCTTGTTTACCTACGTAAATAATGAAAATAATGAATCTACGCACGCGTCTTGTTATTTTTGTTAGTTTTTTTCCGCCATTTTCAAACTATCAATTTTTAGGGTTCCGTAGCCTAAATGGCAAAAAACGGAACCCTTATAGATTTGTCATGTCTGTCTGTCTGTCTGTCTGTCTGTCTGTCTGTCCGTATGTCACAGCCACTTTATTCCGAAAGTATTAAAACTACACAGTTGAAACTTGGTAGGTATCTGTAATCTGTTAACCGCTTAACGAATTTAATACAAAAATAAGAAAAATAAAAGATTAAGGGGGGGCTCCCCATACATGGAACTGAAACTGAAAAAAAATTTTTTCTTCAAACCAACACGTGTTGGGTGTCTATAGATAGGTCTTTAAAAATGACATTAAGGTTTCTAAGACAACTTTTTCTCAAAGTCAACCGTTTGAAAGATATTTACCGCCAAAGTGGTAAAATGTGTGTCCCCCCCCCCCTTTAACTTTTGAAATAAGAGAGTGAAAAATCTAAAAAAAATATATGCTGTAGACCTTAATAAAAACTTTCAACCAAAATTGGTTTGAACGAGATATAGTAATCAGTTTTTGAGATATAGCACATTTTCTAAAACCGCAAATATAACTTTGTCATTCATACCAACACTGTGAAAAACGCTGTAGTGATCTCATCTCATTAAGTATAAGAGGCACATAGTTTTGAATAAAAATCTCGTCCTTTATATTATTTAAACATAGCTAAAGTAGTTCACGAAAATGAAATATTGTCAGCAACTAATATTTTTTCAATATTTAAATCAAAATAGCTACGTAACAATTATTTACCTCTATCTATTGCAGACGGAACATGATCCATTGCGTCGTCATGGCAGCCGAAACGTATCAGTGCAATAACTCAGAGGCCTGAATGCCAAGTGACATTCTCCGATAAGGGTTACGGCAGTGTGTCGATGTCTAATTACTATTGAACTTTGTGGTGATTGATCGCTATGCGCAGAGATTGTTTGTAGATTGAAAGGGGAATCTTATT
This sequence comes from Agriphila geniculea, assembly GCA_943789525.1. Classification (NCBI taxonomy): domain Eukaryota; kingdom Metazoa; phylum Arthropoda; class Insecta; order Lepidoptera; family Crambidae; genus Agriphila; species Agriphila geniculea. The sequence goes on along the minus strand of OX038884.1, from coordinate 1,946,264 downwards.
GCTTATGAAACTCATTTGCACGCTGAAATGAAACGTTCTTGGTTTTATGTAAGTGACTTTATATAGTTACTTTGGGAGAAAAAATATTCTTTCTTTCATTTCTGAGGATCGTGATCGTGACGTGACGTCATCATCGGATGCAGTTTTGATTCCTCCTTATAGATGAGCTTGTTGGCGCAGTGGTGTAGCGCCTGGCCCAGCGATTGCGGAGGTTAAGCAACTTTCGAAAGGGTCGGTAAGGGATGGGTGACCAAAAATTTATCATTTCGAGCTCCGCCGTCTTCGTTTTCGGAAGGCACGTTAAGCCGTTAGCCCCGGCTGCATTTTCAGTCATTAACACCCACCAATCCGCATTGGGCCCGCGTGTTGGGTTATGGCCTATCCTTCTTATCCACCCATAAGAAAGGCCTGTGCCCCAGCAGTGGGGACATTGAAATGGCTGATGGTAATGCCTCCATCGGTCTCGATCCATCACCGCATTCACCTCACCGCCTGATGGAATTTGCAAAGGAAAGAACAGGTACAAAAATAATAAAAAACAAGCCTAAACACATTGTCTCGAAATGGTCCCGAATTAGCATATTTGTTTGAGTAGGTTGCTATATACTCTCACATGGTTAAAATCTGATTGGCGATTTTTTGTAAAGACAGGTACAAATTGCCCATAGGAGAATTTGCCATTTTTTCTCAAATTACTCAAATCTACTAATTAGTATACTTAATTCACCTATGTGCATTTAGCTATTGGTAGGGTGCGAAGGTATAATAATCGATCGCAGCGCTCATGGTGGCAAAAAGTAGAAATAATGAAGGCTCTGTAATCTGCTTGAAAACGATATTTAATTGATTACTAGCGATACAGGAACAATTATATATGTTTATTATCACTTAGTAAAATTATTAAAGTAGCTTTATCCTCTTGTTTTACAAAATCTACAACTAAAAAAGAAGTAAACAAACCCTGATATAACCAAAATAAAACACTCTTTTTGAATAGATCTTACTTGCCATATTTCATTTAAATGACCAAAAATGATTTCACAACACTTTGTCCACCCAAATCGCAGTAATTTTGAAATTTACATTAATAACACAATATGTATAGTATTTTTTAATATTTTGTCACAATGCCGCCATTACATATCAAAACGTCAAAACGGTCAGTACCCTTAGCACGAACAGCTATCGAGAAAAAAAACGCGCGTAAAATTACTCGATAGAGAATTATCTATGGAAATTTTTGTTTCGCTATTCGGCAATAGATGGCGGTGTACAAGTTTCCAATACAAAATTGCACTATCGAATGATTTTACGCGCGTTATTTTTCTCGATAGCTGTTCGTGCTAAGGGTACAGGTCAGAGCCAACAAAGTTGCAACACGCTAGGTGGCGCTAAAAGCGTGCACGGAGCCAATACTGAAAAAAAATACAGATGGATTAAGAGTACTAATAAGTAATATTAATTCACCTACGAGATTCCTTATTTGATATAATTGTTTTACTGTGACGCAGTCAATATCGAACAAAGAAAGACGTACGACGATTGTAAACGAAGTGATATAATAAATAAAATATTCTTCAGCATTTTCCAGTTTTGCTCCAATCCTATAAGTGGGCGAATTAGCCCAGGTAAATTGCGTCTACGACATGTTATTGAAGAGAAGGCTTTTAGTTGTAAGATTACATTATTGTGTACCTACACTGTTCTTAACGCTAATAAATGGCAAAAAAGGTTCAGTCAATCAAAGGTGCAATCAAACGCACAACCTAGCACTATCAAACACAACCACGAGACGAGGTCAATATCCGCGGGCAAGTTTGAGGTACCTAGGGTGAATAATTATTATGGTGATAGAACTATAAAAAAACGTCTACCCTATTTACTGAATTGCCTGCCAGCGGATATTAGACATGAGCCAGTTAAAAATAAATTTAAAACATTGTTAATAAAACACATGCTTCAAAACTTAATTTAAGTCCAGTCTATTAAGATTAAACTAAAAGAGACTGAAGATCCCACAGTCAAGCCGACTAGTTGGTTTCGTGGGACTATTTTGTAACCCCATATTGTATCATCTTTGTTTATAATAAATGCCGATTCTGACTCACCGTAAATGCCCACTGGACATAATGCAACTTTGGCCCAGAATGCAAATTGTGCATCGTGTAAATCGCTTGTTAACATGACTCTCTGAAGCTTAGTCACGAGGACTGCCAAATACAGTCAGTACATAGCAGCTGGTTTTATGGGAACTATCGTAACAGTCAATTAGTGCATTACTGGTTGCACTTTAAGATAGTCAATGGTAGCTTTAATGACGACTATGTTGAAATTATTTACCGGAACAGAATCATGTTTAAATTGTTGAATTGGCGTCAGTCAAACTAAACTTAAGATAATAAATTAAGTCGGGCCAAAGCAAACTAACTATATCGTCGACTACCTACCGAGTAAACTCTGAGATATTTTGTATTGTTAATATTGAGTTATTTGGCTGCGCAGTCTGCACACTAGCGCCGCCAATAGAAAAAAAATCGTAGTGCTTAAATAAAGACAAATTTGTAAATTATCTCTCTGGAGTGCACTCAGAACAAGCTTTGTGGTACTTTTTATCACTTAATGGACTTTTATTGTTAAAACTGGCCACTTTTCGCAATAAAAGTCCATATAACTAAACAACAGGCTAGAAAATATTTCTTAAGTGATATAAAGTACCGCAAAGCTTGTTCGGATTGCACTCCAGAGAGATAATTCATAATTTCTTTTTTATTTAAGCACTATGATTTTATTTCCAATGGCGGCGCTAGTGTGCAGAGTAGCGCAGACTGCACGCTCTTATTTCATAGGGTTGCTGAGCCAAATCTGATAACTTAGATGGCCCTTCAAGAACTGTTTAAGTATTTTACCGTAACAACTTTTGCTATGGAATCTTTTATGAAATTGTGTAAATGTTTTGCTTTCAAATTAATGTACTAACATCAAAAACAATAAAAAAAGAAAAGGACAACAAAATTGACAATTAGCTACACTTAACAAGAGACTCAGAAATAAGCATGCATGTGTTTGCAGCAGCAAGAAGGGTCCAGACTCGGTGTGTAAATTAGCCTTTCAGCAAAACACCGATTTTCAGCCGTCACCCAGGATGAAACGCGGGTACCAGCAACTGCGCTAGGTCGGGTAAGTTAAGTAAGTTAAGTTAAGTAAGTAACATTTCAATGAATAATACAGCAGTAACGTGCTATATGATCATACTTTATAGATCTGGGGTTCTCAACCTTTTACCCTATGCACCTAACCCAACTTTATGGTAAAATAGTTACTACGCATCAGTACTATGTACAGTTTATCTGAAGTCCGTTTGTTTGGAGTTTATTTTGGTTGGTGTCAGGGCTTATTTCATGTCCGCCTGGCTAGCTATCACCATCTTACCGAAGTCTGACGCCATAACAACAATTTAAAAAAGATTGTAGTTCCTCAGTGATGTGGATTCCGGGTGTAGTGCGCTTCAACCCTCGGCCTTATCGTCACTTAACATCAGGTGAGGTGAAGGCCAATCACGTGGTGCATAAAAAAAGAGTCACTCGCCGCGCCCCCTTTGAATAGCTTTACGCCCCCCCCTAGTGGGCGCACTCCACTGGTTGGGAACCCGTGCTACAGTATAGATAGATCACATTTGTCTATAATTAACTAGTATTTTCCCACGGCGTTTCTCTCGCAGGAAGACGCTGCTCTCATCTTGTTAGCATACTGATTACTTTCCGTGGAAAGCTAGTGCAATTACTTACTTATTTCCGATCTGTTCGGTGAGCGAATCTAATACCATTTTGCTATTAGGGAAAGCAGCATTACTGAAAACATCCTGTCCATACTTACTACTTTATTAGCAACTTATAAAAATAAGGTAGTATTTAATCGGGTAACAATAAATTCCCATTTTGGGTATTAAAATTCTGAATATAAGTACTGTTCTAAAACCTAGGGCGACTACAAATTGAAAATGGGTGGGCGACCAAATTTCTATTTGGGCGACAACCTTAAGGCACACAAAACATTTAAAATTTGGTTTAAGTATATTTATTTAAAAAAGTCGACTATTAATCTAATCGAGATGACAAAAATACCATGTTGGGCAGCTTAATTCAGTTATATAGTTACCTACTTGGTATAATAGTTGTCCACTCACTTTTTTTGTCACTCATTTAGAATTTTCACTGTTAACTTAAATTATTTATCTCCCTCGTGTAGGTGTTAGTTTTACGTATTTTTTGTTATCCATAGTTTGTCGCCCGTTAAGGTTTTTTGTCGCAAACAAAATAAACCGCTACTGGGTTTAATATTTAAGTATCCAATTAACAGTCGCCCAATTAAAAATATCCCTAAAAATAATAACCTAATAAAATATATGTAAGTATAAAAAATATACAAGTACTTACTTATATTTTGTGTTCATAATTATTTTTATTTTAATGAAATTTAATTTTCAACACCCAGTAAACGGTTACATACAATCTTTTGTTTGAGCACATTTTTTGTTCAACTCTTCAAACTCTTCATTTCTGCGGTGGTGTCGTGTGAGGTGGGTCGTTACGTTCTCTTAAATATCGCTCAACCGCTCGCTCAACCGAGCGAAGCGATGATGGCTGGTTCATGCGTCATGCTCGTGAACGGATGCTGCCAGTGGGAATGGGTCTGCTTCTGACTACCTATCTTAATGCATATTGAATTGGATGTTGATTGTAAACTTTGAATTTAGCTTGAACCCTGTAATTTGATTAAGTACATTGAAATTAATTAAGAAATGAGCTAATTAAATAATGTTATTTATTTGTTAATCTTTGTTAATATAAAGTCTGGAAACGATATACATATTTGTAAATATCGTTCCATCTGATAACGCTGACTAGTTTTTTGCGCCCATTTTTCTTGCAAGCTAAAAGACGTCATAATGGGTGGTAGCATAGGTAGCTACATTTTTCAGATTTTTTACTATCTTATTTTAAAAGTTACTGTGTGGGGGGGGGGAAGCGGTTTACAAAATACATGTACCTTACCTACCAAGTTAAAACTGTGTACTTCTAATAGTTTCGGAATAAACTAGCTGTGACATATGGACGGATAGACAGAAGTGACGAATCTATAAGGGTTCCGTTTTTTGCCATTACGCTACGGAACCCTAAAAACCCAAATACCTAACTGAACTGTAGTTATTTGTATGTTGAATCGGTTGACCGGCAAATACGACATTTATATGAAGTTGGAGATTTGTGAATAGGTGATTTGTGGCCCACTCAACCCTTGGTTGTTTGCTGTATATTATTATACGTCTAAAAATAAAGGTGGTGACACATAATATAAATACGTTCTGCTAATAGTGTAGAAAAGGAAGGTAATGGACCCTCACAGTAAATCCTCAGTAGACGACACTTTACAGTATTATAAAGTATCATTAATGAAACATATTTTTAAATTATCCAAATCGTTTTTTTGAAGTGAAAACTTCTTTAGCGGCGTTGTACGCTTTTTTGTAATGAAGAAAAATGCTAAACTCGCGTCAGTAAGAATCACGTGACCCTGATCAAAAATTAGTAAGACGGATGTGACGGATGGAGAGTAGACAGCCGGCGGCGGAAGTATCCCCCTCTCTTTCTACGGAGCGCGGTGAAAATGGCGGCGCGTCATTTCAAGACGTAAACACTTGTGTCACCATAGCAACGCGTTAATTTTTTAATTCAATGTCAAAACTAGATTTTCTGTCAAGCTATGGATAAGACTTTCGTACAATAATGTTCTGTATTCGTAAATTAAAAAGCAGAATAAATTCGTAAGACAGCAATTCGTGCAAAATTATTCCCTAACCATTCCAAAAGATCAAAAATGCACAACGTTAATATTCAAGTTTCACTGCTGCCGGCAGTAGGTACTCCCGGAGTGCAACCTTTTTTTTTGTTTTTGAATATTTGTGCATAGGTTTTGGTACATACTGTATTACATCCCTGCAAAGTTTCATCATTCTATAAATGAAATAATTCTAAGCAGATAACTTAAAAAAAAAAACAGTGATCACTTGTTTTACTAGTGGTTAAAAGTGAGTGTATAAAGATTAGCTAGTGATTAAGGCGCCAATTGGACCTTTGTGCTTCTAGCCATAATTGGCCGAGCGAGCGCGTAGCGCGAGCGAATAATCTCCGTTTCAAAAATGCTTTTGTATGTCCGGCTGTCCATTTCTTTTCATATACATCGCATTTTTCAACCAATTCTCGTGAAATTTTGTGAGCAAGATTTATAATTGTATAGATTTTTAGGCGATTCAGTTTATCGGTTTTTAAAATGGCGGAGATAAGGGGAAAATCATATTTCAGCCATTTTAAAAAATGTTCAAAAATGTCACAAAAGCGTGGTGTCCAGCTCTCCAGAGCCGCACAGTATAACCAAATTTGGTTATACTGTGCCACAAGTATATTTTAGTCCCGTGTGAACAGACCTTTAGGGTCAACAGGGCCGGTGGCGAGGGACCGAGGCTGATCAATCAATAGTTCACCAAGTTTATTTATATTTTGCAACTCTTGCTCAAAAAGTTGAGAAGTTGGGACTTCGATTCGATATTAGATGTGTATTTGCTATTGCAAATGTAGGTATGTATTTTATTTGGTAAAACTTATGCAATGTCTTTTGGACTGTATGTTTCGAATTATTTTCCTTCAGTGCTGTCTTATCAGGTGATGTGCTGATGTATGATGATTTAATTAAAATATCTTTACCAATGTGCTCTAGACATTAGTTGGTACCCTGAGCGAAAGTGGCACCGCGGTGAATTTTATTTAATATTAAAATTCTAATACACAATTTTAATATTGTTTATCGTGAAGATTTTAGGGCCAACAGTCTAGTATTTTTAGACAGTATCGTTACATTCCCTAGTAGTCACTGCTAGAAGTAGATAGAAAAACTGCTAGAAGTGGCCGTTTTTGACACATTTGCTATCTACTTCTACGAATGACTACGAGGGCATGTAGTGATACCTTCTAAAAATACTAGACCATGGGCCCTAAAATCTCCACGATAAACATTATTAAAATCTTTTTCAATTTATAACTTATTAAATAAAAACCTCTGAGGGCGCCACTTTCGGTCATACCTTACCTTCCCCTCAAGTGTTGGTACCTGGGCTGGGGGCTGATTACGTAACTCTGTTGCTAACAATTCTCGATTGAAGTCGATTGAAACCGCAGTTACATTACTACTTTAAGTACGATAGTTGTCACAAGTAGCGATGTAACTGCGATTTCTGTCAGAGTTGATTGCAACAAAGTTACAAAATCGGGGGGCTGTTTTGGTTCCACCCTTAGAATAATTACACCTAGAACGATAGTTCTCTACAAAGCGCACTGTCAAAAGTGAGGCAACTAAAACAGCCAAAATGGCTCCGTTTTCAGATTGTTGTTCTACATTATTACCTAATCATACCGATTAAGTACAAAATAGTTTCAATTTTCTTACATTTATAAGACTAGTTACTATATTATTGGGTTTCAGTTACGATTAGTTAACGTATGAAGGATATAAATTTGAAAACTAAGCCATTCTGGCTTGGTATTAGTTGCCTCACTTTGCATACGAGGACACGGCTTCTAGGTGTTATTATTTTAAGGTTCCACCTTATATTTACGACTAGGTTTTCTTCATCTAAAGCACTGAGGAGGTAAAATAATTGATTGATTGAAGACGAATGTGTTTCTAACCGCCTCTATGGTCTAGTGGTTCGCCCACCCGTGTAAGACGAAGGGGTCCCGGGTTCGATTTTCAGGAGGGGGGTGCAATTGTACACTCGGTTTAGTTGGTAGGGCTTATTTCAATCCTTTTTCACCTGGCTAGCTAGGACCATCTTACCTAAGTCCGACGCCATAATAACAATTTACAAATTGTTGTGTTCCGGCAGTTAGAGGTAAGAGAGCCAGTTCATCAGTGGTGAGGATTCCGGGTGTAGTGCGCTTCCACCTTCGGCCTTATGGTCACTTAACATCAGGTGAGGTGAAGGCCAAGCACTATCTCGTTGCAAAAACTAAAAATGTGGCGATTTGCATATTTGAAATTTTGACAATCGATGGTTAAACAGACGCCTAGTGCTTAAATAAGATAATGCCACTAGTAAAATTCATTATGAAAATACGTTATCAAGGGATTTGCTGGAAAGGAATCTCATTTATTAAGTGATCAGTCGTGACTGAAATTGCTTTGCAAATAGCAAAGGAGCACATCCTTAATCATATTGCTCTTGCAAAGCTGGTCAAGAGTTTCTGAGAAATTATACAGGGTGGAAAAAAAAGGTTCCCTATGTATTTGCATAAAATTTTAAGGCATAATATGACATAGCATAATATGATTTCGCCGAATGATGTTTACGCATAATATTATTTAGTCATAACAGCTAATGCATAATTTTTTTAAGCATAACTACTTTAAGCATAATAATGTTTAAGCATAATATTCTTTAGCATAAATTTAAACACGCATAATGTTATTTACGCATATTTTTATAAACAAAAAAATCACGACGTTTAAAATCACGAAAGAACATTTTATCTAAAATACAAAATCCCGAAGCTTAAAAAACCGAAGGTTAATTGAGGGTTACATGCCAGCAGGTCGGTTCTGGCACTTCGCCGGCCGCTGCCGCGGCACGCTCGCTTCGCTCGCTCGGCTCGTTTGTTGTTAGTCGCAATGGAACCGTACCTCCTCCTCGCTCGCTACGCTCGCTCGTCGTCGCACCTAATAAACCTAAACAGATTTTCGGGATTTTTAACCATCGGCATTTTAACTTTCAGGGTTTCGAATTATCATCAGTCATTTAATAATCGATCTTTCAAGTTTTGGTCTATTGGATATCGACATTAAGGATTTTCGGTATTTTAAAAATAGGTGTTTTATGAGTCGATATTTAGGTCGTATGTGTTATGAGTTTTTGGCATTTTATTACAATACCTACCCCTTTTGCATGATAATAAATGAGTGCGTAAAAATATTTATTCTTATTGTTTTTGATTTTTATGTCTTAATAATATTAGGCAAATAGACAATATGCCTAATAACATTATGCGAAAACAAATTAGTCTAAATGATAATTATGGTAATATAAATAGTATGCCAAAAAACAATTATGCCAAAGTATTATTATGACAAAAAAGATTATGCCAAATCCGTTATGCCAAATCAAATTAGGTATAAAACAATTATGCGAAAACAAGGGAAAAAAAATGGTAGTTGTAAGGAAAGTGTATCTTAAAATTGATGATGGCAAATGTTGCAAGGAAACTTTCCTTAATTTTTTTTAAATAAGCAAAACTGCAAAGATTTTTGATAAAAAGCTTGTCTCGCCTGGGAATCGAACGCGCTGAAATCCGATAAAATAACATTCTGTATTTTATGATACCAATCGATTGGATCAATGATAATGGTCAATTTGTTCTAAATGAAAGTCAAATTTTTCATTTTTTCACATAATATCTCGGAAACTATATGTTCTAGCGACATAAAATTGAGAAAAGCTTCACCATAAGCGTGTTGACAGACATTCAGGAGCAGATGTCTCGAAAACTATAAAAGATATCGAAAAACTTGACTGAATAAAACTTGTAGCAAATTTAATCAGCTGTTATTTTGTAAAAAGTATCTTAAATAAAAGCAGATCTAAGGAACATTTAAAAAAAAATCTAATACAGTTAAATTTATTGATCGTATTATCTTTCTCGAGTCTGCCTTTAATTTAAGATACTTTGTTATTTAGAAGGGTTCCCTCTATGTATTTGCATAAAATTTTAAGGCATAATTATGTCGTAGCATAATATGATTTCGCCGAATGATGTTTACGCATAATATTACTTAGTCATAACATAACAGCCTATCCATAATTTTTAAGCATAACTACTTTAAGCATAATCATGTTTAAGCATAATATTCTTTAGCATAAATTTAAACACGCATAATGTTGTTAACGCATATTTTTAATACGAAACTGTACGACGACCAACAACATGAAATATTATCAATACATAATGTAGAATCACAATCATGAACCAAATTGAAAATGAAAATTTTGTGTTTACATTTTATGAAATAATTATCGTGTGTATTACAATCATGTTGGTGGCTTAAGGGTGGCCCACGTGACCCACGCCGCATGTTTGAGATGTTGTCGAATGAAAGATTCTAGGCTGCTGTTCACTGTTTATTTTTCCAAAACACACACACATTCACAATAATTTTTTAAACTGTTAGAATAGTTACTAAACAAGGGCAACTAATTTATTTTATTAAGGTGCGAGCGCGTGTCTACTGTTTGGAGACCGAGACGGAAGAGACCAGAGCGAGAAAGCTATACAATTTCAAAGAGTATTTAGTTTGCTGAGGCAATACTAAACATTCTCGCACCTTTTTTAAAGTAAAGGCTATATAATGGTTAGAACATACATAATGCAGATCAGTATATGATTAATTGTTAAAATTTAGTGTTTACATTTTCTTAAAAAAAGGCAAAAAACTGATCTAGGTAACACAGAACAACTAAAGTTAATTAAGTGAGATTTACTTTACATTTTATTTTTAAATTTACTATGTGCTTAAACATAACTAAACTAGCTTACTGCTTAATACATTACTTTGTTATTTAGTGGGTAACAAAACTAACTTATGAATAGGTCTAGTGTATTCACCTTTAGATGTACGAATAACAACTGATCTGACTAAACCGTCAGATTTATTAATATTAGTAGATATTATTCTGCCTAAGGGCCAAAAGGTGGGAGGTGTATTTTCATCTTTAATTATAACAAGATCTCCAGTATTTAAATTTTTATGTACCTGAAGCCATTTATTTCTACATTGTAATTCAGACAAATAATTAAAGTAAAATTGTTTCCAAAACTTTTGTTTAATTTGCATTATTTTCTGGTAAACATTAATCCTAGATTCATTAAGATCTAATACATTAGGTTCTGGTAAATCAGTCAAAGCTGTACCTATTATAAGTGAGCCGGAGTCAAACAATTTAAATCATAAGGTAAGTCTGTTAAAGGGTACAAAGGTCTAGAGTTAAGTATGCATTCAATTTGTGATAACACAGTATACAAAAATTCGTAAGTTAACTTAGTACTAAACAGGTGTCTTTTAAGTAAGGATTTTACAGATTTTATACCTGCTTCATAAATACCACCCATGTGGCTGGCTAACGGTACAGTAAACTTATATTCTATTTGGTTGGAAGAAACATAGTTTATAATGTCGCTGTAACAATTTTCATTTTTAAACATTTTATATAAATCATGTAATTCTGTTTTAGAACCCTTAAAGTTAGTAGCATTATCTGAATACAAACAAGTAGGTATGCCTCTTCTAGCTATAAACCTTTTTAAAGCACAAATAAATGATTGAGATGACATATCCATAACCAACTCGAGATGAATGGCACGAGTAGACAAACACACAAATAGACATATGTATCCTTTACTATATTTGCAATTTCTAGTCATAGTATTCCTAACCGCTACGGCTCCGCTATAGTCAATTCCTACGTGACTGAAAATGCGAGTTAACGTTACCCTGGCTGCTGGAAGATCTGCCATTTGTTGTCCACAGACTCGACCGCTGTAGCGAGTACATCTAACACAGGAGTGAATACATTTTTTCACTTCGCCTCTGCCATTTATAGGCCAGTATTTTAATCTAATGTTGTAGAGTGTGTTTTGTATACCTGCGTGTAGTAATTTTAAATGATAATGTTGCACAATAATATTGGTTATGTGGCATTTTGAAGGTAATATAATTGGATGCGCTTGACTAAATGGAATATCTGAGTGTCTGATACGACCTCCTACTCTCAGAAGATTGGACTCGTCTAAAAAGGGGTTCAAATTTTTAAGAGAGCTAGATGTATATATTGTAAGTGACTTTTCTTTCTTTTTATGATTATTTTTCTGCTCAGGGGGGTTAATTTGAATGGACTGTAATTCACTAATTTCTCTAGAGTAAAAATTATATTGACAAGTTTTGATAATGAAATCATGAGCATGTTTAAACTCAGAAACAGAAAGAAATGAAGTATATCTGTTGTCTTTATTCTTTAAATTTTGTATAAATCTAAACAAGTATGCGACTGATCTGATTAACTTTGAGAAGTTAGAATACTTACAAAAATGTTCATAGAAAAATGAAAAATTTATTGGTGTCTCTTTGCAATGAGCGATCATGGTACTTTTAGTACAAGTAGGTTTATCAGAAAGACTTTGAGTAATCTCAAGTGTCTGCGCTTCACTAATAGGCCAAAAGGTAGGGTCATCGAGTAACCATGAAGGACCTTGCCACCATACATTGCAAGATTGCAAGGCGCTAGGCATGACTCCACGGCTGATAAGATCAGCTGGATTTTGTTTGGTATTTATGTGATACCAATTATTACTGTCAGAGATGTCAATGATCTGCATAAGACGATGTGACACATAGGTTTGAAGCTTATTTTTATGAGGAGCTTTTATCCAACTAAGTACAATAGTTGAATCTGTAAAAAGAAAAATTTGATTGATGGTTATGATATCTTTTGTAGTGGTTATAAATCGATTTGTCAGTTTAGCTAAAATTAGTGAGCCGTTTAATTCTAATCGAGGGGTGGATTGTTGCTTTTTGATGGGAGCAACTTTGGACTTGGCTGTGACTAAAAGACAACTAGGTTTTCTATTTAGGTATGTGGCTCTTAGATATAAACAAGCACCATAGGCTTTGTTTGAGGCATCACAAAATCCTATTAAAATTATACTATCAGGTATATCTGTGAAACAATATCTAGGTATTTGAATTTTTTCTAAGTCTTTAAATTCAGTAACAAACTTTTGCCAAGAACTTTGTACTTCATTTGGTACTAAAGAGTCCCAATCAATATTTTGTTTCCAAATGTCTTGCATTAATATTTTAGGTAAAATTGTAGCAGGAGCGAATATCCCTATGGGATCAAAAATTTGAGCTATTTGAGATAAAATATTTCTCTTGGTACATGGTACTTCATTGGGATTAGGGATCGACACTTGAAGTGTATCTGCACTAGGTAACCACTTTAAACCAAGGGTTTTCACTGAAGTATTTGATGTGAAATTATATGAATTTTCTTCAGAATGCAAAGCATATTGAGAAGTATCGGGATTTGAATTAAAAACATGTTCACAAAGGTTAGGCAAGTTAGAAGCCCATTTATGTAATGTTAATCCTGCCTTGCTAAGCAAATCAATGAGTTCTAAACATAGCTGAAGGCATTTTTCTTTTGATTGTTCACCACATAAGTAATCATCCATATATGAATTCTTACTAATGCAACTGAAAGCTAATTTGTGTGTATCTTTATATTGCTCGGCTAAGTCTAACAAAACACGACAAGCTAAATAGGGGGCACATCTGGTTCCGTATGTAATTCTGTCTAATTCTATGCATTTAAGTGGCTCAGAACTTGAATTTCTCCATAAAATTCTTTGTAGTGAAGTTTGTTGAGGATTTATAAAGATTCCTCGAAACATTTTGACTATGTCACAGGAAAATGCATATTTGTAAAGTCTGAATCTAAGAATTATTTCAAAGAGATCATTGTATATGTTGGGACCTTCATATAATATGTCATTTAATGAGATTCCGGAGGATGTCTTTGCACTTGCATTGAAAACGGTACGAAGTTTAGTAGAAACACTATCAGGTCTCAAAATAGCAAAGTGTGGCATATAATAAGCATTTTGATCTGTAGGTGAGAAGTTGTCTATGTAATGAGCGTGACCAAGATCAATAAATTCCTGTATGAATGCTGTATACTGTTGCTGTAATATAGGATCATTTTTCATTTTAGATTCTAGTTGAAGTAAATATTTATAGGCCATGTTGAATGAGTTACCTAATTCTTTGACACGTTCGGATTGAACAGGTAAGTTAACTATGTATCTACCTGATTGAGTTTTTGTAGTAGTTGTCACGAATAGTTCTTCACAATATTTATCTTCTGGTGAAAGGATTTTTGTCTTAGGAGACGTTTCCTCTTGTTCCCAAAAGGATTGAAGTATTTGATCTGTCGATTGAGATGCAACAAACATGCTGACAGGCTGTGCGCTATGTAAAGCAGTAGGATAGTCCATACAAACTGGACCAGAAATCACCCAACCAAATGTAGTGTTGATAAGATAAGGCAAGTTTGGACCTAGCTTCATGCGACCTGTTTGCATAATAGAATAAAACAGCTCGGCACCAATGAGCAAATCAATAGAGCTTGGAATATAAAATGTAGGGTCAGCAAGTGTGTTTGCTTGTTTTGGAGGTATAGGCCATGTTTGTGTTGGTATATAAGTATGTGGCAATGGAACAGTTATATTTTCCATAACAATGAATGACAAACGTGCAGTATAATTAGTGTAGCGAGATGAAATGGTTGTGTTAGTACTCACATGTGTTGGTTTTTGGCTGTTGCCAACACCTTGTATCAGACAAACATTGTCGGTTAAGTTAAGCTGTAGCAAGGTAGCGAGTCTGTGGGTAACAATATTCACTTCACTTCCAGCATCCAGAAGCGCACGTGCATTCACCCACTTTCCCGAAGCGTCTTGTATCTTTATGATGGCTGTGGAAAGCAATATTTGGTTCGCATTATTATTAGACACAAGCACCGTTGAAGGAATGTTGGTATTTTTAGAAACATTTAATGACTGTGTAGGAATAAGCTGAGAATCAGACGATGTACTATTTCTATTGGCATATACTATTGGCATCGGAGATGTATTATTTGACGGCTGTAGCACTTGTGATTGTATCGAATTGTCATTAGGTTTTGATAAAACATAACTAACCTGAGATTCATTACGTTGCTTATCCATATGAATACTTGTGTGGTGTCTGCCTCGGCATTTTAAACACTTATATTTGGAGCACTTATGTTTTGATTGATAAGGCTGTAAGCAGTTAAAACATAAAGCTTTAGTTTTGATCAGCTGTATGCGATCTGGTATAGAAAGCTCTAGATAGTTAGGACATTTGTGTAATGCATGCTTATTTTGACACAAACTGCAAGAAAAACTAGTATGTTCAGTATTTAAATGACTTGTTTTTACATTAGGTTTATCAACAGAATGCTTATCGTTTAACAATTCAAAGGCATTTCTTCGTAAGTTCAAAAATTCTAGTAATTCGGACAAAGTTGCAATTGAGTTTTCTTTCCTATTTATCTCCCAGGCAGCACGCAGGGAATTATCAAGTTTTTGGCAAATTAAAAAGACTAAAAGAGTGTCCCAACTGTCAACAGGTAAATTAATTGCTTTTAGGGAGTCTAAACTTTGCTGTAATGTAACAAGAAAATCTTTGAGATTGGTCGCTGTTCAAATCCGGCTCGAAGGACCATAGATGTTTGAGATGTTGTCGAATGAAAGATTCTAGGCTGCTGTTCACTGTTTATTTTTCCAAAACACACACACATTCACAATATTTTTTAAACTGTTAGAATAGTTACTAAACAAGGGCAACTAATTTATTTTATTAAGGTGCGAGCGCGTGTCTACTGTTTGGAGACCGAGACGGAAGAGACCAGAGCGAGAAAGCTATACAATTTCAAAGAGTATTTAGTTTGCTGAGGCAATACTAAACACCGCACCTTAACCTATTATTACACTATATTACCCAAGTAAGATTGGTTATACAAACATAAGGTAATATCAATTATAAATTTAATTCATCTTATATATTTTTATAATATGTCTTTTGCATGCATGAATATAAATAAGTATTTAAAAATATTAATTTTTATTGTTTTTGATTAATTTTTCTAAATAATATTAGGTTAAAAGATAGTACGCCTAATAACATTATGCGAAAACATATTAGTCTAAATGATAATTATGCTCATAGACATAGAAAAATTTTCGCTGC
Organism: Agriphila geniculea; assembly: GCA_943789525.1. Classification (NCBI taxonomy): domain Eukaryota; kingdom Metazoa; phylum Arthropoda; class Insecta; order Lepidoptera; family Crambidae; genus Agriphila; species Agriphila geniculea. Next base: position 1,930,334 of record OX038884.1, on the reverse strand, counting down.
GCTCTATTTCTATGATTATGCTAATATGAAAAGTATACTTACCAAAAAACAATTATGCCTAAGTATTATTATGACAAAAATATGCCAAATCAAATTAGGTATGAAACTATTATGCGAATAAAATGGATCCCATTTAGAAGAGATTGACTTTTATCATTGACCCTATCGATTAGTATCATAAAAATACACGATGTTATTTTTTCTGTTTGTGTCCGTTCGATTCCCGGCTGAAGCGATTTATAAAAAAAAATTGAATGGAGTTTTGTTTATATTCAAAAAATAAAGGATTGTTTCCTCGCAGAAACCAATGCCATCATGAATATATCGGGTCATTTTCAACTTACCATCCAAATTTTAAGGATGTGTCCAGTCCATGAAACTAAACAACTTTCTCTAAGAAACATGTGTCAAATTTCGCCAGAAAATTTTGGTCATCTCATACTAAATTGATCACGTGATCTCTTTGATTTGTATGGAAAGTCAATTTTTATTTTACATATTAGACCATGTGTTCCTTAGAGAAAGTTGTTCAGTTTCATGGACTGAACACATCTTTAAAATTTGGATGGTAAGTTTAAAATGACCCTGTATAGGATACTTTCCCTCCAACTACAGTCTTTTATTTCCACCCTGTATATTTGAGGATTGTAGCAAGTGGAAATTATTCAATTTCCTATAGGAAGGATATGAGCATAAGAGTTAAGTAATTGGGTAGTAATTTGATAGTATAGTATAAGTGCTCCCACTGCACTTGCCTGCTATTAAGGGCAGAAAACATTTTGTTTTAGCGCTATCGCACACGGGCAACTTAGTCTCCCAGCAACTGTTTTGTCTCTCACATCAAGTCCACGGGTTTATATGGAAGCGCGCACACGAAGCGACACGGTCGTCGGCAACTTTTCATACAAACCATGTGAGACACAAAACAGTTGCTGGGCGACTAAGTTGCCCGTGTGCAATAGCGCTTAGGCACAGTCAGCAGCACTTCAAATTATACAAACTTATAAAAATCTTCAATTTATTTTGATCCTTAAAATCTTCGAACCCTTATTAATAATATTATAAATGGGAAAGTCCGTTTGATCGTTTGTTACGCCTCACGTCTTAACTACTGAACCGATTATCATGAAATTTTGCATATACGTTGTCAAGAGTACAAAAAAGGACATAGAGTTTCATCCAGAAAAAACAAACAGTTCCCGAGGGATAGCAAAAAAAACTGTCCACGCAGACGAAGTCGCGGGCGGCCCCTAGTTTAAGTATAAAATTGATTTAATATGATTACCCTGTCGTGGTAGCCCAGCGTGCCGTTGACTGTACTTTCAAATTCTCAAAAAAACCTATACACTAAAAATAACTTTAATCTTAGAATAGGTGATAGCTTTAAGCAATATTAAGCTAAAATGCAATCACTGCAATGGTTGCACTTTAAAAAAAAGATGAGTTATGTTTTTGATACAGTGAGTAACCAACATAAGTTACTAGAAATAACTTAAAAAAAAAGCTTTTGAAAATTAAAAAGGAAAACCTCCTTCAAAAAAACTTTTTTAAGTCCCCTTGTACCTACGCAGTTCAAGTCTAGTCCAAAACATCCTTGACCATAGTTAGCTACCTAACTTGAAAAGATTGTCATAATCCTTCCAATATTTCAATCTACTTCTTATTCGATACGGAGTTCCCTTGTGTATCTTGGACACCAAAAATTCAATGCCAATGGAATTAAATTGGTCTTATCCCTAAAGTATTCTATTTTAAATAAAAAAAAAACATTTAAATCGGTTCATCAACAAAGAAATTATGGTCGATCATTCGTATGAGTTCATATAATGTTAACGAAAACGACAGTATTTTCAGGATTTCATGAAAACTACTACACCGATATCAAATTTTCAAAAAATGGGACCAACTTGAGGCCAAACCTGATGTAATAATAGCGTTTGAATCATTTCAATCAGTTCAGCAGACTTCGAGTAACCGGTGGACATACACAAAAAAAAACAAATATACAGACGAACGTAGAACCTCCTCCTTTTTTGAAGTCGGCTAATAATAATCTTTCCACTGTCTCGATAATTTCTTCCTCTCCATGATACGTTGTAACGACCTAATGGCCTCGCGCAGCGCTCTTTGACCATTATTTTTGGGTGAATTTACAAATAAATATAGCCTTTTCTCTATAACAAGAAAATGTACCTACTAGTTGCTGAAAAGCGACAAACTGTAAAGCCAGAGAAAACTTAATAAATAAATAATAATAAATAAAAGCAAAAAATAATAAAAATACAGTGTGATATTTTGCAAACAATTTATATTTTGAAATAAAGAAATTATTGTTCTCATGATTATTTGATTAAGTTCTATACCATTAACTCAGACAATAGTTAATATTCGATAATGGGTCGATTCGGTTGGCAACAACTACTTAACTAAATTAACAGGTCTAAACTATGAACAATGCTAAAATTAAGCTTAATCCTGTCAATTTAGTTAAGTCGTGCCAACCGAGTCGACGTCATTGTTTTATTTTTGTGTGATATAAAACTGCAGTATTAAAAATGGATAAAAATACGAACAGTAAAACGCTGAACTCAATTGGAATAACGAACGAATGGAACTGAATGGAATGGCAGCTTTATCACGTTAGTTGTCTGTCACACTATGCTAGTTAGAGGCACAAAAAAAACGTTTAGAGATTTAAAAACAGAGTGACAATATTTTGTGATATTTTCAGTCGTATTTTCAGGCCGGATGACGATCTGTTTTGATCCTCGGAGGTTGTGGAAGTTGCGATTCACAATAATGATGATGGACATTTATTTAAATAAAACTCCAATCCAACAAAAGGTTAGGATTGAAGTTTTTTTTTACTTACGTCTATTTCGTTATTTAGTTACCAAAAGAATTCTTAGTTATACGGCACTGCTGAGTATTCTCATATAATTCATCCCGATAGCAGCGCATAAGAATACACTTTTTCTGTCTCTAAATTCATTAAAAGTACCTATTGATACTATTATCCTTAAAGATATAGGATAAAACCTTGAGTTTGAGCATGAATTATCTTCTAAATTATAAAAGTTTTTTTATCGAAATGCACCTTTCCTGATATGGTGTTTTTACACCGTGGCGTGTCAGAAGCAGTTTTGTGAATGGAACGAGCAGTAATTGACCGCGGGATGTTATTTTAGGCAAACCCTGCCTGTTATTTTAGAACCAACTCCCGTGTTCAAACAGCCTATTCAAAACAAAACACCTTAATAGTGTTGCAAAAATATTTACGTAGGTTACTTACGTAGGTTACGTAGGTACTTAATGATCGGTGACAAAATAAAGGCGTAAAAACGGATGATTATTAAAATAAATGAGTCTAACTTTTTACTTTGATCAGTCGTTTGAAATCTATTTGATTTTTTCAGTATATTATTTAGTCTTAATCTAATCTAATCTTTATGATTTTAAAAACCCTTCTTGTTAATACAATCTTTTTCGATGTAAAAATATATTGTTACCAAGCCACAACTTAATTCGATACAAAATTAATTATACACATATTTTTCTCAAAAAATATACAAAGTCTAGTCAGAAAATATTTTTTCGTGAGGTTGATGTTCAATGTTTAAAAAATATGAATCCCTAAAAGTGTAATATCCATGATCTAAACTGGGCAATTTGAACGGCCATCGACAAATTGGATTCGGCCCGTCCATCCCGTGCTGTAACACGTTAGACCAATCGTTGGGCACGCTAATCGTTTTATATGGAGCGGTGTAAACCGGCTTTAAATGTTTTCGTTAATTCCTTTTGTTTTTGATAGTTTCTGTTTTATTTTGTTTACTACCCGCCTACTATAGCATTTTTACTTGAAACAATGGTTTTAATACTACACAATATAACGATCCAAAACAATCTAGTTTTAAGTTTTAGACCGGGTATTTGGCGTTTGCGTATTTGGCATATTGTACATTTTGCTAGATGTGCACATTTTTTGAATTGTACGTTATGGTACGAAGGATATTTTTTGAAAGGCGTCAAGCGCTTTTTTTTCTTATTTTCATTAGACAGCCATAGCTGTTTCCTTAGACGGTTCTCACACTGGCACCGCGCGCGATCGCGGGGCTCCCGCGCGCGTGTTTTACTTTGTATGCAAGTACATCAATTTGTATAGAAAACCGCTTGGTCCAACACACCGAGGCCGCGCCGAGGCGCGGGAGCGCGTGACGCCGCGTGCCGCCGGCGGCTCGCGGCGTCGCGTCGCGCTCCAGCAGGCGCGGAAATCGCGCCGTACAACACACTGAGCTCCATAGTATCGTGCCGGTTTTTGTACGTAAGCGCGGGGCCGTCGTCTGACGCCGATCGGCGCGGAGGCGCGTCGAAAACCGCCCGAATAGGCGGCGCGCTGCGCAGTCGCCGCGCGCGTGAAACGCCAAACCGCGCCCCGCGACGGCGCGCGCCGGCAGTGTGAGAATCGCCTTAGTCGGCACTATTTATTTACAAATAGGGTTCAATATCAAATAAATTGAACAACGAATTGCGCCCGACTATCGTTATTCTTCTTCGTAATAGGCCCTCACTCCTTATTTACGAACTTATAATTTATGTAACAACATTTTTTTAACTTAAAGTCAATGTTAATTTTAAACATCAGAAACAAAAGAATGCAAACTCTTATAAACTAATAGCCTCGGCATCTTTCATACTAAACAGATCAATTAACGAAATATCTATAATAATTGTAACAAATGTCTGGTTATTTCTAATAAAATAAATATATTCAAAAACAATATCGAATCATTCAGATTCAAAAGTCATTACACTGTTGCACGGATTCACACAGTGGTTCACCGCAAGCAGTCATTATGGACAAAATAGATCGTAATTTTTATTCAACGGAGCAACAACGGACAATTAAGGTGCGCAGATCGATTCTTCCCCGTGAGACGCGGATGTGGTCGCCTTTACAAGGTACGATCGTAGTGCACAACAACGATTATATATCGTCGCTTCATTCTTCAGATATTATTTACCACGTAGTTCCCCTAACCTACAGGGTAACGATACGCACATTTAGAGATTCCTTTGCTTCTCTGTTTTTTTTTTTTTTTTTTTTTTTTTTTTTTTTTTTTTTTTGTTTTTTTTTTTTTTTTTTTACAACACTATTTCGTTGCTCCCTCCATACATAATCAACGGTTACTATTCGTCATTCCTTTTTCGTGCGCGGTAACGATCGGACGTGTGCTTCAAAATTAGTTCAACCGTTTTTTTCCTCTATAATGTCAAAACGTAGTGCAGAGGAAAGGATTGAACATTATCAACGGAAGATAAGAAAGCTTCAAAGGAAGCAAATAAGATTTAGTTCTTCATCGTCTGATGCAGAAATCAATAACTGTAAGTACCCTCTTTCATATAACCTTTAATTTATTACCGGGAGGTTGCCCGCGATGGTAACACGAAGGTGCTTTAAACCAAGAGATTGACCATGATGTCAATACAATGGTAAAAAATCGGCAATTTTATTGTTTCATTTCATTTCCTATTTTAAATTATCGAGCCTGGAGGTTGTTCGAGATAACAACACGAAGGTATTTTATACACATACAAAAAGTATCGTGGTTATGGGAAAAAATAAAACAATTTTTATTTTTTACACTTTATTAACATAGTCCTGTTGTTTACAGGCACTGAGGTTGTTCCTTCACCGCTGATTGCCTCACCAAATGCCGAAGAACACGAGCTTGTACATTTACAAGATCTCGATACATTGGAAACATCGCCTCAGGTGGAAACCAATGCAACCACAGAAGAAGTGGCCAATACGGCTGACGTTCCCATCACGGATGAACCTGTGACTACAGTTTCCGAACCTGAACCCAATTTAGACCCCAGTATCTTGGCGGCTCTTGGTGAGATAACGGACGACTCACCGGATTTTGGGGAAAAAATCCATGAAAGCCTAGCAAAAATTTTCACACCCATACTTAAAAAAGGGATACCGAAAGAAAATCGTGACAAGATACTCAAAGAGTATCTTATCCCAGAAAATTGTCCACTTTTAAAATCTCCGACTTTAAATCCGGAAATGTTGGCAGCCATTCCAGAAGCAGGTAGATACCGTGACAAGAAAATGTCAGCGGCACAACAACAATTAGGGTTAGGTATTACGGCAGTAAGCAGGGGCTTAAATGTGTTAATTACAAAAGATAATAAGGTAGATGCAATCAAATTCATTAGTGACGGGTGTCGTATCCTTTGCGACCTCCACCTGCAAAATACTGATACCAGAAAAAGATTTATCACCCCTAGTTTGGATAAGTCCTTCTTGCAACTTGTGCAGGTTTCTGACAGAGACGAGACTCTGTTTGGAAATAAACTTTCCGAAAATATAAAGGCTTCCAAAGCCATAGTCACACAAAGTCACCAAATTAAAAAGAATGTGACAGTTACCTCGAAACCATCCGCTCCTCAGACTTCAACCTGGAACAACAACCAGGGAAACAGGCAGGGCCCTCCCCGTTTCCAACCAAACAGGGGGGGGCGTGGAGGGATGAAGAGGCCCTACCAACGATCGACGATAACACCACCTGCACCGCCGCCACCGTCGAGATACAACCAAGCGAAAGTTCGGGGAACAACTCGGCAGCAACAACAACACCATTAGTACAGGTACATGCTGGAAACCTTCAAAATTATTTTAAATGTTGGCAAAAAATAACGAATAACCCCCTCATTTTGCGTTGGGTTAAACACGGCATAGACATCCCGTTTAAAAGTGTGTTTAATCAAACTCAGGTTACACATACAAATTTTTCAGAACAAGAAAAACAGGATATGCAATTAGCTATAAATAAGTTATTAGACTTAGGAGCTATATCAGTTTGCGAGCCGGTATCTGATCAATACATATCAAAGATCTTTTTAGCACCAAAATCAAATGGTGAAAAAAGATTTATTTTAAACCTTAAATCCTTGAATCGATATATTAAAAACTCGCATTTTAAAATGGAAGATTATAGGACTGCTTCCAAACTTATTTCCAAAGACTGTTACTTAGCAACAATTGATCTTAAGGAAGCTTATTTATTGGTGCCAGTTGACTCAAATTACCGAAAGTATCTTCGATTTCAGTTCGTAAATGTTAACTCTAAATTAGTAACTTACGAGTTTAATGCAATGCCCTACGGCCTTTGTATTGCACCGAGAATTTTTACAAAGATTTTGAAGGTGGTCGTTCAATACTTAAGAAATCAAGGATTCCAGTCGGTTATTTACTTGGATGACATTCTTTGTATAGGTAGCGATTATACGGAATGTATGAATAATGTAAATAGAACTTTACAAATATTAACATGTCTTGGTTTTGTTATTAATTATACGAAAAGTTCATTGCAACCTAAAAACGAATGCAAATATTTAGGCTTCAATTTTAACTCAAAACAATGTACAATTTCATTACCAAATGATAAACGGACTAAAATTGCACAATTACTCGAAAAGTTTTCTCTCCTACCCCCATGCACCATCAGAGAATACTCGCAACTCATAGGAGTACTAATAGCCGCTTGCCCAGCAGTTAAATATGGCTGGTTGTATACAAAGATATTAGAAAGACAGAAATACCTTATGTTAAATAAAAATAACTACAATTATGAAAGCAAAGTTATCCTTCCATCATGCATTTTAGAAGACCTAAACTGGTGGAAGAATAATGTTCACAAAACTTATAATAACTTAGATTCAAATGATTTTACTTTAGAAATTTTTACGGATGCTTCATTGACTGGATGGGGCGCATCTTGTAAAAACGGTCGTGTACACGGGGCATGGACGGAAAACGAACAGTCTTTTCACATAAATTACCTGGAACTGTTGGCAATCTTTTTTGCTTTAAAAACGTTATGTCGGAACATGTCAAATTGCGCAATTTTATTAAGAATTGACAATACCACTGCTTTGAGTTACATCAATCGTATGGGGGGAATACAATTTCCCCATTTAAATGATTTGGCTAGAAAAATTTGGCAATGGTGCGAAAATCGCAATATTATGCTGTCCGGATCTTACATAAATACTAAAGACAATATAGAAGCAGATTTTGAATCAAGAAAAATAAATCCAGATACTGAGTGGGGTTTGTCACCCCAAGCGTTTACCAAAATTACAAAGCGATTCGGCCAGCCTGATATTGATTTATTCGCATCCAGAACTAACGCGAAGTGCGATGTGTATGTGTCCTGGCTGCCCGACCCAAATGCCTTGTGTGTTGATGCATTCACTATTCACTGGAATATTAATTATTTTTATGCCTTCCCACCTTTTGCCATAATTTTAAAATGCTTACGCAAGATCATTAACGAAGAAGCTTACGGGATTTTTGTGTACCCTCAATGGCCATCACAGCCATGGTATCCCTTGCTAAGAAGTTTAATCGTTTCTGATATAATTTACTTCAAACCTAACGACAATGTTATTCAATCCTGTTTCAGGAATCACATCCCACACCGACTCCAAGGGCACCTTACGCTGGCTGCAGCGATTCTCTCAGGCAGGCGTTCATTATCCGTGGCGTTCCATCAGAAGCAGCCGACATAATGCTCTCATCACTCTCCAACAGTACAAAAAAGCAATATAATGTGTGCTACAAATTATGGTGGCATTTCTGTAGGGAAAAACAGTTAGATTTTTTCCGGGGTAGTGTTGCGCAAGTTATATCTTTTTTAACATGCGAATTTAAAAAAGGAGCTAGCTATGGTACGCTTAATTCACATAGATCAGCATTGTCATTGCTCATCGGGAACAACATAGGTTCTGAGGAGTCGGTAAAACGATTTCTCAAGGGTGTATATAAATTAAAACCATCACGACCCAAATACCAACATACCTGGGACCCACAGGTGGTCTTAAACTTAGTATCTCAATGGTACCCAAATAAGGATATCGGTTTAGATAAACTATCCAAAAAATTAGTTGTGTTATTAGCGCTTTGTACAGCGCAGCGGGTACAAACTTTGTCCCTTATAAAATTAGATAACATTCAAATACTTTCAAATGGAATTTCGATTATTATTACAGATACAATAAAAACTTCTGCCCCGGGAAGAGAACAACCCCTTTTATTCTTACCGTTTTTTGAAGAAAACCGACCTATCTGTCCGGCTACGGCCCTGTTAGATTATATTAATTACACTCAAAACCTAAGAGACTGCAATACAAAGCGGGTTTTACTGTCGATCAAAAAACCCCATAAACCGGTCTCATCTCAAACGATCAGTAAATGGATAAAGTCTGTACTGGCGGAGAGTGGTATAGACATCTCAATTTTTTCGGCACACAGTACGCGACATGCGTCTACCTCCACAGCTAGTTCTGTGGGAGTGTGTATAGACACGATACGAAAGACGGCAGGCTGGACCAACATCAGCACTTTCGCTCGGTTCTATAAACTTAACATAATTACCAACAATGATTTTGCTCAATCAGTTTGTCTACGGCCTTAGACTAAATGATTACTTATTATAACTGATTATTATAAATGGTACTTAGTGATTAAAAGAAGTGTTTAATAAAACAAGAAAAACTTTAATGGTATTTTATTTAGTTTAAGCTAAATACCCTACTAAGACTTACCCTAAAAAAGAAAAAGAGAAAAAATCTTGCAACAAAGCTTTGTCTCTAAATATCTACGTGGTAAATAATATCTGAAGAATGAAGCGACGATATATAATATATGATCAAAGGAACTTCAAAAGTGAAGTTCGATCATTATTATATGAGTCGCTTCATTCGAAGATATTACATCCCGACCCTCCCAAACCCAGCTTTATTGCAAGAACAATCTCTAAACAGAATGACGAATAGTAACCGTTGATTATGTATGGAGGGAGCAACGAAATAGTGTTGTAAAAAAAAAAAAAAAAAAAAAAAAAAAAAAAAAAAAAAAAAAAAAAAAAAAAGAGAAGCAAAGGAATCTCTAAATGTGCGTATCGTTACCCTGTAGGTTAGGGGAACTACGTGGTAAATAATATCTTCGAATGAAGCGACTCATATAATAATGATCGAACTTCACTTTTGAAGTTCCTTTGATCATATATACTTGTGTTTTAAGGGATTTACTATAAAAAAATGTACTACAATAATGTAAGAAAATATTGAGCAAAACAAAATAACACAAACAGAAAGTATAGTTTGTTGATCCTAGGTTGTATCATCTATTTGCAGTATGGTCACGTAACGATTTGGCATCCAAAAACCTATTGATATTCTTGTCAAGTACAATAGTTACACAATTTGCCTAGGTACAGATATTTCAAAAAAATAATACTCGTATGTTTAAACTTAAAAAGTATTCAGAATCAATAAACCGTTTATTTAGCACAAATTTTTGTTTAAAAACAAGTAACTTCATAAAAATCGCACAGTATAAATCTCTCGAACGAGATTTTTGTTATTTATTTTTGGTTGAGATATTGTAATGAAAGTGAGATGGTACCCGTTTGCATCGCACTAGAATTTTATATTTTACGCACGCAAATTATGTCTAAGTATTTAAGTACAGTTAACCATTGGGCGTCTGCGATTTTTATTTATTTTTGTTTGAAGAATGTGGGCTATGTTCATTTAATAATAAGTACTTGCTTTGTTTTACTTTTATTGCAGTAATTCTATAGTTATTTTTACTTTTTAACAGTAGGCTTGGGTCATGCATGCATTTTTTAAAATTTGCAAAATAGTGTCTGTTTATTTGAAAAAAGAATATTTTTATTCAAATTGATTTGTTTATGGATTGTAAACAAGATAATGATTTTTTAAAACCAGCCTTGGTGTCATAAGTAAAAAGTAAAAAAATAAATTAAACATGTCCTTACAAAACCAGAACGTAATTTAATCTAGATCCATTAGATGTTATCATGTGTTTTAGTGTTAAATAATTAATAGTATCTTAGGTTGTTAAACCGATAAAGAAGTCAAGATCGAGTCCCTCGAATTCTATGCTTATATATATATTTTTAACAGAATATGTCATCATATTATCACTATTAGCTCATAGTCCAATAAAACTAGCTTTATCGGGACATAATAAGATAACTGAAATTTTCTTTTTCTATGTCATAAATTAGTGTTAGTTATAGTTAAAATAAAAGGAATTAAACATTTAGAAACTTCGCATAAAACTAAAAAAAAATAACTACTGAGAAATACATTATTATTAAAACGTATAAAATAAATGTTTAATTTTTGTCTAAAATGTCTAAAAAGACGCATCATAGCTTAAATACAAGCATCATAGTTACCATTTTGGCTTATCTAGATATTGAGATCAGATGAATACCGTGAAAAAAAAACGAACATGCGAATTTGGATTCAGTTTAATTTTGCTATTAGGTGATAGCATTTTAATGCACCATAAAATTATACTAACAAGGTATTTGGTTAACTATTTTGCTTTTAGGAAAAAGCTAGGTAATGTACGAAATCTCACGATTTTTATATGAAACGGTTACCACCCCGGATTTCTTACATCACATATCTAATTAATATTTGACAATTAATATCAATATCCGATAAACTAATAAAAACAACGCGTTTATTAATTATGTCCAGATAAAGCTAATTTTATTGGACTATCACTAGTGGCTCCGTGAGCTGAAGACCTCGCGATAAAAAGTGGCTCAAATTGTACAAAAATAAAATGTCGCCATGAAGTTTTCAAAGCACACAGTACGTGAGTTATTCGCAGCTAGATGGTGCTTCTAATTTTGATAATTTTTCGGTTATATATCAAACCTGCTCACAAAATTTCACGAGAATCGGTTGAGAAATACGACCTGTAGAGAAGAACAAATACCCGGAAAGTCGGGCTGAAATGTGGTTTTTTACATATCTCCGTCATTTTAATAAATTTCAAAAAACTGTCTTGACAAAAAAATTGTATATATTTATCAAACCTGCTCACAAAATTTCACAGGGATCGATTGAGAAATGCGACCTGTAGAGAAGAACAGACAGCACTGGAAAGACAGACTGAAATATGTTTTTTTAACATATCTCCACCATTTTGAAATATTTCATAAAACTGGCTCGACAAAAAAACTCTATATTATATCCAACCCTGTTCACAAAATTTTACGAGAATCGGTTGAGAAATGCGACCTGTAGACTGAGGAGAACAGACAGCGCCAGAAAGCCGGACTGAAATATGTTTTTTTACATATCTCTCCCATTTAAAAAAAAAAATCGAAAAACTGGCCTGACAAAAAATTCAATACAATTTTTGAACTACCTTACAAAATTTCACGAGAATCGGTTGAGAAATGCGACCTGTACAGGAGAACATACAGCGCTGGAAAGTCAGACTAAAATGGGATTTTTTTACATATCTCCACCATTTAAAAAAAAATAAAAAAACTGGCTTTACATAAAAAAATCTGTACATTTTTCAAACCTGATTACAAAATTACACGAGAATCGGCTGAGAAATGCGACATGTAGAAGAGAACAGGCAAAGCTGGAAATTCGGACCGAAATCTGTTTTTGATGTCGTTTGATTTTTTTTCATAACACATAACTTATACAAGAAAACAAATTGTAGAATAAAATGTAGTCATAAAAACAAAGTTAAAGTGCCAAAAAACAAAATGTAAATAGATAATGGTTGAGTTTGTTTAAAAAAAATTTTTGTAAAGGACTTTAGAGTTTGTATACATGAACGGGACCCTAAAAATTAACTGGCTGACATTTCTTCTCAAGTAAATCTTTGATTACTGTCGATATAATCAGCGTTCTATCAAAAAACTTCCTGTAATTTACATAATTTCATCATTAAACTGATTAAACTCAACTAATTATATCAAAGCTAAGAAACTAAGCGATAGTTTCTATTCAATTTGATAATATTTATCCGTAATAAAAACCACTGTTGGATAAACTAATCGAGAATGAATATTCATAAATATACTTTAATAATTATTGATAAAACTAATGGAAAATTAATACTGTTGGTTTTGGTAGAAAATTTGAGATATTGTAAAAACACAAGTTGCCAACCAGAGCAATGAATCTTCTATTTTGTGTATCTGTTACCGGCAATGTGTATAAATGCCTAGGCATTGTATACAATGCCTGAAACGATCAGGCAATGTATGAAATATAATTCATTTTATACTTTGCCTAGGCATTGTATACAATGCCTGCTGGTCCACCGGCAATGTGTAAAATAAGTATAAAAAAATAATAAAATAAAATATAGTTTATTGCTCAATAATTAAATTACAAAAATTGCGTTGAGACAGCCCCAGAGAGTAATATAAATACTCGTGTTGAGGTGACTCGCCCTTGCCTTAGTGGTAGATTAAAACTATTGAGCAAACAAGTACAACATAAAAGGTGGTATAATTAGGAAGTTACTTAAAATTAGGATTTTGAGGTGTACAATTTTATCTCATAAAACTAAAATCAATAAAAGTAGTAAAAAGTTAGTTATTGTTCCAATTAAGTAGTATTATTAAGTGTGTGTGTGTGTGTGTGTGTGTGTGTGTGTGTGTGTGTGTGTGTGTGTGTGTGTGTGTGTGTGTGTGTGTGTGTGTGTGTGTGTGTGTGTGTGTGTGTGTGTGTGTGTGTGTGTGTGTGTGTAAAGTATATTTCTGTTGTCTGTTATAAAAAAATAACCTCGGAATTTAAATTAAATTAAATTTCTAACCTATACGCGGGACCTACAAGAGACAGGAGTGAAATCAGAAATCAGAAATCAGAAATCAGAATATTTATTTGCTCAATATTGTGTACATTACATTGAGATCGATGACAATGTTCCTAATAAAATTTCAACAATATTCTGCCTTAAATCTGTAGGCATGCAAATGTTAGTAAGTGTAAGTGTGTGAAGCAGGTTTGATTCCAAACTCAAATTTCTGTTGTCTGTTATAAAGAAATAACCTCGAAATTTAAGGCTCACGCTCCGCTGCGCTCCGCGCTCGCCTTAAATTTCTAACCTATACGCGGGACCTACAGGAGTAAAACAGGTTCGATTCTAAACTCAAAGAGCCCCCTCGAGCCCCTCGAGCCCCCCGAGCCCCCCCGAGCACCCCCCGAGCCCCCCCAAGGTCATGGGATGGGTGACCAAAAATCAACAATCTCAAGCTCCTCCGTGCTTCAGAAGTCCCAGCTGAATTTGTAGTCGTTAACACCCACCAATCCGCATTGGGCCCGCGTGATGGGTTATGGCCCATCCTCCTCATAAGGAAGACCTAAGCAGTGGGGACATATAAATAGCTGATGGTCTGGTCTGTGGAATTACAAAGGATCAATAGCCTCCTCCCAAATTTCAGTCATCTATCGCCAGTATTGTTGAGTATTTTAATGAGGGCTTTTGAAGAGACATTTAAAAAATAAAAATAGTTACTATTTGCATCACTAGATGGCGTTGATGGAAAGAGAAGTGTCAAAATTGGCTTTTAAAAATAAACGGCCTGTACCAAAGAGGCAAGTAAGCGCTCACTGGCTGACATCTGCCCAAAGAGAAACATTTTAGGGTTACATCTGCCTGCCTACCTGAGTACTCTTCGAAGCTTAGTAAAAAAAAATCACATACATTTTTATCAACGCCATCTATCGAACCTACAGATTTTTGTCATTTCAAAAAGCCCTCATTGCGATACGACAACCAATTTTCAGGCAACACTTTCAGCTGAATGACCTTTGCCATTGCTGGGCATAATATTCTGCCTCCCCCAAGGACCTTCATGATGATCCGACCTCTACCATATCGTCAGTATTTGGTTAGTATATCTATTTTGCCAGTCGGCCTACTCACACTGAAGAATTATGAGGAAATCACAAACATCAGTGGGAACACCACCACTAACCTGATAAAAAAGTATAAAATGTTGGTTATGCGGAAACATTTGTCTCTGTCTTTTTCTTTACGTGTAAAGAGTATGGAAAATAACCTCACTTCTGCACTTTTTCGATGTTGTTCGTTGTTTTTTCATCATTATCTTTATCACATAATCTTTCTTGAATAAATGTTATTGGAACTACACTGTACATTAAACTGTATTTTGATGTAGAATTCAATACGTTTTCACTATTATTTACGCCAAAATATGAACCTACGAAAGAGCTTTTGATGATAGTCTGTTTTTTTACAACCATCTGTGAGGTTTATACTCAGTTTAATACTTGTAGCTAATAGCTAGATAATCTCTTATAGCTTATCGTATGTTTTTTTTGTGCCTATAACTTTACGTTTTCTATACAAAAATATGACCCCGCAAACCTGTAATGGACCCTTAATTAAACCGTTATTTTGTAGTCGTGCTTTACTAATGCAACTTAACATTTTTGCCAAGGAAATAATGGGTAGAAAAACGACAAAAAATGATTACTTTCCCATACATAGGTACTAAGTTAATACAATGGTTTTAGCCACAGTCTAGTTTTAGCTATCTAGTTAGTATGGGAGGATCAATTTTTGACGTTTTTCGACCCATGTTTCTTTGGCAAAAATGTTTAGTTTCATTGATAGAACAGTCCCTTGAGTTAATTAAAACGACTACAAAATGACGATATTGGCTGGCTTTGTTATTGAAGCCAGGATTTGAGAAAAGCTTAGATGGAAAATAAAGGCGTGGCTTTACAAAAACCACCGATTCACTTTTTTTTTAAAATGATTTATTTTTTTCAAGGGGGGAAACATAGATTTAAAGGTGTACTGAAATCATTGTGGTTTATTTATTTTTTTCTAAGGTACGATTTTCCTAAGGAAGCTATAACTTCGTACTAATATTAAAGTAAGTAAACATTGGTTCACACCATAAATTTCCCGTTACTCTTTTAACGACAACTCCAATTACACACTTATATTCACCAAAAACACAGTCATAGATACAAAAATGTACTCACGATCGTCCCCAAAGTCCGAATAGGCACTCACATTCACATAAGTCACACACTCGCGCGCTTAGCTTTCACGTCACGGCTGCGCGCACGCACTTCGGAGAACACGTGTTGTGCTACCGCACTCCAAGAATACACTGGATTGCTGGGGCTTTGATTTTTTTAACAAGAACTGATTTTCATTTGTTTTAAAGCTTTTTTTTAAATAATCGATTTAGTTTTGTGGTCAGCAGTGCGACAGTGTACTGTAACCTTATTGGAAGTTTGCTTTCTAGAATTTAACTACACTGAATCGCTTGCCTGGACATAAAAACACTGATATTCAATTGTTTTATGGCTTTCAATATTGTAATCTTTTGGGAAAAGCAATTTTATTTTTTATAACTTAGGTTCGAAACCTTATAAAACATAATAAAAATTGTAAAATTGGCTGATTGAAGAGTATTTTGAAAGGTTAGGGGTTGATTTATTAAATTCACCCCTGTTCCCCTACAATTACCACATTGGATTTCTTACTTTTCCAGCGTCAAGGTTCCATTGAAAGGTTATTGACAACATGGTTAGAGCTTAGCTTTAAATAAAAGGTCAATATTGTAACCTTTTGGGAAGAAAAGCAATTTGATTTTTTATAACTTAGGTACGAAACCTTATAAAAACATAATGAAAATTGTAAAATTGGCTGATGGAAGAGTATTTTGAAAGGTTAGAGGTTAATTTGTTAGATTCACCCCCGTTCCCCTAGAATGACCACATTGGATTTCTTACTTTTTCAGCGTCAAGCTTCCATTGAAAGGTTATTGACAACATGGTAAGAGCTTAGCTTTCAATAAAAGGTCAATATTGTAACCTTTTGGGAAGAAAAGCAATTTGAATTTTTCTAACTTAGTTTCGAAACCTTATAAAACATAATAAAAATTGTAAAATTGGCTGATGGAAGAGTATTTTTAATGGTTAAGGTTTAATTTGTTAGATTCACCTGCTCTCCTAGAATGACCACATTGCATTACTTACTTTTTCAGAGTCAAGGTTCCATTGAAAGGTTGTTGACAACATGCTTAAAGCTTAGCTTTAAATAAAAACGTTTCCTGGTATTGATTTTATCTTGCTTTTTAATTAACTGACTTTATCAAGTAACCAATCAATAAAATGTTGTTGACAACTTGTTATTATTAGAACCTATAAATAACCGTATTTATAGGTTCTAATATATTTATTGTTCCCGTAGATACTTAAGTTTTTGTATCGTCGTATTTTCTATACTTATGTTACGATGGAATAATGAAACAAGAAGTCTGAAACGTTGTTTTTATCATTTCCAGAACATTGGTTTCGTGTATTCATTGAGGCATAAAGCACACCGAATACAATAGTAAAAATGCCACAAAAATATTTCATTTTTTTAAGAGAAACAGTGGATATCTCCTTATTTTTTCACAATGGTTTGGCAATATACCTAGGTCTGGCCCTAACAGAAATATTTGCAGTAATTATTCTGATCAATTTCTTGTCCAGGATTCAAAGTTTATTTATTAGTCAAAAATAAAAATAAAAATTCCTAAAATATACTATCTGACTTTCTTGCAATGATGTTTTTAGGGTTCCGGACCTCAAAAGGAAAAAACGGAACCCTTATAGGATCACTTTGTTGTCCGTCTGTCTGTCCGTCCGTCCGTCTGTCAAGACCCTTTATCTCGGGAACGCGTGGAGGTATCGAGTTGAAATTTAAACTATATACTAAGGTCTACGGTCCCTTGAAGCTGTAAAAAAATCTAACTTCTAAATTATCGTGAAAAAAAGATACTGCCGTTTATGCCGCAAAAAACGCATTTTCGATACTCTCAAAGGAATCAAAATTCATAGGGTACTTCCCGTTGACCTAGAACTATGAAATTTGGCAAGTAATAGCGTCATAAACTACCCTTACAGGAAAAAATCTGAAAACTGTACATTTGTAATTAAATCATAAAAAATATAGTCATTAAAATACGTAATTTTATCATCGAGTGAAACAACGGTATGCGCGGTCATAGTTTAACTTCTTATTGACTTTTGTGATAATAGCGCCACTAATTATTTTTAAAATATCAATATTTATTATTTTTAATTAATTAGACCCTTTCAAATATTGTTACAGTTAATTACTTTTAAAAATAATTAAAAAGGAATAAAATTGGCTCTAAATATTTCCGCAACATGGCGGTATGTCACGCCGCGTGTTTTACTCTTTGACCCAGAGTGCATTCCAGCAGACCAATCGTTAATCGATCACCTAAGAGTTTAACCATCAGCGCGTTTCTCACGTGATTGAATGGAGATTGATTGGTGATTGATTGTTGGGATATGCCTAGAGCTTTAACGGCTGAAATTAAAGACACCGGAGGGTAGATACCTTTCATGGTGTAAGTGAGCACTAAGATAGGATTTTGGAAGTTTCACCTCCTAAGGGGATAAAAGTTTGTATGGAAGTCTCTTCGTTTCAAAAGTAGGATGTTCAAATTTTGTGTTTAGGCTGACGATGACGATTAAAAATTATAAGGGGAAAGGGTAGGGGAGGAGGGACTGGGACGGAGGATGGCGATGTATAGATAAATAAAAAGATTGACGGTTACGGTGACGGTAAGTGTAAGTGGACGAGGAAGCGGAAGCTGAAGTGGAAGCGGAAGCTGAACTGGAAGCGAAAGTCAAATGTACCATAGGCAACAGCGTCGCTTAACCACTGCTAAGGTTAAAATCGCTTGCACGCCGCGCCGCCCGCTGTCACATACGTTTAGTTAGGGGCTGGGGTGATACGCGCCCACAAGAATTTTGTTGCAAACTGGTTAAGCGACGCTGTTGCCCATAGTACATCAATGAATATAAACAGTTTGCAATGTGGAGTGTCAGCCACTCGTTTTTCAGTCACCACAAGCAGCTGTGGTTAAGATTTGTAAATTAACTGTCCGCCTATTCGCCCTTTCACCTCTCCGCCTGGTCGCCCATCCACCTTTTTGCCTGTCCCCCGTCTATCCTACTTTTGAAAGACTGTTCTACAGTAACATGTCCAAATATTTATATTTATGATGGTACGGAACCCTCGGTGCGCGAGTCCGACTCGCTCTTGACCGGTTTTTTTTTTAATCATGGTGGCAAAAACTTACGCATTTACGTTTCACCATGATACGTAAAACCATAGAGCATGACTGTAGTTATTCACTATGTCTTAGAAGGCATTTTTAAGATAGGGCGTCCGCTGCGTTAAGCGGGAGCGGGACACGCGCGTGTTTCGACACAGATTAGAGCTTACTCATGCAGTGCAAGCATCTGTCCGTCAGGAAACCAGCAATCTATATTCCCGCGCCGTGTACCCACGGCGGGATCCCTAAGGGGTTTCATTCTCAACCGATCCGTTATCACGCTGACTCAGCCTTGACATAAAAATTAATGGCAAACAAAATAGTGCTGAACTTCTAGCTCGCTCAGTTTCTAGGGTTTTGTGTAAACATCATCCCCATAAAAGCCATTTTAGTCAAGAAAAGCCACTTACGCATTAAACGCATTTTATAGTATTTTTCGCATTTTCTCTTTTCGATGCTGCCATCGACCTGCACGCTCTTAACCTCAGAGTCAATCATCACATCAGCTTAGAATCAAAATCTTATACCTTTAAACGAGCAATTCTTGTATGTATGTATATAAATAAATTTATTTCTGTGATCTCGGAAACGGCCCTAACGATGATGCTGAAATTTGGTATACCAAATATGGGGGTTTTCGGGGCACAAAACGTCTGAACACTGGTTGCTTATTAGCGACCATAATTTGTATACTTATAGATCTTTTCTGTACTTAAACGAAAAAATAAGATACGTTATTTCTGCATCTTTTTACTGCCTTCTTTGCATCTTTTACACCATTTGACTATAAAGGACGTCATTTTTAATAAACTCTCCTTTTCTCTACAATATAAACTGCAATTTATTGAAAAGAACACTAACGTCAGTCACCGGGTGCGTGGCTGGCCCGACTAAAGCTGAGCGGGTTGTACTTTTTCGGCCCCGTGGTAGCATTTTATAAGCAATATTTGTTTGCAATTACACTTCCATAGATTTTAGTTCGCTGTGTGCAAGTTTATATATAATCTTTAATTTTTATTGTTATTCGACAAGTTTAAAAAATTAAATATTAACAAAACATATCTTATTTTCTGACCATTCAGGTTTAACTTTAGCCTTAGATCTCATACTAAACCATTAAAAACAAAGAGATTCATATCTATCGTTGTGGTGCTCATAGCTTTTATTCCTTGGAGAATGTGACGTCACAGTACGTGAATGTTTTTTTTTCTAATTATTCTAACCGGACGTGACACTGTCTGAATATCCCGCCGTACTCAGGAATGGGTTGTACAAAACAATACGAAACGTGCTCTTTTATGTTGTTGGTTTTAATTTTTGTTTTTTTATCCTTTTGTTTGTCCTTTCGCGGATTTCCTAATAACAACGTTTTTTTTTATTTGGACTGCTCGTAATTGGTCTCTTTCTGATTATTACTGACGGTAAATATTGAACTGACCTGACTGATAACAAAAAAAAAAAAATATTAGCTCTAAATCGTAATTAATAATTATAGTAGACTAGCTTCCGTCCGTGATTTCGTCCGCGTGGACATCCCTAAAGAACCTTAAAATATAATAAAAAATCCAGGCTTATTAACTATCTGTGTGTCAGATTCCATCCAAATCTGTTCAGCGGTTTTTGCGTGAATGAGGAACAAACATCCAAACCTACAAACTTTCATATTTATAATATTAGTAGGATAATTAAATAAATAATTTACGCATTTGAAATAAAACGATGTTACTTTCCTTACCTTTACATGTTTTTAATTATCTATTTACTTTTAAAATTAATACCCATTCAGGCAGCGTTAACGGAATCCTTATTAATATTATGAATGTGGAAGTCAGTTTGTTTGTTACGCCTTCACATCTAAACTACTCAACCGATCATCATGAAATTTTGCATTCACATCAGGGGTACAGAAAAAGACAACGGAAAATTCATCGGTTCATTCAAACGGCTTCATCCAGAAAAAACTTTCCACCCTGACGAAGTCGCGGGCGGACGCTAGTAATATATCTTTTGATAAGCACCCTTTATTTTATTTTAGTTATTAAATGTAAGTAATAAAATTATTAACCACAACTTTTGAACGAATAAAAAAAAACCTATATTTTGCGATGGCCGATTGTGTGATAAGTGTTTTTATCAGGGTTTATAAAAAATCATCAATATTGGTTCAGTTAGCGGTTCAGGCGTAAAAAGGACACTGTCAGACAGTTTTTTTTTAATGCATAACGGGATAGTGCTTGGCCTTCATCTCACCTGATGTTTAGTGACGATAAGGCCGAAGGAAGCGCACTACATCCGGAATCCTCATCACTGAGGAACTGGCTATCTTACCTCTAACTGCCGAAACACAACAATTTTTACATTGTTGTTATGGCGTCAGATTTAGGTAAAATGGTGGTAACTATCCAGGCGGACTTTGAAATAAGCCGTGCCACCAACCAAACCGAGTACAAAGTGTACCCCCCTGGGAATCGAACCCGAGACCTCTGCGTCTTACATGGGTGGGCGAACCACTAGACCACAACCAACCAACCAGTTACTTTAAAAGAACAATTAAGTAAGGTTTGATACACTTCTCCAATTATTCCTATGTTCACGTATCATATAGGTGTCTTGATCAACAGCAAAGAACCGTCTAGGCCTTGCTAATGAATAAATTAATCAGCTTAGGGGACCCTTGAAACTTAAATCCTTCGTTAGGAAATTGCTTTAGAGGCCTGTAATGGAATATCCTGAAACAATTACGTTGTGGACGCGCTGAGACGCGCCTAGGCTGTTCACATTATTCTGTGGGAACCCCTGTCACGGTTGTATGGGGTTTTAGAGTAGAATAGGTGTTGAATTGAAACAGGCTTAAATATTTCAGTAGATGGAGGTATAGAGACATGTCACGACATATTGTTTCATATGAACGTTGTGATTTGAGCCTCGTTAGTAACGAGTAACCTTACAAAATCGCTTCGATACCAATACCTTTATCATAGTGTGTTCGGACTGTAGGTAAGTACAGTGTCACATAATAAAGATTGTAACCATTTTTTTGTGTTATTTTATTAGTGATTATTTGCGTACTAACGTTTGAATCATTATTTTTATCTTAATTATATAGGTACTAATGTTATTATTATTTTTGTATTGCAAGGTGGTAACCTTTGTCACTCCATTAATATCTTTATATATATATTTATCTACTCTCATATCGTAAAATTCGAATTATGAATTTCAAAACGAATTTATATTGACCAAGGAGGTTTACAATAGGGAGTAAGTACTCTTAAAAAAAAATTTCACTTATCGTTTAAAAGAAATTCAACTTTATTGTATTTGTCATAGAGTTGAAATTCTATCGACGACATTGACTGAAGGCACTACTGTGTGAATGAGACAACACCAGGTGGAGGTCGATGTCTCGTTCGCACAATTGCCATTACTAAACAATAATACCACGATAGTAGGACTAAAAATATGTACGTTACCAATCAAGTAGTGTATCAAAATTATGGATTCGGAATGGGAAGTCGACTATATACTATTTAAATATTAATTTAGAATGACACATAATAATTGTAATATAAAACAGAACTTACTCTTTTGATTTAATTAGATATCTAAAATAATGCTAATCAGCTATCATCGGTGAGGTGGTAATAAATAGAAGTGTCAATCTTGGCAACTCCGATTTTGACCTTGGCGCCGAATTTAAGAATGTCAATCTATAGGAAATGTTACTTTACAAAACTAGTGTGACCATAAATACTGCACCATTTCAGATTTCCAAAAAAACGAAATTGTTCTATTGAAATGGCTGAAGGTCGCAGGCGAGACGGTAAAATTAATTATAATAATCAAATTCATGTTTGTGCGCCTATTTCGATGAAACTCGGTTTTTGGTACTATTTCAACATGAAAATAACAACGAAATGTTGAAAATTTAAAAAATCCAAGATGGCGGCCAACTTTTTTGTTTTTGGGCCGATTTTGATGAAACTCGGTTTTTGGAACTATTTTGACAAGAAAATAACAATGCAATTTTTTAAAAACTAAAACTCCAAGATGGCGGCCAACTTTTTTGTTTTTGGGCCGATTTCGATGAAACTTGGTTTTCGGAACTATTTTGACAAGAAAATATCAATGCAATTTAAAAAAAACGAAAAATCTAAGATGGCGGCCAACTTTTTTGTTTTTGGGCCGATTTCGATGAAACTTGGTTTTTGGAACTATTGTGACAAGAAAATAACAACGCAATTTTTAAAAAACTAAAAATCCAAGATGGCGGCCAACTTTTTTGTTTTTGGGCCGATTTCGATGTAACTTGGTGTTTGGTACGATTTTGACAAGAAAATAACAACACAATGTTAAAAAATTTAAAAATCCAAGATGGCGGCCAACTTTTTTGTTTTTGGGCCGATTTCGATGAAACTTGGTTTTTGGTACGATTTTGACAAGAAAATAACAACACAATGTTAAAAATTTTAAAAATCCAAGATGGCGGTCAACTTTTTGTTTTTGGGCCGATTTCGATGAAACTCAGTTTTTGGAACTATTTTGACAAGAAAATAACAACGCAATTTTTAAAAAACTAAAAATCCAAGATGGCGGCCAACTTTTTGTTTTTGGGCCGATTTCGATGAAACTCGGTTATTGGTACGATTTTGACAAGAAAATAACAACGCAATGTTGAAAATATAAAAAACACAAGATGGCAGTCAACTTTTTTGTTTTTGGGCCGATTTCGATGAAACTTGGTTTTTGGTACGATTTTTTAATTTTTTCAATACATATTGTGTTATTATTTTCTTGTCAAATTAGTACTAAAAACCGAGTTTCATTCAAATCAGCCCACAAATAAAAAAGGTTGGCTGCCATATTTTTTTATATTTTAAACATTTCTTTGTTATATTTTTATCAAAATAGTAACAAAATCAAGTTTCATAAAATCAGCCCACTAACAATATAGTTGGCCGCCATTTTGGTTTTTTTTATATTTTAAATATTGTGTCGTCGTAAATCTCTTGCACCCATTTTATTAACTTCACAAGTAAAGAAATTGGTGCAAGTATTTTAGTCCTTATTGACATCTTTACCAAAATAACAGTTTTTAATGAAACAGCAAAGTAAATGTACAAGTATAATTATGGGAAAAAGCAATCGAATTTCAAACGTCAATAAAGTCGAAAATCGTTTGCATCTTTTTTTAACTACATATCACTAGACAATGTTTTCCTACTTTTACTTGTTTTTCCAACATTTATTTGTTTTTCCGAAGTTCACGCACATTGCATTTTTATTAAAAATTGGAATAAACTTTAAAGTTGCGTAATTATTTACACTTGAAATTAAATTGAATTGAATAAACTAGATTTTAATTGGTTGAATTACCATATTTAAAAAATAAAAACAAAAAAGCAACTTAATAAAAACGTGGTAAATAATTTGTTCTTAAAAAATATTTTTTTTAAATAAATATTAATTTTCGAGCACGAGAAAATTAACGAGCTAAACTAAAAATATACCACCGCCTATCAGAGTACTCGCCAAGACCATTCAAACGAGTCCAAACTCGATGGGGTTGAAAGATTTTATTGCAGAGTTCCTGTGGCCTTCTTCCGGCTCCATCATCAGACTCTTGGATACTATTACCCAACAGAGCACTCGTCAAGACGATTCAAATGAGCCCAAACTCGATGGGGTTGCATGATTTCAATATTGAGTTCCTATGGCATGGAATCCAGACTTCATCATCCCACCCTGAACCTCGGCTCCCATCAGAGTACATGTCAAGACAATTCTAATAAGCCCAAACACGATGGGGTTGTATAGTTTCATTCATCATAGAGTTCCTGTGGCGTTCTTCCGGCTTCATTATCAGATCACCTCAATGACACTGTAATATTGCATTTCCTTCCATTTCTGACCTGTGTTCAAAGTTTCAAGTCTCTAGCTCATCGGGAATTTAGTATAAAATCGTTTGCAAAATTTGTGCTCAAACAAACAAAAGAGCAAGCAACCTAATAAAAACGCGGTAAAAAGTGTTAATTATAAATAACGAACTACCTAGGTATTTAAGTTTATATTAAACAGTTTAAAGTATTATGTATGTCTCCGGCCAACCATACGGTTTGGTCACCCTAATGAAGAAAAGGACACATACATCTACTTGACCTCTCTGTCGGCTCGTTTTGGGCCGAAGCACTCAATCCGGTTTATAGTACTATTTCCATGATATTGACATACTTTATACACGCAGTACCGAAAAAAAATTAAAAAGTAATTTTATAACATACCTTCGCTAACTGAAGTATGCTATAAAATAACTTTTTTTCTCATACGATACAGGGCAAATCCAAGAAGAAGGCAGTACCGCGATATTAAAAAAAAAAACAATGATATTTCCACATACTTTCCATGATTAAAATGTACTCTATGGTGATCGATGACTTAGCGTTACGATTAGTCTGCTGGAATGCACTATCTCATTATTATTTTTTCTAACAGAATACGCGCCATTTTTAGATTTAATTTTTACTTTTGCTTAAAAATGTCTGATAGTGATAGTAGTGAGTGTGAATTTGACTCCACCCGATATTTTAGATGCGGCGACTGAAAAACGTTTTACTTAACCTGCTAGGTAAGTAAAGCAAAGAAAGAGAAGAAACTACTTAGTATTTTTTTATGTTATTTTATTATGTAGGTTCAATCACAAATTGTATGAGAGTAGATAAAGTAGTGTATGAAACTGTACATAACTAGGTATTAAAACACTCGTGTGATACTATTAAAAACCTCGCCTACGGCTCGGTTTTTAAACAAACACTCATGTTTTAATACCCCTCATTATGCATCAGTTTCATAAACTGCTATTATTTATTTCTATTTTTCTCAATAGGTTTCATCCATTTTATTTAACCCGCGTATCACTAGGTTAGAGGGTGATATTCTGTCGCTCACTTACGGCCTGGAGGTGAAAGAGCACTCCTGTGTTCCGGAGTGCTACACCGTAGGAGACGCTTGGCGTCCTTCAGGAGTTGGAGTCCGAAGCGACTGACGCAGGGCGGGGACGCGGTGACTGCCACACCGATCCCGACTGTCCTCGTCCAATGCGTGGAAGGAACACCCCGGGGTTTTTAGTGGATGCACCACATAACCACCCCTGTGTTCCCCGCGCAGGGGTGGTATGCAAAGGCATTTTCCCCGGGTCAAAAAAAAAAAAATCCATAAATTGTGTGTTAAGCAGCAATAAACGATTTATCTATCTATCTACCTACATATTCCCGATAATCCATACATATACGAAAGTATCTCTGTATGTTACGCTTTCACGCTTAAACTACTGAACCGATTTATGTGTAATTTGGTGTAGAGATAGAGTAGAGCTACCGTATAGGCTACCTTTCATTGTGAAATAAGGGTTGAAGGGGTTGAAATAGGGGATGAAAGTTTTTTATTTATTTATTTTTATTTATTATTATAATTAGTTACACGGGCAGCGCCCAATTACATAACTAACATAGTTAACTTACATATACTACAATATACTACAAACAAATACTAACAATGCAATGAGAGATATGTGAAAACACAATCCAGAAAGTTTTTTACAATTTAATGAAAGTATATTTATATATATATGAAAGAAAATTATATATATATGAAAAAAAAAAAAGAAAAAACAATAATTTATATGAAAGTCCCTCGGTTTCAAAGCTAAGATCTTAACATTTTGTGTTAACGGAGGGAAGAGGCAGGGGGAGAGTGAGAGGTAGGGGAAGGGGAGGGGGAGTGTGAGATGGAGGGGGAGGGTGAGGGAGGGGAGGGGTAGAGTGAGATAGAGGGGGAGGGAAGAGAGAGGGAAAATGTGAGAGAGAGGGGGAGGGGAAGGAAGAGAAGAAAACGAGGGGCAGCGTGCTTGGTGGGGACCCGCCTAATCACGTAAAAACGGCTGATCCGAATTTGATGAAATTAATACATAATAATACTATTTATGTTGGTTAAAGGTTCCATAAGGATTCCGGATGAAGTCGCCGGGAAAAAGCTATCATTATTAAATGTCTTACTATGAAATTCCTATTATTGAAAACAGTTCAAACTAGAAAAAAAAAATGCTCAGGCTTTATTATTACTGCCCTGTCCTTTCTACCTCGGAAAGGAACAAAGTCGCGATTTATTTAAATAATCTCTACTAAGTTGAAAAATAAATTCTTTCCAGAACTTCCTTAAGCAAGACAATAAACGTTTACCTCGCAAATTAATAAAACTTTGTCATATCCTTTACCACTCCTTCCCACGTTATGCTAACCGTTTGTGCAAGTAACCGAATATCTTTGACACCTAACAACCGCTCTTCCCTATTACTTTCACATAAGGTCGAAAATCCATTAACATACACATCGGAATAGGATTCACGCTCTACAAGACTGACGCATCCACTTCCTGGCAATGGTTTAAAGTTTTTTTAGGATTTCGAAAAAACAAACAACATCATCTGAATTCGGGGTTAGACACAGGGATTCTATTCCACTAATTTACAATTTAGATTCATTAGATAGACGTTTTAGGCACAGGAATAGACTAGATTTTTGTTTACCCTGGGTTTTAGGTATTTAGGTGACAAAAATGCAATCCAAATGTAACAATGCTAAATTTTAATAAAGTTGTATTTCGACTGTAATTTCGTTAATACAATTATGTTTGCAGAATGGGAGCCGACAACGTGGTTTGAATTCAGTAGTTGTTGACTTCGTGGATCAATAGGTAAGCCTAGCCTATGCTATAATTCTACAAATAATATTGGCGCAATTTCTCACATTGCTGTAATTTTGAGAAAAATTCCTAATAATAATACTTGTTCGAAAGTATGGTAGGGAATAAAAGTAGTATATGAATTTATAAATTCAGTGGTTCCCATTGGACGAAATATTAAATTACTCGTCCTCAGAAGTAGCTAAAAACTGTGTATCACGTTGCGCCAACTGCGTTTCAGGGTTGTTTTCTAGTCACCGTTCTAGTTATGTGTTCAGTCCATGAAACTGAAGAAGATTAAGAAAGATTAATAATATATTATAAATATTATTAATTAATATTTATAATATATTTATAAATATATTATCTAATATTTTAGAAAAAATCGACTCACCCGTAGCAGCTCAGACGGGACTCGAACCCGCACCCTTAGGATTCCGGCCCAATGCACTTGAGCATTATTGCAATAATCTTAATACAAAAATAGCATTGTGAATGCATAAAATCTAAAAGTTTATAAAAGATTAAGAAACCTTAGGGCCATATATAAGGTCCTTCTTAAATAGTGCACATAATTTTAAGGGGTCAATGTACTCATGCATACAAACAACTTTTACTATGGAACCAACATTGAAAACGCGAAAAAAAAATCAGCTGTTCCATACATTATTTGATCTATTCGATTTAAAATTTTCTATGGAACAGCTGATTTTTTTTTCGCGATTTCAATGTTGGTACCATAGTAAAAGTTGTTTGTATGCATGAGTACATTGACCCCTTAAAATTATGTGCACTATTTATGAAGGACCTTATATAAAAAAATACTGTCCATACAAACAAATCAAAGAGAGGTCAGTGATCAGTTAAAAATGTGGCGTATTTCGAGTTTTGAAACGTTCAGTTTTATGGAGCAAATCCTTATTATTTGGATGGTATCTTAAAAAACAACAAAGTACCTATTTAGCTACTTTTGGAGACGTTTGTGTGTACCACAATTTTAATGCTCTGATAGGTAGAAAGTAATTTTTTCTTTGATCATTAATTGGCCAGGGATCCTCCCCAGTGGAAATTCGAATGTAACAGCAAATTACAATTTAGAAATAGGTAGGTACCTGTTTAATAATACTTCTTTAGTAGCTATTTTTAATTAAGTTTTCAACAAGGTTTGATTTAAAACACAGGATATTAGTTGTATCTTGATTTGTATTTCTCCTGTTTATTTAAATTGTAAGCAAGAAGAGTTATTTGTCTAATTATTTGGAAGGCGTCTCCGTTTGGGGTGACCAGCCGGACGATTCTGTAACCAAAATCGAATCTCACATCACTGTGCGAGAATTTTAAATCATAAATGAGATAGTGATAGGCTAGTTTTTAATCAACAAAAGATGTTAGATACCTAAAACCTTTTGCAATTGTTAAATAGCTTATATTCAACTTATTTCTACGAACAAATTCACGCAAAGTAAAGTGAGGTTCGAAGTGAGATGCGAGTTTGGTTACAGAATCTACAGGCAGGAATCCACTGTTTGAAAAGTCCAAATAAATTTACACTTGATTTTACAAAAAGTATGACAAATCAGGACAAATTAAAAGCCATGCCATTATATAGCCTAGGCAAAATAGGCACTAACGCCAGGACAAAAACACACACATAGTAAAATATTCCTATTCATGAATTAATTTAATAGTTTTTAAACAATACTAAATGCAAAAATGCAAATTTAAAAATTAATAGTTTTTTTTAGATTTACCAATAACCTATGGTCACCCTTACGCTGTTCTTATAAGAAAGCTTCTTTTCAATTAGAACCAGTTTTAATATCCGTTCTGAGACTACGAGATGTGATTTAAATATCCAGTAAGTGTTTTTGTACTCATGGCCACTTTACGGTTATTATTTTATTACGGAAAATTACATAAATGTATAGATTTCAATGATCACAAAAAAATTAAACAATTTAAGCTAACTACAGCATAATAAACTACGATGTTATTTTTACATATAAGAGTTGGTGCGAAAATTTAACTTATTAAGTTTAATTAAATACATAGGAACAATTATCTTGTTTCTGTATGAAATTCTCAAAAATTTAAAAGTCACGAATGTCAGGATAATATTTTTTTTTTGGTTTGTTGTTTTTTTTATTTTTTTTTCTAGTACATTTATTTAAGAACAAATATAAAAAACTTAATCCTAAATACAGTATTAACAAATAATACAATTCCTCCAGAGCATCCCCACGAGGCATGGTGCCCAAAAGGCTGGCAACATTTCCCCTTTGGATGGCGAGGCTTAACCTTTGAGCGAAAAAGTTGCCAGCCCTGCGGTCCCCGGTAGGACAAAGAAAAAGGTGTCCTGATTCCATTTATATTGTACAGGTAATAGTAGCGATGCTCTTTCTCTAGAAAATAAATAAAAAAGACGTTTAGTTTTCTAATCCAAGCTAGCGGTAACTAGAGGTGAACATAACTGATTGTCTACCTAGAAATCGAAACAGATGTATGAGAACTATGGCATGGTTTTTACCATAGAAATAGAATGTCAAAGAACAACAATGTCAATAAACAGGTGATCCGAAAACGAATGCATACATTTTATATGAGATACGTAAAATATGTCTTAGATTCATAAAATATGACTATATAGGGCAAAGGAAATTAATAAACTATGTTCCATACTGTTTTCTTCGTCGATAAATGAATAAATGTAGAGAAATTTGGTTTTAGAGAAATGTGTGGCAATATCTTATTTACCTGTGAAAAGTGTGATTACTTGGATTATTTCTTTTTGTTACATCACAATTACTTAGAGCACAAGACACCATGGCTCCACGATACCTTTATTTTAAATTATAATTAAGATTAACAAATATTTTAAACAAATTGTGATTGCTCATTTGCTAGGAGGGACGCTAGGGGCTCTTACTGTAAAAAATGTTGGCACGTGTCACTTGATCCTTTGTCTCTTTTTTACATAGTCCGTGTCGGTATGATGTTAACTTCTCTTTTCCACGCTTTGTTGGTCTTCTTGAGCGCAGCGAAAATTTTTCTATGTCTATGGTTTTTACAATAATTAATTCATACGGAACGAAACGCTTTTTAACACCATAAAATTGTTACACGATTGTTTAGTTCGTTATATGATTGAAAGTAAATGATCAGCTGTTCCATACATTTTGGTCGAGTAGTTATTGACGTTTTCTATGGAACAACAAATAAAAGTATGAAATTTGATTTTCTTATGAAGTAAAGATTATTCTGATATAAATTTTACGTAATAATAATTATGTATCTAGGAGAAATTCACAGTTAATTCTGAGCGTTTTTAGTAGTTTTATGGTTTTTGATTGGGATTTTTTTTTCATATATTCCATACATAATTTCAAAATTCCGAGGCCGAGGATTTTTTTATTTCATTTGTTTAGCACAGTAGTTCAAATCCATGACCCCAAAAAAGTGCCTTCGCGCATTTTATGAAAATCTTTCTCTGCAATTTCGGGTTTAATTACAAAGTTAAGCAAATTTTCAAAAAAGCGAGGCCGCTTTGAACTATTCCAATAGCTATTCTACACTATTCAATAAGTCAAAACTGTTAATGAATTTTTATTTCCGAGATCGAGAACCCCAAAATTGGCCATTTTACGCAAAAATCACAGTCGAAACGTAATATGCTTCTAAGAGTTAAACTTTTTTTGGCACAAAATAATTTCGAAAACGAACTTTTAACGAAATTTTGCCAGAATACTTGTAAGTTATTATTGATATAAAGTCAGTTTTTTTTCAAAGCATTTTAAATTGCTATAAGGTACCTATTTATCGAATTTTCTTACTTTTGCCCCACCCCTAATAGATGCTGGGTACGCCCATGGTTGGTTCCATAGACAAGTTGTTCAGTTTGATGGACTAAACCACACCACAAATTTTGTCGACTGTTCAAAAAACCACCCTCTAGACTAAACTAAATAAAGCAAAATGATTTCACTTTGAGAAGCTCGATTATAGTTGCTTAAAAAAATTTCATACTCCCATACTAAATGTATTGGCCAGCTGACCGACTTACTAAGGAAAGGCGAAAAAAAATTGTTTTTAAAAGCGCTCATGGCGGAGCTTGATAGACTGATCGTACTCAATCACGTTTGTTAAGCAACGCTCGTGTCGGATGATGGGTGACCGTTAAGTGGCATTACAACTGAGCGTTTCCGTGCTTCGAAGGGCACGTTAAACCGTCGGTCCCGGCTGTTGTCAACTGATAACAGTCGTTAAGCCAAGTTAGAGACCTTACAGGCGGCTTGATAAACTCTAACACCAGAGGTGCCCTTAATCCTCATACGATAAGAAGAATTTGGTACTACCTATATTTTAATTAACAGTGTAGTGTTTGTATCTATGGAATAGATATAATACTCTGTCTCACACGCACAAGATGGCAACACTCAGATATGGCAACACTGAACTGTCACTGTCAGTCGAGGCAGCGGCTGTTTATGTTAGGTGGAATGGAAACCAAATAATATAATGTATGGGACCTCATGGAAATGGTGGTAGTTTCAGTAGATTCTCTCTCTTTTTAGCATTAAATAATCCATAAAATTAAAAAAATAAATTATAAATCAACATAAAATAATTAAAAAAAATTTTGTTAAATTTTAATTTCTGAACGTCTAAAAAAATTCATCGCTTGAGGGTAGGCTCACGGGTAGCTTCAGTCCCCCGTGACCACGGCAGCTGCAAAGGTGCCGAAACGTCGGGAAAACCAAAAATCAAACCAAATACCAACTAAATACCAAAGTACATTCAATAAAACCGCGCTAGTATCCGTTAAAAAGTGTTTTATTTCATGTCTAGTGAGCGCGTAAGCTTGAGAAGTGAATACCTCATGGAGTTTCCTGGTGTACAGAAGTGCTGGAAGTTAGTGTGTTCATCTTGGTGCTGTGGTGAGCCGGTGATCGTTCACTTAACAAAACTCCCGATACCTACCTACTTGTGCGTATGCTATAAACAGCCTGGACATCAAAGGATGGCAAGACTCATTAATCACCAATCGATAGTCGTTATACGGTGTGGTAGGTAGGTCCCGTAGGTACGCCTGCATTTGAATGAGTTGAAGTAATTGTTTCCTGACCCTCTTCCACGTAAAAATATCGGGGGATCAAAAGACGAGATTTCTGGGTCAAGGATTTTATATTTAGGTAGAGAAGACCAACTTTGTCCAAAAAATACGAGTCAAAAAAAATGATTTAGGGAGGTAACAATTTTTTAACGTAAATGCAAAAAGATAACGTTACCTTTTTGATTAGTTTTTAGAAAAAGTTTATCATTTAATGGAGTATTTTACCTATGTTTTGTGCAGAAAGTTTATATTCTTTTTAAAAAAATTACCTTTTTAAATCTTTTTCAATCAAATAAAACCAATACCCGAACAGAGTAAAATACTAATGTTAATAAACACTTCGAGAAGTGCTATTGGGCATTGGCAAATGATATTGGAGTTCCTAAAAGCTCCACATTTCTGCCTTTATTCAAATTACTTCCTATTATCGTAAATCATCTTGAAGGAAAAGAAAAAAGAGAGTATTTTATTTCCAAAGCCCTTCGGCTTATTTTCTGATACTCTATAATAGATATGATTAAGTATAACTCTTGAAAAACTTAAATCATTAGTAGCAATGAATATGTGGTTAAGTGTAATCTAGATTTCTTCAAACTTCAGTCGTTAGTGTCAGAAGTCAGCCACAGAGGGAATGATAAATTATGAAGCTCCCTTTTATTTAGTATGGCCTACCAATCTTTATATCCTTTTTCAGACTTTAAGGCACTTGTATGCTAGCCTCGTACAAGTAGACAGGATCATTAATCTTTGGCCGAATATCTCATTTTGCTGGACGAAAATGGTATTACGTCATTGCTAAAGGTTGAACTTTGTGCAATGACTTTGAAGATTTGAATGACATAATCCAAATTGTTGAAGTTCTGTGGTTGAAGTGGAAGGTTTACAAAGTAAAATAACTTTGCTCTGAAATCCCATTTGTTGCATTCGTAACCAGGAAAAAGGTGTTAATACTTCTAGTTGAACTACGGGCACTGTAAGTAACAGTGCCCTAGAACTGAACTAATTTAAAAAGCTCCTATTTAAATTTTTTAAAGGATTTTTTCTTTTCTGTCTGCGTTCCAGTCTAGACTGAAAAAAACATATTTGAATTTCAGATTTTGACTCATCGTTGTGTTGATATAAAAAAATTGAGCTCAAACATTTATTTGCTCAATTATAGTCACTTGGCCTAGTTCTAAATCCAACTGACTACTTTTGTTACAATTCCTTACCCAAATCTGTCAGACAACCAACCAACTAAGATTGTTTGTGTTTCTGATTTCCATATTACAAGCCCTTTTAGCACTTAAATTGGGACCAGAGTTGTGAAATATTGTACTTGTTGATTTGCAAAACTAATGTTTCAGCACTGAAACGGACTGAAATTATGGTTCTCATTGATCTCTTTTGTCTGTTTCAGTTTTGACAATTTCTTTAAAAACCAATGAATGGAAGAGCTTGGCCTTCATCTCTAAATAATTGCTGTACCTATCTTTTTCCAGGTCTTTCATCGATTCATTCCATGAGTGTTTCATCCCATGGTATGAATCGCAATAGAACGCTTTTTAAATTCACTGTTTCATACCAAGCAACCATTTTAATGTAATTTTGCCAGCATTTACTTTGAATTTTTTGGTAACATTGATTTTATTTTCATACCATGGTATGAAACAGTGAATTCAAAAAGCGTCCTTGTGCGATTCATTCCGTGGGATGAACCAGCCCTAGTATGAATCGACAAAAGACCCCCTTTTTTCAGGGTCTACAATGTACTTTGTTATTCTATGCATACTTTACCTACATCCTGTTATTATTGTGGAATGCAATAAATTGAAATGAATTGAATTGAATATGTTAAGAGCGATAAGGCCGAAGTGGAAGCGAAATCCTCAACCAATGGTGAACTGGCTATCTTTCTATAGTTGCCGGAACACAACAATGTTGACGTTAATGTTATGGTTATGGCGTCAAACTTAGGTAAGATGGGGTAACACAAAAACAAACCGGGCCTTCTGCTACTGACACAGGTGGTCACTAACCACTAGACCACAGAAGCGGTATTTAGTGGCTGTATCAAATATCTGGGGTAAGCATGCCATCAATCACACCGTCGCGGTCAAGTGCATCTGCTGGCAGTGACCGCTTTCAATCAAACACCCAACTAAGGGATCGTCCAACTACAGTACGAGGCATATATCTTGAAATCGGGTGGGGATTGCGCGGAACGCGTATTTTGGGCATGCGTAGCGGTGAGGGGCGCGGGCGGCGGGAGAGGAGCGCGCGCTATTGGTCGCTCACAAGAGCACATGCGCGAACGTATCCCCACTATGTCGGAAAAATTTCAAGATACATGCCTCGTACTGTACGCGATCATCGCGCGAGTAAGCGACGCGACCATCGCGTGTTCGCGCGATGACAAGATGGGTGTCCTATACAACGCGAACGATCATCGCGTGAATTAACGACGTGACCATAGCGTACCGATGACGTGACGTGATTATTGCGCGAATGCCAATTAGGATACCTATTCGACATCGGTATGTTTGATCGCGGAATCATACGACTAAAATTCGCGCGAGCTTGCGATGATCGCGTAGTCGCGTTCTGTTAGGACAATCCCAAAGCATCCGCTGTTATGCGAATAAGTATGCTTTCATACTCTAAATAAAACAGACAGAAAAACTCACCTTCTCCGGAAAACCTTGCAGCATATAAAAAGCTTCGGAACCTCTGCAACAGGATGTGTAGAGATGCTAAGCGTAAATATATTCACAATAAAATTGAAAGCTTAGATCAAAAACAGATTTGGGGTTTTCTCAGGTCTCTAGGTGTGGGCAAGATTGTAGACTCCAGTCCAAATGCCATAGACCTTGATTCTCTTAATAAACACTTCTCTTCATCTCCTCTCATTTTGGACACGGCCTCTAAATCTGCCGCTCTCACTTCTCTGTCTAATCTTGACCCCTCTAACCTTCCCTCTTTCTCTTTCAATTTAGTTTCCGAAGCAGACGTTACGAAGAGTATCAAATCCATTTCCACTAAGGCCATTGGAAGCGATGGACTTAGCTTAGAGATGATACTTCCCGTGCTGGAGGACATAGTGCCAGTCATCACTCACATTATAAATTTTTCACTGCAACACAATGTCTTTCCTGCATCGTGGAAGAAAGCCCATGTGATACCTCTTCCCAAAACTCCTAATCCTTTTTCTCTGTCTCAATATCGTCCTATTTCTATTCTCCCAATCCTCTCTAAAGTCCTTGAATCTATCGTCCACAAACAACTATACTCCTTCTTCTCCTCTAATTCCCTGTTGTGCCCCTACCAATCCGGTTTCCGCTCTTCCCATAGCACGGTTGGTGCACTGCTGAACATCACGGAGGATATTCGTCGGGCTATGGATAATACGAAACTCACAGCAATGGTTCTACTGGACTTCAGCAGTGCATTCAACTGTGTTGACTTTGACCTTCTCCTCGGTACTCTTCGTTCCCTTAACGTCTCAGTCCCTGTTTTAGAATGGTTTAAATCCTATCTTCTCGACCGTTTCCAATGTGTTGTATATAATGATACTTCTTCAGATTGGTCACGTTTATCAGCTGGTGTGCCGCAAGGCGGTGTTCTCTCTCCTTTACTATTTTCTATTTTTATCAACAATATTTCCAGTTCTTTATCTTCCCCTTTCCACCTATACGCTGATGACTTACAAATTTATATACATTTTTCTCTTGCAGAGGTTGCAGAAGCGATAGGTTCTTTAAATCGGGATTTGGCTTCCATCCGGGACTGGGCCAGTACGTTTGGTCTCATTGTGAATCCCAGCAAATGTCAGGCAATGATTGTGGGTAGCAGCCGTCTCAAGAGCAGACTTGACTGCAATTCTCTTCCTCCGCTTATTTATAGTAACTTACCTATCCCATTTACTGATAAAATAAAAAATCTCGGACTCATTATGGACGGTACCTTATCATGGTCCCCGCAAATCAATGAAGTCAGCAAACGGATCCACTTTTCTTCTCACTCCCTCAAGCGCCTTCAGTACTTTCTTCCTTTTCATACAAAAATTATGCTAGCGCAATCACTCCTACTTCCTCTCCTCGACTACGCCGACGTTTGCTATTTGGATGTCACCGAGGAACAGCTGAACAAGCTGGAACGTCTGCAAAATCTAGCCATTCGTTTTATTTTTGGACTTCGTAAGTATGATCATGTGTCCTCATTTCGCCACCAACTTCAATGGCTTCCCGTGCGCCTTCGCCGAGATATGCACATCCTTTCTACCCTATTCAAAATCCTCAGGGACCCTAACTCTCCCAACTACCTTGTTTCCCGTTTTCAGATTCTTCCTCCTCCCGCCCGCCCTAGGCAGGCTTGTATCGCTAAGATGCTCGAGCTGCCTAGAAGCAACACCAACTTCTTTCGTAACTCCTTCTCTGTTCGAGCCGTACAACTTTGGAACAGACTTCCGTCAAACATCCAGGACTGCCAAAACTTCGTTTCTTTCAAATCCAAAGTCAAATCGCACTTCCTAACACAATTGTCACATTCCTGATTCATTAGATAATCACACCATCTTCTTTTATATTTATTTATATTTATTATTTATATATAATGTATATATATTATATATATATAAAAAAAATATATATATTATATATATTATATATATATATATATATTTTTATTTTTTTTATTTTTTTTATTTAGGACACAAACAGTCATAAACATTTATATTGCATACAAAAAAAATAGTTTCTTACAGACCTATAGATCCATAAATTATATAAAATTACACAGAGTTATAGTGTTTCTGAAGTAAGTATAAGTACTAACATAAACGTAAACAGTCGAGTGTTTTAGAAAATGTACAATAAATCACAAAATGTAATACTATTAATAATCAATTTGCTACTGACAACTTATTATGCAATAATTTTCTATAGACGGTTAGGCTATGGCAAAAGATATCTATATCATTGAACCTTTTGTTATAAGTTTCAACACTACGTCGAAAGAAGTTATTTCTGGTGTATACAGCAGTGTACAAAGGGACATCAAATAGTTTTTGTAAGCGAGAGCCAGGTCTGGGTACTCTTAGGTTAATTTTTTCTAAAATGTGAGGGGAGTCCACCAAATTATTATAAATTTTATAAAGAAAGACTTGATCAAACATGATTCGACGGTTAGCAAGAGTAGTCATTGCGTGATGGTTGAGTGAGTCTTCATAGGATATATATTCATGATTTCCACGGTAATCCAGAGATTTAACGAATTTTTTTTGAACTTTTTCTATACGGGCAATATGACAAGCATAATTTGGGCTCCATATAATGCAAGCAAAATCAAGAAGTGATCGAACAAAACTGAAATATAATAGTTTAAGGGTATGCGATTGCTTAAAAGGTTTTGAAACCCTTAGAATAAAACCTAATTGTCGGAATGCTTTGCTAACTATACAATCAATGTGTAAATTAAAAGATAAACCAGAGTCCATTATAATACCTAAGTCACGAATTGATGTGACTCGGCCAAGTGATAAGTTGTTAATTTTATAATCAAAGTTAATAGGGTTCTTTTTGCGTGTGTATGAGATTACGGAGCATTTGTCCAAATTGAGAAACAGTTGATTGGATGAACAATATTCCGTTAAACGCTCTAGATCTGATTGTAACTGTAAGCAATCTTCATTCCCTTGCACTATCCTGAAAAACTTTGCGTCATCAGCATATAACAGGACATTTGAATTTTGAATATTTTTTTTGATATCGTTAATATAAATAACAAATAATAATGGTCCAATATGGGACCCTTGCGGAATTCCAGAGGGAATATCGAGGAATCGTGATACGAAGCCCTTCACAGAAACCGCCTGAGAACGATTCTTTACATACGAATCCAACCAACGGAGCAGAATACATATATATATATATATATATATATATATATATATATATATATATATATATATATATATATATATGTATGCTTATCTGTGTATTTAAATATCTATAGTATTTCTTAGTATTTTATATTTTGGGTATAATATATTTTTAGATTCATTATGTGTACCAACCATTCTGCACTTTGTCTTACCTGCTAACTTACGAAATCTCTCACACGTTCTAGGTTGGCTGGAAGAGATCTCTTTTAGAGATAAGCTCACCTTTGCTCACAATAATTGTAATTATCTTTGTAACCATGTTTATAGTGCAATAAAGAGTATAATAAAAAAAATGTATGAAAGACTTTGTGATAAACAGCCATTTAAATGGCTGGCAACCGGCCATCGTCCTCATAGTACAGTAGCCCGTAGAACATTAAAATCACCAAAAAGGTTACCGTTTGCCGTTGTGATATAGTTATTTATTACGAAATTATAGATACTTTAACCCAAGTTTTACAGATCGCAACCCGCCGTAACCTATATTTGTATATCTCCAAAATTTATATTTTTTAATTTTTTGAGGTTTACCACATAG
Organism: Agriphila geniculea; assembly: GCA_943789525.1. NCBI lineage: Eukaryota > Metazoa > Arthropoda > Insecta > Lepidoptera > Crambidae > Agriphila > Agriphila geniculea. The sequence continues at coordinate 1,891,029 of OX038884.1, read as the reverse complement.
TTTAGCTATTGTCGTGTTCTACAGCTTGGTTTGATTGCCACAGATAAAAGTAACACTATAAAAAGTAGCTATACATAGATTTAAGACCTGATGAAAATGGTTGGACTTTATCTGGTCTTAAATCTGTGTATGATCACTTTCCATAGTCTTACTATTATTCGTGGTAATCAAACAACGCTGTAGAACACGACAAAAAATTAAAAAATATAATTTTTGGAGATATACGAATATAGGTTACGGCGGGTTGCGATCTGTAAAACTTGGGTTAAAGTATTTTTAATTTCGTAATAAATAACTATATCACAACGGCAAACGGTAACCTTTTTGGTGATTTTAATGTTCTACGGGCTACTGTACTATCCCTTTTGGATGGATAAGGAGGATATTAATTCAAGAACGAAAAGTACATAACAGCGTCTTACGTTAATTCATTACTAGCGGCCACCCGCAACTTCGTCTGCGTGAAAAGTTTTCTTGCTATCCCTCGGGAACAATCCTTTTTTCGGGACGAAAGGTAAGGTAAGGTACGTGAAGGCGTAACAAACTAACAAACAAATAAACAAACGGACTTTCACATTTATAATATTAGTAAGGATCCCACAAGTGTGAAACTGCGTCTGATATTTCTGGATATCGAACATTATACATCCATTGTTCGACGCACTAGCGTAAAGATCGGACGTGTTAGAAAATAATTAAATATAATAATTAATCGCTAACCTAAATTGTGACCTCGTTTCGCCAACAACCGGCAGTAACATAAATTGTGTCATTAGTCATGAAAAAACCGGCCAAGTGCGTGTCGGGCCACGCGCCGTAGGGTTCCGTAGTTACCTTGGGATCCCTTGTTTTCGCATAATTGTTTTATACCTAATTTGATTCATCATCATCATCATCATCATATCAGCCGCACGACACCCACTGCTGGGTATAGGCCTCCCCCAAGGATTTCCACGACGATCGGTCCTGTGCTTCCCACATCCAGTGGCTTCCGGCAACCTTCACCAGATCGTCGGTCCACCTTGTCGGGGGCCTACCCACGGAGCGTCGTCCGGTGCGCGGTCGCCATTCAAGAACCTTTCCGCCCCAACGGCCATCGGTTCTTCTCGCTATGTGTCCAGCCCACTGCCACTTTAGCTGAGCAATCCTTCGAGCGATGTCGGTTACTTTAGTTCGCCTGCGGATCTCCTCATTTCTGATTCGATCACGCAGGGAAACGCCGAGCATGGCTCTCTCCATTGCACGCTGGGTGACCTTGAGCCTCCTTATGAGACCCATAGTTAGCGACCACGTTTCACTGCCGTAAGTCATCACTGGCAACACACACTGGTCATAGACTTTCGTCTTGAGACACTGCGGTAAATCGGACACGAAGATTTTTCGGAGCTTCCCGAATGCTGCCCATCCGAGTTGGATTCGACGAGAGATCTCCTTCTCAAAGTTGGACCTACCTAACTGGACTGCCTGTCCTAGGTATACATAATGGTCAACAACTTCAAGTGTAGTGTTCCCAACATGAACTGGAGCGGGCACAACATGAGAATTCGACATGATTTTCGTCTTATCCATGTTCATTTTAAGACCCACTCTTTGGGAAGCACTACGGAGATCTTCGAGCATTGTGTTCAGGTCCTCCAAGGTCTCAGCCATAAGAACTATATCATCGGCAAAACGAAGGTGTGTTAGGTACTGGCCATTAATGTTGATGCCGAGTCCTTTCCAGTCTAAGAGTTTAAAGATATCCTCCAATGCAGCTGTGAACAGTTTCGGAGAAATAACATCTCCCTGTCTCACACCTCGCTGCAGTTGGATAGGATTTGTTCTCTGGTTCTGTACTCGGACCGACATGGTGGCATTTTTGTATAAATACCTCAACACCTCGATATACCTGTAGTCCACTTGGCACCTTTGGAGAGACTGCAGCACCGCCCAGGTTTCAATCGAATCAAAGGCTTTCTCATAATCCACGAACGCCAAGCAAAGTGGCAGATTATACTCTTCGGTCTTCTGTATGACCTGCCGCAGCGTATGGATGTGGTCTATGGTGCTAAAGCCTTTTCGGAACCCGGCTTGTTCGGGAGGTTGGAAGTCGTCGAACTTGCGAGCGAGACGGTTCGTAAGGACTCTCGAAAACAGCTTATAGACATGACTCAGAAGCGAGATGGGTCTATAGTTCTTTAAGAGGGACTTGTCACCCTTTTTAAAGAACAAAATCACCTCACTTATGTTCCATGTCTTCGGCGTTCTGCCCTCGACGATGACGGAATTGAAAAGCTTCTGGAGGACTTTAAGTATCGGCTTACCGCCCGCTCTCAGAAGTTCTGTAGTGATTCCGTCGTCACCCGCCGCCTTGTTGTTTTTCAGCTGTTTGAGAGCCATACTAATCTCGTACATGCTGACGTCCGGGATATCTTGGGTATAGTGTCGGGTAAGCTTGGCTCTGGGGTCTTTAGCCTTGCTTTCAACAGGTGTCTGCGTGGAATATAACTGCCCATAGAAACTCTCGATCTCCCTCAGGATTTCAGGTTTCGCTGAGATGATGCATCCGTCGTCAGTTTTCAGCTTCGTCATCTGGCTTTGCCCAATAGACAGATCTCTCGCGAACACTTTGGAGCCTTTGTTCCGCTCGATAGCCTCTTTAATACGATTCGTATTAAATTGGCGAAGGTCGCTCGTCAAAGACTTAGATATCTGTCTATTAAGCTGCCGATAACGATTAGCATCTACTGAACTCTGGAGCCTCATTTCACGTCTCTGATCCATGAGTAGGAGTGTGTGGTCGGAGAGTTTCTTTAGCTTGGGACGGCGGGTCTTGAAGAACTTGGACCCTACCGTACGGACAGTATCCACTACCATATTGTTTAAATCGTCCACATCTATGCTGTTCTCAAGGGCTTCGAAACGGTTTTGGAGTTCGAGTTGAAAGCTCTCGGGGTTTTGAATATGGGCCGGCAATGGTCGGAGTGTTGATTTTATCAGTCGAGATCTTTCCAGCTTTATGTTGATATTCAATGTGCCACGTACCAATCGGTGATCGCTCCCCGTCTTAACGGCGTTGATCACAGTGACATCATTGAATATTTGCTTTTTCGTCGACATGATAAAATCTATCTCATTTCTGACTGTACCGTCCGGACTGACCCAAGTCCACTTCCGTCTTTCCGGCTTTCTGAAGAATGAGTTCATCATAAAGAGGTTCTCCTTCTCCATAAAGTCGGCTAGCATCTGGCCTCTGTCATTCCGTTGCCCAACTCCAAATTGCCCCACTCTCAGCTCATCACCGCATCGTTTCCCCAACTTTGCATTGAAGTCCCCCATCACAACAGTGTAGTGGGTTTTGTAGCTATGCATGGCTTTAGAGATCTCCTCATACATAGCCTCCACTTCGTCATCTTGGTGCGTCGAGGTCGGTGCGTAAACCTGTATGACATTCAACGAATACCGTTTGGATATTCTGAGTATAAGGTACGCCACCCTGGTCGACACACTTCCGATGGTAAGCACGTTGTTGACAAGGGACTTGTGGACGATGAACCCGACACCACCTTGGGACTGTTGGTCGCCCTCCCGGTAGTACAGCAAGTTACCGGAATTAAGGATTATCGAGTCCTCTCCCTCTCTTCGGACTTCAGATAACCCAATGATGTCCCAGTGTAACTTGCTTATAACTTCTTCCAACTCGATTAACTTCGTGTCGGTCCTTAGTGTGCGCGTGTTATAGGTTGCCAGGTGCAATTTTCGTGATTGGTGGTAGCCGATCCGCACCCGGGGATTCTTAGCACCCCCTGCCCCGCCGTTACCATAGCCGCTACCGTAGCTAGGAATAGCGGGGCCGCCGGGGACTGGGGGCCAATTTATATGTGTGTCCATCATTAGGGGGGGGTTTGCCATAATCGCCACGCTTGGCAGGCGGGTTGGCGATCGCAGTAGGCCAAGAATTTTGGAGACGCTGCTGCCCATCTCCTGATGGCTGTGTTCCCTTAGTCGCCTTTTACGACACCCACGGGATGAGAGGGGGTAGTGCTATTCTAAGCCGGCACATACACGGCTAATTTGATTAGGCATAATGGATTTGGCATAATCTTTTTTGTCGTAATAATACTTTCGCATAATTGTAAATCGTGTTACCTTATACCATACCATATTTAATACCAACTATCATTTTTCGTCTGCAAAAATAACTTTGTTTTTCACAGTGTTGGTATGAATGACAAAGTTATATTTGCGGTTTTGGCAAATGTGCTATACCTCAAAAACTTATTACTATATCTCGTTCAAACCAATTTTCGTTGAAAGTTTTTATTAAGATCTACAGCATATATTTTTTTTAGATTTTTCACTCTCTTATTTCAAAAGTTAAAGGGGGGGGGACACACATTTTACCACTTTGGCAGTGTATATCTTTCAAACGGTTGACTTTGAGAAAAAATTGACTTTGGAACCTCAACGTCATTTTTAAAGACCTATCTATAAACATCCAACACGTATTGGTTTGAAGAAAAAAAAAATTTCTGTTTCAGTTCCATGTATGGGGAGCCCCCCCTAAAAAAAAAATTCATTTTTATTTTTGTGTTAAATTCGTTAAGCGGTTAATAGAATACATCTACCTACCAAGTTTCAACTATGTAAACTTTCGGAATAAAGTGGCTGTGACATACGAACGGACAGACAGACAGACAGACAGACGGACAGACAGACATGACGAATCTATAAGGGTTCCGTTATTTGCCATTTAGGCTACGGAACCCTAAAAATGAGTGAGTGAGTGTTTTCAAGACAATTAAAAGACAATGACAAGTCCATTTAATAGAAGTGCCATGACCCCCCGCTCTCCACCACCAACGCCTCCACCGGGATCTACACCATCAAGACCGCACAGCCAGGAAGATGCAGCGGGCCACTCTGACGTTATCCCCACCCCGGAGCTCCAGAGCTGGATGTCGTCAATAGAGCAGTGTTTAAATGAGGTTTGCCATATAGCTTCAGAAGGTAAGCTAAACTCAGAGCAGAAACTACGTATCCATAATTTGTGCAGGAAAGTAAGCCATGGCTCAGCACAGATGGCGGTACAATATCAGTCCCTTAAGCTAAAAACAGTTCAAGCACACCGTTCTATAAAAAATCTCCAAGACCAACAAGATCTGTCACAACAACTCTGCGACCTTAAGGAAAGAATTGAAGAGTCTGCTAAAACGGACAGGCGAACGTCCTTCGCCGATATGGTTAGAAAAGGAAACCACTATATTAAGCCCGCAAATGTCAGCTCAGTAGCTATTTATCCCAACGACAAACCACTTTTCTGAATGTTTTGTTATTGTTTTAATTTAATTATTAATTTACTTATATTTTATTGGTTAATATTTTTGTAAGAGTAATGTAAGTCTTAATTAGCCTGAAACACAGGTCAAACCTAGTTCAGGCACTTTGTATTCCTTTTCCCTGTAAATACTAATTTTAGACAAGTTGTTAAATTGTTTGTACTAAGAGTATATCAATAAAGATTTATTTATTTATTTATTACTTTTTACCGAATTTTATGATTCATCTGGATATAAATCTCATACATAGGTAACTTTTTACCAAATTCTATGACAATGTTTATTTGTTAAAGACTCGTTAAAAATGCGCGCACCGTGTCAAGCCGGCGCGGGTGTAATCGACCCGTGGGATGTGTTGACGCCTCGTAAAATGGTGGCTTAATTGAAACGGTGGCGTGGTGGATTTGGCCATGAGCCATGGGGTAGGCTCGTTTGAAGATTTAATAAGGACGTGTGTGGGAAATTGAGCGGTGAATTTGTATGAGTTGGATTTACTTGGTTGGTATTTGATGATTGAGTGAAAGATTTGCTGAGTTTTTTGTTTATTGTGCTGCATATTGAAGGAGAATGGGTCTCAAGTTGGGTTTAGTCCCGTTTACCAATTTTTCTTATTTTTAGGGTTCCGTACCAAAATGGTAAAAAAGGAACCCTTATGGTATGACTCAGTCTGTCTGTCTAATGGTATCAACTTGAAATTTGGAATAGTTTAAGATGACATTTGCCCAACTATTTTGCAAATAAGAAAGAAATACAAACATTTTTTACAACAGTGACTGAAAATGGGGTCTTAAAAATTTGAAGTGAAGTGACTAGGGCATGTGGGGTATCATATGAAAGAGCGCTGTTTGCACATTTTAAAACATTTTTTTTTCTTAAGCCGCATAGTTTTCGACTTATGATGAAAAATGTAAAAAAAATATCGTTCCCCCTCTTATCTCCGAAGTTTGCAAAGAAAAAAAAATCTGAAATAATTCTGTGTGATAGTAGTTTATGTAAAGATTACAGGAAAAATAAAACGATGTCTCAATATAAAACATTTTTTTAGAAATTAAAAAAACAAACGAAAATTCTTTAGTTTCTTTACCAGTCAAAACAGATGGCGCTGACCTAAGAATGCTGACTTAAGAAGAAAAAAATAGTTCCACTATCGGTCAAGAGATGGCGCAACCTAATACTACAATAATAATTGGTGGCTGGTTCTAATATAAGTACCTACTATTTGCCGTACGAATAAACGAAGAATAAGTTCCTACTTAGTAATATAAACAGTTTGCAATGTGGAGTGGCTGAAACGTTTTTCAGTCACCATAAGCAGCTGTGTTTAAGATTTGTAAATTAACTGTCCGCCTGTTCGCCCTTCCACCTGTCTGCCGTTTATCCTACTTTTTCTTGTACTAAAGTAACATATCTAAATATATCTATGATTGTACGGAACCCTCGTTGCGCGAGTACGACTCGCTCTTGACCGGTTTTTTTTGTAAAGATTTTGATTGATTTTTGTGATCAATTAACGGGATAGAAAATCGCAGATAACCTAGTTTGTTTTTACTTTGAGAAAGATGAATTTAAAGAAAACATAATAATTCTTCTTAGCAGTCCGGTAGAGAGAATGAAAGAATTTACTTGATGCAAAGAACGTCTTATGCAAATTTACGAACCGGACCCAAAATTGTTGTTTTTATTAAACTCTTTATTGCACCAAGGTTTTTTTATTGAAAATTATGTGATTGAGACACTTCTGTCGGTACTAATGAGGTGTGCCGATGAGAATGGCGTTGTGACCCGAATATAAAGACATTGTACACTGGACTGGAAGACAGTTGGAATATTTAGTGCGATAATAAATTCAGACCTTATATGCTACACTCAGAATAATAACTATACATAATAACATCGGCACTTTTGTACCATAGAAATCTACTCACTAAAGAGCAACAAATTTTTTAATTCTGATGAATTTAGTATACTTTCAGATAGTTGTACCTTGGAAAAGGTCATAGGTTACTTACTTCAGAAATTCCTATGGGAAATTAAAATTTACATTTATAAAGTTGCAGACATAACCTAGTTCCGCGGTTCCCGAATGGGGTTGAGCGGAACCCTGGGGTTCCGTGAGAGGCTCTCAGGGGTTCCGCGAAAATTCAAGAGTTTAGGTATAAAGACAGTCCCGATTGCGATGATATTGTCCCGCGTCCCAACGATCCATTAGTTTTGTCCAAATTTCTCATGATAACACGCGATCAAAATCAAAGTGTTCTTAAAAAACGGGTCCAAATATTTAAAGCATAAAGGACAACAAGTTAAATGCCTTATTTTGCGTTGTACCTCTTACCTTAAATGTTCTAATGTCAGAAATCGTTGCTCTGTAGATTTAATGAAAGCAGAATTGCAAAAGACATGTCTTGTTCGGAATTCGTAAGTAAATATAAAAATGACGCAGAAATAATGAGAGAGGCCCGTAGTAATAGAAAATATGCATGGAAACAGAGTCCTAAAATAGCGTCCAAAAATACCTAAAACATTAAATCAAAAGTCTTTTTTTTCCCTTCACTTAGGTAGTTCTCCTTTTTTTTATTTTACTCTTACTTTGCTCACCCGCCCGTTTGTTTCCATTGATTTTGATTATTTTAATTACAAACATTCACATACATTCATCATATCCTTCCTTTACCAGTTACCAGACTCTACAGTGGTTTTACTGCCAGTTTTAATGATTTCAACGTACATTTACCTATAGTTAGAAAATAGGCCCAAAAATTTTTCGGGGCTCGCGCTTCGCGCTCGCCACGCAACCGTGTCCTGGGTTTTCTGTTCCGAAATGTGGCAACCCTGGTTAGTTTACTTCTTACTTGAGTTAGGGTTCCGCCCAAAAATGGTGAACCAAAAAGGGTTCCGTAGCCAAAAGAATTCGGGAACCGCTGACCTAGTTTATATTATTATTAAACTATTTTATTTTATTTTTTAACACAATACAGCTATTTTTACAGGAGTTCCTAATACAATAGTGTAGTCATCTATGTTTTGTTTACAGATACTTAATTAAAAATTAAAATAAAATTCATTTCATTCCGTTTTTACAATTATTCATTACAATCTATTTCATTAATTCATTATTATTATTTTTATTTACTTATTATCTATTAATTCATTAATGTCAGTTATAAAAACAATTCAACTAGCCCATGTAAATCGGTATCAATCATAGCATAACACTTTTAAAGTTACTTTCTCGAACTCGCTCTTTTTGAACAGGTGAAAATATAAATTTTTTCGGCAACTACATTGGTGGCTCTGTGAGCTGTAGACCACGAGCTTGTGACATTTTTGATAATTTTTCGAAATGATTGAACTATCTGTTTTTCTTTTCGAAAATTCGTATAACTTAATCGACAAAAATTATACATAATTATCGAACCTGCTCACAAAATTTCACGAGAATCGTTTGAGAATTGCGATCTGCAGAGAAGAGCAGACGGATAGACAGACATACGAAATAATTTTTGCCCAAGCTGAAATGGAGAGGCTTATCGCTATAAGGAACCGCTTAATTCCAATTTCCACATACACATGATGCGTTGTACAGTAGTCACAAAAAGGTTGACACGTGTTATGCCGATTACTATTCGGTGGAAGTAGGCGAGCTAAATCACAGGTATCAAACATGTGGTTCATCACTTGCCGCTGGAATGCTGAGCAGTTAAACATAGTGCACACTATAGTGAACGAAGACGGAACATAAAAAAAAATCTCACGAGAGTTACTACGGATACGAGGGAGGGCGAAATACCATTTTTAAACACGTGAGAGTAATGCTGCATGATGTCTTTTAAAATATATTTTGAGTCGTAGCTTTCAACTTTGAATTGACTGTAAAAGTTAGGGTTTTCAATTAACTAGACAACTAGAGATTGAGAGAGCCATGCTCGGCGTTTCCCTGCGTGATCGAATCAGAAACGAGGAGATCCGCAGGCGAACTAAAGTAACCGACATCGCTCGAAGGATTGCTCAGCTAAAGTGGCAGTGGGCTGGACACAGCGAGAAGAACCGATGGCCGTTGGGGCGGAAAGGTTCTTGAATGGCGACCGCGCACCGGACTACGCTCCGTGGGTAGGTCCCCGACAAGGTGGACCGACGATCTGGTGAAGGTTGCCGGGAGCCACTGGATGTGGGAAGCGCAGGACCGATCGTCGTGGAAATCCTTGGGGGAGGCCTATACCCAGCAGTGGGTGTCGTGCGGCTGATGTGATGATGATGAGACAACTATTTTACATACCACCACCGATAGTTGCTGTAGTATGCATAATTATTATAAATAAAGTTAAAAATGAGGAAAAAAAATTGTAAATGAAATAATTTTTTTTTAAGTCACTGACTTATAGTTATTATGGGAATAAGGCTGGATAAAAGGTGGTTTTTATGACGAAAAATTGAGCTCTTTGGATCACCACACGTTTTTGATACTCATTCAATCATGAGTCCTTTGCCTTACATTTAATCACGAACGTGGTCAAAGAACTTGTTATAACATTTCTATATCTTCGATCTGGAGGATCTATTTTTACTTTTTATTGCAACAATATGCGTGACGCAGGGCCTTAATGTTTAACAGGAAAATAAAGTATCTGAGAAAAAATAACGTCTCGAAGTCGTACAAATTACAACTGAGTTTCTTCTTCTCATTATTAGGATTTATTTAAATAAAATTAGGTATACAATGGTGGCCAGATAATTAAGAAAACCAGTCAATTTTCGTACAAACAAGGGAACTTTGAAGCCTTGGTTCTCCGCCAAGGATTAACCGAGCTGTGATTCTGTGATCTGATGATGGCCATCCAGGGAGTGAATGGAGGAGTTTGAGATCGCTATACACACCAAACTGATCTGATCAACATTCGAAGAGATATAAGGATATGTTTAAGAAACCCGTGAAATTAGCATAAAAATTTATGGAAATACAGACTCTGAAAACTCTGATCCTAATTTCTCTTAAAAATACTTATTTTCTGATGTGTTATTCTTACATTCTTATGTCATTCCCATACATTGTATTCTATTCTACTAGCTTTAATTTTAGTAGAATGGCCATTTCAGTAAATGACTTATTATTATTTTGCAAAAGCGAAAACAAATATGCGGAATTAAGAGGAAACACTAAGGACGAGAGATTTGAAAACAGGGGACTACGTTTGTATGGAAAAACGGCCCTTGTGTTTCCTCTTAATAGTATAGTCAAATTAGCAAAAAGGTTGGAAGTAATTCGTGTAGTTGTACTTTCGCGTTGCGTATGCGTTACTGATCATCAAATCACTTTTTGTTCCTCGCTAAAGTAGTGGAACAAGTACCTACGACGTCACAAAGGTGGCGCTCCTAGGTTTAGATTTTGTCAATTATCTCGGTAAATTTTTATTTGATTTAAGCAAGCTAGGTATGCAATGATAGGTAATTAAAATTGTAACAAAACATGGAAAGAAACTGTTATTGTAGGTATCATATTAAAAAAAATTGGGACTTTAATTTTAATATCTAACAGTAAACGATGTTCCGTACATAGCAAGAATGGTGCAAACTCGGAGAAAACTTATAAATATTCATGTCTTCTAATGATTCCATAAAAAATTACAACTACACGAATTACTTCCGATCTTTTGCAAATTCGACCTAATTTGACTACACTATTAAGTTATATAAGCAACTTAAAATAACTTGAAATCACCAGACTGTTCGTATTTTAATTTTCACAGAAGCAAGCTACAAACAATATGAAAAAAAAAAAAAACGAATAGAAAAACAGATGAGAAAAGTCAAAAGTTACTAAGCAAAAAAAAAATTGCTTTGCCACAGGGCCGTTACGAAAATGGAATAAGGCAACGCTATCGAAAGAGTCGATTCAGTGAGTGAATCTATCTGCGAATCACTTACCGCCCTATCAATCACAATCACTCACAGGCGCATTTACTATCAATACACAATTCGGTATAAAATATCCAAAATATAGATAGTGAGATCAATAAGATTTTAGTTTTTATGCGCTTTTTACCTGGTGTTATAGGTATTACTACAATAAGGGGTAGGCGAATTTAAGGTCTTTCTTGCAGTGGTAGGTGTACGTAGAAAAAACTTATTTTTGGTTCCATTTTTACTCCATGATCTCGAAGTATTTTCTTGCACAGAGTGTTTTCAAAAGATTTATTGCTTAGGTTTTCAAGTTTTCAGTCTTCATTCTTGTCTTATAAAATTGTTTAGAGCAGGATAGCATTTTTTTAAAGAAGATCCGGGATAGATAGCGGTATATTTTACTAATTGGGAATCTAGTAAATGTATTCTATGGCCATTACTATTTAGCTAAATGAACATGGCCTCTGCGTTATGCTACGTGATATTGCCAAGATTTAAAATAATGTCCATTGATTGAATAAGTAAGGCTCACGGTCACCCAGCGTGCAATGGAGAGAGCCATGCTCGGTGTTTCCCTACGTGATCGAATCAGAAATGAGGAGATCCGTAGGAAAACTAAAGTAACCGACAACACTCGAAGAATTGCTCAGTTGAAGTGGTAGTGGGCGGGACACATAGCGAGAAGAACCGATGGCCGTTGGAGCTGAAAGGTTCTTGAAAGGTGCTCGCGCACCGGACGACGCTCCTTGGGTAGGCCCCCCACAAGGTGGACTGACTATCTGGTGAAGGTTGCGGGAAGCCACTGGATGCGGGCAGCGCAGGACCGATCGTCGTGGAGATCTTTAAGGAAGGCCTTTACCCAGCAGTGGGCTGGATGATGATGATGATGATTGATAAGTACCTAAATTACTGCATAATGGAATTAATAAACGATTAATGTATGCCTTTCTAGGTCCGTGTTCGATTCCTGATAGAGTCAATGTAAAAGTAAACAGTCAAACTTTTTCATTATATTTCACATCTAGGTATTTATGTGTTTTTTGTTTCAAAAATGCTGTCGTCATTTTAAAGTATTTTAGTAACGGAAATATGGTAAACAACATGGAAATATTAAAAAGCTGTCGCTAGGTATGATTGTCAGTTGTTATTGTTAGTCTGAATGATTAATTTGAGTAAAACCAATTTATAACCAACAATTGAGTTTGCAAATAAAAGCCTGCATTGCCTGCTGCGCAAATCGTATTCGAAATAGACCCATCCATTTTAATCAACCACTGACAAATATGTCGGTTAGTTTTAACGGTCATCTGGATACATTTATACTTTAGCAGTAACATTAGGTATAATACTAGTTTTATATATAATATGTTACTACTTAAGTACGGAATACGTTAATATGTGAATTAACTAGGTAATCTGCAAATTACCGGGTACGAGTACGACTTTTTAAAGTGCGAAATTTTTCATAAAGTAGCAGATTTCCGCACTATACCTAGTTATACAAAAACGTCGTTTCTGGCGCCTCGCCGACAGCTTGCTCCGCTCGTACGATTTTGGTCGCAGTTCTAACCTAACCTAACTAAATAAAGTCTTTCAGCCTTACAAACGAAAGATAAATTTACACCCTAGCTAAACCAAGCAATATTACTATTTACGTTTGACGCCTGCGTCATATTCTTAGCAAAAATTCGTTTATTAAAAAGGCCGTTAAAAATTAACCAGTTAATATGCACTCTATCTGGTTTATGCACTTTAACGTTAACACATACCTATAAGTAGCAATGGAAAATCATTTTTATGAAAAAAGTGAGTCCTGATGCTTCAGTGCTTGTGACGTCAAGAAGCAATGAATGCCATCAGTTCTTAATTCTTAAATTAAGGGAAATATGCCAGTTCTAACTAAAATCTGCTGTATGTTGTACTAATTATTTATTAGGTATACAATATGTCCAAAATTAGACTAAAAATGAAAATACTTTTTTTTTCATAAATGGAAGAAAAAGTAAGATACTTAAGTTGTATACCCCACCAGAAGTGGCGCCCTCAGAGGATCGTCTAGTATTTTTAAAAAATGTTTACATACCCTCGTAGTAATTTGTAGAAGTAGACAGCAAATGTGTCAATAACGGCCACTTTTAGCAGTTTTGCTATCTATGTACTTCTAGCAGTGACAACAAGGGAATGTAATGATACCGCCTAAAAATACTATAGTCTATGGATCTTAAAAATTCCACGAGAAGTTTTAGTAAAACTGTGTATTAGAATTACAATATCAAATAAAATTCACCGCGGCGCCACTTTCGATCTGGTAAGCGCCTTAACAAGGAAAAACGTGCGAAATCCATGCACAATTTGTCGGCACCAATATGGGCGATGTGTCAAACCCCCTATCTCGTGCAACAATCAGAACAGACATGGGAAATCGTTATCAGCCTCGTGTAGAACGAAAGATTGCTCCGGGTGTTACTTGTGAGTAATAAAATCGAGAGTGCTTTACAGTGCAGATTAAAGACAGTAATATGTCTATCAAGTCGATAATTAATTCATAACTCATAGGCAAAAGCTTAAATTGTAAAGAAGAAACTTTACGCCCCACATCGTGTTTAGCACTAGACTGCTGCACTAGCTCTTATTGTAAATTAAACTTACCAAAAGAAAATATTTTGCATACAAACGAGTTATTTTTTCATTAAATTCGGTATGATTTTATTTGAATTTGAAACTGTTTGAAAGATGTAATAGCAAACTTGCGGACTTCACTGTCGAATCTTATCTTAATATATAAAATCGTAAACTGAATGACTGACTGACTGACTGATCTATCAACGCATAGCCCAAACCGCTGGACCTAGAGACTTGAAATTTTGCACACAGATACCTCATACAGTGTAGGCATCCACTAAGGAAGGATTTTTGAAAATTCCATCCCTAAGGGGGTGAAATAAGGGATGAAAGTTTGTATGAAAGTCCCTCAGTTTTGGAGCTAGGATTTTCAAATTTTGTGTTTAGGCTGAAGATTGAAAATTAATAAATACGGGTCTCAGCGTCTTTCAAAATTCTACCCCCGAAGGGGTGAAAAGGGGTATGAAGTTGTGTATAGAAAAAAACCTTCATTTTCGAAGTAAAAATCACTTAATTTATAGTAAAGGCTTATGGAAGAAAATCTAACGCAACGTATATTGATATTGTTAGTACTTCAACCCCTATGGCGATGAAATAGGGGTGAAATGTCTAAATAAACCTAAAAATAGAGATGGATGTCGTTATCGAGGTTTTCTGGACAATTGCGAAAATGACATTTATTTTGAAGTCCAACACGGTGGACATGATTTAACCCCCTAAAGGGGTGAAAATGGGTTTCAAATTTTGTATGGAAAAAGAATATAAAATAGACATTACAACTTTAAATTTCGTAGGAGCGCGTCTAAAAATAAATTGGCAAACATATATTTAGTAATTGAAAATCAACCCCTTAGAGGGTAAATGGGGTATGTAAACATAAAAATCGATATGGATGGAAAAAATGTTCTGTCATTTCCGTTACAGACAAAGATTTAGCTAAGAGGGAGCTATAGCTTTATCTAAGCTATAATATCTTCATGTAAGAGCTTTATATAAATTTAAGCACCTCACTGTTATGGTCAGGTTCCCTCTGTACAACCCCAGCACAGAGTACGTTATTGCAAGATTTCAGTGCTGATGTTACGGCTAATACCCGAAGTGCGGCTAAACCTAGTTTTAGCCGGCTAAAACTAGGTGTAGCCGATAGCTGTTTAGCTGTTTAGCCGGCTAAAACTAGGTTTAGCCTCACTTCGGGTATTAGCCGTAACAATATACATCAGCATAGCTGGCCATAACAGGAGGTTCATATCTCGTTTCCCAACTTAGTGATTAAAGACGAACTTTTTATCTTATTATTTATTCTGTGCTTATACTAAGCACAGAGTCATCGACATGCACACATCTGGAACTTATTCTACTGTCTTTTTCTCGACTGTGGAGGTTAAGGTGCTCAAACCCCAAGTGTGGGAACCGCACCTGCTTCCCGTTGGTAATGGATTGGCGCCCGCTGCTGGCTGACCCATATTGGAACCACCAGATTACTGCAAAAATAACTCTTGAAACTGACAATCTTATTAATACATTAATGTCGGTTTTAAATTATTTTCACACGAAGTTTAAAGGACCTAGAATTTTTACGTGAAAAAAGTTGTACTTGTCACAGAATTAGATTTAAAATGATGATAAATATTTTGATCGCTTTGGGTGCTTTTCTAATCACAAATTGAATTTAGAGAATTACCCCTAAATTATGTAAATTAAAGTCTAACCTATTATAAACTTAATATTTTTTGTTTGAAACAATCCCGGACCCCGGAATTTGAGCGCGGGATTGCGCGTTCAATATGACCCGTTTCAAGTTTCAGACAGAAAACAGGATAAGTGAGATATCTGAGTTTCAATATTTATATTGGATGTTAACTAGATAGTATGAAAAGATTTAGAATCGGAAAGTTATTAAGTTATCTTTAAGTTATCTTAACCAGCCCCCCTACTCAAATGGCCAACATTCTATACGTTGGAACGTTACGCTTACTTCACGAAACCAGCGACCAGGCAGAGCGGGGCGACCTGACAGATGGCGGCGGCGACGACGATCAAATTGTGCATTCATTGCGTACTCGCGACAGACGTATAACCAAATAAGTCAATGCGAGCGACGCACCAACTGATGCACAATCGCCCGCGTCGCGTCGCCATCGCTCGGCCGTTTCAAGCTTAAATATGAGCAATAGACGATTAAATAATATGTCGAAAACTTATGTAAATCACAGAAATTGATGTATTGTATGGAATTATATTGACAAGCTTACGGCACATAATTTTATAGTTTACTGCTTATTTAAAAGCTTTAATAGAGCGTAACCTTCAAACTCATAGAATGATCACCATTTGAGTAGGAGGGCTGGTTCTAATACTGTTTAATGTAGAATGAAATTATCAAGACAACTTAATAACTTTCCGATTCTTAATATTTTCATACCCAATATAAATATTAAAACTCAGATAGGTATCTCTCTCACTTATCCTGTTTTCTGTCTGAAACTTGAAACGGGTCATATTGAACACGCAATCCCGCGCTCAAATTCCGGGGTCCGGGATTGTTTCGCGATCTCGAAGGGGAATAAGGGTAAACGTCGATTATAGGGTAAGTGGCTTAAATATTTGTGAGGCAATATGGAGAAAATTGTTTGTGTTCTGTCGACTTCGCAGCGTTAAGGACAGATTATGTGTAACGGCTCTTGTTATAATTTGTTTTTTCCTCCCTTTTATTCTTTATATAGACAAGGGATGAAAAAAGATCAAATATGTCTGCATTTTTATGTCAACGCTGCGCCGACTAATATGTTTTAAGTTATGTTGCCTTTAAATAAATTTATTCTAAAAATGATTATTTTAGGAAACATTATTTAAAATCAGAGAACTTTTAAAGTAAACATGAGTTATCTTGGTCCAAAAAAAAAAACTTATTTTTTTTAGAAACCTGATATTCAATTAATTCACTTCATCAACCCTTAACGAATCCTTCCACCGTTTTCTTGTGATTTATTGTAAAAAAAACCAACAAAGCTGACTAAAATCCTGACAAAATATTGCTAGCAATAACTCTCAATCTAGAATTAGCTCGCAGCAGGTCTGTAGGAAAAAATAGCGATGAACAAATTATTCATCTTTGTTATTCAGGGATCTTGAATAACAAAGATGAATAAATATAAATAAGCCTTTATTTTTTTTGGTTTTTCTACACGAAAGGTATTACAATCTCTTTTTGTTATTTACCTAACTCAAATAAACATACTTTTTATCTAGTGAGATAGAATAGAAAAGAAAATATGCTACGTTTATCCAACAAGCTCACAATATAAGTAATAAGCATTTTTAAATCGTCAATTCTTTTACCCTACCTCTGAGGTATGACAATCTTTTGGCATTAAGGTCGTAACAGTTACTTAGGAACGAAATAAGACACTTCTTTAATTTATTGCAATATTTTTTTCAAAGGAATACTTATCTCATCCAATAATAAGACATAAGTAACCAATAATCATATTCTTGGTTTTTTATAAACAGTAAAATAATAAACATTAGCCTCTTGCGATATTTGAGTGGATGTGGGTTAAGTACTTAGTCTTAATTAAGGTTAACTAAACTTCTTAAGTAAAGTTAAGAAAAAAAAATGTTTTCAAGTGATGTTTTTGTTTGCTTAGTTTGTTTTGAAACCACAGCGAATTATTCAAAATAACAGCTTATTTAATGAATAACAAACGCCTCAAGTCGTTTTCTCATCAAAGTTAACTCAATAAAAAACCGCGATAATTTCTGAAACTTTTCCTTTCATTATAAGAAGTTGTAAAGCTACGACAACTTGCTCTACAAATCCGTATTTATAACGTCTAAGTTGAAATTATTGTTGCTCAGAGAGAACCTTCAAGGCGTCCTCTGAATTTTAGATGGATTGTCGAGGCGTCACCATTGACTTTCAAAATGAAAAAAGCTTTTAAATCGAGCCTCAATTTTGCTAATCTTAAGGGGATAAGTTGGTTTTAAACGAGATTATTTCCTTGAATTTTCCAAGACCGTGGAAATAAATGCTTTTATCTCTGACAAAAGAAAGCAAAAATAATTTTACTTCCACGTTAAAAAAATAGTTTATTTCTTTTAAAAGAAGACCTTTATTGCGTGTATCACTAAATACATACACTGAAAGTAAATTAATCATCTAATTTACTTACATATTTACTAATACTTCCCAAATTTTTTTTAAGTATTCCTTTCGTTTTCCTCCTTACATTTTGCTCCCAAATCCTTAAGTAGGCAGGGCTTCATAATTGTAGGCTTTGTCATGTCATTTAAAAAGCCATTTCCATACAGTAAGTCTCTCGATCTACTGTGAGCCTACAGGATCACGGAATCTGGATTAAAAATTAATTAGGGCCCGCAAAATGGAGCCTACCAAAAACTTCGGGCTTATTACAATCGTTAAGGCATTCCCGGAAAATTGTATCCTCTATTTTGTAAGGCATAAGCCACGTTTTTTGTTGAAAAATACAAATATTGCTTCATTCATAATTTATTTGAGTCAATTAGATAACCCTGAAGCGGTCCTTAGATAAATATTGCTCTTGTATCAGCTAATTAAAAAGGGTTAAACTTTATTCAGAAGTTTTTTTTTATTCGAGCTTTTTGTAGAAAAAAAACGATAATAAAGAGTTGGTTCTTGTCTGAATTTTAAGATTTTAAATGAAACGTTTTATGGTCGATCCTAGGCGTCGTGCGAGTTACTGAGGATTTGGACAAAGTAATTTCGGACGCTTTGTTCAAATTGATACTTTTTAATTTTATTATTTTTTCACTGTCACTTCGGACATCATACCTGGTTTATACGGGGTCAGTAACATGACAGTACAGTAACCCAGTCCAGCGCCGACATGCTACTGGGCTCGTGTCGACACTAGTTTCAACCCAGTCAAGTGCTGACTTCTCGCTTGCAAGTCAGTCCAGCTGACTAGCCACCCGTTCTATTTTCGGGCACAGTACGACTTACTGCCTATCCTGTCTACATGTACTCAGTTACAGCCACTCTAGTATGACCGACAAAATATTGTCCGAATCGTCAATAACTCCGTGATGCGAGTAGCTGACATCATGATGATTATAAATATAATGCCACGCACAATTTTATAATTCAAAACTTTTGCTACAATTTATAGTCAGACGTAAGATCACCCTGGACCACTGAGTTTTAGCAATACGAAATTGGAATTAAGTTTGAAATACGTAAATTATTCCAGCAAAAGTTACTTAAAAATTGCGTCCTTTAATCTTGTGACAGTTTTTGACAATAAATTAATAAAATATGTCGCAAATTCAATCGTAAACCAAGTCATTTAGAAAAGGTAATTTTCTTTCGCCCTTCTGTAATAAACGGTTGGGCTCATTTATCTTAGAGCTAAGGAATGGATAAGTGAATAAATCGTTTTTATCAGATCCTTTTTTTCTTGCTTTGGACATTATCTCTGGTTGGACTTTTTGCTATAATGATTGATTGGAGGCAAAAATACTACCTATATTGTGCGGAAAATAAACCAATTTGTAGATTTACTACGCTTGGTGTTTAGTTCGAAAACTTAATAAATACTTATGACCAATTTCAAAGGATATGTTTCAGTTATCAAACTTCAATTTATATATAATGATCTCAATTTCATACAATTCGTACAAATGATCTCAAGTTTATATAAAAAAATACAATCTTTAAATAAAACCAGAAGAAGAGAAGATAGTGTTCTGGATCTGGACCCTCTAAAACAGGACCTAGCTGTCGTTAATATAAGGTTATTTTTAGTTCATTGAAAACCTCTCGTAAGGTTGATCAGACCATCAAACTGAACAACTTTCATTATGAGACCAACCTTAAAATCACGAAAAAAATCATGTACTTTTGTATGGAACAGCTGATTTTTTTCTTGATGTCGAGGTTGGTTTCATACTGAATGTTGTTCAGTTTGATGGTTTATCAATCCCACAAGAGGTTTTCAATGAACTAAAAATAACCTTGTATACTCACCCAAAAACATTGTACTTAAAATATAATAAGAACTGAATGTATTTTGAAACCCTTTATAATAAATTATATAAAACGCTTAAAAATGTAACTTTAATTTGTATATCCGTTAATTTCAACCGGAAATGGCGTATATTTTTTGACAGCTTATAATCGACGATCGGTTGCCGAGTGCCAAAAGCTTCCATGTAATTAATTAGCTTTTGCTTTGGACGGGCTATGGAAAAAGTACCCAATCTAAAATGAAAATGAAAACTGTAAGTATGAAGTTTCAAATAAAAGCTTTTACACAGACTCTTACTATTAATAAAGGTCCCGTGTTGAAAGGTGGACATTTAAATAATGTCAGCGCACACATTTATCAACATTGACATTTCCATCACACAAAACGGGTTGAGTATTATTTTGACAAAGAAAGTGGCTTCAAAAACTTTGGTAAAGCTTTAGATGGGTGTCCAAAATTTAAATAAATACGTTCTTAATGTTTTCATCATAGTGAAGTTTGTTATAAATAAAACCGGTCAAGAGTGAGTCGGACTCTCGCACACCGAGGAGGGTTCCGTACCATCATAATAAATACACTGCAGAGTAGAATAATAAAATTATTATTGCAGTTTTACGTAAGCGCCATCTTTTGACCGATAGTGAAACTAATGTTAACATTTTTAGAAATTTGATAATTTATAAAAAGATGTGCTATATTGAGACATTTTTTCCTGTAATCTTTATATATATAAACTGCTATCACATAGAATTATTTCAGATTTATCTCCTTGCAAACTTCGAAGATAATGGGGGGGGGACGGTAATATTTTTACATTTTTCATCATAAGTCGAAAACTATGCGGCTTAAAAAATGATTGAAAACGTGCAAACAGCGCTCTTTCATATCATGCTCTAGTAGCCCCACTTCAAAATAACTATTCCAAATTTCAAGTTGATATTATTAGTAGTTCTCGAGATATCCAGCTGCGACAGACAGACAGACAGACAGACTGAGTCACACCATAAGGGTTCCTTTTTTACCATTTTGGTACGGAACGCTAAAAACTACCAAACTATTATTGTGATATTTTATTTCTGTGAGTTTTCCATGAGTTTTCTCTTTCTCTTGACTATGAGCAGTATATGTTTTCCATAATATATAACAGTCTGCATCAACTCATGGTTGAGTTAATGTCCCACCACTGAAAGGCAAGCTATAGTAAGCACAAAAATTACTTCCTTTCTTCCTTGAAATGAGTCCCGTCTCCTTTTTAAAGTAGCTCCCAAATAAATTATGAACACATTTTGATTTAACTCTTAAGTTATTTCATCAACGAGTTGATCGACTTGAATGTAACGAAAATATAGGAACTTTATTACATAAAATAAGCTAAATCTGATATCCCACAAACTTTCCAGCAAGTCATTTACCCTAAATTTACGAAAAATCCGAGTCCAAAGGGTAAATCCTTTCCCGGACAACTCTGTAAATCCAAGATGGATGCTTTTGCATGCCGATATTCCTTTGCAAATATTTCAATGTCCCGAGAGAAATTATGTGTGGTCTATCGTATTCGTTTTATGACATATTTCTGAACTTGTTATTACACATAGTATGAATCGAAATAAAGAATCATTTGGCTAAAGCATTTTGTGGAATCGAAATTGAAAATAACGATGGAATACCAACAACATCGAGGCAGACAGAGAAGTTACCGACATACTATAGTTTACTCACACTAATTCATTTCGTAAATATTTAAGGAAGTCAACAGTAACAGGAATTAAAGTTTTCGATAAGTGTATGATAAAGGCACCGCCACAGTTTCACTGCAAGCTCTTAAGTATGTATATGGTTCATTTTCAACTTCATACTTACGTTAGAACTTGATAAAAATAGGTTATAAAACTTCACGAGAGTGTTATGTATGATGAAGGGCGTGTTTGTATTGTATAGTCACAGTAGATAATGCTATCCATACCTAACCTTTGAAATCGGCCCTTTTACTCTTTTTTACCCGACTGCAAGAGGGTTATGTTTTTCGCGCGTATCTTGTATGTAAGTTTGTATGTAATATTCTTTATTACCTCATATCTTTCAAACGGCTGAACGGATTTCCATGATTAACATATCGTTAGATTTGTCTCGTCAGCCCAAGTGTTCTTAAGAAAGTGGAGTTATAAAAAAAACCAACATGGCGGCTGTACGGTGCTATTATACGTTGTGGAAAAAAAATTTTTTTTTAGAATACTTCAATATGGGTATCAAATTAAAGGGCTTATTATAAGGTTTTTAAAAAGGTATATCATATAAATAATAACTAAAAAGAAATTAAAAAAAATATTAAAAAAAATTAAAAACCCGCCTGCATAAAAAGACAAGTCAACTGAAAAGATGGAAACAAGATTAAATATTAAAGCCAACATTATAACATGCAGTCGGAGGCATATAGTCTCAAATCATTCATAATACTTTCTTTATGCATGCCTCCGACTGCATGTTATAATGTTGGCTTTAATATTTAATCTTGTTTCCATCTTTTCAGTTGACTTGTCTTTTTATGCAGGCGGGTTTTTATTTTTTTTTAAATTTTTTTTTTTCAAAGGCATACATTATTTCTCCCCACTCAAACACAAGATAGATACTGTTAATGACTTATAGGGTTCAGAAATAAAAGAAGTTCTTCGATATAAAAGGCGGACTGTACTCAATGTTTAAACAATAGGTTATATGAAAATTGTGTGCAAAGGGAGCGTGCGTCGTCATCGGTGGCAGTGGTAGTAGAGAGAAAAAAGCAAGCGCCGGCTGGCGCTGGTGTCGCGCGGTCGTGTTCATTCGGCTCCGGCCGCCATCCGTCGAGGTTTCCCCCCGCGCCCGCGGGTGGCGTGGACAGATACTATCAGTGTTGCCAGATAAGGAAAATGAGAATACAGTGTTTTGGCACTTTAAAATACAGTGTTTACAACAAAAATACAGGGAATTGTACACAAAAATACAGTGTTTTTTACAGTGCATTAAAAAGACATTTATATCGTTAAATTATTTTTATTAGTACATTTAAATCATTTATTGATTATTTCCTATTTGTATTTCATTCATATTAATGCAGCAAAATGATAATCGATTCCACAGAATTGAAATCGATATGACGTGAAATCGGAAAATTTTGGTTTCGATCATTGCGTTCACTTCCCAATAACCTACCCATCCAGCAAATTTTGATGCTCGGGGAATCCTCAACCAACGCAAGGAAAGAATCGTCGCGTGCTAGCTAACAATAAACCAGATTGGTCGCGTGGAGTGTGGACTACACGTGTATGATCATAAATTTTCAAATCCATTCTTATGTTGTGCTCATATTTACCAAAATATCGTGAACTATTGGCTCAGTAGAAATTACAGTGCTTTCGTCACTGTAATTTAGTTTATACAGTGTACAGTAGATGACGTTAAAATACAGTAGATCTCCTGTAATTACAGTGCATCTGGCAACACTGGATACTATTCACACTTGCGGTTAAGTTACTTACTTGACAGATAATTTCTTGACTTGAGATTGACTAAAATTCTGTTAAATTAAGCATATTTTGATAGGGGAATTAATTAATTGGGTGACTGGAAATAATTAAGGGCTACTGTTAATGGGATACTTAAATACTGAACCGGGCAGCAGCGGTTTATTTTTTGGGCGACAAAAAAACTAAACGGGCGACTAACTGTGGTTTACAAAAAATACGTAAAACGGGCGACTACATATCGGAGATAAATAAATTAAGTTAGCAGTGAAAATTCAAAATG
This sequence comes from Agriphila geniculea, assembly GCA_943789525.1. Classification (NCBI taxonomy): domain Eukaryota; kingdom Metazoa; phylum Arthropoda; class Insecta; order Lepidoptera; family Crambidae; genus Agriphila; species Agriphila geniculea. The sequence goes on along the minus strand of OX038884.1, from coordinate 1,867,406 downwards.
AGTGGCAATAATACTTAGTGGGAAACTATTATACCAAGTACGTAACTATATAACTGATTTAAGCTGCCCAACATGGTATTTTTGTCATTTCGATTAGGATAATAGTCACGTTTTTAAAATAAAACATATATGCCAAATTCTAATATATTGTGTGCCCTAAGGTTGTCGCTCAAATAGTAATTTGGTCGCCCGTTCTGAATAACTAGTTACTCAATTTGTATTTTAAAGACACCTATTTTCAACATATTTCGTAGTCACCCTCAGACCGTCGCCCACTTAGTGTTTCAGTACGCCTATATTCAGTATTTTTGATACCCAAAATAGGAATTTATTCTTACCCGACTAAATACTACCCTTTTAATAGTAAGAGAACTTTCCACCTCTCTGATATATATATCAGAATTTGAACGTGAACATCTTCCTTTTTTAAGTCGGTTAAAATATTTTAACCGACTTAAAAAAGGAAGATGTTACTATCCTTTTGACTTAGGACCAAGAACTTTATTGCTTAAGATTGGTACAACGATATTCTGACAATGACATCCCAAATCCAGTCCCTATAACGAGACAGAATTGATCTTTTTTTCTACGAGACGCTCAGAGCTATTTCGAACCCACACAATCTCTATAGATGTTTCTTGTCGATGGTCTACGTTACTAGGCTTAGACTAATTTAATCTGGGAAAGAGCAAAAAAGGTTTCCGATAGCAGACATTTTTCGTCACAAAATTACTCGAGGTTCTGAAGAAAAAAATTGGGTGACGGATTTAGTAGATAATAACAAATGACTACACCTACATTTCAAGCCTACATCTAAAGCGGGTTCAACAGTTTAAGTATTTTTACCGACTTCAAAAGGAGGGAGGTACTCAATTCGACCCGTTTTTTTTTTTTTTTGTTTTTTGTGTGTACATCGATTACTCGAAGACGGCTGAACCGATCGAAATGATTCAAACGTTATTACATTAGGTAAATACCCAAGTTGGTCCCATTTTTTTAAATTTTGAAATCGGTTCAGTACTTTTCAAGTAATCTTGAAAAAAGCACGAAAATAGTATGCTTTTGTGTGAACTACCTCGATGATCAGTCGTATAACTTCTTTGTTTATGAACTGAATAAGATAATTATTTTTTGTTGGAAAAGGGATATCTTTAGTGTAGTTCTTTAACCGACTTAAAAAAGGAGGTTTTCAGTTTGACCCGCATGGTATGTATGTTTCTCAGCGATTAACTCACGTTTGGCTGAGCCGATTTTAATTTCTACCTAATAATATACCTACACTATCTAATACAAAAAGTACCTACACTAAAAATAAAAAAAATGTTTAAAAAAACAAAAAACCGACTTCAAAAAACCTACCTCTAAAAAGCAAGAAATAATATTCGTAATAATAAAACACGTCTATTGAAGTCGGGTGGGGCTTTTAGAATAAAAAAAAAGGATTTGTACTCCAGCCCCACCCGACTTCAATAGACGTGTTTTATTATTACGAATATTATTTCTTGCTTTTTAGAGGTAGGTTTTTTGAAGTCGGTTTTTTGTTTTTTTAAACAATTTTGGTCATTATGTTACCGACACAGACCATACAATAAGTACTTACGTTACCAACACAGACCATACAAAGTCTGTGGTTACCGAGGACCTTGACGACCAATAAGATATTGACAGGGAGCGCAGGGCGCTGGCGGTCCGCTCCAATATGCTCGCTAAAATTAAAATCACATTGTTTAAAGCTTACTGCCAACCCTTTTATACGAGCAGCCTGTGGTTTTCCTGTTCAAAAAGATCGCTTAATGCGTTGCGCGTGCAGTATAATAATGGGTTTAGGATGCTGTTGGGGTTGCCCCGCTTCTGTAGTGCCTCGACGATGTTCATGGAGGCGAGGGTTGATGGCTTTCATGCAATAATACGGAAGCGGCATTATTATTCAATAGAATTCGTAACAGCACCATCAGTATCCTAAATGTCATAGACGAGAAGTATAATTCGACTGTTATGAGGGCTTTCATTCGTGTCTTGATTGAATAGCGTCGCAAAGACACTGTCCAGTCCGAAATAATGTATTGTTCCCGAGGGATAGCAAAAAATCTTTCCACGCAGACGAAGTCGCGGGCGGCCGCTATTAAATATATTTGTGAATTATTTAATTGAAAATTTATTCTATTGAAATTACTGCCTTACTAATAAAGAACTGTAACCCACCCGTTTTACAAGTGTGTAACTATGACAGTGATAGATGAGTTATAGATCGCGTATACAGTCGGTTACTAATAAAAACTTTTATCGTATTGGGTAGTTACACAAAGGTTATAACGAATATCACTTGCAACACTGGTGCTCACGTTCTAAAACAACATTATCTTTAATTATTTTCTAGTGAAATATAAATAAATAAATAATTTAAATCTTATATTTAGACATATTTGGTTAAAATCTTTAAATTGTAATGGGCTTTTTAATTTTTTGGTTTTAATTTACATATTTTTTTAGTGAACTGTCTATCGTGTTTTTAAACGATCACAGGAAATGTCATACGTTGTCATGACAATAATAAACAAACACTTAAATATTGTCAAATGTTCAAAATGTAAATACACAACATTTTATGCGTTTCTTTAATTATTTTCGGTTGCTTTGTGTTTTTCTCAGTAATAGGTAAAATTTGCAAGCTTTGGAATAGCCACCTCATTTTTACAGTTTGTGATTTACGCTTACGAGTTGTATAATAATGTCATCCCATGGGAATCAACGCTGGAGAGATGTAATTCTTACCAATTTTATAAACAATGTTTATTATTAACTTGAACTCAAAACAATCTAACAAGCACCAGATCATACCTAAGTCAAGATCATGGAAATAAGATCGAGGAATCGAGCACATGAAGGAAACCTATATACCTACTAATCTAAGATACCTACTACCCAATCCCAAAGATTTCAATCATTGCCCTGTCCTAACCTGAAGAAAGCTGCTTCGATTAAAAACTTAAGAAAAACGAAGAAATATTTTCTTTCAAAGGTTATGTATGTCTATAAAATAAAATATATCGAGTTAGAAACTAGTGCATTTTTATTCGATATTAGATATGATCTAGCATTGCAGCGGTTGGTTTGTTAGTGAACTTATTAAAATGATAATGGGATTATATAATCAATAAGGAACAGGTCTTCAGTAATACGGTTTCTTATATAAATTGTAGGCTGATTTAGGTAGCTGATGCTAGTAAAGTCTTCTCCTATCGAATTGTTCTAGAAACAACATCGAAATAATCATAAAACTTTATTTTTATTCATTTTACGTATTTACACATCAGTTAAACTAGGTCCCGTGAGTGTATAGTGACAGTTTAAGTTTCCATAGTAATTACCGACTCGTTACAACAGGCGTATGTCACGGAACTGTCAAAATTGGTTTATTAGTCAAGATTTTGCTGTATCACCCGTATACATCGCGGGTAAATGTTTATTAGTAAGGCAGTTGTTTTGCCCTAATATACTAACATTGTTACTAACAAAAATGGATTGTTATATCTGAATATTAAGGCTGTTTATTTACATTTCAACGAAATTAGTGTTTTTCCAATGAAGTCATGTAAAGAATGAAAGCATTAATATTGATGTAAACTTTAGTTTTAGGAAGCAAAATTCTTAAATTAGTGCCGTATAGAGAGAAAAACATAATAAATTATCAGGTATTTTAAAACGAAGACAATCTGTTCAAGTGGAATTTCAAATTTACTTGTCAGAGGTATATTTCAAAAACTTTTCAGCTGTAACAAATAAGAATACGACTCATATTTATTTTTTCACTTATTGTTAGTATTGTCAAGGAGTTCCCTATAGAGAGAAAATTCAAAAAAATGCTTTTAATCACAGAGACATAAAATATTAAAAAATGCTCAAAATGGTACACTTTGACATGTTTTTTACTGGTATTTACAGAATCTAAAGTAATTTTTAATTTTTCTTAGGAATAATGAGGTATTTGTCTAATGTATTGCGTGTTTTGTTTATACTTATAACTATTTAATAATTTAATAGGAATTTTCAAAGTTCGCCCTTATTACGGCTCGCGCAGAGTTGTTTTGATCATTTGTATTAAAAAATTAAAAATGGAACGTGATGCGACTCTACAGCCTTAAATAAATTATTATTATTATTAAAGATCAAGCGAATGTCAATGTTAAGCCCCATAAGATCCTGTATTGGCTCCGTGCACGCTTTTAGCGCCACCTAGCGTGTTGCAACTTTGTTGGCTCTGACCTGACCGTTTTGACGTTTTGATATGTAATGGCGGCATTGTGACAAAATGTTAAAAAATACTATACATATTGTATTATTAATGTAAATTTCAAAATTACTGTGATTTGGGTGGACAAAGTGTTGTGAAATCATTTTTGGTCATTTAAATTAAATATGGCAAGGGGTACGTATCAGAATGTCTAAAGTTAAAATGTCTAAAGTTAAAATGGCAAAGTTCAAAATGTCAAAAATCAAAATGTAAATGGTTTAAAATGTCAAAAATCATTATGTATAAATTCATAATAGCAAAATTCAAAATGTCAAACGGTTCAAACATCAAACTAGTTAAAATATCAATGGTCCATAAGTCAAAGGTTTACAATGATTTGAAAACAACAATTCGCCTTTTTTTTCATTTATCGCCTTGCAAAATTTTTGAGCAATTCTTTGTAGTTTCTAGTATGTAATTGAGTTACAATTTTTAAATTTTAACATGGAGGAGGGTATACTTACGCTTTCGAAATTTGTGATTATTTACCTAAGATGTAACATTATTACACTATTGTGTAAAAAAAAACTTTTTTTACTATTATAATATACTTAATGTGATTATTTAGGTACTTAGATGTAAAGCTTTTATATTATGATGTAAATATAAATGATGATTTTCTAACCTCTTTATCATATTTATTTTCTATTATTTTAAGGGCATGATTTTATCAATTACCAAAAAAATGCGTTTTCAGTGACCTAGTTAATAATATTTGTTCCTAAAATAGTAGATCTCTGACTTAAATCGAATCACCGAATAATGTTAAAACGATTACCTAAATATTAATTAAAAATTACTTGGAAATAATATCAATTATCAAAACAATAAAAGTGTCACTGAAATTGAATCACCAAACAATATCAAAATGGTTTTAAAAACTCCGTTATAAAAACTCCGCCCCTATTAGGAATTTTTCTATTAATTAGGTAACAGATCTATAATTTCGATAATTGAACGAATTAATCGATGCTAATAGTTAGATGATTAGATTTATAGTGACAGGTTTATTATTTTAGGTAGGTGTATTATTCCTGCCCGTAACTTACTTTTTAGAGCAAAGATCTTAGGTATATTCAGGCTCTAGAAAAAAGTGATCAAACTATAATTTAAGATACATATTTACGTTAAGCCGATGATTTATACTTTAGAGACAGTTTTGGTAAATATGATAACTAATATATTTCTTGGAGATAGTTATTATTATTAGGGTATTGCAGATTAGTGACACATCTAAACTTAGGTGACAGAAAATTTTGTTCCCTTTTATTTTCACTTTTGCTATAGTATGTACCTGTGCGAATCAAGTTTGCATACGTACACACTATGGCAAACTATTTTCAGCACAGGATATTTTTTTTTTGCTGCAGGTTCGCGAACCTAAGTGAGTACCCACCTTAACGTGCGTCTATTGTCCTCCAGATTTTTGTGTGCATTTCTTTGATTCATTGCAATATATCAATTGGATGCACTCGCCGAGATCACCAGTCAAGACTAAGCCACCACGAGACGCGGAGCGCACGCCGCTCGACCAATGCACCGCGCCCGTGTTGTGCACGCGCTGACGTTGTCGTAATCAAGTTGTTACTATTTCTTAACTTATTCAAATCACACTTTCTCAACTTCAATTTTGGTAGACTGCTTCACTTATCACCAAACATTAAAGCAGGAGAATAAGCGATCTCCTCCATGAAAAAAGACTCCGGCAAACAGTGAGCTTTCCATACAAACGTAATACATAATTATCTGTAGTAGGTAATACCAAAATGATTTGCGATTGGAACATATTTAATCCTCACCACTGAGGTACTGGCTTACCTCTTACTGCCAGAACACAACAACTTTCAAAGTCCCCCTAGACTATGGCTATGCTGAAACGTCAAGAAAATCCAAAATCGAACCAAATACTAACTAATTAACAAACTACTTTTAATAAAACCGCAAGAAAACCGCGCTAGTATCCGTTACTCCGGCGAACCGTGAGCTTCCCATACAAAGTATTAACATAACACCAAAATGGTTTGCAATTTAACCATAATTAACTTTTTTGTGATGTTATTAATTGGATAAATTTATCTAGTAATATTTAACTAAATAAAAAATCCAAAATACCAAACCAAACAAAAATTATTGCGATTTACAGTTTTGTATGAAAAAATGTAATTGGAAGTTATTATGAATTGGTAATTTGAATATTAGACATTTTAAGTTTTGATCATTTGAACTTAGACATTTTAACTTAGGACTATCTGACCGTTTGACATTTTCGTTTTTGACATTTTGAACGTTTTACATTTTAATCGTTAGACATTCAAATTTTTGACATTTTGAACTTTGCCATTTTAAGTTTAGACATTCTAACTTTAGACATTCTGATACGTACCCATGGCAAGTAAGATCTATTCAAAAAGAGTGTTTTATTTTGGTTATATCAGGGTTTGTTTACTTCTTTTTTAGTTGTAGATTTTGTAAAACAAGAGGATAAAGCTCCTTTAATAATTTTATTAAGTGATAATTAACATATATAATTGTTCCTGTATCGCTAATAATAAATTAAATATCGTTTTCAAACAGATTACAGAGCCTTCATTATTTCTACTTTTTGCCACCATGAGCGCTGTGATCGATTATTATACCTTCGCACCCTCCCAATACCTGCAGACGATGTTCATCCCACTTTTCGTGACACTATAATGATCAATTGGACGACACGAATTGCGCCCGATTGTCGAGATTCTTTTTATGACTGTTATGCCTAGTTTCAGATGTACATTAGTTTTCTCTAGTATGATATCATTCAAAAGGGCTTACTAGAGTAAAATAAATTCTAGAGTTTAGTTTGACTAATTTCATTGTTGGATCTCTAGCCTATAAATATTACGTTATATATAAGTTATGTTTCGAAATGTAATTTATACATTTTTTTCTAAGACTGTAATTAAAGAAAGAAGTGGAACGATATCGTCTAATTATCTTAGTTAGCTTTTCAGTATTGGCTCCGTGCACGCTTTTAGCGCCACCTAGCGTGTTGCAACTATGTTGGCTCTGACCTGACGGTTTTGACGTTTTGATATGTAATGGCGGCATTGTGACAAAATGTTAAAAAACACTATTCATATTGTGTTATTAATATAAATTTAAAAATTACTGTGATTTGGGTGGATAAAGTGTTGTGAAATCATTTTTGGTCATTTAAATTAAATATGGCAAGTAAGATTTATTCAAAAAGAGAGTTTTATTTTGGTTATATCAGGGTTTGTTTACTTCTTTTTTAGTTGTAGATTTTTTAAAACAAGAGGATAAAGCTACTTTATTAATTTTACTAAGTGATAATAAACATATATTATTGTTCCTGTATCGCTAGTAATAAATTAAATATCGTTTTCAAACAGATTATAGAGCCTTTATTATTTCTACTTTTTGCCACCATGAGCGCTGCGATCGGTTATTATACCTTCGCACCCAGCCAATAGGCTCTCAGGATCATGATAGCGTAAGCACAGGGTAAATTTTTTTACTACGCTAGATGTAGTAGTAACAGCAAGTTTTCTACAAGAAAAATCATTTTTCTCTTTCAAATGTAAGGATTTTTCTTTGTGCTTCATAAACCTTTTTGCTTATCGGTCACTTGTCAGTTTAGCACTTTTACATAAGTATAGCTCTCCAAACTACCCCGTGCTTTTATTAGATTTCCCAAACGCGTCGGTTTAGATCGCGTGCCTGAGGCCAATTTCCGATCTCAATTCTGTTGCCGTCATTGTCGCTGCTCTATTCTGATAGCAAGAGCGGAAACATGCAGAACTAATGGCGCGTTAGCATTAGACGGATCACGCATTACGCTACGTCATGCGTGACTGCTAAAGTTGTGCGTAAAGTGCTGAGTTGTATAACACACCAACTATGTGTGGATCTGAACTTAGAAATTCCTAACTAAATTCTAAAATGAAAATTATTAAAACAGAGATGGTTTCTGAGATCTATGCTATGCCCCATGTTGCAACTATCTGGATTGAGGGCCCAACAAATCCGCTTATAAAAGCTATATATTCACGTTTAAAAAATGTTTAATAAGAGGCAGTCGTGAGCCGCCTGAAGTCCCGGAGAAGTTTCTGCAGAACCAGCACCGCCTTGGAGAATGGCGCAAGCAAAATGGTGTTAACCACACACCAATTATCTCAATTTTATTTTTAATCATAATAGGTCTTGTTTAGCTTTTTCAACTTCCAGGCTATTAGGCAGTCTATCTCTATTAAACTTTCGTATTACATAACTATGCGATACAATGTTACTTAAGGGGCAAGCATTAGGAAAACATGGTTTGCACAGGCCATATTTTTAATAGAAAACATAAAGTCGTAGCCACAATAAAAACATACGACAAGCTAAAGAGATTATCTAATAGCTACAAGTATTAAATTGCGTATATAAACCTCACAGATGTTTCTAAAAAAAACAGAATATCATCAAAAGCGCTTGTCGCGGGCCATATTTTTGGCGTAAATAATAGCGGAAACGTATTGAATTCTACATCAAAATACACTTTAACGTACTGTGCAGTTGATCCAATAACTTTTATCAAGAAAGATAATTGTGCTAATGATAATGATGAAAAAATAATAATAAATGTATAACTGGTCACGCTAATTCGAGCGCTAAATTGTTAAACCGTAAGATAGTCGTATTTGGCCTACACAATTGTTAAATATGTTTGTACATAACTCTAAATAATATCGTGCTGTGTACTGTCCCTATACTTAAATAAAATAAAATAAAAAAATAAGAAAAACAATGAAAAACATCGAAAAAGTGCAGAAGAGAGGTTATTTTCCACGTAAAGAAAAAGGCAGAGACAAATGATTTCGCATAACGGAGCCTTGAAGATATCAACGTATGTGCTTAGCTTCAATTAAAAATGTTCGTGCCGTGGTTTTAATAAATTGGTAGTAAACATTTAAGTGCGAAACACACTGGATGCGTAAGCGTATGCGTAAGCGTGCACGTAGACGTACCATGACGTTGTAATGTCTGAAACTTTATGAGACATGGCACACCGCTTGCGTAACGTGTAGACTGATGCGTAACCCTACGCATTGCAGCTCGTGACGTTGTACTCAATGGCATTCCCTATTGGACGTCACACCGAACACGCACGTATCTTTGCTGCGCGTCACTACGCAGCCGGTGTGCATGCCCAGGCCTTTAATAGTGCTACCTATGAGTATTGCTAGGTACAAGTTCAACACAGTAAAATGATTGATGATGGGTATACCTATTTCTGTAATGATAATTAGCATTGTTACAGAGCCGGCGGTTTTATTTATACGAAAATCAATAGCAGAGGCTCTGCCTAATTTAAGATAATAATAGGGATTAATTATCTGTGATTCTCCAACTAGAAACGTAACAGATGTTACTGATACAATAATGTCATTAAGGAGTATCTTGCGGTTGACACTGTCGTCTGTATATCAAGGATATTAAATCTTAACACGTGTGGAATTTAGTATAAAGTTTGTTGGCTTATTCTAGCAACATTATGTAACCCGTTATTTGAAAAATTTGTCTTTATGATTCAACGAAGACAATCCTCTAATATTATAAATGCGAAAGTCCGTTTGTTTATTTGTTTGTTTGTTACGCCTTCACGTTTTAACTACTGAACCGACCATCATCAAATTCTGCATACACGTTCTTAAGGGTACAGAGAAGGACATAGAGTACAGTTCCCGAAGGATAGCAAAAAATCTTTCTACGCAGACGAAGTCGCAGGCGGTCGCTAGTCTGTTGATAAGTTTTTTGCGCCCACTCTTCTTGTCAGCTAAAAAAGTCTCGGTAGGAAAATAAAAGGAATTCAAAAGCACTTTTCTAAGCTTATTTCAATAAATATTTTTTTATTTTGGTTTTGATTTTGAAAAAGGCGCCTAAAATGGTCGAGATAGTACCGTATTGGCTATGTATCTTAGTATTTGATTATAAATTGATACATCATGGACAACAAAACAATCCTTAATAGTTCATGATCGGAAGCCCAAATCAACCTTTCAACATCCTAAAATTCAAGTTTACAACATTCAAGAAGTCCACAGAACAAACAAAATATCCGTCCACTTTAGGCCTTTTAGTGCTCGCCAACTTCAAAGTGGTACTTGTCCCAAAATAAAGCAAGGTCAAAAGTGGAACTCGAGGATCTTCTGAAGACTAGTGGGCTAATAATAAGCACAAACAAGGGACACGATCGACTTTTTAAACTTAGAAAGAATTATGGTCACGTATTTTTGTTTAAAGGTTAAGTGTATCATGTTTCAAGCTGATTTAAAAGAACCAAATGTTCATCATCCGGCAAAAATTACAAAAGAATTTTTGTTTTGGTTCAAAAAAGTTACATGAACTCTGGTTTTGGTATCTTTTTAGGGTTCCGTACCTCAAGAGGAAAAAACGGAACCCTTATAGGATCACTTTGTTGTCCGTCTGTCTGTCTGTCCGTCCGTCTGTCTGTCAAGACCCTTTATCTCGGAAACGCGTGGAGGTATCGAATTGAAATTTAAACCATATACTAAGGTCTACGGGCCCTTGAAGCTGTAAAAAAATCAAACTTCTAAGTTAACTTAAAAAAAAGATACTGCCGTTTAGGGCGCAAAAAACGCATTTTCGATACTCTCAAAGGAATCAAAATTCATAGGGTACTTCCCGTTGACCTAGAACTATGAAATTTGGCAGGTAATAGCGTCTTATACTACACTTACAGGAATAAATCTGAAAACTGTATATTTGTATTTAAATCATAATAAAATATGGTCATTAAAATACGTAATTATTAATCATCTTGGTGAAACAACGGTATGCGCGGTCATAGTTTAACTTCTAATTTCTTTTGGATTAATCGCGCCACTAATTCTTTTTAAAATATCAATATTTATTATTATTAATTATTCAGATCCTTTCAAATATTGATATAGTTAATTACTTTTAAAAATAACATTAATAAGTAATAAATTTGGCTCTAAATATTTTCGCAACATGGCGGTATGTCACGCTGTATGACGGGGGTCTTCTTCTTCTTATTTTTGTTTTGGCAATCTACTTTCTTCTTGGAAGTAATTTTTGCCAGTGTCAAGTTTTGAATAGTTCAGTGGTAGATTGATTCAGTTTACATTAAAATGCGGGTGCATCGCATTCCAATGTTGCTTGGAGCATTTGGCACCAAGTATAATCAAGACAGTTTACTCGGTAAGGTCAGCCGAGGTAGCCACCACTACAATAAAAGTCTCGGCTTCACACAACCAAAGGGTCCTGTTGGAATACACCCATTTTCTCTAATAACATTGCGATAGATAAAACCATTTTACAGAACATTATACAGTGACTTACAGTGTACTATTGATATAAAGCGCCATCTGTTGACAATCAACAGTACTTGTATTGTACACACCTGTATAAACAGGTGCGGTGGGTTTGTAATTATTTTATTTTTTCTCAAAAATGCTTGGAAATTCGAACATTATTTTGACAACCTTCTTCGTGCTAAATCGGAGTTTACGGACAGACCTAAACCGCGCCGTCAATATTTGTATGAGAATCCATTACTAACGTGTAATAATGGATTTTCATACAAAATTGCCGGCGTCTGTCCAGCAATGTTTCTATTAAATTAAAACTCATTACACACGTGTAATTCAGAAATGGAGCGAACTTTTTAATGAAACACAAATAAAGGTATCAAATGTCGCCTTGATGAGCGAGCACATTCCAAAAATTTTTTTTTTATATTCGGTATACAGTACCCTTAGCACGAACAGCTATCGAAAAAAATAACGCGCGTAAAATCATTCGATAGTGCAATTTTGTATGGGAAATTTGTACAACGCCATCTACCGCCAAATAGCTAAATTAAAATTTCCATAGATAATTCTCTATCGAGTAATTTTACGCGCGTTTTTTTTCTCGATAGCTGTTCGTGCTAAGGGTACTGGTATCACGTGAAAGGCCTTGATGAGCACATTCCAAAATATTGAAAAAAAAATAAAAACGAAAACAAACTGTTTTGGTGCAATATGGGTATCAAATGAAAGGCCTTGATGAGCGCATTCCAAAAAGATAAAAAAAAATTAAAAACGAAAAAAAAATTTTTTTTTCATTACCTATGGGTATCAAATGTAAGTTTTTTTGAAAAGTTTTTTGGAATATGCTCATCAAGGAGCATATTCCAAAAAACTGAAAAAAAAAATAAAAACGAAAGGTATTTTTTTTTGCAATATGGGTATCAAATAAAAGGCCTTGATGAGCACTTTCCAAAAAAATTGAAAAAAAAAAATGAAAAACTGGAAATAAAGGAAAAAAAACCGGATTTTTTTTTTCAATATGTGTATCAAACGAAAGGCCTTTATGTGCACATTCCACTTTCCATTTTCTTTTATCAATTACTGAAAGTAAATTAAAATTAAAATAAAAAGCTTAAAACTTTTAAAACTAAAAAGTTAAAAGTTTAAAAGTACTACACAAGCCTTGGCCGCAACTAGGCATTGATGGACTCACGTATGTTCTTCAATGCCTGTCTTGAGTGCCGCTGCAGTAATGTACTATTCCATTTCAAACTTCGCCCGTGGTCAATTCTTTGTCGTAATCCCTGGAAGGGTTATTTTCTACGTGGCGACAAAGGATTTCAAATGGTTATCTATATATAGCAGTCTGCTGAACGGATTTTGATGGTATTTTTTTACAGTTTGGTAGCTTGGAGTCCAACTTATAATCTAAGCAATTTTTCACATAATTTCTGTAGGTAGAACCTGGGATAAAGCTTGAACTCTCCGTAGTAAAGTTTTCATATAAAAAACTAATAACTACCAACCACTTTTTTTTCAAAATATTTCCTTTGTACCGACACAACTTTTCTATAGCTTTATTTTATGTATAGATGTAAAGTCTGTACGGAACCCTCGGTGGGCGAGCCCGACTCGCACTTGTCCGGTTTTTATTTAACAACATGTCACAAAAATAATACCGAATTAAACTGAATGACTTTAACTATGGGACCAACTCTGATATCGCGAAAAAATCAGCTTTTTCATACATTTACATATTTTCGTTATTAATTTTTGTATGAAACAGCTGATTTATTTTCGCGATTTCAGAGTCAGTCCCATATAGTAAAAGTTGTTCAGTCTGATGGGCCCTATCTACCATATTCGGTATTAGGGGTATTTCTGTAACATGTTGGTATATTATGTTGATAAGAGTATTATATGCACACCAAAAGATCAAAACAACTACCTTAAAAATAACAGTAAGTACTTGGTTGTGTGATTTTAGGCGACAGTTCATAGGTTGTGACTTAACTGAAAACTTAACATAGCTTGCATATTACGCTTGTAAAATAGCTCCAACGTTGAACGCTGTACTTAAGGCGGTTGTATGACCGAAAGTGGCGCCCTCAGAGGTTTTTATCTAATAAGTTTTTGATAGAAAAGGATTTTAATAATGTTTATCGTGGAGATTTTAGGGCCCATGGTCTAGTATTTTTAGAAGATCACTACATGCCCTCATAGTCATTCGTAAAAGTAGATAGCAAATGTGTCAAAAACGGCCACTTTTAGCAGTTTTTCTATCTACTTCTAGCAGTGACTACTAGGGAATGTAACGATACCGTCTAAAAATACTAGACTGTGGGCCCTAAAATCTCCACGATAATAGTACATTATGAAACAAGTTAGCTTAGGTTGATCATTGCACACAAGGCTGTGGGTTGCAGCCCGAGCCGCAGGCGAGGGCGTAACTCAGCCGAGTGTGCAATGAGCAAAAGCTCACGAGTTTCATACGTCGTTTTTCAACACATTTGCGAGGAAAATACAAAGTAATTTACCACACAGCAACAAATACACAAAAACAAAATACGATTATTATGGAAAAAGGCGCGTAGTTTTTTTTTGTTTTTTTTTTCACAAGCCCAAATGCAAGAATATTTTGTGAACAAAGGTGTAAGTGAGCATACAGCCTACTACAAAATTATAATTTTAAGTGATAAAATGCAAACATTTTAATATTTTATAACAAAATACTGTGAATTATGAATATTTTGATAATAATAAATATTTGTTTGACTTAATTAAGCACTTACACATTTATTTATTTCAAAAAATGAATATGAATTTTCAGCGCCATAAAACCTTTGTTATTACTAAAAAAAATAACTATATTACCCGGTTGAATTAGAAATGCTCTATTTACTCGCATAGAACTTGCAGTAAGGTACTAATTTAACTTTGTAGAGATAATTCTATAACAACCTAGTGTTTTATATATTATTGCACGCGTTTGTTATAGCTCGGTTTATGGCCCTAAAAGCGATATATAAGGGCTCACTTTACGAGCAAGTGTGTTGAAAACATTATTAAAATTGTGTATTAGAATTATAATATTAAATAAAATTCACCGCGGCGCCACTTTCGCTCAGGGTACCACCTTAAGCTTAAGTTATACGAGTCCGAAACTAAGCAGGACATAATATAAATTTAAAAAATTAAAAACACGACTGCCCTGCTAAAAACAAATTAAAAAGTTAAATAACGAATGTCATTGCAGTCGGGGTACCTCTTCGATTAAAAATTGTTCCACAAAACGTTCCCCGTTTTGTGGATCAATTTTTAAATCGTACCCCACCCGACTTCAATAGACGTTATAATGCGTATCTAATGATTTGAATATTATTTCTTGCTTTTTAGAGGCAGGTTTTTTTGAAGTTGGTTTTTTTGGTTTTATAAGTTAATTTATTGTTTTTCTTATGTGCTAAATAAATTAAACTCTGTTCTATTCTATAATATCTTTAGAAACGTCTCTAGTGCTGGTTGCTTGCTATAATGTTACAATAGTTAACGTTAAAAAGTAAATATCCGACCGATCCATCTCATTCCTAAAGCACATACACAAACATATTACTAATTCAAATGAAATGAGTAAAATACTGAACAACAGCTGAGTCTGAAGTGAATATCCTTTGAAAAACTTTCAGCTTCAGTATTTGATTATAGACTTTATTTATTAGACGGTAAACTTCAAAGTTGAAGTCTTGAATTGATAATGTAGAAATAATTTCTTAGACAAAGGCCATTCCGCTCTGTTAGGTATGGGGTTGAGATTAAGTTAATGTGATTAGTCTGTTTTTCAGTTAAATATTTTTTTTTATGGGAAGAATATTATGTAAACTTTATAGTAACATAATATTTCAGATTTATAGCTTCTAGCTAGGATAGAAATAAACAAAACATTTTTTTTAGATCACAATTTGATTTTAGACAAATTTCTGATTGGTAAAAGTAGAGAAATATAGTAACCTTAACAAAGTACTTAAATATAACGATTCAGGTAAAAAAGGGAAATAGATGTTTAGTACTATCATACAAAATAACTCCTAATGCCACCAATCACACCATCATCAAACCTAATAACTTGGATCTACTCTGAAATCACGAAAAAAATCAGCTGTTTCAAATATTTTTATATTTTCGTTAATAATTTTTGTATGAAACAGCTGATATTATTTCGCGATTTCAGACTTGGTCTCATAGTAAAAGTTGTTCAGTTTGATAGTAACACGTTCTATATACACATCAACTTTGTCTAGGGATACAGGTGTTTTTTTCATACAAACGAGGTAACTTTGAAGCCTTGGTTTTCTGCCAGGGATGTACCGTGCTGTAATCTAATTATGGCCATCTAGGGACTGAATGGAGTAGATTCAGATCGCTATACACACCCAACTGATCTGATCAGCATTCTAAAAGATTAATGGGTCAGAGTTCTCAGTTTGAGGATTTCCATACATTTTATGCTATTTTCGCGGTTTTTTTTAAACATGTCCATTACGTTTTTAGAATGCTGGACAGATCAGTTGGGTGTGTATAGTGATCTGAATCTACTCCATTCACTCCCTGGATAGCCATCATCAGATCACAGCACAGTACATCCCAGGCAGGAAACCAAGGCTTCAAAGTTACCTCGTTTGTATGAAAATAACACCTGGTATCCCTAGACAAAGTTGATGTGTGTATATTCTGTAGAAATAATAGTCATCTTTTAGTTCTTCGTGCATCTTTTGGCAGCTTTGCGGTTTGGCTTGGCTTAATTTAATATCAACAGATTAAGTTTAAGTAAAGTAAACACCACTGGTACTCTTTAAAGTGTTCCTCGATATGCAAGAGTTATAGTTACCTGCTTGTAGACAAACTTATAGCTTGTAGTTTCAGAGTTGCTACGCCCTTGGAAACTAATACAATTTGCAACTTCAGTGAAATTAGATATCCTTTAATACAAAGTTTACCGTTCTTAGGGTAATGGGGACAAATTTTACCGTAGATCTCTTTTTTAGTATGATACCTACTTTGGAGTTTCATTCAAAAGTTGTTAATCGCTGTCAAAAGTCAAAAGCAAAAATTGCTTTATTGAAATAAACTTATGTAGTTGAGCACTTTTTAATCGTCTATATTTTCCTACCACCCGTTCAAGACTTTTTTAACTGACAAGAAGAACGGGCGCAAGAAACTTATCAGCATAAATACTATGGGAGGACTATGGGCCCTAAAAATTCCACGAAAGTTTTATTAAAATTACAATATTATCTATTTATCCACTGCGGCACCACTTTCAGTCAGGAAAGCGCCTTAAAGGCACTTAAAGGCACACTAAAGGCAGATGTATTTAATAGGGGTGAATACTGAGGTATACTAATGGCGCCACAAGCGACTGTCTTAAAATCGTTTGATTGGTTGTTCCAAATGTTAAATGTCATTTATGGGGTATTTTAACCAAAAATACCATAGATGGCGGTCGGGTCGCTGGTGGTGCCATCTGCGATTAGCTTTGCTTGGGGATCCCCAATACAGGCAGGTCACACCTCACTTACCATGAGAATTGCTAAATGCTTACTAAATTATCATTTAGTGTAGGAAATGAAGCGATCTTTTGTATGGAGACCCCAACATTAAATCCTCAGTCGATGAAACTTTGCAGGGATGTAATATAGTATGAAACAAAACCTTTAACCAAATATCCAAGAAATAAAAATACGATTTGGATAATTTAAAAAATATGTTTCATTTATACTATAACATACTGTAAAGTTTCGTCTACTGAGGATTTACTGTGAGGGTCTACTACCATCCTTTCCTACACTAATGGGGATGCATACTGGGGAACTAATGGCGCCACAAGCGTTTGTCCTAAAATCGTTTGATTGGCCGTTTCAAATATCAAATGTAATTTCTGACGTATTTTAACCAATCAAATCCATTGATAGCGGTCGCTTCCACGCTAGCGCCATCTAACTTAAGCTTTGCGTGGAGATCCCCATTGGGCGAGCATTACTTTTGTTATTGTGGTCACTAAACTACACATTTTAGTATTTTGTTTTTTTTTTCATAGTGCGGAATATTAATTTGTAGAGTTTTTATTTTTATTCTATTCGAGTAAAACGATATTTTAAAAACCTCACATTTCGCATTTGTGCAATATCTCCAGTGGGAATAGAAATTTAATTTAACAAGCATTTTTTATTAACAATTCCATTGACTCTCTTAACGAGTGCATTTGATGTAAAAGTCGCAGTTAAAGTCTCCGAATAAAGTTTATTTCCTGGATGAAAGACGGTAACTGTGCAAGTTAACGTTTAACCAGTAACAGTTAACCATTAACTTGAATTGGGTCAGCATTTAAATGAACGACAAGACAGTTGTCAGGAAGTTAAAAGAAGCACTTTGAATTTAATTTTATATGCTGGAGGTTAACAATGAAAATATCCTACTAATATTATGAAGTTTGTGAGTTGGGATGTTTTTACTCAATCAACAACCGCAAAAACGGCTGAATGGATTTGGATGAAATTTGTCACACAGATAGTTTATAGTCTGGATTCAAACATAGGACTTTTTAACCTGCCCTTTGATTACGTAACTCTGTTTCTAGCAATTTTCAATTGAAATCGATTGAAACCGCAGTTACATTGCTGCTTTAAATTAGATGTTGTCACATTAGTTCTCACTAAAACAGTAATGTAACTGCGATTTTTGTCAGAGTTGATTGCAACAAAATTACAAAATCAGCCCCCAGGTCTAAGGTTCCCTGGGAGTTTTCCGATCGTCCAAGCGGACGAAGTCGCGAGCGGAAGCTGATTAATAAAATGTGATTGTTTTCCGGCAACAACATTTTTCGTACCTCTGATATAAGGGGTATGCATTACAATGCCGACAATTCATAATACATACGACCGAAATATCGACACATAAAAGACCTATTTTCAAAATACCCAACATTCTAAATATCGATATCCGATAGACCGAAACTTGAAAGATCGATTATCAAATGACCGAAAGTTCAAAATCCCGAAAGGTCGAAATCTCGAAAGGTCAAAATCCCGACAATTAAAATGTCAAAACTTTACCTACACATACATTTATGAAGGTAGGCGTTGCGGTTAATTTGTTTTAGTCAAAAATGCTTGTAAAATGGTAATTATTTTGACAAAATCCACCAATCGAGTTTAAATTAGTTTTTTATTTGGCGCTTCGCCGGCTGCTGCCGCGGCACGCTCGCTTGGCTCGCGCACTGGGTTCATGTCAACCTAACATGCTCGTAGCTGCGCTCCTCGCACCTATTTCGTGTTGTGACTGTGTTTCTAAGTCCCAGTAGACTAGTTTAGACAATTTTCGGCAGCTAAATTTATTATAAAGCATTTTAGGCAAATCCCAAAGACACCTCCACAGCCAATTCGGTATTAAGTAGTTCGGGGTACAGAACTTAGGTATATTAACCTTCGGTATTTTAAGCTTCTGATTTAGTATTTAAGGTAAAGTGTCCTTTCGTGATTTTAAACGTACGGCTAAACAACCATTCGGCCTTTTAAATTTCGGGATTTCGTCCATAGGTATTGTAAAATTCGGTCTTTTCTACTTCGGCATTGTAACACATACCCGATATAAGAACTAGAGTAGTTCATCAAAATACAATCTGACGAGGAAAATATAGTGTCGTATGCGATAAACCAGAAATAATATATTGCGCATACATAAATTTCATATGATTTATTGGAGCTTGTTCCCACTATAACTTTTTGTTTTTTGCCATCGGAATTTGGAGCGGAAAAACTTTCCCCTAATATTATTATTTCTTTAGAAGAGACTTCCAAATATTTGATAGGAAGCACTTATTTGATAAAATATTCGTGTTTCTTTATCATCACATTGTTTAAAAAAATGAATTACGATTGCATTACTCCTAAATAACTATTATTCTATGCCATTTCCTCGTTCTTTGCTGTCTAAATCACAAATCTTGATGGCCCGTGGGAAGTTACTTGAATGTTATCTACTGAGACAGCATTAATTATACCACAATTATAACGAACAATTACTTTTCACTTCTGGCTAGTCAGATTGCAGTTTTAATTACACTAGGTTTGGTACAAATATTTTTAAATATTATGATAAATGTTAGTATTGGAAAAACATCATTAGTACCTACTTCGTGTGCCTGTTTCAATTTTAGGTTAGCGATTGGGACCAAATTATCTATGAAATTTAAATAAAACAATTTTTAACGGATACTAGCTCGGTTTTATTGAAAGTACTTTGGTAATTAGTTGCTATTTGGTTTGATTTTTGTTGTTCCTGACGTTTCGGCAACTTTGTAGCTGCCGTGGTCACGGACACGGGCAACGTTTATGCCGTGGTCACGGGCATGGGCAGCTGCAAAGTTGCCGAAACGTCGGGAAAACCAAAAATCAAACCAAATACCAACTAATTACCAAAGTACTTTCAATAAAACCGCGCTAGTATCCGTCAAAAATTGTTTTATTTCATGTCTAGTGAGCGCGTAAGCTTGAAAAGTGAATATATCTATGAAATTATCTACAAAATTAATTAAATGGAACTTAATTGTTATTTTGTGAAACGGAAATCTGCCGAATGAGAAGTCGCGAGCGGTTGCTCGCGGATGGCTTAGCGCCTGGCCCTGTGATTACAGAGGTCAAGCAACTATCGCAAGGGTCGTTCATGGGATGGGTGACCAAAAATTTACTATCTTGAGCTCCTCCTTGCTTCGGAAAGTTGATCTCGGCTACATTTGCAATCGATAACACCCACTAATAGGCATTGGGCCCGTGTGGTGGGCCTTATCCACCCTTAGGGAAAGCCTGTGCCCCAGCATTAAAGACATTACACATACCGGGTGTAACAAGACACTCAACGAAGCGAGGTCTACGTATTCTGCCCATCATCAGGACCGTTTCTGTTCAAAATTATTGCTGGGAAATAATTTTATTTATTACCACACACTTTAAATGTTAGGTACATAAGGATTACTTACAGTTAAGTATAAGCTTAAAACAAATTAATTTAACAATCAACAAATTCTAGCATCTGCAGCTGAACTACGTAACAATACATTGAGTGATGACGTTTTAAAGGCATTGTTTGTTACGAAATACATATAATTTTGAAAATTTTTCTGTAGACAAAAATGAGGAAATAACGAATAAAATAAGATTATAGTCATAATATTTTTGAAAAAGTTTTTTTGACCATGACCTTCAATAACTACGTAGCTATTGGTTTCCCAAGCATAGTCTAAAAGACAAAAATGATCCTGATGATGGGCGGAATGCGTGGACTTCGACTTCGTTGAGTGTCTTGTTACATCCGTTATAATGTGAACAAAATGCAAAGACATATAAATGATCGCAAAGCATTATCATGTACCATGGGCAACAGCGTCGCTTAACCACTGTAAAATCGCTTGCAGGCCGCGCCCGCTGTTACATACGTTTAGTTCGTGCAGGGGCGATACGCGCGCACACGAATTTTGTTGCAAACTGGTTAAGCGATGCTGTTGCTTATAGTACCTAATTAATTACTTATAACATGTTGATAGGCGAACAATGAAAAAGCGACGTATATCGATTACTACGTTGAGAGAAAACATTCTTGGTATAATATCGAGTAACTCGATACGTAATTACATCTTCATATCGATTAAAATGGCAGACTGCACGCGAAAGTCGATGGTTATTCACTTCTCAAGCTTACGCGCTCACTAGACATGAAATAAAACACTTTTTAACGGATACTAGCGCGGTTTTATTGAATGTACTTTGGTATTTAGTTGGTATTTGGTTTGATTTTTAGGGTTCCGTACCCAAAGGGTAAAAACGGGACCCTATTACTAAGGCTCCGCTGTCCGTCTGTCTGTCTGTCTGTCTGTCACCAGGCTGTATCTCATGAACCGTGATAGCTAGAAAGTTGAAATTTTCACAGATGATGTATTTCTGTTGCCGCTATAACAACAAATACTAAAAATATAATAAAATTAATATTTAAGGGGGGCTCCCATAAAACAAACGTGTTTTTTTGCCATTTTTTGGTACGGAACCCTTCGTGCGCGAGTCCGACTCGCACTTGGCCGGTTTTTGGTTTTCCCGACGTTTCGGCACCTTTGCAGCTGCCGTGGTCACGGGGGACTGAAGCTACCCGTGAACCTACCCTCAAGCGATGATTTTTTTTAGACGTTCAGAAATTAAAATTTAACAAAATTTTTAATTATTTTATTTTATTTATAATTTAATTTTATGAATTATTTAATGCTAAAAAGAGAGAGAATCTAATGAAACTACCACCATTTCATAAAATTGGGAGGCCCCTCCAAGAAAGAAATGGCGAAAGAAAACTTGGAGAGGAAGCCAACCTCCGTCTTTTGTATTGATTTATTTATTTGCAAAAGGAACTAACCGTATCATTAGATCTTACAGTGTGTGTGAGGGGCTTTAGCTTGTGAATGATGGGGTCCCAAGCTGGTGGAATTTTCCAACCATCATCTCTATTGAAATAAGGATATTTATTTATTTCGATAGCCTCGCGGAGCATTCTAGGGATAAATCTACGTTCCCTAGCAAGGATTTGGGGTTTGTCAAATCTAATATAATGGTTGAGCCCCTCAAAGGCGTGTTCACTCACTGCAGACTTGTTATCGCGCCTATGTTTCATGTCAGCTACATGCTCTTTGACACGGGTCCCTATGCTTCTCTTTGTTTGCCCGATGTAGGAGAGCCCACAGTCACAATCTAGTTTGTAGACGCCTGCAGCTTGAAGGGGGATATTACACTTGACAAGTCGTAAGAATTGGTTGATCTTCTTCGGCGGCTTGAAGTAAGTTTTGATTGACGCTCGCTTCAGAATGTTTCCAATCTTGTCAGTGTCACCCTTCAAGTATGGTAGGATGGCAGGTTGACGCTCTACTGTGGCTGGTTTGGCGCGTTTTCTGTGATTTTATGAAATGGTGGTAGTTTCAGTAGATTCTCTCTCTTTTTAGCATTTAATAATTCATAAAATTAAATTTAAATCAACGTAAAATAATTAAAAATTTTGTTAAATTTTAATTTCTGAACGTCTAAAAAAATTCATCGCTTGAAGGTAGGCTCACGGGTAGCTTCAGTCCCCCGTGACCACGGCAGCTGCAAAAGTGCCGAAACGTCGGGAAAACCAAAAATCAAACCAAATACCAACTAAATACCAAAGTACATTCAATAAAACCGCGCTAGTATCCGTTAAAAAATGTTTTATTCGATGGTTATTATTCATTTTCAATTTCAAAGACATAAATTATTGCATACTTTCATTTTACTATGTCTTTGGGAGAGGTTAAAAATACTGATAGTGACCAAACTATACCTGGCCCCTATTTCACGGACGTGACATTTGTAAATGACAATGACTATTCGATGTCCATCGCGTCAGCTAAAATGAATGTAGTGAACATACTGATCAAACTACTCACAGACACCGCAATGTATACATTAAATTGTCATTGTAATATACAATTGTCACATCTGTGAAATAGGGGCCTGATGTTTCAGGTTCAAATACCAGATGTGTTAAAACATAAAAAAAATACCTCCTTCCCTACTTTTATCGTCTTACCTAACTTCTAACTGGCAAGGAGATATTAAGGGATTCACAAGTTAATAATTGGTTAAAGAATTGAACAGAATTTTACAGATGATTGACCATCAGCCATTTTTAACGTCCCCATTGCTGGGGCACAGGCCTTCCTTGGGTGGATAAGGAGGATATAACCAACTACGCGGGCCCACTGTGGATTGGTGGGTATCAACGACTGCAAATGCACCCGGGACCAACGGCTTAATGCGCCTTTCGAAGCACAGAGGAGCTTGAGATAATAAATTTTCGGTCACCCATCCAATTACCGACCCTTGCAAAAGTTGCTTAACCTCCGCAATCGCAGGGATCGGTACTAAACCACTGCGCCACCGAACTCCTCTCAGATGATTATTTGATAAGTAATTATATTGGAACCTAACTGCAACTTGTAGTACTAGAAATTGTTTAGGAACAACTAAATGCTTATTTCCTACTTATAAAAAAATCTGCTACGAGAATTAAAATCTGGGATTCTTGAGCACGAAAACAGCATATAATGTATTACCAATTGCTATAAACTGTAAGTAATAAAAAAAGAAATAAAAGTAAAATCTCGAAAACTGCCCTTCTCATATCTCTCCAGCTATCTTAAGGCTCTTATTAATACCAATGACCTTGCTGAATGACCTTGAGATGCCTTGAGCTTACACGTTTCGCGGATAATCGCGCGCCTCGGCCACAGAAAAGAAAATAAGTACAGATGACCTACTAAATAAAGAACTATGTATGTAATCTAATTACAGCCTCTTCCTTAATACCAGCCTTTTTATTTTTTTTAAATAAGGTTTCTTTTTTCTGAGTCTAATCGGTTACATATTAGAATGGTCTAAGGTGGACGAAAAACCTAATTTGCAAAACAATGCACAAAATACCTAAGCTCATAATATATAATAGTTGAAATGCATAAGGTGCGGTTTACCTAAAGTCGATTCAGGATAATACATCCCTTATGTCTGTGGCCTAAACTTTAGAAATTCTAAAACATAAACATTTTATATGAGTAGAGTAGGTATGTTAATAAAATCTTGACAACATGCCTAGAATCTTCTTTACCAAATGGGAATCAATGCTATGAAAAAACAGTAATAGTGAACCAAAACTGGTAATGTGTAACTGTGTAGGTGTCGGCCATCTTGGTCTCACGTTAATCTCTACGTTTGAACATTAATATAACCCCATCACGCCACCTAAAATTTACTCAACAAGCATTAACAAAGACTGAGTACAGAGTGGCTGTGTTCGAAAAACAGCATTAGAGAACGATCAACGCAAGCAAACTTTGGGAAGTCTGTTTACGAAGGCAAGATGTTATTTTTATGTCTTTAATAAAACTAGTAATAGATCAAATTCATAACGTTTTAAGATTACCTACTTATTTGTAATTAAATTTAGTAATGTCGGAAAAATTAGGGAGGGGGGGGGGGGCTGGAATTTGGTGGGTTATTTTCCATAAATTCCTTTAATCAGCCGCGGGCTGATATATGATGGGTATTTAACTTTCGTTTAACAAATTAAATTCATCTTAATTTGCTCGTCTTATGGCCAAATTTGTCCTGCAAATGAGGAACTTATATTAGAAATATATTTGAACCTAACATCAGCCGGTCAGCAAAACTTTACGGCAATATACAGGCTGTTCCGAAATATTATTTTGATAATGTTTTTATATATTTGTTTATTGAATTTCACTTTTTGAAAAGAAAACGCCTCAAAGATTTCAATTTCAAATAATTAATAATCAAATAATAATTTTCTGTGAAAAGACACAATTTTTCGGTCGAAAAAAGTCGGTTTCTTTTCGAATTCCAAAAAAGTTTTTGACTCTTAAAATATTTTTCACATCTTCTTATGCACTTTAAATTTCGCGTCTTTTGAGCCCTTATACGTTCTCGTGGCCCTAAACCTCAGGGTATCACGGCTGAGTCGCACTTTCAATGAAAACTTCAGGGACCTACTGGAGCGAACGAAATAACATTTTCGATGTTAAAAACTCCTAAATAATGCGCGAAAAAAATCAGCTGTTTCATACAAAAATTAATAATGAAAATATTAAAATGTATGAAACAGTCGTTTTTTTTTCGCGATTTCAGAGTTGGTGCCGTAGTGAAAATTATTCAGTTTGATGGTCCTTATCTACCATATTTGGCATTTAGAGGTTATTTTGTAAGACGTTGTATATTAAACCAAAGACTTTTTGCGGTATTTTTTTTTGTAATGCCATTTTTCATATATTTATATTCTAAGTTGTTTAATATTTACAAGAGATGTATTAATTTCAAAGACTTAAGCTAATACATTTAATAGAAAAGATACTAGAAAAAAAACGACTTACCCGTAGCAGCTCAGACGGGACTTGAACCCGCACCCTTGGGATTACAGCCCAATGCACTGACCAATTATGCTACCGAGTCGCTAGTGGAAGTGGCGAAATTTTCTAATACTTTTTACGTTTTCCCTGTAAGCCAGCGTTATCTCATCAATGTGAAGACTTGTTGAGAGAATCATAATTTTAGAGCCTTTAAGTGTTTTATTATCATTATTGACAGTAACAAAATTAATTTCATACAAACATGGTTGTTTTATTTTTTAACATCGCGTACCTGGTTGGAATTAGGGAACAAATTGGCTGATGTTAAAACAAAGAACGCCGGAATTAGGGTTTCTCGCCCTTCCTGCAACATTGGTGCCAAATTGCTCGATGTCATGTTTTTTTAACATAAATAATATGTTGATTATTAGACTAATATAAATCTTATAATCGACAAAACGCAAGGGCTGTTATTAGGGGTACTATCAAATTGGCATACTGGAGAATTGTGCACTCTGTGGCACTTTAATGTATATATTGTCAATTGCAAACGTCAAAAAATTGCGCAGCGCGACACAGGTCCATTCAGCAATACGCCTCTTCCCCCACTGATTTTTTAGACGAGAAAATGGCGCGACGACATTTGACCGTGCGCGAAATGGAATATAACAATATTGAAATTAATTTTGGCTACTAATCAAAAATCTAAAACAACCATGCCCTGCATCTTTTTTTGTAGAATATTAACAAAGAAAAAATAATGATTTTTGACTGATATTAACCGAGCGAAATGGATTTAAAAATTATAATGGAGATAGGTTCAGGATTTTTTTTCCATAACTTACAATAAAAAAACTAAAAAAGTAAAACAACTATGCCCTTTGATATATAATGTAGTTTAACATATATTTTTTTGACTGCTGTAACTATAATATTGATGGAGAAAAATGCATTTAAAAAAGATGGAAAATCATGCTTTGAGATATATATGAGATGTATATGAGATATATATGAGATGAGATGAGATGTATATGAGATATATTGAGATATATATGAGCCTTAAGTTCCAAAGGTTGTCTGGAAGAGATCACTCTGAGCGATAAGGCCGCCTTTGCTCACCATAGTTTTAAGTTTTATGTTACTGTATTTCCTGTAATATGTATGTGCAATAAAGTATTTATCTATCTATCTATCTCGTTCTAAAACAAATATAAAAGTAATAAAAATGGGATTTACAATATTGAAATGTAATGCTCAATTAAAGTGTTTTTTCTACAAAAAGATTTGCTTAATATCTCCAACAATACGGTTTAAGCCAAACCGTTCTCAGACAACGCTGGGAAGATTTATATTTATTCTATTCAGTACACCTTTGACTGTAATATCTCATACTCGTGTATTGTGTACCGTATTTTTAAGTGTATCAAGTGGAAACCATCATAGTGAGTTGAAATGCGATTGAATTGGTTTTACTGTGTTAAGTGCCATTATCATATCAGACAAATATTTCACTTGAATTGCAATGGTGGATCAAATACAAGGTAAGTCCCATCCTTAAGTACCTAATATAGACAAATATTTTATTTGAATTACAATGGTGGACTTAACAAGAATAATCTTCTTCTACCTTGTAATATTGAAGAACGTACACTGGAGAGGTATTTTTTAAATAACGTAAAAATATAAAATTTTGTAACTTCCTACGCGAAATTTTTATATTTGTAGCGAATTTATTTACCGATAAGCGTTTATTATAAGAGAGTTTTCTTCCAAATTAGAAACGCTATGAATAATAATTAAACAAATAGGTACTGCTACGAATTGAATTGAACCAATATTTACAGTTCATGAAACTTCATTCAAAGTAAAATTTACAAAAGAGTAACTTTAAAGTAACTTACTCTTAAATCCTTTAGGTACCAGTTAAGTATTTGAATTAGTTTAATTTCAGTTGTCAGCTTACAGATTTCATTTACCAGATTCTGACCTAATTAAAACTTTCCATTGTGTAAATAAGAAAGGCCTAGACTTTCCTAAATACATAAAACGACCGAAAACCGACATTAACAAAATATTGAAAGGACTTGTAGACGGTTAATTAGTTGATTATTCAAAAGAAATAAGTCTCTTTCTTTTCTTGTTAATTCTTTTGAAGAATTTTCTTTGATAATTTTCTTTTATGAACCACGAAAGGCATTAATTTTGTGAGTGTGTGTGTGTACCCTTTGTAATTTCGCACATATGTGTTGAAACAAATTGACAAAACCAAAGTTTGTTAAACTTACTTAACTGTATTTCCATACTCTACCGATGTAAACATGACATACACATTAAAACATGTCCACAAACTAATCCGTATCCACAACCCCTGAATTTCTCATCTGAATCCCCCCCACCCCCCACTTTCCTAAAGTGTCAAAGTTAATTTCAACTTTGTACACTCCCTCGGTATTGGATATATTTAACATAACTCGTTTGGGTACCAAACGCTCGTTAGCACATAATCAATCTTAGATCAAATCAAAACATAGTAGTTTTAGATTGACATTATAATTTAGTATTTAAGTACCTACTTTTTTTACTTAGTATGTTTTAATAGAAATTATATTGATTTATAATTGTTACTGTAAAAGCCAATATATTGGTAAATCATAGATTTTACTGCAAAATCTTAAAATTCTCCAACGTTAATTGGTAAATGTAAGGATTTTATAAAAGGGGCACCATTTTTGTGAATTAGCAATCTTAACTTAGTCATTCATTTCAAATTTCCAATCAGTAAAATCCCTAATTACTTTTTATTATCATTTTGATTTATTCTTCACTATAATTATTATTTTTTCAACACACTTGCTCGTAAAGTGAGCCCTAATACAACGCTTTTAGGGCCATAAACCGGGCCATAATATATAAAACACTAGTTGGTTATAGAATTATCCCTACAAATTTAAATAGGTACCTTACTGCAAGTTCTATGCGAGTAAACAGAGCATTTTCAATTTAACCGGGTAATACAGTTATTTTTTTAGTAACAACAAAGAGGTTTTATGCCGCTGAAAATGCATTTGCATTTTTGGAATAAATAAATGTGTAGGTCCTTAATTAAGTCAAACAAATATTTATTTTTATCAAATTATTCCTAATTTACAATATTTTGTAATAAAATATTAAAATATTAGCATTTTATCACCTAAATTTATAATTTTGAAGTAGGCTGTATGCTCACTAACCTCTTTGTTCGCAAAATATTCTTGCACTAGGCGTGTGAAAAAGCAAAAAAAAACCTGCGCGCCTTTTCTCAGCATGATTATCATTTTGTTTTTGTCGTATTTGTTGTTATGTCGTTATATATCTTAGGAGTAGATATTTCTAAGTCATACATTAGGTACAATAACATTACCCGTCTCAGTCAAATCATTTGTTTAAATCGTTATGTTTTAATTTATTATTAACAGGTTAAATATATTTTTAAAACACCTTCAAAATTAACATTTTTCAGCATTTACCGCGTCTCTAAGGTAAGACCTAAGATTTACCGAGTGGATTGTGGTAAATGTTAGAAATGAACGATGATTACAGAACATTTTGAACTTTTACCATTAAGAGTTGGTAAACCTTAAGTTTTACAAGAAAATCTTAGGATTTACATAAGTTCGGGGTTTTACAGTAACATATACATTTTTGTAATATATTTGCTACACTTAAAAATGGAAATAAAATACTAAGTAGGTAGTTCAAGATGCAATTAATAATTTATAATAATAATTATGGAGTTTCTTCAACATCAATTCAAATCAATATTTATCGTAAAATAAATTATAGTGATTGTGTAGGCTACATAGTTAAGAGTATTTTCCTGTCATACGGTTTTTATCATGTATGCTGCAGATATTAATTTAAAATAGATATGTTTACTTCTCATACAATACCTATACAATTTGCATAATCGTGATACGCCTTACTTATCGAATAAAATGTTTGGATTTCAGATTATGGTTTCGATTCGCATACCACAACTACCACAAGAAATTATTTTCAAATTATTTTCGATAAGGCAATAACATTTTCAAGTCTTCAGATAATAATAAATAATTTCGTAGAAACTTTTCCAATGCTGGGCAATTAGCGTAACTAATTAGCGTTCCGGGTGTCAGTCGTAATTGCGATTCGGCGCGAACTTTCGAGGTTTTGAGAATGTTCCGGTTCGGTTACGAGAAATGGTAGGGGTTGTTTATTTTAGAAGATGGTTTTAGGAAGATTTACTTTTGTCTTTGCTAGCTCTTCTTCCAATAAGTCTGCTCAAAAGAACAACTGTATCTTATTTTTTTAATTAGTAGCAGAAATATTAAAATACTTGACGACTATTAAAAAAGCTGTCATGGCTTCTGAAATCATAATAGTTTTAAGCATTCGAGATTTTTCTTCCTTAGATCTTTATAACGAAGGTTAGCTCGTATGTGTGCTCTTACAAAATTAATAATGTTTAAACCTAAAATGCTATTAAAGAAGCAAAACAAAAGCGTTCAATATCTACTAAAAAAGGAACTAAGTATAAAAACGTCTAAGTACGTACTTACATTTTTCTTCTGTCCCACTTTGTTGTACCTATATCAATACTTAAAAAGATTTTAAAAATTCGCTTTGTAACGTTTTGGCGTTTGTTTGGGATAGGTACCAAAATATCTAGGTCACCTTACCAACAACTAGCCTAGGTAATGGGTTATGACAACAAAGGCCATTTTGGAACAGGGAACTTGCGTGTAATAGATATAGTGAAAATGAAACTATAGAAAATAATGTAATGTCATAGTTACAATGATTGATGTAAAGTTTATTATTTGTTTGTAAGTTTAAGTAATATTTAAATCATTATTTGTTACTAAGTTTATTAAAATTATTTGATTTGATTACTTGATCCATGACGATTTGCTACCGTTTCCTGTTATTTGATTATTTGTTGCTAATTGTTATAAAAAGGAATTGATTTGATTACTTGATTCATGTCCGTTTGTTACAGTTTCCTTTTATTCAATGATCATTTTAAAATAAGTATAAAATAGATATATTTATTATTAATTCAATGATAAATAATGTTAATAATATTACATTTTAATTGTCACAGGTTGTTTATTAAATTAATAGTTATTTGTATAAAAGTATTGATTTGATCGTTTGGCGCCATTGTGGCAGACTTGTTTTCTGTAATGCTAAATGCTCATTGGTTGTTTAAAAATGGCGGGATGTTTCTTGCTCTTGCCGAGCATAGCATATTTTTAGACACATTCTGCAGTAGTGAGTCAAGTGAAAAGGTTGTGGAACAGAAAGTTAAGTATTATTCTAACATGTTTATTTCTGCTGTTTAGACTATTATATTCCATTCAATCATCCATTATTGCTTGTGTTATTTATTTGATCTGGTCGATTAGTTGTTGAATAATGAACGTTCCTATTAAATTAATTGTGTTACTTATTTGAAGTGGTTGATAGAATTGTTGCTTAATGAACGTTCTTTTATGGTAAATGTGTTACTTATCTGAGTTGGTTTATAGAATTGTTGCTTAATGAATGTTCCGATTGTGTTAATTATTTAAAATAATAAATTATTTGAACAAATTGTTGAAGGACTTCTTACGTTTTATTAAATGGTATTTCCCCTTAGTTTTCCTACATTTAGTTAGTCTACATTCAGTTGAATAGTCTACCTACATTCAGTTAAATAGTTCAGTTCATTCAGTTAAATAGTCTAGACTCAATTCAATAGTTTACCTTAATTGAAATTTAAACTTAAGAGATATAATAGAGGATAGGTTAGTTTTAGGTTAAATATTGCTCTATCTTTCAAAATCTATCATCAGAAGTGGGATAGTCTCCAGTCCATTACAAAATATTAACACCGTTTCCTAATAATTTTCAGGGTGGATGCTGATGTGATCGGCCAGATGTCTCCGCTCCGCTGCCGTTGTGTGGTCCTGATCCCGAAAACTGCATCGGCGGGGATTCAAGCTGCTGTCACAGCAGTTTCGAGTACCTTGCTTCGAAAAGAAGAAAAACATCCGGACTCGTTCCTTGCTGCAAAGGCCGGTAAGGCCCTCGGTGGCTGTGTTTTTTTTACGATTTCTGTGATTTATTCATAAAACCTGCTATTCAGTTAGTTGAATTTAGCGAATTATTGTCGTAAAATTTGAAGAGAAAGATTAGTAATCGATATCATCTAAAGATATTTATAAAAAAACTGATATGTGATGGTATTTGTGGTACACATTTATGTGGTGTCATTAGTGGCGTATAGTAGGATAATGAAATCAAAATGAGGTTAACAAAATATTTGTTCACTTAAAATAGGTTCACAAGTAGGTAGGCAGATTTTACTAAGTATGTACAATGGTTGTATATAGGTATTGTACGTCCAAACTTTTTGAAGTGCATAGAAACTGGTGACCGTTTGGGTTAAGCAAATATTTTTTTATTTTGCAGCACGGCTTATTAACTACGTCACTAGGTAGTTATTATAATTCTACACTATGAAATAACTTGCTGAAGTAATATTATTTATGTATTTTGTGTAGATCATATTTTAAACATTATAGACGTTTTGGTTATCATTTGCAAAGTAATAATAAAATCATTTGACGAAAGCAGTAATATTCTAACCTTTATCGAAGTATTAGTATCAATGGTTTTTAGCCTTTTCATTCTAAATTTTTTTTATTATTGCTGGTTACTATTACTACCTAAATCTATACTTCTAATCATACGATAGGTTAGATTTATTGTTGTCATTACAAGGTTTACCGCATAGCGTTTGCGAATCGATGACGTAGATGCTATGAAATTAACAAATCCTTTTAACAGCCTCTAGGCTAGACTAATTATTAATTTAATCTATTAAATTAATAATTTTGAGTTGAGTTGAGTATAGTTGAGTTGTTATCTTTTTCCAATTTTAGGCCAGGCAGTTCACGAAATCTACTCTTTCTCTATCTCTGTACAATATGGTGGATCACTGCAAAGCTTTATTTGTCACTTTGCCAGAAATTTGACAAAATTTAGTACCTTTTAATCGATTTCCTGAAATACTGGACCAAAAAAAAGTATACCCGGTATTGTGTACAGCAAAAAGTTATATTTAAAACTTTTTGTATAAAACATCATATCACTGTCTTTGAATACTACAAAATCTGACAAGTGGAACTTTATTCTTATGATGATATTTACGATTTTATTTTTGAGTTACCAAGCCATTTTCCAATATTCTGTTCGGTTAATGGGTTTTTTAGATTCTTTTGTTAGTAGATAGTATTTGTTTTGTGTAGAGGAATTTTAAATAATGTCCTCACACTGAAAACTAAAATATCAATCTTTTCGTCAGACCGTAAACTCGTCTAGCCTTAAGGCTCGGTTATGCGGAAACATTTGTCTCTGTCTTCTCTTTACGTGTAAAGGGTATGGAAAATAACTTTTCTTCTACACGTTTTCGATGTTTCACGTTGTTTTTTTTTTCATCATTATGTTTAGCACAATTATCTTTCTTGAAAGATTTTTTGGAGATTGGACTGTACAGCACGTTATGTTTTGATGATATTCGGATTTTTTTACAATCATCAGTGAGGTTTATACGCAATTAAATTCTTATAGCTACTAGAGAATCTCTTTAGCTTGTCGTGTGTTTTTTTTTGTTTGCGGCTACAACTTTAAGTTTTCTATATAAAAATATGATCCCGGCAAACCATGTTTTCCTATCATGGACCCTTAAATGAATCTATTAGCTGCTATTGTGCTACTATTATTCATAGGATATATATAGATAGTAGTACCTACTACTATATATTATTTATTTACTACTATATACTACTACTACTACTACTACTACTACTATTTATTAACTACCCCAATAAGTTTAAATCTATCAACTGATTAGACCATGTTTTTGGGTAATTTATTTCGTAATTGTGATATTTAAGTATCAACTACATATATTTAACTTTTTATAATTTATTTAAATGTTCCCGTTTTTCTTGAGATCTATATTATTATAGTTTTAATTGTTCACTTTCGAACTAGTCTACAAAAAACGTATTAAGTAAAGATACTTTTGGTGACCGGTTACCACTTGAAAGAAGAACGGCGTGATAAGATAAACACTATTTTTATTAAAACACAAGGTACTTGTACTATTACCTAATCTGTGACAAGGTTGATATTATGTATATTCAGTTATTAGTGTTATTTTTTTCATGTTATTGAATAATGTAAAAAACTTATCGGGAACATTTCTTTGACAACTTTCTTCGCGGGTGTGTAAGAAAAAAACTTAGGTGATACCCAAGAGTCTTATATTCATATTCTATGGTCATACCTACGAATTTTTTGAATATTTTTAGTTGTTCCAGGCAAAGAGTATTTCTATTGGTCTGATAACTATATTGTTAGACAAACTAAAAGCTTAGTTTCTATTACGAGATTCTGATAGAATTTATATTCTTGAAATTCTCATGTTGTAGGAATTAAATATATTATCGGATGCCTTGACTTCAAATCCTTTTTGGTAATGATGTAGGTATTGATTTAGGAGTCGATATAGGTATTGATGTTGGTATTGATGTTGGTATTGATGTTGGTATTGATGTTGGTATTGATGTTGGTATTGATGTTGGTATTGATGTTGGTATTGATGTTGGTATTGATGTTGGTATTGATGTTGGTATTGATGTTGGTATTGATGTTGGTATTGATGTTGGTATTGAAGTTGGTATTGAAGTTGGTATTGATGTTAGTATTGATGATGGTATTGATGCAGGGATTGATGCTGGTATTAACGCTGGCATTGATGCTGGCCTTGATGCTGGTCTTGATGCTAGTATTGACGTTGATGATGATGTTGATAATGGTAATGATTCATCATTATGATAATGATAATGCTTGTTTATTCGCAAACTGATGAAGCCACATGATATCGTACCACATTTTTGTTTTAATAGAATTCTTTTCTAATTATACATATTGATTTTAATTGTAAATATTAGTAATAAGTACCTACCTATAGTGCTTTAGTCTAGTGCTTTGACTGTTTTTAGGTGTGGAAATGTTGATTTGAACTATTTTTGCCCAGTCCAGGGTTTGACTTTGTCTGTTGTTGTGAATGGGTAGTGGTTTTGATTATAATATAGACACAAGACAGTCATATAACTGTTTTATTATGTTCTTTTAAGGACTATTTATATTTTATTATTATAATACCTAACCTAGGTACTATTGTGTAAAGTCAGATTGGCCAAACGGTTTGTGTAAAGTACAACATAGCACTGTTCAAAAATCCACTGGTTTTAATACCTTTGCGATTGCTGATAGCGATAGAACCAAATTATACCCTTACCTGTATTCAAGTCTACGTGAATTCCACTTTGTAATAATATTTAAAACGCTGATAAGCCACATGCTTGGTACCGAATCATCTCACTGGCAGCGGGTGAATGTGATCGGTATGTCTATGTATGGTTTGGCAGTTATATTTATTCCATTTTGTATAATATTTAAAACGCTGTTAAGCCACATGCTTGGTACCGAATCATCTCACTGGCAGCGGGTGAATGTGATCGGTATGTCTATGTATGATTTGGCGATGAATGTTATAGGTATACCAGGTACATGATATTCGCTGGTCGGCCTTATGCTTGGTACTGGTTGATCTCACTGGCAGCGAGTGAATGTGATCAGTATGTCTATGTATTTGGCAATCGTGGCCTCGGTACATGGTATTCGCTGGTCGGTCAGATGCTTGATGTCAGTTATTCTCACCAGCAGCGGGTGAATGTTATTGGCATGTCTAGGTGTCTGGCAATACCTACCTATAAGTTATGTTGATATTAAGAAACATGGTATTCGCTGGTCGGTCAGATGCTTGGTGTCAGTTATTCTCACCAGCAGCGAGTGAATGTTATTGGCATGTCTAGGTGTCTGGCAATACCTACTAAAAATGTTGTGTTGTAAAATAAAAATGGAATAAAATGTTTATTAATTAATAAAAAGGCAAAGTGGAGTAACGTATTTAATTGATAAAAGAAAGTGTCTCACGGATTCCGGTTAAGTTCCTGTTAAGTTTCTTAACAAATAATTTCATAGTTAATTTTATTTATTTTTTCTCTTTTTTAATTTTGTTTTCTTTTATTTTCTTAATTCTTAGATTCAAAGTGTTGGTATTATTACTAACCGGAAGTGGCCGGAACTCGTGAGATTTATCGAAGTACCAAATTACTTGACATTATGAAACAATGTTCAAAACATACTTAAATATGTGTATTTCAATAAGGTTATGAAGAATAAAACAAACATTGTATTTTTTTTCTTTTGTATATTTTAATATATATTTTAATGTCCTTCGAGGACGAAGTACTGTCAGTCTGGCCGTAATAGATATAGTGAAAATGAAACTATAGAAAATAATGTAATGTCATAGTTACAATGATTGATGTAAAGTTTATTATTTGTTTGTAAGTTTAAGTAATATTTAAATCATTATTTGTTACTAAGTTTATTAAAATTATTTGATTTGATTACTTGATCCATGACGATTTGCTACCGTTTCCTGTTATTTGATTATTTGTTGCTAATTGTTATAAAAAGGAATTGATTTGATTACTTGATTCATGTCCGTTTGTTACAGTTTCCTTTTATTCAATGATCATTTTAAAATAAGTATAAAATAGATATATTTATTATTAATTCAATGATAAATAATGTTAATAATATTACATTTTAATTGTCACAGGTTGTTTATTAAATTAATAGTTATTTGTATAAAAGTATTGATTTGATCGTTTGGCGCCATTGTGGCAGACTTGTTTTCTGTAATGCTAAATGCTCATTGGTTGTTTAAAAATGGCGGGATGTTTCTTGCTCTTGCCGAGCATAGCATATTTTTAGACACATTCTGCAGTAGTGAGTCAAGTGAAAAGGTTGTGGAACAGAAAGTTAAGTATTATTCTAACATGTTTATTTCTGCTGTTTAGACTATTATATTCCATTCAATCATCCATTATTGCTTGTGTTATTTATTTGATCTGGTCGATTAGTTGTTGAATAATGAACGTTCCTATTAAATTAATTGTGTTACTTATTTGAAGTGGTTGATAGAATTGTTGCTTAATGAACGTTCTTTTATGGTAAATGTGTTACTTATCTGAGTTGGTTTATAGAATTGTTGCTTAATGAATGTTCCGATTGTGTTAATTATTTAAAATAATAAATTATTTGAACAAATTGTTGAAGGACTTCTTACGTTTTATTAAATGGTATTTCCCCTTAGTTTTCCTACATTTAGTTAGTCTACATTCAGTTGAATAGTCTACCTACATTCAGT
The DNA here is from genome assembly GCA_943789525.1 of Agriphila geniculea. Taxonomy (NCBI): domain Eukaryota; kingdom Metazoa; phylum Arthropoda; class Insecta; order Lepidoptera; family Crambidae; genus Agriphila; species Agriphila geniculea. The sequence goes on along the minus strand of OX038884.1, from coordinate 1,830,477 downwards.
TAAATAGTTCAGTTCATTCAGTTAAATAGTCTAGACTCAATTCAATAGTTTACCTTAATTGAAATTTAAACTTAAGAGATATAATAGAGGATAGGTTAGTTTTAGGTTAAATATTGCTCTATCTTTCAAAATCTATCACGTGCATCTGATCAAAAACGGAACTATTTTACCTCACAAAAACAGTTTTGTGAAATTCATGGTACACAATAAGCGCTATCGCACACGTGCAACTTTTGTCTCCGCAACTTTTTTGTATCTCACGTGATTTGTATGAAAAGTTTCAGACGACCGTGTCGCTTCGTGTGCGCGCTTCCATATAAACCCGTGGACTTGATGTGAGAGACAAAACAGTTGCTGGGAGACTAAGTTGCCTGTGTGCGATAGCGCTAACATTGAAACCTTTTGTTTAATTGACATTTGGCGGGCTGATTATCTAATTAGAAACCACCTAGAGACCGTCACATTTGACAGATGAATGTGATACATTGGTACTCCTTTTTGGGGTAAAAAAAAACATACCAAAGAAAAGTAGCAATGTATATCAAATGAAACCGGTCGCTAAATAGTTTCTATTTAGATAATCAGCCTGCCGATTGTCAGGTAATAGAATGATGAGTAATCGGGCTATTATTAGCGCTATCGCACACAAGCAACTTAGTCGCCCAGCAACTGTTTTGTCTCTATCTCAAGTCCACAGGTTTAAATGGAAGCGCGCACACGAAGCGACGCAATCGTCGGCAACTTTTCATACAAATCATGTGAGAGACAAAATAGTTGCGGAGACAAAAGTCGCCTGTGTGCGGTACCGCTTACCTTTTATTAACTCTTTCCTTTATTGGTAAGTACTTTTATGTAAACAAAAAATAGTTTCAAGATTTTTTTTTCAAAGAGATTCATGAGAACTTCTGAGTTAAATAAATAAAACTTAGACTAAGGTGATTTTTAATTGTAAAAACCACCTTAGTTTGTCTTTTATTTATTTAACTCTTCGATTATCTTCTTATTTATTAAATAAAGAAATTCGTATGACAATTACCTATAATAAAGAAAAACTAAATACTAAGTTACTACTTTTTACACATTTTCTTACTTTCTTCACAAGTCTTTGTTGTTACCTATTGAAGACAAAAGCAACAAAATGTGTAAGTTATAAATACATAGATAAGATAAACTAACTGTTTATTATTTGTTCTCAGTGAATTGTTTATAATTTCTAAATCTTACATGAGATACTATAACAAGATTCAAAGTAATATTTCACCTAGTTTAAGTGGCTCGAAAATAGCTTTGACTACTTACAATAAAATTTAATTTAATGTTATTGCTTCACCAGCTAAAAATGAATCATACACAACTCATTCAAAACACAATAAATCTATCAAAACCAATATATAAAGTGTGTCAACGATTTCCAGCAAAACCACATAAAATAGTGGAGTTTACGTCAAATTATTCAACACGTTAGTTAAAAGCTTAAATAATACCAGGAAAAAAATATTTTCATGAAAATTTAAATTGAGTGATACTGATATTTGCAGATATTGCAATGAGGAGCAGGACACGCCCAAGCACCTCTTATGTGATAAGCATTGCCCTCAAAAAATGGCACCACATGAAAAGTACAACTAAGTGGATGGAGCTAAAAATGCTGGCATTTAATTATGCAGCACAAAGCGTCTGAGCACTGGTTGCTTATTAGCGACCATAATTTGTATACTCATAGATATTTTCTATACTTAAACGAAAAAATATGATACGTTATTTCTGCATATTTTTACTGCCTTCTTAGCGTCTTTTACACCATTTGACTACATTTGACGTCATTTCTAATAAACTTTCTCTTTCTCTCTTTTCTCTACAATACAAACTGCAATTATTGTAAAGAACGCTAACGGCAGTCACCGGGTGCGTGGCTGGCCCGACTAAAGCTGAGCGGGTTGTACTTTTTCGGCCCTGTGGTGCCAGTTTGCAATTACACTTCCATAGATTTTAGCTCGCTGCCTAATCCACAAGCTCTACATCTGGGGTGACACGTAATCAACCCGGAGGAAATAAAAACTCTAAAAACCAGGAAGATTCTAGATTTCCTTGACGCCGGAAGGCTTAAAGAGTTCTATAATTAGGTGGCGAGTCTCAAAAGCTCTTTTAGGTCGCAGTGATTGCAAGCTCTATCAGAGCTGCAGAGCCCCTAGCTTTCAAATAATAATAAAAAGACAATGATACCAGGAAAAACGTTTTTCATTAAATCATAATTGAGCAGAATGATCAATTTGGGGGCCCTGCATTGATCGATCAACGTCGAGTTGTTTACCAGTAAACTTCTGAACTTGTTTGCTAATATTTAACTTTTTATGAGAAAAGATACATTGGAAAAAGCTGTATTGTTAGGATCTCCAACTTTTACGGGTGTAGATGACTACTTAACTTATCTAATTAACTGCTATTTTGTAGTATTTAGGCGTATGTCCAGTTCATATTATTCCAGTCCAGTAATCCAGTCTAGGCTAGATTAGATCTCACTGTAATGGTAATCTATGTGTCTTTTTATCCACTCTCCAAATTTTAAGGATATGTTCAGTCCGTTAAACTGAAAAAACTTTCTCTAAGAAAGATAGGGTCAAATATGATTAAAAAAACTTTTCATACAAATCAAAGAGATGGTGATCAGTTTAGAAAGGGATGACCAAAATTTTGTGGCGTTTCGACACAAATGTTTCATGGAGAAAGTTGTTTAGTTTCAGCCTGTATACACTTTAGGGTCACACTATTCTATCGCTGTATTCAACCGATGGACTGGAATCTTTATGTACTTACTGGAATAACGTGAAGTTGCAAATAGTGTAAAATCGTTTTCAATACAGTTAGTTGCTCGAAGGTGTGTGCTCTCGATGACAGTGCGGTAAAATCAAATTCCGCACGTTGTGTGCGGAATGTTGATTTTACCGCACGTCGTGCGTTTTGTTTACTTTTTTTTCATTTATATTACATACCGTCTAGTAAGATTACTACCAAAGAGTTTGTATCGAGTTTAAGGTAAATAAAATTTAACTTAAACTCGATAATAATAAATGAAATAAAGCAATATTGTCGATAAATTTTAATTACTTTTACAAATTAAAAAAGATTTGAAGTGTTTTTGACCACTTATCTTCAAAGTCATAGTCAGTGTCTTTATTCAAATAAACTTAATAATTAAGCACTTTTGAATCGTCTTTATATTTTCATACTACCCGTTCCAGACTTTTTTGACTGGCAAGAAGAACGGGCGCAAGAAACTAATTAACGATATTACTAAGTAACGATATTTACAATTTCGATATATCGTTACCAAATACACAACATGATTATTGGCAAAAAAATCTAAGTAGTATAATGCTAAGTAGTAAAATCTAAGTAGGATAATGCTGAATGTTTCGAAGGTCTTCGCCTTTCTTTACGCTGAAAACAAACTTTTTGCATGTGTACATAAGACGATATTTTCATGAAAAAATGTGGTTTATCACACTGTAAAAATATTTTTATTTCAGTAGGTACCTATAATAGTTTCTTCCAAATGTTAGAAAAACGTCGTATAGTACATGGTTGATAAAGTTTTTTTAAACACGTGACAAAGGCGTCGCCAGCCCATGGCCCAGGGGGGGGGGGCAAATTAATATTGTAGAGGATGAGAATGATATGAATTGTAGGTACAGTCAAGAGCACTTAGTGAATTTATTCAAGTTTTGAGATGGGGCGGGATTTATCGAAAAAGCAAGTCAATTGCACGGCCTTAGGACTTTGGTCATTTGCAGTTGGCTACATGTAATAGCCTCCCCCTGCCCACCCCTGGCGACGCCCTTGACACGTGACGGTTAAAAAACGTCAGCTCGTTTGAAAAACCGTCTTACCAACCAACCTTGTATCATAAACTACACTGTTTTGGCCAGAATAATGAAGCCATGACTTCTAATAAATATTTAAAGGCTTGATATTCCACAGCACTACCGTTCAGGTAAACATATTGATGGGTTATTAATAACCACTGTGTTTGCGATGGAGTTGTGTTTAATATTGCAGTATATAATTTACTTTGACGGTAAATTGAGTGGCGAATACATTCAACACTATAATGAAAAGAATTTAATATTAAACTGCATTTATTTACTAATTCGAAATTTTCGTAATATCTGAAATAAAATACTAAGAATACAAGCACGTTATTTATTTTTGTTAATTATTAGTGTTAAGGGGCGTAGTCTATTAGCACATTCTATGAAGAAGTATCTGTTTTGACTGAGCTTTGCTCGGTTATTACTATTTATTGTAATATGGTGGTGTTAAGGTGATAATTTACATTGTTATCTCAAACATTAACTACATACATTTTTTTAACTTGTCTAAAAACAATAAAAATAAAAAAAATATAAACTTGAATATATAAAAAAACAAAAGTATGTAACCGAGCGGGATTCGAGCCCGTAACACTCGTTTCTTGCCATCCGCGTCTTAATCCGCTGGATCAGACGGACAGTGGCCGGCAAGACGAAAATAGCGACCATATTCTGCGTCGAAAGAAAAACGCATGTAAACTCGAAAACACGCATTTTCCCAAACATAAGACTAATCTAGATCGATTGTTTACCCCCAAAAACCCCCAAATCCGAGCCGTTACCGAGATCACAGAAATAAATTTATATACATGCAAGAATTGCCTGTATATAATTGCGTTTAAAGGTATAAATAATAATTTATATAGCGATAAAAACCGATGGCCGTTGGGGCGGTAAGGTTCTTGAAACGCGATCGCGCAGTGGTCGATGCTCCGTGGGTAGACCCCCGACAAGGTGGACCGATGATCTGATGATGATCGCGGGAAGCCGCTGGATGCAGCGCAGGACCGATCGTCGTGGAGATCCTTAGAGGAGGCTTATACCTCCTGTCCTGCGGCTGATATGATGATGATGATCAGTTTTGATATGAAAATAACCACAAAACATTGAATTTTTTTCTTTGTTCTGTGATAATAACTTTAGGCAGTCTTTCTTACTTTAAGGGAGTATTGGCTGTCTTGTGTACAAATATTTGACACAGTATGAAAGCTGGGATTGCAGAAACATCTCATAGCCTAACCACAGACTACGAGATACGGCAACAGATTACATTTTGTACAATAAAAGGATTCCAATTGAAACATTCTGTTTATCTGTGGCGGGAAATACTGCAGTGGTCTTAATAAATCCTTTTCATTACTCATTGGCAAGCAACATGGCTAAATTGTGTGTGGAATGGAAATTCTAGCGAAGATAGTCATCCGACTGATCGAACAAAAATTTTTGATTGCGTGAAAAAAAAAGAAGAAAATAGCTATGTCTTCGAAAAAGTATGGAAGTAACAGCAGAATGGAGATGATTCCTTTAGCCATTACCAACCACAACATGGTAATAAAAAAAGTTGCCACTCAAAATGACTTTTTTTTAAATAGGTACATGTTGTGGTTGTGCTTGGTGGTGGCTAAGGTAATTCTTCTGTTACTTTCGTACATTTCGTGAAGACGATGTGATTTTTTTTAATTTTTTCACGCAACCGCAATTTCTGTTACTTTTTTCTATTGTTGCTAAGGGGGAACTTATTCCAACCTATAAAAAATATTCCCATTCCCCATTATTATTAGTCAAATGTGGCTTAGTAGCTTTGAAAAAAATATTGTGTACTCAACTCCCATAATAGTAATAGTGTAAGTCTATAAAATTGTATATTTTGTAAGAAAAAGGTTTAAGAAACTCAGCTAATTCAAAAGCTCTCAATTACATTCCCGTCTCTTATAAAAGAGTTATTTCAAATCACATAAGCGTACAAAGATAAACTTTAAGTGCAAAGACGCAGCTATCAAAACGCCTTAACCCTTCATTTTGAAATGTAAATTAAACCGAATAGGGGATGTTACGACCGTTTGTGAAGTTGGTGATTAAAATAGTTACGGGTGGCGGCGCCAGATGGCGTTGAACATCAATGTTAAGCACGTGCTGAAAGTCTGAAAAGATATAAGGTACCTGTACCACCCTCGGCGATGAAGCGACTATTTATCAACTATCTTCTTATTAAAATCCTTATAGGCCTAGCCATAAGCCACCTTTTTCGGTGGATATCGCGCGTTGAAAAAATCGCTCGTGTGAACGATCCCTTACAGTAGGTACGTTTCTGCATTAGTTACAATAATATAGCATGGTGTAGTACGGAGTACCCCAAGGCATATAAGCAAAATATAACTCCTGAGTTTTGATAGTGATTGGTTAAAAAACTCAGTAGTTAGAGTTTGCACACAAAATCTAACTACCGAGTTTTTGACCAACCTGTCTTTGAGTTCTTTTGTATCTTTGAAGTAATAATTATATTGAAACGTACCTATTATATTTGTTTCCTTTTATTTTATGATAAGTTGACGAGTTCGAATATAAAAGGACCTAATCTTTTTATTAAATCATATTTTTAACTACACCACAATCCTTCGAACTATTTAATTTGGCAGAAAACTCAACCGCTGCGTTCAGATCTCGGTTTTCTGGGTAGTAGTCACAAAAACGTGAAAGATTTTCATTTTTCAAATATAAGTATTGATGAAACTGATCAAATACTCGGTAGTTAGATTTTGCGCGCAAACTCTAACTACCGAGTTTTTGGACCAATCAGAGATCACTATCGCAACTCAGGAGTTAGATTTTCATTTGTTAAGAGAAACAAATCACAATTAAAATTAACTATAATAATTTTGTAATACGTGTGACAGAAAAATAATCCTTCATTCTTTACTTGTTACTATTAAGTCGCGCAACTGGATACTGACGCATGCCTGTGCATCCCCCGGAATGCCAGACCTTGTTTTCTTAGACCAAGGGACCAAGGTTAAACTCTTTAGAATCTATATCTATATATCTTATATATCTTTTCCATATACATCAAAGTCAAAGTCAAAGTCAAATAAGCTTTATTCAAATAAACTTAATTATTAAGTACTTTTGAATCGTCTATATTTTCCTACCACCCGTTCCAGACTTTTTTAGCTGACAAGAAGAACGGGCGCAAGAAACTTATCAGCTGTAACAGCCATAAGTAACGATATTTACAAACTTTAATATATCGTTACCAAATAATTACAACAGGGTGACAGGATTATTGGCAACAACATAGACTTATTGTTATATTACTTCAACAAAGTACTTATAGTAGCAAGTTATGTGTTACATCATTTCCACGCATTTTGATCTTTAAGATAATCGTCTACTTTATAATAACCTTTACCCATGAGCGTTTTTTTAACATGGTTTTTAAATTCATGCAAAGGAAGATCAATCACTTGTTGTGGAACTTTATTAATAAAGGCTATGCCTTTCCCCATAAATGAACCTCTAGTTTTTGCAAGCCTAAATCTTGGAACGGCAAGTTTATCTTTATTTCTTGTATTAAACTGGTGAATATTGCTGTTCTTAGCAAATGAATCATAGTGTTTCCTTACATAAACTAAATTTTCGTAAATGTATTGACCTGCCAAAGTTAAAATATTTATTTCTTTGAACAATTCTCTCAATGTATCTCTTCGCCGTAGATTGTATATGGCGCGAACAGCTCTTTTTTGGAGTACAAAAATATTTTCAATACTGGCAGCTGAGCCCCACAATAGCAGTCCATATGACATTACACTATGAAAATAACTAAAGTATACTAACCTTGCCGTTTCAATATCAGTTAAAAGCCTTATTTTCTTAACAGCGAATGCCGCTGAACTAAGTCTACTTGACAAGGCCTCAATATGTGGATCCCATTGCAGTCGAGAATCTAGTGTGATACCTAGAAATTTTGTACTCTCAATAAACTCGACTTCATCGTCATTCAAATTAATATTTAATTTTGTCTGCTCAACATTAGGTAATGAGAATTTAACACATTTAGTTTTTTTGGGGTTAAGTGCTAAATTATTACTATTAAACCAGTATGAAACTTTAGAGAGGGCACTATTTACTTCGTCCGAACAGTGATTACCTCTGTTTACTTTAAAAACTAAAGAAGTATCATCCGCAAATAGTACTGTCTCACATAAATTATTCGCGTAGTTGGGAAGGTCATTTATATAAATTAGAAACAACAATGGGCCCAATATTGATCCCTGTGGCACACCCATATTGATGGGGGCTCCGGTAGATTCAGTTCTATTAATCACTACTTTCTGAGTTCTATTGTACAAATACGATTTCATAAGACTAACTGATTTATCAGAGACACCATAATGTTCTAGCTTCTTTAATAGTGTTTGATGATCAACACAATCGAATGCCTTAGAAAGGTCACAGAAAATGCCAATTACATCTTGCTTTTCTTCCCAAGCGTCAAGAATATGTTTGAGAAGTGCAATTCCAGCATCAGTAGTACTTTTACCCTTGGAAAATCCAAACTGATTTTTATGAAGTATATTATTGTATGTGAAGTAATCTAATAATTGGGAATATATAATTTTTTCAAATATTTTACTAAGTGCTGGTAGTATAGATATTGGCCTAAAGTTAGCTGGGTCACTTTTATCCCCAGATTTAAAAAGAGGAATCAATTTACTATTTTTCATTAGATCAGGAAAGACCCCTTCGTCAATACATTTGTTAAAAATAAAAGCCAAGTAAGGGGCTAGTATATCAATTATTGATTTAATTATGCTTGTTGACATGCCCCAAAGATCTTCTGTTTTTTTAACATTAATTGTTTTAAAAGCTTTAATGATATCTGCACTATTTATATATTTAAAGGAAAAACTTTCATTGCACTTATCAACACTAGACTCCAGAAGGGAGACAGCGATGTTGGGACAAGCACTAAGAGTACTGGTAGTTTCTGCAGGTATTCTAGCAAAGAAATCTTCAAAAACTTTAGCGACCTCATTGTCAGATTCAAAAGTTTGATCACCAGTTTTTAAACAGAAGGAATTTATATTGGATTTTGATTTGCCCGTTTCTTTATTAATAATATTCCAAGTAGCCTTAATTTTATTGTCAGCTAATTTAATTTTATTTGAAAAGTACGTGGACTTTGCTAAGATACAAACTTCTCTGAATGTTTGTGAATACTTCTTGACAAATTCAATGAAGTTAGGATCACAAGAAGTAGCTTTCTCTGCATAAAGTTCGTATAATTTCCTTCTGCTCTTATATATACCGGGTGTGGCCCAGTCACTAAATTTCGTACTATCATTACATTTGATCACTTTTTGTTTAAAAGTTTCACTAAATTCAGTTTGAACTATGCTAAATAAATGATTATATAGGTTATTGGCTTCAAAATTTGGTTCTGGTAATGTTTCAATTTTACTTGTGACATTGATTCTGAATTTTTCAATACAGTGTTTTTTTATTGGCCTACACATTATTTCCCGTTTAGGTGGAACATGATGGTGCTCAATGGAGGCTAATTGTCCACTATGGTCGGATTTAATACAATTTAAAATTGATTTTTCAATGACATTACAGTTACAGAAAATATTATCTAAGCAGGTTGCCGATGTGGGTGTGATACGCGTTGGTTCATTAAAAATATGTAGCAAATTAAATGATTTAAATAAGTTTATGAACCTACTCGTCAGTTTGGCTAATTTAGGGTCTAAGATGTCGACATTAAAATCTCCGCAAATCGCGACTTTTTTATTCTTCCTACAGGTCATTTTTAAGACTTCCTCCATAGTGGACTCAAACTCAGAGTAATTTGCGGTGGGGGGTCTGTATACGCATACTATAATTATTTGATCAAGTTCCACACAAGACAGCTCAATGGTTCGTTCAATTGAGAGGGATACTACATCTTTGCGTTCTTTATATTGTAAACTATCATGTAGAATAATAAGTGACCCCCCTCTTATAGCAGATTTCCTATTAAACGAGCTAGCAACTTTGTAATTATCCAAACTTAAAACTAATTCGTGCTTTTTCAACCAATGCTCAGTAACACATAACACATCAATATCTTCAGAATTTAAGAATAAGCTTATTTCTAAATCTTTGCCAGAAAAGCCTTGCATATTCTGGTGTACAATTCTTAAACAGTTAGGCTTTTCTATTGTTAAGTCAGGGCTAGAGGACGCCTCTATTGTCTTAAACGGTAATTTAAATGTAAACAATTATTATTACTTGAATCAAGTAAAATGTTATTTTTATTTGGAACAGATTCCAAAGTTGAATGACAAATGTCAAAAGTTGACTGCTCAATAAAAGCAGTTGTTTTACTAGCCAGATTATTGGCTAAATGTTTAAAGTAAAAAGATAGCGATAATGCTATTTGTCTCTTAAAAGAACTAGGCAGATAGAATTTATCTTTTGTCAAGTAAAAACTATTGAATAATTTATTGATGTTAATTATGTGCAGCTGTTCACTATTATGAAATGCCACTGTATTCAATGTTAAGTTCAACTGATACCTAAAATTATTTTCTATTTGTGGCATACTTTTGCTATATGGGAATGTGAACAAAATCACTTTTCTCACTTTTAGAGAGCATAAGGAATTACAATAATCTAACAATTGGTTTTTGTTCACATTACCCCTATTTCCTATTAAAATTATCAAATTAGTGTTTTCATTAAATGATTTTTTAACAATAATTTTCATCATGTCATCCATAGTTGACCCAGGCATACAATAATTAATTATATTTTCCTTGGAGTGTTTCTGAATTAATTGGCCTAGATCCTTACCCATCTCATCGCAAAACATAATTGTTTCGCAACAGTTATTTTCAGAACAAGGATTAGTTTTGATTGAATTGCAAGTGTATGAGACCTCTGGTGGTTCACATATTAAGTGGGTAATTAGGTTAGTTGGGTTATTATCAGAAACTTCAGGCTCACTCACTGAGTAGGTAGGTAAATGCTCTGGGACATCCTGAACTTCATGACATTGTCTTATAATACTATTGTGGTTCAAACAGCTACAATTCTGTTTTTTACCAAGGGATTCGAAACGGTCTGAATTATAATTACACATGTCAATCATGTCATTTGCAGCCAGCATTTGGTAATTTAGCTGTTTGCGAGAAAAATTACTTAAATTATTGTACATTTCCCTAAGTGAAAGTTCCAAATTGTCAATTTTTTCACTTAATTGATTATTTACCTTTTCACATTCTTTACTGTTATTACATGATGCCCTATTAATTACATCTAATTGCCCTAATAATTGCTTACGCTCTTTCCTCAGCTTTGAAAATTGGCTATAATAATTTTGCCTTTTTATCAACCTTTGAGTTTTCTTTGTATATATCTTGTCTATATATCTTTTTTTCTGCTGCCACAGCGACAAAATGCAATGTTGTAAAGTTTAAAGAAATAGCAGGTTTGCTGCTTTTTCCTCGCTAACTCTATGCTAGATACGAGCTATAGCTAATCATAGACAGTAGGACAGGTGCTGAAAGCTATCTGTCTGAAACTGCCATAAATAATGAGCGGCGAGTGCTGCACAAACAAGAAAATGTATACTTCAGCCGGTTTGCCTTTATACAATCGGCTGTTGATAGGTTTAACGGAAACTTCTTATTAAGCCAGGTACTCATAAGCGAGCTGTAACTGTAACCTGCTGATACAGTAACGAAGTATGTAAGATTGAGTATTCTGTATTGTCTTGCATTTAACCAAAAGCCATAAAATTGAGATAATAAAAGCACCTTTTTTTATAAAAACAATGGATGCCTTCATGCCTCCATCCATTTACCTCCCGGTAAAAGACGAACTTTTAGTGCCATCCTTGCAAGCGAATTTGTTTTATTTTTTTATGCACAAGGGGGTAGTGCTTGGCCTTCACCGCACCTGATTAAGTGACGATAAGTCCGAAGGTGAAAGTGCACTACACCCGGAATCTTCATCATCATCACTGAGGAACTGGCTATCTTACCTCTAACTGCCGGAACACAACAATTTTTAAATTGTTGTTATGGTGTCAGATTTAGTTAACCAGGCGGACGTGAAATAAGCCCTATCACCAACCAAACGGAGTACAATTTGTACCCCCCCCCCTGGGAATTGAACCCGGAACCCCTGCGTCTTACACGGATGGGCAACTACTAGACCACAGAGGCGGTTGTTGGCGTTTCAAACTATGAAGGTTATAACTTTGTTGACTGTACGTATGAAACAATCTTCTCTTACGTTCGCGAGCGCACTGCGTTCCGCTCGCGAACGACGTACTCTATAAACACTCTAATACTCGATGAACTACTATGATTTTTGGTCATAGTACTATTATTATTTGAATGTTAGGGGCTCTGCAGCTCAGATAAAGCTGTAGTCACTGCGACCTAAGAGATCTATTGTGACTCGCCACCTAATTATAGTAACTTTTTAAGCCCTGCGGCTCCCAGGAAGTCTAGTATCTTCCTAGTTTTAAGAGTTTTTATATCCTCCGGGGTGATTACGTGTCGCCCCAGGTAGATACTACGCTTATGGAATAAGGGTCCACAATCACATAAGAGGTGCTTGGGCGTTTCCTGCTCCTCATATCTGTAGACGTTAGTATCACTCAATTTCATATGAACTAGGTGTCTGTATAGTTTGCAGTGTCCAGTTAAGGCTCTAATAGTCGCGCTGACGTTCGATCTACTGAACTGTATAAACTCATTCGTCCGTCTTTGCGAGTAGCCTTCCACTAAGGATTTGGCGTGTCTTAATCCTAGCTGTGTTAACCAGAATTTTCTCGACTCGTCCAAGTTGGTCACAGTAACAGTGCAACGTTTACCTACAGCTCGTTAGTGAGTACCCGCCTTTACATTCAAAAGTTTCTGTGCCTTTTTTCGGTTTTGTTATTGCGTTTACTGTAAATTGAGTATGTACCTATTACAGTTGGTTAAAACTATGTTTAGATCTAGGACAAATACCGATACAAAATGAATAACACGTGTAGAATATTTGAGTAGAAATTGAAACGGAAATTATTACTACACGATTAGAGCATGGGTTTCCAACCAGTGGGGCGCATCCCCCAAGGGGGCGTAGAGGTATCCAAAGGGGGGCGCGACGTGCGACTCGAGACACTATATTTATAAAAACTCTAAAAATCATATTTTCTCACTGCGAGCGGCGGGGACGGTGCCACCGATGCGTAGTGCACCTCTTGTGTTAGATTGATGAATTTTAATTCAAAACACACCTACTTTTATTTTCATAGTTGTTGTCGGGCGGGTTGCGTAAGTAAATATTTTATCATACCGTTGAGTGGGGCACACAAGGTAAAAAAAGGTTTGGAACCCTAGGATTAGAGGCAGGAAATTCGATTAGATACTAACGACATATTGAAAGAAATAGATTTGAAAAAACGAGTTCCATGTGAGTTTACCTAACTAACATTACTTATTCTGTGCTAATATTATTTAAATGGTAAAGTGAGTTTGTTCGTTTGTTGCGCTTCCACGTTTGAACTAGTCAACCCAAGTCAACCGGATTATCATGAAAGGTCAATGGGCATTTTGTTCGAACATTTGACCTATGGCGTACACAAACGAAATAGGGCTAGATATGTAGATAAATGTATCTGCTACTCAGTGGTATGGGTCGCATTCTTGCAGGACATGTCATGTTTAATTTTTTTATTATTATATCATATCATTTCAATAATAAATAAAATAAAATAAATAAATAAAAACAATACAAACGTTCCTTGTGCTTGTGGGACACATTTTCACAATGTTGGAAGTAAAAACTTCTGTTTTATTAACAAAAGTTTAATAAAATCACACATATACTGGCACACATACTGTAAAATATATTTTTTCTGCCGGTCGGTTCATAAAAAAATAATACATATTTTGTGGTAGCCTAGGTACTGCTCGGTGAGAAGATGAGAAGGTCTCGATGGCTGGCCCGATGATGTGGACACGTTGCGATGACTACGAGGTGATGGAATTAATGGTGTTTTGAAAGCCCTTCAATAAAAAACTTGGGTTGATTCTGTAGCATCTGCTTTATTATAATATAAATAGACTATTCGTTACAATTTTAATAAACTTAGGTTCTAGATTTCGATGTACTGAATTTCGTTGGGTGAGGTGATGGATGGAGCGTGCGCACGCTCCATCGTACGTCAGTCGTGGCCGAGGAAAAAGATAGAAGTGAAGTGAAGTTGACGTCTGTACGTCTCTGTGACATTTTGCTGCAGACGGGCTCTCCGGATTGGCTGCTTCTGATCGTCGTCTATAGAGATCACGGCATTGGCCTCATGCCTTTTTCGCCGTAGTCAAGTGTGACTGTCAGTAATACTTGCAGGCGTTAACACAAAAAGTGGAATTGAATTCTTCAATTTAAAACTGGTTTGGTTTCTGTACGCGAACTTTCATCAAGCAGGTCAAATAAAATATATTGAGCATATTTGACCTACCTGACGAATGTTCGCGTACAGAAACCAAATTTTACAGTATGTGTGAAAGTTATTAAACTTTCGTTAATAAAACAGCAGTTTTTACTTTCCGCATTGTGAAAATGTGTGGTACAGGCGTAATAAACGTTTGTATTGTCTTTATTTATTTGTTTTATTTTATTTATTATTGAAATGCCATTATATAATGATTGAAATGAAAAATGACCTGCAAGAATGCGACTTATGGGTCGGTGGTATGCCGGAGTAGCAGATACATTTATCTCCATATCTAGCCCTATTTCGTTTGTGTACGCCGTAGGTCAAACGTTCGAACAAAATGCCCAATGACCTTTTAATAATTGCTATGACCGTAGAACAATAGTATTTATTGAATTTTAATTTGACAATTAGAAAAATATGTAATGATAAAATCAATATGTTCTAGTTTATATTAATTGTAATTATTGCTAATCTTTATTATTAATTTATCTATTTCTTTTCTATACACGATAATTGATAAAATCAACATTTTGACAGGTCAGAAATGGTCATAGTTATTTCACTCATTCATGATACTAAATAAATAATACGAAAGACAAGATTATTTCAGAATAACTTAATGTTTATATTTTTTTATTGTTAAACAAAATAAATCATAGTCAACTTTACACCAGTGTGGTAAGTTAGTGTGACTATGGATCGGTTGAAATTATTTTTACTACACAATACATAAAAAAATCAAACACTTTATGATACATGGTCTACGATAAACAATTTTGACAAGTTATTTATTACAGTATAAGTCACTACATCATTGTGACGTCATAAAGTGTTATTATAACGCAATCTATAAAGAAATAAGAAACCAATGGAGCTGTGCGGTGCGTCATATAAATACGGGATGATGGATGACTTGCCATGAGGGTGGCTGGGTGTTGTATAAACTGAAAGTTTCACTCGAATTTGGTATAAATAAATGGATGATAAATTGCATTCAGTTGTGTTATCAATAATAATATTAATTCTGTATTTGTTTCTAAAATATTTCATAGTGTTTATACATGTATATTCAACCTGAAAATCTCCCCAAATCAGATATTATTGTTTCTCATTTTCACAAAAAAACGGAATCATATGTTTAAAAAATGGGATCCCTTGTTTTCGCATAATTGTTTTATACCTAATTTGATTTGGCATAACGGATTGGGCATAATGTTTTTTGTCATAATAATACTTTCGCATAATTGTTTTTTGGCATACTATTTATATTAGCATAATTACCATTTAGACTAATTTGTTTTCGCATAATGTTATTAGGCATATTGTCTATTCGCCTAATATTATTTAAACATAAAAATCAAAAACAATAAGAATACATATTTTTACGCACTTATTTACTTTCATGCAAAAGGGGTAGGTATTGTATCAAAATGCAAAAAACACATACGACCTAAATATCGACTCATAAAACACCTATTTTTAAAATACCGAAAATCCTTAATGTCGAAATCCAATAGACCGAAACTTAAAAGATCGATTATTAAATGACTGATGATAGTTCGAAACCCTGAAAGTTAAAATGCCGATGGTTAAAAATCCCGAAAGTCTGTTTAGGTCTATTAGGTGCGACGACGAGCGAGCGTAGCGAGCGAGGAGGAGGTAAGGTTCTATTGCGACCAACAACGCACGAGCCGAGTGAGCGAAGCGAGCGTGCCGCGGCAGCGGCCGGCGAAGTGCCAGAACCGACCTGCTGGCATGTAACCCTCAATTAACCTTTGGGATTTTGTATTTTAGGTAAAATGTTCTTTCGTGATTTTTTAACGTCGTGATTTTTTTTTGTTTATAAAAATATGCGTAAATAACATTATGCGTGTTTAAATTTATGCTAAAGAATATTATGCTTAAACGTGATTATGCTTAAAGTAGTTATGCTTAAAAAATTATGCATAAGCTGTTATGACTAAATAATATTATGCGTAAACATCATTCGGCGAAATCATATTATGCTATGATATATTATGCCTTAAAATTTTATGCAAATACATAGGGAACCTTAAAAAATATATGTACAAAATTACAAAACTAAATAATAAGTACATAATAAAAAAGAAAATTAGCATTTATTTTCTTTCAGCTAAACTCTTTTAGATATTAAGAACCTGGTTCACCAAGCAAGCGCGAAGCGCGAGAGAAACGTCTCCGTTTCAGCTTGGCCAAAAATGCTTTCGTATCAGGGGGCCTATTACGAAAATAACGTACGCAATTGCGTAACGCAGTCACTTGGCCACGATAATCGTCCGCAGTTCGCTGGTGGTAGTTATAACAAACATTTTGAATTTGGCTACCGTAGTTCACAGACTACTAAACGAACAATGTCGGATACACTAGAGAAAAACCGTCAAACTCACGCAATTACTTTGCAATATCGCATACGAAAGTGATTTGTAATAGGAAACAATCAAAACGAAGTATGGACGCAGCTGCGTGTATCGCATTAAACTTTTCGTAATAGACCTCCAGACAACCGGCTGTCCGTTTGTTCTCCTCTGCTGGTCGCATTTCTTAACTGATTCTCCTGAAATTTAGGTATAATTAATATATTTTTTTGTCGATTCAGTTAAAAAAAAACATCAATTGGGGAATATATTTCAGGCATTTCGATTTTTTTTCAAAATGTCATAAACGCCAGGTTTATGCTCTACAGAGCCACTAGTTTCATGAAAAAAAAAACAAATAGAAATTATCAGTCAGTTTTTAGGGTTCCGTACCAAAATGGTAAAAAAGAAACCCTTATGGTGTGACTCAGTCTGTCTGTCTGTCACAGCTGGATATCTCGAGAACTACTAATGGTATCAACTTGAAATTTGGAATGATTTAAGATGATGTTTGTCCAACTATTTTGCAAATAAGAAAGAAAAAAAAAAAAAAAATTACCACAGGGAATGAAAAGGGGTCTTAAAAATTTTAAGTGAGGTGACTAGGGCATGTGGGGTATCATATGAAAGAACGCTGTTTGCACATTTAAAAACATTTTTTTCTTTTTTCTTAGGCCGCATAGTTTTAGACTTATGATGAAAAATGTAAAAAAAATACCGTGCCCCCCCCTTATCTCCGAAGTTTGCAAAGAAAAAAATCTGAAATAATTCTATGTGATAGTAGTATATGTAAAGATTACAGGAAAAATAAAACTATGTCTCAATATAACACACTTTTTTAGAAATTCAAAAAACAAACAAAAATTATTTTTATGTTTATAGGTCAACCGGAATCTCATGTCTTTATCATTATCTTTAGTTTCACTACCAGTCAACAGATGGCGCTGTCCTAGGAATGCTGACCTAAGAAAAAAAATAGTTCCACTATCGGTCAAGAGATGGCGCAACCTAATACTACAATAATAATTGGTAGCTGGTTCTAATATAATTACCTACTATTTGCTAGTAATATAAACAGTTTGCAATGTGGAGTGCCTGAAACGTTTTTCAGTCACCATAAGCAGCTGTGGTTAAGATTTGTAAATTAACTGTCCGCCTGTTCGCCCTTCCACCTGTCTGCCGTTTATCTTACTTTTTTAAAGACTGTACTAAAGTAACATATCCAAATATATTTATGATTGTACAGAACCCTCGGTGCGCGAGTCCGACTCGCTCTTGACCGGTTTTTTTTAACTGAAACAAAATCTGCAAAACTGCAATTACCTAAGTAAACCTTAATCTTGAACCAATTCTTTTTCTGTAGGGACATTTCCCGTCGTTTTTGTACAGTGTATCCCAAACTGGGATCACACAAAAGTTGGAGGGGCTTAGACTTGTTTCGTGTAAGTGACACGTGAAATGCTTTAAATAAATTGAATTGTAACCACTCTAAGCTTTCCCGGGCTTACACGAAAATGAGAAAACGTTTATAAATAAGTATATTATTTGCGTGTTACGCGAAAATGGTAAACGAGACATTATTTTACCCTTTTCAGTCACAAAGTTGTTTATTTACATAATGTTACATTCTAATAAGACACCTTCCGAAGAGGTATATTGTACTGAGGTACTGAGGAGCTCGGTGAAGCAGTGGTATAGCGCTTGGCCCATCGATTGCGGAGGTTAAGCAATTTTCGCAAAGGTCGGTCATGGGATGGGTGACCAAAAATATATTATCTCGAGCTCCTCCGTGCTTCGGAAGGCACGTTAAGCCTTTGGTTCCGGGTGCATTTGCAGTCGTTAATACCCACCAATCCACATTGGGCCCACGTGGTGGGTTATGGCCCATCCTCCTTATCCACCCATTGGGAAGGCCTGTGCCCCAGCAGTGGGGACATTAAAAGAAATGGCTGATGTATGGATGATATTGTAATAGCTTCCGCCCGTGACTACGTCCGCGTGGACATTCGAGACAATCCCTATAGAGAATCTTTAACCAAGATAAAAGTATCCTATGTTTTAATCCAAGTTATAAGTAAACTATCTATGTGCCATATTTCATCAAAATCCATTAAGCCGTTTTTGCGTGATTGAGTAACAAACATACAAGCAAACAAATATGCAAACATCCAGACGAACAAACTGTAACATTTATGATATTAGTAGGATTCTTGGATAATACTTATTGAATATAATAATTGTCTTGAATCTAAATGCACAAACAATTTAACAATGCGTAAGTCAGCAAGCCTATTTTAAACTGTTTGCAAATAGTCCTAGATTTATAGTGGTGCCCAGATAATTAAGGACAACATTAGATTTTTATACAAACAAGGTAACTTTGAATCCTTAGTTCTAAGCCAAAGATTGACCGAGCCGTGATCTGATGATGGCCATTCAGGGAGTGAATGGAGGAGATCCAGATCACTATACACACCTAAATGATCTGATCAGCAAGAGATTTCAGAATATAATATGTTTAATTAAACCACAAAGATAGCTTAAACATGTATGAAAACTTAAAAACTTAAAACTCTGATCCTTACATCTCTTAGAATGCTAATCAGTCCCTACTCAAATGGCCATTTTTTTATTCAAATAAACGATCAAGTTACACGTCGCAAGATTATGTAAAACACAGACATTGTTGTATTGCATGCAATGGACAAGCCTATGACAGGTAATTTTAAAGTTGATGCCTTATTTTAATTTTTAAGTTAGCGAACGAATAGAAAAGTGGCCATTTGAGTAGGGGAGCAAATCAGTTCGGTGTATATAGCGATCTGGATCTCCTCCATTCACTCCCTGAATGGCCATTATCAGATCACAGCTAGGTCCATCCTTGGTGGACAAGAATCAAGGCTTCAATGTTACTTCGTTTGTATGAAAATTGACTGGTAGCCTTATTTAAGTGTCCACCACTATACATTGATAAATCTTCAGGCATACCACACAAGCCCTATTCTGTACGTACCTACACTACACGATTGTTTCAGATAGCCGTGTATCTCGTATTTGCATGCGATTCCCGTAAAGCCTTCGCCTCTGGGAAGTAGGCCAGGGACACGAGGTGTGAAAACATATTTTATCACAGTGTAAGTGTTATTCAGTGAGACAAAGATTTAAAATATACACACACACATCAACTTTGTCTAGGGATATAGGTGTTATTTTCATACAAACGAGGTAACTTAGAAGCCTTGGTTTTCTGCCAGGGATGTACCGTGCTGTAATCTGATGATGGCCATCCAGAGACTGAATGGAGTAGATTCAGATCGCTATACACACCCAACTGATCTGATCAGCATTCTAAAAGATTAATGGATCAGAGTTCTCAGTTTGAGGATTTCCATACATTTTCATGCTAATTTCGCGGTTTTTTTAAACATGTCCATTACGTTTTTAGAATGCTGGTCAGATCAATTGGGTGTGTATAGCGATCTGAATCTCCTCCATTCACTCCCTGGACAGCCGTCATCAGATCACAGCACAGTACATTCCTGGCAGGAAACCAAGGCTTCAAAGTTACCTCGTTTGTATGAAAATAACACCTGGTATCCCTAGACAAAGTTGATGTGTGTATTATCAGTGAGGCTTGTAAGGGTCAGTTTTATAAATATGTTGTGTTCCGGCAGTTGGAGGTATGATAGCCAGTTCCTCAATGGTGAGGATTCCGGGTGTAGTACGCTTATACTTTCGGCCTTATCGACTCCTAACATCAGGTGAAGGCCGTTGTGGATAAAAAAATGTGCTAGGATTATAAATACAAAATAGCTGTAGTGGTATATTTTTTTTAATTAAAATTCGACGCAGACGTCATTTCTTTGACTTACTAGAATACATAATACAAAAAGGATATTTTATTAGGTGGATACAATGTATATTTTTTTTCTGATTCACTGTGTCAACTATGTTGAAATATATTTTCGACACCTTGCATCCTTGGCCTAGAAAATAAAGATGGATGGAAACATTATTTCTTAGAAGAGTGAATTATAATCCAATTCTATCCCATCTTTTTCTTATAAACCGATAGGCATTCTTTTTGTATTGGTTAGGGAATGCAAAACCGAAGTGAAATGAAAACCGGTTTTTTTTTTCGGTTTTGAATCCAAAACCGGTTAAAACCGGTTTTTAACCGGTTTTCAAGAAAATATTGGAAAATATGCAATACTACATTTTTATTGATTTAGTTAACATGTTTACAATTTTAAGAGTATCCCTATTCACAGTTTATCAAAAAATGCACAGTTGTCAAGAACATTACCATTTTACACATTTTTTTGTGAAGCCAATCGATCCTGCTTCTAACTAAATGATCAAAAACTTCTACGGTATGGGACCAACCCAGGTTTGAGACTAAAAAGTCAGGCATCTCAACAAACTTTTTCCCCATATATTTCATAGGAAATCATTGCAGGTCCTAGGAAATAATTTGTGTAACTAAAATACAAAAAACATAACAAAGGGCAAATAATCACGTAGACGTAATAAGCTTCTAGCTAGCAAGTCTTAACGTACTAAAGAGCTCATTGTTGTTGTTTTATTTATATGAAAACAAAATATACATACAATATGTTTGGTTAGCGATATCGGAGCTTTAAAGGCATATAAATTGATCAATTTTATCGACATAACCCCCCTACATGTTGGGGTCTATCCCCTCTCCTGTTGGAATGACCGGCATTTTAAATTTGACTTTTAATTTTAGATGGCCTTGCCGAAAATTTATTAATTTCTCCTGATTTAAAAGTCCTACAGTTTAAAAAAAAATATTTTTCGAAAGCTAACAATATCATCTATCAAGTAAAAAAATAAATTATATAAACTTTTGACTTGAATAGGTATGTCACAAATAATTCGAAATTAGTGTGGTTTTTTTTTCATTTTTCTCCCATATCTCAAAAACTAGGACATTAATGTGAAAATTTTTTTGCATTTTTACAATACATAAAAATATTATCTACAAAAAGACATCAAAATTATTGCTCTGAAATGCATCTTTCGAGAGTTATTATTGTTTGAATAGGAATTGTGGCTGGCAAATGCACATCAGACACAATTCAAGCCATAAGAATCCTCATCGAATAGGCAAAAGCTAATAGCACGAACCTACCTTATGGTGTTTATAGAACTGTAACAGGCGTTCGACCACGTGCCTCGTGATCTGATCTGGAAAGCCCACGCGCATTCGTTCCCGGAGTCACACATCGCACTTATCATCGACATGTCACAAATGTCTCAATCTCATCACAAGTGGTCTGCCCTGCAGGCACGAGTGAAAGCTTTGACTTGATGGTAGGGGTACATTAAGGGTCTACTCTGAGTCCACTTATATTTACGGTACAATGGATTATCTAACTAAAAAGTTTTAATAGGAGGTGCCTTGGAATCTTCTCTATGCCGACGACCAACGTGGCCCTCATATTATCTAACAATGCGATAGATCTCCAGCGTGATTTAAACGGCTGGGTGGAGTCGCTGGAAGAAAATGACCTCAAAATCAGCCGAAAGAAAACGGAGCACATGTCATGTATTTTCGATAGCACATCACACCCCAATGACTTTAGCTTCTATGTGGGAAATGACCACCTACCAACAGTCAACCAGTTCAAATACATTGGCTCCGTGAAATAAAATGAAAATAAAATATGAGCTCACATAATAAGCATTTTTAAATCGTCAAATCTTTTACCCTACCACCCATTATGACGTGCTAAGCTATGACGGAAAGATTGACAGTGACGTCCTCCATATAGCTCAAACGGGCTGGATGAAATGGCGACAGCTCACAGGCGTCATGTGCGATAATCAAATGCCTCTCTTTACAGGCATAGCCATCTCATAGAGATCTTTGTGAAGGGACAAGTTTACAAAACAGCCATTAGACCTGCCATGCTGTTTGGATCCTAATGTTTGGCCACAAATAAACAACACTTAAACAAAATCCATACGTCAGAGAGAAGCTGGTCAGCGGGCGTCACTATGCTGGACGAAATCAGAAACACATACATACGGGAGGTAGCACCCATAACAAAAAAGCTGAAAGAGACGTCTACGGTGGTTCGGGAATGTACCGAAGGCACCCGACGATCACATGGTGAAAATAGCCCTAAACATTCCAACGACGACGCGTAGGAGCGATAGAACCGTGCCACTTGGCTGATGACGGTTCAGCGCGACCTAAAAGAAGCCGACATCGACACCAAACTGGCACTCAACCGTGCACAGTGGAAGAGAAGGACAGGGAAGGCCGACCTCAAGTAAATGGAAAAAGGCCCAGCAAGATGATGATGAATAATTAATTTCCATATTTTATTTACTAACTCGCTATAACCTTCAACCCGTTCAGCCGCACAAGTAGGTCACTGAACTGAACTACTTGTAGCAGTCAATCAAAATTAGGCGGTGCATTTTCGTTTTGTATGTATTGCAAAGCATGTAACTTTAATCAGAAAAAACCGTAAAAAACCGGTTTTTCATTTAAAAAACCGGTTTTTATTTTGCATGTGAAATCAACCGAAAAATCGGTTTTTTCGGTTTCGGTGAAACCGGTTTGCATTCCCTAATTGGTATCTAACGTACAGTTAGCTACGCGTATTAGGTATCACTATATAGTTCATGTAGGAAATTAAATTTCGATTAAACATTTATTTATGCACAACGGAATAGTGCTTGACCTTCACCTCACCTGATGTTAAGTGACGATAAGGCCGAAGGTGGAAGCGCACTACACCCGGAATCTTCATCACTCAGGAACTGGCTATCTTACCTGTAACTGCCGGATCACAACAATTTTTAAATTGTTGTTATGGCGTCAGACTTAGGTCAGATAGTGGTAGCTAGCCAGGACTTGAAATAAGCCCTACCACCAAGCAAACCGAGTACAATGTATCCTCCTCCTGGAAATCAAACCCGGGACCCCTGCGTCTTACACGGGTGGGCGAACCACTATACCACAGAGGCGGTTGAAACATATTTTTCTTACTAGAAATTACTGTCCTTACTGATTGATCTGGATGCGCTGGCATAATTATGATCTTTGGGAGAGGCCTATACCAGGGCTCTGTCACTCCGTGCGCGAGTATAAAGCGCTCGGCGTCCTCTGATAGAACCATAGAAATAGAATGTCAAAGAACAACAATGTCAATAAACAGGTGATCCGAAAACGAATGCATACATTTTATATGAGATACGTAAAATATGACTTAGATTCATAAAATATGACTATATATGGCAAAGGAAATTAATAAACTATGTTCCATACTGTTTTCTTCGTCGATAAACGAATAAATGTAGCAAAATTTGGTTTAAGAGAAATGTGTGGCAATATTTTATTTACCTGTGAAAAGTGTGATTACTTGGATTATTTCTTTTTGTAACATCACAATTAGTTAGAGCACAAGACACCATGGCTCCAAGATACCTTTATTTTAAATTCTAATTAAGATTAACAAATATTTTAAACAAACTGTGATTGCTCATTTGCTAGGCGGGACGCTAGGGGCTCTTACTATAAAAAATGTTGGCACATGTCACTTGATCCTTTGTCTCTTTTTTACATAGACCGTGTCCGTATGATGTTAACTTCTCTTTTCCACGCTTTGTTGGTCTTCTTGAGCGCAGCGAAAATTTTTCTATGTCTATGGATAGAACAAATTTCATACGTCAGAAAAGATAAGACCTACGCGATAGAAAGAGAGGCAACTTCTAAGTGCATGTTTTGGAGCGAAGGGAGCGCTGTGCGACCTAAATTGCACTCTATTGTGTCGGAGCAAGAGTCGCAATTTATTTAAACGATTTTGCGGAGTGCAACTTCTGTACGCCAGTACTATTATTTATTGCTAATTAATTATTACCAAGAGTGGGTGTCATGCTGCTGATATGATGAAGTGAGGAAAGTTAGATATATAAAAAAAAAACGCGTAGCAGCTATTCTGTTGTATAATCATTTTTTTTTATGTACTACGGGATAATGCTTGGCCTTCATCTCACTTGATGTTAAGTGACGATAAGGCCGAAGGTGGAAGCGCACTACTTCCGGAATCCTCATTACTGAGGAACTGGCTATCTTACCTTTAACTGCCGGAACACAACAATTTTTAAATTGATGTTATGGCGCCAGACTTAGGTAAGATGGTGGTAGCTAGCCAGGCGGACTTGAAATAAGCCCTCCACCAACCAAACCGAGTACAAATTTTACCCCCCCTGGGAATCGAACCCGGGACCTCTGCGTCTTACACGGGTGGGCGAACCACTAGACCACAGAAGCGGTTTTAGTGTGGTAACTATAGACGTATATGACAAGTAGTTTTGTTGTGAGCTCAAACTATGTGAGTTGGGTTCATAAGTACGCACTTTATCTGAGAAACGTGACAAAAATGTTCGTCACTCTAATCAGTTCCGGGTCACACATTATGTGGCCCACATTTTAGGACATCTTTCAAAGGCCCAGTCCCAACGAAATGGCACCCTTCTTTGAATAAAGGACAACTGAATCGTTTTGGGAGATTTGACGACAGCAAAAGGAATAATTTTCATGGTGAATGTGACAACCATATTCCCAGAATCCTCAACACTGTGGAGTAGGATATCTTACCTTTAACTGCCGGAACACAACAATTTATAATTGTTGTTATGGCATCAGACTTAGATAAGATGGTCGTAGCCTAGCCAGGTGAACTTGAAATAAGCCCTCCCACCAACAACACCGAGTACAAATTGTACCCCTTTTGGTAATTGAACCCGGGACCCCTGCGCCTTACACGGGTGGGCGGCCCACTAGAGCACAGAGGCTATTAAGACCATATTCTAAAACATTGCCATAACGCTTTTCTACATGCTGAGGAAAATACAAAGGTTTGCTTTCTACATGCATAAGAAAACACGAAAAAACAGACACTCCATTTGGATTTAAAAAACCGGCCAAGTGCGTGTCGGGCCACGCGCCATAGGGTTCCGTAGTTACCTTATACCATACCATATTTAATACCACCTATAATTTTTCGTCTGTAAAAATAACTTTGTTTTTCACAGTGTTGGTATGAATGACAAAGTTATATTTGCGGTTTTGGAAAATGTGCTATATCTCGAAAACTAATTACTAAATATCGTTCAAACTAATTTTGATTGAAAGTGTTCATTAAGATCTAAAGCATATATTTTTTTTAGATTTTTCACTCTTTTATTTCAAAAGTTAAAGGGGGGGGGGGGGGACACACATTTTACCACTTTGGCGGTGAATATCTTTCAAACGGTTGACTTTGAGAAAAAGTTGTCTTAAAAACCTTAATGTCATTTTTAAAGACCTATCTATAGACACCCAACACGTGTTGGTTTGAAGAAAAATTTTTTTTTCAGTTTCAGTTCCATGTATGGGGAGCCCCCCCTTAATCTTTTATTTTTCTTATTTTTGTATTAAATTCGTTAAGCGGTTAACAGAATACATCTACCTACCAAGTTTCAACTGTGTAGTCTTAATACTTTCGGAATAAAG
The DNA here is from genome assembly GCA_943789525.1 of Agriphila geniculea. Classification (NCBI taxonomy): domain Eukaryota; kingdom Metazoa; phylum Arthropoda; class Insecta; order Lepidoptera; family Crambidae; genus Agriphila; species Agriphila geniculea. Next base: position 1,804,218 of record OX038884.1, on the reverse strand, counting down.
TGGCTGTGACATACGGACAGACAGACAGACAGACAGACATGACGAATCTATAAGGGTTCCTTTTTTTGCCATTTAGGCTACGGAACCTTAAAAATGACATAGTTTCAGTTAATACTTTTTATGTTAAAGTGAAACTTTGAATTTTCGGGTGACAACATATTTGCTATATACAAAATCTGGCACGTCTAAAGAATCACCCATATCTAATTACATTGTTTATTTATTATGTTTGTAGATTATTCTCATAACTACTGATCCGATTTTTATAGCTTCCCAAAAAAGTCTGTTGTTTTCAGACGAGATTTTTCTCGCTCCGTTCGTGAAACTCGCATTCATTACGTCACAGCAATCATTTGGATATAGAGCCTGTCAGCTCCCGTGTACGAAGTGTAAACACCCAGATGGGACGTTGTGCAAATACTTCACGAATGATCCCACATAAAACAAACAGATGGTACACAAAAACAGTCGATAGTATAAAGGTTTCGAATTTCTTGTGATTGAAAACCCTATTTTTCCTGTGTACCCTTGATTTCTCCCTTGATGTTACAGAGGCAGATTAATTTTAACCGCTGTAAACCCGGCCAAAATAAAATAAGGCGGACTTTAATTAAAAAACCGGACAAGTGCGAGTCGGACTCGCACACGAAGGGTTCCGTACCGTAAACTGCTGCAACTTTGCACGAAATTTATGGTTTTTTTTAAATATCTCTTCAAGTAATTATTATCTGTGCCCATTTTTACATTAGCGCGCGAATTGAGATGTATGCCATATATCTTAAGGTTCATAACGCCGAATCTGCTGTTAGATTGATCTTCAGAAACCGTCAAAGTTGTAGGCAAAGTTGTGATAAAATACCTCAACTTTGCCTAGAAGATTATTAGCAAAAATACGATCTGCATTTAAAAATGGTCTTAATTATAGAGCCATAGACAATGTGTTACCATAGAGATGTGCATGGGTACCACATATAACCATAGTTGCATGTAGTGCAAATGTAAAAATAAAGAAATAAATAAAGTAATAGTTTAGTCTTTTCTGGCAAGCCGGCAAAATTGGGCAAAAACCAGGCAAACTTTGAGCAGTCTCAGTTAAAAATTTCGAAGTAAGTTTTTAGTATAGTAAGGGCTGCTTCCAAATAGAAAATGCCGAAATGAAATGGGTTGCCAATAAAACGAAGATATTTCTCCCATTATCAAAAGTAAAAAATAGATGGCGGTTGTGTAGTAATGTTAGTTTTACTAGATTAGGCAAAATTGAAGCTTAGGGGCAAAATTGCAGCAGTTTACGGTACCAAAAAAACGGCAAAAAATAATGTTTGTTGTATGGGGGCCCCACTTAATTAATTTTATTCTGTTTTTAGTTATAGTGGCAACAGGGATACATCATCTGTGAAATTTTAACTGTCTTTTTCCTTGACGCCGACGCGGCTGCATGAGGGCGGCTAAAAATAGCTTAAGCCGTTGGCTCCGAGCCGGCCGCATGAGGCCGGCAATTTGTTTACGTTTTCTTCTTTTGTTCTCTTATCTTCTCTGATGCATATTATTTTTAGGGGGGTATACGGCCGGCCCAGATGAGCTAACTATCAGGGTTCTTGAGATCCAGCCTGGTGACAGACAGACGGACAGTGGAGTCTTAGTAATAGGGTCCCTTTTTACCCTTTGGGCACGGAACCCTAAAAAGTGAGTCAAACAAAAAGGTCTCATACGTGACAGGTTTTTCTCACGTGCTGGACGGGAAACGGGATGATTTCTTGACATCGTTGCTTGTAAAAAAATAGTAACAAAATATACGTGACTATAGAATGGACGGGACTGGATAGAAAAATGTACGGCACCAACGACATCACGTCCCCGTTCCGTACTTTCCGTACTTTTTATACATTGATTTTAGGCGTTTTGCTACTGATTTTGTGCATTTTAGACGTCGCGCTCATGAGGGATGAAAACTTCAACGATTATACGAGAATTGTTATTTTGCCAGCCCAGAGTTGCCTTAGTGGTTGTACTATGGGCAACAGCGTCGCTTAACCAGTTTGCAACAAAATTCGTGTGCGCGCGTATCGCCCCTGCACGAACTAAACGTATGTTACAGCGGGTGCGGCGTGCAAGCGATTTTAACCTTAGCGGTGGTTAAGCGACGCTGTTGCCCATGGTACCTCTATACCTAAGTTATGAATATATACTAGAAAGTAATAAAGACGAAAAATTTGAGGGTCATAATGCATCACGGTTCCATAATTAAGACATGGCAAAAATCACCTACGTCACTAGCTAAAGATATTTGCAAAAATTCCCATCATTCATCAACCGTTGTTCTCCGAGAAACACTAATAATCCGACCCAAGGCCAACATCCCTAATGACGTCATCGCAACCGTAACATTAATTTATTTTAAGCGCCGTTATTTTTAAAATTAACTCAATCAATGTTTAGTGAATCGAAAACCGAGCACGTTGAGCCAGCTGCCCGCTAATGGTGGACAAAAACTCCAATATCAATACATGCAAATAAAGTAGGTGTTTATGCAATATCATTACCATTATCATAAATTGATAGTTAAGTATATAATCTAATGGCTCTGTAGAGCTGTAGAACTCGCGTATGCATTTTTGTTCATTTTTGAAATGGCTATGATTTTCCTCATATCTCCGCCATTTTGAAAAAAATCGAAATACTGAATGGACAAAAATCTATACTTATAATTAAAGACCTTGCTCACACAATTTCACGAGCATCGGTTAAGAAATGCGACCTGTAGAGGAGAACAAACGGACAGCCAGACAGAGGGACAGCGGGACCACCATCAAAACTCGAGAGTTAGATTTTGCTTATATGCCAGCGGGACAGACACACTAGAGAGACACTACTAGAGATATACTAGAGTCTAGTATATATCTAGTAGTATCTCTAGTAACTAGACAGATATACGAAAGCATTTTTGCCCAGTCTGAAGCAGAAATGCTTCGCTCACGCTCCGCACCCGCTCGGTCAATTAATAAAAATCCGGACTACCAAGTTAAGCAAAGTTTGTTAATAGGTAACTATAATGTGTGTTTACCCACCTCTAAACTATGAAACATAGCCTTAAAGCCCGAAATACATTTTATATTTCTTTGAACATTACCGCCTAAGTAGTAAACTGTTAGGTACAGTCTGGATACAGTTCTCCTAGAGGATAATCGCCTACGATTTATTTGCACACCACTATTACAGCAGCCGTTAACATTCACCATTGGGCAAATGTAAGTGCGTTTATTTTTTACGGTCTTTATATACAGACAGAAAATAACAGTAGGCCTTTTTATGTGTTACATTTAAATACTTACATTCAGTTTTCTGTAATCGGTGAAACCTTTAATATTGATTAAACTAACTTAAGCTTGCATGGCTATCATTATAAACAACTTTTTGTGGGGAAACAACCCTGAAATACATACAAAATTTTATTTAATATCTGGTTTTCACTTTTTCAAGGTTATTTCCATTAAAAAGTTGTTCATAATGATCAATTATAAAAATATTTTTCATGTGTTAGGAAATTACCAGCGTTTGCAAATAAATAGGAGCTTGGTGTTTTTGTAATATGACATTGTAAAAGGTTGTTTGCTTACACACAAAGCCTGATTCCGAGAAGGTTAATATTGCTGACAAGTTAAAATAATTCTTCAATTGCGTAAAGGTTTCATCTGATCATGAGTACCCAAATCAACATAATTTTATCTTAAAAAGCCTTTAATTTTTGCTATTTTCAGTCATAGTTCACTAACATACGTAAAAAACTCAACTTGTATTTGTGTTTTCTACCTCGATTGGTTTATTTAAAAAATATTACTTAGTATCATCTGCAGACGGACTACTTCCTCCTTTTTCTGAAGTCGGTTAATTTGATGGAGTTGTATTATTGATGATAAATTTTATGTTTAATATACATTTTGATTCTAAAGTTTCCCGATTGATGATAATGTTTGTAATATGCAACACTATTTATTATATCACTATCTATTTATTATAAATTTGATCCGAGTTTAATTGCGGATTAATTGTACAGCTAATGTTACCTACTCAAAGGGTTCAATATATTGTTTCGTTAATCCGAATGTCCCTAAAGGTGGTTAACGGTTTTAGGTTTAAAAGATTTTAGTTTAAACTAGCTGATGCCCGCGACTTCGTTCGCGTGGAATTTATGACTCCAGCGTATTCATATAAGGTCTTCGAGGTATTCCAGATCTTAGGTTTTTATACTAAGGTATAAAAACCTAAGATCTGGAATACCTCGAACAAAAAATTCTCATCAGGTTGAACAACTTTTGCTAAGGTGTCATTTTTATATTTCTTATAGTTTAGTTGGACCATTATGGGTTCTGCATCAGGTGTTACATTTTCCAAAATCAATTATACCTTAAACGATGCACAGGCTTAACAGCTATATAACAAAAACAGTTTCATTCGAATCTGTACAGTATTTTCGAAGATAAGCGTGTTCAAACAGACACACTTTATAAAAAAAATCTTACTCTATTACTACATATGTCCTCATCGTCCCAGATATATTTTTTTTAAATATATGTAATGTTCAGACACACTTTTTTACTGTTTTATTATATGTAAGGATAAGGATATAAGGATAAGCTGTTAACGTTAATTGTACCGTTAATTAAAGTCGTCCTAGTTTGTTGTAATTAGAATAAATAGGGTTATTTATTCATTTTGACTCCCAAACAACCCAAGTAATTAACCAACCCTTGTTATATTTTGAAAACTTGCTTCTACTCGCAACCTCATTTGCGTGGATGTCAGAAAATAAGCAGGATAAAATTAACCAAATTGCATCCGAATCCGTTCAGCCGTCTTTGCATGATTGAGGAACCAAACATTAAAACTTTTACTTTGGCATTGGTATGAGTACTAAGAGTTGTTCCTTTTCCGAAACATTTTTTGTAAGATTTTTTAATAGTTATTTATGCAACTGTACTATAACACCTAACCTAGTTATGTACAGTTTCATACAAGACTTTATCGACACCCATTTTTTTATTTAAGAAACAAACAATATTTTATTACATATGGATTAAAACAATCATGTTATTTATTGACACTCATGATTGACATTGATTTTGTTTTTGATTTTGACTTTCCTCCTCCTCCTTGTCATTATATCTTTCGAATCTGTGTTAAAATGTTGTTCTGAATTCCATAATGTAACACTTCGCGCGTGGTCGCGTGGCACAGCGCGACCTCCTCTCTCTCGGATACTGTAATGTTGGCAGTAAGCTAACCGTTTCAAAACCTTTCACAGGGGATTTAAAGCATGGGTGTAGATAAATACTTACTAAGTAATAAATAACACTAGACCACCCGTCGTAAACAGTATATTGTACCTACATGTCATAGTAAACACAGCAATCTTCTTTAATGACAAAATTAATGTGTTTTCTATCTCCTGTCGTGGCAAAAGTAATTACATACAACATTAATTAAAATTTCAATCATGACCTTAAAAGTTAGTTTCCTGTGCGAAGATTATCAATTTACTTTGTTTACAATAATATAAGGGACGTAAACAAACTGGGAAACCTCAAAATGAGGTACAGTCGGCTGCTGAAATAGATGAACAAAATTTTGTTGGGACTTTTTTGTAGCATCTGATTATACTGCTTATTATAATATATTACTATTTTAAGCAATCGACCAATAAAAAAGAAATAAATAGTTAACATACTCGTAACTACGCGTAAACGTGACGATACCTGACTAAGCGCTATCGCACACGGGCAACTTAGTCTCCCAGCACCTGTTTTGTCTCTCACATCAAGTCCATGGGTTTATATGGAAGCGCGCACACGAAGCGACACGGTCGTCTGCAACTTTTGATACAAATCACGTGAGAGACAAAAAAGTTGCGGAGACAAAAGTTGCACGTGTGCGATAGCGCTAACGATATTGACAATTTCTATACTTTAGAAAAATTCCAGTATTAGTCTATTGGAACGTGTTTCCCGAGCACATACAACATACACCTATCTCGGTGAAAAGTACCTACTTTCCTTTTTCTGAATGACGAAAATTGCCTCGATACAATCCTAAAGTTATATTCATGATTACAAATTACTATACACCACACTTTTTACACCAACTAAAAAATTCAGGTACTTATATCTGAGTTCAACCACAATATGGTTATATTTACGTTTATTTTACTTCCTGTTTTAATACGACTAATGACATAAACTAGGTATAAGTGGTGTTAAGAAATGTATCATTGTAGTCTGTGGATATGTCAAGTGTCAAAATAACGCTACAATCTGAAAAAAAAAAAACTGTGTACTGTGAAAAAACGATGGAAGAAAAATTACTATAAAAAATAAGTAATCGGTTTGTAACAGGTGGAAATAAATAAAAATACCATTGATAGTCGAGCCAATCTTTCATTCTTTTATAATTGGCGACCTTGTATGAAGATTTTATCGATTGATGGCCGACGAAAAAATGGATCGAAAATGCAAGGTGAGGTCAGTACAAAGACGACATTTTTCCAAGTCTGCCAATTTGTTGGAGTCATTAATAAACTCATGCAAAACCGATTCAAGCAAAATCGACGAGCTCCACGCATGCCACAAAGTAGTAAAAGACATTTTTTACGAATTGACGAAATATGACGACGAAATTAAAAACCTAATCATTTCCACCGAACCGTTCGAAGATGACAAACTTGAAAAAGAATTGATCGATGCAGGCAAATACCAAACCCGATGGAGCCTACTAGACACGATGTACTCATCTCAGTCATCTCGCAATATAACTGGCGATTGCGGCAAAGAAATTCAAAAAATTAAATTGCCCACTCTTGAAATCAAGAAGTTCGATGGAAACATAAAGAACTGGATGACATTCTGGGGACAATTCAGGAAAATTGATGCCGATCCAGCCATAGAAGAGAGCGACAAATTGCAGTTTTTGTGCCAGAACATGGAACCGGGCAGTGAGGTAAAGAAATTTGTTGAGAATTTTCCTTTAACAAACCAGAGCTACAAGATTTGCCTCGACGAATTGAAATCCCGGTATGCACGAGAAGATTTATTAATTCAACTTTATGTTCGCGAGTTACTCACCCTTGTATTAAAAAAAAAAGACAAAATTATCGACTTGATGTCGCTTTATGATAATATATGCAGTAACCTGCGATCGCTTGAAGTCCTCAAAGTAACTAGTGATAAATATTCACCATTTCTTCTGCCCATTGTGGAGTCCGCTCTGCCTAGTGAACTGTTGAAAATTTGGGAAAGGCAAAGACCAAATAAGATCAGCGATGAACTTGCTAGCTTGCTAGAATTTTTGAAGAAGGAAGTTGAAGCCAACCAACGCATTTCACTGGCAAATGATTTCAATGTTAACTCCACAAGCTCGGAACCAACAGCAGCCTGCCTGACAGCAAATAGCGATAACAAGAAGCAATATGAGGTGAAGTGTATATGGTGTGATAAAGGACATGCGAGCACAGAGTGTTTCAAGATCTCAAAGATGACAATAGATGAAAGACGGGAACACTTGAAGAAAAAGAAGGCTTGTGCGTTATGCTTGAAAATTGGTCACCATGCAAAGAGCTGCCGCAGCTTCGTTAAATGCTATATATGTGGCCAAAGACATTCGCCTGTGCTGTGTTCATGTGGACTGAAGCAAAAAGAAGTGAAAGCGTCACCAGAACCTGCAGCTACAGTTCAGAACTACACCGCTCATTCCACTTCTTCAACCACACTCCTACAAACTGTCGCTGTGAATGTTTGCCATGGAGATAAGTCAGTGACTGTCAGAGCACTGTTCGATAGTGGCTCACAACGCTCATATGTAAAAGAAGAAGTAGTGAAGGCACTCAATGTGATGCCAACTGGTACTGAAGGACTTACACATTCTTTGTTTGGAGGTAACATTGTGTCATACAAAAATTATAACACTTATGATTTAGAAGTACAGAGCATTGATAAATCCTTTAAAATTAATATGACTGCCTTAAGCCAAGTAACGATTTGTAAAAATGTACCTAAAGTGAATATGAATAACTTGTCTCTCTCTGAATTGTTAAAAAAGAACCAAATCAAGCTGACAGACACAAATGTAAAATCAGATATAGGTATTTTAATAGGTGCTGATTATTCAGGTTTGCTACTCACCAATGCCTTTGTACAGCTGGAGACTGGTCTGACTGCCATTAAGACAAACCTTGGGTGGACATTACAGGGTAAGGGTGTGTCCCCACTTAGGTTCGCGAACCTCGCGCTCCGCGAACCTCTGTTGCAGGTTCGCGGAGCGCAATGTGGACGCGCGGAGCGCGGAGCAGACGTCCGCGCTCCGCGCTCCGCGAACCACGCTCCGCGCTCCGCGCTCCGCGAACCACGCTCCGCGCTCCGCGAACCACGCTCCGCGCTCCGCGAACCACCCTCCGCGCTCCGTTCCCATGATCAAATAAGCTTTATTCATATAAACTTAATTATAAAGTACCTTTGTCTCCACAGTACTATTATTGTGTAATTAATAATGAGTGGCTAAGAAGGAGTAAAACTTTGAATAGACAATCATGCTTATGTACAGTCAGTAGCACGTCAGGTTGTACAAAGTGTCAAAAATGTTCAATTTATTTTGAACCTTGTCTTCGCAATGAGGGCTTTTTAAAATGACAAAAAACTGTAGGCTCGATAGATGGCGTTGATAAAAATGTGTGTCAATGTATTTTTTTTACTAAGCTTCTCTTTCCAGTAACGCCATCTGGTGTGGCAAATCGGGACCCTATTACTAAGACTCCGCTGTCCGTCTGTCTGTCTGTCGGTCTGTCTGTCTGTCTGTCACCAGGCTGTATCTCATGAACCATGATAGCTAGACAGTTGAAATTTTCACAGATGATGTATTTCTGTTGCCGCCATAACAACAAATACAAAAACAGAATAAAATTTATATTTAAGGGGGGCTCCCATACAACAAACATGTTTTTTTTTTTTGCCGCTTTTTGGTACGGAACACTTCGTGCGCGAGTCCGACTCGCACTTGGCCGGTTTTTTAACTCACTCTAATGTTCGAAACGACCAAGAACTGTAAATGTCATTAATAGTACAAAGTCTTCGTTTTCCATTTGGAATACGAATAATTGAAACTTTCCTTTATTTTGAATCAAATAAAATCCGTTTTTTGAGGATCTACTATGATCATATTAAAAATTAAAATTACGCTCTAATGTTTGGAACGCCGCCGTTAGAGCGTTTGGTTGCACCCGTAGCGTAGGTTCGGAACGCAACCCTGCCGCGCTCCGCGCTCCGCGAACCGCGCTCCGCGAACCACGCTCCGCAGTGTGGCCAGTTTAAAGTTTACGAAAATAACGAAGCACCTCAAAAAAATACTGAAACATACCAAGTTGTACATGGAAAATAAACCGATAAAAATACTGATTTTAAAAACAGGTTTTATTCATTTATCATCACAATGAATGTTTAAATTATATTTTAACATTCTATTCGAAGGCAAAACTAAACATATTTTCCGGATGGATGCGCCAAGTACAATAAAAACGAAAAAAAACACGTTCTACTTATACAGGGTCACTGGAAATATGACGTATTCCTGCTAAGGGGTTATAGATGAGGTCAAAACAAATATTTTTTGTCATATAACTTTTTCTCAAAAAATTAATAGTTTTTGAGTTAATTGAAATTAAGTACATTTTTACCAAAAGTACGTTTTCAGACACAAAAATTTAAAATAAAAGATAACTACTCATTGGATTCCGGATTTTTTACTATTTTGGGATAGAAAACAATCTGAGTGTTGATAATAAATAAAAAAAAATTCATAAAATACAGGTGTTTGTAAAAAAATCAATCCTTAAATGCATTTATTTTTTATATTTTTTTCAGATTTTTTAGAAATATCATCAAATATCTTTAAAAAAATCCTAGTAACTAAGCATGCAGAATATTTTAAAAACATCACCATCTATTCAGCTTTCAGTTAAGGTATAAAACTTAATAATAACTTAAATAAAAAATGAGAAATTAAGACTTAACTAAATAGCAGTCCCATTTTATGTAGCAAAAATTTCCTACTTCAAGCGCTTCGAAGGTGGCCGTATTATTCTACTTATATCATAAATGTGAAAGTTTGCTTGTTTGGATGATTGTTAATCAATCACGTAAAACGACTGAACGGATTTGGATGAAATTTGGCACACAGACAGTTTATAAACAGGATTTAAACATAGGAGGATACTATTATCTTGGTTAAGGGTTCCCTAGGGATTTTCTCGAAGGTAATTGCGGACAAAGTCGCGGGCGGAAGCTAGTTTGCCATAAATGATCGTGCTTACTAAAAATACTTTCGTCCGAGTGAGTTTGAAACAGAATTATTTTCCGCCGATGAGTCAAAATTTTAAACAGACAGCATCAAAAATGCATATCAGCAATTTTTAATGACCCGCTGCTGGAGAACAGGCCTTCCTTTCCTTTTGGGATGAAGCGGACGGGCCATAACCCACCACGTGAGCCCAATGCGGATTGGTCGGTGTTAACTCAATGTACCTTACATTGAGCCCTTGGTTCTGGCTGCATTTACAGTCGTTAACACTGACCAATCCACATTGGGTCCACGTGGTGGGTATGGCCCGTCCGCTTTATCCATCCACAAGCCAAAAGGTAGGCCAGTTCCCCAGCAGCGGGGCATTAAGAATAGCTGATATGCATGGTTATTTGTGACACAATTTGTATAAAATTTTGACTCATCGGCGGAAAATAATCCTGTCTCAAACTCACTCGGACGAAAGTATTTTAGCAAGTACGACCATTTATGGCAAACTAGTTTCCGCCGGCGACTGCATTCGCATTTACATTCGACAAAAATCTCTAGGGAACCCTTAACCAAGATAATAGTATCCTCATATGTTTTAATCCGGCTTATAAACTATCTGTGTGCCAAATTTTATCCAAATCCGTTCAGCCGTTTTGCGTGATTGATTAACAATCATCCAAACAAGCAAACTTTCACATTTATGGAATAAGTGGGATAATACGGCCACCTCCGAAGCGCTTGAAGTTGGAAATTTTTGCTACATGAAATGGGACTGCTATTTAGTTAAGTCTTAATTTCTCATTTTTTATTTAAGTTATTATTAAGTTTTATACCTCAACTGAAAGCTGAATAGATGGTGATGTTTTTAAAATATTATGCACGCTTAGTTACTAGGATTTTTTTAAAGATATTTGATGCTATTTCTAAAAAATCTGAAAAAAAAAATAAGAAATAAATGCATTTAAGGATTGATTTTTTTACAAACACCTGTATTTTATGATTTTTTTTTTTATTTATTATCAACACTCAGATTGTTTTCTATCCCAAAATAGTAAAAAATCCGGAATCGAATGAGTAGTTATCTTTTATTTTAAATTTTTGTGTCTGAAAACGTACTTTTGGTAAAAATGTACTTAATTTCAATTAACTCAAAAACTATTAATTTTTTGAGAAAAAGTTATATGACAAAAAATATTTGTTTTGACCTCATCTATAACCCCTTAGCAGGAATACGTCATATTTCCAGTGACCCTGTATAACGATCCAAAGGTACTACTTTAGGGAAATTCCCGAATTAGCGAAAGAAAAACCTCAAAGATAAAGTGAAGTGCATAAAAGAAAATAATTTTATTTAAACGTATTAGATGACTTGATACTATTTATAATTCTACTATGGCGGCTGCCTGTCATTTCTTATCTGTAACTTAGAGTCTGTTCGGAACTTTTTTGTTTGTGGGCCGATTTCGATGAAACTCGGTTTTGGGTACTATTTCGACAACAAAACAGCAATGCAATGTTAAAAATATAAAAAAATCCAAGATAGCGGCCAACTTTTTTGTTTGTGGGCCGAATTAGATGAAACTCGGTTTCGGGTACTATTTCGACAACAAAACAGCAACGCAATGTAAAAAATATAAAAAAATCCAAGATGGCGGCCAACTTTTTGTTTGTGGGCCGATTTAGATAAAACTCGGTTTTGGATACTATTTCGAGAACAAAACAGCAACGCAATGTTAAAAATTAAAAAAAAACCAAGATGGCGGCCAACTTTTTGTTTGTGGGCCGATTTAGAAGAAACTCGGTTTTTGGTACTAATTCGACAACAAAACAGCAAAGCAATGTAAAAAATATAAAAAAAACCAAGATGGCGGCCAACTTTTTGTTTGTGGGCCGATTTAGAAGAAACTCGTTTTTGGGTACTATTTCGACAACAAAACAGCAAAGCAATGTAAAAAATATAAAAAAATCCAAAATGGCGGCCAACTTTTTTGTTTGTGGGCCGAATTAGATGAAACTCGGTTTTGGATACTATTTCGACAACAAAACAGCAACGCAATGTTAAAAATATGAAAAATCTAAGATGGCGGCCAACTTTTCTGTTTGTGGGCCGATTTAGATGAAACTCGGTTTTGTGTACTATTTTGACAACAAAACAGCAATGCAATATTAAAAATATAAAAATCCAAGATAGCGGCCAACTTTTTGTTTGTGGGCCGACTTAGATAAAACTCGATTTCGGATACTATTTCGACAACAAAACAGCAACGCAATGTTAAAAATATGAAAAATCCAAGATGGCGGCCAACTTTTCTGTTTGTGGGCCGAATTAGATGAAACTCGGTTTTGGATACTATTTCGACAACAAAACAGCAACGCAATGTTAAAAATATGAAAAATCTAAGATGGCGGCCAACTTTTCTGTTTGTGGGCCGATTTAGATGAAACTCGGTTTTGTGTACTATTTTGACAACAAAACAGCAATGCAATGTTAAAAATATAAAAAATCCAAGATAGCGGCCAACTTTTTTTTGTGGGCCGATTGAGATTAAACTCGGTTTTGAGTACTATTTCGACAACAAAACAGTTGCGCAATGTTAAAAATATAAAAATCCAAGATAGCGGCCAACTTTTTGTTTGTGGGCCGACTTAGATAAAACTCGATTTCGGATACTATTTCGACAACAAAACAGCAACGCAATGTTAAAATTATGAAAAATCCAAGATGGCGGCCAACTTTTCTGTTTGTGGGCCGATTTAGATGAAACTCGGTTTTGTGTACTATTTTGACAACAAAACAGCAATGCAATGTTAAAAATATAAAAAATCCAAGATAGCGGCCAACTTTTTTGTTTGTGGGCCGATTTAGATGAAACTCGGTTTTCGGTACTATTTTGACAACAAAACAGCAACGCAACTTTAAAAATATAAAAAAATTCAAGATGGCGGCCAACTTTTTTGTTTGTGGGCCGATTTAGATGAAACTCGGTTTTGGGTACTATTTCGACAACAAAACAGCAACGCAATGTTAAAAATATAAAAAATCCAAGATGGCGGCCAACTTTTTTGTTTGTGGGCCGATTTAGATGAAACTCGGTTTTGGGTACTCTTTCGACAATAAAACAGCAACGCAATGTTAAAAATATAAAAAAATCCAAGATGGCGGCCAACTTTTTGTTTGTGGGCTGATTTAGAAGAGACTCGGTTTTGGGTACTATTTCGACAACAAAACAGCAACGCAATGTTAAAAAAATTAAAAATTTAAGATGGCAGCCAACTTTTTTGTTTGTGGACCAATTTAAATGAGACTCGGTTTTGGGTACTATTTCGATAACAAAACAGCAACGCAATGTTAAAAATATAAAAAAATCCAAGATAGAGGCCAACTTTTTTTGTGGGCCGATTTATTTTATTCACATCAACAAGATTAACATTAAATCATTCACAGCAAAAAGAAAATGAATAACACTTTAAATGCAATCTCAATTATAGATGTTACACATAAGCAAATCAAAATTATAAATATTATACTTATATATAAAGCATGCAATACAATTCCAATTGATCAAACATTTTTAAATCAAAATAAATCATTCAGAGAAGACCACGGTTACATATTCACTTCTCAAGCTTACGCGCTCACTAGACATGAAATAAAACAATTTTTAACGGATACTAGCGCGGTTTTATTGAAAGCACTTTGGTAATTAGTTGGTATTTGGTTGGATTTTTGGTTTTCCCGACGTTTCGGCAACTTTGCAGCTGCCGTGGTCACGGGGGACTGAAGCTACCCGTGAGTCTATCCATACATACAAACATGTCAATTGTGATCAAACCACCAAAATCCTTAATAAAACGAAAGAACTCATCAAAAACCATTCAGAAAAGTTAGATCTGGACGTCGATTATCTTATTCCATCCTGCCCTACACCGCCGAAACTGTATGGGTTACCAAAAATACACAAAGACAACGCTCCGCTACGTCCCATAGTAAGTCAAATTGACTCACCAACCTACAAATTGGCTAAACACGTAGCGAAAACACTCACTCCACTGAGAAGTAACACATCAGCCTTTGTAAAAGATTCCTACCATTTTGTCAGTGAGATACAACATCTACATCTCGCTGATGATGAAACTATGGTTAGTTTTGATGTTCAGTCCTTATTCACATGCTTACCAGTACAGGACTGTATTGATATCATCAGGAAAAAGCTAGTTGATAACAACATGCCAATTGAATATGCAGAACTACTAGAATTATGCCTAACATCTGGCTATCTGTTATGGAACGAGGAGTTCTACGTGCAAGTGGATGGCGTAGCAATGGGCTCTCATGTATCCCCCATTGTTGCTGACATTTTCATGGAGGATTTTGAGGAGAAAGCACTAGCCATAGCACCTGTGACTCCCCGGTTCTACAAACGGTACGTAGATGACACTTTCACAATACTACCTAGAGACAGTGTCCCTGCATTTCTCAACCATCTTAACTCCATAAACCCCAACATACAATTTACTATGGAGTTAGAAGCAGATAGTAAACTAGCTTTCCTAGACATTCTCATTATCAGGAATCCGAACCAAACCTTGAGCCATACAGTGTATCGTAAAGCAACCCATACAGACAGATACCTTAATGGTGACTCTCACCATCATTATATAATGTTAGCTACCGTAGGGAAATCTTTGTTTCAGAGAGCCCGCGGCATCTGTGATAAACAACACCTGACTGCTGAGCTTCAGCATGTCAAACAAGTACTGCGTAACAACAAATTGCAAGTACCACGCCTTCATCACAAAAAACGCGCCAAACCAGCCACAGTAGAGCGTCAACCTGCCGTCCTACCATACGTGAAGGGTGTCACTGACAAGATTGGAAACATTCTGAAGCGAGCGTCAATCAAAACTTACTTCAAGCCGCCGAAGAAGATCAACCAATTCTTACGACCTGTCAAGTGTAATATCCCCCTTCAAGCCGCTGGCGTCTACAAACTAGATTGTGACAGTGGGCTCTCCTATATCGGGCAAACAAAGAGAAGCATAGGGACCCGCGTCAAAGAGCATATAGCTGACATGAAACATAGGCGCGATAACAAGTCTGCAGTGAGTGAACACGCCTTTGAGGGGCCTAACCATTATATTAGATTTGACAAACCCCAAATCCTTGCTAGGGAACGTAGATTTATTCCTAGAATGCTCCGCGAGGCTACCGAAATAAATAAATACCCTAATTTCAATAGAGATGATGGTTGGAAAATTCCACCAGCTTGGCACCCCATCATTCACAAGCTTAAGCCCCTCACACACACTGTAAGATCTAATGATACAGTTAGTTCCTTTTGCAAATAAATAAATTAATATAAAAGACGGAGGTCGGTTTTCCTCTCCAAGTTTTCTTTCGCCATTTCTTTCTTGGAGGGGCCTCCCAATTTTATGAAATGGTGGTAGTTTCAGTAGATTCTCTCTCTTTTTAGCATTAAATAATTCATAAAATTAAATTATAAATCAACATAAAATAATTAAAAAAATTGTTAAATTTTAATTTCTGAACGTCTAAAAAAATTCATCGCTTGAGGGTAGGCTCACGGGTAGCTTCAGTCCCCCGTGACCACGGCAGCTGCAAAGTTGCCGAAACGTCGGGAAAACCAAAAATCAAACCAAATACCAACTAATTACCAAAGTGCTTTCAATAAAACCGCGCTAGTATCCGTTAAAAATTGTTTTATTTCATGTCTAGTGAGCGCGTGAGCTTGAGAAGTGAATATGTAACCGTGGTCTTCTCTGAATGATTTATTTTGATTTAAAAATGTTTGATCAATTGGAATTGTATTGCATGCTTTATATATAAGTATAATATTTATAATTTTGATTTGCTTATGTGTAACATCTATAATTGAGATTGCATTTAAAGTGTTATTCATTTTCTTTTTGCTGTGAATGATTTAATGTTAATCTTGTTGATGTTAATAAATGAATAAAATAAATCGGCCCACTAAAAAGTTGGCCACTATTTTGGATTTTTTTATATTTTTAACATTGCGTTGCTGTTTTGTTATCGAAATAGTACCCAAAACCGAGTCTCATTTAAATTGGCCCACAAACAAAAAAGTTGGCTGCCATCTTAGATTTTTAATATTTTTAACATTGCGTTGCTGTTTTGTTGTCGAAATAGTACCCAAAACCGAGTCTCTTCTAAATCAGCCCACAAACAAAAAGTTGGCCGCCATCTTGGATTTTTTTATATTTTTAACATTGCGTTGCTGTTTTATTGTAGAAAGAGTACCCAAAACCGAGTTTCATCTAAATCGGCCCACAAACAAAAAAGTTGGCCGCCATCTTGGATTTTTTATATTTTTAACATTGCGTTGCTGTTTTATTGTCAAAATAGTACCCAAAACCGAGTTTTATCTCAATCGGCCCATAAACAAAAAAGATGGCCGCCATCTTGGATTTTTTATATTTTTAACATTGCGTTGCTGTTTTGTTGTCGAAATAGTACCCAAAACCGAGTTTCATCTATATCGGCCCACAAACAAAAAAGTTGGCCGCCATCTTGGATTTTTTATATTTTTAACATTGCGTTGCTGTTTTGTTGTTGAAATAGTACCCAAAACCGAGTTTCATTTAAATTGGCCCACAAACAAAAAAGTTGGCTGCCATCTTGGTTTTTTTTATATTTTTAACATTGCGTTGCTGTTTTGTTGTTTAAATAGTACCCAAAACCGAGTTTCATCTAAATCGGCCCACAAACAAAGAAGTTGGCCGCCATCTTGGATTTTTTATATTTTTAACTTTGCGTTGCTGTTTTGTTGTCGAAATAGTACCCAAAACCGAGTTTCATCGAAATCGGCCCCCAAACATAAAATTTGGCTGCTATCTTTTAGAAAATAGTACTAATATCATAATAAAAGGCACGATCTGGCAACATTACCATGTGGTAAATACTGAGCGTGTAGGCGTGCGTTTTCATTCAATCGTTGGAATTGGAATTATCAGTATTTACCACACAGTTGGACCACAGTAAATACTTTGTGTGTAGCCGTCGCCTTATACGTAATTATAGTGCGACTATCTTAAATTAATATTTATCTTGTTAATACAGTCGCACTAAAACGTAACAGTACCGTCAACATTTCAAAAACGGTAATCAAGCATAAATCCCAAGTTGGTTCTTTTTCAGAACAGACTCTACTGATCTTTGCTTCTGAATGAAATATAGACATAATCCGGGAAATTCCTTGAACATCAATGTTCGCGGGGACTTAACACCGTAGTTACCATAACTTCATAGCCAAAATATACCGAAAATACTTACTTCCGCTAATATACCTACAAAAATACTGATGTTCGGAAAAGTCGATAAAATATACCGAAAAAGTATAAAAATACTGAATCTGGTCACACTGGCGCTCCGCGCTCCGTGTTCGCGTGTTCGCATCGGATCCCAAATATGGAGTGCGCTCCGAGGTTCGCGGAGCGCGGAGCGCGGAGCGCGGAGGTTCGCGAACCTAAGTGGGGACACACCATAAGACTCATGATGCAATAATAAACACAAACATTGTCGCTTCTTTATTCTGTTTACAGAGCGTTCCAGATTTTTGGAATCTTGAGATTTTAGGTATTCAAGATCCAGTGCACATACAATCAAAACAGAAAAAAGAAGAAGAGGTCCTGAAGAACTTCGAAGAGAGTGTCCGAAGAAACGAGGAGAACAGGTATGAGGTGCAGCTTCCATGGAAGGATGGTCATGATGATCTGCTGGACAACCGCATGATAGCCACCCGCCGGCTGGAATCTGCAACAAATAAATTAATTACTTGCGGTAAGTTTCAAGATTATGACAACATTCTGCATGAATGGGAGCATGCTGGCATCATCGAACCTATACCCTCACCAGACTGCAACAAAAATAAGGTACACTACTTACCACATCGAGCCGTATCCAAGGAGACAAGTCTTACTACCAAGCTGCGACCAGTGTTTGACGCATCTGCAAAAGATAAAAATAACAAGTCCTTAAATGCATGTCTGGAAAAAGGTATGAATTTTATTGATAAAATACCTGATTTATTAATTGGTTTTCGTAAAGGTTTAATAGGTATATCTGCAGATATAGCAAAAGCATTTTTGCAAATTGCAATTAATCCAGATGACCGGGACCACCTCAGGTTCTTATGGTGGAAGGATTACGAGCGGCGGGAGATCATGGAGTACAGGCATTGTCGAGTTGTCTTTGGCCTGACTTCGAGCCCATTCTTGCTGTCCGCAACGATACAACACCACCTGGAACAGACAAAAGGTGAGCACAAAAATACAGCTGATATATTATCTAGCTCTTTCTATGTCGATAATTTAGTTACAAGCCAAGACTCGGAAGAAGCGACACAAAACTTCATACAAGAGGCAAAAAGTATAATGCAAGAGGCAAAGTTTGATTTGAGGCAGTGGGTAACTTCTCCAATGAAAATTAATGAAACCAATCAACGTGTCATCTTGGTTTTAGGAATAATGTGGGATACTGCCACCGATGAACTTTTTTGCAACTTAGATGCCTTGCCTCATCCTTCAGAGATAGGTAAATTAAATAAGAGAAACATCCTCTCCTTGACACAAAGAATTTTTGACCCCGTGGGAATTCTGTGCCCCGTAACACTTGTTCCTAGATTAATATTACAAGAAATATGGAACACTAAATTGGCATGGGATGAAGAGCTGCCCCCTAATATTGAAACTCAATTTCACGACTGGTATGATAATGTGCATTTACTGTCAAATTGCAGAATACCAAGACCTCTGTCAACGGTGCCACTACAGAGCTGCAACGATGCCAGTCTTCATATGTTTTGTGACGCCAGTAAGGACGGGTATGCTGCCTGCGTATTCCTCAGAACTGAAGACAGTAAAGGTAATGTGACTGTCCGATTAATATCTGCAAAGTCAAGAATATCACCACCAGAGAAAATAACCACACCACGATTAGAATTGCTAGCGGCTCTCATTGGCTCACGATTAATTATGGGGGTAAGAAAGAAATTACAATTGAATAATCATAAAGAATATTGTTGGAGTGATTCTGGTGTGACACTATGCTGGATAAAACGAGAATTGATTTGGAATACCTATGTGGGAAATCGGGTAAAAGAAATCCGCCAAAATACCAACATTAATGACTGGCACCACATTCCAGGCCCTGAGAACTGGGCAGACCTACCATCCAGAGGCTGCGACACACGTCGGCTGCTCGAAACCAAGTGGTGGGAAGGCCCGCCGTGGCTGCGTCGACATCCCGAACTGTGGCCGCATTCTGCACTGGTGGTTGATGAAAAGGAAGCCTGCAAAGAACTCAAAAAATCTGTATGCGTTAATACATGCTGTGACAATGATATGGTAAATGATTTAACACATTTTTCCAAGTATTCTAAAATAATAAGAATGACAGCATGGATATTACGATTTATCTACAATGCTCGCTACAAAGACAATAAGAAAAAAGGAGAATTGACGTTTGAAGAATATGAAATAGCTGAAAAGAAAATAATAAAGACTATACAGGCAGAAAGCAAAGAATATATACAAAAGCATACCGCAAAACTAACTACATTCTATGATGAAGATAATATACTGAGAATAAAAACAAAGCTGATACTTACCGATTTCCCTGAAGATGTGAAAACTCCAGCAGTACTACCTGCAGTAAATGTGATCATACGAAGACTGGTAGAACAGAGACATACACAACTTCTTCATGCTGGCACCAATATGATGATCACAGATTTAAGAAAACGATTCTGGATTATTGGTATTAGGAAACTGGTAAAATCTGTCATAGATAAATGTATTATATGTAAGAGACACAGAGCGAAAGCTACTCAAGTATCTGCGGCTCCATTACCTATTGAACGAATCCAACCGACCGCACCCTTTGAAGTAACAGGAGCTGATCTGGTCGGCCCGATATATCTACGCGGCGATGTAAAGAGTTGGATTGTAATATACACGTGTGCCGTATACCGCGCGATACATTTGGAACTGACACAATCTCTGTCCACAGAAGCCTTCATCAGAACATTTCGCAGATTCATCGCCAGACGAGGTCGTGTAAAATTAATGATATCCGACAATGGCACCAACTTTACAGGTACCAAGAATCTGCTGTCTACCATTGACTGGGATGAAGTGCAACGCGTATCCACCATAATGCGCATAAAATGGAAGCTTAATGCGCCTACAGCAGCATGGTGGGGTGGATTTTTTGAGCGCATGATATTAATAATAAAGAATTTATTAAGACGTGTTTTAGGTACATCTACTGTCTCTTATGAAGAAATGGAGACTCTCCTCTGCGACTGCGAAGCTGTGGTAAATGACCGACCACTCACTTATGTGGAGGCTGACGACGCGAACTCACTAGAGCCGCTGCGACCTTCGTGCTTCTTACAACCTCTGCCGCATTCACAGGTAACCGAATTTGATATTTTAGATGCCACCAGTATGAATCGACGACTGAGGTATCTGCAAAAACTTCGAGACGAACTTCGTACACGATTCAAGAACGAGTACCTTACCGAACTAATACAGAGAGGAAGAGAGAAGAGTGGAGGTATAAAGGTAGGAGATATAGTTCTAGTTGAGTCTGAAGAAAGAAGAATAAAATGGCCACTTGGAATGGTCATTGAGATTTATACAGGAAAGGATGGAGTGGATAGAACTGCCAAGGTAAGGACAACAACTGGATTCAAAATCCGACCATTTCAGCGTCTATACCAATTAGAGCTTTCTTCTTCTGAGGTGGAAGGGAGACGAGAAATGGACGCCAAAAATCACAATTCTATCGGTAAGAAATATTGTATAGTTATAAACCCTAGCAGTACAATTAATAACAAAGGGCGCACTACAGAGCCAGCCAACAGAGAGACAGATCAGACAACAAGACGTGGGAGAATTATTAAAATGCCAAGTAAGTACAAACTATAAATTTAATTTTATTTGATAAATAAACTTCTTGTTTTCCAAACATACTTTGATATATTTTAATCATTTTGATCTCATGTGTGTAGTCTGTCTGTCATACTGGTTTGGTAATTAAATTACTAATTACTGTAAAGATGACTTGTGATAAGTGAACTATATTTCTCAGATGCTTATTATAATAACAATTATTGTGACTGCAATAAGATGTATGTTAATGTGATTATAATGTTGTTTAAACAATTGTGTTAAATCCTTGTTGAATCTGTATGTTTCATTGTTTAAAATATAAAATTAGTATTGTGTTCTGGATACTAGATTGTAGCATACTTTGTAATTTTATTTTATGTTCTCCTTTTCTTGGTGTGGAGGATGTTAAGAAATGTATCATTGTAGTCTGTGGATATGTCAAGTGTCAAAATAACGCTACAATCTGAAAAAAAAAAAAACTGTGTACTGTGAAAAAACGATGGAAGAAAAATTACTATAAAAAATAAGTAATCGGTTTGTAACAGGTGGAAATAAATAAAAATACCATTGATAGTCGAGCCAATCTTTCATTCTTTTATAAGTGGGTACAGAATTACATACATCAATTTTGTCGAGGGATCAAGATATTTTTTTCATACAAACGAGGTAACTTTGAAATCTTGGTTTCCTGCCAGGGATATACAATACTGTGATCTGATGATGGATATGAATAAAGGAGATTCAGATCGCTATACATACCCAACTGATCTGATCAGCATTCTAAAAGATAGAAGGACATATTGTTTACAAAAACCACGAAAATAGGATTAAAATGTATGGAAATCCTGAAACTGAGAACTCTGACCGTTCTATCTTTTAGAATGCTGATCAGATCAGTTGGGTGTGTATAGCAATCTGAATCTTCTTCATCACTTCATGAATATCCATCATCAGATCACAGCACGGTACACCCCTTGTAGGAACCAAGGCTTCAAAGTTACCTCGTTTGTATAAAAAAAAACACCTTGATTGAAGTTGATGAGTATCTAAAAGGTTCGTGTATTTCTGAGTCGACCGTACATAACCAAGTTGTATGTGTAACTTGATTATAACACGGAAATTAAGTTTGCAGCGAGCGAGTGTCAGCCTCAGTTTATCGTCCTTCAAAATTTAGGTTAATCAGCTTAAGGTTTCATCAGGATTTTGATGTTAAATACAAATTTATGACGTGGTTTGAAATATTGAACATGGATTTAACATGATAACAAAATAATGAAGGAGAAGACACTGTATTTAAGGTCTAAATATTTTTATTCAAATAAACTTAATATAGGCACTATTGAATCGTCTATATTTTCCTACCAGTCCCAGACTTTTTTAACTGACAAGAAGAACGGGCGCAAGAAATAGTCAGCTCTTGGACGAATCAACTACTGGACGCTAAATGACAGGCATATTCGCCTTTACCCCTCTGCCACTTACTGTGACCGATAGCCTCAGTAAACGATATCGCGTTGTCAGTGTGATGCTAGAACTCGTGGCGAAACATTGGTATAAAAATGGGCAAAATGCTTCGTATTGTTCAGCAAAAAAAATAGCGGGCAATCAAGAAATGTTTCTTTTCACGCGTAAGCACAATTTCAACCTTTTATAGTAGCTGTTATTCGCAAAATAAATAAAATTTGGTATGTAAACAAAATAGGGTGACTTAGCCGGTTTGCCGGCCCCCTTTGGTTTTCGGGCATTACGGAAACTGTAAGAATGTATGAAATTTTATTTTATTTTTTTATTTATTGCAAAAGATTCACCAACAACATATCATTACACATTACAATAAATATACAAAAGGCCCGAACTAAAAGATATGCCTTTACAGGTAAATACAGCTTTTTCGAAGAATTAAAAATAATAGTTAAGTTTACCAGTAAGTTATAATAAATAAAGTTAGTTTAATTTAGGATGTATTTAAGAACACAATATTAGAAGTATGAGTTTCAATTAATTTAAATTAAATTATAAGTTTTAATTTAACATTATTTTAAAGTTTTGCCACACACATTCGCTTGAATTCACGGTCAGAAGCGTGAAAGATGTCGATATTGCAGTTCCCCATATCGTTGTAAGTATGCATGCATCGGTATAACGGTGCGCTCTTACCAAGGTTAGTTCTACAATGAGGCAATCTGAAGCTGTTTGACAAAGGGTGCCTGGGGATACGATGAGGGACAGAGAGATCAATTTTCTGGAGCAGATTTTGACAATCTAGCTTGCCGTGAATTATCTTATGCAATGTCATAAGATCTAAAAGTTTACGACGGTTAGCTAAAGAAGTTATTTTAAAGAGTGAAAGGCGAGTATCGTAGTCAGCGTCACGTGGACAGAACCGGCTACGATAGACAAGGTAACGGGTGAAGTTCTTTTGGATTCGTTCTATTCTGTCGGAGTGAACTTTGTAGAAGGGATTCCATATATTTGAAGCGTACTCAAGGTGACTGCGAATAAGAGCATTAAATATTATTATAAGGGTGTGGATATTTTTGAAGTGATTACCTAAACGTTTCACCAACCCTAAAAGTTTCCATGAGCGACTTACGATATTATCGATATGATCAATGAAATTCAATTTACTGTCAAGTAACACACCAAGATCACGAGTAGTCGATGATTCTGTTAAATTCTGTCCAGATATGTTATAAGAAGATGGAAAATAGTTAATTTTTCTAGTGAATTTTATATGAGTACATTTTTGGGGGTTGAGTATCATCTTATTCACAGCACACCACTCGTGGATAGCATCGGTATCCTTTTGCAATAGGGCAGCATCAGTATGATTATTTACCGTTTTGTACAACTTTAAGTCATCGGCGAAAATAGAGATATTGCTGTGATTGATCAAGTCAGAGATATCATTGATGAATGCCAAAAAGAGAATAGGCCCAAGATGAGAACCTTGAGGCACACCTGAGAGGGAAATGTAATCATATGACTTGAAACCATGCACAATTACACTTTGAATTCGTTCCCTCAAATACGAGCTTAGCCAACGTAGAAGATCCCCGTGAATTCCGTAAGCTTTGAATTTTGATAGCAGGATTCCATGATCAACTCTGTCAAATGCGCTGGAAAAATCGGTATATATAGAATCTACTTGAAGTTGTCTGTCCACAGAATTTATTAAGTTAGTGACATAGTCCATCAAATTGCTAACTGTAGATTTTCCTTTAGTAAAACCATGTTGAGCCTCAACCAAAACATTCTTTAGATAGTTTGTCAATATGGGATAAACAATTTTTTCAAATATTTTTGCGAACTGACTTAAGATTGACACTGGCCGGTAATTTGTTATGTCATCTTTTTTACCTTTTTTAAATATTGGTATGACATTTGAACGCTTCCATTCAGAGGGAAAAATGCCCGTGTTAAGAGATTTCTCAAATATTATCTTTAGAGGAAGTGTCAAGAACCTGAATGTCTTTTTGATAAAGAAGGGTGGAATGCCATCAGGTCCGGCCCCCTTGCTAGCGTCTATAGATTTGATTATCTTTTCAATTTGATGTTCTGTAACTGTTACGTTATTAAGGAAACTTTGCGGATAGCGGTCGCCGAAATCGGGAGGCACAGAATTATCTGGCTGAGTAAAAACAGAAGAGAAATGCTTTGCGAAAAGATTACATACTTCCCCACCACTACTTGCTTGTGTATCGTTCAAGTGCATCTGATCAGGAATACCAGAGGAACCACCCCTATTCTGACGAACGAAAAACCAAAACTTTTTAGGATGACGCTGGATGGATAACTCTGTTCCCGTGATATAATTAGAGTAGCATGTTGATATCAATGAGTCAATCCGGTGATTGCAGAGTCTAACTTCTAAACCATCCCTAGGGTTCCTGTAAATTTTGTATTTACTGCGGATTTTTTCTTTTTCATTTATCATTTTTATCAGACCACGAGTAAACCACACAGGATGCTTGAAATTGCGAACTTGTGTCTTAGGTATAGCTTCATCTATAATAGAAACAATAATTTTATAAAATTTAGAGACTGCAATATTGACGTCCTGTATATTTTCCAATTCAGAAGACCAATCAATTTTACTTAATCTTGAATTAACTTTTGAATAATTAGCTTTTTTAAAATTGTGTGTAGCAAACATTTTATTCTTAAGAAAATTTTGAGAAGGTAGATCAATATTTATTTCTAGGGCAGGATGATGTTTATCAAGATTACTTAAAGGACAAAGACATTCTGTAACACTTATATCATAAAAGTTACTTAAAACTAGATCAAGAACTCTGCTGTTATTATTTTTTACACTATTAAATTGAGACAAATCATTGAGGGATAAGAAGTCAACCAACTGATATCCTAAATTACAAGAGTAATTAGATGGAACTAATTTTGTATTATTTGTGTTGTCACTAGCCCAATTTATGAAACCCAAATTAAAATCGCCAAGAATCACAGTATTACAGGGGCATGATTGCATAACAATACTACAATTTTCAAGGAATAATTCCATCATATTAGCCGTCACCGGCGAGGATAAGTAAACTGCACAGATTATATATTCAACAGGCTTGTTACTTATTACTGCTTTAACGGAAACCCACAAATCTTCGAGAGTACTTTTAAAATGATCTTTTCGTTTAGAGCTTATAGATTTTGAAACGGCAATGAGGACACCCCCGCCTCGTTGACCAGCCAAGTAAGTTGAACCACGGTCACGTCTATAGACATGGTAGTTAGTGCCAAACAGCTCATTATCATGTATCGTGTCATCCAGCCACGTTTCAGTCCCAACAATAATATCAAAATTATTAGATAGGCTAGCTAGATATATATCAGCTGTTTTTGTCTTCATACCCCTAAAATTTTGGTAATATATATTGAATTTTATATCCAATTTACGGACAAATAGCAAGAGTACATTTAAGAAAGTTACAAGTTAGTAAGAGAGTCATAACACTTAATTAGCTTCGCAGGTACCTGATCATCCTTACGGACAAATATTCTTCCGTTACGTATCCAAACGTATTTATAAGCCTTTTCATGTGCTACTTTTCTAGTGCTTGCATGTAACGCTTTGTTATACGGCGAGAGATGTTCAGAAACATAGACCGCTGATTTTTTACCGCCGTACCCCAAGGTTGAAGTATTCATTTTGTCATTCTGATTTTTCTTATTATATTTTGAGACAGCCGCCAATATTTCATCCCGCATTTTGGTAGTCGGTAATTTTATTACAATTGAACGTGGTCTATCACTGTCCTCGTTCAACTTTCTAACCCTGGTACTGGCTAGGATATCTGTTTCTTTGATTGGGACGGAAACAACGGAGCACAACTGACGGACGACAGAAAGTAAGTTTTCCGACTTATTTTCAGGAACACCGTTTATCTCAATATTTGTTTCGCGGGAGTGCTGTTCAATTAAATTTAACCTGTTTGTAAGATCATTCAACTTGCCAGATAAAGTTAAGTTCTCCTTTGTAATTAAATTAGTTTTTTCTTGTGTAGCTTTCAGTTCAGATTTCATGCGGTCATAATCGGCACTTAGGAATTCCATACTCTTTTGCAATTCACGTAAAGCAGTCAATTCCGTTTTAATTTCATTAAACTCTCTCGCAAAGTACATTTTAATCGTAGACTCAACTGACTTCGCAACAGAGCGCTGGATCTCTTGGCGAATTGTGGTGAGAAAGGCCTCATCACAGTTAGAAGGAGAAGTGCTTGTTTGCATGGATGTGTCACGCGGATTGTTAGACGGAGGTTTTCTTAGGGTTATATTATTATCATCGAATGCCCTCTCAGAAGAACTAGGATTTGTCTGCATGTGGAAATCATGCACAGGGGTGTTGGTGTTGTCGACCTTTTTTTGTTTACCTTTACAGGCCGGACGCGGACATTGCCAATGATCCTTTTTTTCCTTGCTCATAAGAGTAAACAGTTTGTTGGAATAATTGACGCATTCAAGATGATAAACGCCATCGCACAAACAACAAGCTAAAAACTCACGGTTGGATATTTTCTTCGAGCAACCCGCGCAGGATACAAGTTTATCGGGTGCCATTTTTGCAACACAGGATCAAGCGAAAATGCACTCTAAATCAGTGGAAGTAAGCACAAGCAATCGTCTAATCCAAGAGCGTCGGTGATGTACTCAGTAGCTGGTCTTCACATATGTCATTAGTATTCCCACGTAATTAAGTACATGTATTGATGAAACTCACAACCAAAATCGCAGATTTAACTAGTAAACAAAAATATTTTGTGCGGAACAAGTAGATTGTGTTCCTTCCCAGTTGACGCACGGATGAAAAGTTGAATATGAAATATATTTTTCGTGAAATTTCTTTTTCGCGGTGTTATTAAAAGTTGCCAATTTCGTCTTGAAAGTCATTTCGCGCGAGGAACTGCTGTTAACACTGGTAATAGAGCCGGAATTATCAGACTACTTAAAAACAAGCTGCAACGTCCTCTTCAATGGCCAATATGTCAACTGAACGCAAATGAGTGAAGTTTAAGACATTTTTTTTAATACTTAGACGGTAGTACTACAGGGCCGAAAAGCTTTAGTGGTCCGATAGGTAAGGCACTTAATAATTTTGAATGTCTTCCAGTCAAATCATTTACTGCCGTAAGCTATTGTTTGCACAGATATAACGAAGAGCCGTGATGATTTAAGTACAGACCAATTGTATATTTTAGAAATGTGTCCAGCAGTCAGCAAGGGCGAGTGTGATGAAAGATTGGCGAAACATAAACTTGGTAAAGTAAGTTATTCGAGGTGGTTTACCACGGCAAACAAAATTACCCACGACACTACCAGTAGTGCACCTTGGTAGTGTCGTGGAGAAGAAGGGCAAAAATTGAACAGGGTAGGTGTGTTGTTAAAAGTAGCAAAAAAATTGTGCATGTGAGTTTTTTTGGAAGGTATAAGTTACAATGTTGTTTACGGTTTGATACACATAGTTTTTATTACTGAGTATGGTAAATTAGTTTTAGTACTGTTATTTTGACTTAAACGCGTAAAGTATTCGGTATGATACATTTAAATTTGATGGCCTGGTAACTAAATGCGTTTTTGGGAGGTCATTTGCTTTTTGGCCGCTTGGCCGAAAACTAATGTATGAGTTTTTCAATCCATAATATTTGGCCGGCAATTATGGCCAAAAACCGGCTAAATCACCCTGTAAAATTGACATTATTTGACAAGTGTAATCCTCCCTCACCCCGCAAAAATTGGTTGATCGTGATTTCATACATTTTTCTTACGTTACGTATCCAGTGGTTAATTCATCCAAGAGTCAGCTTTATTAGAACATATGAAATAACCGTAAGAAAGCCGTGGGATCCCTTGTTTTCGCATAATTGTTTTATACCTAATTTGATTAGGTATAACGGATTTGGCATAATCTTTTTTGTCATAATAATACTTTCGCATAATTGTTTTTTGGCATACTATTTATATTAGCATAATTATCATTTAGACTAATTTGTTTTCGCATAATGTTATTAGGCATATTGTCTATTCGCCTAATATTGTTTAGACATAAAAATCAAAAACAATAAGAATAAATATTTTTACGCACTTACTTATTTTCATGCAAAAGGGGTAGGGGTTGCAATACAATAGTATTAAAATGTCAAAAACTCATAACACATACGACCTAAATATCGACTCAAAAACACCTATTTTTAAATACCGAAAATCCTTAATGTCGATATCTAATAAACCGAAACTTAAAAGATCGATTATTAAATGACTGATGACAGTTCGAAACCCTAAAAGTTGAAAATGCCGATTGTTAAAAATCCCGAAAGTCTGTTTAGGTCTATTAGGTGCGACGACGAGCGAGCGTAGCGAGCGAGGAGGAGGTAAAGTTCCATTGCGACCAACAACGCACGAGCCGAGCGAGCGGAGCGAGCGTGCCGCGGCAGCGGCCGGCGAAGTGTCAGAATCGACCTGCTGGCATGTATCCCTCAATTAACCTTCGGTTTTTTAAGCTTCGGGATTTTGTATTTTAGGTAAAATGTTCTTTCGTGATTTTAAACGTCGTGATTTTTTTGTTTATAAAAATATGCGTAAATAACATTATGCGTGTTTAAATTTATGCTAAAGGATATTATGCTTAAACATGATTATACTTAAAGTAGTTATGCTTAAAAAAATTATGCATAAGCTGTAATGACTAAATAATATTATGCGTAAACATCATTCGGCGAAATCATATTATGCTATGACATATTATGCCTTAATATTTTATGCAAATTCATAGGGAACCGAAAGCCGTTGCCCATTATTTTTAACACGTTTTTATTAGGTTGCTTTCTCGTTTGTTTGTTTGATTGTTTTTTTTTATAATGTACTATCGGCAACAGCGTCGCTTAACCAGTTTGCAACAAAATTCGTGTGCGCGCGTATCGCCCCTGCACGAACTAAACGTATGTGACAGCGGGAGCGGCGTGCAAGCGATTTTAACCTTAGCAGTGGTTAAGCGACGCTGTTGCCCATGGTACCTACACCTAGTATGTTTTCAGAATTCACAAGTACGAGTACGAAGAAAGAATGGGAGCAAATAATATTTTTGCCATTTTTTAAATTGGAAAAACCGTACTAATTCATTAGAAAACAATAGGTACCTAAAAAGTGTGTCATAAGTGGTGAATTTTATTCGTATTATAATAAATAATGCATACAAATTGTTTACCAGGCGGAAAACATAACTTAAATTTGTTTTTGTATAGTAAACATGATTTTGATCTCTTGTTAATTACATAGAGCCGTTGAGCATGTTGATTTGATGAGTAAAAGCGAAAAACCCTTTTGACTTTCAATCAAATTGCAACAGATGGAATGGAAACTGCAAATACAGTATTGATTGGAGCGAACAAATAAACAATTTTGTACAAGAGAATTTTACTAAAATGTACAGTAGATGCAGAATAACTTGACCCATATTTCAGTACCACGTGACTTGCGCTGTAGCAATGTTAGGGTACAAAAATGTTTAGTGCGCATGCCTCATTGTCTATGGCTGGGATCAAATTATATTGCGCGAACTATAATCGTAGAAGTTAATAGAACAGTATTATATTATCTGTGATAGAACTCCGTTTAAACCGATTGAAGTCAGTCAGCAGGCAAGTCGGTCTTTAATCATTGTTTTTAGGGTTCCGTAGCCAAAATGGCAAAAAACGGAACCCTTATAGATTCGTCATGTCTGTCTGTCTGTCTGTCTGTCTGTCCGTATGTCACAGCCACTTTATTCCGAAAGTATTAAGACTACACAGTTGAAACTTGGTAGGTAGATGTATTCTGTTAACCGCTTAACGAATTTAATTCAAAAATAAGAAAAATAAAAGATTAAGGGGGGGCTCCCCATACATGGAACTGAAACTGAAAAAAATTTTTTTCTTCAAACCAACACGTGTTGGGTGTCTATAGATAGGTCTTTAAAAATGACATTTAGGTTTCTAAGACAACTTTTTCGCAAAGTCGACCGTTTGAAAGATATTCACCGCCAAAGTGGTAAAACCCCTTTAACTTTTGAAATAAGAGAGTGAAAAATCAAAAAAATATATATGCTGTAGATCTTAATAAACACTTTCAACCAAAATTGGTTTGAACGAGATATAGTAATTAGTTTTTGAGATATAGCACATTTTCCAAAACCGCAAATATAACTTTGTCATTCATACCAACACTGTGAAAAACAAAGTTATTTTTGCAGACGAAAAATGATAGGTGGTATTAAATATGGTATGGTATAAGGTAACTACGGAACCCTATGGCGCGTGGCCCGACACGCACTTGGCCGGTTTTTTTTTTGTAAATATGGTATGAAACTCAGAATTATTTAGTGTTTAAAATAGATTAATTTCTTTTTAATTTTGAAAAGTGGATATCATTTTTGTAGCGTGGTAAATGTCAAGTAAACTGTTGCTATAAAAAGAAACCTCTTTAAAATATAAAATACAACTTTTTCATATCGTATATTATTATTATGATTCCGATGTCATTTAGGGCTGATTTTTCATTCCTCAGATAAATAACAGATACCCAGTTAAATTATTAACCAAATAAAATAAATAGCATTCAAAAATTTTACAGACAAACGAATCTCAAACATCTTCGTAATACGTTATCAAGCTAATATTTATCTAGGTATTAAAAAATCCACCCGTAATTGGCTTTGGTTAAAAAATAAAAGGTATTTTTTTATATTTTTTTTCTTTAGATTAGGCAATTTAAGAAACTAATTTGAATATTTTAATATTTGGCCGAGCGGATATGGTCAACCGGAATGACGTCATTAGTGGCATGAAAGTTTAAGAAGGAAAACCTTTGCCATCTACTTATAGAAAAAGAACGGCCAAGTGTCATTACCTGTCATAATTACTTTATGGTTGTTTGTAAACAAATAAGTTATAGTTAATATTTCTTCTATTTTATTCATTTAATCCAGTTGTGACGGGTCTAACCTACCTTCTTAATTTGCCGCAATAATTTTTGAGGTGGTAAAATTATAATAAAAATGCTTACCAGTGGAAACTCAGCTGAAAAACTTTGTAAAAACTGACACGCCCAATTTACCCAAATTGCGAAATGTATTGTATGTATTGTGTCTATTTTGGATGTAGGCTACATGGATAAAATTGTAACGATTGCTTGTGGACTGATAAATTTGCAGGATAACATAATAAACATTGTGAAAATATGTGCATACTTTATTTCTATTTACAAACATTTAATAGTAGGGATGTGGAAAAAATTACGAGATAAGTTCATCGATATTTTTCGGGCGATATTAAATACTCTGATATATCGATAGTTGTTTTTACAATAATTTTTCCAAAACATTTTTTGTAATTACGTATGGTTTCTAATAGTCGACACTATTTTGTCACTGGAGCATTTTGTTTTTTTTTCCAACTTTTGAGTCTTAAAAATCATCGTAAAATTCGTCAAATCGACCCAAAATTTTGCGTAGGGGTTTATTTTGTTATTTTTTATGTTTTACAATACCTTAAAATTAGAATCCATTACTTAGTCATTATCCCATTTCATCCCATTTTTTTCTGAGAATATTACCTATATCGATATTTTTTCATTTCCAACTTCCACCATCCCTAATGCCAAGTTCATTGTCAAAATTGTCTTTGCCCTTTTTTCTTTTTATTTATTATGGCTGGGGGATCTGTATGTGATGACGTCATATGAAGGTCATTTGAAGGTTAAAGCTTTTTATTGAATATTATAAATATCTTTAAAAATATAGACTTATTTTTAAATTTAATTAGTGGACACTGTACCGAAAGCTTATTCCTCGAAATGGTTTTGAGATTTCCAGTCATGTTCAAAAAGTTATCAAAGCCAATTCATTTATTTTATACTTGTAAAAATGCACTATTACTTAACTCTAAACTAATGACTGAAGTTATACATTCCGAAACATTTGGTAGGTATCGTTCTACTTTCTAACGTGGCAATATATTACACCCCTAAGATTTTTCCCCCAACAAAAATCTGTTAACATTAAGCCTCTAAGTTAGACCTGTCCTTATATGTACAGTAATCCTAACAACTGTATCTTACTTAACCAAAGCTTTGATGAAACTGGGTACGTTTTCCGCGTACCTACGTCATGCGTTTGAGTAAACGGGGGAAAGGGATGGACATAATTTCAATCGAATGAAAGAAAGGGATGAATGAAAGCCTCGTCAAAGAGTAGGCTTGGGCGGCTGGTTGGTATCGTGCATTGGAAAATGATTTCTCCCAGATGATTTCGTATAATTATACAATGTGTTACAAAATATACCCTAAAGACAATTATGGTAAATAGGGACCATCAAACTGAACCAATTTTTACTATGGGACCAACACTGAAATCGCAAAAAAATATCTGCTGTTTCATACTTTTGATATTTTTGTTATTAATTTTTATATGAAACAGATGTTTTTTTTGCAATTTCATTTCCTATCTACCATATTCAGCTGGTTTTTTATAACACGTCTTTTATAAGAATATAAGAAGTTCTTATTCAAATTGATTGCGTTACAAAAGTATTTATTTTTACGTGACAAAAGTGAAATAAACGAATTTTGATTACTATTTTACTGAATCAGAAATCAAAATCGGTATTATTAAAAGAATAAATAAGAGTGCAGCAGAGCTGGCTTCCATAGATTAAATTAGTTAAACAAATGACTAACAGGGTTATTTGTAAAAAACTGACAACCTTGTAGGAGTAGATTACTAACATCATAAACAACAACATTAGTTCTACGACTTTTTTGAAAACAGACAGAAAACGGACTTTCCATACAAATGTCCGAACAGCTGATCGAGTTCTGTGCGAATATGCGATGTTTTTTTAGAAAAGTCGTAGAACAAATGTTCTTCTTTATGATGTTAGTTATCTACTCCTGCGAGGTTATTTGTGTTTTACAAATAACTCTGTTTATAACTCTTGCAAAATTGGTTTCAAGATGGAAAAATTAAGAGACAAAATAGGTTTATTCTTAGATGCACATTCATTTTTATTACAAGATCATCATCACATTACAATAAATAACAAGTCTTACATTGTTTAAAAATTACTTAATTACGACGTGATATTTATTCGATACTGTAATTCCTATGAATAAGCAGTTAATAAAAATGTATTAAGAAAAAATAGTATGAAAGTGAAATCATACTAAGAAGTAAGAAAAAATGATTGTCGATATACAAAGAAAATTATGTGGATACTTAAATAATTACTGAAATTGCGGGCATTAAGAATGGAAAGAAGAAAACAATGGAGCTATTATTGATCGTAAACTTATGTCTGCCATTGTTTGTATTTCAGTTTGGAGACACTTATCTACAACGCAGCACAGTAAAACCACTTTATCATATTTTTATAATCTAATCCACATCAAAATAAACAAGAATTCTCATTTATTTAGAGTAAAAGTCTTTGCAAAATGTACTTTATCTGAACTCATGCATAACAGGCAATATTTTATTCTCAAAATAATTAAATTACCTACCTACTGAAAATAAAATATTACCATCTTAAAATAGACTTCAATAACTTGAGCAAGCAAAGGTTTTCATTTCTCACAGCAATAAAAACGCTATCTCAAAATACAATTCACCTAATTTACATAACAACGCGTCTGCGTATTTTCACGGCGCCTAATCTTTGCCATTATCAGAGATTCAAACTCAGTCTGAACCGGGGCGTCTTTCAGCGCACATCCTTTGGTTTTTTCGTACATTTGTATGGAATATTAAGTAATGAAGCCGTGTGTGTGAGTGTTGAGTGCTGTGTTTATATGTATGACTCTGGGATTACCTGTGCTTCGGTAAGGTCACTGGTGTTTTAATCTTTTTGTAAAGAAATATAATTTGTTTGTTTTTTCAAAGACAATACGTTCTGCACACGTTTTTTGTGTGGATTTGTTTAACGACGCACTAAATCTGTTTAAAGCATTTGGTTTAAATTGAACGCTTTCTGAAAACTCTTTTTTATGAATGTTTTTTTTTTGTGAAAACGTTCGAAATTGTCTAATTCAACAGTTTAACTTTTCGACTCTGGATGTTTTTTGGCATCTTCAAGTTTTTATCACTTAAAGCTATTTAATTATCTGCTTCTAAGTATTACAGAAATAAAAATAATGAAATAATATCAAGGAACGGTTCCAATACTTCTTTGATTGATTATTTAAAATAGTTTTATGTCAAAGCTTAAATATGTTTACTTTAAAAAATGGGTATGAGTTACAGTTTGCGGTTTAGTTAAATACGAATTTGAAATTATTATCAAATATACTAATCAATTTTATGTTCACGAAAAGAGAATTCGTTATTCATGTTTTCGTTAAAGATGTATTCAAGACTCATTATCGATGAAGGTAGTTGATATGCATTTCGTTCTAAATGTACGATATATTTTTTAATATGAACATCTTGATAATTAATTTGGACAATCTGATATAACTTTTTCTTTTCCCCTACTTGTAGAAGAAAGTTAAAGATTTTTCGTATTCCATGTAGAAAAGGAAATATGTTGTATGAGAAAATAATGAAAAAGCAAATTTAAAAAAAAACTTTCGTTTCATAAATGTATATTTTTGTTTTTAATAGATTTAAGTATACTATTCAATTTTTGGATTTACAGTTTAGTACTTTCACAGAATTTTACGGTTTTTATTTATTTATGAAGAGTCATCTATTTATTCGTCTTTTGTTGGGCTTCAATAAACCCATTTTGTAAAAATAAATAATAAATCTACCATACTTACAACGTTAACGGAAACAATAACATAATTTTGCACCTTTGTCAATATTTCAGAAACACATAATTTTTCAATGAACCTAAATAAAAGATACCGTCTGGGTTATCTAATATCTATTTTAATAATGCTTTACTGCTATAATGAAAAAACAACTGAGAACATTTTCATTTGAAGAAAGTTCAAACAGCTTATTTTCTAGTTTTCAGTAGTCTCACTTATTTCCACAGACGTTTGTGTGAAAACTACGAAAGAATTTGTAGTAAAACAGCGTAACGACTGAAATACTTATTTTCAATGCATTTCGTATAATGGTAGCAAGCTTTTCATGATTCTTAAGATTTCAATACTTAGATTTAAAGTTTATGTATCAGTTTATAAGTCAGTTTCGCTTTTAGTTGCATTTTATATTAAAGAAACTTGTAGTAATGAAAATGAAAATGAAAAATTCTTTATTCAAATAAGCTCACATAATGAGCGTTTTTAAATCGTCAAATATTTTTTTTACCCTACCACCCATTATGACTTCTTTTAGCTGACAAGAAAAACGGGCGCAAAAAATTTATCAGCTTTATCAAATGGAACGATATTTACAAATATGTATATCGTTTCCAGACTTTAACAAAGATTAACAAATAAATAAAATTATAATTAGATAATTCTTACATCTTAATGAATTACAAATTTTCTTAATCAATTTACATGGTTCAAGCTAAATTCAAAGTTTGAAGTTATTATTCAGTCTAGGCTGTTACAAGAGAGAAAAAAAAACTTTACAATTCTATATGCGTTAAGATAGGTAGTCAGAAGCAGACCCATTCCCACTGGCAGCACCCGTTCACGAGCATGACGCATGAACCAGCCATCGCTTCGCTCAATCATATTTGAGGGAACGTAACGATCCGCCTCACGCGACACCTACATAATAGCGCGTGATAGTATTAACATTAAAAAATATGAAATTATAATACTGTGAAAAGGCCTTAAAATAACAGTAGAAACAGAAATTTTCATAACTACCATGCAAATATAGTCTGAATAACATGCAGTATTATAGTGTTTTATAGTGTAGGTGGCAGACTACCAGTTTGACCACTATTTAGTACTGACACCGATATTATAGCTCCAATTTGTTAGTAGTGTCTTAGAAGATTAACCAGCTTAAGTAAGTACTTACTAATCTTGCTGCTCAGCACAATGCGACATGAGTGGTGTTAAATGAGATGTGACGAATGGTATAGAGTTAATGGTACCGAGGAGCTTGAAGGCGCAGTGGATTAGTGTACCCTGCGATTACGGCAGATAAGCAAAGCAATTTTCACAAAGGTCAGTCATGGGATGGGTGACCAAAAATGTATTATTTCGAGCTCCGTGCGGAAGGCACTTTAAGACGTAATCGCATTTGCAGTTGATTATACCTATTAAACGAGTTTTTTTTATATTTTTGAAGGTCATACTCCTCTACATAAAAAGCAACCAGTTTTACAAGGAAAAAATCTGGAAATTGCACAGCCATCTAGGTATTGTCGTGGTAATTTCCGTGTAATTGTATTCAAGTATACAAACACTTTTTAATTATCTCATTACTAATTTAGTTGGTTGTATTAGCGAGTGATTAGTCAGTGTTCTGTCTCTAACTTTGCTAGATTGTTACCGTTTTTTTAACTTTGCACTTTAAAATTTAGTTTTAAGGTAATAGGTTTCACTATATTATGTAGTGACTTTAAAGGTACCTATTAATACAAAGTTGTTTTTTGTAACAAAACCTGATAATCAATTATAGAGTTGTAGAGTTCATATGAACAATATTTTTTTATTGAAACAACCCTGTAAAAAAGTTTCAGCTGTTTCATACAAAAAATATGAAGCTGCTGATTTTAGTGTTGTAAAAAGTTGTTGATTTATTATCAACTCTACAAATGGATTTCAGATAAATACTACTACTGACCTGCATATATTTACACTGGACAGGCTTATGTCAAACTGTTTTTGTGCCTATTTGATTTCCGCCATTTTGGCGCTGTAGGACGTAGCGTGAGCATAGCATAAGGGACATGGTACTAAAGTTTGAAGTCTGGAGAGACCATCACGGCAACCATTTTCATATTGTACGTCAAAATTAGTTCTTTAGACGCACGCTAGTGGCGTTTCAAATAGGCACAAAAACTTAGCTGTCAAATCATACAGACAGCCAGTCCAGTTAAATAAAAAAAAAATCATGTCAGTGATACTACTTATCTAGTACCTACCTACGTCAAAATGTCAAGTCCAAAAAAGCCAAAAATCCGTCACTGATTGATTTATTTTCTTACAAAGACCATAAACTATTTTGTTTTAGGAGACTTTTACTATCGCCTTGCATACGTATTATGCTAATATATCCCTTCTCCCGATTCCATCAAATAGGATCGTATAAGTCCCTAAGGTGATGACTAGGCGTTCCCAATTTTCCAACCCGTTGGACCTTAGAAATGATTCGTAAGGGGTTTGTATATATATGTGATCACTTTGGTATAAACACGCAAACTTTAATTAAGACATCTTAGAAGAAGGCGATAATTGTGTTAGATGTTTGAAGTTCTGTCATGTAGGTAATGTTGAAGCGTACTTATAAAGGCTGTCAACATTGCAAAGATTTTTGATAGAGTACTCTTATTATTATCTTATCTATATTGTGAAACAATGTCTCTTTATACAGGGTGATTTTTTGAACAGTCGACAAATATGGTGTGGCTTAGACCGCCAAAATGAACAACTTTGTCTTAGAGACCAACTCAATAAGTACAAAAAATAACCAGCTGATCCTTAGAAGACGTATTGACGTTAGGGCTGCTTTTTTCTCCCTGTATATTTCATACAGAGTCGACAACATTAAAAAACCGGCCAAGTGCGAGTCGGACTCGCGCACGAAGTGTTCCGTACCAAAAAATGGCAAAAAAAAAACACGGTTGTTGTATGGGGGCCCCCTCAAATATTTATTTTATTCTGTTTTTAGTTAATCTACTCGACGATTGATCTACTCGACCAAAATTTATGGAACAGCTGATCATTTTTTGGCCCTGATTAAGTTGGTCCCATGCCACACCACAAAATTCGTTAACTGTTTTCGACCATATACAGGGTGTATAAGGGTGTATAATGTCAAAAGTACTTAATAATTAAGTTTATTTGAATAAAGCTATTTTTAACTTTGACTTTGACAATAGGAACCTACTGTGTTTTCTTACGCTGACAAAATCTACTTACCAAGCAAGATTTCCATTTCTCTGAATCCGAAGCGAACACCCTAAGGCCCATTGTCTTCATCCATCTCATTTCCTATTAGACTCCACCTTTGGGTCAATCCCGAATAACAGCGATAAGTTGGTAATAGTCCAGCGAAAGATGTAGCGAAAAGTTAATCCCACCAAAAACATTTTCATGTAAAATGTATGCCTTTATTACATATCAAGAAGCACGCTCGCACTATCAAAAAGTTATCAGACCTGGACCATACCCTAACTTTATAAGCCCTAACTTCACAAACTCTAGACCTTAGTCAAAATATTTGGCTTGGCCATTTCGCTACATTCGTATGAGCGTAAGCTGAAAAATTTATTCACTGTTCATTAATTTTATGTTATACAATAGTTATTGTAGTAACGAAACGGCCAATCCACATATTTTGACTAAGTACGCTTAGTGCGAGTCTTAGGGTGTACTTGTAACAAATAAACTAGTAACTCCTTAATCGCTGTCGCTTCCACTCCGCTGCTTTCATAACCACGTATTTCGTAGCCATCGGTCAATAACCTAAAGATGATGATCACAATTTGGCCAGTTACCAAATCTAACCATTGTCGCCTAATATTTCGCCTGTTTCTTATGTCGCCTATTTCGTTAAGGGTGTCGTGTCTCAAAGTGCTGTTAAATTTATTTTGATCATCAATCTTTGTCCTCAAAAAGCAATCAAGATTTATTAGTGAATGCCGCCCACGCTTAATCTGGTTTGTGGTTAAAAATCCCTAGGGGTTTGTTAAAATTTTCTGGAATAAAATTGTATACCTATGTCCTTGATTTTGAGCACAATCTTCTTTAAAATAAATTCACATTTTTAAGGGTTCCGTACCAAAATGGTAAAAAAGGAACCCTTATGGTGTGACTTAGTCTATCTATCTGTCTGTCTGTCTGTCACAGCTGGATATCTCGAGAACTACTAATGGTATCAACTTGAAATTTGGAATATTTTAAGATGACATTTGCCCAACTATTTTGCGAATAAGAAATAAATAAAAAAATATCTTTTTTACAACAGGGCCTGAAAAGGGGCCTTAAAAATTTTAAATGGGGCTACTAGGGCATGTGGAGTATCATATGAAAGAATGCCGTTTGCCCTTTTTAATCTTTTTTTCTTTTTTTTTCTAGAACCTATAGTTTTCGACTCAAAAAATGTAAAAAAAAAATACCTTTCCCCCTTAGCTCCGAAGTTTGCAAAGAGAAAAGTTAGCAGTTACCAAATCTAACCATTGTCGCCTAATATTTCTCCTGTTTCTTATGTCGCCTTTTTCGTTAAGGGTGTCGTGTCTCAAAGTGCTGTTAAATTTATTTTGATCATCAATCTTTGTCCTCAAAAAGCAATCAAGATTTATTAGTGAATGCCGCCCACGCTTAATCTGGTTTGTGGTTAAAAATCCCTAGGGGTTTGTTAAAATTTTCTGGAATAAAATTGTATACCGATGTCCTTGATTTTGAGCACAATCTTCTTTAAAACAAATTCACATTTTTAAGGGTTCCGTACCAAAATGGTAAAAAGGAACCCTTATGGTGTGACTTAGTCTATCTATCTGTCTGTCTGTCTGTCACAGCTGGATATCTCGAGAACTACTAATGGTATCAACTTGAAATTTGGAATATTTTAAGATGACATTTGCCCAACTATTTTGCGAATAAGAAATAAATAAAAAAATAAATATCTTTTTTACAACAGGGCCTGAAAAGGGGTCTTAAAAATTTTAAATGGGGCTACTAGGGAATGTGGAGTATCATATGAAAGAACGCCGTTTGCCCTTTTTAATCTTTTATTCTTTTTTTTTCTAGACCGTATAGTTTTCGACTCGTAAAATGTAAAAAAAATACCTTTCCCCCCCTTAGCTCCGAAGTTTGCAAAGAGAAAAATCTGAAATAATTCTATGTGATAGCAGTTTATATAAAGATTACAGGAAAAATAAAATGATGTCTCAATATAGCATACTTTTTAAGAAATTATTAAATTTCTAAAAAAGTTAACATTAGTTCCACTTTCGGTCAAGAAATGGCGTTGACCTAAAACTGCAATACTATTTTATTATTCTACTCTGGAGTGTGGTTTGATAGTGCAATTATGATGGTACGGAACCCTCGGTACGTGAGTCCGACTCGCTCTTGACCGGTTTTTTTAATGATAGATAGGCAAGGCTTGCCCGCTATCATGCCTGATGGTAAGCGATGATGCGATCTACGATGAATCGCGCTTGCCTAGAAGATACCTATTCACTCGCGACTTGAAGGCCCCCAGATTGTACCTATCGGGAAACACAGACTCAGGCAAGGAGTTCCACTCTCTAGCGGTAAGGATGATAAAATTTGAAGCAAAACGAGTGAGGTCTTTGAAATATCCACCAAAAAACGGTGTCGCTGATTTGTACGTCTGGTTGTTCGATGGAAGAAGAGAGACGGTTAGGTTGTGCACTGCACACTCGCTGAAATGTATCCAATAAAAAACCGATAAACTTGCAACCTTGCGTCTATGCTCATTATGTCTACTAAAGTCTATTACGTCACATTATGTTGCTTGGTTATTTCGTTTGTAAAAGACACAATGAGGGCTTTTCAAAGTGACAATCAAACATACACACACTACTCAGCAAAGACACCCTAAAGGATATAATGAGAGACAGTAAAGAAAGAGATAAATTAATTGAATTTGCAAAGAAAATTATAAAAATAGTAAATGAAAGAAACAAGACATAAGGCAGAATATATATATACATTTGTATTTACAATGTTTTCTACATTGTAAATACAAATGTATATAATGAATAATTAAGACACGCAATATTGGAATATAAACAATTAGATATTACGAACAGTAAATATGTAAGAGAGAAATGTATTAGAATTAAGATAGTGTAAAGAAAGAAAAAAAACCGGCCAAGTGCGGGTAGGACTCGCGCACGAAGGGTTCCGTACCGAAAAACGGCAAAAAAATACGTTTGTTGTATGGGAGCCCCCCTTAAATATTAATGTTGTTATAGCGGCAACAGAAATACATCATCTGTGAAAATTTCAACTTTCTAGCTATCACGGTTCATGAGATACAGCCTGATGACAGACAGACATACAGACAGACGGACAGCGTAGTCTTAGTAATAGGGTCCCGTTTTTACTCTTTGGGTACGGAACCCTAAAAATAAGAGTGTAAAAAGAAGAAAAATAGTAAAATAAAGACCTGGACCCCCATGTCTAGGGAGAAGTTGCAATATACATATATATATATATATATATATATATAAAAAGTGACAATCAAAAAAGAAAAATGGTAACTATTTGCCTCACTAGACGGCGTTGATGGAAAGAAAAGTGTCAAAATGGGCTTTTAAAAATAAACGGCCTGTACCAAAGAGGCAAGTAAGCGCTCGCTGGCTGACATCTGCCCAAAGAGAAACATTTTAGGGTTACATCTGCCTGCCTACCTGAGTACTCTTCGAAGCTTAGTAAAAAAAATACATTGACTTATACATTTTATCAACGCCATCTAACAAGCCCGCAGTTTTTTGTCGTTTTGAAAAGCCCTCATTAAACTTTTGACACTTTTTTCTATAATATCAAAATTCTTCTAATTGGTTTGTTAGATGAATTTTGATATTTTAAGAAATTTGCTAATAACACCGGTCACTTTGTAACCCTGTCACATTAGTTCTAAATGTATATTTTCATGGAAACTGAAAAGAAACAGCCACATTGATTGATGCGACAGAGTGGTAAAATGCTCAGAATCTTTCGCTATTCGAGAAGTGATGAATGATATCTGTTTGTGAAGAGGTTTGTTTTTGAAGAGATATTATTTATCTGTTTAATAATACATTAATGATGATACAGGCAAGCAGTAAGTTTAGTATTGTGACAAAAAAGTCTAATATAGTAGTTAGGGTACCATGCATACCACCCCCCAAAATTATTGTTAAACTTAAAAACTTAAAATTTTTTGGAAAAAAAAATGAATAACTGCCTAGTGGCAACCCTAAACCGTGATTTGCTGTTGCCTGTTAATGGGATTGGTTATCGAAAACAGTACCTAGTCTATTTGCGTCTAAGGTTGTCACTGCAGTTTTCCATACAAATAAAAAACAACATTTTACGGATTATTATGAAACACTATCATAAGCTAAACACAAAATTATGTTTTTTTTTTATGATAAATGTAGGCAAGCGCTTGTCCGCTATCACGCCTGATGGTAAGCGATGATGCGATGCGATCTGCGATGGAACGCGCTTGCCTAAAAGAAATATACACTCGCGATTTAAAGGCCCCCAGATTATACCTATCGTGAAAATTGTTATACAGTAAAAATGATATTAAGAAGAAAATTAGGCTGAATGACTATCTTAAAGAAGACTACAGTAAGAATCTCGTTAGTTTAAAATCTAACTAACCTAAAAAAAAACATTTGTATAAGAATTATTACGCTAGTATGAAAACTGCCCGAAATATCACAGTTTGAAATGCACAAAATTGGACTCACCCGAATACGCTCCATACTAACGGCTACCAAGTTATGACGTCACGCCTTCCTACGTTGTATGCAACGCGTAGGAAATTTGTTCGGCAGCTATATTAAATATTGTGTTTATCAAAATGGTTTCTTTGACAAATTTGCTATAAATTTTACGGGCTAATTAAATGTATTATTAATTTTAACAAATTTTATACTTTTTAAATAGACTTGTTCACCCAACTTTGAAGGGTCATAAAACAAATAATACGCAATATTTAAAACCAAGAGGTATACAAGCTACTCAAAAAGTTTGATATGTTTACGATTTTTATTAGTATTTCGTTATTTTATTCATAAGTCAACATCCCTATTAAAACTGTCTAACTTATGGCCGAATACTTGAGTATAAACGCTACTTAACTTTGAGCGGCTCTCAAACAGCATGCTGTCTTTGTCATATCTTTGACATTTAATGTGATAGGACGACGTTTGAGAGCCCCTCAAAGTTAATTAGCGTTTGAGTATTCGGCCATTAAAATTAAAGGTACCTTTATGCTAGCCAGTAGGTATGCCAGTACATACCTACTTGTCAAGTTGGATGGGGTTTTGTTTTTAAGTTTCAGGTAGTATGAAGTTATGTCTATTATGTTCTAAAAATCAAGTCGTTTATCGATATTTTATTATTTTATGAAACGTCTAGACGGCAAAATGATTTTAGATTCAACCCCCAGGGAAATCTGAGCCCGCCTGGGGATGGCCCGATAAGGATCGCTATTATAGCGAAAATGTAACTGAAAATTTATCACTAAGCGAAATATTATTATTTTTCCGACGCATTGAAAATAATAAAATCATGAATGAAAATATTTTTACACAATAATACGTGAGAGAAATATGAAAGATAATGGACGACATTTTTTTTT
Source organism: Agriphila geniculea (assembly GCA_943789525.1). Classification (NCBI taxonomy): domain Eukaryota; kingdom Metazoa; phylum Arthropoda; class Insecta; order Lepidoptera; family Crambidae; genus Agriphila; species Agriphila geniculea. The sequence goes on along the minus strand of OX038884.1, from coordinate 1,760,009 downwards.
ACGCGTTTTTATTAGGGTTCCGTACCCAAGGGGTAAAAACGGGACCCTATTACTGAGACTCCTCTGTCCGTCTGTCTGTCTGTCACCAGGCTGTATCTCATGAAACGTGATAGCTAGACAGTTGAAATTTTCACAGATGATGTATTTCTGTTGCCGCTATAACAAAAAATACTAAAAACAAAATAAAATCAATATTTAAGGGGCCTCCCATACAACAAACGTGATTTTTTTTTCCGCTTTTTGCTCGATATTAATGACAACAACAGCTAGATAGTTAAAATTTTCACAGATGATGTATTTCTGTTGCCGCTAATACAACAAATCCTAAAAACATAATAAAATACATATTTAAGGGGGGCTCCCATACAACAAACGTATTTTTTTTTGCCGTTTTTTTGGTACGGAACACTTCGTGCTTGAGTCCGACTCGCACTTAGCCGGTTTTTTTTTACATTGGGTCTACTAACTAGTAATGTGATTTAAACTATATTAATGCGATTAATAAGAGAATTTACAACAAGAATGGAAACTTCACTTAAGAATTTATGGTGTGCATAGAAATGGATTATATAACTGTGATATTATTATAACATCATATTGTACCACAAGTGCGTGAAGTTGCCGTGATTGCAGTACATTGTCAAATTACCACCTCCGTGGTTTAGTGGTTCGCCCACCCGTGTACGACGCAGGGGTGTCGGGTTCATTTCTAGGGGGGTAAAATTTGTACTCGGTTTGGTTGGTGCAAGAGCTTATTTCAAGTCCGCCTGGTTAGCTACCACCATCTTACCTACCTGGCCTGCTACACGTGACAAACATCCTGCCTCGCACGAGGTTGCTCACTTGGTGGGGACCCGCCTAACTAATCACGTAAAAACAGACGATCAGATTTTGATAAAATTAAAACACAACTTTTATCCTGGTTTAAAGATCCCTCAGGATTTTCTCGAATGTCCACGCGGACGAAGTCACGGGCGGAAGCTAGTAGTATTTAAAATTCAAAGTCCTGACTGACTGTCTGACTGAGATATCAACACACAGCTCAAACCGCTGAACCTAGAGACTTGAAATTTTGCACATTTGCACATAGGATAGGAACAGAATTAGTTTCCTTGTTTATTAAGAAAAAGTTTTATTTCTCATTATGTTTATTTAGTTAATTTTTTTTTATTTTTTTTTGCTGGGTACTATACCTATCATTTGTTTAATCCTCACAAAATGTTGTGAAACTCTGTAATTGGCTTAAGAGTTAATAATATTATAAGTTATATAAGATTGTTTGTAAAAAAAGCTGTTGAGTTTCTAAATAAATACTTAAATAGGTATCTTATACAGTGTAGGCATCCATTAAGAAAGGATTTTTGGAAATTCCACCCCTAAGGGGGTAAAATAGGGGATGAAAATTTGTATGAAAGTCCATCAGTTTCGAAGTTTGGATCTTCAAATTCTGTATTTAGGATGACGATTGAAAATTAATATTTACGTGTATCAGCGTTTTTAACAATTCTACCCACGAATACATGAAAAGGGAGATGAAATTGTATCTAGAAAGTCCTTCATTTTCAAAGTAAAACTCACAAAATTTATTATTTATTTAGTCTTATGGTTGGAAAATAACAAATAGGCAAACACTGAATACCTATATCATATTTTTTCGAAATTCAACTCCTTAGGGGTTAAATGAGATAAATAAAACCGCACGACCCGCCTAATCACGTTACAATATACTAACGTAATAATATAGAATACTTTTTATCCTGGTTAAAGTATCCTTAAGGATTTTTTCGAATGTTCTCGCGGGCGAAGTCGCGGGCGGAAGCTAATTATTGTTTAAAAGTAACCTTTTCTTATTCCTTCAGTTTGACAAAACCAAAGTCAATAAAACCACAGAATATATAACACAATTTTCATAACTTTTTCAAGCTAAGATTGTAATGAAACAGATCCCAAAGGAACGTATTCGACCTTCAACAGACCAAACCAAGCGTTTCCCAAACTTTTTAATAAAAAACTTAGTTCGTAACTCGGAGTTGGCGGTTTTTGTATAGACCTGTTTAATTATTCAATACCGAATTCATAATTAGTGAAGAAAGAGCAGTGAGTTCGAAAAGGCTTTATTTCATTTAAATTTTCTTATTCTTACCTAATTAATGTTTTGTTGAATTAAGTCTTTTGTTACTAAATACTTTAGTTTTCAAGCTACAGAAATTATGTCAGCGCGTAGATTGCTAGCAAACATAACAGTGCAGTAGCCCGTAGAACATTTAAATCACCAAAAGATTACCGTTTGCCGTTGTGATATAGTTATTTATTACGAAACTATAGATACGTATCGCAACCCGCCGTAACCTATATTTGTGTATTTCCAAAAATGATATTTTTTTATTTTTCAAGGTTTACCACATGGTTTAGCTATTATCGTGTTCGACAGCGTTGTTTGATTGCCACTAATAATAGTAAGACTTTGGAAAGTGATCATACACAGATTTAAGACCAGGGCCCTATTTCACCAATTCGACATTTGTCAGTGACATATGTCGGTTAATTTTACAATTGTCATTACTTTAATTAGGGACAAGTATATTGTGAAACAGCGATATTTTTTACAAGTCGACATATTTGTAGATTTGTCAGTAATTCTTGATATGAGATTGGAGTCGAATCAAGTTTGCGTGACAATTGTCGACTTGTAAAAATATTCCCTGTTTCACAACACAAATTGTCCCCTATTAAAATAAGAAAAGTACTGTAAAAATTGCCGACATATGTCACTGACAAATGTCAATTTGGTGAAATAGGGGCCAGATAAAGTCCAACCATTTTCATCAGGTCTTAAATCTGTGTATGGCTACTTTTTATAGTCTTACTTTTTATCTGTGGCAATCAAACCAAGCTGTAGAACACGACAATAGCTAAACTATGTGGCAAACCTCGAAAAATAAAAAAATATAAATTTTGGAGATATACAAATATAGAATACGGCGGGTTGCGATCTGTAAAACTTGAGTTAAAGTATCTATAATTTCGTAATAAATAACTATATCACAACGGCAAACGGTAACCTTTTTGGTGACTTAATTGTTCTACGGGCTACTGTACTATAAGTAATTAAGTTCCGAAATGAATATTATTTTAAAGACGTGGATGAAGTTACCATCTAAACATATTTTGGCTACAAAAAAATCACAATTGACAGACGCTAGAAAATAGTTTTATATTTTTTATAAGTCATAATTATAAATGATTCTTATTAATCGAAGTTTTTAAATATAAACAAGCTATTATCATTATTTTTAGGCGGGCGGGCGGTGCACACTTGCGTTTTTACTATTTGGATATTATCCTATAAATATTGTTTTTTGCATCCATTATAATGGAATTCCTCAAGGTAATGACATTTCTATATGTATAACAATGGGCCGGAATCCCAAGGGTGCGAGATCGAGACCCGCCTGAGGTGCTACTGGTGAGTCGAATATTTCTAGTATTCTTTCTATATTATTAGTAGTAAACATTTCTATAATGTATAGGCATCTGATCAGACAAGTCCACATCAAAAACGCGGATTATAAACCGGAAATACCTTTTTGACATACATCTTAATAATTTATTAAATATTCATTAGTAACATAATGACCATCAGCCATTTTTATTGTTTCCACAGCTGGGGCACAGACCTTCGTCATAACCCACCACGCGGGCCCAATGCGGATTGGTGGGTGTTAATGACTACAAATGCAACCGGGACCAACGGCTTAACGAAGGAGCTCGAGATAATAAATTTTTGGTCACCCATCCCATGACCGGCCCCTGCGAAAGATGCTTTACCTCCACAATCGCTGGGCCAGGCGCTAAACCACTGTGCCATCGAGTTCCTCTATTAAAGAAAATTAAAATAATAATGGACCAGAATTAATGATTAAAGTTTCAAGAAAGGCCCGAATTCCCAGGGATAAAATATTCAATGACAACTCGGAATTCCAAGTATCTCATTTACTCAGAATCGTCATTACTTGGAGAGGCTTCTGAGGACACAAGTACATAAAGGTGGGGTGCCAATAACAGCGGGAAATAAAGTTATTGTTGTGCTTAAAAATACCTACTTCCACCTTTGAGCTCAAATTTAAAATAAATAACAATCATTTAGTTTAGTTTAGTTTTAGTTTATAATAATTAATTGTTATATCCTATATTTATTATGAATTTATCTCTAACCCATTATTGAGAGATAAATTGCAAAATATTTAAATGAAATTGCTTTAGATTGCTTATTGTGTTCTTTTATTCTCAAAGTTTTTTTTGTATGTTTTTTATTATAATAATAATAATAATAAATAATGTTTATTTTCCAACTTTTTACAAAATTTGTAGTACAATCAAATTTATCCTACTTATTCTAGCTACAGTAAATATAACAGCTGGTACAATATACTGGGAAAACCCGTGTCATAAGTACCAGCAACCTTCCATTTGCACTATTAGATTAGAATTTTTAAGATAAATTACACTGAAAATAATTTAAGGTAAGGTAATGCTAAAAATGTTGCTAATCTAGTTTATAAATACACAATTTCGAACGCAAATTGTATACCTATTATACCACCATCATTTGCTTTATGTGATTACTAGCTGCCGCCCGCGACTTCGTCTGCGTGGAAAGGTTTTTTTGCTATCCCTCGGGAAAACACTTTTTTTCGGGATGAAAGGTACCCTATGTCCTTCTCTGTACCCCTGACAACGTGTATACGAAATTTCATGATCATCGGTTTAGTAGTTAAGACGTAAAGGCGTAACAAACAAACAAACAAACAAACAAACGGACTTTCGCATTTATAATATTAGTAAGGATTAGATATAGATTTATTTTAATTTTTTATATAGATAAAGTAATTTAGCCCCTATATTTTGCTGTTTAGTTTTAGTTGTATATAATCTTAGTTTTAGTTTATAATATCTGGTTAAAGTTTTATTTAGTTTTAAGTATTAATCTTTCTATTTTGTTGAGTTTTAGTTTTAAATATCTCAGTTTTAGTTTACAATATATGTTATAATTTTATTTAGTTATAAGTAGTAAACTTTCTGTTTCGTCATAATTTAGTCTAAGCAGCCATTTAGTTACTGTTTGTTTGCAGTGATACTTATTTAATTTGTGTATCGATAATATTTTATTGATTTTGTTGTACAGAAATGCACCAAGAAAGTAGTAGAAGCCTTTGCCAAAGCTGGTCTTACTTGCTGTTTGTATAGCCACTAGTGGTCTTCGCTTGTCACTTTGTTGTGGGTGTAGGTTACCACTAGAGGAGTGTTGTTTTAATATTATCTGCAGAATAAACAGTTGTCGAACCGTCAGGACCTCACAGATTGTATATAGGTCTGAAGTAGGGTAACGAAAGGGTTTAAATTTTATCACCTTTAGTACTGCTCGCTGTGCACGCTCCAATTTCAGCATATTTGTTTTCGACGTACCACCCCATACCAAGATACAGTAGCTTAAGACTGAATTATTGACTGGATCGTGGTTACAGAAATGATTAGCAATGACTTACTTAATTAAATAATGTAAATTGCGTTTTTTACTTGTAAATTAATGAAAAATTGTTTTTTTATAAGCAATTAGTAACATTATGATCACTTTACTGAAGTCCAATACCCCGCTCCGCTTGTAACACTTTGCTAGAAGTCCAACATGCCCCGCTCGCTTGTAACAGCGTTAGAAGTCCAATATAATAAATTACCCTGCTCTGCTTGTAATACTTTTTATAAGTCCAATATACCTTCGCTCCGCTTGCCGCTGTATTCGGAAACATACCTTCAAAGACTCTCCGAGTTATTTGAACCAAGATATTACGAAAAGCTTCAAATTAATCGGTGTAATACAGTTATGTGAAACTTTGCTCACAGGAAAATACTCCGTTACGGTCAATGCAAAAAGCGTCCTTGTGTGATTCATACCGTTGTATGAACCACTCATGGTATGAATCGACGAAAGACCCCAATGAACATACGACATAATATTTTCGAACTAAGTACCTTATCGTTATTTGGAATAAAACTAGTGTATAAAAAAACCGGCCAAGTGTGTGTCGGGCCACGCGCCGTAGGGTTCCGTAGTTACCTTATACCATACCATATATAATACCACCTATCATTTTTCGTCTGCAAAAACAACTTTGTTTTTCACAGTGTTGGTATGAATGACAAAGTTATATTTGCGCTTTTGAAAAATGTGCTATATCTCAAAAACTAATTACTATAGTAATACGAGATATATCTCGTTCAAACCAATTTTCGTTGAAAGTGTTTATTAAGATCTACAGCATATATTTTTTTTTAGATTTTTCACTCTCTTATTTCAAAAGTTAAAGGGGGGGGGGGGGGGGGACACATTTTACCACTTTGGCGGTGTATATCTTTCAAACGGTTGACTTTGAGAAAAAGTTGTCTTAGGAACCTCAATGTATTACCAACACGTATTGGTTTGAAGAAAATTTTTTTTCAGTTTCAGTTCTATGTTTCAGTATGGGCTTAATCTTTTTTTTTTTTACTTTTGTATTAAATTCGTTAAGTGGTTAACATAATACATCTACCTACTAAGTTTCAACTGTTTAGTCTTAATACTTTCGGAATAAAGTGGCTGTGACATACGGACAGACAGACAGACAGACATGACGAATCTATAAGGGTTCCGTTTTTTGCCATTTAGGCTACCTACGGAACCCTAAAAAACATACTTCAATTTTTTGTTTTCTTTAGTTTGCTTTATTTACAAGTACCTATAATAGGCAATAATTATTTTTTGTCTCGAAATATGTTTTCATGAATTATTAGAGTTAAAAAATTCAACTTGTTCACTATTTAAAGCTGAATTAACTGTAATATTTTCTTTTACAACACAGGGCCTATTGCACATGTTCCGGATAAGTTGCAATCAACTTACTTGAGAACAATATTAGTTGACAAAGCCATAGTGTTAAAGTATTTTTAAAGCATAAACATTTGTAACTTTTAAATTTATTTGTTAATTTGCATGCCATGTGGTGAAAACGAATAAAGCTACATACATATAATATAATATATTAAATACCTCTGTACTACCTGTATTAATTGCAAATAAACTGAACGCAAATGAATTGAATTGAAATTATTTCATAGATAATTTGTTCCATGTTTAAATTATCTGTTTCCTGATAGGTACAATCTGGGGGCCTTTTAGTCGCGAGTTAAAGTGATAAGAACCCTCAAGTGGCGCCCTCATCTTAATTAAATTTATTGCTCGGTAAGTACATAATGTATCAAAAATTCAAACGTTGAGATTGAAGCTTAGGTTCTATAGTTTATTTACAAACAATAACCTCTGTAAAATATAGTCATCAGTCCAGATCCAGAGCCATCAACGGAGCTGCGGTAATACTTAAGACTAACACAAGCGCTGTGACAATCATCTATGCTGTGGCCAATGATGATGTTTGTAAATAAGAACCTAAGCTTCAATCTCAACGTATGAATTTTTGATACATTATGTACTTACCGAGCAATAAATTTAATTAAGGTGAGGACGCCACTATGAGGAAGCTAAATCGCCTTAATAGGTTACTTCTAGCACGGCTTCTAGGCAAGTGCGTTTCGTCATAGATCGCCCCATCGCGTGATAGCGGCCAAGGCTTGCCTATCTCTCATAAAAAAACAGAAGTAAGTGCCTACCCACGTCCGCCGTGAAACAGGCGGGAACAGGCACTAAGTGAAACAAATATTTACAACTTTGTCTAGGTTTTCCAAATTCTATCTATAAGACAAACAGCTCACACCTTTCTGGGCTAACGGTAAATCATCATTGCTGAATAATAGTCCATTCCGACTGGTGCGGCATTAAATCACTATATTTACACACCGTTGACTGGTCTGGTTTACGGGCTATTTACTATGTAAACAGGTAGTCTGTTAGTGTAAACTATGGGTAAAGGGAAACCAATTTAGGGTTATTTATGGGCAACTTTTCTGTGGGATTCCACTAGTGCGAGCACTACCAAAATGTAGGTCACCCTCATCTTTTACCTTGAATAAAAATAAGAGTTAGTCGACCCAATATCATAAGTCAATTCTTTAAGCCTCTAATTTTTGTAGTTAGGTACAGACTCCTTAGTTATACATATTTAAAAAAATATAACTTTCAATACCCGCACGTTCCTGCGTTGCCATCAAAGATACAGACGGTCAACGAAATGAACCAATAAGGTTTTCGCTATTTCCTTTTTAGAATATGAAAATATACTTATACCTTCTTGAGTAAAATTCTTATTAAATATTACATAAAAATGTTGCAGAACTCCCTTTCGAAGTTTCTTTTCTCCAAAGAGTATGAAAGAATATCGCGTTACGGCTTCTTTAGTAACTTAATTTCCCCAATTCAGAAGGAGACACCACAAGTAACTTTGAAGTACGCAACTTTAGTCAACTCAATATTTCTGTTAACTATCGAAAAACATAACGAAGTTTTAATCTTACGGTAAAGAATATAAAAATTCAACGAGTGCTTCGAGCAGCGACGTTTTTGTCCAGAAGCCCGTCTTACTCTAAGAACAAGTGATATCGGAAATTGCAAAAGAGGTAATATTGGCGCGATATTATTGAAGAGATTTCAAAGTTTACAATGATCATTTTTGGCGGCATTTTTTGACGTTTCGGCACATACTCTTATTTTATCACAAAATAGCAATATTACTTTTTCATGACTAATATTTTTTCTATAAATGAATTATTTATTTTAATAAAAACAAAAAGTTTTTGAACTAAAAATGTCACATGAATTTAAATTAAATCGTTTGGTTTTAACTCTTCAAAACTACAGATTAATTACTAATTATAATTAACATTTAAATTAGTTAGGTAATAAGAGTTAACATCACAACCATCGAAATGATAAATAATTGTATTTATGTACGCATAAAGAGGTTAATATTAATTTATTACCAAGCGAACAGTGCCCTTGTTTTACTAATTACTATTTGGTTTAATGGTTTATTTAACTGTGAGTTCAACTGAGAAATATGACTATTATGAGTTTTACTTGGTTATTCACTTCTAATGTGCAAGACATAGAAGCAAAACACTTTTAACGGATATATCCGTTAAAAGTGTTAACCGCGCTAGTATACTAGCGCGGTTTTAATTGAATGTACTTTTGTGATTTGCGAATCCCCTGTGACGGCAGCTTCAAAGGTGCCGAAACGTCGGGAAAATCAATAGTCAAACTATATACCAACTAGTGGTTCTGTAGAGCTAAAGCTGAAATATAGTTTTTCTCCATTTCTCTGCTATTTAAAAAAAAAAGAAAAACTGAATTGACAACAACACTGACGTCCATTATACAATGTATAATGGACGTCATGTCAGTGGACAACAACTACAACAATCCATATAGAAGCAGCTCTTAAAATTTCACAATAATCAGTTGAGAAATGCGACCTGTAGAGGAGAACAGACGGACAGCCGCACGCATTTTTGACCAAGCTGAAACGCTTCGCGCTCGCTTGGTATATAGGTATATTCCCATAACTAAGTGAAATAAAACACTTTTAATGGATACTAGCGCGAAAGTGAAAATACTTTGTTGATTTAGTTGACCAAGCGAGCGCGAAGCGTTTCAGCATGGTAAAAAAAATATATATTAAAAACACAACTGGCCTGCCAAAAACGAACTAAAAAGTTAAACAAGAAGTGTCATTGCAGTCGTGGGACTTTATAATGGAACAATTTTTGATCAAAGAGGGCCCCCGACTGCAATGACACTTGTTGTTTAACTTTTTAGTTCGTTTTTGGCAGGGCAGTCGTGTTTTTAATATTTTTTTAATTTATTTATTTTTATTTCACACATTTTAGTGACATATTATATAGTTTTGGAATGTGCTCATCAAGGTCTTTCATTTGATGCCCATATTGTAATAATAGAAGAAAAATTTTTTTTTTAACTTTTGAAAATGGTGTCGTACAGTCGCCAAATAGATTTTTTCTAAAAAAATATAGCCAATGTCACTCGGGATGCTGTAAGTATTCTAACGATACCCCATTTATCCAAATCAATTCAGGCATTTAGAAGTTATGGTGGAATAAAGAAACTCACATACCCACAAACATACATGAATCCTGAACACATATACACTCTTTTTGCTTTGGGCAGACGTGTAAAAAATGCGTCCGGCTGTCCGTGGTTGTCCGTGGCTGTCCGCTTTATTGGTATGTTAAAGTACCTACTTTAACATACCAAAAAAGCATTTTGTTCTCCAAAATTATTAAATGATCACCAAATCCTAAGCCGCCCAGTGATTTGGTGATCATTTGCTAATTCTGGTGGTTAGGTTAGGTTAGTATGGTGATCATAAATTAGTTATTCCACACATAAGCCATTTTAAAGATAAGCCATTAGTTATACCACACGTAGGTATATAACTAAACCCATTTGGTTAAGTTAGTTAACATTGGAACGAGTTAAATTGTTGTGTATAAAAAAAGTAGCTAACAAGCATTTAAGACAATTATCATTCATTAGAGATGTCCTTATATAATTTCATACATATCTTTATTTGATGACCACATCCCACACACCCAGTATCAACCGTCATTGCTTAACAAAACACTTAACTAATTTCTTTTCTGAGTAATCACCGTAAATTAACTATCATAAAGGTAAATAATAGTACTTACTTAGATTAAATATGACAAAGAAGTATAATAATAGAGCATGAGCCAAAAATAAATAAACCTTTTAGTACTTTGTCAGAGCAAATTAAACTTCTTGTGTTTGCAATCTCCTATATTATACACATAATGTTCAGTATCACATAGTACTTAAAGTTCAGTTATTTTTGGCTCGTCCGGTGAACAAAAATTCTTTGAAACTGCCGCCGAATATTCTAATAATGGTATTTGGATAACCTTAATAGCCACCATATAAATAAGTATGGCTATTGAATACTGATAATAGTTATCAATGTCAACTGACGCGGTGTTATAAGCTTACGAGGATTATGCGATAAAGTATCTTGTTTACATTAACATAAAGCGTATTAACTACAAAAGTATTATGAGCTTCTGAGATCTAAAGATAGAGGCACTCTTCATAAAACACTAAAGTAAGTAATAAAGATTATGAAAAAATAACTTTTCTTAAAATGTAGTTTTTTAATAGGTGTCTAATTTGCAAAGGTAATCGGCCTTGTGTGTGTATTGGAGGGATGGCCTGGACCTCTGGATCCGCCCTTGGTTGGCTTCATACTGAACTTACCATTATCATATCATACGATACCCACAGCTGCACGCGTAGCATGAGCACACGGGACTCTTGTCTACGAAGACTTGTCGTCTCGACCTTCTCGATTGCTGAGCACAGTTTGACAGACAGGTGGGACTCGTTCTCAGAATTTCGAAACCTTTTAATCTCTTTTAATAAAAAAAGTTAATTTTAAAGGTAATCTTTTTATTTCAACACCAATAAACGTCAAAATTATGTAAAATGATCCGAAATAATTTAGTTTAAACATGATTCTCATTTTTTTTATAAGTTCTAAGATAAAGAGGCACTCAAAAAAGCGTTCTCTTCCGTAGACAAGCTCTCTCGAGCTCGAGGAGAATAATATTGCCAGTAGAAAATAATTACTTTATTTCTCTTAAAGCACCGTTCCTTTCTATAGATTTCACAACGCTAAACTCTTAAAACTCATTAAATATAGCTGTATGGATATAAATTCGTTTGCCTTTCTTTTATTTAGAGTATTATGAAAAGATAACACAAACTACTAACGAAATTGTTAATTTAGTAGTCTGTGTAAAATGACGAGAAAATTACGAAATATTGAAATCAACGTATGAAAATAATTTTAATTTAAGTTTTTAAGGAATAAAATATAAGCACGGACAATTTAGATTTATTTTTATTGCGAAATTTAGATTCATATAAAATAAAATACGTAGAAAACTATTTCGAATCTTCTTATTAGTCTGTGAACTCTCTCTCGATCTTCTCGACTACTCAAAGGGTGGTAGACAAGTTTCTCTGATTCAACTGTCAAATTAATGTCAGTTGAAGAGAAAAGCTCGTGTTTGTCGACTTTTGACATTAGGCCACGACAAAGAACAATACGAGTCTACTAGTTGTAAATGCGAGCATGAGTATCTCGATCTCAACCCGACAAAAGTGACATTTCGGTGTAGACAAGCCATTGTTTTGTGAGTCGAATCTTATCTCGATGTTGGTCATGCTACGCGTGCTGGGCATAGGTCTTCCGCAAGAATTTCCACAAAGATCGGTCCTGCGCTGCCCGTATCCAGCGGCTTCCCGCGACCTTCACCAGATCGTCGGTCCACCTTGTCGGGTATTACCCACGAAGATTCTAGAACCTTTCCGCCCTAATGGCCATCGGTTCTTCTCGAAATGTGTCCCGCCCACAACCAACTATTAACTCGTAAGTTCCCCTTTGGGGATTACGTGACCCCGTATTCGCCATGAATATTACATTATGGTCTTTACTTAATTGAAATAAAACGTAATTGAGGCTATATTTGATTTTATTATTTAATATCTTAGGTCAAGGTAGTACTTCAGTTTTTATTATATTTGTGTAATATAGGAAAGCTTGCCTAATTGATACCCACTTATTTTCTGCTTGCAAGCTTATGGCTTTATTATTAATTTTTGAGGCATTATTTATTTTGACAATGGTTTTTGAAATACGTGCCTCGTAAACACGAACGAAGATGTCTGTCTGTTCTTCTCTACAGGTCGCATTTCTCAACCGAGTGATATTTTGTGAGCAGGTTCGATAATTATTTAGAATTTAAGATCGATTTTCGAAAATTTCGGAAAATAAATTTCAGTCAAAAATTACCCAAATGCTAGGTCTACAGCTCACAGAGCCACTAATAGTATCCTTAGATATTCTTCTCGCCTTCTATACTCTTATAACAGTCATCATACTGTTTCGATGCTTTCGATTTAATTCGAGTTTGACTTTGTCAGGGAATAATGTCTGTCAGCAAACAAGTCACCCCGTATTATCGATTTTATCAAACGTTAACGTTTTTACGTTATAGCAAAAATGAAAAATGACTTTTGCGTCAATAACGATACAAAGGAAGCAGCTATGCAAAATATAAATACATTTTCACAGCAGCTGAGTGACGCCATTTAGCTATATTGATCCTTTGTTTTTTTTTACAATAACCTTGGTTATAATAGGTCTTTACCTATGAAATTGCCGATTTGTATGGAGATTTTTCAAGAAGTTGCATTTTTCATAATAGCATTTTCTTTGTTCATTTAACAACCATGAACACTCATATAACAAAACTTTTATGTACTAATGTTTGAACACTATGCTAACTTATTTCCATTTAAGATAAGCGAAAAAATAAGTTTTGGTTAAGTTACAACCCCTTCGGTCACCCTTTTTTTTGCTCACAAAAAAAGAGTCACTTTCAAGATCTTTTTTTTAATGTCACGAAAACTAAAATATGGACTTTATTTTTACTGATAGTTAACTATCATGATCATAATTCGATGTAATATTCACGATTTTGTTAAAATTTTAAATTATAGAAGTTATTATTTTCTCTGTATGTGACAAAATATCGGCAATTTCATAGGTAAAGACCTAATATTTGGTTTGGAACATGTTTCCATGTTATTAATCAATCCACAGATATAAATAGGCTCGACCTAGATTAATTGCTAGGCAACACCTAGGCAACTGACGTACACATGCTATCATTACCTAGCTACTAATTTGGATCAGACCTATCCCAATCTGATTAATAATTCAGCCTTCTCCTTTTACTGTAATAAGATAAGACTATTTATGGGTTTGTTAGGTTCAAATTTTTTTTTAGTTGAGTAATGTATTTGCTTTAGGGTTGCTTATGAATTGCACAAGTTTTGTTTCAATGCATTGGTTGTAAATAAATGCTATTTATGCACATTATTAAGAAAATGCTTTAACTGTCACGGAAAACACTATAGTATATGTTTATGTCATTGTTATTCGAATATATTTATAGGTTTAGGTACTTATATGAGAAATGCAGACAAAGCCAGGAGTGTATATAATTTCCCTTTAAATATTTATTAAACTTTTGGATCTTTTATGGTCTGTCTTTACCGTCTTTCAACTTTTTTTTTTATGCACAACAGGATAGTACTTGGCCTTCACCTCACCTGATGTTATGTGACGATAAGGCCGAAGGTGGAAGCGCACTACACCCGGAATCCTCATCACTGAGGAACTGGCTATCTTACCTCTAACTGCCGGAACACAACAATTTCTAATTGTTGTTATGGCATCAGACTTAGGTAAGATGGTGGAAGCTAGCCAGGCGGACTTGAAACAAACCATACCACCAACCAAACATAACCAAACTTTCAATGTAACTTGCGCTAGACGCAAGCAATATTGCCTCCAAACCGTGCGCTTTCCCTTCATATTTCTGCCATACACATTTGACGTTTTTTTAGAAGATAGGGCATGCGCTATTGTATGCAATGAGGCATGCCTGTGTTGAAAGCGAAAGAGGAACGGGAAACCACTATTCTATGTTCTATCTCCTATTCTATTTTTATTTATTATCTAGTAACTTTTCATTGATTCTGATGATGATGGTGATGAAGTTGATGAGGTACTTTCATTATTAGATCTTTATGATGACTATACTTGAAGCAAAATCATGACTAAACAAGATATACCAATAAAACCAAATAAGCACCTGAAAGGAGATCTCTCTAGTATTTTATTTATGGGAATGAACAGGATACACGATAACTGAATGCCAGCAATAAAACGGGGATTCACACGTATCCCACCATTCCGGGAAATTTATTTTTCCTTTTACCGTTTTCCAATCCCGCAAAGAACTAAGATTTTGCCGCAAAAGATCAGTAAACTAATGACATAAATAAAACTGTTTTATTTATTTTTATGCTTATAGTCTTGCATAGATTTGACGAAGGTTTAAAATATTTTTACATCCCGTGACCTTCACCAGATCATCTATACGCTGAAATTTTAATCATTTGGTTCCCACAGTGGGGTGGTTCCACTCATGATTACAAGCAACTTTTACTATGGGGCCAACTCTGATATAGTGAAAAAAACAGCTGTTCCATACCTAGACCTACTCGAACTACAATGTATGGAACAGCTGTTTTTTTTTACACGATATCAGAGTTGGCCCCATAGGAAAAGTTGCTTGTAATCATGAGTGGAACCACCCCACAGCGGGAAACAATTGATAAAATTTTCACTATGTATTGTTTTAGGATTCACCGATAATACTGAATAAAATTATTTCTGACTTTTCTCTGAATAGTAATTTATGATACAAGGTTGGTAAGGAGGTTTTTAAAACGAGTTGACGTTTTATAAGCCCGAGCCGCAGGCGAGGGTTTATAATCGTCACGAGTTTTAAAAAACCTTAACAACCGTGTGCCATACTATGTTTTTCAATACATTTGCCAGAAAACATTATAGGTACTACTGAAATTATAATCTATACATATAATAAAACAGTAAATTCTAAATATTTGTGCGCGAATTACGCAAAAACCGCTGAATGAATTTTGATGGATTTTTCACAATTTAGTAGATTGAGGTTCAACCTAAAATCTAAGATATGTTTCATCAAATTCAGGTGGGTGGAACCAGGGAAATAGCTTGAACTCTCCGTAGTACTAGCCTTCATACACTAAAGGGGTCATTTTAAACTGTTTGCTATATTTTTCTACTGTCCATGCGGATGAAGTCGCGGGCGGAAGCAAGTAGAAATTTTAAAAAACATTCGTAAACAAAAACGCACGGCGCCGGCGTGCGGTTAAATCAACTTTCCGCACGCTGCACATAAGGGTACTTCGCGTTTCTAGCCGGTAAAAAGTCCAATTCCTCAAAACTATCACAGAGAGAAATATCACATACCTGCTACGAGCCAAGAAGTTAGTGAGCAATAGGCAACTCTTGCCACTCCGCTGCGTCAGTCGTTCGTCTCGCAAAACTTGTCTAAAGTTAACCGTTTTTTTCCTGCTCGTTTGACTTATTTGTGCAAAATTTTACGCAGATACAAAAGTTAATAATACGTTATTTGGTGAAGTCTAAGGAGAAAAAATGCTATGGATTGTTCTAGTTCAGGTAAGATCACGTATCTGTGTCATAATTTTATATTGTTTTTTGTTTGATTATCACTATTAATTGCGCCTTGAATCATTCACTATTTTTGAATATTTTTTATCATATTTCTATATTAACGAGTCTATTAGTTATACTTTGGGCTATTTCGGAGCAAAATGTTTTATTGTGTTTTATAGAATAGTCCATCAACATTATGCTGTTATAGAAATTAGGTGCCACTTCTTGTCCCTTTTCAACCTACCTACACATTAGTAGTGACAGTAATAAATATTGTTTTTTTAACTTTCGTCAATTAGTTATTAACAGTATTGTTGTTTTGTTGTAGGGGCACCTTGCTATCATCTGATAAATGCAGGATATGATCTGTAAACCATATAAAAATTACATAAAATCTTATATTCATAATTTTTTATTATATATTTTTTTTTACTAAAATAAACATAAAACAATTATGTCACTGTATGTTGAAAATAACTTGTTTCAATTCAAATCACAATATAGATACTAGTACATCATCAAAAAATATAAAAATATTTTTTACCGGCTAGAAACGCAAAATACCCCTATGTGCGCTGTACTAATCCGTAAACAAAAACGCACGGCGTGCGGTAAAATCAACTTACCGCACGCTCGACTGTCATCGTAAACTTACATTTTTGAGCAACTGTATTGAAAATTGTATTTATAGTTTCTTTCCAGAAATTGCGACAACATTCTTATTCCTACAGACGATGGTAACATGTCGCCCTTAAAATCGTTTTTATGCCCAACGTACTAAAACCTGTTTTCGCAGTACAACTGTTGAACTTGCTGTGCTGTCGTGTGTACATCTAAACGGAAACACTGTCACATTGCCACATATAAAATGTTACTCATCGATGTCAATGTGGTTTAAAAAAATAAAAAAAGATGATTTTTTTATCCATATACAAAATCAGTATTTCATAAAGTTACCTGAATCCGATTAGCGAATGTTGAAGTCTTTTTAGTCGTCTATAATAAATAAAACAAACATAGGCCATAATCGTACCTTTCTTCGAGTCCACTGTTTTAGAATAAACTATTTTTGGAATTCTAAATCTGTTTAGATCTTTTAGCACTTTAGAAAACGTTGTCAAATCGTTTTTAGATCCGAAATCTAAGCGAAACTTTCAAATTCCTTTTATTACTTTAGAAACCTTTTGTCGCCTGTTCACTTGACATTTTAATAGGTCATCCGTTTCAGGTTTGTCAATGTAAATTGTTTTTTGTGTGAAATATTATGGAGATCTACGCTGTTTGAGTTTCGTAGTAGAATTTATGAGAAAATCTAATCATAACACTAAATCATCATCATTATCATCATATTAGCCGCACGACACCCACTGCTGGGTATAAGCCTCCCCCAAGGATTTCCACGACGATCGGTCCTGCGCTACCCGCATCCAGTGGCTTCCCGCGACCTTTACCAGATCGTCGGTCCACCTTGTCGGGGGCCTACCCACGGAGCGTCGTCCAGTGCGCGGTCGCTATTCCAAAACCTTTCCGCCCCAACGGCTATCGGTTCTTCTCGCTATGATAACACATATCGCTATCCTAACACAAAATGCAAAAAAAATATTTGATCAATGGAAAACAATGAAAGGCGAATAAAATCGTGAATCCAAGAAAGCTATTATCAAGGATTGTTTAACATCAGCCCACACACTGAATTACGTTACCGAGCCGAGCGTAGGTAGTCTATTGAACCACATCCCACACATATACACACACCTTTCTCACATGTAATTACACACTTAACAGGAATAAACACATCCTCGTTACAGTGTAATCACGTTTAGGGTGTATCTCTATACAAGTATACATACATACCTTCGCGTCGTAATCAGTTTGTATGCCTTAAGATATTTTAAAAGAACTGAAAGCGTGTTCTGTTCATCCGAACATTCAGTATAATACGATTCAATCTTATTGGCCGTTGTGAAGTTAGCCGCTATGCGCGTAGCCGTGCCCCACTACACGTCTCTCTCACAAACTTACATTAAATTTGTGTTCCACGCATCGTCTCGCATAATGTTCATAGAAGTCATAAAGTTTGAATCGGGCTATAAGTACTATTATGTATTCTGTCTGTACTTTCGGCAGATGTGTCTCTACATTTAGAATTTGTTTTATTTATCAAGAGTGCAATGCACTCTTTTTATAGATTAGAAACTACATATTTTGATTATTACCTTCTTCGAGCAACGCGGCTTCCGTACCGGACGGAAGCCGCGTTGCTCCAAGATCACCATAGTTGCAAAAATAAGTCAATGTCATTTGAGAAAACCATCTTTAGAGATTTTATTTAGATAAAAAATACACATTTCTGTTACGATACTTGACTGTCTACATTTGTTTAATTCCGATATTGTGTTGGGTACAAATCACTGGAGGCATTGAGCGTCTGTCCATCGTGACACATTGTAGAGACATAAATCTCCGTTCATTCTGTTTCCACTTATCTTTGATCTCGTTTTACTACTAAATCACTATCAGGGAAATGTCTTCTATTCCAGTTAGCTATTTGTTTAAAGAAGAAAAACATTGGTCGGGATTGATTTGCAGCCATTGTTTTAACTCTAAGCTAAGTATCTAGACCTTCGATCATTTATTCCTAATCTAGACATTCAGTCATGACGCAATTTTCCAAAATATTAAAAACCCTTGAATCTAAATATTAGACAAGCCGTTCTAGTCTAGATAAAGATGCCGTCAGAAACACAATGTTTTCGATTAAAATACAGATTTTTTCCCAAGGGTAAGACTGTTTTGCGATACCTTTACAATTTTGCAAAACGTAAACTTAGGTAAAAGTACATTTTAAGTACTTTTAAATCTAATCTTTGCAAGCAAGTTGGTGTATTATGAATTGTGACGTGTTTTGAACAGTTATTTGGTATTCCGGAATTTTGTTAATACCTACAAATATGTCCCAGTAGAATTTTCACATTGTTCAGCGTAAGTATTTCCCTCCCTTGAGCCCAATATCATTCAAATCCTATATAACGTACATGGGGTTCGGAGTTACAAATTGTGACATGTTTGCATATTCCCAGTGCGACGATGGCATTGATAACATGCTTACGGATTTAGCAAGCAATCAGAAATGTGTATTAAATGCATAAGAGTTTATAAAGTATTTTTTTAAACTTGTCGTATGTTTTTTAAATAATTTATACCAATTTCATCCAATATAAAAGGAAATTAAACATATTGACTCCTGAAATGAAAAATTACAAAGAAAGTTATTTCTTTTCTTAAAACAATATGTCATGAATTACCAGGGTCATATAAATATAGAAAAGGTTTAAGTTCTATATTTTTAATAGCTTCTTTAACTGACCACTTGAGCACTTCGTCAGACCAATTTTAAAGCTTGTTCTGAAAGATGCACTTCCGTAAAACTCACATTATACCACTTTTTACTAAAGTTTCAATAGATGCAACCCTGTTTTATCAACTTAAAAATTGACGCGCTAAAGATTTTCGGAGGCCGACCGTATTAAAACTATTTCAATTTTTCCTGACACTTACATATTGTATTATATGAAATATCTCAAACACTTTGCTACTAAAAAACAGCTGTTTTTAAAAAACCATCAACCGATACATTGAGTTTTGACGTAACACAAATATTTCGAGATTCCCCACGAATGTTCAACCGAAAATAACTTTGTTATGGTTACAGTACCGGCTGAATAGATTACCGCGAGTTCGACACACGACTGGAATAAACACAGTCCAAGAAAATGTAGAAAAAAGTTTTAGTGAACTGATAGACAGATCGGTAAATTATGAGATTTGTAGACAAAACTTTGGTTGCGAAAAGGAAGTGATACAAAGACAATGACGTATCCAACAGCCATTTTTATTGTCCCCACTGCTGGGGCACAGGCCTTCCTTATGGGTGGATAAGGAGGACGGGCCATAACCCACCACGCGGGCCCAATGCGGATTGGTGGGTGGACAATGACGTAAAATACTTAATAATAGGTACTTTGTGAATATTCTGTGCTTCTTACTGGGTTATTTTTAGGCACTATCTAAATTTTAAGGATGTGTTCAGTCCATGAAACTGAACATAATTCTCTAAGAAACATAGGGCAAAAAAAAAGAAATATTTCATCCATACAAATCAAAGTAATCACGAAAATTTTGTAGCGTATTTTGACATTAATATTCCGAGAATACGTATCTAATCTTCCGGAAGTATAATTGGCGAAAATGTTACTTACAATCATTTTTGGATATAATTTATTTTTGCATACAGTAAGATAAAGGATAGGCATCGTGTTTTTGCTTTTCTCAAAAATGACGTTGACATTAATTTCATTGCGATAAGGTTGAAATTGTAAATGACTTTTAGGGCCAAACTACTTTTTGTTAAATGTCTTTGTTATGTAATATATGTAGGCGATTGTTTCCACAGTATACAATAACATGATTGAAACCTAGAGCAACGGGCTTCCGAGCCCGCGTTGCTCTAAGATTGATACGATTAGATAGGCTCTATTTGCAGGAGGTATGTAAAAGATTTTCGGTACGTACGGGAAATAATATAGAAGATCAGTTGCCTAGTGCCTACACGAAAGCCTTTATTGAAGTAGGTCCCTATTTCTGCCTCCTCATCCAGCCACTTTAGGCTCCCTAAGAGCGTTCCATTAAAGGCCACCTGACACCATTCGAGATTAGCCCTAACAATATCACACGCGAGCAGAGACACGGTTAGGTAGTTCTCTTTATGCTGAGCTTTGTACGATGTCATTGTAGTTATTGTTTGTTTTTAATAACAACGTAAAATCGTAATGGTAAGTATTTGTACCTAACTACGTTCTTCGAAATTTGGCAAAATGTTTGATTAAACAGATCGAAAAAATACCGAATAGGTACATACTTTCTAATGCGGAAAGAACTAAGTATTCCACATAACAGCTTCCCATTTATAACACGTACCGTGTTATAATTGGGAAGCTGTTAACACTTACCGTGTTATAAATGGGAAGCTGTTAACACTTATTCATCCCGAGAAAAGGTCTTAACTACTGAACCGATCAACAATTTGAAATTTTGCATACACGTTGTCAGGGTTGTAGAGAAGGATATAGGGTACCTTTCATCCCGAGAAAAGGTGTGGTTCCCGAGGGAAAGCAAAAAAAACTTTCCATGCAGATTAAGTCGCGGGCGGCCGCTAGTCGTGTTATACATGGGAAGCTGTCTATCTTAAACTATTATAAATACAGGGTTATTTGTAAAACACCAACAACCTCGCAGGAGAAGATTAGTAACATCATAAACAACAACATTTGTTCTACGACTTTTCCAAAAACAGACAAAAGAAAACAACTTTTCATACAAAACTCGATCAGCTGTTTGGTCATTTGTATGGAGAGTCGATTTTTTTTTACTGTTTTGGTAAAAGTCGAAAATCAAATCTTGTTGTTTATGATGTTAGTAATCTACTCCTGCGAGATTTTTGATGTTTTACAAATAACCCTGTATAATGTAATTTGTTAAATGTCAACAAATAAATAATCTTGTATTTATTTGATGACATTCAATGAAAACGGTAGACAGGAGTTGACTTCAAATGTGCCTGCCTATTATTATTTTATGTATAGAATAAATATTTTGCCATTTTCAATCAAAAGCTCGAAGAGAATTATTCCATACTTAAGTTCTGAAATATTTCTACTGTATTTAATCTGTAAATACGACAGCTAGAGTGTTACGATTTGAAATTCAAATGCCAGTGCAGATTTTGATAAATATTATTCTGAATAACAGCACTGCAGCATTCAGACGGATATTTTAATAACATTATATCAAGGTTGGTTAAATTTTCACACAAAATTATTTAGTCGTCCTATAATTATTGCCAATAGAAATAAAATACAATAATAATATGAACATCCTATAGGTACTTAGGGATTATAATTAATTGTATTCATCGATTATACAGGGTCACTGGAAATATGACGTATTCCTGCTAAGGGGTTATAGATGAGGTCAAAACAAATATTTTTTGTCATATAACTTTTTCTCAAAAAATTAATAGTTTTTGAGTTAATTGAAATTAAGTATCTTTTTACCAAAAGTACGTTTTCAGACACAAAAATTTAAAATAAAAGATAACTACTCATTCGATTCCGGTTTTTTCATTATTTTGGGATAGAAAACAATCTAAGTGTTGATAATGAATAAAAAAAATTACAAAAAGTACAGGTGTTTATAAAAAAATCAATCCTTAAATGCATTTTATTTTTTTATTTTTTTCAGATTTTTTAGAAATAGCATCAAATATCTTTAAAAAAATCCTAGTAACTAAGCGTGCATAATATTTTAAAAACATCACCATCTATTCAGCTTTCAGTTGAGGTATAAAACTTAATGATAACTTAAACAAAAAATGAGAAATTAAGAATTAACTAAATAGCAGTCCCATTTTATGTAGCAAAAATTTCCTACTTCAAGCGCTTCGAAGATGGCCGTATTATCCTACTTATATCATAAATGTGAAAGTTTGCTTGTTTGGATGATTGTTAATCAATCACGCAAAACGACTGAACGAATTTGGATGAAATTTGGCACACAGACAGTTTATAAACAGGATTTAAACATAAGAGGATACTATTATCTTGGTTAAAGGTTCCCTAGGGATTTTCTTGAATGTAATTGCGGACAAAGTCGCGGGCGGAAGCTAGTTTGCCATAAATGATCGTGCTTACTAAAAATACTTTCGTCTGAGTGAGTTTGAAACAGAATTATTTTCCGCCGATGAGTCAAAATTTTATACAGACAGCATCAAAAATAACCATGTATATCAGCCATTTTTAATGACCCGCTGCTGGGAAACAGGCCTTCCTTTCCTTTTGGGATAAAGCGGACGGGCCATAACCCACCACGTGGGCCCAATGCGGATTGGTCGGTGTTAACTCAATGTACCTTACATTGTGCCCTTGATTCTGGCTGCATTTACAGTCGTTAAAAATGACCAATCCACATTGGGTCCACGTGGTGGGTATGGCCCGTCCGCTTTATCCATCCATAAGCCAAAAGGTAGGCCAGTTCCCCAGCAGCGGCGCATTAAAAATAGCTGATATGCATAGTTATTTGTGACACAGTTTGTATAAAATTTTGACTCATCGGCGGAAAATAATCCTGTCTCAAACTCACTCGGACGAAAGTATTTTTAGTAAGTACGACCATTTATGGCAAACTAGTTTCCGCCCGCGACTGCATTCGCATTTACATTCGAGAAAATCCCTAGGCAACCCTTAACCAAGATAATAGTATCCTCATATGTTTTAATCCGGCTTATAAACTATCTGTGTGCCAAATTTCATCCAAATCCGTTCAGCCGTTTTGCGTGATTAACAATCATCCAAACAAGCAAACTTTCACATTTATGATATAAGTAGGATAATACGGCCATCTTCGAAGCGCTTGAAGTAGGAAATTTTTGCTACATGAAATGGGACTGCTATTTAGTTAAGTCTTAATTTCTCATTTTTTATTTAAGTTATTATTAAGTTTTATACCTCAACTGAAAGCTGAATAGATGGTGATGTTTTTAAAATATTATTTATTTATTTATTTATTTATTTATTTATTTATTATTCGGTGAATCATCAGCTTACACAACAATATCTTTAAATTACAAAGTATAAACTTAAAAAGCTAATAATAGATTCACACGGTTAGAGTAAGTATAGCTAAATCTAATGTGAGCTTAAGTCTAAGTTAGCATAAATGAATCAAAAAACAATAGTACAAGAATTGACAAGAAATAACAGAATTATTTGCCATTGAAGAAATGCCTACTAATGAGTGTCTTCGCCGCACGAATACTGGTATTAAATACATCCAAATCAAAATTACTTGATAAAATATTATATTGTTTCATTGAACGGTAGATAAAATTATTCTTTCTATGATTAGTGCTACAAAAAGGCAAGTTAAACGGTGCAGCTCGCCGGGAACTACGGGGTACGTTAAAAGAGAGTTTATAAAGAAGCTCAGGACAATCAATCATACCAGATGAGATCTTCATAAGGTAGACCATATCAGCAATATCACGCCGCATGTGTAAGGGAAGCAGGTGGAATTTTTTACATAGGTCTTCGTATTTAGATGAGTCATATGACAGCCCTGCGCGATAACATAGGTGTTTTACGAACTTTTCCTGTATGCGTTCAATTCGCATTCTGTAAATTTTATATCTGGGGTTCCAAATTTGTGATGCATACTCAAGAATAGTCCGGACAAACATACAGTACAATATTTTCAGCGTTTTAATTTGCTTAAAGTCCTTGGAACTACGCAAAACAAAACCTAAAGCCTTGGATGCTCTTCGCACAATGCTATCAATATGACCTTCGAACGTCAGTTTGAAATCGTGTACAATTCCTAGATCCCTTACCGTAACATCCCTAGAAAGAGCAGTGCAGCCTATCCGATAAACATGATGTATGGTATTGGTCTTCCTAGAGTACGTAACAACGGAGCATTTAAGGGGATTCAAATCAAGAAAATTAACTTGACAGTAAGATTCCAGGCGGTTCAAGTCATCTTGCAGCGCACGCGCATCGTGAACGGATCTTACTGCCGCGAAAATCTTCATATCGTCAGCAAAGCATAATAATTTAGAAGATCGCAAGCAGCAGCTGATATCATTAATGTAAATGACGAATAAGAGGGGCCCCAACAGGGATCCTTGCGGTACCCCACTAGGGACCTTGATCCAACTAGAAATGTAATTATTAACAACTACAGCTTGCGTTCTGTTGCGGATGTACGATTCAAACCACCTAAGTAGATCACCACTAATACCAATCAGTTTTAGTTTGAATAAGAGTCGATCATGCTGAATTCGATCGAAAGCTTTACTGTAATCAGTATAAACTACGTCAACTTGGGATCCATTATCCATAGTGGCGGTAGTGAAATCATTCAACAATGCAAGGTTTGAAACTGTGGATCTTCCTGGTAGAAATCCATGCTGAAAGTCATTTAGTGAATGTTTAATTGCATCGTAAATCTGTCTGTGTGCAATTCTTTCCAGAATTTTTGCTATTATGCAGAGTTTGGAAATGGGTCGGTAGTTTACAACAAGATTTTTCGGGCCTTTTTTATGCACAGGTGTTATAAAAGCCGATTTCCAAACGTCTGGAACGTAACACTCACTAAAGGACCTCTTGATCAACAAAGTTACTGGCATTGCCACGGATTCAGAGCACATTTTCAGAAATATAGCGGGTAAGTTATCCGGCCCAGCTGATTTGCGAGTATCCAAATTTTTTAGAAGTTTAAGTACAAGATCCTCAGTAACATCTATTGACGAGATATCAGAAACAGGTGACGGAGCTTGCAGATTAGCGAAGGAATGCGGTTGCGGGGTATCTACAAAGCTCGACTGAAAATAATCCGAAAACGCATTGCTAATATCCTCGCCCGTAGTAATATTATTGTCATTATAGTTCATAATAGCCGGCATAACATTCGATTTCAGCTTATTTTTAACAAAATTCCAGAATTGTTTCGGATTATCAACAATTGCGCCTTCAACAGACCGAATGTAATCAAAATAGCATTTATGTTCGACAGATCTCGCCCTTAGGCGCAACCTTCTATTAGAATGTAAGTCACCGAGATTACCGTATCTCTTATATTTACAATGGTGCTTATATTGTTCTTTAAGGATTTTCTTAAGTGCAGCAGAGTACCATATAGGGTAGCTATAATTTTTATTATTAGGACGCTTGGATGGGATGTATTTGTCACGCAACGAGTAGAAAACTTTATAGAAAAACTCAACGCTTTCCTCGAGCGTCCTACTAGAAAATTCCAGGGCCCAGTTAATTTCCTGCAGAGCGAGATTTATAGCAGGATAATCACCTTTGTTATATAGGTATTTTGTACACGGTATTGAGTTGAGGGGGGCGGTAGTCGCAAAAGAAGTAGTTATTAGCAGAGCGCCGTGGTGCTTATCGACGGGTACCAGCGGGTCCCCGCACTCCGATACAGTCACGTCGTCGCTGCAAAGCACTAAGTCGAGTGTTCTGCCGAAAGCATTCAAGATTCCATTATATTGTTTTAAACCCAATAGGTACAATTCGTCAATAAGTAGGTGTTCGTCGGCCGAGTGAATGTTAGTAGGCAAAAAGTGATTATAATTAGGAATCCAATTAATTCCACTAAGGTTAAAATCACCCACAACTAGAATTTTATCATTAGGATTGAAAGTTATAACTTGTTCCAGTTTATTAACAAAATTATTAAGCTGCGTAGAAAAATTGTTACCCATATTTTGCTTACATAAATATAAAACACAGATATGTAAAGTGGTATTCTCTAAGGTGATAGTTAACCACAAATCTTCGGCAGTGGAATGGAAGTTAGGTCGCGGATTAATATTTAAATGGCGTTGTGTCGCAATTACTACTCCGCCACCTAGAGATTGCTTTGTTAAATCATAATCACGGTCTCGCCGCCAAACGACGTATCTATCATCAAATAACTCGGTGTCATTAACGCCTTCAACTAACCACGTTTCCGTAAGTAAAATTATGCTATGACTCGACAAGCATAAATTACGATAAAATGTGCTGGTTTTCGATCGAAGTCCACGCACATTTTGGTAATATAAGCTTATAGTATTGTTGTCTGTATTAGCCATTAGGATTAGAATAAAATGCAACACAATAGAAAAATAATAAAAATAAACGTATTCGAATAATTATGAACGTGGTCCGATGAAGGTAGTAATCAACGTAAGCACTGTTCGAATAATGAACGCGTGAACCTATCGCAGTCACAGCGGAGTTGCACTTAACTTCACAAATAAACCGAATTAATAAAAAAAAATAGTAACGAAAAAACAATATACACACGGCGATAAACACATTAAAATGCGAGCAATTATTAAACATAACGGTTAAGTACATTTTCATTTGTATAGAATGAACATCAGGGCTAGAAATATAAACATTTAGATAATCAGTAATGAATAGCGATGGGGACAAAGTACTATGCGCATAGAACGGCCAGTGAGCGACTAATACGCTCAGCCGCGCATTCGAACAATAATGACCATTAGTTAAACGGGTGCAAGGAGTAGCGAGTAAGTGGGAAGCCGGTGCGCATAACGCTAATTGCAGCAGAGCAAGCGAGAGCGTCGTATGTTCAATGCATGCCACTCGTAGTTGAATAGGTATAATAGCGAAACAATAGCAAGACGGTTTCGATGGAGGTGGTAGGCCAGGTGTGATAAACATTAAGCAAGAATTGATAATATTAAGCCTTTCAATACAATTATAGTAATTTGAAGGTAAAACATGATGACAATTAAAATAATCAATCGAAAATGATCTGGTTTGGATACATAATTTTAACATTAATAATGTAGCAGCTACAAAATCACAGACTAAGTAAACTTGTTTAAATCACTTAATGAGTTGATAATAAATACACCCGATGTATCGTTCTTTCTTACATGTATTTTTCCAAACTTTACCCAGACGTAGCTGTATTTCTTCTCCTTAGCATGTTGTTTAACTTTGTTCAGCAGACTTTTTGACTCCGAGTTCAGGTGATCATTTACGAAAATACGTTGTTGCGATCCATCATACCCTATGTCCTCCGCTTTTAATATTTTATGAGCACGCGCCGAAGACACGAAGTCCTCCTTTATATAACGATTGATGAATCCAACTACTATTGCCTTATCTTTTGAGTTATATGTAGGCACTCTTGAGATATAATTGATTTGTGTTTTCGGAAAAATGTATCCTATTTTCTTACATATAGCTTCAGTGATTTGGAAGAGATTTTCATCTTTTTTCAATGGTACACCTTTGATCTCAACATTATTCAACCGCGATCTTTGTTCCATGTTATTTACCTGAGATTTCAAGGTGGATATTGTGTCTTCTGCAGCCAGCAATTTATTCTCCAGATCAGTTACCTTCTTGTCGTTGTTAGTAGACTTAATTTTCAGTTCATCAATGGAGGAAGCCGAGAATTCCAATGACTTTTTTAATTCGGTTATGTCTTCTTTCATAGATTTTATATCTTTTACAAGACTAGGTAAACAAGCTAATTTGGCCTTGATTTCTTTAAATTCCGACAGTTGAGTCTTCACGTCACGGATTTCCTGAAGTATGGTCGCCGAGGAAGCCAACTCATTAGGACTAGGTGGAGCCGGAGTTGCTGTCTTACATGATGGGCATCTCCAGGTCGACCTACGATCCGTACCCAGTTTCCTCCAGCCGGTCTCAGTCAGTCCAGCACAGCTAAAATCCAGGTGTTTCCCACAAGAAGAGCACTGGACGCCATCGGAGAATTGATTATCACACATAGCACATCTGACCATCTTGAATAATTAATTTTAATCCACAACTTAAAAGGAATGAAAAGGTTTACGATATATGAGATTCAAGGAAGTGCACGTACGCTCTGGTCAGTTGCCCACACCTGAATTAGTTACTAGGATTTATTTTTATGCACGATTAGTTACTAGGATTTTTTTAAAGATATTAGATGCTATTTCTAAAAAATCTGAAAAAAAAAATAAAAAATAAATGCATTTAAGGATTGATTTTTTTATGAAAACCTGTATTTTATGAAAAAAAAATTATTCATTATCAACACTCAGATTGTTATCTATCCCAAAATAGTAAAAAATCCGGAATCGAATGAGTAGTTATCTTTTATTTTAAATTTTTGTGTCTGAAAACGTACTTTTGGTAAAAATGTACTTAATTTCAATTAACTCAAAAACTATTAATTTTTTGAGAAAAAGTTATATGACAAAAAATATTTGTTTTGACCTCATCTATAACCCCTTAGCAGGAATACGTCATATTTCCAGTGACCCTGTATAACCATTATGCCAGGATTAGTACCCGAGACTTTTGAATCAAGTCGCAAGACTGCTACCGTTTCAAAGCATTTCTGGAGACGATAATGCGACAGTAAATTAAATGTCATATAGCTAATAACGCTTCCAGTCTGCATAAAAAAAATATTTAAAAACAACCAATAGTTTATAGTCACAGGAAATATTTTTCAGTTACGTTTTCAGTAGGTACAATTAATTTTCGTGCTATTTAGTTCGTTAAAAAAAAAATTATTTCGTACCTAGGAATTCGATAGTTTCAAAATAATCTTATGAATTTAGCGTGACCAATGTTTTTATTTATTGTCGCATTGTCGTCTCCTTAAAAAATTGGTTTAGCTTGAATTTTCATTTAAATTGTCCAAGATGGCATGCCAATTTTAACAAAATTAAAGCAAGTAATTTTTCTGTCAACTAAATTGAATGGTTAAGATTTATTTTAGGTTTTAATCGTTGAAAATTAGTACGGTTGGGTTCCTGGACAACATAACCGTAACATAATCGTTTATAGTTAACTAACAACGTTCGCTCCTAAACTCATTATCTAACTCGCATGATCGAGTTAGGCGGGAGGTTGGGCGGCCCGCCCAGCCGTTATCTGAGACAAGTGGCTGGTTGCCATGGCGACGGGACTTTAATGTCCCACTTGGCATTGACGGAACAATCTATTTAAGTGAGGAAAATAAAAAAACTGCTCTTAAAATATATAAATATTGAGCATCCCTTCTTATTATTATCAAGCAAAGTAATACTGTTTCTATTTGAGTGATAGTTACATAAACCGCTACCAAAAACCATAAAAAATGCATGAATTGTGGCATTCAGATATATTGGGCTTTAGAAAGGGATAAGAAATTCCACTCGGATTAGCAAGCAAGATTAGCAAGAAATAATTCACCCTTAAGGTATTTTACCTTCTATCAGATGTATTTTACCGACTTTTTTCAAGATTACTTGGAAACCACTCAACCGATTAGAATGAAAATTAAATAAGACCATATAAAGCATAAACCCTTTTGAATGAAAAAATAATTTTAAAAATCGGTTCACAATTCGAGGAGATATCGAGGAACATACATACAAAAAACAATCGAATTGATAATTTCCTCCTTTTTTGAAGTCAGTTAAAGACCCAGTCAACTTAAATATAATTAAAATTCGATTGTTTACATCATATTTTTACTATCATTTTTATATAATTTTTTTAAAGAAGCTCATTCTTGACTAAAAACTAATTTTAGTAAATCAGGGCAAAATATTCGGTAATGGAAACGAGTAAAATATCAGTTTGTGTCATATTATCAAAAATGGTAAGTCAAGATTTTTTTTTTCTTTTTTAAAAGCATAAGAACGGCCACATTTACATATTGTCAAAATTATTAGCAAACTAAAAGTTTACCTACCAATTATTAGTTGCAAACTATTATAAGTAAGTATTTGTATTAGCCAACCCTAATCTCCAACAATTTAAATGAACGCAGGAACTTTTTATCGATAATATTAAATTTCTTGGATGGAAGTTTTCTCATGGCTGCTACTTAATAAATAACATTTAATTAACCCGTAAGAGGTACCCGAGACGGGTTCTGATATGAATCGCAGCGCGGGTAGTTTGTACCCATGGATGAAACCTTTGAGCTTTGATGAAAATTGTAGAAGACTTGTGAATTTAACCTTTGTTATAAACTTACGTTTAGGTTAAAATAAATAATAGTAACGTTGCTTTGTAGTATCAAAAAACGGTGTTATTAAAACAACAGAATACGGTGTCTTTTTCATAATTAAATAGTTTGAGATGAAGATCTCAGAAAATATTTTTTTTTTTAATTGGTATTAAGAAAGCTATATAACCGTGAAATAAACACAACAATTTCATTAAAAACTATTTTCATTTTTATTAACATTGTCTTACGAGGCAGCCACATGAGGCCGGACAACAATGAATTATGCTTCAGGATTCTTCCTCAATATTAGTATATTAACACATGTAGTATCGCTTGCATGTATCACCACTTAGCACGTTATTTTAGAGTAATAACCTAAAAAACCTAAAAAGAGAAGGTATTTGATTTAGAATTGACAGATATTTTGACATTTCCGGCTCGAATTCTCCCCGCCGTCTCCGGCGCCAACTATTTCATTCGCTTTTCGTGCTTCGCCACGGACGCACGCATACAATCTCAAAGTGAGAATTCTTCAGAATTATATTTTATACAGTGAAAATTTAATTATACATAATTAAAATGCTTCGTGCAGAAAGGAAAAAAGTTTTCAAGACGGAAGAGGACAAGAAGAATAATACAAGATGGAGAAACACTATTAAATGCGTAACTGCCATTTTGGGCTTTTACCGTTTACTTGGCTTGAACGCGTAACTGCCAGACTGGGCTTTTACCGTTTACTTGGCTTTTTTGCTTCCCTTTATGAATGCGTAACTGCCATACTGGGCTTTTACCATATTTATTTATTTTACTTTAATGTACATGAGTACAAAAAGAGCGGACTTAATGCTAATAGCATTCCCTCCCAGACAACATTGTTTGCTGAGATTTAAAAATGCGTAACTGCTACCCTGGGCTTTTACCATTTATTTATTTAATTTTGTCTGACACGAACTTACCATACTGGGTACTTTCTGTCATAAGGCATGTGTCTAATAAGGCATGAACCAAATATCTATTGCACTCGAAATAGTCACACTGGACTATTTCACCGCATAGATAGGTCAGACAACGCAACTGCAACAAGTGCAGCAACTCAAAGTGACCCTGATGACGCGACAGGATAAAAAGCAAGCTGCCCTAAAAGGTTACCACGTTGGAACCGTTGCCGAGCACCAATCGGGTGACTCCGCCGTCCGCCGAATTCGCCGCCATCCGCCTTCCAGCCAGGCGGCTGCTCTGCTGGAGCTGCAACAGCAGCCCTGACCACAGCTTAGTTCATCAGGTATGAATTTCGATATCATAGATATCCCTGGTGTTGAGTTGATCCCAACGGAATAATAGAGTGCCATCGGTACTGAGATAAATTTCTGGCTTGCAAAATTTATATAATATAATTATGTATGATTTTATTATACACATTGTTGCAACTGTAACGAAAAACTGCCAGTATAACGTTCATAAGCAGAGCTATAAATAAATGCTAAAATTTATCTACTTCATGGAACCAGATAATAAGTTATGCAGCAACTAGCTGATACCTGATATTTCACAATTTTTATGTGAAATAGCTTCTATTAATATAGGTACGCCTAACATGGGCCTGCTGATAGAAATTTCAATAAGAAATTGAATAATAGAATCCTTACATTTTGTTATCCATAAATGCAAAGTGTTTATTACTGTGTACCACAGTTTTAATAAGTAAAAACTTTAAACATTTGCCTTAACTAGGAGATCCTATGTTTCAGGCTTATTATTTATGTTTAATCACTAACTAATTAGTATGTTTATTTCTAAGCTATGCCCTTGTAAAATGTACATATGTACAAATTACCTGTCTATTAATTTTCAAATTGAATTTGTGTGTGTAAAACATAAATTGATTGATCTTAATGATAATGATTCTGATGTGCAGAGGTTGTTAGCCAAGTAGATATATTATAGTAATAATGAAGCTTAAGGAGCAGCTTTCCAATATAGAACATCTTTTTTATGACAGTAATTTAAGACGGTGTTTTGCACTTTTTTACATTATACAATGGGGCATTGCAACATTTATTTGTTGTGCACAACATACATTTTATTATAAACAGTAGGTATATGGTCAACTCAAGTGTAATTGATGCTGTTCACTTAAAAGGCCACCAACAGTTGAGTCGAAAATGAATGATGCAATTGCTACAGGCCTGAGGTTAACGATATTGATTAACGAAAAAACTGTAAGTAAACCGGGCGCAGTGCTTAAATAAAACATAACTTTTGGGGCTGATTTATATATTTATTTGCTGGTACATTTTGTTTCAAAACAATTTAAACTTGAAAACAACAAACGAAACATGCAGCCAGGTATACCATATGCTTAGTTCCGACGGCAAACGAATATCGAGACGCGGCGACGAGGCCCCATCAACGATTTCTTTCGTCGATAGCAGCAGACCCGCCGGCGGCCATTACGGTCCATCGAAACGGTTGCCGAGGATACATTCGTCAACATTCACATTCGATCATCGTACGCGGGGTAAGGATACTCGTAAGGATCTAGTGCAGCATTTATCTGTATTCGGCGAGTGCAGGCAGTGGTCGCCAACTGTAGGCACATAGGCGTCCACATAGTTGTTTGGTCTAAATTCGACATGTGTGAAAATACTATTTTCACTGCGCTAGGAGGGCACCAAGATTATTATTGTTTTCTTTTATACTCACTCGTACTCACTTGTGCCATCTCCAGAGATATATATTAAATTCTAACATTAATTTGACTAAATTTCGGGCGAAATGCATAACAGCCACATAATACGTTTGTGTTTTGGTGACAGACAATAATTTGTCAACTACACATTAAGATGAAGGTTCAACATCTCTGTTCGAGAAAAAATGTTTTATCAGGTTGTCATATCAGGTTTAGTAAAAATCTAACAGAAGTCATATTATTATAAACTGTAAAAACGTTATCCTATAAAATGCTTATTGTTTATAACAAAACACATTCTAGAAATCCCAGAAGTCGCATTATTATAAACAGTATAAAAGTTTAACCTACATTAAAAATAAAAAATGGTTATTGTTTGTAAGAAAACAAGTAATTATTCTAAGAATACAACATAGAAGTCTTTGCATTTTAGAAATCCCATCAACTTTATGGTTTTAATATTGATATGAAAAGTAATAGAAATATACGAATTTAAATTTTTAACTTTTAGGTATTGTAGTGCCCGTATTTTTACAAAATTACTGCCGCCGCCTACGACATCTTAGACAACATTATCTCCCTGTTATATTGGACATAATATTTACTCTAACAATGTGTCTCTGAACATTTTTTAAAGAATTGAGATACACAATAAATTTAAATACAATTTTTTTATACAGCTACCTTCACAATTTTCTAGCTACCTTCACAAGGTCTTTCACAAGAAAAACATTCACAAAACTGCAAAATAAATTATGACTATTTTATGAATGGATTAAACCTGTAGATACCGGTATAATATTATATTTTACTTTATATAGTTGAATGTCATCGATAGTTACACCGAATTAAAAATGACATAGTTGTGGACTATTTTCTCTGGTACCTCTCAACAACGGGGTAGACTGGGGGCACTTGTGGCCAGGAATCAAAACATTGAAAAAGAATTGCATATAAATTATCTAGCTAGAACATGTAGCTTATTATATTTTCATTGCCTTTCTTATTATTGTATTCGGTGTAAAGTATTGTAGACGTTATAACTCGACTCACTTATTCAAAAAATTATTACCAGTTTTGGTATTTTCGGATTGAAATTGAGTAAATTCGAATGCAAGTCGAATAAGGTAGTAGAAATAAAATATAACAGAAATATTTTTCTTGATTCCTAGCATTTGGATCCCAAAGACGATTATTTTTTTAATTTTAGATTTTCGCATTCACAATGCTATTTTTGTTTAGTGCCTATTTTATTTAAAAAGACAATTCTGTCACTGTCAATCGGACAAGCTATTATTTTTATTCTTTTGTAACAGTTTCTTATTGTTACAATTCTGCCATCATGATCGTCATAATTTTAAGCCTTGATACCCATTGTTTACATGTAATATAGTGTCTATTAAAGTACTAACATCCTTTAACTTCCAATTCCAGGGACGGAAATTCATCGCACAAATAGACTGGTTTGTACAACATTATCAAGGTGATATTATTTTACAGGTATATTACTATGTTATTTAAGCTTGGATATTTGCTGATACTATCAGAAAGTACAGAGCTTGGTAATAAAAATGGTTCGATTATTCACCAAATAACAATATAGACAGAATAAACACAGAAGTGTGTAACACAATTATTAGTATTATTTAATATTGGATTCATTATTGATTGCACAATATGAGCTAATCTCAAGGTTTGGTATTGAATTTAACTACGCCTTGGCGTAGACTTACATTGCTCAAATACAATGGATATCTTAGATTTCTTATTACTATTTCTTAAATATTTTCCAATTAGTTTCTTTTCTAACTTAAAAAAAAAAAAAAAAGTTTCTTATTGAGGTACCTTGCCTATTGCACATAGAATGAAAACAATATAATCAATTAATTATTTGTTTAGTTCAAGTATGAAACATGAATTCTTCTTACTTTGACACAAACCATTCTATAATGACCTTCTTTTTTGAGAATGCTATTATTATAATAAACATTTCATAATCACTTCTTTTTATTTATAAATAAAAAATAAAAATAGCAATACAGACTAAAAAAAAAAAATAAAAAAAAAAAAAAAAAATCTTATATGTAGAGTAGATAGAGGATTGCTGAAATGTAAAATTCAATGATAGTAGAGTAGACTCAAGTCCATAGTAACCAGTTTTAGCACTCGACGTACGCCGATACCTATATAGGTATGTTATGGCTATATAGCCATAACATTTATTTTTATTATAGAAATTCCACGTAACACGGTGGAATGGTAGATGATTTCACTATCTTTGCAAGATATCATCGATTAATCATAATTAAACTGAATTTTCCTAACGAATCTTGCTTATTTTTTTCTTGGTACCAACCATCTGTAGGTACCGTCTTTGCTACCAAAACATTAAGAATTATGTTAAATGTGACTGATTTTCTATTTTAAATTTAAAAGACTAATTACACAAGAGATGATATTTCCATTTTCTTACATAATGCTTTAAACATCTACATGTGTTAATATACTAATATTGAGGAAGAATCCTGAAGCATAATTAATGATTAAACGAACTTACCTGTAAGTGAAGTTCTATCATAATTATGCGAAGGATTCTTCCGAAGATATTAGTATAGAGTCCCACCCTCCCTACTGCTTATTGTTAATTACAATAAGTGTTCACCCACTGAAGAAAATAAGGAAATATCATACGATTTGGACTTTAAACTAAATGAAATAGTTGGCGCCGGAGACGGCGGGGAGAATTCGAGCCGGAAATGTCAAAATATCTGTCAATTCTAAATCAAATACCTTCTCTTTTTAGGTTTTTTAGGTTATTACTCTAAAATAACGTGCTAAGTGGTGATACATGCAAGCGATACTACATGTGTTAATATACTAATATCTTCGGAAGAATCCTTCGCATAATTATGATAGAACTTCACTTACAGGTAAGTTCGTTTAATCATTAAATATATATTGTGACTCATTTTCCCGCACTTGGCAGGTTAAATATTAGGTCTCCACTTATCAAATCGGCGTTTTGAATGGAGAATTTTAAAGAAATTGCATTTTCCGTACTAAAATTTTCTTAATTTATTTAACAAATAAACGCTAATGTTTTAAATCTTTTATATCCACTAATGTTGAAACACTATGATAACGTATGTCATTTAGGTTAAGCGAAAAAAAATAGTTAAAAAAAAAATAAAGTGGTCAATTCTGCTGACCAAAAGAAGAGTAATTTTTAAGTAATTTTTTGTGTTTAAAAAAACTATTAACCCACTTGTTACTACCGTTGTTTTAAAACAATGCATAAGATATAAAAATATTGAAAAAAATGTGGGTACTTTTATTTTATTTTATTTGTGTTACTTGATAGGCAAGCGCTTTGTCAATCGCCATGATTCGGTAAATCATCTTGATTAAATACATTTTGTGTGTTATTAAAAAGTTATTTTAGCAGATTTCAACGAAAAATTTATCAAAGTAAGTATTTACAATAAGTTCCATATTCTTTGGAAATAATTTACAAAAATTGTAATGTTTGTTCCTTAGATGTCACAAAAATATTAAATTATATATTTTTAGAGCCTTTAGACAGAAGTTATAGCTAAATATAACTTGTGTTGTTTATAAACGCCAGTAGTAAAATGGACTACTTTGTTTTATTTGAGGATTTAAAATTTGACGCTGAATGTAATTGTCGAGGAGTTGGAAAATGACGATGAAGGTCCTGTATCAGATTCTTTTGTTATATTTCCACCAGAAAACTGCAATGCTGACGTTACAGATGAAGATTCTGGGGATAAAAACCAAGTCATCATCATCATCATATCAGCCGTACGACACCCATTGCTGGGTCTATTCCCAGCAGTGGGTGTCGTCCACACTTCCCCTAAGAATATCCATGACGATCGGTCCTGCGCTGCCCACATCCAGTGGTTTCCCGCGACTTTCACTAGATCGTTGGTCCACCTTGTCAGGGGTCTACCCACGGAGCGTCGTCCGGTGCGCGGTCGCCATTCAAGAACCTTTCCTCCCTAATTGCCATCGGTTCCTCTCGCTATGTGTCCAGCCCACTGATGCCACTTCAGCTGAGCAATCCTTCGAGCGATGTCGGTTACTTTAGTTAGCCTGCGGATCTCCTCATTTCCGATTCGATCACGGAGGGAATCGCCGAGCATGGCTCTCTCCATTGCACGCTGGGTGACCTTGAGCCTCTTTATGAGACCCATAGTTAGCGACCACGTTTCACTGCCGTAAGTCATCACTGGCAACACACACTGGTCATAGACTTTCGTCTTGAGACACTGAGATAAATCGGACACGAAGATTTTTTGTAGCTTCCCGGATGCTGCCCATCCGAGTTGGATTTGACGACAGATCTCTTTCTCGAAGTTGGACTTACCTACCTAACTGGACTGCCTGTCCTAGGTTTACATAATGGTCAACAACTTCAAGTGTAGTGTTCCCAAACCTTCTAGGAACTAGGTACCGCTCTGACCAAAACATTTCCTTGTACAGAACTGATTGCATACTGCCTGGATATGACTTTGTAGTATGCATGGCAACTTATAAAGCCAACAAAGGTGAATATGATCACCTAAAATTTCGCAGGAGTATAGCAACCGGAATTTCAGAAACTTTCAAAAAGGATCAGCTGATGCCTGGTCTTGCGTGTGGAACACTTCATGAGTCCTCACGATATGATTGCATATGGCACATTGTAAAGTACAGAGATGGACAGTTACACTGTGCATATTTGTAAAAACGCTAATTTTTTTGTAAAAAAATGCAGTGTTACACTGCACCCAAAAACCTGTTTTAAGTTCTATCTCACTATGTGATTTTTTTTCTTTTTTTACACTTATTTTTGTTTGAAGGTCCAGTAAAATAATGAATTGTAATAAAAATAGTTTAATTTATAAAACACACCACAATAGTAGCATATTTTACTACCGTTGTTTATAAACAACAGCAAGTTTCCGAATTTCCACTAGGAAAATATTTTTTTTATTATTTTTCCCCGTGTTATTTAAGAGTTATAAGGCCGCATCCAAAAAATCATTAAGTTCGAACACAATATTATATGTCAGTAATATCTGGGTTAAGGATTTTTTTACTATTGATGTCTATGTCTGTTGTCTATGATGATCAGACCCCGGATTTTCGGTAGCACGAATAAAATGACGTTTAATAGTGCGTGGACAACTTGATTATCTATTTGTGTAATTTATCGATAAAAAAATTATAATTATGTAACGTGATATACTTATAGACTTACTGTCGGAAATAGTAGAAATTACCTACCTACATTTAGAAAAGTGAAAATCGTGAAATGTATAAATAATAAAATTCACTGCAGTTTTTCTTGATGCAAAGATAGCAAAGTCAAAGTGAGTGAAGTAGAATGTCAAATTTTTAAGAAATACATCCTCCTTGGTAAAATACAAAAAATAAATACAGACGCGATCAAAGAAGTTCCACTTCAAAAATATTTTCAAAACATCGATGTATAAAAACATTTACGATAATTTGGTAATCACTACTAAGTTTGTATTCCTGCCACCGCAAATCCGGCCTTTAATGATGATCATTATTCAATACTAGCTGCCGCCCGCGACTTCGTCTGCGTGGAAAGTTTTTTTGCTATCCCTCGGGAACAATACTTTTTTTCGGGATGAATGGTACCCTATGTCCTTCTCTGTACTCCTGACAACATGTATGCAAAATTTCATGACGATCGGATCAGTAGTTGAGACGTGAAGGCGTAACAAACAAACAAACAAACAAACGGACTTTCGCATTTATAATATTAGTAAGGATAATATTATACATTGAATAATATTTTAAATCACAGAAGTGACGAGGTTTCACTTTTTGTGAGAAAAAAACGCCATAGGTGGGGACCCAATATGAATTACACTCGTGAGCAGGAAAATTGAATCACAAGCCTATTTTCATATACAATTTTTCAATATCTTGAAGTAAATAGCTTGATTTGTAATCTTCATAAAAACTTATTACAAAAAAACTGCAGTACTTTTAAATGTGATGTGTTTTCTAACATACATTGTCAGTGAATAAAAAAATATATTTGAGCGTCACATTTTTATAACCAAAACTTGACACTTTGTAATTAGCATTGGGAGCCGGCTATAAAATAAAAAAATAATATGTTCTCCTTTGAACTAATGATTTATTGTCCTTACAATCATCACTTAAGTACTTACGAAGTCGAGCATTTTTTATTTTTATTTTTGGGTATGAGTCAATGCATTGTGGATCGGGTGGAATCGAGCGTGAAAAATCTATGCACTAGAGAACAGGCTGGCATTTGTTTCGCTTGTCGAAGTTATGGCGGAACTTACTGCGGTGTTTCGCGGCGGAGGTGTGCTACAAGCGTCATAAAACGTTCAAAAAAGTTCTTTATTAAAGGTAGCCCCTGTAAATGGGTCAGAGGTCACATGGCACTCGCGATGAGCCCGTCATCGATTCAATATGGCGGCCTCGCGCCAATGCCCCAAGATAATCACTAATGAATGCGATTGCTCCGTATGCCGTATAGAATCGATATGTTACAGCCAAAACTCATAACCGGTCAAAAACACTTAAGACTGTAAAAAACAGGCACAAGTAGTTTTGACTTAAGGACTTTGGTCAAAACAACTTTTAAATAGGTATAAGATGGTTAGGGGGTTGATACGAAACGTCGTTTCCACACATTACCAGCCGCACATTCGGTATTGTATAGAATCCCTATGTAAATTATAAATTAAATAATATTTCATACATTAATATCCGATAGTCTAAACTTGTAGTCACGTAAAACCTCTTTTGACTAAGAAAGATAGTCAAAACCAATTTTGACTGGTGAAATAAGTCAAAACTGTTTTTAGCGTCAGTCAAAACACTTTTACCTGATTTTTACAGACACAAGTGGTTTTGATCGCGTGTTTGAGTTTTGACTGCAACAGATATATCATTGATGTGGACGGCGAATGAAACGAACCACTTTCGGTAATGATGTGTCCCCTAGAACTGTTTGAAGGTTGGGTATGTCCGATAGTATGCGGCATGAGGGGTTTGTCACAGAATAGATATAAGAACTACCGTACAGAAAGGACACTCCCCGCCCCGCCCCAGAATCAATTACCTAACCCCACCCCGCGAGTTCATGTACCGAATCGTGTGCTCGTTTAGTTGTGTTCATCAATAAAATTGTTAACTTATTTTGATACTCAAAGCAATGCGTCATAACTTTTTAGTCGTGTTTATCAACTGTCAACTTATTTTAACTTAGAGTAAGACGCGCTTCTGCGAAAGCCGCGATGCTCTAAGTATTTTAATATTCAAAGCAATGCGTCGTCAATTTATTTACCAAAAAGTTTGAATTGAAAACCGCTCATACAGTACAAACTGTATGGTAGCCCTAGACTTAGGCCGTATACAGAAAGAAAGCTGGTAGCCGGCGCCGATCTACCAGCGCTTATCGGCGCTGGTCCGTGCCGGTAACCGGCGCAGTCATATATATGAACAAGCGCCGCATTATTGGCGCTGGTAGATCGGCGCCGGCTACCAGATTTCTTTTTGTATACGGCCTCACACACACAGTTGCGCGTGTACAAAACCGTGACATGACGTCATCTGTATATAATGGCGCGGTTGTATGGAGTGTCCGAGATGTAGCTTTGTGGACAAGCTATTTTAACCTCCGTATCTTACTGGTCTATACCAGTAAGTAAAATGACTTGAGTAAAACTTGCAATTCTCAAATGCTTCTAATATTATATTCACATTGCAATTTACAGTACCTACTCTCAGTCTTTGTAAAGTTTTAGTTCATTTTATATTAATTTATAAGGTTTTAGAAAAATAATTAAATATTGTGCAATGTAATACTTAATTGCAGAAAAGCAAAATTGTTCACAAATTATTTATTTATTCTTAAGATTGTTAAACGAACAATTGAATATCAAGCGTAGGTTACCTATTTATATTTTTAATTTGTATATGTACGTAAGGGTACTTAATTTTACACACTTAGTTGTATTCAAGTACGTATTTAATACATTGTATCGGTATTGTTTTATTATTTTAAGTGCCTATTACATCATAATACTTTAAATAGTTAAAATAGCCGTAAAGTGCAAATTCTAATGCACTCAAAACATTTCTTATCATCACACATCACATTTTTATCACCCTTCGGTCCTGAAAAAACCTTTATTTGCCAATAAACATAATTATAACCGTGTTAATTTTTTTTAATAAAAAATAACTCTCAATTCTTATTCTGTCCCAGATA
Source organism: Agriphila geniculea (assembly GCA_943789525.1). Lineage (NCBI taxonomy): Eukaryota > Metazoa > Arthropoda > Insecta > Lepidoptera > Crambidae > Agriphila > Agriphila geniculea. The sequence continues at coordinate 1,718,287 of OX038884.1, read as the reverse complement.
AAGGAAGATATACATAATTCCTTTATAAAGAGTTCTATGATTTGAGAATAAAATTATCATACTTTACCGTACGCTGACTCTACCTTACAACAGAATAGGTATAAGTATTACCGTATTATACTGCCACATTTGCACAAACAGTTTAAAGATGGTTTAAAAACCTTTCCTATTACGATACAAGCACTGGAACTAATTTTCTAATGGTGGTCGCCTTGCATCGAGTAGGTCTATCAAACAAGCGAGTATCGATTTAAACGGCCCTGTAATTAGGGCTGCCACCTCTCCAGGTATGACCCGGAGTCTACATGTTTGATTAGTGAATGTCCGGACTACAGATTTAACATCGAAGTCTCCGGGTGGCGCGAGCGAAAGTCAACCGAACCTTGTGTTACCATCTGACAGGGATTTGCTGCATTTGACAGACATTTTACGGCTTAAACAGGCATGTGACCAGCTGTAATTTGAGGCAGGCACTTCTAATTTCGCAGGTTCGCTGTTTAAAAGCTCGCATATATATTCCAATTATGCAAGTCCGCAGCGAGCTACCCCGCTACCCACCCACCCGGAAGAAAGCACTGATTACAAGATTAGTGGATGAAACTGACTTAAAATAACGCTGCGCGGCTGTTTCTTTACTATAGGCAAGACAGGCAAGATTAGTGGATGAAACTGACCAAAAATCGCGCTGAATGGCCATATTTTTTTCTAAAGATAGGTATTATTAATTAGCTACCTAAAATATGATTCATTTAACAAAAAAATAAGATTTTTCTAAAAATCTCCGGGCTCTGTTGAAAGGTGGCAGCCCTACCTGTAATCGATGGGTGTCAATCGAGGTGGTACTAATAGCCATTCACAGTTACAGGCTAACTCGTATTATGGCGCGAAAAGTATCAATTTTCACTTCATGAGGTTTGAATAGGGATTGTTACTATTTTAAAATGTTTTTTTTAATATCATAAAAACTTATAATAGTCAACGGATTTAACTGGCTGGCTTCTCTCGTAGAAGAATGTTGCCAAAATCTTTGCAGTGCGTAACTTCTAATGATTATGAATTTAAAAATACTAAATGAAGGGTAGGTACACGTTAAGAAGGGGCTCAACGAGGATTAGCAAAATTTGAGAAAATGGCTGATTAAAATTGATTGACGACCTGAGTGGTGCAGTGGTCTACCACGCAAGAGGACCCGGGTTCTGATCCCGGCCGCGCAGAAATTGAAATGATGAATTTTTATTTTTGTGACGGGTCTGGGTGTTACTATCTATAATCCTTACTAATATTATAAATGCGAAAGTCCGTTTGTTTGTTTGTTTGTTACGCCTTCACGTCTTAACTACTGAACCGATCATCGTGAAATTTTGCATACGTATTGTCAGGGATACAGAGAAGGACATAGGATACCTTTTATCCCGAGAAAAGGTACTGTTCCCGAGGGATAGAGAAATAACTGTCCACGCAGACGAAGTCGCGGGCGGCTGCTAGTAAGTATATATTTAAACAAAAACATATATACGTAGTATTTCAGTTGTCTAGCACCATTTACAAGCTTTGCTTAGTTGGGGGCTAGATCGCGCTGTGTGAAATTGTCCAAGCATTTATTTATTTAATGGTTTATTTATAATAAGCTAGGCGATTTAACGAGAAATGGGCCCCCTTTTAGTTTATTTTGAATATATCATGGATCCTAGTTTGTTAAGTAGAGTATGTCAATGCTATCGAATGCAATTGTTAGTTCGAATTGATTAAAAATGTCGATGAGCCCCTTAGGAGTCCTTTAAAGTTTTGAATAATAATTTGGAGTATTTGAAACACCAGAAAACAGTACAGCTTTATTTGTTTGTGGTTTTAAACCGACAAATACGGTAGTGAAAAGCACTTTTCGTTAAAGTACTAGCAAAGAATTGGAAGATGCATATTTTAAAAGAAAAATGTTCAATATGTCGAGAATTTTACTGAACAAAAACAACTCTGCAGCTACAGAAATGTTATTATAGGTTTTCTATTGTACAGAGGGATATGTTAAGGTGAGGTAATTATTTGTGTTTTTTCAAATTCTTCTCATAGTTTGTATTTTTCTTAGTTTTGCATCGATTGCAAGACCGGTCAGTGAGTTGAAAAATGTTTATTTAGCTTACTATTACTCGCTTTTCCTGTCTGTAACAAAATCTATTGAATATAAAATTGGGCAATCGTTTTTTTAGGGTTCCGTACCAAAATGGTAAAAAAGGAACCCTTATGGTGTACTCAGTCTGTCTGTCTGTCACAGCTGGATATATTGAGAACTACTAATGGTATCAACTTGAAATTTAGAATAGTTTGAATTGATATTTGCCTAACTATTTTGCTAATAAGAAATAAATAAAAAAAATAATATCTTTTTTACAACAGGGACTGAAAAGGGGTCTTAAAAATTTGAAGTGAAGCTACTAGGGCATGTGGAGTATCATATGAAAAAGCGCCATTCGCACGTTTTCAATCATTTTTTGTTTTTGTTTTAGGCAGCATAGTTTTCGATTTATAATGAAAAATGTAAAAAAAAACTACCGTTCCCCCCTTATCTTCGGAGATAAGGGGGGAACGGTAGTTTTTTAAACTTCGGAGTTTGCAAAGACAAACATCTGAAATAATTCTATGTGATAGCAGTTTATGTAAAGATTACAGGAAAAATAAAACGATGTCTCAATATAGCACACTTTTTTAGAAATTATCAAATTTCTAAAAAAGTTAACATTAGTTCCACTATCGGTCAAGAGATGGCGCTGACCTAAAACTGCAATACTAATTTTATTATGCTACTCTGCAGTGTGGTTTAATGGTGCAATTATGACGGTACGGAACTCTCGGTGCGCGAGTCCTACTCGCTCTTGACCGGTTTGATTTCTTTGCATAGCTACTCGTTTATCAATAATAAACTCATTAAAAAACCTCATTAACAGTGGCCACATACAGACGGACTTTGGTTCGCAATCCCGAAATGGAATCATCCGAACGCAGTTATTATAATCCATACAAATTTATGGACCCATCACACACTTGCGGTATTTTTCTGTACAGAATTTTCATACATTATCGATATTTTGTTTCGGAATTCTTAATCGGGACTCCATCTGGATGTGGCCGGCTAAAAGAAATATTTTGAAAAGGAATAAAGAAAAATTAATATCAAGAGGAATTCACCTATCGAGTTACATCAACAACTAGAGTCACAAAACAAAATGGTTTACAGACCAACAGACTCCTCCAAAATCTTTGCAGTAAATATTCCAAACGAAATAGCATTCAGCCAGTCTGTTTTCATCACAAGAACCTGCTTTCAACGGTACTTACAAACACATTATATGTAACACTCGGTACAGCTTAAAAAATAAAAAAGCTTCCCCCCACCTACTCGACGCTGGCAACAAAAGGAGGGGGTTAGAGCTCCCCTCCAACCAAGCTATTTTTATTCATGCCGCAAACTCTCATAAGGTACTGAAAACGACAGTTATGGAGTTACACTTTTGTGTAACTGTAAATAAAAGAACTTAAGTTAAGTGTAATGGAAATCAAAGATTACAACTACAAAACAGAATGCCTAATAAGATCGTAATATAATGTTGAATTTAATAATGCCATCGGAAAATGCTAATATAATACCCATTTTATGGTCAACTTTGCCTTTTATCGTGGCAATGTTACCTCTTCATTCGCATACAACAGAGGATAGAATAGAGTATTCACAGAATATATCTTAGAATTAACTTAATTCAATGGAGTGTGAAGGGTGAGCTTTGTTCATTATACACGTACGTAGTTAACTCAAATCGAGTCGATATATCTCGACTGAACCTAATGAGTCGATTAATCGATATTTAGTTGAAGACTACTGCAGGGTTATGGGTCGTTATAACAATTGTTATGGTGACGGGTTAATTAAGGAGTAGAAACTAGATATCTTGGGTAGTTAAATTGATAGTTGCTAGGAGTGGCGGATCATTAGAAGATCAACAGTAAATCTTTTCCGGTAGTAATCCTTATAAGGAGCCTTGAGATTAAAATTACGTCATCATCATCAAATCAGCCGCACCCACTGCTGGGTATAGGCCTCCCCCAAGGATCTCCACGACATTCGGTCCTGCGCTGCCTGTAACCAGCCATTAGCCATTCAAATTACGTAGCATTGCATAATAATTATTAAATTCATTTTTTTATTGAGCTGCTCGAGCTGCGAGGAGCTCGATGGCGCAGTGGTTAAGCGCTTGGCCCAGTGATTGCGGAGGGTAAGCAACTTTCGCAAGGGTCGGTCATGGGATGGGTGACCAAAAATATATATATTATTTCGAACTTTTCCGTACTTCGGAAGGCACGTTAAGCCGTTGGTCCCGGCTGCATTTGCATTCGTTAACACCCACCAATCCGCATTGGGCCCGCGTGGTGGGTTATGGCCCATCCTCCTTATCCACCCATAAGGAAGGCCTGTGCTCCCGCAGTGGGGACATTAAAAATGGCTGATGGTCATGGTCAGGTCAATTTCTTATTATTATATTCAGTCTGTTTGTCTGTCACAGCTGGATATCTCGAGAACTACTAATGGTATCAACTTGAAATTTGGAATAGTTTAAAATGACATTTGCCCAACTATTTGGCATTTAAGAAATAAATAAAAATATAAATATATTTTTTACAACAGGGACTGAAAAGAGGTCTTAAAATTTTTAAGTGGGGCTACTAGGGCATGTGCAAGAGCGCCGTTTGCACGTTTTCAATCATTTTTTTCTTATGCGACATAGTTTTTGACTTATTATGAAAAATGTAAAAAAAATACCGTCCCCCCCCAAAGTTTGCAAAGAGAAAAATCTGAAATAATTCTATGTGATAGCAGTTTTTATAAAGATTACAGGAAAAATAAAACGATGTCTCAATATAGCACACTTTTTTAGAAACTATCAAATACCTAAAAAAGATAACATTAGTTCCACTATCAGTCAAGAGATGGCGCTGACCTAAAACTGTAATACTAATTTTATTATTCTAATCTGCAGTGTGGTTTGGTGGTGCAATTATGATGGTACGGAACCCTCGGTGCGCGAGTCCGACTCGCTCTTGACCGGTTTTATTAAATGTATTAATAGCTGATTGATGTTCCATTAATTATTGCGTTAAATAAATAAATAATAAATAAAATTGTATTTTATAAAAAGCCCAACTTTAAGTGCGAAAAATAATGCTCTTCGACTTTTGAAAGCAACCGTACGGTAAAACTAAAACTGTCCTACAGAAAGGCCTCGCCGTATCGATTTCCAAGTAAAACTTTTAGAGCATCTACCACATTGAAACTATAGCACTAAAACTAACCAACCTAGTTATGGACCTTCACGCCTGAACATAAAGTGCGATCACTGTTCAGTAACGGCTGTTATACTAAAACTGTAAAAGAGAGTAAAACTTGCTGAAACTAGAAATTAAAATTTAAGTTTCACAGGAAAGACTTCTAGTTCGATTGGGTAAACTTTGATATTTATCTGATAAAATCTTCAGTTTTTTGAGAGATAAAATATATTGATAGTTTAAAAGCTAGAAGACAAACCCGTATGTTATTTTCAATTTTAATCTACTGTTGTTAAATTTGATTATGAAAGACAGTGAAACCGAAAATTGTGTAAAATGGTTTCTGCTCAAAATTATAATGCTCGCAGCGAAAAGTTAATTTTTATTTTGTTTTTAGAGTAGTCATAATCAATATAGATGTGTTGACTTGTTCACTTCTCCCCTTTTCCTACTTCCTATAGGTACTATAATATTATAAAAGTGAAAGTTTGTGGGTTTTTTTTTTTTTTTTTTAATTATAATGGGTTTGCTCTTGACCCTAGTCTAGCCCGAAAGTATAGACGGGGTCTACGATGGAGCGAGCTTCCCGGAAGGTGCCTATTCACTCTGGCCTTGAAAAGAGTCAGGTTGTATGTGCTCGGAAACACAGACGCCGGCAGGGAATTCCATTCCTTGGCTGTGCGCATTATAAACGATGATGAGTAGCGTTTAGTACGCACAGGAGGTATATCAACCAAGAACGGATGGTAGCCTGCAGTGCGTCTGGATGTCCGATGGAAGAAAGGAGAAGGAGGAATGAGCTCATGCAGCTCTTGAGCACACTCGCCGAAGTACAATCTATAGAAGACCGATAGGCAAGCAACGTTACGGCGGTGAGCCAAGCTGTGAAGCTTAGCTGATACCAGTTTTCCGTCGCCTATTAATCTCTTGGCTCTGCGTTCCACCGAGTCTAGTGCAGCAAGTTGATATTTCGCCGAGCCGTCCCAAAGGTGGCTGCAGTACTCCATGCAAGATCGGACTTGAGCTTTATAAAGGGTAAAAGGTTTGGATGTTTAGATGTTTGTTCCCCAATCACGAAAAACTACTGAACGAATTTGGTTGAAATTTGGCACACAGATAGTAAATAGCCTAGATTAAAACATAAAATACTTTTTTTATCCCGATATTCCCACGGGAACGGGAACCACGCGGATGAAACCGCGGGCGCCCGCTAGTAAATTATACAATCAATTTGATGGAAATAGCTTTTGCCGTTCACGAAGACTTTTAATTAGCCTATACTGAATCAATTATTTATATTCCTAAAAGCAGTTTACCTGTTTTAAAGCTTATGAATAGATAATCGATAGCCACAACAGGCCAATCAACCCCACACCTCACGTAAATGTAAATCCAAGATAAATATATCCTCGAAATTTCGATCCCAAGTCCCATACAAACATTAATTTACCACACCTCTATCAACTGAAGAATGATTAAATTTAATTACTCTGCCCAACCGGCGATTAAACTGTCAACTGGGCGAGATTAAAACTTTTGAGGGACGGGGCCTGCTGACGTCACACACTTGTTTGAGTACTAAAATAGGACACGCTTTATCGCATGAAAGTGCTTTGGGAATATAGTATGTACTACCTATGTAAAGTCAGTTTGGGATGTACCTGTATATTTGTAATTCAGGTTCAGTCGAATCTGGCAATATTTACATGGAGGTACCTATAACAGCAATACAATTGATAAGGTTCTAAAAGTAAAAAAAAAATATCTAAAAAAACTTGATTGCCCTTATTATAATTTTTGTAATTCACACAATTTTGTGAAAAAGTATATACCTAGTTTTGAAATGTCTTCATTTGATGCCCTTTATTGTAATTATTGAAGAAAAACATTTTTATTTTCACATTTGAAATTGGCATCGTACAGTTGCTATAATTAATTTTTCTCGAAAAAAAGTATAGCTAGTGTCACTTGGGATGATGTAAGGATTATAACGATACCCCATAACCCATAATATCCAAATACAAGGTCCCCCGACTGCAATGACACTTGTTATTTAACTTTTTAGTTCGTTTTTGTCAGGGCAGTCGTGTTTTTAATATTTTTTAAATTTATTTATTTTTATTTCACACATTTTAGTGGCAAATTATATACTTTTGAAATGTGCTCATGGCTAAGGCCTTTCATTTGATGCTTATTGTAATAATTGAAGAAATTTTTTTTTTCACATTTGAAAATGGCGTCGCGTGCCCTCGCTATATGGACTTTTTTCGAAAAAAAAATATAGCCAGTGTCACTCGGAACGATGTAAGGATTCTAACAAAACCCCATACATCCAAATCTGTTGAGCCATTTAGAACTTATGGTGGAATAAAGAAACTCACATACCCACAAACATACATGAACCCATATAAAAAAAAACATACATGAACCCTGAACACATTACATACTCAGTTTTTTTGAGTAGTCGTGTAAATAATCAATAAAAAACACAGGTTGCTCGTTCCTAACCCACCAACGTCGTTTATTATAAATAAATAAAACGAAAAGGATCCAATTTCCAATTTAAAATCCGACACAAAAGGGTGAAACATAAATAGGGCAGGCAGGTGCCGACATGCTACAAAATCAATATGGTAATGCGATAAAATTAAATGTCGACTTCCAATATCATGTTTAACCCATAACGGTCACTACAAATAAACCTATAAACAAATAAACCTACAGAAGTAACCAATCGAGGAGTCGAATTGTTGTCTCCATTAATTCAGTTTGGGCCTGTTTGCCCCCAAGTTATTTACCATCAAAGCTCAAGCTTGAAGCTTGAAATAAACATACGAAATTTAGAGACTAAAATAGGCCTTTGAACTTGGAAACAAACATAAAGTCACTCCTTCTTTTGTTCGGGAAAATCAACAAATTGGAACTACTTATCCTTTGAAGACTGAGTGGAGGAAATGGTAACATAAAGCCCGCTTTTGTAAGTAATGAAACTAAAATTTTTCATTAATAGATTTAGCCCAGTTATGGCCCACAGTCTTTCAAAAAAGAATAAAATTCTCTAGACAATTTTAATCATAGTCATAGTAATATTGTTTACTAGCTGATGCCCGCGACTTCGTACGCGTGAACTTTATGACTCCGTAGCAGTGTTGTAATGTCAAAAGTTAATAAATATTTTTTTATATTTAATATTGTAAACATGTAATATAAACATAGGTTAAACATTTTTTTTTATAAACATTGTTCGGTCATTCCTTCGGGAGCCAATATGAAAAGACCTGAAGCGTTACTAACCCTGGCAAAAGCCACATAAAGTTGGCCATGCGAAAAACAACCAGACCTTAGATCGACACCAGCGGCTTTAAGCGTCTGACCCGTATTTAGGAAAGTCGATATCAATAATTAGGCCCAAACTGTTAGCTCCTTCACTACGTGGAGGTACTCCCAGCTTATGTTAACATATTAAGTTAAACAAGTTGTTAATGCACATGTTAATGCAAATAAATTAAACTTGGTTCTGCATCAGGTATTCCAGATCTTCGATTTTTATACCTCAACATAAAATGCTCATCAGGCTGAACAACTTTTGCTAAGGTGTCATTTTTATATTTTGTATAGTTTAGCTGGACCATTATGGTTCTGCATTAGGTGTTCCAGATCTTTGATTTTTATACCTCAACAAAAAATGCTCATCAGGCTGAACAACTTTTGCTAAGGTGTCATTTTTATATTTTGTATAGTTTAGCTGGACCACTATGGTCCTGCATCAGGTGTTCCAGATCTTCGATTTTTATACCTCAACAAAAAATGCTCATCAGGCTGAACAACTTTTGCTAAGGTGTCATTTTTATATTTTGTATAGTTTAGCTGGACCATTATGGTTCTGCATTAGGTGTTCCAGATCTTTGATTTTTATCCCTACAAGGCATGATTTTTTATTCATACCCAAAAAAAATATATGTGATATAGTTAGCCATTACTAATCAGGGAAAAATAATAAAAAAAATCAGAACCATATATTTACGTAGAAAATTTATTTTTTTATTTTGTTCCCGCTTAAGGTACACTGTGCTTTATTACTTCTTTTTGGTTTCAAATCAGTACCGTTGAGCTATTCTTATGCTACGAACTTATGACCGACTATTGATTGAAATTGCGAAAGCAATTTTTATCATTATAAAAGCAGAGTACCACTCGACATTTTTAGCACATAACCTTCGTATCCAAGATACTTACAACGTTGACGTTTCATCCCCCCAAAAAAAATGTTCAAACCCTACATCTCACTTCACGAGACGGTAGTATTGCGGTATTACGCTTATTCATCTTCTGCTCAATTTTGTCAGACGCAGATGATGGTCGACCTCTTTTTCTGCTTATCGATTGACCAACCATACACAGACTATTCGCTACTTCAATATGAAGTATCTCAACTTTAGAGGGTCAGCGAAAATCGCACAGCACGGCTGTTTTTTTTACTATTTTACAAGGTTAGTAAATAAAACTGACTAAAACTCGCGCTACGTGGCCGTTTTTTTTTTACTATAAAGAAGCAACATTGTAAGATTAGTGGATGAAACTGACTAAAAATTGCGCAGCGCGGCCGTTTTTTTACTAAAAACGGGCAAGATTATGAGGTTAGTGGATGAAACTGACTAAATGTCGCGCTGCGCGACCTTTTTTTTAAATAAACAAGCAAAATTACAAGATTAGTGGATGATACTGGCTGAAAATCCCGCTGCGCGGCCGGTTCTTTTTTATAAACAGGCAAGGTTACTACTAGGCTAGTGGATGAAACTGACTAAAAAATCGCGCTGCGCGGCCGTTTTTTACAATAAACAAACAAGATTACAAGATTAGTAAATGGAACTGACTAAAAATCGCGCAGCGCGGCCGTTTTTCTACTATAAACAGGCAAGATTAAAATGTTAGTAAATGAAACTGACTAAAAATCGCGCTGCGCGGCCGTTTCATTTACTGTAGACTGGGAAAATTACAAGATTAGTGGAAACTGACAAAAAATCAGACAAACATTGTTTATTCATTCATTGAGGTTGTTGGTGTTTTACAAATTACCCTGTATATTGCTGGCAAGCAAGGTGGGCGCCATAATAAAACTAGATCTTGCACCACCATAAAACCTGCCTTGGGCCGACCCTGTTGACTAACCTGATGGTATTGTCAAGAAATTGTATATTTCTTTTTCACCTAATCATTTACTTGTCATAATCTGAAATAAAATCCGTATTATAGTCAGTGAAATTTTGTAAGTACGTGTGCGTAAAAAGGAAAGCTAAAGCACAGTGTACCGTATCTGGAACATACAAAAAAAACATGTTCCCATTTTGTAAACAATAATAATACAAAAACAAACTTTCTTACGTAAAAGTTAACAGTTCCTCAAATGTAAATATATTTTTTTTTCCTGCCGAAATTCCCATAAAATAATTTTTCACGATTTTTTCAATTTGTGAAATTAATGAACACAACACGATGGCGCAAATTTTCAACTACCGTCGTCGTGAAATTATCAGTATCGCCATCTATGCAGAATAACCGGTTTCACTTAATTACTATATCAATACAGTTTCCCTCAAAATCCGAAAGATATCAATATGAGTTTTGATAAAGACGTAGGGAGATAAACTCAGGAGTGTTCCCGATGAGGCACTGAGTGCCTTGTAGGGTTATACCTCAACAGAAAATGCTCATCAGGCTGAACAACTTTTGCTTAGATGTCATTTTTATATTTTGTATAGTTTAGCTGGACCACTATGGTCCTGCATCAGGTGTTCCACATCTTCGATTTTTATACCTCAACAAAAAAATGCTCATCAGGCTGAACAACTTTTTCTAAGGTGTCATTTTTATATTTTGTAGAGTTTACAGCTGGACCATTATGGTTATGCATCAGGTGCTCCAGATCTTCGATTTTTATACCTCAACAAAAAATGCTCACCAGGTTTAACAACATTTGCTAAGGTGTCATTTTTATATTCCTTATAGTTTAGTTAGATCATAAAGGTTTTGCATCAGGTGTTCCATTTTTCAAAATCGGTTATTCGCTGGGTGCGAAGGTATAATAATCGATCGCAGCGCTCATGGTGGCAAAAAGTAGAAATAATGAAGGCTCTGTAATCTGTTTGAAAACGATATTTAATTTATTACTAGCAATACAGGAACAATTATAAATGTTTATTATCAATTAATAAAATTATTAAAGTAGCTTCATCTTCTTGTTTTACAAAATCTTCAACTAAAAAAGAAGTAAACAAACCCTGATATAACCAAAATAAAACACTCTTTTTGAATAGATCTTACTTGCCATATTTAATTTAAATGACCAAAAATGATTTTGCAACACTTTGTCCACCCAAATCACAGTAATTCTGAAATTTACATTAATAACACAAGTATAGAATTATTTAACATTTAGTACACAAACATGTATATAATTATTTAACATTTTGTCACAATACCGCCATTACATATCAAAACGTCAAAACGGTCAGGTCAGAGCCAACAAAGTTGGAAGACGCTAGGTGGCGCTAAAAACGTGCACGGTGCCAATACCCTAAACTATGCCCAGGCTTAACAGCTATATAACAAAAAAAGTTTCATTCGAATCCGTTCAGTATTTCCGGAGATTAGCGTGTTCAAACAGACAAACAGACAGACACTCTTTTTTTTCAAATTCTTACTCTATTACTATGTCTCCATCGCCCCAGATAGTTTTTTTTAATATTATGTAATGTACAGACACACTTTTTTGCTGTTTTATTATATGTAAGGATTGCAACATGTTGGTTACATAAAGATCTTACAAAGTAAATATTAACCCTTATTATATTATTAACCATTATTAATACATGACGCTGTAAGATGTCATTTTTGATCCCTGTAAGGGCATTGCAACTTATAAATAATATTAAACTAAAATTAAACATAATATTAAAGTTTCTCTTAGGTAACAAAAACAAAAAATTAGAAGTAACATTATTAGGTTTAATGAAAATTTCAAAATGAATCAGTTTCTAGACTATTTCTTAAGTTAGACGTAAGAACCCAAGTAACAAAAGTTTCTATAACTAAGGGGTTTTATCACCAAACAGTGATATAGTAGGCCTTTAGTGGTAACCGTTGTGACTGCTTGTGCTATAAAGGTTTTCCACAGAGCGTTTTGGTTCTATAATATTAAAGAACATTTAAGTTCTATGGTGCAGCTCTTAAAACACTTACAGGACATAAAAGAATCTTTAAAGTGTTGCACTGTAATAGATATAAACAGAGCGATTATAGTACTATTTAGTACCTATTATAGACGACTTTACTGTCACTTTTATGTTTCTATTTTGCACTAATATTGCGTCAAAATAACTTTTACAGTACTAGTATTGTAGCAGTATCGAAAACACTATTACAGAATCAATCTGCACTATAAAAGTACCTTGCACACCCATTATGTCACGGTTTAGCTTCTTAAATGCTCCCACAACATCGCTATGGGGCTAGTTCTGTAAAAGTCATGAAAACTCTTCTATGGTACTAAATAGTATCATAGCGACTTCTGGTGCAGTTGCTAAATAACTTAAACTTTTTGTGTTACTGCTACCTGACTAAAGCGTGAGATAAAAGCACTAAAATGAATAATTAATGGACTAATCCGTTTTCGATGAAAATATGGCTGTTGTTTATGCCATGATAGCACATTAGTAGCAAGGCTGGAGCCAATGTGTACTATAGCAGCCATAGTCATAGCCTTATTTTATTAATTTAAATTTAATTAAATCACGAAAATTATGAGGGCGCATTGTCAAATTTGAAATCAGAATAGTGATTTTATCGATACAATTATTTTCGCAAGTGCAAGTTACGGTGGAGTTACGGTCAATGGTCGATCAAAGGTGATGTTTTGTAGAATGTCCTTTGTATTACAAATTGTAATAGCGAATGACATTTTGTTTTCTTGGGGAACACTCACGATAGCATGAGCACAGCACGAATAAAATGGCGAACAATAGTGTGATAAAAAAATCAAAATAGCACTATAAACATGTTTTGGTTTTCAAGTATCGAGCTGATTTATTACCGTGAGTATGTAATAGAATCAATCAGTGATAAAACTAGGGCCTATTTGGGGTTCTGTAAAGGTTTACAATACCATTATAGTGCTTATCATGAAACCAATTAGCACGTCTTAAAGCGTTCTCAGAACTTTTATAGTACCAAATTTTATTAATCAAAATAAGCAGATAAAAGTTGAATAAGTAACGGCTCACCAAATTCCAAAAAAGTTTCATTTTTTTTATCAAAATATAGCTTTCATCCACACAACTAATATACAACGCTCACCACACGACAGGGACTATAGATCTAGGACATGATTGTCCTAAAAGTCATTTTGATCCCATGTGCGTGTCGCCAGATCCAATAACGTACGTGATCCCGTCACAGGGTATCACGTGAAATATCAAGTGACGCAATGTATCATCCCTGGTTAAGCGCTATTCGGGGCAAAGCAATCCTAGGCAAATTGAATACGAAATCCAACGCATGAATTTGTACTAACAACTATATTGTCTAGCTTTGCTAGGGATTTGTAAGAAGCAGATTTTACAACACTGCAGCTAAAATAAACGAGTAAATATTATGTTTCATCAAATAGATTGTGTATAGGCGAAATTGTGTCATTGAAATAAAAAAAAACCGGTGAAGAGCGAGTCGGACTCACGCACCGAGGGTTTCCGTACCATCATAATAAACACACGGCATTATAAAATTATTAGTGCAGTTTTAGGTCAGTGCCATCTCTTGACCGATAGTGGAGCTAATGTATTTTGTCTTAGGTCAGTGCCATCTCTTGACCGATAGTGGAACTAATGTATTTTTTTCTTAGGTCAGCACCATCTGTTGACCGGTAGTGGAACTAATGTATAAAAATATATTTGATTTCCAACAAAAGTTAATGGAAGATAACTTTTTAACAAAAGTTAATCATTTCTAAAAAGGTGTGCTATATTGAGACATAATTTTATTTTTCCTGTAATTTTACATAAACTACTATCACATAGAATTATTTCAGATTTTGTTGTAAAAAAAGTATATATTTATTTATTTCTTTCTTATTTTCAAAATAGTTGGGAAAACGTCATCTAAACTATTCCAAATTTCAAGTTGATACCATAAGTAGTTCTCGAGATATCCAGCTGTGACAGACAGACAGATTGAGTCACACCATAAAGGGTTCCTTTTTAACATTTTGGTACGGAACTCTAAAAACGACCCGATATAATATGGGTTTAGCTGTTAGCATTTTGATTATATTGATATATTTTTGTTTGAGGAATTTTCTAAAACTGTATTAGTAGGTGATTATTGGGCATTCTGGAACAATTCACTCCAGCGATCTCACGTCCGTTCGATCTCTGTCGTGAAGTGTTCCAAACTGCCCAATAATCACCTTGATCGCTGTGGTAAAAACTGTTTCAGAAAGTCCAGTAATAAATATATGAATATGTGTATGCTAAACTCCCTCGTTCCTACCTAATGAATATGTGTATGCTAAACTCCCTCGTTCCTACCTACTCGCGATGAATAAATATAAAATTGTTTAATGTAAAACTTACATGCTGCTTAGCTCACTGCACACCAATAATTTATTAATTGCACTCATTATATAAGTAACACTGATTTATGACGATTGCTGAAACCGATAATGGATCACACTCGGCGGCTGACATTATCAGTTTATACTCGCATTTAAAACAACGGAGTAAAAAAACGTTGGGTTCAACTTCCTTGTGTTGTCTTTTTAAATCATCTTACCTTATTTCACCTCGCCTGTATCCAGTTTATATATTGAAGCATTATATTATTTCAGTCATTTAATTGCAGCCCACGAACCTCCGTAGTCATATAAGTACAATTATCGGACATGAAATTTGTAAAACAAAAACAGTCATTAAAGTTAAAATGCATTTATAATCCTTTGCCAAATGAGCAAAATCGACATGGTAGCTTGTTGCCAAACTCGATACGTTGTATTGTGTGCGGTCCATCAAATTGTGGAAAAACAAATTTAGTAATAAGTTTATTGTTGCATAAAGATGGTCTACGTTTTCGTAACCTGTACGTGTATTCAAAATCCTTGTATCAAGCTAAATACATATATCTAGAAAAGGTTTTAGATATGGTTCCCAGGATATCATATTTTAAGTATAACCACAATAGCGAAATATTGAGTCCACATGATGCTTTGCCAGATTCTATTATTATATTCGATGACGTAGCTTGTGAAAATCAGAACAATATCAGAGATTATTTTGCCATGGGACGCCATAAAAACATTGATTGTTTTTATATAAATCAGACTTATACTAAAATACCGAAACAGCTTGTAAGAGACAACTCGAACTTAATAATACTTTTTAAACAAGATGACATTAATTTAAGACACATCTACGATGAGCATGTAGCATCAGACATGTCTTGGCCCCAGTTTCGAGAAATGTGCTCCGCTGTTTGGAGTAAGCCTTTCAATTACCTTGTAATAAATAAGGACTGTGAAAAAAATAAAGGCTGCTATAGATTGACATTTGATACATTTGTAATAGTGGATTAACGTACATAATAGTTTGTTATGATCTGACTCCATCACTTTCATTCGTGACTCAGAACTGAGCAGTAAACTGTGTAAAATGGAGAAAAATATTAAACAACAAATTGTGAAATCTGCTGCAGCTGTAAAAAGAAAAGTTAAAATCTGTACATCAGAGCCAACTGGTCGGATGTCCATTTTTGATACTTTACAGGAGAAGGAATTTTAACTTTTAAACGTTGATTACTAACTTAGACTACTAACTTTACGAAAAATCTTTAGGTGAGTAAAATTACTATTTAATAATGATTGTTTTTCGCTATACTATTTCATCCCTTCTCCAAGAACAGTAACGCAATTAAATCTGAATTATAAAAAAGGAGCAACATCCGACCTTAAAAATGAGGGTATTTTCTTATGACATGGTCGGATAATAACATCCGCTGTTTTGGTTCTAAAAAACATTAACTTTGAATAACAATTTTAGGGCTCATATTAAGATCTGACCAAATGGTTCGAAAACAAACATGAATCCAATAAATAGTATGTGAAAATAAGATATTTTGGTCCGGGGATATTTGACCTGCTCTTACAAATACACATCCGACTTTTTCTTGAACATTTAAGTTTTTGAGATAATAACATTTTGAAAGAAACGCAGAAGCAAGAATTGTATTATACCAAAGAAAAATAAAATGTACCAAGTAGGTAGGTTTATTAAAATAAATGTAATAAGTAGAACAATAATTATCATTAGAACGCAGCTGATTATTCGTCGCCGCCTAGAGTCTGATCGGTCTCGCAGTGAACATCGCTTGCAGTGCTGTCGTGATGCAGATTTTTGTAAAAACCATGGAATTCTACCGGTATCTATTGTAAAAGTGTCATAATATCTTTGTATTTGACAGAGGATATCGGTTTTTCCGTATCTTAATATATAAAATCGTAAACTGAATGACTGACTGATCTATCAACGCACAGCCCAAACCGCTGGACCTAGAGACTTGATACCTCATACAGTGTAGGCATCCACTAAGGAAGGATTTTTGAAAATTCTATCCTTTAGGGGGTGAAATAAGGGATGAAAGTTTGTATAGTCCCTCAGTTTTGAAGCTAGGAACTTCAAATTTTGTGTTTAATCTGACGATTGAAAATCAATAAATACGGGCAGTGGCGTAGCGATGGGGGGCTGGGGGGGCGGCCCGCCCCGGGCGGCACTTTTTAGGGGGCGGCAAAATTTCACAAAAAATATAAAAAAAAATATAAGTACTACACTATCATTGACGATTTTGACCAAATAATCATATCGTATGGCCCGGAGCGCGCGGCGCGCTACGCACGCCGCGACTAAGCTGCACTGTCGTTGGTGGTAATGATTTTTACCAAACTATTATCACCGTATGGCCCAGAGCACGCGTCTACATAAAAGATTATGCACCGAAAAAAAACCTGAAGAGTTAATTTTTAGTAAATAAATAAGGTAGATAATTATTACTTATTTAAAAAAAATAATTACTGATTTTCTTGACTTATAATGAAAATAGGGGGCCGCAAAATTCGGGTCCACCCCGGGCGGCACAAACACACGCTACGCCACTGATTACGGGTCTCAGCGTTTTTCAAAATTCTACCCCCGCAGGGGTAAAAAGGGGTATGAAGTTGTGTATAGAAGAAAATCCTTCATTTTCGAAGTAAAAATCACTTAATTTATAATATATGCTTATGGAAGAAAATCTAACGCAACTTATATTGTTATTGTTAGTACTTCAACCCCTATGGCGATGAAATAGGGGTGAAATGGGTAAATAAACCTAAAATAGATATGGATTTATTTTGAAGTCCAACATGGTGGACATGATTTAAGATAAGATAAAGATAAAAGATAAAATATTCTTTATTGTACACCATAGTAATTTGCAAAGTATTACACAAAGAAGAACAATTGGCGGCCTTATCGCTAAAAAGCAATTTCTTCCAGGCAACCCTAAGTTGAGCTGGAAGAAATTGCTTTTTAGCGATTTAACCCCCTAAGGAGTAAAAATGGGGTTCAAATTTTGTATGGAAAAAGAATATAAAATAGACATTATAACTTTAAACTTCGTAGGAGCACGTCCAAAAATAAATAGGCAAACATATATATTCGGAGATTTTGAAAATCAACCCCTTAGAGGGTAAATGGGGTAAGTAAACATAAAAATCGATATGACACCTTCATACTTATATTTCCAGCTTTCCTTAACTCCTGGAATATCCTATTGACACGAGGATTCATGCTGTAAAGTTTAAAACACTGCATTTGATAATAAACATGAATAATTATTTGTTCCACCCGCGATCGCAACACGAACAAACTGGTTTTTACATGACACTCACTGCCCGTCGCTACTGGCCGTGTGCGGCCGCGAGTGGTCGGCGCTCGTCGAGCGTATGTTATCGTTTTGTCTCTTTCTAACGCCCATTATAAAATTATGCTATCTCTTTCACTCTGGAAGTTGTGTGGATTTCCCGAACCAAAAGGTCTGATGTTAATTTCAGACGCTACGCTCTAAAAAAATTTCAGAAACGATATGTCTTATATGAACATAAGACCTACTTTTAAACCGTTATTTCAAATTTACTAAAGGTAAAAAGTCTGAACTAAACATTAGTTGTTTTTGCTCTAAAGCCATGTGGACATCCGACTTTTTTTTGTATGCTTAACTTTGTGATTAAAAGAGATAGCGAAATAATGACAAGAGAGCCCGAAAGAGGACAAAAAATTAAGTGTGTTCTAGAACAAAAGTGATTTTCGTAAAAATTGGACATCCGACCTGTTGGCTCTGATGTACAGAAATGATAAAAGACGCAAAAAATAATGAAAATATGGTCTTGGAAAAAATTCTTAAACCTATAGTTGACCCACTTAACTCATTGGCAAAAAAGAATGACGAAGAACATCTCGAGACAGAAAATCATTACGGACCCTTAGTGAAAAGAGTTAAGAATAGCAATAATAATAATAATAATAATAATAGCGAAACGTCATCGTGTTTGTCTAGTGAAGATCTTAATGAAGCTGATAGTGAAGAAGAAAAGCCCCTTAGTAGGATATACGGTGACAAAACCCTTGTGGCATCACCTTCGGAAGATCTTAATGCCAGTGAGTCGTCATTCAAGTCTCTTCACTCACCATCGACGAGTGATAAAAATCAGTCATTGTCGTGGTCTATATCATCTGAAGTATTTTCTGATATACCTTTCGGAATAAGAAATGACCGTGGGAAACTAATGCTTGGCAAAACCCGCGTTTTCGATGATGGCAGTTTCCTTAAAATAGGAACTCATAATTTAAAAAAAACAAACGGATTAAAAGAGCTATTGTTTAAAAAGAAACCAAATTTAGATATAATCACTGATGATGACTTACAAAATTATAAATTATTATTATTAGAAACAAATGCTCACCGACGCAATTTTGATTCGTCCAAACCAATAAACAGCAACAAGGGATTTAAGTACACGAATATTGTAAAACCTTTGTTTAAATTTGCTAGAAGTGCGACAACAAGCGTGGAAAGTATTTCACAAGGAGAAGGTATTAATGTTTTGAAGAAAGTTAAAAAAGATACTGACTATGTTTATTGGGATGATCCGAACGAATTAGTTGAACGATTAAAATTACTTCTAGCGTCAAGAGTTGCGGGTAACACCGGAGTAGATAATGAAATAATTTCGATAGTTGAGGAATTACACGAAGCCGGTATTGGTATAAACCTTAAAGAGTATAAAAAGCGTGATGCATTGGGGAAGATGGGCAGTATACTTGATATTTCATTGAAAAGAGCATCGAGACGGCAATGAATATAGACAAATTTGGTCACCACGTTCACAAACGTTTACGATTAACAGAATACATTGATACCCTCAACGACTATTTGGTGAAATCTGATACAGGATACTATGATTTAAAGTCATCAAAATTGAAAGGTCTTTCGTTTCCAAATGAAGACGATGAAGCAGTGAACAAAGCTTACATGGATAAAACTGTTGAAGAAATAAGAAAAGAAATACAAAAAGTTAATAGTAACGTTAAGAATTATCTAAATAGCTTGGAAAAAGTAACTTCAAATCGTCTAAGTACTTTATATTATACTAAAACAGAAATAGATAATTTGATTGAAGCTAAATTAAAAGCTAAATTAACTTAAAATGAGTAAAAAGATATCGTTGATGAACTCCACAAAGCAGCAAGAAGAAATTATCCACGACGATGTACCATCATAACAGGAATAGATGATTTATGGCAAGCTGATCTTATAGATTTTCAGAAATATTCGCATTTTAACAAAGGCTACAAATATATTTTGGTAGTAATAGATACTTTATCAAAATTCGTCTGGATAAATCCTTTGAAATCAAAAGAAAAAAAAAAAGTCACAAAAGCAATGCAAGAGATATTAACTGTTTCATCACGGAAACCTAAACATTTACAAACTGATTTAGGTAAAGAGTTTTACAATGATACTTTCAAAAACTTGTTAGCAAAAAATAATATAAATCATTATTCTACTTACTCTGTAAAAAAAGCTTCCATTGTAGAACGAGTAATACGCACGTTAAAATGTAACATTTACAAACTTTTTAGTTTGAACGGTTGCTATCAATGGATAGGGAAAAATATAAATTCTGTTGTAGAAAACTATAACCACACAATTCATCGAACAACAAAATTTAGACCTTTTGATGTTAATATAACAAACCAAGAGATTGCCAAGGTTAACATAATTAAAACACGAAAGAATAAGATGGTTCAACAACCTAAGTTCCAAGTTGGTGATCATGTTCGTATCAGTAAATATAAAGGAGATTTTTACAAAGGTTATACTCCAAACTGGTCAACAGAAATATTTATTGTCAAAAAAGTAAATTACACGCATCCACTAACTTATCACTTGGAAGATAAATATAAACAGAGTATTTTAGGAACTTTCTATGAATATGAACTACAGAAAACGAAGTTTCCTGAACTCTATCTAATTGAAAAGGTTATAAAAAGAAAAGGTGACAAATTATTTGTAAAATGGTTAGGTCTCGGTGATAAAGAAAATAGTTGGGTGAATAAAAGTGCATTAATTTTTTAATATATATATTAAGCGTTGTAATAAGATGTATCTCACTTCAAACACATCAATGAAGGAAGGAAGTGGTATTATTAACGACTTAATAAATAACTTACCGATTGAGTTACATATTCCTGGATATCAGTATTGTGGTCCAGGAACAAAACTTCAGAAACGGCTACTTAGAGGCGATCGAGGTATAAATAAGTTGGATAAAGCTTGTATGTATCACGATATTGCTTATAATAACAGTGATTTGAACGTTCGACACAAAGCTGACTTAGAACTTTTGAAAATGGCGAAAAAAAGGTTGAAATCAAAAGACGCTGGGAAAGGAGAAAAGGTTGCATCATGGATTGTCAAAAATGCAATGAAAGCAAAACTTAAAGCTGGTGCTGGAGTAAGACCGTTTATGTCCATCATTAAAAAAATCCAATCTCAACTAAAACAATTAAAAGCTAAAGACAATCGCACAGCTATAAAATACGCATATGCAGCTGCAAAAAAACTGTTTATTAATAAAAAAGGAATACGCTTACCGCGGTGTATTCCTATACCGAAGAGTGGGGGTTTCTTACCTCTCATTCCAATTTTCGCTGGGTTGTCAGCTCTGGGTTCTCTTGCTGGTGGTGCAGCAGGTATAGCAAAGGCTGTCAATGATTACAAGGTTGCTCAAAAAAGCCTTCAAGAATCTGAACGACATAACAAGATGATGGAAGCTGTGGCTCTTGGAAGAGGAATGTATATCAAACCTCTTAAAAAAGGAACTGGTTTATATTTAAATTGTTCAAAAAACTAATTAAACGGCTACCTAGACGTCCTCTTACTAATTTTGACATATTGGAGCATGCTTCAGATATACCTTACTTTCGAGGAGTCTTTATGAGAGATACACTACCTTCAAAACCAAGAAAAATAGAGTGTGCCATAGTAAATTTAGATAGTTCTGATAATCCTGGAACTCACTGGGTAGCCTACGTTAAGCAAAATAACTACTGTGAATATTTTGATAGTTTTGGTAATTTAAAACCACCATTAGAATTAATAAATTATTTGAGATATATTTCTATAAATTATAATTATGTACAATATCAAAATTTTGGTACTATAATTTGTGGTCATCTTTGTTTAAAATTTTTAAGAGACTATTGGAAAAAACATTTATATTAAGAATGAAATAAAAAAACATTGTCAGTACTAAAATGTCTTTCACTGTGTCAATAACTGGAAGAGGAGAGACTTTAATAACAAATTACTCGCCAACCTTGCAATTACACGGAGAATATGAATGCGGTCTCTTATATTTTTCAACTTTCAATTCTATTCCTAATATAGACAAAAGAAACAATAAACTTTATTATGGCAAAGATGGAGTTATAGAAATACCTGAAGGTTCATATGAACTCCAAGATATTTGTGATTTTTTGAAAAGTAACATTAAGAATGCTGTGCTAAAACTAACATGCAATAACAATACATTAAAAACAAGTATTTATTGTTCTGAAGATTTGCACTTTGATAAAAATGATTCTCTTGGTAAAGTTTTGGGTTTTGGCATGGAAACAGTTAAAGCTAATATAAAAACTGAGTCCAGGTATCCTGTCAGCATTTTATCAACAACTATAGTGCGCATCGAATGTGATGTTATCAGCGGATCATTTGTTAACGGGAAACCTAGTCATATAATTTACGAATTTGTGCCAAACGTACCACCCGGTTATAGAATAATTGAAATACCAAAAAATTTAATTTATTTTCCTGTCAATCAAACCTCAATAAGTTCTATTAATATAAGATTGTTGGATGCTGAAAATAAGCAAATCAACTTACGTGGTGAAGAAGTACAGCTGTATTTACACTTTAGAAGGAAATGTTAAATTTCAATAAAAACCTGTCAACACCTCCTATGCGTGTCAGTTCTAAAAGATCATCTAGTAAAGAAACACCGCTTCGAAAAAAAAAGAAGCTCACCAAAAACAATAAAGAATTTTTAAAACTAATAGGTTTGCTAAAATGAATATTTTAAATATATCTCAACCTGTGTCATACGATAACAGCATCGAAAGTTTTGAATATCACTCGTACAAGCCATATGTAACAAGTTTCAACAAGAATGATGAAATACGAATACCTATTAATCAGCAAGATTTGTATGTGCTGCCTGCCCTCAGTACTTTATATATTGAAGGCAAAGTAAATGTGACTAAGCATAACAGTATTACTAAAGAAAGTGAAAGAGTAAAGAGTGTACATTTTGTAAATAACCCAACGCTTTTTCTTTTTCAAGACATTCGATATGAACTAAACGGGGTAGAAATAGATAAAATAAAAAATGCAGGTATCACTACAACAATAAAATCTTATCTTTCATTAAATGAAAATGAATCAAAATGTGGGAAAGTTTGGGGCTGGTCTACAACAGGCACAACCACTGTTAACGATGGTCTGTTTTCTGGCTCTATACCTCTAAATAAAATATTAGGTTTTGCTGAAGATTATGAAAAAATCATTATAAACTGTAAACATGAATTAGTACTATTGAGAAGCAATACCAATCTCAATGCTTTAAAATTAAGTACGGGTGAAGTTGTGGACGATATCATAATAAGTAAAATTGTATGGCGAGTTCCTCATATTAAAGTGTCAGACCGCCAAAGGATTAATTTATTAAAGCAATTAGAAAGAGATCGACCTATAACAGTAGCATTTCGTAATTGGGACTTATATGAGTATCCTTTACTACCCAGAACACGTAAACATACTTGGTCTATTAAAACATCGTCGCAGATTGAAAAACCACGATTCGTAGTAATTGCTTTACAAACCAACCGCAAACATAATGCACTAATGTCAATGGCAGAGTTCGACCATTGTTTTATACGGGATGTAAGAGTATTTTTAAATTCATCGTATTATCCATATGAAGGACTGAATATCAGCTTTGCTGACAATAAGTTTTCATTGATATACGAACAATATGCCAGATTTCAACAGTCTTATCATGGACGTCGACCAGAGCCGTTGTTGAGTTTGAAAGAGTTCAAGGAAATCGCGCCTTTATTTGTTGTTGATTGTTCTCGTCAGCACGAAACGCTAAAAGGATCCATAGACGTACGCGTTGAAATCGAAGCAGAAGTAGAGATACCTGACCAGACCGCCGCATATTGTCTTATATTAAACGATTGTATATTTGAATATAAGCCGCTCAGTAATATAGTTAAAAAACTATCATGAATAACGATACTATAATAGTAGATGTACAAGGTTTTAAAAATGAAAACAACGTTTTTATATTAAAAGAATTAGTTATAGGCACATTAGAACACACACAAATATTTTTGATAAAACCCCCATACCCATTCTCAACTCTGACTCTGGAAGAAAGAAAACATGTATGGTGGATAGAAAGAAACAGAGGATACCGATGGAGCGAGGGATATATTGACTACAGGGAATTTAAAAGAGTTATTAAACCCTACTTAGAGAAGCGCAAAATTATAGTGAAAGGTGAAGAAAAAGTAAAGTGGGTGCGAGAAATATGTGACCATGACAATGTTTTAGATATAAGTATTAAAGGAATACCTAGTTTAGAAACTCTATGTAAGCTCTATTGTAAAGATATATTTGCGTTTAATTGCTTTAACCATATTAAATATTGTGCTTTGAAAAATGTTATTTGTATAAAAAAATGGTTATTAGAAAATAATATATCAATGTATGATTTTTTCAATAAATAAATAAGTTTACCTACATAAAAAAACCTTTTTTTATTCTGAACGCCTTTAACAGAGAAATAAAACGACATCATTCCTTAAGTTTAATTTATTAAAAATATATATATATATATTGACATTTATGCTAAAGCCTTAATTAATAAAGTAACAAAAACTTTTTACATTTGTACACAATATAATATATATAACATTCGAAGATAATAATAATAGGTATTAAGTTTAAAAATGTATCTCTTTATAGGTTCATAAGTAACAAGAGAAGTTACGCATAAAACCTACACGAGAACTTTAATTTACAAAAATAAGTTGATTCGTAGCTTTAAAAACTATAGCTATAACCACATATTTTTTTTGATATATTGTTGATGAGACCTTCTGCCTGGTCCATAATCTGGTCCATGTCTTCCGACACCACATACTGCGCAGACAGTAGAGCATCCTCCGACGAGTCACCCAGCACTTCTTGCTCGAGTTCTATTATCTCAATTTTGATGAGACGCCGTCCTTTCTTCGGCGGACTTTTCATCACGAACGACTGCTGCGTGTTGTGTAAGTGCTTGAGGAAGGACGATCTCTTCTTTCGTTTCCTCTTCTGCGTGTTATACGCCGCCTTTCGAATTTTGAGCTCCAACGGCGTTTCTTCGTGTTGTGGCTCTACAACCCAAGGAGGGAACATTTGTGTCCATCCTTCGAGCGGGTCCTGCGCGTCTTGTAAGACCGGAGATGGTGAGCGTAGGTCTTCGACGAGATGCTCGGTGTTCATTGACATATCCTGAAACAAATAATATGAGTCATATATTGAAATGCAACCAGATTCCTATATTTAATTAGTAAATATATTGAACTTTAAAAAGCAACTTACCATCCTTGATGTTCTTATGAAAATAAATTTACATTAGCGATTGACACGAATATTTATACCCTAGCTTTGTGATCGTGTAAGTTTCTAAGTAAACCTATAGCTGACACGGCTATTAAAATTAGACAGGTAAAAACTTGTTCCTGATGTCGACACCTTATTGAGTTATCATGTGAATTTTTATGTAAGTGGAAACGTATTGCTGACAAAAAAGGCTAACAAGTGTCGTTTTCATTCAATCCTAGACAAGTTAGGACTTGTTTTTGTCATTTATATTTTATAAATCCTCGATGATAGTGATTACTACGTATTCTGTGGTGATATGTACCTAATTAGATTCAGAATAAAACAACAAATTACATATATACTATTTATTTTAAAATAAGTAGGCGCTGCTTTTACATAATATGTACAGTTATATTAAAAATTATTATCCTATACCTCCTAAAAACTAAAATACTTATACATGATTACAAACTAATTACATTGAATGGAACACTTATGCGGTAACATTTTATTTGATCATTTATAAACTAAAAAATAATAATAATGAAATTGAACTTTTTTTTTTTTTTTTTGGCTGTCACAGGCGGAATGGGAAACTGCGTCTAGCCATAGTTGCTAAGTAGCCAGACTTGTCAACTTACTAGAGTTGTGAATCACATCTCGCTTGAGACAGTAATTACATTTTTTTTTTCGATGTACTTGGACTATTATGAATACATTTTAACATATTTACATTATTTTTATCATTAATAGGTAGGCATACCTACACTATTCATTGATTGTTAAATAGCATTAATAAATCCATATTAAAGTCTACACGACTCTATGATTTTTTCAACCAGTCCAAACGGAAAACTCAGAAAAGGCTTGATTTATGTCCCCAGGACAAAGTCGATATCTTATCGTTAAGTATAATGCGTTTATCATCACTTGAAGATAGAGCAACTTTGTTAACGGTTTGCGTAAAAACCACGTGTTTCAAAGACTTGAATATTACATTTTTCTTCCTAAGTGACTTATTAAGAAGTAGAACTTTATTATAATCTTTAAAATCAATTCTTTTAACTACAGATTTTTTAACCCCTTTTGCCTTTTTTATCTCTTTATCTTGAGTTTTTACACAATATAACTTAGATCTCAAACCTACAAATTCAATTATAAGTTGACCCCCCATCTCATCTTTAAATAATCCAGGGACCTTTTTGTTTCTCCGAACTATGTTATACTGATTATTTTCCGTGTAATTGCTCGTGTCAAAATACTGTTGAAAATTAGATCTTATGTCTTTGTAAATGTCCGTTGCCTCGATAGAGTACAAAAAGCTATCAGTATCGGTGTAACATAGTTTTAAATTGGAACCATAAAACGGTTTTGTAATAGAATAGTGAAAATCATACATATGATTTTTAGATATTTCTAGAACAGTGAATCCTATGTAAATAGGTTTATCTAAAATAACTGCCTCGGGTTTCATTTGCACAGCTACAAAATTTTCTGTAAAAACAGTACAACTATGAAAATTAGGTCGTGAAATGAGTTGTTCGGCCGTGTAACATTTTTTTGTTTTGTTCCTAGTATCTGTCCACCGATTGACTAAGTGAATATTTAATCTTTTTTCAGTATCTTCCAATGTTTTGCCAAAAATGCTATTATTTAATAATTTAAAAAAGTCCTGTTCAAATGTTGACTTAGCCTTTTGCCGTAATTCTGTATTTAAATCTATATATTGTTTTAAAAATGGATGTTGTTTGAATTTTATTACTCTATGAACTTTTTTTAATATTAAACCATGTCGCAAGCATGTTTTTAAATGCACATAGTGTATGACATACTTAAATTTGTCGTACAAATTTGGAATCAATTTAGGGTTTTTAGATCCAGGTGGTGTAAATTTCTCAGGACAAAAAGGTAGGTCATTGTGCAAATCGTGAAGATGATCTGGGTACTCTAAATCTACTTCTAAAATGTAACCATATTCGGAGTCATTAGGGACTTGAAGAATATTAAGTTCATTAATTTCCGTTTGGCTAATTAGTTCAAAACCAGAATAAGGCAAATAAGAACACATTGCATAACCATATAAGTTATTGCAATCAATGTACAGTAAATAATTATCAGGAATAGACGGATCGTAACTTGATATGTACTTGTTATTCGCCTTAGAGTATCTATTGGAGCATAAACAAACGCCTCCGCGTATTCCCTTTTGAATCATACGTATAATTTCTAGATTTTCTATAAGTTGCAGTTTTACTTTCGTTTTAAGCAACATTGCATCAAAACTTAACCCAGGAGCCGTCATGTAAAATGCTGGATCTAATCGATAATTAATTTTACAAGTTTGACGAAAGTTTTCAAAAACATCTGCAAGTAAAATAACATCGGTTTTAAGATATAAATCAGTATATTCCCCAAGGTTTTTTATTTTAAATATTTCCCAGATGCACTGAGCGTGACGATAATCTGATTCTGAAACGGTTTCATCAGTTAAAGTGCTATAAAAGTGTTTCAGTGATGGTAACCTATCTTCTTCAAAACACATCCAGTTCGTCATATATTCATAAGGATATACACCTTTGCGTCTAAGTAATTCAAATTTTTTGGTTTCCGGGAAAAACTGAGATAAGTGAAAAAAGTCGTTTCTATTCAAGTTTCCAGCAAGTTTTTCTAAGCTAGTGCCTAAAAATTTGAATGAATCGACAAATCGAACTGGCATGTATTCCTGGCACCCGGTCCTGAAAAACTTCGTAAAAGAAATATAGTTTTCCTTATTTTTTGCTATAACTTTTATATTGCCCGGTATTTCTCCTAATTGTCGTATGAACAAGTGACTATCGTAACCGGATAAATTGTGAAAAAATACTGGTATGAATTTCGGTAAACAAAATTGTAAATTACAGTAAGAATGAGCTGGTCCCCGGTATTTCCCTGTCAAGTGACAATGATCTTTAACTTTATCGTCGAATAGTAGTTGACTACAAAGGAAACAATATTTTGTATTATCAAAGCTGTCTTGCTCCTCGTCTGTTAATGGTGTCATAGGAACTGTTTCTTTTAAAATCTTTTGTATGTTAGCAACATCTTCACCAAGGTATTCTAAAAATTTTTCAACACAATCCTGACCACGATATGACATGTATTTATTTTGAGCGCTATCATACGAACAAACAATGTAATATGCAAATGCAGCGGGTAAATGTTTTTGTAAATTCGTTGTGGTATTATTTGAATTGAGATGGTCACTACTCGATTTGGGTTCTAATAATGATTCAAAATCCGCATATATAACATATGGCATATCTTGCATTCTTTCGAAATGTTTAAATTGAATTGTAGTACCTGGATCAGGCAACAAAGTCCGGACACCGCTACAAATGTGGGCATTTAATGCAGGTTCGTTATTAAAAAAAATCATGCAGTCATCACAAAAATATATTTTTCCATGATGTTTTGTTAATTGAGGTCTAAGCAATCTACTAAAATTTTTTATCAAACAGTAGTGTTTAAATTCGCCCTTTTCCAATAATAATAAATTAATATGATACTTCTTTTTGTTTTCTGACTTATAAAGTGGTCCGACAATGCTCGACTTGTTTGCAATACCATAGACATTAACACTGATATCGCGATTATTTTTCTCAAAGATCCTTATATCCGAGAATCCGACTGGAAACGACATGTTTCGGGTGTTCAGAACGTTTTCAAAGTTAGGGTAAGAGGATGTCCGATGTGCGTTATTCTTAGCTGGAAATAATGCTGCCATTATACACCATAAGAAACAGAATGAATCATTATTTTGTATATTAATGCAAGCATGCTTCAATTTTAATGTTTTCGGTAATTCAATAAACCGGGCGGCTCTCAAAGGGTTGTACTTGTTGATATTGACTTCTAAATAAAGATTTCTTAAAAATGCCCAGCCACTATCTCTTTCCTGAAACTCGTCAATTTGTGCTATGATTGAGTGAACAATCTTTGAAAATATAGCTCTAAAATCATAATTACGGTGCAATACCACATTTTGACTAAAAGCAAATGATTTTTTGTCACTAGTGTTATCTTTCGGCAAGATAAATTCAGCGAATAATTCAAAGTTTACTTTAATAGTGTTATACGTAGCTAGTCTTGCGTCTAGCAAGTGACGCACGCGAGACTGAAGCCTACGCAGAAACTCAGCTGGCAGGCATGGGAGTTTGGCCTCGTCAGCGCTATCGCCGCACGCGGAAGGCCGCACTCTATACGATGCAATCCTACTTCGGAACGCACTACTTATTTTTTCAATGCCATCGCTTATTTCGATAGAACTGTTATTTTTATGAACATTACTCCGCAAATGACCTGAGAATGCTTTACTTTTAACGGATATGTCACAAACTGTGCAATATATTGTTCTACTTGCCATGACTGTTGGATTCAGAAAAGTCTCAATGTATTAGAATTTAATAATATATTATTGAATGGACTGGTTGATTAAGTAGGTAATAATAATAAAGCAAGATATTTATTTTAGTACAAATGAAATATTTTTATTTATTTAATTATATTATTATAAGACCTTATACTAAAAACTTACATTAAAAACGCCTATCTATTATACCTAACCTATCCTAACCAACTTACTAATAAAATGAACAGAGAAGTACCTATACCTACTAATGAAACTTACAAAACAAGCGCCTACCTATTATTTTATACAAGTACCTAAACTATTTTTTTTTTGAACTATAAAATTTACCTTCTTCTTCGAAGTTTTTCTTAGACTTTTTTATAAATTCTTTTAGAGGGGCCAGCTCGGGAGCGTTTCCGTCTGCCTGGTATTTGAGGGAGACGACCGCGTGCTCCCAACGGTCCTTTGGGTCGACAGCTAAAATTTCTTTTGTATTATATATTTTTACATCAATAAAAACATCGCCGTCTCTAAATGTGGTGCGGCGCAGGTATCCGTCGGCGACACGCCGCGACAGCACCGACTGCAAGGGTTGGTTCTTGATACGTCGTGTAGCTTGCGCCCGCGCTTCCTCCTCGCTATCCGAGTCGAGCTGCCACCCAGATCCCGATGTAGTAGGCGGCGATGTTTTCTTTGGCGCCTTCCTTTTCGGTGGAGCCTTGGGCTTCGTCTCTTTCTTGGCGCTAGAAAAAAATAATACATTTGTTAAAAACAAGGTCGTCAATGTAGAGAAAATATTTACAGGGTTCTTATTTAACCTATTATATTTCTCGCAAAATATACTATCCAAATAACTTTAGTGTTTGAAAAATATTTCAATAATTGTATTTCTATTTATCGTTTGTACCATAATAAATAAAAAAAAATATAGGTAAGTACAAGTACTTATTATTTAAATGAAATAAATAAATGTATAGTATAATGTCTTTTGTTAAATAATTTAATAGAAACAAACAACTCGTCACCAGCGCCTCAGTCGGGACTCGAACCCACGACCTTTAGAAATCCGATTCACTGCTTTGAGCGACTGAGTCACTGTGTTTTGTTCACACCGAACAACAATTCATTGTAAATAATGAAAGCACGAATAAAATTAGACTCACTATTTAGTGTGGATAAATAAATTTGTGTTTGTGATGATAAGATTAGACTTTGTAATACATACTTTATTTTGGTAGGTGTATCCTCGCCGCCGCTCTCGGAGTCGGCAAACTCATCTGCTAGCTCCTTCCTCGCCCCCTTGCTGCGCTTTGCCTTATATTCTGAGTCAGACCTGCAAAAATATTTTAAAATTATGAAACAACAAATTCATAATATTAAGAGATAATTCGAACAATGAGAAAAATTTACTGCTGTTATTGAGATAAAAATATTTCAACTCCAACCTTTGAAAACTAAAAAAATAACTAAAGGAAAAGATCGTTTCCTAATTTGATCCAGCTGGGACCAAACCTTGAAACATTAGAGATGGTGACACCATAAAAATCACTCGACTAGGGAGGTCATCAAAATAAATATACCTATGTTTATAAATAAATAAGTAAAAACAAAACTTACGAACATTATTTCAAGTGCACGGATCCTCGTGTTGGCAGGTGACTGGTGAGCTTATGCTGGTGGAACAGCTGGTCGAGCGCTAGGCGACGGGTGGGCAGACTTGTCTTGCAGAGCTGACGGAGCACCGGTGAACTTGTTGTGGTAGTGGACCAGCTGGTTGGCACTAGGTGAAGGATGAGGGGCAGACGGAGCACTCGCGACTAGATAGAGCAGACTCCCGCAGGGCTCTTTAAAACTAGTGGAAATAACGGTGTCGTAGAAATGATTTTTTGGTCGATTTACATCGCATTATAAGGGAATCGTTCCGGTACCTATCGTTCAGGTATCGCAAACCTTCATTTTCAATAAAAATTATTTTAAACAAATAAATTTCTATAAAATCGGTATTACTGAGGTAATAAACAGTATACGATTAAAAGTTTATTTTTATTATCAGTGAAAAATTAAAATGAAAAACAAAAAGTTTAAAATTGTAAGTTTATATTATTAATTTAATAATGAAGAAAAAAGACTACATACATAAGTATGAGTAATCAACTTATTCGTATAAAGTTTTACAAGTTCAATACTTATTTGGTGTTTCAAAATATTTTCCAGTACATATTGCAATAGTTCACAACCACTGAAAGAACCACGTCATCAAATTTTATTTTCCCATAGTTCTTCACTGAAAATCAAGTTTCATATTCATAATATTGTATTTTATTTCAATGTTAATTTGATATTCAAATGTCGACAAATTCAGTAAGGTTGTCTACACTTGATAAAATAATAATGTGGCTGTATTATTGTGTTTTAAGTGTATTTCATTAATAATGTCCTACATAATATTATAAAGCTAATTCGTAAATACTTTAAATATTCCTACTGTAAACAAAAATTTGAATAAACTTAAGTACACAATTTTCATATCGATTAGGTGTAGGTAGGTTTTTATTCCATTTCCTTAATTTGTCATCATATTTAGTTGAATTCCATTTCAATTAATCTTACTTTAATTTTCATACTTTTCGTTTATGTATCTTAGCTTATTTTTAGTTCATCGAATTTTAAAATAGTAAAATTGCATCAACCCTAACAATATTTTATATTTATAATCATAAAATGTGAAAGTAAGTTTGTTTGTTACGTTTTAACATCTTAAATTATCATAAAATTTTGAATACACGTTGTCAAGAGTATGTATTCCGGGTGGCCACTAGTATAAGCACTGGGTAAAAAAAAAAAAAAAAAAAAAAATATTAAAAGATTACTTCAGAATAAACCTAATTTTATAAAATTAAATGTATTATTCTAAATAGAGCGTGCCTGCCATATCGTTTTTATGCTTTTATCATTTCAAAAATCCCTTAACATTTTTTTACTACCTTTAAAGTCACCGGAAAAATATTATAATGAACTCGAACAAAGCAGTGTGATTTAACTAGTTCATATTATAAATCCATTCTCACGGTGGTAATTTGCTGACCAAACAGAATGTTACACTGTTGCAAAGACTAGAATGTATTAAGTCGTTGTATAGTCGATGCAATTTGTTCCTTAAATCAGATTATGATTAGATGCTATTTAAAAAGTCTACCTTTAATCAGCAGATGCACCGTGACGCAATAACCTTGCAATCGAAGTCATAGCAGCTATGCCGTCCGCGGGTGTGAGTGTGTACAGTGCAGTGCGGGTTTTACTAAGTATACTCTAAGTATTGGATAGATGGGTGACCATCCATCTCTCATTGGGTTCGTGATGAAACCTTGTTTTTTCTAAGTGTCGCCAACCATTTTTGTAAATCGGTAACCATTCTTAAAATATCGAGAATATTTTTATCAAAGCGTTATGTGATCATCGTTTCTAGGTGCCAACAGCCCATAGAGGATCCGCACGAGCAAACGGCCTAGAACGAGTTTCCTAAATTATGACAGTGATTATTTTACGATGTTCTTGATTCTAAGGTGTCACCACAGAATTACCAAATATTTTATCAATGCCTTTGTGATGGAACTTTGTTTCTAGGTGCCACCAGCCAATGGGCGACCGGCACGAGCAAACGGCCTAGAACGATGATTTCCTAATCTCTGGCAGTGATTACTAAACAAGTATTTTATCAAAGTCTTTGCGATGGAACTTCGTTTCTGGGTGCCACCAGCCAGTGGGCGACAGGCACGAGCAAACGGCCTAGAACGATGGTTCCCTGAACAACGACAGTGATTATCATACTATGTTTTTTATTCTAAAGGTGTCACCATAGGATTACCAAATATTTTATCAATGTCTTTGTGGTGGATCGTCATTTCTAGGTGCCACCAGCCAGTGGGCGACAGGCACGAGCAAACGGCCTAGAACGATGGTTTCCTGAACAACGACAGTGATTATTATACAATGATCTTGATCATATTGCGATGGAAATCTTTTCTGAGGTGCTACTACTAATGGGTGACCGGCACGAGCAAACGGCCTAGAACGATAGTTTTCATAGTGTTGTGATTTAAACTCGATTGAAGGTGCCACTCTCCAAATTTGGTCACTGACACGAGCAATCGGCTTAGAATAAAACAAATAGCTTCATAACGTCTGCTTCTGAGTGTAATCCAAAATAAGTCTCATAAATAAAAAATGTGTAGTGAATTCACCCGCATATGGGCATAGAACAAAACGAGAAACTTCATAACACCTGCTTCTGACTGTGAAGTGTTTGAAAATAAGTATAGTGAATTGAGCAGCATTAATCATTGGTAAGTTTTACACTTATTGATCTTTGCTAGTGGCAGACATAATTATTTACTTTTTTTTTTTACCGTACTCTTGCTATGATTGACTGTAATGAACCCATCAAATACGCAACAACACTTCAGAAAAGTGATCGAGGTGATTATTGGGCAGTTTGGAACACTTCACGACAGAGATCGAACGGACGTGAGATCGCTGGAGTGAATTGTTCCAGAATGCCCAATAATCACCTACTTGTATTGTATTGTAACAAAGCGTACACAAACAAAATCTCTCTACAAACAGTAGTATTCACTCTCTTACTTTGCGTAACATCTTCTATTCAAAACATTTCAAATAAACAACAACAGATATTCATTATTCAACCAAATAGGTCGTAACAAATTGTTAAAGGATGTCAAATTAAAATGAGCGTCGCTGACTACAATCTGAAAGGCGCGTACAATAGCTATTCAGTCGAAGATGCCAACAAAACGCCTCGCTTACAAATGTCCCGAGATCCTTGAATACGGAATGTGTTAAAAGTAAACAAAGCAAAATCTTACGTATCATTTCGTTACAATCACGTTCAACGCAAACTCAAACATATTACAGAATCTTTTTATCTCTGTCTGTGTTTGAACAACAACATGCTGCGTTCAAATTTTACAAATTTGGATGAAGCCGATTTTACTATACAAGCTAGGCCATGATGCGCTTTGATGAAATTACCAATATACTATACTAATTTTCTCGTGATTATGTGGGAAGAATAATCATTAAAATATAATGCGGGAAAAAAGAGAAATCTCAATCTCAATGAGCCGTTTTGATATAACTGTTTGACATGTAGTTTAGGACTTAAGTAAATAATAACCTACATTGTTCTATCTCCGATCCGATCAGGGGATCAAATCTGAAGAATCTGTAAACTCAACATTTATATGACTATTTTTCACAAATGAAATCACTTAAAATACACTGAAACTGAAAGAAACCAAACTTCATGCGCACTTTAACAAAGAGTATTTAATCATGATATAATCACATTCAACTGAAAATTTTTTGTTCAATCAAAAATCAAAGAGAGAGTAAACTAATTTCTGTCCAAAGAGTAAAATAGCTTCTGTCTATGAAGAATAAGCACAGATTAAGACACTAATACTAATAATCTAAATCTGACCAAAGAGTGAGATAGATAGTATTGTCAAGTTGTATCGGTAAACTGGGATGATTAGCAAAGATGATTTTATTCTATACTAGCGGCCGCCCGCGACTTCGTCTGCGTGGAAAGGTTTTTTGCTATCCCTCGGGAACTATACTTTTTTTCGGGATGTAAGGTACCCTATGTCCTTTTCTGTACCCCTGACAACGTGTATGCAAAATTTCATGATGATCGGTTCAGTAGTTAGGACGTGAAGGCGTAACAAACTAACAAACAAACAAACAAACAAACAAACAAACGGACTTTCGCATTTATAATATTAGTAAGGATTGATAAGACATCCTTACTAATATTATAAATGTGAAAGTCCGTTTGTTTGTTTGTTTGTTTGTTTGTTACGTCTTCACGTTCTAACTACTGAACCAATCATCATGAAATTTTGCATACACGTTGTCAGGGGTACAGAAAAGGACATAGGGTACCTTTCATCCTGAAAAAAAGTATAGTTCCCGAGGGATAGCAAAAACCTTTCCACGCAGACGAAGTCTAGTAGACAATAAATTGACAAGATATTACATGTTGAGAAACTATTTTATTTATAACATCTTAACGCCACATTTGTTTTAATAATTTATTGTTTATTATGAAACCATTTTTTATTTCCGTTTTTTTGAGATATGTATGGTTAATGCGCATCATGGCCCAGAATCCGGCATGATCCTTTGGAACGCATCAAACTCATAAAAAACTTTTACTTCTGTGGTCTAGTGGTTCACCCACCCGTGTAAAACGCAGGAGTCCCGGGTTCAATTCCCAGGAGGGTACAATTTGTACTCGATTTGGTTGGTGGCAGCTCTTATTTCAAGTCCGCCTGGCTACTTACCACCATTTTATCTAAGTCTCGCGCCATAACAACAATTTTAAAATTGTTGTGTTCCGGCAGATAGAGGTAAGATAACCAGTTCCTCAGTGATGAAGACTCCGGGAGTAGTGCGCTTCCAACTTCGGCATTAGGCGGCGTTCAAACGATAACGCACGACTCGCCCTTAACCCGAACTCAACTCAAACTCAACTCAACCGCAGCCCACCTTGAAATACATCGCTTACAATTTTGAGTCTTATGACACATTAATAAGCTTTTCTGTAATGTTCAGGTGAGTTTGAGGTGAGTTCGGGTTGAGTTTGAGTTGAGTTTGAGTTGAGTTCGGGTTGTTCGGGTTGCAACCCGGTTCGGGCTAAGGGCGAGGCGTTTGCAGTTGTATTGACAAAATATAACGGAGCTTATAAATGTGTTATAAAACTCAAAATTGTAAGCGCTGTATTTTAAGGAGCGGGCTCCGGTTGAGTTGATATCGAGTTGAGGTTGAGTTGAGTTCGGGTTGAGGGTGAGTCGTGCGTTATCGTTTGAACGCAGCCTTAACATCACTTAAAATCAGGTGAGGTGAAGGCCAAGCATTTTACAAATGCATAACAAAAACTCATTTCTGATCTTCAATGAGAAGCTGTTGCATCTAGGTATGTGCGTATTCTTGATTGGTTAACCGCGCTTCACTCAATTACGTAAATAACATAGTAAACACGATTAACATATTAATTGAGATGTAAACATAGATACGGCATCCAATTAAGTTAGATAGAAAGGGCGTTTACTATCTACCGACTGACTTATTTTTAATTCGTCAATTTAACTTTAAAATAATTATCTATTTGGTATTCTTGTTATGAACCTAAAATTTTTTACACCATTTTTAGGGTTCCGTAGCGTAATGGCAAAAAACGGATCCCTTATAGTTTCGTCATGTCTGTCTGTCCGTATGTCACAGCCACTTTATTTCGAAACTATTATGATTACACAGTTGAAACTAGGTAGGTAGACTGATGTATTCTATGAACCGCTCTAATACACAATCTACTCACAAGCTAATCACAAGTTAAGCCTTTGCACATATGCCTTTGTTATCTGCCACACCACTTAACAATGGATCAGCTGTCCTCATTTTATGAAAACTGTCAAAAGATTATTTTAACACATACTGACGATAATTTTTTAATTTTAGGCGACTTCAACGCTACCAATATGACATGGAGTCGGTCCGATAATTCATCTGTGATGATTCCGACAGATGTTCCTGATAAAAAAGCTCAAATTCTCTTCGACACTATAGCTCTGTGTAATCTAAGCCAATTTAACACAATACCAAACTCCAACGGCCGTTATCTTGATCTAATCTTTTCTAACTACACTGACGCTCAGGTGCTTTGCGCCGAACCGTTATCCAAACTTGACTCTGTTCACCACCCAGCTCTCGTAGTTGATCTGCAAATATCTGGCAGCTTTAAGTCGTTAAAACCTAAATTAGTAAAACGTCTAAATTTTAGGAAAAGCGACATTGCTAAAATTCGTTCCGACATTCTTAACGTGGATTGGAATGCGTTACTAACCCCATTAGATGTTGATGAAACGGTCTCAGTTTTTTATGCTAAGCTAAATGAGATTATTACTGCTCACACACCTTTGCTTCCGAACTCTCGTCGCACGTTTCCGCTTTGGTTTAGTAGACCTTTGATAAACTGCCTCGACGAAAAAGCCGAATACCACAGGAAGTTTAAGAGATTTGCTAACCCTCGAGATTACGACGCGTTTGCAAGGCTCAGATCGAGATCAAAAAAACTGATGAATGAATGCTATGATTCGTACCTCGAATCTATTGAAGATGAAGTGAAACATGATCCTGGGGCTTTCTGGAAATTTGTTAATAACCGAAAAAACAGCAACGCCATACCCCAAACCATGCGATACAAAAATCATGTATCGTCG
Organism: Agriphila geniculea; assembly: GCA_943789525.1. NCBI lineage: Eukaryota > Metazoa > Arthropoda > Insecta > Lepidoptera > Crambidae > Agriphila > Agriphila geniculea. The sequence goes on along the minus strand of OX038884.1, from coordinate 1,679,995 downwards.
TCTCCCGAGGAAATTGCAGAAATGTTCTCTTCATTTTTCGGCTCTGTTTTTGAGGCATCTACTACACCAACTGAAGTTCAATCACAATCATTTACTTGCAACGTGCTTAATGAGATTACTGTTGGCAGCGATGAAGTTCTAAAATGCATCAAAGATTTAGACCGGCGTAAAGGCGCTGGACCAGACGCGCTTCCTCCTTCATTTGTTATATCTTGCGGAGATGAACTCAGTCCAATACTGGCCTTAATTTATAACAAGTCCTTGCAAACAGGAGTTTTTCCAACCTATTGGAAACTGGCGCATATAGTGCCCATATTTAAAGCCGGTGACAAATCCATATGTGATAATTATAGGCCAATTAGTATCTTGTCATGCTTCGCCAAAATTTTTGAAAGGTTAATCTATGACCTTTTGTATCACCACCTGGAATGCTTATTGGCACCCCAGCAACATGGCTTCTTAAGAAACAAATCCACCGTATCCAATTTATTAGAATACAAAAAATTTCTATGTAAGTCATTTGCTCGGGGTGGTCAAGTAGACTCAATCTATACTGATTTCCGTAAAGCATTTGACAAGGTTAATCACGACATTCTTGTACAAAAGCTGTCAGCTTACGGAATCAGCGGTAACTTATTGAGATGGGTCAAATCCTATTTATTAAACAGGAGCCAGCTGGTTGCTATCAAGGGATATCTGTCTCGCCCCACTTTAGTGTCTTCAGGTGTTCCCCAGGGTTCACATCTTGGTCCCCTGCTCTTCATTATTTTTATAAACGACCTGGTTCTTTCACTTTCCAATAACTGCCTATTATATGCAGATGATCTGAAGATATTCGCGTCGGTGACGACCTTTGATGATTGTCTATCGCTCCAGAATGATATTGATAGGATTGACCAATGGTGTATCTCTAATAAAATGTCTCTTAATATCAATAAATGCTGTGTTATATCATTCACTAGGAAATTTCAACCATTGCACTTCAATTATAGTATTCAGTCGCAAGTTCTAGAAAGACGAAGCATGGTGAATGACCTTGGTGTGATGTTTGATGCAGATCTTTCATTTAGAGGACATTACGATTTTATTGTTGAAAGATGTAATAAACTGCTTGGCTTCATCTACAGATCGACCAAGCCTTTCAAAAACCAGAACTGTCTCATTTTACTTTGGTGCAGTCTGGTGCGTAGCGTTTTGGAGTATGGATCTGTTATTTGGTCCCCTTACTACCTCACTCATATCCAGAGGCTGGAAAGTATCCAGAAAAAATGTCTCAAACTGGCTTGTTATCGCTCTAAATTGTGCATCCGGCATTTGACATACGGTGATTTACTGCGAAAATTTAATCTATTCAGTCTACAACTTCGACGTCTACACTCTGATCTCTTTTATCTGTTCAAGATTTTAAATGCACACATCGCTTCTCCAAACTTACTATCAGATATCAGTATAAACATAAGATACAGGTGCCGCAGACCAAGCATATTTGCCCTAAATGTATATAAAAATAATATCTCTTATTACAATCCCATCGTGCGTATGTGCAGAGTTTACAATGAGATGGTAATTAAACACCCAGAACTTGATATCTTTGGACAACGTTACTTATCTTTTAAACGGACGGTCAAATCCAAAATTCTGTCAGAGTGACCCCGCGACGTCTTACGAGTTCGTCGTCCGTATTGTGTATGCTACTATATATTTTTTTAAGTATTTAGTTTTATCTTTTATCTTTTCTTTAAATTAAGTAATTAATCGCTTGTTGCTATCCTTGTCAATGAAATATGGTCTAAATGTGTACATTGTTTTGGGTTGCATCCCAGCTCCCTCACTTTGTTGTATATTATTCACTGTATCTCTTGGATGTAATCTGTTAATGTGCCTAATAAACAAAACAAAACAAAACAAATAGTGCGGCGGTAATCTTAAAAAAGACGCTTAGAAAACACTTTTCGTACAAGTCATCTCAGAAATATGAAAATTTGGTATCGATGCATTCAGTACGATGCCCTGATCACAAATATATAAGATGACAAGTGCAAAAGTGGTGGGGGTAGAAACTGTGACGTCATAAAGTTTTCAGTACAAAGAAATTTTTTTTTTATACCATGTGGTACCTATATCAAATGAAAGGGCTTTGTGAGTAGATTGCGAATATATTGCGAATACATTTTCACTACTTAGTCTAACAAATTATTAGCAAACGTCGAAAAATTTCGCAATTCAGAGTCGCCATTGAACAGGTCTAGATTGAAAACGACAGAATTGATTTTTACAAAATACATATCAAATAATTCTGCACATACTCTTTTCGAATGTCTAAAGGTAATTGACCAAAGTTATTTAAAAATAAGAAAAGGACATCAGTTTTAATAACAGCATAATTTTCTGCTTTTTGTAAATTCTCAGATTCCTTTAATATATAGTAAGAAAAAAAAAACTCGTACTGAATGCATCGATGCCACATTTTCGTATTAAGGGGGGGCTCCCCATACATGGAACTGAAACTGAATTTTTTTTTTTCATCAAACCTATACGTGCGGGGTGTCTATAGATAGGTTTAAAAAATGACAAAGAGGTTTCTACGACTATTTTTTCTCAAAGTCAACCGTTCGAATGATATACACTGCCAAAGTGGTAAAATAAGTGTCCCCACCCCCTTTAACTTTTAAAATAAGAGAGTGAAAAATCTAAAATAAATACTTTCAAAGAAAATTAGTCTGAACGAGATATAGTGATAATTTTTAGAGATATATCACATTTTCCAAAACCGCAAATATAACTTTGTCATTCATACAAACACTATGTAATACAAAATTATTTTTGCAGACGAAAAAATATAGTGGTATTCAATTGGTATAGCATACGATAACTACGGAACCCAACTGCGCGTGGCCCGACATGCAATTGGACGGTTTTTTTTAGTTTCTAGAAATGCAAGATGAGCTCAAGTAAAGCTGTAACCTTGCATACAATTTTTGTTTTTTAAAATAGTATTTTGCTACTGAATGTACAATAATGAGTTTTTTTTTAAATTAAAACCATTCTTTAAAATTTAGACAAACAATCTATGAAAATTTTCACGTAAACTTCGTGCATATGGATGACATAGATGTTAGGTTGTTTGCAAAATTCATTTAAAGAAATAGAGAACAGATCTTCCTGGAATGAAATAACTAAACTACTTAATCCTAAGTAGTTAATTAACGACAAATAGTTGCTGCAAACCGTAGGTTTGTTATGAATACGCGAAGTCCGTATTAATTAGGACAGTTAAATGTTGGTAACTTGTTTAGTTAGTTTATGCCAGTTAGTAGAATATAATTATAGAGTTCCGTGTCTGTTACCTCGAAAGTTGTAACAATTTCTTACATACAATGGCGAACAGAAAACTAAAGGAAAACAACATAAAATAGTTATTTTCATCTTTTACATGATATTAGAAGAAAATTCACCGAATGTACTTAGGTTGCATAATAAGAACTAAAGAACAGAAAAAGGTACCAGAAGGTACTTAGTGTAAAAATATTTAGTCTGTGCATATACACACGTAGCGAATGATAGGGTCTCTTAGATTATCAGTGACCTTATTTAATTATATCGCTTAAATTATTTTATGGAAACTATTATGCCAATCTCAACTTATATCTTTTTCTCAGGTACAATACACAAAAAACACAGCAAGTCAAATATTATACTTAACCATTGTAACTCGTAAAATTAGTTTAATGGACTTTTGTGTAGAAATTTCTTCCAAGATTGCAAAAATTCAAAACAAATCAAATGTACCAACATACAAATAAAAACTAATTCTGAAAAGTGTAACGAAATTTTGTGGATACGGAATTCGTCACGCTTTTCTCTTTGAAAAGAAAATTTGAATACCCATATTGAATTAAGCTGACGTCTCTTCAGGTTTTACGGTTTTGCTTATTCGACGTCTGTCTTTTATAGATTAGCCAAAATAAGATTGAAATTTGTGTACTTAGTTACAGAAAAAAATTTGAAACCTACTAAAGATATTAACATCAATCGAATCCATACAAAAATACAGCCCTTGAGCCCAATCGCGCAAATTTTCAACGATTTAAACCAAGACGTTACCGTTTCAGGTTCGTGTACAGAAAAATACTTGCTTCAGTTTTGTTAAAAGCTATACCTTGGATGCAAACTTGGACAATTTCAACGACTTGGCATTTTGTCACCGATCCTTCTTGGTGTATGTTCTTCCGCTCAGCTTTTCAAAGCGATGGTGTATTTTTAGGGTTCCGTACCTCAAAAGGAAAAAACGGAACCCTTATAGGATCACTTTGTTGTCCGTCTGTCTGTCTGTCCGTCCGTCTGTCTGTCAAGACCCTTTATCTCGGAAACGCGTGGAGGTATCGAATTGAAATTTAAACCATATACTAAGGTCTACGGGCCCTTGAAGCTGTAAAAAAATCAAACTTCTAAATTAACGTAAAAAAAAGATACTGCCGTTTAGGGCGCAAAAAACGCATTTTCGATACTCTCAAAGGAATCAAAATTCATAGGGTACTTACCGTTGACCTAGAACTATGAAATTTGGCAGGTAATAGCGTCTTATACTACACTTACAGGAATAAATCTGAAAACTGTATATTTGTAATTAAATCATAATAAAATATGGTCAATAAAATACGTAATTATTAATCATCTTGGTGAAACAACGGTATGCGCGGCATTGCGCGGTCATAGTTTAACTTTTAATTACTTTTGGATTAATCGCGCCACTAACTCTTTTAAAAATATCAATATTTATTATTATTAATTATTCAGATCCTTTCAAATATCGTTATAGTTAATTACTTTTAAAAATAAAATTAAAAAGTAATAAATTTGGCTCTAAATATTTTCGCAACATGGCGGTGTGTCACGCTGTATGACAGGGGGTCTTCTTCTTCTAATTTTTGTTTTGGCAATCTACTTTCTTCTTGGAAGTAATTTTTGCCAGTGTCAAGTGTTGAATAGTTCAGTGGTAGATTGTTTCAGTTTACATTAAAATGCGGGTGCATCGCATTCCAATGTTGCTTGGAGCATTTGGCACCAAGTATAATCAAGACAGTTTACTCGGTAAGGTCAGCCGAGGTAGCCACCACTACAATAAAAGTCTCGGCTTCACACAACCAAAGGGTCCTGTTGGAATACACCCATTTTCTCTAATAACATTGCGATAGATAAAACCATTTCACAGAACATTATACAGTGTACTATCGATATACAGCGCCATCTGTTGACAATCACCAGTACTTGTATTTTATACAGGTGCGGTGGGTTTGTAATTATTTTATTTTTTCTCAAAAATGCTTGGAAATTCGTACATTATTTTGACAACCTTCTTCGTGCTAAATCAGAGCTTACGGACAGACCTAAACCGCGCCGTCAATATTTGTAAGAGAATCCATTACTAACGTGTTATTATGGATTTTCATACAAAATGGCCGGCGTCTGTCCAGCGATGTTTCTATTAAAACTCATTACACACGTGTAATTCAGAAATGGAGCGAACTTTTCAATGGAACACAAATATAGGTATCAAATGTCGCCTTGATGAGCGAGCACATTCCAAAATATTTTTTTTAATATTCCGTATACTGGTATCACGTGAAAGGCCTTGATGAGCACATTCCAAAAAATTTAAAAAAAAAAACGAAAAAAAAAAACTGTTTTGGTGCAATATGGGTATCAAATGAAAGGCCTTGATGAGCGCATTCCAAAAAGATAAAAAAAATTAAAAACGAAAAAAAAATTTTTTTCAATACCTATGGGTATCAAATGAAAGTTTTTTGAAAAGTTTTTTGGAATATGCTCATCAAGGAGCATATTCCAAAAAACTAAAAAAAAAAAATTAAAAAGAAAGGTATTTTTTTTTGCAATATGGGTATCAAATGAAAGGCCTTGATGAGCATATTCCAAAAAAACTGAAAAAAAAAAAAACAATTTTTTTTTTTTGCAATATGGGTATCAAATGAAAGGCCTTGATGAGCACTTTCCAAAAAACTGGAAAAAAATGAAAAACTGGAAATAAATGAAAAAACCGGATTTTTTTTTCAATATGTGTATCAAATGAAAGGCCTTTATGTGCACATTCCACTTTCCATTTTCTTTTTTCAATTACTGTAAGTAATTTAAAATTAAAATAAAAAGCTTAAAACTTTTAAAACTAAAAAGTTAAAAGTTTAAAAGTACTACACAAGCCTTGGCCGCAACTAGGCATTGATGGACTAACGTATGTTCTTCAATGCCTGTCTTGAGTGCCGCTGCAGTAATGTACTATTCCATTTCAAACTTCGCCCGTGGTCAATTCTTTGTCGTAATCCCTGGAAGGGTTATTTTCTACGTGGCGGCAAAGGATTTCAAATGGTTATCTATATATAGCAGTCTGCTGAACGGATTTTGATGGTATTTTTTTACAGTTTGGTAGCTTGGAGTCCAACTTATAAACTAAGCAATTTTTCACATAATTCCGGTAGGTAGAACCTGGGATAAAGCTTGAACTCTCCGTAGTACAAACACAACTTTTCTATAGCTTTTTATGTATAGATGTAGGTCTGTACGGAACCCTCGGTGGGCGAGCCCGACTCGCACTTGTCCGGTTTTTTTAAGTTCAAAGTGCTTTTAGCAGTATGTAGAGACTTAGTTTACATAACTTAGCATGAGTTTGTTACAAAAAAAAACTTATATTTACTCGACTATCTCATCAAATTAATTACAACCAATAAAAAACTGCTGATTTATTTATTCCAAGAATTGAATTTATTACAACAACCAATCAAAAATAGAAAAATCTTAATAATAATATAGGTGCCGGCATATAACTTGGCAAGACAATAACAAGACAAAAGATGCGCCGAGTTTAGTATTTGTAGTTACTGCGCATCTTTTGTCACATTCTTTTCTTGCCAAGTTACGTGCCGGTAGTTATACGAGCAATTTTGTTTTCTGTCTGAAAGGTCTCGAGTCCTCGCAAGTTAATTTATGATGAGTTAATCCACTTGTTCCCAAGTAATAGTTGTTTTACTTATTTATGTTAACAAAGGTTGTCTTAAGACAGCGAAGTAAACAAAGGCCAACTTTAATCCAACTTGTAAGCGAGAGTGGGGGATCATTTACACTTGGTTAAGCACTTATTCGTGGAGTAGATCTTTGTCGGAGTAAAATTTCATACGAAAATGCTGTAACTTTTTCACGATTTCAGGGTTGTTTCCACACAAAAAACTGTATTTAATGATCAACTCTTCAAATGATTTTAGATTTTGTACTTAAAAAATAATTAAATCGGCCTATTCGGTCTATTTTTAGGGTTCCGTACCCAAAGGGTAAAAACGAGACCATAATAATAAGACTCCACTGTCCGTCTGTCTGTCACCAGGCTGTATATCATGAACCTTGATAGCTAGACAGTTGAAATTTTCAAAGATGATGTAGGTATTTATGTTAACAAATACTAAAAACAAAATAAAATTAATATGTAACTGGGGCTCCTATCCCATACAACAGATGTGGTTTTTTCCGTTTTTTGGTACGGAACCCTTCGTGCGCGAGTCTGACTCACACTTGGCCGTTTTTATATTTTATAACATATTTGCTCGTAAAGGGTCTCTTATTACACCAATTTCAATATCGTATTGTATCTCATTACGAACTTGTGCGGTAATGTAAAGTAAAACGCACGGTTTCCTTGATAAGCCGTGCGTTTTACTTTACATTACCGCACGGTTTATCAAGATACTTCGTCTAAAACGAACGGTACTTTTTTAAATCTTAGCAAAGAGTTTTTATGTCAGAAAAGAGGTCAACATTTTATGGATAAAATTGACTTTGGGAGATAAAATGTAATAAATAAACATTTAATTATTCAATTTAATTAATGTTGACAATAAATTACAACCATTTATCTGTAACAAAAACACAAAAATATTAATTTACTTTATTAGTAATACTGGCTGTTTTATGCCTTTGCCTTAAAAAAAACGCTGATGCGCGCGCATTGCTAATTTAATTTTTTTTGCTGTATTGTTTTTATTTGAAAATGTCGTCAAGTACTGATGAATTTATTAATTCAACACCGCCAGAAGTCTCAGAGGCAGCGAAAAAGGCTACTCTAAGCCTCTTGCCTGAAAAATTGACCGATAAGATACTTACAAGCGTATCAAAATTTAATCACATGGAAAACAAGCAAAGGTGCAAAGTCCGAGTTTTATTTATTTCCTCGCAAATATGTTATAAAACGTCGTATGACATACGTGCGCTTTGATAATTACAGCCTCTGCTTTCTTGTAGCCCTCGCCTACGGCTCGGGCTAGCAATATCGCCTTGGCTGTAATTTTCAACGTACCGCACTTATATCATAATGTACTATTATGTCCATTGTGTCCACAATAATTAAGCAAAGAGGTTGTCACCGCAGAGTCCAGTGCACATGCTGCGATGCCGCCAAGTGCGACCGACGGAATATACGATATGGGTTTTATTTACAACTACCATACGCAATAATTCATTCAAAATGAAAAGGCATTTATTTATAACAGATTAAATTATATCAGGATTAACGATAAAATGCGTGCCAATGTTTTTTGTTACCTACTATACTTACAGATTTATGTTTATCTTATAGATCTGACTTTTTATGACGATACTTTGCCGTCATCATATATTATATGGAGACAAGATACCACTTTGCACTTTAATCTTATTAATAGGATGTAACGTCCCAGTCTAACTTTCAAAGAACCGTTCGCTTTAATTTCTCACATTTTGTCTCCGAAATTAATTGCAAGCTTGATAAAAGGCACTCAGCAATTTCCTTCGAAGATGTCTCACAGAAATTCCAAAGGCGAATAAAATTCTAAAGGTGTCCGTCTTACAATCTCATTACAAAGCAATTTTCTTGTTCCACAGGTAGCCGAAATGCCGTCAGATTAGATTAGATAGGAAGGTCGAAGCCAGTGACAAGAAAAATACACAATAAAAATGACATTGGCAGACGAGAACACGATAAAAACAAGATAGCAGAAGTAACTGTGCTCAAATCGAAACAAGATTACAGTAAAAAGGGTGTCAAAGTAACTAAAAATAAAGTGTGAAGTGGAATTTTTGAAGTTGGAAGTGAAAATGATGGACTCGATGAGTTTGAAGTGAAAAAACAAAAGCAATGAAAGTTACTAAAGTAATCTAGTGGCTAAAAGTGTTCAACTAGTGAACCAAATATGTTTGGTAAAAGTTTATGGTGAAAAGTCAGAGGTGCAGTACAGTTTTGTGGTACTAGATGCGGGAACAGTGAATAACCATGGGTTGTAAGTTGGGCAAGATGGTGGCCTCTGAGAGACAGCGTGGGGGCAATACCAACCAAGATTTGGGGGGTGCCCCACCCCCAGCGACGGACCCTCGGCTTCCGCTGACTGCAAAGCAAAAATACTCCATGCTGGCATCGTGGAAGGGGATCTCCAGAGCTATGGAGAAGACAGGCATCTGCATGTTTATAAAGTAAGTCATAGTTTCCTTACAATTTTACGGCTGGAAATTTAATTATTCCTTGAGAGCTGCTTAACTAAAAGTAGGTTCGCCTCAATGCAGAAAATGACCATAATTAGTTTAATTCGGCAGTAATGGTAGTATCATATTCAAATAAAACAGCTTTTATTGTTGCACATTTATTTAAATAATGATTTGATCTTATTGACCGAGCGAGCACGAAGTGCGAGCGAAGCGTCTCTGCTTCAGCTTGGGCAAAAATTCTTTCGTATGTCCGGCTGTCTGTTCCAGCCTACAGGGGCCGTACCGGCTAACGAATCGAGCTTCGAAAAGTCTGCCGGGTTTCAAATTAAAACAGATAAATCGAGCCCCAATTGGGCCAAAATGGCCAACCCTAATTCATGAGGTTACACAAACATCAATATGTTCCAAATAACTTCAACAAATAGTACAATAAGTAATTCCTTACTTCGATTTATCTGTTTTAATTTGAAACTCGGCAAATTTTCCGAAGCTCGATTCGTTAGCCGGTACGGCCCCAGGTCGCATTTCTCAACCGATTATTGTGAAATTATGTGAGCAGGTTTGAAAATTTTACAGATTTTTTTTTCGAGCCAGATTTTTGATATTTTTCAAAATGGCGGAGATATGTTAAAAAAAACAGATTTCAGTCCGTTTTCCAGCTCTGCCTGTTTTCCTCTACAGGTCGCATTTTTCAACCGATTCTAGTAAAACAGGTTTAAAAATAATGTAGAATTTCTTTGTCAAACTAGTTTTTTGAAATTTTTCAAAATAGCAGAGATATGTTAAAAATACTTATTTCAGTCCGGTTTTCCAGCGCTGTATGTTCTCCTCTACAGGTCTGATTTCTCAACCGATTCTCGTGAAATTTTGTGAGCAGGTTCGAAAACAATATAAATTTTTTTGTCACGCCAGTTTATTGATTTTTTTTAAATGTCGGAGAAATGTTAAAAATACATATTTTAGTCCGGCTTTCCAATTCTGCCCGTTTTCTTCTACAGGTCGCATTTCTCAACCAATTCTCGTGAAATTTTGTAAGTAGGTTTGAAAATTGTATAGAAGCCGGACTGAAATATGTATTTTTAACATTACTCCGTCATTTTGAAAATTTTCAAAAAACTGGCGTGACAAAAAATTCTATATTACTTTCAAACTTGCTCACAAAATTTCACGAGAATCGGTTGAGAAATGCGACCTGTAGAGGAGAACAGACAGCGCTGGAAAGCCGGACTGAAATCTGTTTATTTTTAACATATCTCTGCCATTTCGAATAATTTCAAAAAACTGGCATGACAAAAAAAGTATATCATTTTCAAACCAGCTTACAAATTTTCACGAGAATCGGTTGAAAAATGCGATCTGTAGAGGAAAACAGGCACAGCTGGAAAGCGGACTGAAATATGTTTTTTAACATATCTCCGCCATTTTGAAAAATATCAAAAAACTGGCTCGACAAAAAAAAAATATATAATTTTTGAACCTGCTCACAAAATTTCACAAGAATCGGTTGTGAAATGCGACCTCTAGGCTGGAACAGACAGCCGGACATACGAAAGAATTTTTGCCCAAGCTGAAGCAGAGACGCTTCGCTCGCACTTCGTGCTCGCTCGGTCAATAAAACGTCCAAAATAAAAATAAAAACAACAATATCAAGATCATTACAATCGAACGTATTCCATCTGGTAAAGAATTTTGACGCGGCAACACAAAATGAAAATGAAACGTGTTCAAAACGCAACGCGATTGCAAAATGAAACTGCCGGCGCGGCGCGACGCATTCAGTTATAACCTTCAAAAACGTCACAATTACCATTTTCACAGATGCAAATTTCATACACCCGTTGTAAATTTACTTCGTTAGAATTGCTAAACGAGTCTCAGTCATGGATAGCAGAGCCACTAATATTTGTTGGCAAAACAACAAAAACTGTATGGCCATCACTTGTGTATTCACGAATTCGTGAAGGCTGTATTTACATGGTCCATTATCGTTTCGGGAGTTGAAGAGAAAATCTTCTATTGAAATATGAATTTTAACTGCCTCGAGAATACTTTGAGATCTGGTTTTTTACTGTTTTGATTATTGAAGTGAAAACTTCTTTAGTGGCGTTGTACGCTTTTTTGTAATGGGAAAAAATGCTAAACTCGCGTCAGTAAGAATCACGTGACCCTGATCGGAAATTCGTAAGACGGATGTGACGGATGGAGAGAAGACAGCCGGCGGCGGAAGTATCCCCCTCTCTTTCTACGGGGCGCGGTGAAAATGGCGGCGCGTCATTTCAAGACGTAAACACTTGTGTCACCATAGCAACGCGCTAATTTTTTAATTCAATGTCAAAACTCTAGATTTTCTGTCAAACTATGGATAAGACTTTCGTACAATACTGTTCTGTATTCGTAAATTCAAATGCAGAGTAAATTCGTAAGATTATTCTCTAACTCTTTAGGGTTCCGTACCCAAAGGGTAAAAACGGGACCCTATTACTAAGCCTCCGCTGTCCGTCTGTCTGTCTGTCTGTCACCAGGCTGTATCTCATGAACCGTGATAGCTAGACAGCCGAAATTTTCACAGATGATGTATTTCTGTTACCGCTACAACAACAAATACTAAAAACAGAATAAAATAAATATTTAAGGTGGGCTCCCATACAACAAACGTGATTTTTTGCCGTTTTTTGGTACGGAACCCTTCGTGCGCGAGTCCGACTCGCACTTGGCCGGTTTTTTATTCAGACTTTGCTCCGTTTTAAGATAAATTACCTAGTGTAATGCGTTATGTTCCTTTTTATTCGTACTTTGATCCGTTTTAAGATAATATTACCTAAACTACAAAGATTTCTATGTGTATACTACACATACACATAGAAGTCTTTGCTAAACTACTACCAATGATTTCTAGTGATATAATAAGGTTACGCCTACTGCAATATTTTAAAGGCAAAATTTTATCAACAATAAATTAATTATGCTCTGTATTGTTAAATCATAAGTGTAGCATTTTCTATAGTGTAATAAATAAAGGCCGGATTTGCGATGGCAGGAATACAAACTTGCTAGTGATTACCAAATTATCGTAAATGTTTTTATATATCGATGTTTTGAAAATATTTTTGAAGTGAACTTCTTTGATCGCGTCTGTATTTATTTTTTGTATTTTACCAAGGAGGATGAATTTCTTAAAAATTTGACATTCTACTTCACTCACTTTGACTTTGCTATCTTTGCATCAAGAAAAACTGCAGTGAATTTTATTATTTATACTTTTCACGATTTTCACTTTTCTTAATGTAGGTACGTAATTTCTACTATTTCCGACAGTAAGTCTATATATCACGCTACATAATTATATTTTTTTTATCGATAAATTACACAAATAGATAATCAAGTTGTCCACGCACTATTAAACGTCATTTTATTCGTGCCACCGCAAATCCGGGGTCTGGTAATAAAAATTCAGATTTCTATAACTATAGCTGTGATGGAGGCATCATTAACTAAAAATAGGTATAAATTTAATGTGAGCTACTTTTGCTATAGAATAAAGAAGAAATGAAGACACAGATGTCCGAAATTAATAAAAAAATTTAGGTAATTCATACGCCACGACACGACCAATAGTTGACTGTATAAATAAAGTTAAATAAATCGTTTAAATATCGGAGAAGCATAAATAAATTAATACCAAACTAAATAACTTGTGATTCGAAAAGTATTTAAGTACCTACAAACAGAAACATAAACGACACAAATAAAAACATTATATGGATATACAGTTACATAATCATTAATAATAAAACTGAGGGTAGAACTATAATAAAAAAAGCTTACCCCGTTTATAAAAATAACGGGACTTAATAGATATTTTACTTCCAAAGTTAGGCAAGGGATAATAAAAGGTTGCTGAGGAAAAACTAATCAAACATAACTCGGAAGAGAGCTAAACTTCCCAGCCGGCCGTCTTTATGACATTATTGTTTTTACTGTTATTTATACAGAATGGAGACTGAAGAGTTTTCTTTTGACTTAGCTAAGTGTAACTAAGCACCACAAAATTTGAAATAGACAGAAGCGCCATTCGGATTTTCGGAACAAATCATTTTCCGTGCACATATAAGCAGTAAGTATAAGCCAGCCAGCCAGGGGGTCTATTACGAAAAGTTTAATGCGATACACGCAGCTGCGTCCGTGCTTCGTTTTGATTGTTTCCTATTACAAATCACTTTCGTATGCGATATTGCGAAGTGATTGCGTGAGTTTGACAGTTTCTCTCTAGCGTATCCGACATCGTTCGTTCAGTAGTCTATGAGCTACGATAGCCAAATTCAAAATGTTTGTTATAACTACAACCAATGAACTGCGGACGACTATCGTGGCCAAGTGACTGCGTTACGCTATTGCGTACGTTATTTTTGTAATACGCCCCCAGGTGTAGCATTCCGAAACGGAAGGATGTGGGTTACACTTGGTTTCCTCCGCTATCGGTATTGAAAATAACGTTAACTGTTCCGTTTGCTAAGAAAAACAGATCACAATTAAAAAGCTCTATAATAATAATAATGTTATGACTGTGACAGAAAAAACTTTAATTCTTTGTTTGTTACTATAAAGGTGACGTAAGCAAGTAGGATGCCAGACGTTGTTTTCTTGGATCATGGTATAAGCAATCTACTACCTGCCTAGCCTTGCCATGAAATTACCTGTCAGTGTCAGTTCAGTACTCTCCTACAGTAGAAACTCCTAGGGCAACAAAAAAAGGAGCGAAAATTTTCGAATACGGCCAGAGCGGCGGCGCTTAGAGCAGACAGACCTTATTTTTATAACAATTACACTACTACTGACACCTAACAAGACATTTTGACTGTTTGTAAACCACAGAACTCGGAAAAATGTACATACATAAACAATTCTTTACCTATTAATATTAATTTAATAGCGGGGTTTGCTATGCATACGAATGAATTAAATTAGGTAATCAAAACCTAGCCGGCCTTTCCACTTCCACACACACAAACAAAGTGCTAAATTCTACTTGCTATAATTAATGAACTTGTATAGGGAGGTAAAGTATAATAACTCCAAAGGAACCGATTGTGATTTTTAATTAAACTTGTTTAATACGAAAAGCGGTTTCACATTTGCCAGTTTTCTTTTATAAAAAGGCCTTCTTGATTCACTTTGCCCCGAGGTATGAATCCATTTCGTTTCTTCAAATCCATCTACATATTTTTGTCGGTCCAACTTTTTGATATCTGCTCACTTTGAATTTGAAGCCAATATTTTTTACAAGACAACTTTTTTTTATTGAAATGTCTATAAAGGAGTTTGAATCACTTAAGTTTCCGAGTCAGGTGATTTCTCAAAGAAAATACGTTTTTGCTTGTCGATTCATCACGACCGATTCGTCTCATAATTCACTGACTTTAGTAACTTTTGAGAGAAAAAGAAATCGAATTTTCATCTCTTCAGTTATTGTAATGAATTCAAAGTTCCAACTTATTATTCAAGAACAATACAAAACTTAGAGAAAAGAAACAATGTTCCTTTTGTTTTAAGTTGTTCACCCAAAAGAGTTGAACTGAGTGTTTAATTACGTAGTAAGTGAACTAAAGCCATTGTAAATGTTTAGGAGTCGGGACATTTCCATTGTGTAGGATAAAATTACTTTCGAAGAAGTCAGTAAGAGGTCAGTAATCGAATCTTGGAGTTCCCTTAGCTTCTGAAAACACATCAAAATGGATTTTTGAAGTGAAAACTTCTTTAGCGGCGTTGTACACTTTTTTGTAATGGGGAAAAAATGTTAAACTCGCGTTAGTTAGGGTCACGTGACCCTGATTGAAAATTCGTAAGACGGATTTAGCGCAGACCGCCGGCGGCGGAAGTATCCCCCTCTCTTTCTACGGCGTGGTGAAAATGGCTGCGCGTCGTTTTGGCGTTCGGTGGGTTGATTTTTCTGAGAGATAAACTTTTTAATGTAATATAAATTGTCATGTTTGTGTACGATAGCGCAATAAATAAATATTGTATCCTTCCTTATAAATGATAGTACTTTTATACTGATAATTAAAGTAATTCGTGCAAAATTATTCCCTAACCATTCCAAAATATCAAAAATGCACAACGTTGATATTCAAGTTTTCAGTTCTGCCGGCACTCCCGGAGTGCGACCCGAATTTTTTTTTCAATAATGCGTTCTGAAAAACTGTTTTAGTGGCTCAGTGAGCTGTAGGCCTCGCTAAATTATGTTATTTTAAAAAAATATTTAATAAATATCGCTATTTGTGTAGTGTGTGTACGCACACACGCATCTCTCCTCATATAAAAGCACATGGAGTGCATAATAAATCGGTTATTAATCGCAGTCAGATCTTTAATTTCAACGACTTCTAGTCACCTCCTTGCAGGTGGTTGACACTGCTTTTGGAAAGCAGTACCACAGAATAACTAATAGTACAAGTGCAGTAGGTACTATGTGCTGTTTGGTAGGTTAGGAATTCTTTTATAATATATCTATTCGAAGCTAGATGGCACTTCGAATGGGTGAGTTTATTTTCGCAATATTTCCAGAAACTGGCTCAACAAAAAAATCTATATAGTTATAGAACATGGCCTCAAAATTTCACGGGAATCGGTTGAGAATTGCAACCTGTAGAGGAGAACAGCCGGAAAGACAGACTTACGAACCCGTCGCGTCGTAGACTTAAAACGGTGACGCTTCGCGCTCGCTTGGTCAATGAAAAAAAAAGAAATAAAAAGTTTTTGCAGTATTTTCACCGTTAAAACCTTTAAGGCTGTATATCGGCATTTCAAATAAATTAGCGTTTTTCCAATGAAGTTATCTAAAGAATTAAAGCATTACTATTGATGTAAACTTTAGTTTTAGGTAGCAAAATTCTTAAATTAGTGCCGTATAGAGAGAAAGACTTAATAAATTATCAGGTTTTTTAAAACGAAGACAATCTGTTCAAGTGGAATTTCAAATTTGCTTGTCAGAGGTATTTTTCACAAACGTTTCAGCTGTAAAGAATAAGAATAAAAAATACGACTCATATTTATTTTCTCACTTATTGTTTGTATTGTCAAGGAGTTCCCTATACAGAGAAAATTAAAAAAAAAATGATTTTAATCACAGAGAAATAAAATATTAAAAAATTCTCAAATTGGTATGCTCACTTTGACATGAGTTTTTACTTGTATTTACAGAATCTAAAGTCATTTTATATTTTTCTTGGAAATAATGTGGTATTTGTCTTATGTATTGCGTGTTTTGCATATACTTGTATCTATTTAATAATTTCATAGGAATTTTCGAGTTCGCTCGCAGAGTTGTTTTGATCATTTGTATTGAAAATTTAAAAATGGAACGTGATGCGCGTCTACAGCCTTAATAGTTTCATTGTAAAGTACTGTTGTATGTTGCTTCGTTTCGCATCGTATTATTTTACCATTACTCCGCTTTACACAAGCCTCCAATTTGCTTTCACATTTTTTTTCTTGAAAATATTCCTCATACTTAGACCGAAGCGTTTTCTACGATCCTGTTTATCTTTATTATTCCCGAGAAGAACAAAGGTTGTTATTTCAAAGCCTTATTTAAATAAGAAACCCACTTACCTTTCCTCACATAAAAAATACACGAACATAATAAAAATTGCAATTCACTGAATGATGTATTCCATCAACTTATTTTTTTGTATATTTACGTATTTTTATGGAAATGGTATCATCTCATTTGTTTTTGTGAATTGCTTTATTTGCTAGTAGATACCTATTACAACTTTCATAAGCTCTTTGACTGTTTTTAACCGACTTCAAAAAAAGGAGGAGGTTCTCAAGTCGACGGTATTTTTTTTTATTTTTTTTTATGTATGTTTTACCATAACTTCGTTAGTTGTTATCAGATTTATACAATTATTTTTTTATCTCAAAGAACATAGTTCATGTGTAGTTCCATAAAAAAATTACAGAGATCTGGCTGGTAGTTTTTTCATAATCCTGAAAAATGACAATTGTTTAGCTTGCATCACATCTTTGTTTATGTACCGATTTAGATGATTCTTTTTTTTGTTAAAAAAGGTATACTTGAAGAGTGGTCACAATTTAATTTCATCGATATTGGACCTTGAACTTCGAAGATACACAAGGGAACTCCTCATATTCAAATAGTACATGTAAAGTGATTTGGATTTTGGTAGTTTTATGACAATTCAAAACAAAGCAAACCATGGTCTGCAATGCAGACTTGGACTACAAAGACACAACGGAACTCCTCAAAAACAAACAGCGTAAATTTGGAAATTGAGTTGTGGGCATTTTACCATTGAAAATATTTTATACAGTTAAAAAATATTTACATGCTTACATACCTACCACTAAAAAGTTGAAAATAAAAAACTTTTTTAACAAAAAAGAAAAACCTCCTTCAAAAAACCTGAAACAAAAACAGCTTCAAAATTAAATACCTCTAAAGAAGCGAGAAATAATATTTAAATCATTAGTTACGCATAACATTATTAATAAAACCACGTCTAATGAAGTCTAGTGGGGCTTTTAAAAAATTAATAAAATAAGTTGTCTTCCAGCCCCACACGACTTCAATAGACGTGTTTTTATTTATAATGTTATGCGTAACTAATGATTTGAATATTATTTCTCGCTTTTTTAGAGGTATTTAATTTTGAAGCTGTTTTTGTTTCAGGTTTTTTGAAGTTTCTCGCTTTTTTTGAAGTGAAAACTTCTTTAGCGGCGTAGTACGCTTTTTTGTAATGGGGAAAAATCTTAAACTCGCGTCAGTCAGTCAGGATCACGTGACCCTGATCGAAAATTCGTAAGACGGACGTGACAGATGGAGAGTAGACAGCCGGTGGCGGAAGTATCCTCCTCTCTTGAAAATGTCAGTGCGTCATTTCAAGACGTAAACACTTGTGTCACCATAGCAACGCACAATTTTTTTAATTCAATGTCCAACTCTAGATTTTCTGTCAAGCTATGGATAAGACTTTGGTACAATACTGTTCTGTGTTCGTAAATTCAAATGCAGAGTAAGTTCGTAAGACGGCAATTCGTGCAAAATTATTCCCTAACCATTCAAAAATATCAAAAATGCACAACGTTAATATTCAAGTTTTCAAGGTTGCTCGAACATGTTGTTTTTTCGCAAAACCAGAGATAATATAATACTGTACTAGTGTAAAGCTCAATAGCGAAAATTTTATTTAGGTATTGTAATCCTCTTCCTTATCCACCCATAGGCCTGTGCCCTAAAAGTGGAGTTATTAAAAATGGGGATGGCTGATATGCTATAATGTAATAGTGTAACAATCTACCAAAGCGCACACTGAGTAAATGAAATAATATACACAGATACCAAGCTTGTCTTTTTAGTTATAAATGTTTTAACCGATGAAGTGATTCAAACCCCAAGTAACAAAAGTTTCTATAACTAAGGGGTTTTATCACCAAACAGTGATATAGTAGGCCTTAAATGGTAACCGTTGTGACTGCTTGTGCTATAAAGGTTTTCCACTGAGCGTTTTGGTTCTATAATATTAAAGAGCATTTAAGTTCTATGGTGCAGCTCTTAGAACACTTACAGGACATACAAAAGAATCTTTAAAGTGTTGCACTGTAATAGATATGAAAAAAGTTATTATAGTACTATTTAGTATTAAAGACGACTTTACTGTCACTTTTATGTATCTATTTTGCACTAATATTGCGTCAAAATAACTTTTACAGTACTAGTATTGTAGCAGTATCGAAAACACTATTACAGAATCAATCTGCACTATAAAAGTACTTTGCACAACCATCATGTCACGGTTTAGCTTCTTAAATGCTCCCTCAACATCGCTATGGGGCTAGTTCTTTAAAAGTCATGAAAACTCTTCTATGGTACTAAATAGTATCATAGCGACTTCTGGTGCAGTTGCTAAATAACTTAAACTTTTTGTGTTACTGCTACCTGACTAAAGCGTGAGATAAAAGCACTAAAATGAATAATTAATGGACTAATCCGTTTTCGACGAAAATATGGCTGCTGTTTATGTCATGATAGCACATTAGTAGCACGGCTGGAGCCAATGTGTACTATAGCAGCCTCAGTCGGGATGAGTCTTTATTTTATTAATTTAAATTTAATTAAATCACGAAAATTATGAGGGCGCATTATCAAATTTGAAATCAGCATAGTGATTTTATCGATACAATTATTTTCGCAAGTGCAAGTTACGGTGGAGTTACGGTCAATGGTTGATCAAAGGTGATGTTTTGTAGAATGTCCTTTTGTATTATAAATTGTAATAGCGAATGACATTTTGTTTTCTTGGGGAACACTCACGATGACATGAGCACAGCACGAACAAAATGGCGAACAATAGTGTGATAAAAAGATCAAAATAGCACTATAAAATGTTTTGGTTTTCAAGTATAGAGCTGATTTATTACCGTGAGAGGCTTTATGTAATGTTTATAGAATTAATCAGTGATAAAACTAGGGCCTATTTGGGGTTCTGTAAAGGTTTACAATACCATTATAGTGCTTATCATGAAACTAATTAGCACGTCCTAAAGCGTTCTCAGGACTTTTATAGTACCAAATTTTGTTACTTGGGACGTTATTATATCAGGTTACTACCCAAGTTGGTCCCATTTTCTTAAATTTGGAAATCGGTTTGGTAGTCTTCAAGTAATCCTGAAAATACTATAATTTCGGTTACTTTTACATTTATGTTTTTACACGACTGCCCAAAGCAAAAAGAGTGTATATGTGTTCAGGGGTCATGTATGTGGGTATGTGAGTTTCTTTATTCTACCATAACTTCCAAATGGCTCAACGGATTTGGATGTTTGGGGTATTGTTAGAATCCTTACATCATTCCGAACGACACTGGCTTTATTTAAAAAAAAAAATCAATATGAGACTGTATAACGCCATTTTCAAATGTGAAAAATATTTTTTTTTCTTCAATTATTACAATATGGGCATCAAATGAAAGGCCTTAATGAGCACATTTCAAAAATATATAATTTGTCACTAAAATGTGTGAAATAAAAATAAATAAATAAAAAAATAAATAAAAACGAACTAAAAAGATAAATAACAAGTGTTATTACAGTCGGGAGACCTCTTCGATAATAAATTTGTTCCACAAAACGGTCCCCCGACTGCAATGACACTTGTTATTTAACTTTTTAGTTTGTTTTTAGCAGGGCAGTCGTGTTTTTAAATATTTTTTTACGGTAGTTTCAGAGGACCAAATACTAGAGCTATATTTTTAGGGTATACTTATTCGCAGTAGAATTCTAGTGAGGGCTTTTCAAAGTGATATTTAGAAAATAAAAATTGTAACTATTTTCCTCATTAGATAGCGTTGATAGAACGAAAAGTGTCAAAATTGACTTTTAAAAATAAAGGGCCTGTACCTAAGGGGCAAGTAAGCGCTCGCTGGCTGACATCTGCCCAAAGAGAAACATTTTAGGGTTACATCTGCCTGCCTACCTGAGTACTCTTCGAAGCTTAGTAAAAAAATCATTGACACATAAATTTTTATCAACCATCTATCGAGCCTAAAGTTTTTTGTCATTATGAATAGCTCTCATTCTAATTTGATTTCCAATAGGTACCAAAGACGATTTCACCGAACCACTCAGAAAGGCACAGATTATTTTTCTTAAAGAAATGGCGTCATAAGCCCTCGACCCAGTTCCAGCCCCACAGATCGTGAATAATGTTAGGAATGCCTAGAGCTTTAGAGAGTCCTCAGAGTTTCAATTTTCTTACTTGTTCCCCCTTTTATGCCGGTTTTACTGCTCAATTTGAGAGAAATTTTATACTTTGCTTGTAAAATGACATTTTCACTTCTGAAATACGAAAGTATGAAGTTTGAACTTGTAATTATAAAGGTAAAAAGTTTGAGTGGTCCTTTATATTAGAAAACAATTTACTGTATGTTACATGGATAGGTTTTTTCCCCCTCGTCATGATGTTACTGACAAAAAGTCTAAGTATAATTATTAACTTGTGTGCTTTTTAGGGTTCCGTACCCAAAGGGTAAAAACGGGACCCTATTACTAAGACTCCGCTGTCCGTCTGTTTGTCTGCCTGTCTGTCTGTCTGTCATCAGGCTGTATCTCATGAACCGTGATAGCTAGAAAGTTGAAATTTTCACAGATGATGTATTTCTGTTGCCACTATAACAGCAAATACTAAAAACAGAATAAAATTAATATTTGAGGGGGGCTCCCATACAACAAACGTAATTTTTTGCCGTTTTTTGGTACGGAACCCTTCGTGCTCGAGTCTGATTCGCACTTGGCAGATTTTTTTATATTCATACAAGTATTTTAAAGATAAGTGGATTGTGAAATATTTACGAGATTTTGTGGTTAACTTTGTGATAGATCTTCTTGTATAGCCAAATAAAAAAAAAAACCGGTCAAGAGCGAGTCGGACTCGCGCACCGAGGGTTCCGTACAATCATAAATATATTTGGATATGTTACTTTAGTACAGTCTTTAAAAAAGTAGGATAAACGGCAGACAGGTGGAAGGGCGAACAGGCGGACAGTTAATTTACAAATCTTAACCACAGTTGCTTATGGTGACTGAAAAACGTTTCAGCCGCTCCACATTGCAAACTGTTTATATTACTAAGTAGGAACTTATTCTTCGTTTATTCGTACGGCAAATAGTAGGTAATTTATATAAGAACCAGTCACCAATTATTACTGTAGTATTAGGTTGCGCCATCTCTTGACCGATAGTGGAACTATTTTAATTCGCAAGTCAGCATTCTTAGGTCACCGCCATCTGTTGACGGGTAGTGAAACTGAAAAAATTATTGTTTGTTTTTTGAATTTCTAAAAAAGTGTGTTATATTGAGACATCGTTTTATTTTTCCTGTAATCTTTACGTAAACTTCTATCACATAGAATTATTTCAGATTTTTCTCTTTGCAAACTTCGGAGATAAGGGGGGGGGAACGGTATTTTTCTTTACATTTTTCATCATAAGTCGAAAACTATGCGGCCTAAGAAAAAAGAAAAAAATGTTTTAAAATGTGCAAACAGCGCTCTTTCATATGATACCCCACACGCCCTAGTCACTTCACTTCAAATTTTTAAGACCCCTTTTCAGTCCCTGTTGTAAAAAAAATATTAATTTTATTATTTCTTTCTTATTTGCAAAATAGTTGGGCAAATGTCATCTAAAACTATTCCAAATTTCAAGTTGATGCCATTAGTAGTTCTCGAGATATCCAGCTGTGACAGACAGACAGACAGACTGAGTCACACCATAAGGGTTCCTTTTTTACCATTTTGGTACGGAACCCTAATATCAACATTAATTCTAAAATCCGTAAAAGTAGAATAGTATTTTCTCACTTATGCTCTGAAATATTAGCATTACATTTGAAAAAGGAATGCTGGAGATTCCACATTTACGTGACTGTCTAGTGAACAGTGCGGAAATAAATTTCAATATTTCTTCCCGCACACTTCCTACTTCCCGCACCGCACTGATGATATCACATGGCCAGACGAACCAACTAAAAATGGAATTTTTACTATTTTTCTTTAATTTTCTCGCAATTCTTGAGAAAATCACTATACAAGTCTTAAAGCTGTTTTGTTTATGTTGCCTCTAATGATCAAAGCCCTCGCCTACCGCTCGGGCTTCAAACCATCCTCGACTATGTAAATGCTAACTTCCGGTTCTCGTATGTAATACTATTTACTTCAACTTTTGCGTGTCATTCATCCATCATCCATCAGCCATTTTTAATGTCCCCACTGCTGGAGCACAGGCCTTCCTTATGGGTGAATAAGGAGGAAGGGCCATAACCCACCACGCGGCTCCAATGCGGATTGGTGGGTGTTAACGACTGCAAATGCAGCCGGGACCAACGGATTAACGTGCCTTCCGAAGCACGGAGGAGCACGAGATAATAAATTTTTGGTCACCCATCCCATGACCGACCCTTGCGAACATTGCTTAACCTCCGCAATCGCTGGGCCAGGCGCTAAACCACTGCGCCACCGAGCTCCTGTCGTTCATTTGTCCATATCTTGAATACCATTGAAGTAGAGATTGATGCTCATCGGTGGGACAGTGCAGTCATTGTTTGCGGACGTTGTGACGTGACGCTCGGCCCACTGACATAGTTACGACAAAGGTTCGTCCGTGAAGCGAGGGATGAATGCATACAGCCTAGATACGATAGACATACCGAATATACCAACAAAATAAAGGGAAGTTTGGTAACAATCTTATCAAACCGAATAAATATGCATACAACCCCGGAAAATTATTATTAGACTTGAAAACCAGCACTTAAAATAACATTTTATGATAAATTGCATAGTGGTAACCCTAGAATTAAATTGTGTTTTTATCGAAAACAATAGTCTGTTTGCGTATAGGGTTGCCACTGTGTAGTTTTCCATACAAAAGAAAAATAAAATTTCTCAGTCATGTGGTGGTATTTGGGTTTATAATAATTTTTGTATACATAATTGTATGGTAACCTATCTACAATATTTTTTTATGTACAACAACGGGATAATGCTTGGACTTCACCACACCTGATGTTAAGTACGATAAGGCCGAAGGTGGAAGCGCACTACACCCGGAATCCTCATCACTGAGGAACTGGCTATCTTACCTCTAACGTCGGAATCGGAACACAACAATTTTTTTAATTGTTGTTATGGCGTCAGACTTAGTTAAGACGGTGGTAGCTAGCCAGGCGGACTTGAAATAAGTCTACCACCAACCAAACCGAGTACAAATTATACTCCCCCTGGGAATCGAACCAAGGTCTTACACGGGTGGGCGAACCACTAGACCACAGAGGTGGATCAGGATATTCGGCTTTATACGGTTATAACCAAATATCCTGGGTAAGTAGGCTAAAAAGCTGCTCGAACAAATTGAGGGTTTTTTCGTGCATGGACAGTAATTACCATAGAAATAGAATGTCAAAGAACAACAATGTCAATAAACAGGTGATCCGAAAACGAATGCATACATTTTATATGAGATACGTAAAATATGACTTAGATTCATAAAATATGACTATATACGGCAAAGGAAATTAATAAACTATCTTCTATACTATTTTCTTCGTCGATAAACGAATAAATGTAGAGAAATTTGGTTTTAGAGAAATGTGTGGCAATATCTTATTTACCCGTGAAAAGTGTGATTACTTGGATTATTTCTTTTTGTCCTATCACAATTACTTAGAGCACAAGACACCATGGCTCCACGATACTTTTATTTTAAATTATAATTAAGATTAACAAATATTTTAAACAAACTGTGATTGCTCATTTGCTAGGCGGGACGCTAGGGGCTCTTACTGTAAAAAATGTTGGCACATGTCACTTGATCGTTTGTCTCTTTTTTACACAGACCGTGTCCGTATGATGTTAACTTCTCTTTTCCACGCTTTGGTGGTCTTCTTGAGCGCAGCGAAATTTTTCTATGTCTATGGTAATTACTATATTTGTATTCCCAGGCCAAACCAGGCAACAGTCAGTAAAAAAAACTAAATCGCAGAATAAATAATAGTTTGAACACTAACGTTCCGGGTATCTACAAATCTGGAAGCCTTAAAAAATATATTTTAGTTTTTTGTTGCTAAAGTACAAAAAGTTGTCGTTTCTAACAGTTATTTGAACTGGCGAAACGATAACTTTTTGTACTTCAGCAACTCGAAACTGAAATATATGTTGGAATGTCCGTAATCTTATATTGCGAAAAGTGGCCGAGACACATTTTTCAATTACCAACTCAGATCTAAGAAATCTTGAGAATACATTAAATATGTGAGCGAGAGAGCAACAGTCAGCAGCAAAATGTGTACGGACTCTTAAAACTTTCACAACATTGAAAGAAAAAATACAACATACTTGAAAAAATTCAAAATCCTACCTGAAGTCGATGAATTCACACACTCTTATTGTACCTATTGTATCCCTCGTCTTATATCACTGGCATACTATGTGTCCGGCAATAATAAGAATGCCTTTTTCTGAATAGTCTTATTGTTTGGATAAAGCTATGTATTAATCGGGATTTATCTACCATTTAGCTTCAGTCCTGGCACCCGTGAAATTGGATAGTCAGGGATTATTCCATTTCATTGATGGTATTGATATTTCGAGTATTATGTATAAAGGAATTATTGTACAGATCGTATGTATAGTTCCCAAGAGTTGCCCAGAAATTACTTTATGTAATTTTACAAAGGAGTAGGAGGGTAAGTAAGTGTGTAGGTGATTTTTCACTTTAAAACTAAGCTTATAGTAGGTACTTTGGTTTTTGTCCATTTTATTAGTAGGTATTTATTTATTAACCGTCTTCATCACATACCATTTGCTCCTACCGGGATTTGAACTTGGTATCTTTCTCGCTTTAGTAGGGTCTTCTTTTTTGGGCAGACGTGAAAAACTTAGTGAAAACTATAACTTTCGTAATCAATCAAAACTTTTAATAAAAAAAACTGCTTGTGTTTAGTTACAAATTTAGAATTAAATGTATTTATTTGTTATTTTTAATTAAAGCTTAGTTTTTTTCTTGCGATTATTAATATAATTTCTTATGTGGTTCGATGGGAACAAATAGTAAATAGTTTATGATACAAGGTTGGTAATCAGGTTTTTAAAACGAGTTGAAGTTTAATAATCGTCAATAGTTTCAAAAAACCTTAACAACCGTGTACCATACGAACTTTTTATACATTTGCGAGAAAACATTAATAAAATTGTTGTAGAAATAAAAAATAACCGTAAACAGAAACACACGGCGTGCGGTAGAGTCAACTTTCCTAACAAAAACGCATGGCGTGCCGTAAAATCAACTTACCGCACGCTGCACTGTCATCGAAAGCACACATTTTTGAGCAACTGTATTGAAAATATGTTTTATGATACTCGTCGTTCCAAAGAGTGCTCGTAAAAAGCGGTAACAGAAGATTATCTTTCTAAGGTTTGATATAAAAACTTATTTCGTACCTCAAATAACATTAAGTAAAGTTGGTACAGGGTAAAGGTTGGATTCAGTCTGGTGAAAAACTGAAACTAAGAATTTTATGTGACCATAATTTTGTCGTTTTATGACCACGTAAAAAGTAAATTATGAGATACCCTTGCAAGTTATGGAGTGTGAAATTAAAACATTGCAAAAGTATTGTCTGTTAAAATGTGGTTATTGGAATAAGTTGAAAAATATTAAATTTAAATCCAAAGAAGTAAAACATATATGTACTTATTCAAAATAATGTTGAGAACTTTTCGAAATTAGATTCATTTCGATGGTTTTAAAAATTATTATTAACTAGCGGCCGCCGGCGGTTTCACCTGCGTGGTTCCCGTTCCCGTGGGAATATCGGGATAAAAAGTACCTTATGTTTTAATCTAGGCTATCTACTATCTGTGTGTCAAATTTCAATCAAATCCGTTCAGTAGTTTTTGCGTGATTGAGGAACAAACATCCAAACCCACAAACTTTCACATTTATAATATTAGTAGGATAATTATGTAATTACCTACTTATATTAAGCAAAAGATAATGTTTTTCCAAGGTTAATGCAACCAAAATAAACACGTTTACATTTGTTGAGAAGTCTTATATGGGACTATTTTGCATAACTAACTATTAGGGGGGCTATTACGAAAAGTTTAACGCGATACACGCAGCTGCGTTCGTGCTTCGTTTTGATTGTTTCCTATTACAAATCACTTTCGTATGCGATATTGCGAAGAGACTGCGTGAGTTTGACAGTCTCTCTCTAGCGTATCCGAAATCGTTCGTTTAGTAGTCTATAAACTACGATAGCCAAATTCAAAATATTTGTTATAACTGCAACCAACGAACTGCGGACGATTATCGTGGCCAAGTGATTGCGTTACGCAATTGCGTACGTTATTTTCGTAATAGGCCCCCTGTATGTAGGTAGATTTTATTTTAATTTCGCTCATTTTAACAACAGATTACCTAAAACGGTACGTTTAACCCTACGTCGGTTCATTGTGAACATTATTCGTTCTCAGCTGAAATAGGTCCCCCAGTGGGACCATAACACTGTAGTAATTTCGCCGCGTTACGTACTAACCGAAGATTTATGGGGCTGAAAATAACAGTTATTTCTAACTTTTATCAACTTTTACATTAAAAGTTAGTTTCGAGTGTTAGGGCGTCGGTTTTGTGGCTCGCTCTATAAAAGAAATAGTTTTTTTTTTTTTAAGACTTACTTTGCATGTATGAAATAAAAAGCAAAGGTTCTTTTTAGAGAACATAATTATTAGAAGAGTGTTTTTGTCAGTTGTTTCATTAGTACATTTTAATTGCCTGAAAAATACTACTGTACGAATATACTAAAAAAAATACAAAAAAGGTCGATTTTGTATAACTTTCACTCCACTGTTTCTGCCACTGTAAATTGTTTTGTTTTTTCATGTGAATATTTTTTGTGGTAAACATTATGGTTGAAGGTCGACGTTTTTCGGATCTTAGGCCTGTATTTAAAACTGCTCTCAACATTGAGAGCTATCTTGAGAACATACCTGAGATGCTGTTTCTGTAAAAAGAGCTTTACAAGTATTACCTCAAGATAGCTCTCAACGTTGAAATAGGTCTATTAAATATGGGTCTTAGACTATTATTTTGACGAAAAATTGCAATGTAATCCTAAAACCAATGATTTTTTAAAATTCTCAAGCTTACGCGCTCACTAGACATGAAATAAACCACTTTTAACGGATACTAGCGCGGTTTTATTAAAAGTACTTTGGTAACTAGTTGGTATTTGGTTTGATTTTTTATTTTCCCAACGTTTCGGCACCATTGCAGCTGCCGTGTTTTTTTTTAATTTATTTAGGATAACAAACAATTGAACAAGTAAATTACATACACATAGCACATTCATCGGTTCTTTGAGTATTTGTACAGTCAACACCGTTATCCACAAATATCTACGTAATCACGGGAGAACCGTCGGGAAAACCAAAAATCAAACCAAATACCAACTAATTACCAAAGTCCTTTCAAGAAAACCGCGCTAGTATCCGTTAAAAATGTTTTATTTCAACAATTTCAACTCAACCAATTCCCAGCCGTCCCTTGCGGGTTAACTAAATTAGGTCATTTTAACTGTAAACTGTTCTCCCGCCATTCCGGCCGTTAACGGATAATGTTTGCTCAGTAAACTGTGGCTTTTAAAACGTCATGAATCACAAACATACGTTTGACCGCCATTTTGGAAAGTCAACAACACTTGTATGTGAAAATTTTCATTGTAACTCTATGTCGTTTTGTTGCCACTAAACCGCTGAAACTGGTGTTTTATGATTTATTTATATTTATGTAAAGACCATCAACTTAAATAGATAATTTTACATTCAATTTGCACAGCAGTGGTATAGTCTGTTTATTCTGACTTGAGGGCTTTTCAAAGTGACATTTAAAAAAAAAAAATAGTATCTATTTGCTTCACTGGATGGCGTTGATGGAAAGAGAAGTGTCAAAATTGGCTTTTAAAAATAACGGCCTGTACCAAAGAGGTTAGGAAAGTAAGCGCTCGCTGGCTGACATCTGCCCAAAGAGAAACATTTTAGGGTTACATCTGCCTGCCTACCTGAGTACTCTTCGAAGCTTAGTAAAAAAAAATCACATTGACACATACATTTTTATCAACGCCATCTATCGAGCCTACAGTTTTTTGTCATTTTGAAAAGCCCTCATTAGTAAACAACTTTTGACGCTTTATTGTTTTAAATTTCCATGGTTTTGACAAATCACTTGTCTCAGCCAGAATTCGAACGGGCAAAAATCCGAAAAATAACATCCTGTACTTAATCAGACCAATTGGTAGGGTCAACTTCTTTTAAATAACATAGTATCTTAAATTAAAGGCAGACCCAATATAAATAAAAAAAAGGAGTTTTGCCCGTTCGATTCACGGCTGAGCTACAAGCGATTTATCAAAAAATCTTTGAATTTAGTTTTACTTGTTCAAAAATAAAGGAATGTTTCCATTGCTATTATAAACATTTCGTGTACTTTTCTTCCAACTACCGTCTTTTTTTTCACTCTGTAGGTAGAGTAATATAAAAATCTATTCATATAAGTAAAAGTTTGAAAACATTATTTTAAATTCATTTTTCAAAAGTTGGTCAATAGGTACCTAGTTTAATCAAATATTATAGAGTGATAGTAATAAATAATACCTAATTACATTATAATATTTATTTGAAATACGTAATAAATTCTGAAAATATTTTTTTCTTAATTTTGGTATTTATTGTGCTCGGGGTGATACGCCACCGAGAACTTTGTTCAAGAAATTAGAAATTCGTAAAACTTCGGTATGTTGTTGAATATTCAATGAAGTCGAGATCACTCTTGACTGCTTTTTAATTTTCCTCTCAAAGCCTTACTGTCAGACTCAAAATTAAACGTCACTAAACTTCGTATGTACTTATGGAATTAAGTATATTCAGAAGCTAGAAGCATTTGAAACTTCAATAAGATTATTTCGATTAAGGCGGTTGTATGACCGAAAGTGGCGCCCTCAGATGTTTTTATTTAATAAGTTATTAATAGAAAAATATTTGAACAATGTCTTACGTGGTTTTTAGGGCCAATGGTCCAGTATTTTTAGAAGGTGTCACCATATGCCCTCGTAGTCATTCGTACAAGTAGATAGCAAATGTGACAAAAACGGCCACTTGCAGCAGTGACTACGAGGGAATGTAACGATATCGTCTAAAAATACTAGACTGTGGGCCCTATAAATTCTACGTAAAACATTATTAAAATTGTGTATTATAATTATAATATTAAATAAAATTCACCGCGGCGCCACTTTCGCTCAGGGTGCCACCTTAATATTGCAAAGCATTCTGTCAGTCCTTTTACACATGCAGTCTGTGGGTCAGCTATACGCAGAGGGCGTATAGCGCCCTTCGCGTCCAGTAAAACAATGCGCTTAGGATGTTTTTGCAGCGCATCGGCAATGTTTGCGGAGGCGTGGATTGACGGTTTTCACGCCATTATTCGAAAGCGTTGCGCCTCTATGCTAGCGCGCGTACGAGCCAGTCGCCACACTATCCTGGGCACAATCGCTGACAGGTGGGACTGTCCTATTCTACAGCACTGGATTAGCCTGCATGTTGCTCAGTAGCCCCTGTTTTTAACATGTTTTTAAATGTATTTTTTTTGTGTCAATTACTTACCTAATTATTTATTCATATGTTTTTAATTATTTTAATTTCTGTTGATTTTATTTTATTATTAATGATGTGAATTTTAATTTGAATAATATTATTTAATGATTTTTATTATTTATTATATTTATTTTAACCATTTTACATCTGACAATTTGTATCTGTGATAATTTTTATTCCTAATTTTAATTAAGTAAGTAATTGATTTGAATTTTGAACCTATAGATTTTTAAATAAACTAACATATTTTTCAGTCTTTACTAACAATAATGGATCTTTGTTATCTGAATAAAAATTAAATTATTATTATTATTATTAATATGATCTAGTGTCGATTTTTTTCTAGTATGTTATTTAGTATTTAGTATTAGATTATTTCGAAGATATTAGATTATTCCGAATTATTTTGAGCTCGAGTGCTACACTACGATTCTACTAATATTGTAAATGTGAAAGTTTGTTAGTTTAGATGTTTGGATAATTGACCCAATCACGCAAAAACGGCTGAGCGGATTTGGATGAAACTTCATATCCATAATTAACTACTTATAGGATATTTTTTATTCCAGTTCCCGAAAGCTGATTCTTTTTTATAGACCGCACGGACAAAGACGCGGGCGGTATAGTAAGCGGTAGCTGTAATACTATCTAAATGAACTTATTTCTTATAAGAGAACCAATAGTTTGTAACAAAATATACAACAAGCGGTCCATACTTCACATAATTGGTCACATATTTTGAGTTTTAAAAAGATTTTCTAATTACACTTAATCGTGGAATAAGGCTGCAGTTTTCTTCAAAAACGACTTGAAAATTTACTTAAAGGTATTACAGCGCGAGAACTAACATAAAAACGTTATTAAACTCAAAGGCTTTTTATCTAGAATCTTTAGCTAAGGTCTCCTTAACTATGAGGAAGCTGTCAGTTTCATAGAGTATCTGTCAAATTTGTCAACTTTTTGAATTTAAGATGGCCTTAACTTTAAGAGTCGTTTGAGTATTTGGCCCTATTACAGTCCTGAATAAATTATGGCTAAACTAAGTACAATAGGTACTTAAATATTATATAAAGAAGCTAAAGCTGTTATGGGAACTAGATAAGCACGTCATTTCACACGGGATATCGTAAAACCAGATCTCTGTCGCCTTTTACGATTTGCGTTGGACGATGCCGAGATGCAATATCATATCGTTCTTTCTAAAAATGAATGCCAGTAAGTGTATAAGCGCATTTTAGGAAAATAATGAACTTAGTTTTTTTTTAAATTGGTCCTATTTTGTCATTTACCTTAATTCTGGAGACATAAAATCAAATTAATGGTAGTATCTCACTTGCAGTAGACAACTTACTATAAACCCAGAAAATATACTGTAAATTATAAATCGAGATACCTTTTTCTGGTGATCCATACCACAGGTTTTTTAAACGTTCTTCGGGCGCCAGATCTCATACTAATCTTAAGATAAATAAACTGTGCCATACAAATTAAATGTAAACAGTACGATATAAATAATGCCTATTTTTTCTGAAATTAAACAGAGTCAGGATATCTCTAAAGAAATAAAACCAGCCAAGAGCGAGTCGGACTCGCGCACCGAGGGTTCCGTACCATCATAATTGCACTATCAAACCACACCGCAGAGTAGAATAATAAAATTAGTATTGCAGATTTAGGTCTGCCATCTCTTGACCGATAGTTGAACTAATGTTAACTTTTTAGAAATTTGATAATTTCTAAAAAAGTGTGCTATATTGAGACATCGTTTTAAATTTTTAAGACCCCTTTTCAGTCCCTGTTGTAAAAAAGATATATTTTTTTTATTTATTTCTTATTTGCAAAATAGTTGGGCAAATGTCATCTTAAACTATTCCAAACTTCAAGTTGATACCATTATTAGATCTCGAGATATCCAGCTGTGACAGACAGACAGACAGACTGAGTCACACCATAAGGATTCCTTTTTTACCATTTTGGTACAGAACCCTAAAAAGCTATCAAACACAGATATGCCTCATACGCTCTACAATATTAATCAGCTAAAAGCTATCGTCATTAAGGTAGTCATTCCACTCGATTGATCGTGACAAAGTAGTTCAATCTGCCGAATTGACCATGGATTGATTGTCCTGACCGCAGCCGAGGCTGGGATATTAAGGCTGAATACCCAGCCTTAGCTAGATTGAGACCTGGATTACCAAGCATTGTGGACATGTCCGACGCTGATTATCTAGGATTTAGCTAAATGAATTGGTGGTTGAAAATAAGTGTGTAACTTTTCTGGGTAGATTGAATTTTGATTGCACGATCTAATCAAACTGTGTAAAAAAGGGGGGGTGTTTTGTCAAATTCAAAGACAAAATTTCTTCATTCAAAAACTTAATAATTAAGACTTTTTGGAGCGTCTATATTTTCCTACCACCCGTTCCAGACTTTTTTTACCTGACAAGAAGAACGGGCGCAAGAAGCTTTAGAATAAGTAAAATATAAAACTAGAATTTAAATACATATTTTTTTAATGAGAAATTGCAAACTTCTTGTTGTATCAAAAGGTCAAAACCGGCAAAAGCGTTTGAATGAAAGAACAACTTATTTTTTTTAGTCATATAAATAAACAAAACATCGGTAAACCCAATAACCAAGAATTTTGCTGGTTCATATACTTAGGAAAGAAATAACTCATCGGGTTTCTAGAAAGTTTCTAGTATATGCATAGCGCCCGCTAGAATGTTGGTGTCCTGGCATGTTCATTATTTTCAAAGTCAAAGTAAAAAATAGATTTATTCTAATAAACTTAATAATTACCAAAGCACTTTTGAATCGTCTAAATTTTCTTACCACCCGTTCCAGACTTTTTAGGGTTCCGTAGCCAAAATGGCAAAAAACGGAACCCTTATAGATTCGTCATGTCTGTCTGTCTGTCTGTCTGTCTGTCCGTATGTCACAGCCACTTTATTCCGAAAGTATTAAGACTACACAGTTGAAACTTGGTAGGTAGATGTATTCTGTTAACCGCTTAACGAATTTAATACAAAAATAAGAAAAATAAAAGATTAAGGGGGGGCTCCCCATACATGGAACTGAAACTGAAAAAATTTTTTTTCTTCAAACCAACACGTGTTGGGTGACTATAGATAGGTCTTAAAAAATGACATTGAGGTTCCTAAGACAACTTTTTCTCAAAGTCGACCGTTTGAAAGATATTCACCGCCAAAGTGGTAAAATGTGTGTCCCCCCCTTTAACTTTTGAAATAAGAGAGTGAAAAATCTAAAAAAAATATATGCTGTAGATCTTAATAAACACTTTCAACGATGAGACTGGTTTGAACGAGATATAGTAATTAGTTTTCGAGATATAGCACATTTTCCAAAACCGCAAATATAACTTTGTCATTCATACCAACACTGTGAAAAACAAAGTTATTTTTGCAGACGAAAAATGATAGGTGGTATTAAATATGGTATGGTATAAGGTAACTACGGAACCCTATGGCGCGTGGCCCGACACGCACTTGGCCGGTTTTTTTTAACTAACAAGAAGAACGGGCGCAAGAAACTTTTCTTCCCAATTATACTACCTAAAAAGCTTTTTTATTTTGCATTAAATTGTGTATTTTCTACCTTTTTTTCTAAAAACTGCGTCATGTCAACGCTAGAAGGTATGACAAATTAGATCTGCTGATGTGTCATTCTTTTATTTAGCCTTACCAGCCATAAACGCTTAATAATATAAAATAAAATAGTAAAACGAAACGTTTGATCTGAGGCTGATTTTATGATTGTTCAAATAAAAGAGCTGATGAGGCAAAGAGGCGTCTAGACTCTGAAATTATGGAGCTCATGTCAGACATTTTGTGTAGTTGTTTGTGCTGAAATATTTTCTCAAAATAAATATTAGTTTTCAGTTGTGCAATCATGTAGGTTGTATTTTCACACTGAAATATTTTTGATGTGGTGATAGTGTTTACACATTTTAAATTCGCCATAAATTAGACTATTTATTTTATTTGGTTAACAACATATAGAGAATAATTTCCTCTGCACAAATAATAAACTTATTACTATTGACAGATATCAAATTTAATTTAGTTTGCCTATAATTGATCTTTTTTTAAGTACTGTCATATTCATGAACATACGAATAATATACACACATCAACTTTGTCTAGGGATACAGGTGCTATTTTCATACAAACGAGGTAACTTTGAAGCCTTGGTTTCCTGCCAGAGATGTACTGTGCTGTGATCTGATGACGGCTATCCAGGGAGTGAATGGAGGAGATTCAGATCGCTATACACACCCAACTGATCTGACCAGCATTCTAAAAACGTAATAGACATGTTTACAAAACCGCGAAAATAGCATGAAAATGTATGGAAATCCTCAAACTGAGAACTCTGACCCATTAATCTTTTAGAATGCTGATCAGATCAGTTGGGTGTGTATAGCGATCTGAATCAACTCCATTCACTCCCTGGATGGCCATCATCAGATTACAGCACAGTACATCCCTGGCAGAAAACCAAGGCTTCAAAGTTACCTCGTTTGTATGAAAACAACACCTGTATCCCTAGACAAAGTTGATGTGTATAAAAGGTCATCATCAAACCATTTTCCTAGTGTCTAGCATTACTGAAGTAACCAACCATACCATACCAATTATACCATGACATTATGAAATCTATCTACCAATTTATCTGTCAGTTTATTTATTATCAACCTATTAATGTCTGTTGGATTTTCCATTAAGTATATTAACTTACTGACACCGCTTAAAGTCCGGGGCTTATAAAAATCAATATTGCTGTTTATTTTTAGGTTTGGCTCATAAACCGGGTGGTTTAAAAGGATATCGGAGGCAGCCACGCTAACCGTTACCTAGAAAGGTTTATTCTTAAGTAAAACCTATTTGGAAGGTCAAACAAAATTAAAGATGAAGGTAGTACAAAAAACATTTCTTTAAGGCTCGGTTATGCGGAAACATTTTGTCTCTGTCTTTTTCTTTACTTGTAAAGAGTATGGAAACTGCACTTTTTAGATGTTTTTCGTTGTTTTTCATCATTATCTTAAGCACAATTTTCATTCTTGAAATAAAGTTTTTGGAGCTACTTCACAGTATATTTGTATATTTGTTTTTTTTTGTGTATGTCCACCGATTACTCGAAAACGGCTAGACCGATCGAAATGATTTGAACGTTATTACATTAGGTAAACTTCCAAGTTGGTCCCATTTTTTTTATTTGGATATCGGTTCAATACTTTTCAAGTAATCTTGAAAAAAGCACGAAAACAGTAAGATTTTGTGTGAATTACCTCGATGATAAATGGTCGTATTACTTCTTTGTTTATGAACTGAATAAGATAATTATTTTTTTGGAAGAGGGATATGGGTGTAGTTCTTTAACCGACTTAAATAGGAGGTTTTCAGTTTGACTAGGGTTGCAAAATTACGTAATTTTACCGAAAAGGCTGGTAAATTACGGATATTTTACCGTAATTTATATAAATTACGGTAAAATTACCAGCGACTATTAGCGTCTTTTATTTATTTATTTCTGCTTTAGAATAAAAAGCAACACTGATTCATGGTATCTAAGCATTGAAAACAAAAAAATAGGATATTCAATTGCGATGATCGTAGTAAAATGAAGGAATTGTGACATTTCCATACATCTACTCTCGGCAATATCTACAATTACTTCACCTCGCGTTTTATACTGCTTAGTGCGTGAACTTTTTAGTTTTTCACTTAAGGTTTTTTTTTGTTTTTCACTTTTTTTTTCTTTATTTAATTTAGGGACTTTTACAGAGTACGTCAGTCCCATCATACCCTAAGTACC
The DNA here is from genome assembly GCA_943789525.1 of Agriphila geniculea. Taxonomy (NCBI): domain Eukaryota; kingdom Metazoa; phylum Arthropoda; class Insecta; order Lepidoptera; family Crambidae; genus Agriphila; species Agriphila geniculea. The sequence continues at coordinate 1,643,411 of OX038884.1, read as the reverse complement.
TATTATACAACACATCAAGCACGTGATTGCACCATGTCACATACAAGCCTGGCTGCATCCGATGCGGGATCCGCCAAAATACTTTGAAAAGCTCCCACATCAGATGCCTTCAGGTCTAAATGAAGAGTTAGTTGCCGTCTCTCCCTTTGGTTCTTGACACATTCCGTCAACAAGTGTTGCACATCCTCTACTTTACCACACGCATCACAGTTCGGCGATTCAGTTTTCCTCATTAAATGTGCAAACTTGTTACACGGAAAATGTCCGGACCGTAGTCTATGTAAAACTACAACATATTTCCTACACAAATCAATACTTGCACACCAGGGTATACGAGGAGGCTCACTCTGCATTGTTTTGTACCAGATTCCTTTTATTAGAGAAGTTTCGTCAAAGTACTCTTTCCATAAGTTATAACATTCTTTTTTGAATTTTGAAAAAAAAATAGTGGTTTTACATTTTGGAGCTCAGATAGGCTGTCTCTCTATTTTGAACTTAAAAAAATAACTTGATTTATTTTTGGTAATTGTTTTCAATACATCGTCTAAAGAATAGAATTACGGATATTAAACATATATTGTTTTTGTTGAAAAAAATACATTTAAATGTACAAAAACTAGTTGTAATTTCACCAAGTAAATCAAAAATATATCTGTAAATAAATATAAGTAAGTACGTGAAATATTCGTGATAGTATTCTTTTGACTATTGAAAACATTCACCAAAAATAAATCAAGTAAGTAATTTATTATTATTTAAAAAGTTCAAAAAAGTGAGTGAGTTAGCCTATCTGAGTTGCAAAATGTGTCAGACAACGCTCTTATAGACTATAATTACTTCACCTCGCGTTTCCTATCTTATTCGGTTAATAGCTCACGACTTGGTACGTGAAAGGGAGGTCGGCGTTTTTTTCGTTTTTCACTTAACAAACAAACAGACTAACAGATTAGCACATTTTCCCCTGTAATAAAAAAATATAAGTACTTTAAATACATTTTTTACTGAAAATTACCGTAATTTATCGAAAAATACCATAAATTACGTAATTTATCGTTTTTTACCGAATTTTACCAAGGTAATTTTACCGATTTGCATCCCTAAGTTTGACCCGTATGTATGTATGTATGTTTCTTCGCGATTATCTCACGTTTGGCTGAGCCGATTTTACTACCTAAATAATTTACCTACAAGGTACCTACACTAAAAAGAAAAAAATAAAAAATTGTTTAAAAAAAACAAAAAACCGACTTCAAAAAACCTACCTCTAAAAAGCAAGAAATAATATTCGTTATAATAAAAACACGTCTACTGAAGTTGGGTGGGGCTTTTAGAATAAAAAAAGGAATCTGTAGGTACTCCAGCCCCACCCGACTTCAATAGACGTGTTTTTATTATTACGAATATTATTTCTTGCTTTTTAGAGGTAGGATTTTTGAAGTCGTTTTTTTGTTTTTCTTACATCATGTCCGAAGTCGTGTGGTTTAACAGTCAAAGTTATTAATATGGCGCAATATTCTTATCTCTCATTACAGCTTTTAGAAGCTTCAAATAATATGTCCGTAACACCTTAATAGTTTAAAACAAATAACCTAAACTATTAAGTTTAATTGACCCAATTGACGGTAAACTGGGGAGAGTATAAGCTTGTAAGGTCGGCAAAACCAGTAAAGTCATTGTGGCTGCTTGTGTGAACGCTACCGTATCGAGCGGGGGTGCTCTTGACCTGTTACCAGCAAGTAAACAGCCCCTCGGCCGTAGCCTATATTTGTAGCCATGATCTTATGAAGAATAAAAAATAAAAATCTTACGTGCAAGCGCGGTTAATGTAATGAATTATACCTACACTAGCGGCTGCCTGCGACTTTGTCCACGTGGACCCTAGACAACCTTTGACCAGGGTAAAAAGTAGCCTATAACGGGTGTAAGAAAACCCTCAACGAAACCAAAGTCCGCGCATTCCGCCCATCATCAGGATCATTTTTGTCTTTAAAACTATTCCTGGGAAACCAATAGCTACGAAGTTATTGAAGGTCAAAGTCAATTTTTTATGGAATCTTATTTTATTCGTTATTTCCTAATTTTTGTCTAAAAAAACATTATACAAAATTTAAGTATTTCGTAAAAACAATGGCTTCAAAACGTCATCACATCACACAATGTATCTCATGAGCATGCACATAAACGCTGCATTTCGACTCGGCTACACGCAGCTGTGTAGAATACACTCGCAAGCGCGGTCTGTTGTACGCGTTACATTACATGGTAATTTACGCAATGTTTTTTAACAATCATTTTGAACAGAAATGGTCCTGATGATGGGCAGAATACGTAGAGCTCGGCTTCGTTGAGGGTCATGTTACACCTGGTTTGTTAATCCAAGTCTTAATCTGTCTACCAACCAAATATCATCCAAATCCGTCCAGCCGTTCAGGCATGAGGTAACAAACATACTTTCGCATTTATTGACCGAGCGAGCGCGAAGCGTCTCCGTTTTAGCTTGGGCAAGAATGCTTACGTATGTTCGTCCGACTGTCAGGCTAACCGTTTGTTCTCCTGTACAGGTCGCATTTCTCAACCGATTCTCATGAAATTTTATGAGCAGGTTCTATAATTATACAGCATTATTTTGTCAATTCAGTTTTTAAAAAGGCGTAGATATGGGAATATCATATAGCTCTACAGAGCCACTAGTAAAATTAGTAGGATAATGTTAAAAAGGAAATAAAACCCGGAGAGTTAACAGCAGCCATTTAGTTTTAGTCGAATAAAGTAGGTAGAGCTTCTACTATGAGGAGACTAAAAGAGGATAATATCGAGTTTTATGGCGAATAGAATAATTTAAAAGTCAATGGGCATTTTGTTTTGTTTTGGTTTGACCTATGGCGTACACAAATGAAATAGGGCTAGATATGTCGATAAATGTATCTGCTACTTAGTGATAAAGTCCATACACACTTGATCGGTTGGCCTTGGCCGCTAGACGTTGATATTCTTCTTAAGGCCAGTATATTCCAAATATCTGTCTTTTTCTTTACGTGTGAAGAGTAATGAAAATAACCTCACTTTTTAATTTTTTCAATGTTTTTGTAGATATTTCGAGCATAAAGTCACTTTTTGAAAAAGTAACCGTTGAATATTCTTCTATATGTCATTACCTATTTTTCTATATATTTTTCGAGAATAAGGGATTAATAGACTTTAAGTATTATCCAAAAAATATAAAATTAATGAAAATTTTCTAAGTCTTTGCATATTTTTTTAGTTGAGTGAAGAAACGAATATCGTATTTTTAACCGTAAATTATTCAAGATCGTTTATGAAGCTTCAACATATATTTTTATGTGCTCAAAATAAAGAATATTTGATTGTTTATTGTTGAATCAAAAATAGGCCAAATTCGATAATTTCGAATATACTGGCCTTAAGTTAAAAAGGCGAAAATATAATAGCTCAATAATAAATATAAAGAAATGTGTAAATACATCCCTATATCCCTTGACCCACTTGTGGGCAGGTAGCTAACCTGTGAAGGGACGGCTGAGGGTTGGTAATTCAATATTAGCTTCAAAAGTGCTTCAAGGGAACACACGTGCGAAATGAACCTCGTTTCATATTTTATACTTCTTCATTAGCATGCTTACAATGTTGTTGAGTGAATTATTCATTTGTTTTTATTTTACCCCAAACGATGTTGTTTTCAGAATGAAACAGTTTGGATTTCTAAGTGATAATCGAATGGGGCTTTTTATCAAAAGCTTGTAAAATCAAATCACAAACCTAATTTCAATGGGATGGCGATTCAATTTTACAAGCGATTATCGATAAAGTCACCTGGAAAATTGACCCGTGTAAATGCTAGGATAATATACATTCATTGGTTTTTATTTTGTCTAGAATAGTGTTTGTAGAATACGCAAGCGTTTTCCAAATACTGATAGATATTTTGCTCTTTTCACGGATATATTGACATAAGTTTTCCCTGACCATAGATTAACTATACAGACAGGGTGGATTTTTGAGACGGTACATTAAGAGCAGGTACCTTAACCGTTATAGTTACAGGAAAACGTTTCTGAGATAACTTCCATAACTTTTTGAGATATTCTGAACTGCATTCACAGATTTTGGAAAAAAGTTACCGTTAGCAAAAAATGTTATAAAATACCAAAATTTTTTTTTATGCCAAATCGATCCTATTTCATGTTGGGATCGAAAGACTCTGTTGGACTAATTAAGGTATGAGTACTATAAACGACAGAAATCGCCAAAAACTTTTCCCATACATTTTGTACGGAAAAACTATCGTTTTTCCGTACAAAATATTTTATCTTATCAACTTAAAATATTTTTTATTGCCAAACGATCGTATTTCTTACTGTGATCAAAATGCTTTTTAAGGCCAACTGAAATTTGAGTACAGAAACTACAGTACCTAAGTCACAACACCGGCTTCACACACAGGCAGTCTACAACAACATTTGATCAAAAAAGTAGTTTCCGTATTCAAATTTCAGTTGGCCTTAAAGAGTATTTTGATCACAGTAAGAAATAAGATCGTTTGGCAATAAATAATATTTCGACTTGATTTATCGTTTTTCCGTACAAAATGTATGGGTAAAGTTTTTGGAGACTTTTGTCGTTTCTAGTACTCATACCTTAAATGGTCTCATAGAGTCTTTAGATCCCCACATGAAATAGGATCGACTGGCATAAAAAAAATTGTTTTGGTATTTTATATATTTTTTTGCTAACGGTAACTTTTTTCCAAAATCTGTGAATGCAGTTCAAAATATCTCAAAAAGTTATGGAAGTTTTCCAAGAAACGTTTTCCTGTAACTATAACGGTTAAGGTACCTGCTCTTAATGTACCGTCTCAAAAATCCACCCTGTATAGCTTAATAATATTTAAAATCTTTATTTAAAACCTTTGTATAAGTTGATCAACAATGTATTGCTTAAACTCTCAAAAAAGGAGGAGTGCAGGTTTTCAATTCGATTAGTATTTTTTTTTCATTGTTGGCGCATATCTCTGCATTTATAGACCAATTTTGATTTCGACAATCATTTGTTTGTTTTTTAGTATCTTTTGCATTTGTTGAACCTTTGTCTCTATTTTTTATAATATTTTTTTTAAAGCAATATCACAATTTATCATTTGAAATGAGTAGGCGCGAAAAAGTGATCAGGTTTGCATGTTGATTAATGGCGTGTGTATGACTATCAGAAAACAGGATATAATAGCTCTCGCTTTAATAGTAGTGTAAAAAATATTAAGTGGAAAACATTTAAAGTAGCATTTTAAAATAATGAAACTAAACCTCTATATATATTTTTTTTTTCATAAATTCCCACAATTTGCTATAATAACAAAAACTTGATTAGGTACTTACAATACCACTTACCTAGTTAAATTAAAATTGTCAATACAGAAATAGAGAAAATTTATAGTAAAGATTGGCAATAATTACTATTAATAATTTTAAACGAGAACATATTGATTTTACCATTAATAACATATTTTCTGATTGCCAAATTAAATTTTAATAAATACTAATGTTCTACGGCCATAGCAACTATTCAAATGTATTTTTACTATAATTAGTTAAAATACTATTTATTATACACCAACTTTAAAAAAAGCCATTTGACAGGTCAATACTTGTATGGGATGGTAAGTGGTCATTGTTCTTTCTAAACACATATTTATTCCTCTGTAGTAATGACCTCAGCCGAAAGAAAGGTAGGTACCTACATCTGAACATAGCTTATAATAATGCTATATGCAGTAACTCAAAACTATAATCCCAATAAAGCCTTTTATTACATCCTTATAAAAATCAGGCAAAACTCATGACCACTGCCATAGAAATATAGCCTTTATGTTGTCATGTTAAAGAAGAAAATCAAATAATCCAACTGAAAGTTAATACTATGAAAGGGTTACAAAGACCACTCAAGCCCTGTAAAGTGACTTGTTTGAAATATGCTTTATTGCGACCCATTCGGGAAAAAAACCACAATAAAAAAATAATGACCATTACCTACCTGAAATTGAGGAATGAAATTCGTTTTGTGTTTTATGTATTATACCTTCTCTGTGTCGTCAGCAAAAAAGTAATTGGCCTCATGATTGCGTAGACGTGGTTGATGTGGCAATTTTTTTGTGCTGTAAGCCTCACCAATTAGCAAGTTTAGCTTTTTTGCAGAAAAGAAAATGTGTGAAAAATTTCTAATATTAAATAGGCATTTCACTACTCTTTGAGTAAGAATTTATTTTGCAAAATTATGTGTCAAACTGTCTAACTTAAATATAAGTAGGATTAAGGACCTTTATTTCGCAAACTATGTTTATTTAATTAAATTATTTGAGCTAAGTAGGTATCTAAAAACCCTGCACGCTAACTTGCAGAAATATATTCAACGCCTGAAATTGTTCCATAGCAATATTACTTTTAGGAAGTTTGCTCGTATCAAAGATTGAGGAATTCAATTTTGAAATTGTTACATTTATTGTTGGGATTGGAATACTAACTATTACCAAACAGTTAAAGTTACTAATAATAAGGACTATGTAGGTCTCCATACAATCTTTCATCTCCTATTTCACATCTTTCGTTATTCATTTTGGCGACAAAAGTGGCCTTTTGTCCTTTCCCATGGTCCAATCTATCTTTTTTTTATACACAACGGGATAGTGTTTGGCCCTAACCTTACCTGATGTTAAGTGACGATAAGGCCGAAGGTGGTAGCGCACTACACCCGGAATCCTCTTCACTGAGGAACTGGCTGTCTTACCTCTAACTGCCGGAACACAACAAAATTGTTGTTATTGTGTCAGACTTAGTAGGTACGATGATGGTAGCTAGGCAGGCAGAGTTGAAATAAGCCCTACCACTAGGGTTGCCACCTCTTCCGGATTTCCGGGAATCTCCCGGAATCGTGCCCTGAAAACAAAAATCTTCCGTCTCCCGGAATTATTTCAAGATAATTCAAATTATCCCGGAATTTCAAATTTGACAATATTCGAATGGAATGAAGAGTGTTTTTCTTTTTGTGAGTTCCTTGCGAGCGCATTTTTAGTATCGTCTTCTTCGGTATATGGACAAAGGAGAGAAAACGTTTAAATGAAGAACATGTCAAGGCAGAAGTACAGACATTCGTCAATTTTCGAATGGAATGTTAAGTTTTTTTTTCAATTTGTGAGTTCAAAACCAGAAATTTTGAAATCCGTACGAACAAATGAAAAATATAAGTTCAAAAAATACTAAAATATGTTAAAAATTACTCTTTTTATTTTGAAGTTTTCTATCTCCCGAATTCAAACGGCCAAGAGGTGGCAACCCTACCTACCACCAACCTAAATTATTACTAAAAATAAATGTGCATCAAAATTCAGGCGGGCGAGTTTTCACATTAATAGTATTAAAACATGGATACTTTTTCTCGAAATCAAAATGGACACGGCAAGCCTAACTTGTAGCAATTCACTGCCTGCTAACAGTTCTCATAAATTCTGAACTAAATTGCAGGAACAGTTTGAAACCGTTCCGCGGAATAGGGCTGTATCTTTTATTGAAGTTAAACACGAACAGCAATTGGGATTGCAGTCTTATAAAGGCTATATAAACTTTCTTAAAATGTTCAAACTCACTTCTAAACTTAGGTACCTATAATAACTAGTTTCCGCTTCCGACTATCGTCCGCGCGGACATTCGAGAAATCCCTAACCAGGATAAGAAATATCCTTTGTTTTTCTATTTCAGGTTACAAATTTAGTAACACTGATCAACCTTGAACCTTGGCACTCCATTCAAAGACAGAAATAAAACAACCGAAGAAAAATAATAATTTTGATTTGGTTTAGTAGTCTTTCTTATATCTTACATATTTATGTTAAGACGTTTGTATGTGCCTAGACTTATAGCTCTATAACGAGGGTGGCCAACCTTTTCGACACTTGGGCCAAAATTCAGAAGTAGAATTTTACCCCGGGCCGCACTACCAAATTTTATGTATAGTGCGTGCCAGATAAGTCCGACTTTAAAAAAATGTGCTCGGCTCCGCGGGCCACAAAGTAACAGACGGCGGGCCCTTGCTCTATAAGTTTTTAATCCCACATGTGAACTTAATAACTGGTGTAACAAGATCCTCAACGAAGCCGAAGTCCACTCATTCCGCCCGTCATCAGGATCATTTTTGTCTTTTATACTATACCTACCTGGGAAACCAATAGCTACGAAGTTATCGATGGTCAAAATAAATAAAAAATATTAATTTTTTTATGAAATTTTGTAATTTTTGTCCAAAGAAACATTATCAAAATTTTTAGTACTTCGTAACAAACAATGGCTTCAAAACGTCATCTCATCCAGAGGCGTCTTTACCTATGGTGCAGGGGGTGCGGTGCACCCGGGCGCCGCGGTCTCAGGGGCGCCCCCAAATGAGACGCCTCTGATCTCATCACTCAATGTATCTCTGAGCACGCACATAAACGCTACTTTTCAACTCGCCCGCACGCGGCTGTGTAGCATACACTCGCAGGCGCGGTCTGTTGTACGCGTTACATTGCGTATGCAATACTTTTTTAACACCAAAAATTAAAATCGTTCCCCAGCAATAATTTTGAAGAGAAATGGTCCTGATGATGGGCAGAATACGTAGACCTCGGCTTCGTTAAGGGTCTTGTTACACCCGACCCCGAATTACGTAAGTCTGTTGCTAACAATTCTCGATTGAAATCGCAGTTGCATTACTGCTTTAAGTAAGATAGTTGTCACATTAGTTCTAACTAAAGCAGCAATGTTACTGCGATTTCTGTCAGAGTTGATTGCAACAAAATTACAAAATCGGCCGGCTGGTATAATTGTTCGATATGCAATACCTAAATAAAAATTTCAAGAAAATAGTAACTTAATAATTAAGAAGGTTCCTAAAAGAAACAAAAAAAATACCTAGTGTTTAACAAAAACTTTAAAAGTTTCTCACACCAACATAATTAAACATTCAGCGACACAGAACTGCCAATTGATTTAAATATTTAATGATTTTCGAACCACAAGTTTCCTAATACGAAAAGTTTTACTCAAATTATCTCTAGTTGGTTCTAGAAAAGTGTCTAACTTTAATAGCCTACATCAACTTTGGTGTTCGACAAAATAATAAGAATAAAATTCGAATGAAAAGGAACTTAAGTAATTAAGTTGTAAAGGTCATGGACATAAAGTGCTCTAAGCATAAAGTAGATTTTTTGTAGGCTATTTTGTTTCTAAAAGCTTTTGGTAATGAAGATATTTTATTAGTTATGGATAAGCATATTGCCTGAAGTGGTAGATTGATTCTATGGGTCACTATAAACAGATAATTATCCAAAGCTTTTAAGACAAAAGAACCTACGATAATAATCTTCTTAACCTTATCCTAACCTTAGCAACTTAATTACTTAACATTTCTTTGACAAAGTTTTAAACAATCCTCTGTTTTGGGGTAAAAATAATGTAACGATACAAAAATGTTGCATCAACATAAAATGCAATTTCTTGCGTAATCTATAAATATTAATTGATAGCTGACCCGACGTTGTCCTGTCTTAGTTATGAATGTCAACTCTGTTGTCTGTCAATGCCCGACGCCCGCCCGCCGTCTGACGTTGTCTGTCTGTCAATTCTATGTCTAACGTCATAAGATAAGGTTACATTAAAAAAGTTTATAATGTCCAAAACAATTTTATATGGTGGTTAAGTATTATTAAATTTTCTAATTTTCCGCGCAATTTTATTCATTTTCTTTCATAAGAACCTTCTCTTGATAGTAAAAAACACAACAAAAAAGAATTATCGAAATTGGTCTCGCCGGGCCGTTCACGCGTGATGGCGTGACCAAGGGAAATAGATATTCATTTTTATTATAATGTAGGTTGTCAATCGCCATTCAGCGCGGCAATGCCGTCAGTGTTATGGGGACCTTTGCGCCTGGTATGACCCGGGGTGGCATATTTGAATAAGGTATAATTAATGTGAATTATAGTTATTAGAATTATTTAATTATAAGACCTATTAATTGTTTAAATGATTTAATTATTTTAGTTATCGGACTGTAACGTCATTGAATATTGTGATGATTTGGAATTAGATTAAAAGGATTAGTTATTAAAAAAAATTGAAATAAATCAAATATAATATTTCGTAATTTTGAAAAGTAGAATTAAATTCGTCAATGTAGATTATTGTAAACTATTTTAAAACGATAATTAATAAAATTTGCACATTATTTCATATTTTTTTAAGAACTGGATTAGAATTTATGAAAATGATAGAAATAAAAACCGGCCAAATGCGTATCGGGCGCAGTAGGGTTCCGAAACGTTAACGTCATTTTTAAGGTTCCGTACCCAAAGGGTAAAAACGGAACCCATACAACAAACATGATTTTTTTGCCGTTTTTTGCTCGATCTTAATAACGACAACAGGTAGACAGTTGAAATGTTCATAGATGATGTATTTCTGTTGCCGCTTTAACAACAAATACTAAAAACAGAAAAAAATAAATATTTAAAGGGGGCTCCCATACAACAAACGTGATTTTTTTTGCCGTTTTTTGGTACGGAACCGTTCGTGTGCGAGAACTCGCACTTGGCTGGTTTTTTAAACACATATCTAAAGATTTTACGGCTAATACCTTAAGTGCGGCTAAACCTAGTTTTAGGCGACTAAAACTAGGTGTAGCCGGTAGCTGTTGGTTAAATCTAGGTGTAGACGGTTTGCTCGCGGCTATACCAGATTTAGCCGGCTAAAACTAGGTCCAGCATGGGGTATAAAGAAAGTTATTTCTGTTGTCTGTTAAAAAAAATAGCCTCGAGATTTAAGGCGCTCGCCTTAAATTTCTAACCTATATTCGGGACCTACAGGAGTAAGGCAGATCGGTTTCACCTAGTTTTAGCCAACAGCTATCGGCTACACCTAGTTTTAGACGCACTTCGGGTATTAGCCGTAACAGACACCTTGAACGTATAGGTTTGATGAATTTTTTTAGGGTTCCGTACCCAAAGGGTAAAAACGGGACCCTATTACTAAGACTCCGCTGTCCGTCTGTCTGTCTGTCTGTCACCAGGCTGTATCTCATGAACCATGATAGCTAGAAAGTAGAAATTTTCACAGATGATGTATGATGTTGCCGCTATAACATACAACAAACTTAATTTTTTTGCTGTTTTTTGGTACGGAACCCTTCGTACGCGAGTCCGACTAGCACTTGGCCGGTTTTTGATTTTAGTTTCAGTTCCATGTACCTATGGGGAGACTCGCTTAATCTTTTCATTTTTTTATTTTTGTATAAAAATCGTAAGTTGGTTTACAGAATACATCTACCCACCAATACCTAACTAATACCGGAATCAAGTGACATACGGACGGACGGACAGACAGACAGGCAGACATGACGAATCTATAAGGGTTTCCTTTTTTGCCATTAGGCTACGGAACCCTAAAAAGTGTGTGTCGATTTCTACAATCATGTAACCCCCATAAATACCGCTGCTAAAACAGGTTTTTCATCGTAACCCTTTTTCAGAAAAAACCTTTTTCATCAAAATGACCCATTTCATGCTTAAAACAATGGCTTTGCGCAACTTTTTCCCACTCAAAATCTACATACTTTCACACACGATTTACCGCTACGACGACGGAAAATGGCGGAATGAGGGAGGTTGACATTTGTCTAACTTCTCAAGTGAAGCCAACTTATCAAACTTTTTTAAGCGACGAGGGTCATGTAAGTAAGGGTATGCACTAGAATATGAATACGATGGGTATCATCACAGAAAAGAAATCTTAGCACACTTGCTTTGCTTGTGGTAGCAACCGCAAAAGCAAGTAGCAACCGAACGGTACGGCAGGCGGGTGCGGTGGTTTTGTAGTGAAAAATACCCCAAAAATGAAAATGCTTTAGAGCCATACCGCACTGTCGACAAGTCGCCGGACGACTGTCGATACGACAGCGACAGTAATTTCTACTAGTTTATATGGACGCGTACGCACTTGGTCGCCCGGTCGCTGGGCGACTCAGAGTCGTCGGGCGACTAGCTACGCCCAGCCGCTCGGCGACCGAGAGATACACGGGTTCAAATGGAAGCGTACGCACTGCAAGCGACTGTCGCGGCGACTGTACGTCGCGCACAAAATGGCTTTCGATACTGAAATATTTATTTTAGAAAAAGAATTGCGAAAAGCTATTTGGGATTTATCAAGTAACGAATATTCTAATAATCGAGATAAAGAAACAACAGTGGGAGGAAATTGTGGAGTTATTTGGAGGTGAAGTATTAACAATCGAAGAAAAAAAACATTAGGTAGGTACCTACTTATCACAATGTCATTTATTTTATTACTTAACTAATGAACTCTGCCCATCTGCCATGACAATTGACCCTCCTCAGTTCAGTCATAAAATAATCAGCAAACTTATCTCTGTACGATATACCACGTCGCGTATAGGGTTACCAGATGCAGATGGTATATCTAAAAATGCTGACAAGAAGCTTGTTTTCTACCAAAAAGTCCTGATATTTTGCTAAAGCCCCCACACGGCTTACGATAACACATTACATATATACCTAATAAATTATTATTTTTTCTTGTTATAATGACGCATTTATTTATTGCAAAGTTACTTGATTCTGCACCACTGTACCAGAAATACAACGCAACGTATCGAGTCGCTGGCTTAGTCGTCGGCCCGTGCGTTTTGAGTTGCAGTCGCCGGGAGACCGAGTTGCTCGTCCACCAGTCGACAGTCTCAATAGACGTTTTTTTACTCATGTGTCAATAGGCCAGAAAATTTTAAGTAGATCGCACCCCTAGACAAGTTGGCCACCCTTTAGCCGCTAAAGTTTAGCGTATCTTCACTTCATAATAGAACACAGACCATACAACAAGTAATAAAAGGATAATTTTGCTGATTCACAAATCGTCCACTAGTCGGCGGTAAAACGTAGTGATTTTACATTCTGTTTGGTCGGTGTGGTAGCCAACTTGGCGCTAGTGTAGATAATTAATAAGATATGTCATTTTGTTGTTTGCTTTCAATTTTCGAATGTTGGAAGAGGGGAATTTTTGTAAATATAAATTTTCTTCCAACATATTTTAGTTTTCTTCAATTATTAATTCGTTTACCGCCCAACTTCCATAATAATTAAGATTTAACCAACTATTTTTTAAAAAATACCGGGCACATAATTTAACCCATGCACACGTACAAAAGGTCTTAGTGCTACTTGTACGAAAAAAACCCGCAAATCTATGAATAGCATAGCCGTTTGGTACACGTATACCTGCCCCCCTACCCAAATGACCAAATTTCTATTCGTTTGAACGCTACGCTTACTTTTAAAGCTTAAATATGATCAATAGAGGATTAAATCATATGTCGCAAACTTATGTAAATCACAGACTTCGATGTATTGCATGGAATTGTCAAGCTACGGCACATAATTTTATAGTTTACTGCTTATTTTAATGTTTTAATAGTGAGCGTAGCGTTCAAACAAATAGAAAAGTGGCCATTTGAGTAGGGGGGCTGAGGTCAAAACAAAATTTTGGAGCTTCAGTTCTTAAAAAATCTTCTCTTAGTAGAGAAGTTATGGTGTCATTTTTGTTTTGTATGGGGAAAATAATCTTTTTTCTAAAACCTATCGTATATATAGGTAGTATCGAATGAAAGGGCTTCCCGAGCCGGTTCTTAAAATATATCACATCATTACATTTCAGCCACTTGTTTTTTCAAACCAAAAAACATTTTCAAAGCAAAGTTTGGGCTCCTTCAGATGCGATGTGGTTAAAAATTATTGAAATTTTTTTTGTCTTTTATTTTCATAACACAAGTGCTGCTCGATTCCAAAGTAAGTGACAATTACTTACTTTGGAATCGGAGCCATGTATGTGATGTCGTAAAAAAAACCTGTATCTGCACAAGAAATTTGTAAGCTTTCTCTATTTTCTATTAATCCAAATAAGTGAAACACATTTTTTGCTACCGACTGTACAAACCCCACAATGTCTCGAATCCTCCTGAGTGATTATGGCTTCGCCTGTCCGCAGAAGATAAGCGGAAGTTCGTGGAAGCTTCCTATAAGCACCGCACTATAGCCATGTAAATAATAAGCTTTATTAATTTAATTTACTTAGTGCTTAATATATACTACGTATATTGCTCAATTTGAATGAATAAACCGCCTCTGTGGTCTAGCCTGTGTAAGAAGCAGGGGTCCCGGGTTCGATTCCCATGGGAGTACAATTTGTACTCGGTTTGGTTGGTGGTAAGGCTTTTTTTCAAGTCCGCCTGGCTAGCTACCACCATCTTACTTAAGTCTGACGCCATAACAACAATTTAAAAATTGTTGTGTTCTATAAATAGCAGTTAGAGGTAAGATAGCCAGTTCCTCAGTTATGAGGATTCCGGGTGTAGTGCTCTTTCACCTTCGGCCTTCACTTAACATTAGGTGAGGTGAAGGCCAAGCACGAGTTGTGTATAAAAAAAGAATGGTGTAAGTAAGGAATGACAAATATAGGTACGGTCAGCAAAAAGTAGCTTAGCACTTTAGTACTTTATCATAGCAACTTTATTGATAATTATTTCAAACTGCAAGACATATGTCAAAAAGTTGTTATGACAAAGTACTAAAGCGTTAAGCAACTTTCGTTGCTGACTGGTCTAGAAAAAAATCGCTTCACCCGTAGCATCTCAGACGGAACTTGAACCTGAATTTTTGGGGTTCCTGGGGTTCCGTCTGGCCCAATGAATCCCAATAAGTCATTAATTAATAATAAAAATTGCATTGTAAATGCGAAAAATCTTAAATTTCACTGTGTTAAAGAAGATTGCTAAAATATGAAAATTGATTTATTACGATTTGATAACAAAATTCAAATATTAATTTAGATTTGAACTATACTTTTTAATGTGGATATTATGAATTATCCACATCGGAACTCATACAAACAATCGTTTACTAACAAATTATGCAAGGTTCTTTGTAACACATTTAGAGATGGGCAAAGACCCGATTTTGAACCGACTGCTGGGATTAAACCCACTTAGCGGCCCATTGACAATTTTGTTGAACTAAATAAAAGTATGTAGAAAAAAGAGATGTTTCGTTCTTTGATTATTTTCTGTATTGATTAACTAGCGGCCGCCCGCGACTTCGTCTGCGTGGAAAGATTTTTTGCTATCCTTCGGTAACAATACATTATTTCGGGATGAAAGGTATCCTATGTCCTTCTCTGTACCCCTAAGAACGTGTATCCAAAATTTCATGATGCTCGGTTCAGTAGTTAAGACGTGAAGGCGTAACAAACAAACAATCGGACTTTCGCATTTATGATATTTATTGATATTGATTTATTGATAATTTCATCAATGCCCGCGCGGACGCCGATCCGGAAAACTATATAAAATCTACTGTGTCTCATTTTCCGGGCATTGATGGGTTAACAAGAAATTGTTTCCATAGCAACGTCACATTTGACATATCAATAGAAATAAAAAAAAAAACTGTAAAAAAAATATATAACATACAATATTCGAGTTTAAAGCGGGTCTTTTGCACATCTCTAACGTGGAAACGATATTCGTAGCAGCTACGAAAACTCGTAGCGTCGTAGTAAAAAGTTTCTTCCTAAAATAAACTCTGTACCGTAACGCAGAGGTTCCCAAAGTGCGTGCCGCATCACAAAACCACCTCTGTGGCCTAGTGGTTCGCCCACCCGTGTAAGACGCAGGGGTCCCGGGGTCGATTCCCAGAGGGATACAATTTGTACTCGGTTTGGTTGGTGGCAGGGCTTATTTCAAGTCCGCCTGGCTAGCTACCACCATCTTACCTAAGTCTGACGCAATAACAACATTTTAAAACTTGTTGTGTTCCGGCAGTTAAAGGTATGCCAGTTCCTGAGTGATGAGGATTCCGGGAGTAGTGCGCTTCCACCTTCGGCCTTATCGTCACTTAACATCGGGTGAGATGAAGGCCAAGAACTATCCTGTTGCGCATAAAAAAACTGCATTCTCAATGCATGCTTACCTTACATAAAAACAGATAACGGAACAAACGTCCAGCGTCAAGTGGTTTAAGAGTAAAATTGACAAAACTCCCTATAAGTAAACCTAAAGGAAATAATGAAAAATTCATTAAAACACTTTCATTCTTAGCACTAAAGGTAAATGAGCATTAAACAACATTATGTTTTCTTGTTTTCCTAAGTCAAACCTCTTTAAGATTAGGTAAGTATGCTGCGATTTTTTTAGCACAACAAGAGTGCCGCGGTGAATAAAGTTTGGGAACCCCTGCCTTTACGTATATTCTTGTCATATTTGGGACGACTCAGAATACGTGGGAGTCACCTGTTTTATTATATAGAAATAACCACGGTCGATGTAAATCGGCTGAAACGTCGGAAATTTAGTTTGGTGTGTAAATTACTATTACTAGTTAATAGTAAATTACTATTACTATTTTAATATCTGTGATTTTAATCAAATAGAAATAAGTACTGTATTGAATACCAAGTTAGTGTTCATAGTTACTTTAGAGCAACGCGGCTTCCGTCCAGAATAGCCGACGTTGCTCTAAGCATAGTTAGTTCTAAAAATTAAGCAACATTAAAGAACGTTAAAAACAAAGTCACTTAAATAGCAGATAGCAACAATTCACCTATCTGTCAAAAGCAATACTCATGATGCCTCGATAATGGTTTTCCATGGACACTATAATGTTCAGATTATACAAGGGCTATTATGAAGCCAGAATGCCAGCCAGTTTCAGTAAGTCACCGAGCCAGTTCTGCCCTCTCCTCGCTTGGAACATGCGTGCTCTGTCGCTTACTACACAATATAGAGAGAGTACAGTAGTTGAGCTAAGCACTTGCACGCTCGAGCAACGCACACATAGACATCTCTCACCGACACTGTATAATCCAATCTCATACCACTCTCAAAACAGTTCGAGTACGTGACGCAGCGGCGATAGCTGTCTTTGTGTATGTGCGATGCTCGAGCACCCGTAGTACTAAGCTAAACTTCTGTTAGTCTCTCTATTTTGTGCTTACTAGCCTAAAGATAAAGCCATTCTCTCTCGTTTACTAGGTACAGTTTTTAGATGGAGCCAGCGTTCCGTTAACATGTGGCTAGAGTTAGTGGCTTGCTGGCTAACTGATGCTGTCGCCTGTCTTGGTATTTTGGCTTCAAAAACTGCCCTCGTGTAATCCGGACAAAACAAATAAACATTTTAATATGCGCAACAGTGATATTTAAAATATTTAATGACAATAAAATGACATAGTACATGTTTATTAAATAAGCAATAAACGTTGACGGATATTTGCAATCAATAGGGTAGGTAACAGTTGTTACATTATAGGCAGTTGCATTAACTTAAAAATAATTATCATAAAAACAAGAGAACCTTCCTTCTTTTTTATGTCGTTCAATAAAAACACATTTTTTTAATTTTAAACAGATTCAGTATTTTAAATAGATTAGACACCTACCGTAATCTTCTAAGTTATACCAAGAGATTTGACAAACTATCACTGCATAGTACATATAAAACAAAGTTGCTTTCTCTGTCCCTATATCCCTATGTATGCTTAAATCTTTAAAACAACGCAATGGATTTTGATGCGGTTTTTTTAATAGATAGAGTGATTCGAGAGGAAGGTTTATATGTAAAATACATGGTGTCCACACTGCACCGAAGCGAAGCGAGGGCGAGTCGCTAGTAATCAATAAGGTAGAAAGTAACATTAGTTACACAAATCGGTTAGATCAAAGTAACATATTAATTTGCTTTATTTTTAAGAAAACACGATAAGAAACTAAATTTTTTTAAGATGGCAGTCGATTTGACACACCATTATTTATATCATCCAATTACCGCACGTTTCACATAAATCACCTAAATTAGGGTTTTTTGCACAGAACAAAGAAATTTTTTTTCCCCCCAGTAGAAGTCGCAAGTAGGCGGGACCCGTGTAACCTCAAGTGAGCGTATCTCCGCATACTTCTGAATTTTGCTACGTCAGTCGTGTGAGCGAACGCCAAGCAAAAACATCTTCAAAAAACATATAAAAATGCCGAGTTGCATTATATAAAAGATCAAAAACAATATCCACATATATCATTTAGCAAACGGGTGCATAAAATATCAGAGGGAAGCTTTAATTAATTTATTTTGATTTTAATTAAAAATTCAACTGAGTTTTTCCTTTTAAATTTCAAAACAATAAATATCCACCTTTATGCGGTATACACTTATGATCCATATTCCAATGCGCTTTTTGACATATTCTTGAAGTTTCATAAACATTAAAATATAGACTAGCGGAAATGTTACTCAATAGGGGAGACCGAGAAAAGTTGTGACTGTGAAGAGTTGAAAAGTATTAGAGTCTGGCCAACGAGTCGTGTCATCTCAAACCCGCGGCAAAAACTGACTATACTCGCCGCCGGAAGCGCAAAAAGAACGTCTCGCGCTGATTTCATCATCATTTGAATATGTGCGATAACAAACTATGTTTATCTAGGCATCATCTTCACATTCTCATTTAGAGACCGTTGTAAAAAATCATTTGGAATCGTAGCGTACTAAGAAAAACATGAGACATGCCCGATTAGTAATTTTAAATCTCAAAATTGAAATAACAGCAACCCACGAGAATATACAGCAACATCTTTAACATTAACATAGGTACCTATTTATTTCACTTTTTACACGTTTTGAGTGTAATTTATCTTAAAAATTCTAACCAATTAGTGCAAATGCTTTTCTGTATCTACTCCTAAGTATGGAAACTACAAACTTTCTTCTATTTAACCTTCGCTCAAGATTCGTTTATTCGTTTGCCTATACAAAAAAGTGCCGGGTATCACGAAATCCCACGGTGCGGTGCAGGCAATGGTCAGGAAATATAGCCAAAACAATAGAAACAGATGCGCCGAAATAGTTTTTTCGGTGCTCACGTGCAACTGCAAGGCAAAGCCCGGCCTTTTGCATAAGTATAAAGAAACGCGTTATTAACCAAAATAGGATTAATAAATAAATGATATCTTGTTCTTCGTATGGGTAATACTAATGGTGTTTATTTAACTTAGTTGTTTCCCAGGTAGCAAAACTACGTCTTTATAACGTCCCAATTCAGTCATTATCGACGTAAAAGACGTCATATTATGACGTCTATAAGTCCAGCATAGTACGTACATTTGTAACAGCCTAATGACGTCATCTCAGGACTTCGCAAGGATCAGTCATGGGATGGGTGACCAAAACTTTATTATTTCGAGCTCCTCCGTGCTTTGGAAAGCATGTTAAGCCGTCGGTCTCGGCTGCATTAGCAGTCGTCAACACCCATTAATACGTAATCGTCCCACGTGGTGGGTTATGGCCTATCCTCCTTATCTACCCATAAGGAAGACCTGTGGCCCTACTAGTGGGGACATTAAAACGGCTGATGGTCATTGAGGTAGCGACTACCAAGCAATGGATGCGAAAACCTGGTGAAGAGACAGTTTAGTTAAAGCCTTATTATTACAACAGAGTAAAACCATATTGCGATGTAGCTCAGTACAGTGACATCTATTGAGAGTTTAGAACACTAAATAAAAATAACATGGTCCTAAATTAACCACAGAATGACGTCATTCTGACGTACGCTTCTGACCAACACAGTACGGGTCCCAAGCTGACCAAAGAATGACGTCATTTTGACGTACACTACCGACCAATATAGTAATTGGTTCTAAACTGACCAAATAATGACGTCATTTTGACGTTCACTTCCGACCAACACAGTACTGACCCTAAATCGACCTTAAAATAACGTAATTTTTCAACCTTGACGTCATTTTGCTACCTGGGTTTACGTTAGATTTGACACCTTACCATTAAAAAGTCATAAATAAATAATTATTAAAAAATCGCATTAACAAAATTTAATACAAACATAATCTCATATATACACCTAAGATAAAATTGATATTATGTAGTATTTTCAGTGAATAAAGTTTTGAAATTTTAAATAAGTTATAATTAGGAAATATAGCAAGCCGAGTTGTTGATTCGAAAACATAACTGAGTTGAGTGTTGAGTTGAGATCGGTAATATTTTAGAATTCTAAACTCGTTGTAGGCTTTCTCAAACCTTTAACCGATAAGTTATACGCGGCGTCCGCCACCCGTGTGATGTCGGCGAACTGTCCAAGATCTAGTGTTTCTGCACAGACTTCTCAATGGATCTTTGCAATCTAATGAGCTCGTGAACAACATCACAATCAATGTTCCATATCGTCTTCCTCGACAGCCAATAAAGAAAACTTTTGCGCTACCTACTTTTAATACCAATCTTAGACGAAACGCCCCTTTGCTTCGTTGTTGTGCTCAGTATAATAATCTCAAAAGAAAGATCTCTGATGATATCGATATTTTTCGCGACTCATTGCCTGAATTTAAGTCCAGTATCTTTAAATTATTAGAATCTAATAATCAATAATAATAGTGTAAATTAATAGCTTTCAATTTTTTTTCTTTCATTTTAATTATTCATATTTTTAAATTTATTTTAGCATGTACTTGACACAATTAATGTTTTAAGTGTTGTAAACGCCTATAATAGGTATATAAATAAGTATTGTGCTCTATTGTATAACTGATATCAACAATGTTAAAAATATATACTGTTGGTGTACCTTATCTATAAGTAAATATGCGAAATTCGAATTTTAATTTTTGAACATATTAATCGATATCCGATACATTTATTTTATTTGGAATTCTAAATTTTGAATTTCATATATTTGTTGCCTAGTAACACTAAGAAATGTCAAGATTTCACCGAATTATGAAAAAGAGTTTAACGAATATTTGATCTGAAACTATTAGGATTAGTTAAGTAAAAAATGTCAACCAACCTGGTCTCCCTTATCTCGTTAAATTTTCTTAAAGTACTTTATGTCATAACAAATAAGGTGGTAAATCGCATTATTAAAATTTGCTTGCGCCATCTAGCGGCTGAGTAGCAGCGTTATAAATAGACGTATTATTTAATTTGGTACCAAGTGCTATGGTAATACGATTGAATCTAAATAAATAAACTTTGTGATTTATGACCTTTTGGATATTATACATTTTTAATTTTTATCCAATTACGTGTTCACAAAGTATGTGTGCGTAGCATGTAACTATTAAATGGGGGGCTTGGCTTTTATTTTTAATGTGTTAGTTTGGTTACACTGGTTTTCATACTAAATTTAGCTCATACTACTTCTAACTACTTCTATGTTCTGTGGTTTTTTGTCTCAAGCGTTGCGGTAATGTCTTAATCCTAATACGATCCTATAATGTAATATTGGAATGAGACTTGAATGTTTTCGTCAAAAAATCGTAGTTCAATGGTGTTCTAATAGTATGCTTTTTGACACAGTTCTTGTTTCTTAAACCCAAAATCAAGACACAATATGTTTCCGTTATGGGTTTAAGAAACACAATGTGTTTCAGTTTTGGGTTTGAGAAACAAGAACGGTGTCAAAAAGCATAACCATTCAAACACCATTGAACTACGATTTTGACGAAAACAGTAGCAGACTTGACCCCCTGGAAAGTCCAGTGCCCTGTTTATCAAAACTTAAAAGTCTTGTAATTTTTATATACAAACATTTTTCTTCTGAAAATCACTAGTCCACTAATCAGTTTATCAAAACACGTTAAATTACACGCTACAAATGTGATTGTTTATTTAACAAATACGTTTTCACACTTGCTTTCTTGATTTTGCTAATCAAAAAAATCTTTTTAACTATAAGTGTAAAAAAACTCTATGGAAAATCTTGAGTATATCTGAGGGTGTCCGGCGACTCTCCATTCCGTCTTACAATTTTTACAAGTATCTTGCATGAATTATTTGGAAAAAGACATGAACTTGAATCAATGAATGAATGAATGATTTTTTATACGGCAACATGATTAAGATACATGAAAATAAATATAAAAGAAATGGCACCGAAAAGGCATTTACTCAGCATAATGTCGCAGCATTCAAGAATGCCACGACGCTGGTCTTCCGCAAATGCCAAAAATAAATGAGAGAAACATTGCTACGCATAGACTGCTATTTACCGATCTAAAAACTGCACTGCAATACAGCATCATTTTTAGAATGATACAAAATGTATGTCATTGAATTCTAATTAAGACATATTATATAAGTACATATTTAGTTATACATATACATATTATTATGCAACTTGTAATTTTTATCTTGTTACTTGTAGACTTGTATGTTTTGATAAACAGGGCAATCAGGATAATATGGACATTTTAAATCATCACATACACACCCAGACACACACATGTTTGGATTTTTGAAGTGAAAACTTCGTTAGCGGCGTTGTACACTTTTTTGGAATGGGGAAAAAATGTTAAACTCGCGTCAGTCAGTCAGGATCGAAAATTCGTTAAACGGATGTGACGGACGGAGAATAGACAGCCGGCGGCGGAAGTATCCCCCTCTCTTTCTACGGGGCGCGGCGAAAATGGCGGCGCGTCATTTCAAGTGTTTACGTATACTTGTGTCACCATAGCAACGCGCAAATTTTTTAATTCAATGTCAAAACTCTAGATTTTCTGTCAAGCTATGGATAAGACTTTCGTACATATTCGTATTCGTAAATTCAAAGGCAGAGTAAATTCGTTAAGCAGGCCATATACGCTAGGTTATGCATGACGGTTTTAACCGAGCTGCAAAACCTTCATGCAAAACCGAGTTCAATAGAGAGCACACACATAAGGTTACGCATGACAGTTTTAACCGAGCTGCAAAACCTTCATGCAAGCCGCTCATGCACGCCGCTCGGTTATGCCTGTGGTCAAAACCGTCATGCATAACCTAGCGTGTGTGGTGTGGTTGGCATTGGAGCAATTAAAAAAGAACTGTACCCCCACCCCCGGTATTTGCCCTGTCCCTCAGGTTTCTTCACTTATATTTTTGGGATGAATGACTTCTAGCAGAATTAAATCATTTAGATGAAATAAGCATATTATTAAATATACAGGGTGTCCCAAAACTTTGCCACACGAAGGGAAAGTACCTTAAATATTGAAGGTAGGAAATTTTACTGAAAGAAGACTTCATTTTGTTTATAAAAATATATGGAACTGCATTCAAAGATTTTTTTTAATTGATTGACTGATTCGATACAAATTGATGCAATCCGTAATTATTAAATTTTAAATGTTAAATTTCATGGCCTTCCATTTGTTTAAGATACAGTGTCACTTAAGAAAAAGTAATCCTTATAAGTAACCCTTTCGATTGGTGTTGTAAAAATAAATACAAAAATGTTTTCGTTTTTGGTGGGTTCGATTCCTGGTTAAGGCTGGCAATTTTCCAAAAATCATTGAATGCAGTTCCATATATTTTTATAAACAAAATGAAGTCTTCTTTCAGTAAAATTACCCATCTTCAATATTTAAGGCTTTAAAACCATCATGCAAAACCTTCATGCAAAACCGTCATGCATAACGCTAGGTTATGCATGACGGTTTTGACCACAGGCATAACCGAGCGGCTTGCATGACAGGCATGCATGACAGGCATGCAGTTTTATCCCACACACGCTCGGTTATGCATGACGGTTTTGACCTTACAGGCATAACCATCATGCATAACCTAGCGTATATGGCCGGCTTTAGACGGCAAATCGTGCAAAATTATTCCCTCACCATCCCAATAGATCGTCTATCGATATACTTACACAGTTTTCATCGTGCGCCGCTAAACTCCCCGATAAATAAAAAAATATTGTTACCACTATGCCAAAATGTTCATAGCCCTTTTTTATCTCTTTACCTTTTGCAATATAAACTGATAATATTTCAAATAATTTAATATTTTGTCTTTGGAAAGATCGAGTCAACTCCGACACGAATATAACATTACTTTTTGGGGTGCCTCAATACTTGATATTGAGTAGCTACCTAATATATAAAACAAAGTTGAGTCAATCATTCTTTGTTATCATTTGAAGAAGCCCACCAACTCTTCTTTTGAAAACTCCTTTTCAGTTGAGAAATGTTTAAATGTAATCACTCCTTTAATTAAAGGGACTTTCTTTTTGTGTAAATATTCTTTTTACTTCGCAACAACGGTACAACGTTGCTTGGTGATTAATTAGCAAGTTCACTTCGTTAAAAAAAGAAACATTTCTTTTAGTATTTTTTAAGTGTCTTTAATTTTAATTATGACTGTGTTGGGTCTACGTGACAGTTTAACAAACTTGTTTGTGACAAATCGTGTTTTTTTTATCATTATATTTTATTTACCCTGCCCCACTTAATGTTTTGGCGAAGTAAAGCAGGTTAATAACATCATATATTCATAAATTGCTTTCTGACATGTTAACATAAATGAAGTTTACCTTATTAATCACAAATGGGGTCACTGATGGTAGCTTAGTATGCCACAAATATCTGTAATTCTTTACATAAAGGTTCAAATAGGTACATTGAAGTTATTTTGGAAAATACGCTTGTTAAAAAAAACAATAAATTTAAAAAATATGATAAACACGACTGCCCTGCCAAAAACGAACTAAAAAGTTAAATAACAAGTGTCATTGCAGTCGAAGGACTGACTGTTTTGTGGAACAATTTTTAATCAAAAAGGTCCCCCGACTGCAATGACACTTGTTATTTAACTTTTTAGTTCGTTTTTGGCAGGGCAGTTGTGTTTTTAAAATTTTTTAAAATTTATTATTTTTATTTCACACATTTTAGTGACAAATTATATAGTTTTTAAATGTGCTCAGTAAGGCATTTAATTTGATGCCCATATTGTAATAATTGAAGAAAAAAATTGTTTTTTTCACATTTAATAGTGGCGCCGCCGCCGTACAGTCGCCATATTGACATTTCTCAAAAAAAATATAGCCAGTGTCACACGGAACAATGTAAGGATTCTAACGATACCCCATACATCTAAATGCGTTAAGAAGTTATGGTGGAATAAAGAAACTCACATACCCACATACATACATGAACCCTTAACACATATACACTCCTTTTTGGGCAGTCGTGTAAAAATCATCGGCTTCAGCCATTTTTTTTATGTCATAAATGAGAGGGCATAGGGATAAAGAGGATGATTCATAACAAACAAGTTGTTAAGACCCTTTCGCATTGGAGCGTGGTGACGCTCCATTGCGAAAGGGTGTTAACAACTTTAATGCAGTCAGGACCAGCGGCTTATTGTGCCTTTAGAAGCACGGAGGAGCTCGAGACAATACATTTTTTGGCGCCCGTCCTATGACCAACCTTTTTAAAAGTTGCTTCACCTCCGCAATCGCAAGGCCAGGTGCTACACCACTGTGCCATCGAACTCCTTCTCTAAAAATCACATTTCATAAGAGAAATATTTTCAATTATTCTCTCCTCGTAATCAAAGTATTTTCATCTCGTCGTTATTTGTTGAATACAAAACGAACCTTTAATAAATTGAAACATGGCTAACGTTAATTTGAATTCACTTTTATCAACAGTTTCCGTTCCCTTATTTGCGTATGGCTTTGTAATTTGTTTTTTTTCTTTAACTCGTATTATTTATTGTATAATTCAGGTGTTTGTTTTGCTGAAATACGGCCAAGCTTTTGTGGCGTGGTCGAGCATAAATTGGACATTATTTTCCTTTTTAATATTTTTTCGTATTGCAGAATATTGTACTTTATTGGTTTCAATTTCATAGTTTCTACATATAATTTCAAATTTTGCATATCGTGTGTGCCTCATCTTATTTAGTATAGGTAGTAAATATATATTTGAGTATGTTGTTGGCTCAGTAAAGGTCAAAAATTCCAAGAGACTATAGATATCAATAATTTAAAATGACGTAAAACAATAGTTTTTTTTATGTACAGTTGCATACAATACTTTATCTTCACTCATGTTTTTTTTTATTTGGGAAACAAACAATATTTTAGTAAATCTTATTACCAATGATATGTATCCTCTACAAACGGTTTTGACTTTGGCTTTGTCTTTGACTTTGACTTTCCTCCCTTCCTCGTCATTATATCTTCCAAAAGTGTGTTATAATGTTGTACTGAATTTCATAATGTAACAATTCGCGCGTGGGCGCGCGGAGCAGCGCGGCCTCCTCTAACTCAGATACTGTAATGATGGCCGTAAGTTAACCGTTTCCGAACCCTTTACAGAGGATTTAAAGCTTGGATAAACTCTATTTATGATATACCTAATCAAGCACAAAGCAATAATGTCCCCTCGGCAATGAACTTTTAAAATGTCTCGACTATTAGTCATACAAGTCTTTACAATCATTATTTATTGCAAGACAGTAATAGACTATTCTCTCTTTCCAGATTATTCGAAGAGAACCAAGACCTCCTAAATATGTTCGAGAAGTTCCGGCAGTACCGCACCAAGGAGGAGCAGATCAATTCGATGGAGTTGGCTGAACACGCGAACAACGTGATGAACACACTGGACGAAGGCATCAAGGGCCTGGATGACCTGGACAACTTCTTTCAGTACATCCATCAGGTTGGGGCCAGCCATCGAAAGATTCCGGGTTTCAAAGTGGAGTATTTCTGGGTAAGCTACGAGCTTAAGGCATTCTTCTCAAATAAAACATCGTCATCAACTCCCTGCCCTTATCCCAGTTCATATAGTGCGTTCAGGTCCGTCCTTCTCTTCTATTATTTTCTAACACCCGTCATCTCATAAAAGGGAGTGCTTTAACATCAATATAATTTCGCATACACTATCTATATTTGCTACGGTCTTCTTTTGTCTCTAGATCTATCAACGCTCATGATTATGACCTTTCCTTCAAACTTCAAGCAACACCTTTTATCCCTTCTCCTTTCCGCCAGTATGCTATCCCCCTTACTAATAAAGATTGTATAGTAGCTGCATAGTTACACAGTGTTTTGTCACTTTCTTTTTAATGTCAAATTCAAATAGTTTGACAGAGAGTAACCATTGTGTAACTATACACTGCTATTCAATCTTTATTAGTAAGGGGGTATAACTATAATTATGTTAATTTGCAATCAAAAAATTACCTGTGTGAACTAAAGGCGAAGGTGTAGCTTTTCGACATTTGTTCAAGAGAGTAACGTTCTTGTTATCATAAAATGAACCTTGAATCAAATTATTATGCTCAAATAGTCTTGATTTGAAGTCACATTGCATACCCACAAGGGCAAGTAAGTATATAACCTATGCCTCACAATTATGTTAAATAACATAACAAGTTAAAAGCTTCAGTTTTAACACTGTTTACCCTTGCTGATCTTATGATCAGCAAGGGTAAACAGTGTTAAAACTGAAGCTTTTGTTCATACAAAAGCAGCTAAAATAAAATGTAATACAGACAGCCTCTCATAAAGTATACCTACATGCATGAGGAATGTTTTCATCGGCTCACACATTTCGTACAGGAATTTATGCTTCCATCGTTGTGAAGCAATGAGTGGAAGCAGATTACTAAGGTACTTGTTGTAGAACAACTAATATTTTACTAACACGTAACTCAGGAGAAGTATACAGAAATAACTTCCATATTGGATGACGCATAAATAATAATAATAATAACGCAGCTATTGCGTTGCTTAAATCTGAAAGATGTTCTCGTTTGCGCAGAGGTTTGTACCTTGTTTTATCAATATCTATCCCCAGTACAAAAAGGATATAAAATATTAGTGCGTTGATATTTCTGTTTCAATAGCTGTTGAATGAGATAAAATAACAACAGTCTTTTGTAACCGGTCGAAAGTAGACCTATCTCTTGCTTGAGATAAGTAAGAGGATAAGGTTGGATAATGCGATTATTGACAATAGACAAGTAAAAGTTGTTTGTATGCATGAGTACACTGACCCGTTAAAATTTCGTGCACTATTTATGAAGGACCCTATATAATTATCAAACCCGTTGGATCGATTGAAAATTATGATGATGATTAGCGGGTATTTAAATAATGATTTATTCTTAAAGATGTGGTAAGATCGTTGCTTCTAAAATAATAAGTGCTTTAGCTACTCTTGCGTACAGTCCAAATATGATAGCAATTTAGTCCAATATATTTTATTCACTCAGGAAAAGGCATTTGCGCTATCGATTCCATTTGGGTATCAAGGTATGAAAATATCCTTCCATGAAATGTGATGGAACACTTGATATCACATCATCTTAGGGAAATTGAATTAGCGTATTGGCTTCTTTGGGGGTGGATATAAAATAAGGCATGTCAGTAGGAGGTTTATGGGGGTGGTAGAATCTCCACGATGATGGATTTGGTCACCCACGCTATTTATGATTGATTCATCAATTTAAAAACCTTTTCAGTGGAGCTTAAGATAATTTTAGAATGCATAACAAGTAGCCGCTTTCAGTAAAATAAAAAAAACCGGCCAAGTGTGAGTCGGACTCGCGCACGAAGGGTTCCGTACCAAAAAACGGCAAGAAAAATTACGTTTGTTGTATGGGAGCCCCCCTTAAATATTAATTTTCTTCTGTTTTTAGTATTTTTTGTTATAGCGGCGACAAAAGTACATCATCTGTGAAAATTTCAACTTTCTAGCTATCACGGTTCATGAGATACAGCCTGGTGACAGACAGACAGACAGACAGACAGACGGACAGCGGAGTCTTAGTAATAGGGTCCCGTTTTTACCCTTTGGGTACGGAACCCTAAAAACTACGTCTAAGTTATCAGTGTTATATACGGGAACTTTTCTAGCATCAAGCAGGCCATACACGCTAGGTTATGCATGAATCTTCATGCAAAACCGAGTTTAATAGAGGACACACACGCTAGGTTATGCATGATGGTTTGATTTTCTGATTTTTTTTTACAATCATCTGTGAAGTTTATATGCAATTTAATACTTGTAGCAACTAGAGAATCTCTTTAGCTTGTTTTTTTGTGGCTACATCTTTACGTTTTCTATATAGAAATATGACCCCCGCAAACCATATTTTCCTATCATGAACCCTTAATACGCCTACAGCTCAGAATACTAGATTATTATTAGCACAGATTACATAATACTATATTATTAGGTAGCTGTTCTAATTATTTCAAGATCCTTACTTAATATTATAAATGCGAAAGTCCGTTTGTTTGTTTGTTTGTTACGCCTTCACGTCTTCACTACTGAACCGATCATTATGAAATTTTGCATACACGTTGTCAAGGGCACAGAAAAGGACATAGGGTACCTTTCATTCCGAAAAAAGTTATGGTCCCGAGGGATAGCAAATAACTTTTCACGCAGACGAAGTCGCGGGCGGAAGCTAGTGAACAATAATCAGAACTTTTATTTTGTCTTTAGTATTAAAAGAAACTTTCAATTAGTTCTAACGTTTGACCTTCGCTCAACACGTCGACCAAACTTATATCAGAAATTCAAGTTAAATCAATTTGAGTCGTTCCTGCCAACTCTCGATAGTTGCTTCCGATGCCAATCACGAACGCGAGGGCAACCCCGCCAATGCCAATTACGATCTTATCACTTTGAAATAAAGTTTGTATTGCCTAGATAAAGTAACCATGACCTAATTTACGTCATTTATAAATATCCACTTTTGCACCTACTCTTCTTGTTCCTTTTTAGGGTTCCGTACCAAAATGGTAAAAAAGGAACCCTTACGGTGTGACTCAGACTGTCTGTCTGTCTGTCTGTCACAGCTAGATATCTCGAGAACTACTAATGGTATCAACTTGAAATTTGGAATAGTTTAAGATGACATTTGCCCAACTATTTTGCAAATAAGAAATAAATAAAAAAATAAATATATTTTTTACAGCAGGGCCTGAAAAGGGGTCTTAAAAATTTAAAGTGGGGCTACTAGGGCATGTGGGGTATCATATGAAAGAATGCCGTTTGCACGTTTTTAACCATTTTTTCTTTTTTTTCTAGACCGCATAGTTTTCGACTTATGATGAAAAATGTAAAAAAAATACCGTCCCCCCCCCCTTATCTCCGAAGTTTGAAAAGAGAAAAATCTGAAATAATTCTATGTGATAGCAGTTTATATAAAGATTACAGGAAAAATAAAACGATGTCTCAATATAGCACACTTTTTTTAGAAATTATCAAATTACTAAAAAGTTTAAAATTAGTTCCACTATCGGTCAAGAGATGGCGCTTACCTAAAATTGCAATACTAATTTTATTATTCTACTCTGCAGTGTGGTTTAATGGTGAAATTATGATGGTACGGAACCCTCGGTGCGCGAGTCCGACTCGCTCTTGACCGGTTTTTTTTTGTATAGATGAGATTCGTTCGTACTTCTTTGGTGATAGAGCTTGTTTTAAGCCCACCTATAACAACAGTTTAACATTGTTGTGTTCTGGTAGTTAGAGGTAAGATAGCCAGATTAGCCAGTTGTTGAGGATTCCGGGTGTAGTGTGCTTCCACCTTCGGCCTTATCGTCACTTAATATCAGGTGAGGTGAAAGTCAAGCACTGACCTGTTGTAAAAAAAAAAATGTGAATATTGCAACGTTATTAGATAATGGATCCGTGTTCTTCAAACTCACATTATTTGTACGAATGTCAGGATTATCTCTGGTGATATATTACATGCTTTATTAAGTTAGTACGTTACGATCGTGTGAATAAGATAGCTAGTCAGTAATCTTTGATTTATATTAATGCCAATATGAGTAAATAGGAAAATATAGCTCTAGAGATTCGTAGATTTGTTTGTACCCAAAATTGAATTAAGGGCAATAATACACTTGCATACACTTGCATATATATTGTTTTAAATTTCCATGGTTATTAACATTATTTAAATATAATATATAAAAAATAAAAAGGTACATGGTGAAAATCCCGATACAGTATATTTAAATACACTTGCTAACTTTTTATGTTTATAACGAACAAACCTGCTACGCAGAGTGGTTGTTTGAAAATTTTAAATCCAACCTTGTATTCTACAAAACTTTAAATTTAAATTATTTTTAAGAGATTTTTTTAATCTCATACGGATACAGAACATTTTCGGATAAGCTTTCCAGTAAAAAGTTTTTCAGGAATTGCTTTGCAGCACGAGTCATATCAAAATATGGTTGCGCTCAAAATTTCTGTTGTCCAATCCATGTAGTTTTTCATCGGGTTTTTAGAAAAAGCGGGACTACGCTTTTTCCTCGTGCATTTCAGTCGCTTTGATATCGGTTTACATTATTGTTCACGAACTTTTACCGCCTTATTCATAAAAACAAGCAAAGTTATAGACTTAAAAATGTTTTGTTTCTTTTTACTCTTTTAAAAAGAAACAAAAATAAATGATGAAGGTAAAACATATTTTAACGGTGCAATAGCTAAAATTGAATTATTAGGCATTTCTGAAGTAGGCCGTTAATATTTTGAGTGAAATGTTATAGCTAAAACTAGCGAGTTTAAATTTGGTTTGCGATATAAATTGATGCATGTCAAACGTGACCTTAATAGTAAAGTTTAACAATCCATAGTTGAGAAACAAATTTTATCTATACCCATGCTTTAAATCCTCTGTAAGGGGTTCTGAAACAGCTTACTGCCATCATTACAATATCCCGAGCGAGAGCTTGTTCTGCAGCGCCGCGCGCCCACGCGCGAGCAACGCATTATGAAATTCAGTTCAACATTATAACACTCTTACGGAAGACATAATGACGAGGAGGGAGAGGAAAGTCAAAGTCAAAACCTTTATAGAGGATACATATCATGGGTTTAGATACATATCATGGGTGTTTTTAATCCATATGTATTAAAATATTGTTTGTTTCCCTAATAAAAATAAGAAAAAATAAAAAAATGGATGAAGATAAAGTCTTGTATGCAACTGTACATAATTAGGTATTAAAACACTCATGTGATAAACCCAGATTCGTGTTTTAATACCCCTCGTTATAGTACAGTTGCATAATTAACTAATAAAGTAATACTCATTTTGAGTACATATTGTTGATCAATTTTAGCTCACAGACTTTAGGGCTTTTGTGTGTTCACCTGCAAAGAAGAATTATTATAACAGTTAGGCCGGCCACACACAGACGGAATCTCGTTACGGAATTCCGTACGTACGTGATTCCGAACGCAGCAGCTGCATACAAAATCTATGGGCTGCCACACACATGCGTGTTTTTTCCGTACGGAATCTTCATACATTGTCGAAATTACGTTCGGAATTCCGTTACGTGATTACGTCTGTGTGTGGCTGGCCTTAGTAGGAAATCTTGAAGAAATTCATTGACCGAGTGAGCACGAAGTGCGAGTAAAGCGTCTCTGCTTCAGCTTGGGCAAAAATTCTTTCCTATGTCCGGCTGTCTGTTCTCACCTACAGGTCGCATTTCTCAACCGATTCTCTTGACATTTTGTGAGCAGGT
The DNA here is from genome assembly GCA_943789525.1 of Agriphila geniculea. Classification (NCBI taxonomy): domain Eukaryota; kingdom Metazoa; phylum Arthropoda; class Insecta; order Lepidoptera; family Crambidae; genus Agriphila; species Agriphila geniculea. The sequence goes on along the minus strand of OX038884.1, from coordinate 1,610,979 downwards.
TAAAAAATTAAATATGTAGATTTCTTTGTAGAGATTGTTTTTCGAAATTTTTCAAAATGACGGAGATATGTTAAAAAAACATATTTCAGTCTCACATTCCAGCACTGCCTGTCCTCCTCTACAGTCTACAGGTCGCATTTCTCGACCGATTCTAGTAAAATTTTGTGAATAGGTTCGATAATTAAAAAAATTGTTTAAGAGGGCTCTACACTCGCGAATCACGGGCGCGGTTTGCGCATGAAAACGGTGCGAAAAATATAGCCCTCCAGACTGGCGCGTGAACCGCGGCCGCGAATCACGGCAACATTAGTTCGGCACACAAGTTCTTTGACGCGGACCAAAAAACCGCCACCGGACGGGGAACGCCGCGAAGTGCGAATGCGAAGCCCATACGCGAAGCCCTCCACACTCGCGGTTCGCGGCCTTCGCGGGATTTTGCGGCGCGAGTGTGGAGCCCTCTTCAGTCAAGCCAGTATTTCCAAATTTATTATAAAAATTTTTCGAAAAATGATCAAAATTAGAAGCACCATCTAGCTGCTAATACTCACGTACTGTGTTCTTTGAAAACTTCATGTCGACATTTTATTTATTTTATCGCGAGGGCTACAGCTTACGGAGCCACTAGTTTTAATCCGTAAAAGGTCATGCCTACTTTCGGATACTATGGATTTACCAAACCTTCCGCCTACACGAAGACTAAGCCACAAATTCGAAGTTTGTATAAAAATTTTGTTCATTTCACGATAAAATAAACGTTCATGTCAACTTATCCGGAGTTGGGTCCCTTTGACGCCGCAATGCCGCCCGCCGTTAGCGCATCCGGTTGGCTGGCAGCTCGACTTCGTTAGCATCCGTATAATAACATTGTTGAGGATCAGACGGTACCGCTAGGACAGAGTAAATAAGTTATCTCGGCGACGGTAGAAAGAGATGACATTATTTTGATACAACCCTTTAAAGCAAAATGTACAGTCAGCAATGATAGTCGCTTAATGCTTTGAAATACACTCAACGTCAGAAAAATCGCACCTCTTCGAAAATAAGTTTAGACTTGGCCCAAGAAGCTTACCCCTAATGGAGATTGCACGGCCAGTGTCATAGTGAAGATTGAAAAAAGGTCCTTAAGTGACGTGACGGCTTATTGCTACCTCTTTCTTTAGTGTTACAATACGTGTTCGTTGTTCGTCGTTCGTTCGTTCGTGAGAAACGAAAACGTATTGTAACACTAAAGAAAGAGGTAACAATAAGCCGTCACGTCACTTAAGGACCTTTTTTCAATCTTCACTATGACACTGGCCGTGCAATCTCCATTGGAGATATAAGCTTCTTGACTTGGCCACCTGCTATTGCTAGCTAACGTTTTATAATGTTGATATCTATTGAAAGTACATTTAATGAGCTTTCAATTAATAATTGTTTGATTTAATTAACATAACAGTTGCCATAAATAAATGCTTAAAGCGTTATTGCTTGCGCCGCTATATAAGGGAAATAAAAGGGGTCAATTCAGGAAATGCGGGTAAATTCGCTTTTGAGATGATGGAGAAAACACACTTCAACAGTTCAATAAAAAAAAGGAATACCCAAGATGGATACTATTGCCCATGAAGTTGCTCAAATATAGCAAAAAACTGAGACAAGTAATATTCATCGGAATCTAAATCCCAGTAATTGATTTCGTTCGACGAGTATTTCAATCCAACGGTTTCTAGAGACTGTTGGTTATGTCCGAAGGGGAAGAAGTATATTACAACACTTACCATTAAATTAGATAGAATTAAACTAACTTTGAAAAAAAATATGAGTAGGTGCGATTTTTCTGACGCCGAGTTTATTAGTCAAAAAAGTTACTATGACAAAGTACTACAGTGTTAAACAACTTTCGTTGTTACCGTATCTTTTGAATTTCACAATCCACTTTTATGACATGCAATTGATTGTTAAGTACTTTTTAGGGTTCCGTACCCGAAGGGTAAAAACGGGACCCTATTACTAAGCCTCCGCTGTCCGTCTGTCTGTCTGTCTGTCTGTCTGTCACCAGGTTGTATCTCATGAACCGTGATAGCTAGACAGCTGAAATTTTCACAGATGATGTATTTCTGTTGCCGCTATAACAACAAATACTAAAAACAGAAAAAAATAAATATTTAAGGGGGGGCTCCCATACAACAAACGTGTTTTTTTTGCCGTTTTTTGCTCGATATTAATAACGACAACAGGTAGGCAGTTGAAATTTTCACAGATGATGTATTTCTGATGCCGCTGTAATAATAAATACTAAAATCAGAATAAAATATATATTTGAGGGGGGCTCCCATACAACAAACGTGATTTTTTTGCCAGTTTTTGGTACGGAACCCTTCGTGCGCGAGTCCGACTCGCACTTGGACGGTTTTTTTTTATTTCTTACATTTATTTTTCAACTAGCGGCCAACCGCGACTTCGTCTGCGTAGGAAGTTTTTTGCTATCCCGCGGGAACAATACTTTTTTTCGGAATGTAAGGTAGGTGTGAACCCTATCCTTCTCTGAACCCCTGACAATGTAATGTGAAATTTCATGATGATCGGTTCAGTAGTTAAGACGTGAAGGCGTAACAAACAAACAAACGGACTTTCGCATTTATAATATTAGTATGAATTTTAAATTGCGTATTTGACTTGAGAATGTATTCTATTTTTGTGGTCCCTAGACGGCGGCATGATCATACGTTTACGTGAATTGTCATATTGTATGATCGACCAAAAAATAACATAAAGCTTTGTCCAGACTAGTCCATTTTGGCGTATCAGATCACCGTATCTTTAACATACATCGCTAGTTCGGGTGGGCGTGCGGTGAAGTAATATCAACGCACGCCCAACCAAACTAGCGATGTATGGTAAAGATATGGTGATCTGATACGCCAAAATGATACAAGTCTGGACAAAGCTTTATGCATTTTTATCGCACTTCCAGTCCAACCTCAGTATAGTGCAATGTTCAATTTTAACAGCGTAGAGCGCTACTTAATGGAATTGTCAGATGCAGGTTTAATTTTTTTCTTTTAATTACTATTACTTCACTGATCAAAAAACTAAAGAAAACTATTACTAGTAGTAACTAAAGGGTGGTCTGCGTTCTCGTTTACTTTCAGCGTTCATTGCATTTTGTATCAAATTATAACAAAGCGTAACCGAATGCGTGACCATATTTTGTCTGAGCAAAGGAAATAGAGATCAAAGACTTTTGAAAAACCAAATGGAGTCGGAACTATGGACGAAAATGTTTTATTCGTGTGGGCGGTCCTTTTGTGTGAAATATTTAATACTGGCCTCGGTCAAAGGATTGGCTTTGAAGAGGGAGATGTTTTGGCGCTTAGGTTTTCAGTGGCCCTTTTATTGTATTGTAGGAAATCTGAATCCAGTAATCTATGAATAGTGTAATAACTTTTTATTCCATTAGACACTTATGATTAAATGTGTTTATGTTGTATGAAATTGCGGATTTATAAGGAGAATTTTCAAGAAATTGCATTTTTCATACTAGCAATTCATGAACACTCATATAACAGAACTTTTATGTACTATTGCTTAAACACTATGCTAATTTATACCATTTACGATAAATGAAACACAAGTTTTGGCTTAGTTACAACCCCACTGGTTACCCTTTTCACAAAAAATAATCACAAACAAGATCTTTTTTTAATTCTATGAAAGCTTAAATGGGGACTTTATTTTAACTGGTAGTTGACTATCATAGCCATAATTGGATATAATATCAAGATATTTTAAAATTGGCAAATATTGAATATCAACTTAATTTCTCTGTACATGTGACAAAAAAATATTAAAAACACGACTGCCCTGCCAAAAACTAACTAAAAAGTTAAATAACAAGTGTCATTGCAGTCGGGGGACCGTTTTGTGGAATAATTTTTAATCAAAGAGGTCCCCCGACTACAATGACATTTGTTATTTAACTTTTTAGTTCGTTTTTGGCAAGGCAGTCAGTCGTGTTTTTAATATTTTTCATTTGTTTTTTATTTCACACATTTTAGTGACAAATTATATAGTTTTGAAATGTGCTCATTAGGGCCTTTCATTTGATGCCCATATAGTAATAATTGAAGAAAAAAAAATGTTTTTCTCACAGTGACTTTTTTCAAAAAATTACAGCCATTCTAACGATACCCCATACATTCAAATCCATTGAGCCATTTAGAAGTTATGGTGGAATAAAGAAACTCACATACCCACAAACATACATGAACCCTGAACACATATACACTCCTTTTTGGGCAGTCGTGTAAAAATATCGGCAATTTCTTAGCTAAAGATCTAACAATTTATTTTTTTATTTTCAGAAAATCGAGGCACCTTTCCTAGCAGCGGTCGAGTCTACACTAGGCGATCGCTACACGCCAAACGTTGAAAATATCTACAAAATAACTATTAAATTCATACTAGAAACACTCGTGGAAGGATTCGAGAAAGCGGGCGTGTCCAATTCCACGTGAGCTCAGTGCTGCGATTAAATTAATTAAATGTATGACTAAAAAAAATCGCGAGCAGACCATACAACAAGTACCAAATGTCTGTGATCGTCGCGCAAGATTTTAAAATTTTAAATAAAAAAACTTGAGACAGGAACGAGACCCAAAACTTTGAAATTGGAACGGCCTTTTCGATTTTAAAGTTTCAGAACGACGGAGAAGGAATTTATTAAATGTCAATTTTAAAGTGAGTTCGTGCAAACGTTTCGGAACGGAATAAAATGGAATGTGTTATCTTTGATTATTATAATCAAATGTGTGTTAAGTGATAATTAAATAAATGAGGCGTTTATTATGAGTTGTAATTATTGAGTATGCTTTTAAATTGATAAATTATAATTATTAATGGACTGGCTCGCTTGCAATAATGCAAATGATTTGTTACTATACTTAATTAGAAAACTTTTTAATAGGTTTAATAAAAAATCGTTTATAATGTAGATATATTTAGAGCAAAAGGTGTGCGTGTGTGTTACAGTAAAGGAATTAAAATCAAACTATTTAAAATTATTAGTTATCGATGTCAAAAAAGCTTGTTAGATTTTAATATTTTTTTTCATTATTTATTTATTAATTGTATTGTTGCATTAATGTCACAATGGCTGGTCCATTTAATTACGATATCTTTTAAAAATATAGTGCTTTATTATTAATTGTATTAATTTAGGTGACTATAGTTATGTTCTAAATTGTTATAAATTAAGTCTTCCGGTTGTATTATTTATCGCTCTATCATTTTTAAAATTAAATGTAAAATATTATGTATGAATGTAAATGTTGTTATAATTATCATTGTATATAACAATAGATTTGATTTGTAATTACTTTATTATAAATAATTGCTATAGTATGTTCAAAATAAATGTTGTTACTCGTGTTATTTGCAGTTAATTTGCTTCTTGTTGATAATATTATAGAAAAACGTTTCATTAATTGTAATTAATTTTATTAAAAGAATTAAGGTACTTACTCAAAACAACTATCACGCGCAATTCTTCAAGCACAAAATCAATATTCTGAATTTTTGTATCACTTTACTGAAAATGTATATTTTTAAAACTGTATTTTTATTGTATTTGTAAAGTGTATTTTTGGAATGATTTGACAAAAATCTCCTTTATACTACGTAAAATATTTTATTTCTTCATGCTCTAGTATTCAGTTTATATAAAAACATTTATAAAAAGTCGATTTTTCTAAACCATTAACGGGCCAAGAGCTATTATTAAAGATCGTATTACGTAAGTATACATTTTCTACTCAAAATGTTGCTATGAGATCTATAGTAACGTATAATTATAGGAAATAATGTTATTTGATTATAATGCAAGTGAATGTGGACCTTTACAACCCATAGTATTTTATTCATAAATTCATTCCATGGGTACACACGACAGCACTTAATGTGCTGTGCTAAGCCGTTGAACTGTGAATACAGCTTTTATTGCGTAGCACATAAAGACTGTCTCAGAGGTCATCATGTTACGTCTGATGTGCTGTCGTGTGTACCTTATAAAGACTTGTATTCACTAGACAACAAGTCGCACGACACACAATGACATCTTAATCTTCTAAAACAAAAGTTGCGATTTGTTACGTTGCCTTGTGAATACTCAAGGCAACGTAACAAAGGCTCAATAATGTAAGGAGCACTGAACCGTTATGGAAAAAATGTTTTTATTATTGTGTTGCCTACTTAACAAAAATAAGCACAAACGCCTGAACATAAATGTCAGCCAATTTTATTAAGTGCGTGCAAAAAAGGTTTCAAAATGTTTGATAGTTGTTATTAATTTGAGTTATAGCACCGCGCGAGAAAATTGTCGTCAAGGTTTTGTCGTGATGCGTATGCTAGGTCAGCTTATATCATAAGAACTGCTGTCGAATATAATAGTTTTATTCTAAACTTGCTCCGCTCCTCATATATTGGTCTGTCTTCACCGAGTCGCTTCAACTTTCTACTTGCGTCAAACGCTTGCAATATTGCCTCCAAACCGTGCGCACAACCATGAACATGAAAATGTTCAACTTTCTGCCATACAAGTTTGACGTTTTTTTAGAAGACAGGGCATGCGCCATTGCGTGCCCCGAGGCAAGCCTATATTGAAAGCGCAAGAGGAAAGCGAAAGCGCACGGTCAGCGTGCGCTATTGACAGCGTCAGATGAAAGTGAAAGGGAACTGGAAAGCGATCGTGTGAAGATACGCCTTTACCTTACTATGTTATTAAGTTTTTTAACTTACTTCTGCTAACTACTGTTGTTGATTTAAATGTTATAATCGTTATGAAAATTATGATGAAATTACTATCATTCAAACCTTATACAAAAGCAAACTTTAACTAAATAATATGTGCCAGAGCCCAGAAATCTAATTGTATGTAATTTTATAGCATCTTCTATGAAATCATTTAATTGACTGCGCGAATGTTTCTACATTTTGGAAAGTCAAACTACTCATTAATGTACAGACGACAGCGTTTAAATTTTCGCTCTTTTTTGTAGAGATCCTCTTTTTTCCGTGAGCACGACAGCTAAAAGGCTGCCGAAACTGCAATAAATAATCTAAAATCAAAGTAAATAGCACGAAAAATCGGATTTGTGTATATAGCACAAAATACTTTTGTCGTTTTTCTTGTTTGATAATTTAAAATATAGATTTTCGTACCATTTTGTGACGAAATGTAATAAGCCAATTAATATGATGTAATGATTTGTCTTTTATTTGTGCAATGTTGGGTTTTATGTGAATACAATATGATATACCAGAGTGATGCATTATGTTGAACATAATTGTCACATTTCCTCTATACCTTACCAAAATAATAATAAAATAAAAAAACGCCGACTTGCGAACCTCCTCCTTTTGTGAAATCGGTTAATACCTAGTTGAGGAGTAGGTACGTCGACACATGTTGTCGCCTGTACATAAATTCTTCAGCAGCTACCACAACCTGTCTTTCCTCGGTCGATTTTAAACTTGAATGCTAACATTTTAAGATTCAAAATCAATTGAATTTTGTCAGTTTTGTATAACTTGATGTGCCGTTGACTGTACACGAAGCCTGTAATTAGTAGATAAGATGTACTTATAGATCTGAGTAAGAGGTAAACTGTTGTAAAACGATGTCGTATAAGATCGGTGTAATAAAGAGTTAATTTGGTTTTAAATAAATATTATTTAAAATTATAACTTTTTTTTAATTAAGTCTACACCGTCAAAACGACTACAAAAAGTCGTTTTAATTAACTTAAGAGAGTGTTCTACTAATGAAACTAAACATTTTTGCCAAAGAAATATGGGTCGAAAAACGACATTTTTTTTTACTTTCCCATCCTAATACAATGTTCTAGGGATGTTAGTATGGGAGAACCAAATTTTTTTGTCGTTTTTCGATTTATGTTTCTTGGGCAAAAATGTTTAGTTTCATAGGTACAACACACCCTTAAGTTAATTAAAACGAGGTAAGACACGTGAGTTGCTGATTGTACATACCAATAGCATAGAATACAATAATAGTACAAGTCTAATAGGTAAACTAATTAATCCATATTGTTATCAAACTAATAAACTTAAATATCAGAATTTTCTTAAAACAAAAACAAGTCAATAGGGGTAATTTATTTACACATCGTTTGGTATGTCATCGCTAAATCAAAAATGTCATGTGAGATTACACGAGTTGACTTTCCAGGCGATTGCTGGTCAATTTACGTCAACTAGCGGTTTTTTTATTTTATCGACAATCGCTTGAAAATCTAATCACAAACCCAATTTTAAGAGGTGGCGATTAGATTTGAAAAGTGATTGTTGATAAAAAGCACTAGTTTTCGTAAATCGACATTTCAAAGAAATGGCGATTTGATTTTAAAAGTGATTGTCGATAAAAAGCGCTAGTTGACGTAATTATAGACCAGCAAGTAACCTGAAGTCTTCGCGTCCGACTTACCTCAGTGTCTCAAGACGAAAGTCAATGAACAGTGTGTGTTGCCCGTGATGACTTACGGCAGTGAAACGTGGTCGCTAACTAATGGGTCTCATAAGGAGGCTCAAGGTCACCCAGCGTGCAATGGAGAGAGCCATGCTCGGCGTTTCCCTGCGTGATCGAATCAGAAACGAGGAGATCCGCAGGAGAACTAAAGTAACCGACATCGCTCGAAGGATTGCTCAGCTGAAGTGGCAATGGGCAGGACACATAGCGAGAAGAACTGATGGCCATTGGGGCGGAAAGGTTCTGAAATGGCGACCGCGCACCGGACGACGCTCCGTGGGTAGGCCCCCGAAAAGGTGGACCGACGTGAGGGTGAAGGTCGCGGGAAGCCACTGGATGCGGGCAGCGCAGGACCGATCGTCGTGGAGATCCTTAGAGGAGACCTTTACACAGCAGTGGGTGTCGTGCGGCTGATATGATGATGATGATGAAGTCACCTTAAAACTCAAGTCATGTATTTAAATCCCACATGTGACAGAAAACAGATTGAATCTTCTTTTGAATCAGTTTTGAGCCTTTTACTAAATAAAATATGTTTATTGTTGATATTGATTCAATTTTAAATAGGATGCGTAAAAATAAATAAATTTAACAAATATTATTAAAAACACGACTTCCATGCCAAAAACGAACTAAAAAGTTAAATAACAAGTGTCATTGCTGTCGGGGGACCGTTTTGTGGAACAATGTTTAATCAAAGAGGTCCCCCGACTGCAACTACATTCGTTTTTGGCAGGGCAGTCGGGTTTTTAATATTTCATAAATTGATTTATTTTTATTTTACACAATTTAGTGACAAATTATATAGTTTTGAAATGTGCTCATTAGGGCCTTTCATTTGATGCCCATATTATAATTGAAGAAAATAATATATATTAGGGTAGGTATATGGTAGCTTCAGTCCCCCGTGACCACGGCAGCTGCAAAGGTGCCGAAACGTCGGGAAAAACCAAAAATCAAACCAAATACCAACTAAATACCAAAGTACATTCAATAAAACCGCGCTAGTATCCGTTAAAAAGTGTTTTATTTCATGTCTAGTGAGCGCGTAAGCTTGAGAAGTGAATATATGTTTCACATTTGAAAATGGCGTCGTACAGTCGCCATATTGATTTAAAAAAAATATAGCAAGTGTCACTCGGAATGATGTAAGGATACTAATGATACATCCAAATCCGTTGAGCCATTTAGAAGTTATGGTGAAATACACTCTTTTTTGGGCAATCGTGTAAAAACGTGTCATTTCGGTATTTTAAGTTATACAATCTTATTGAATACGCCTTTCACTCTTATTCCATTGTTCTTAGAGAGATTGAAATCTGAATAATATACATTTGCCTTCAACATTTTTATAGACGTCTGGCGTATAATATTGAAAAAAACAGTTGAAATAAACTTTATCGCTTAGTTAATAAAGAACAAAAACTGTAACCGTATCAAAGTATAATGAAATGACGTAAGTTGACCATACTTTTCAAAAAAGGACTCATTATTATCATACAATTGCGTGCGCGTCATATAATTGTATGATGACAAATTTAGATGCATAGTGATGTGTGTCAGCTCCGAGTTTTGATTTGAAATTATTAATCATTATTTTTGTTTTTCCAATTCGACTATATTTTCATTTAATAAAAAAAATACAGCATTATACATGAAGCCTAACTCCGTACCTACTTAGAAAACGTCAAAATACTGGCATCTTTTACAAATTCAGTAGTATAAAACAGACAACACAACAAACACTTATAAAAATATATTTTAACGAAATTTGCTTCACGTTTAAATAATTTTCCAACATTTTTAGGGTTCTGTACCAAAATGGTAAAAAAGGAACCCTATGGTGTGACTCAGTCTGTCTGTCTGTCTGTCTGTCACAGCTGGATATCTCGAGAACTACTAATGGTATCAACTTGAAATTTGGAATAGTTTAAGATGA